>JAUMJL010000098.1:1460186-2920372 GCA_033558185.1 Dromococcyx pavoninus
TAGTTACCCTTAGCTAAATAGTTTCGGTGAGTGCCTTCCTAATGTGCTCTAAGCATCATTAAGAATTTATCTATTTAAAAGTTATAAAACAAAGCATTATTGTTTGGGTTTGTATTTGAACAGAAGGATTCTTCAGTGAATCATATGTAGTGTGGTAGTTAATAGCACTGAAGTACAAAATTAGTCAGGTTGTTACACCAGATAAGTAATACAATTAACTCCCACACAGTGAGCACTTACACAACTGTGAAAGAAACAGACCAACCAATAAAAGTCTTTTGCGCAAAGTCTTTCCATAGGTCACTTTTTCAACACCCAGCAATGATGGTTTTCTTGTAAGGGTAGTCTTCTGTAAGTGGTGTAGGGTACCGTACACCTTCACATTAGTGCTGTTATTCTGTAGTCCTCTTACCAAAATACACAGGCTGCAACAAAAGGTGTATTCATCTGTGTTGTATCTGTTGTTGTCGTTATTAGTCATAGCTACATGTCCATAGCATGTAAGAGTTGCAGCTTGAAGCTCTAAAGCTTTGCTTAAAGGAATCAGTTAGTGTAGCAGGAAAGTCACAAAATCCTAAGAAACAATAGTCAGGAAAAGAGAACAAAATTTAATGTGAATAACAATTCAAAATTATTAAATGCCTGTTTGATCTCCTATTGTATAATTTTCCATTATTATGTAAATGAAATTAAAATACATTGCATGCATGCTGTACCATTGGCATTCTTCACTTATCTGCATAGCTAGAGTAGATCAACTCAGCACACTAGATACGTTTCTTCCTTGGTATGACTGGTGTTTATTTGTGTTTAATAATGGCTTAATTTAGTGATTGTATATAATAGGTTAAGAACAGAGGTTAATCTTTCAGGTTTGTTTAAGAACTTTTCTCTTTAAGCTCGTGTTTCCTGACTTCTATTGTTTTAAACATTTGTGGGCTTTTAAATGGCGATATACACTGATACTCTAGTTTTGTTAAAGCAACTGTTCATAAATAAGCATTCTCAGGCTCTGGTATTGCAATAGGCCTCAAGAAAATGGCAAAGGTTCATAAACCAGAATCTGTTCTGAGAGTTAGATCAGCACTTAGAGATGCTGATGAATGAGGAAGCTGCAAGTTGTGATTGTCTCACTTCAGATCTGATAAAATCAATTATTTTTCCCACCTATTCTTAAAAGTGTGAATATTCTCTTTTTCGGAAACCATACTTACCAAATACAATGGAAATCACACATAAAAGTAGGTTGCTTTTTCAAAGAGGTTTAACAGTGAATAACGTCTTAAGCAGAGGTGACGTGGTTTAATCAGTATACTATTACAATTTTACTCTTATTTTTTGCTACATATTGGAACTGAAGTTACCTTCTAGATAGAACTGCATCATTGAAAATAAGGGAGACAATCTGTTGAATCAAAATTAAACTACAAAACAAATGGGAAATAATGTTTGGCTTCTAATATGGAGTAACAAAAATGTTCATCAGTAGTTTATTCCTGTTGATCATTTGTTGGCACACATTCCTCCTGATGCAGTTTGAGGTTTTCTGTATTGAGGAGTACCTACCATTTTAAGTAAGCTTCAGTTATGTCTAGAAGTAAAAGCTGCACCAAATTCCTTCATTCTAGCTCTGTGCCAGGGAGGGACTGACAACTCCTTGGATCAGGTGATGATCAGCATGGATTAGTTGAGTGTTAAAGCTGATTACACTGAGAAGTCTGCAGTGTACCTGTGCATGCCTTACCCTGAGCCACACTGGAGGTACCAACTTGGTTACAGCTCTGATTTTGATATAAGGATGTGCTTTTATACTTCCTGTTCTTAACAGGTTCAAACCAGATCAGAGTGTAATTTCTTGTGCAAACATAACTTTTCTTCTGGACAGTATTTTTTAAGTGGGAAGGTATTTCTGTCTTTTCTACTTTACCTGAGGTTTCTAAGAGCCACTGTGAATTTTCCTTCCAGGCTCCAAAGCCTTCCTAATAAGGGAATAATCTGTGTGTTGACTGAACTTTAGTCTTGGTGCCAACTATGCTGAAGATTACGTTTTACTGCAAGGATAATGTACAAAGAGTTCTCCTGGTGCTTTGTAGAACTCTGCACTAGCGAGACAACAGCATTTAAATGCTGTTTTATCTGTAAATGGGCATTGACTCTGCAAACAGGGTGTGGGATGGGCACATGCCACAGGAGCCTCACACTTCAGGGGAAGTGGCATAGTGGAAGTAGGAGTTTGCAGCCAGAAGCTTCTATCTCTTCTGGCGTGCATATTTCAAAAAGCTGACTCCTCCTCTCTGCTATTGGATGCTATTGCTCTGTTGAGTGCCATAATGGACAGTATTAAAAAGTAAGGAAAAGAGAACCATATCCATTTGTTGAGCCCAGTAGCCTGGTATGCCAGAAATGCTAGTTTTGTGCATGAGGCTCTACAGCAAAGACCTGTGAGCATTTGAAATTTCACATAGCTCTAAAAAATGGAATTCTTTAAAATGAGAGTGGAAGTGTTACTTCTATTATTAAGATTTAAAAGGCTAGCAAATTTTTTTCTTTTATAGGTATACACACCTACATACGTATGTGACTACTTGCCTCAGGTGTCTTGTATCATGTGACGCAGGCTAGTAGGGTTTATTCTGTGACTGTAGTATTGATGGGTGTTTGCGAAGCTGTTCAGCTTTCTCTCTGTGGTTCTGTATCTGAAGGTTTGCTTCATGTCACTGGCTGCCTCTAAAGCCTGAATTAATACATTTTAACAAGTCTCACTTTCATTTAAGCTTATGACTTGAAGGAATCGTGTTTTCTAGTACAATGTGTTCGTATCGTTTGGGAAGCTCGCAATGCTAAATCCAATGGAAGAGTACTTTTAACAGCTGGGGTTTGAAGTTCACATGTGCAATGAGATGTTTAGTCAGATTTATTGGTCTTTAGTTCCTGTTTCATTATTCAACACGTGTTTTTGTGTCACTTGGTAAATACTTTGGCTCTGAAATACAGCTTGTTCATCTCTGGTGAGATAGATGTATTTGTGAGGCTGGACCTGAGCTGAAATTTTATTTTGTGTGGTAATGGTATCTATAATACCTTGTATGTTGCAGATGGTGAATCTGATCGGAGAAAAAATCTACATCTATTGTAAAATAGGTAGTTCTTGATTAAAAGGGAAAGTTCTCTATAAATGGCTTGTGTTTTCCTGCCATCTCTCTCTATTTTCCTCCCAGAAATGGCTTCATGAGTTAAACAAGGGGTTTTTTTAAATCTAAGTAGAAACCTGACTGCTGAGTACTGTCTTCTATAACATGACATGTAAGAAGAATAAGTGCCCTGTATTATATCCTGCTAATGAGTTTACCTCTTCTTTGCTTTATTATAGCAATATGCAAAATATTTCACTTCTCTTCAGCACCACTGAAATGATTTAAATTAATAGCAGACTTCTCTACCCATGAGTCTTCTCTTTGAAGCTGTTTGCACTTAGTATTTTACTGCAGTTGCCTGTAGGTTTTGCATTGATACCGCTTTTACAAGGTTTCTTTCCGGGCTTTGTGTCTTAGGCCAAACTTCAAATGAAAGTAATTCTGAACTAGGCAAGCATGAGGTGAATTAACCTTTAAAATGGTCTTTAAAAATCCAAGTAAATATTCTGTGTATTTATGCTCTTTATAAAGAACTGTCCTCACCATGTCTGAGTTGCCATACTCTGTGTTGTTTTTTGCTTTATATCATTAAACTCATACGGTATTTGGTGAACAAACGAGGCCTAGAATTTAAAAATAGCAATCTTGGAAAAATGTAGAAAATTTTCTTGAGGAACATTGCCTATGTGGGTCGGGAAAGGAGGTTTTAAAAAAACATTGAAGCTATATCTAGCACTCTGTTAACATTTCTTTTAGAAAAGTGCACATCTAATCTCCCATTCATCCATGAATAAAGTCATAAAAATATACAGCAATATATGATGGGCACTTGCCAGGGGAACTGCCAGCTACTAGCAGAAGGGCAGAGGAGAAGAGGAAAAAAAAAAAGAACGTGTAATCCCATCCTTGGCTTGCAAGGACTGGCTGCATGTCAGCCCAGCCAGTCACCCAACCTGATGCACATAGGTGTAATCTTCTGCTTGTGAGATGCTCCCATCCAGCCAGCTAATTCTGAGCAAAACTGTGTTTAGAGCACTGCTGGGATTGCAAGGGCTTGGCTTATTATCAGCTTGGTAGTGCAAAACATGAAGAGTAATTGGCTATGAGGAAAAGAAAACAAATTAAGACATGGTTCAATGGAAAACAATAGCTTTGTGGTTTTCTTTGGAATTGGAATGTTTCTGTAGTAGCTGCCATATTTCAGTTGCTGAATGAGAAATGGGCTATAATTATAAACAAGCATTGTTTCTTTTCCAGGCTCAACTCTTGCCTTCGAGAGGGTGGCTATAGGCAATACATTAAAAAAAATGTAGGTGCAGCTCTGTTTACTTACACTGGTTTACATCTTTGCAGGCATCTTCCGTCTTGGCCCTGTACACTATAGAAATAGATTTCCCTCCTCCCCATGTAAAATCTCTCTCTGTACAGGTTATGTTCACACGTATTATGGAGCTATAATTGCAAACATTTTTGCATGCAGGTGACACTGAACAGAAATGCAGTTGCAAGCACATTGTGCATATTACAAATGGAGCTGAAGCATGTTACGTACAAAAGCTTTGGTCTGTTATTCAAAAACTTATGCTGCAAGATAACATTGTGCTGTATAAAGCTCAGGCCCAATCGTAAACCTACTGTGATACGCTGGCTTTATTTACTCAGGAAGATAATAAATAATCAGACATCG
Organism: Dromococcyx pavoninus; assembly: GCA_033558185.1. Taxonomy (NCBI): domain Eukaryota; kingdom Metazoa; phylum Chordata; class Aves; order Cuculiformes; family Neomorphidae; genus Dromococcyx; species Dromococcyx pavoninus. Next base: position 1,465,008 of record JAUMJL010000098.1, read on the forward strand.
AATAGTCATATTGCTTTCCTCTTTCTATTTAATAAAGGAACAATGATTAACACACTTGAATCTTCTCTTTTCCCTTTCCTCTTTTACTTGTGTCTGAATTGCACATGACATGCCAAAAGCGGGCTTTCTGAAGAGCATCTTGATTGCCAAAATTGTTGTTTATAATCTGTAGCTCAAGTTCAAACATCCTTAGAGTTGAAAATGTCAATGTGAGACATTTTTGGATGATTATTTTCAAGACAGGTTGTGCAAATCTGAGATTGGTATGCCTTACCAGTCTACACATGTTTCTTAAAAGACTTCAAGACTAATAGCTGATTTCTTTTGCCCCTCTAAGACCTAGTAAAGGTATATAGCTTTTTCTATCATGTTATCTTGGGGAAACATCTCCTTTGGTTCATGCATGTGCCTGAGGTACCATTTTCAATAGGCCTAATTTGAATAAAGGTAGACTTTAATATCTGTTTTATTGTTTCCTGAGTCAGTGCCCTAGGTTAGTTATTAAATCAGCAAGATGCTGAGCACGTGCCATAAGGTTGTCTTCAGCTATCACTGCCATTTACACAAGCTGCTAATCCTCAGTATCTTTCTATAAGCTAAATGTAAGTTTTTGTATAAGCTTAGTTATTTCAAGAGGTTTCAAATTTTCAAGGGCTAACATTAATCCAACTTGATTAGGGCAGCTGCTTTTCTAGTTCATTTAGTGGCTATGGTTAAACAATTTAGGCATTTAGTTTGACATGTTGAAAATTTATATGGTCTCATCTGAGTTTTAAATATGCACATAAAAATGCTGTCACACAATTTCTGTGTCCTCTGTTTGTGTATTGCCTTTACTTATGTGACTTGCACAGAGAATAAAAAGTCAGAAGGAATGCATCTCCTGAATTTTTATTTTAGTTTTCCAACAGGAAAAAAGCTTCATTAGTTTGAAACTGCCTTGCAAAGTACTGGACAAAATCAGTATTAATAAGCAGTGAAATGGAAGAAAAAAAGGCTACAGAAATGGAGTATATTCTATTTCATAAGAAGAGGTCCAAAAAAAAGAGGCCTCATACAGAAGTTGAGAATAGGAGCATTACCTGGCTAGGATTATAATGCAGTAGGTATTCTCAGCTGTTTGAGTGTGAAATAAACAGAGCAGGTTTTGAAGGACAGAACATTATGTTCCATTCTGGTTGTTTTGGTTCTTCGTTCCCCAGATTTCCAAGTGCTCCATTTAAAATAATTTGGAGACCATAGCAAAACTGAATCCTCTAGCTATCAGCTACAGTAAGAAAAATGTCCCGTGTTCACTATTTGTCTTTAATGTGCATGTGTATATCCCTGTTTAGCAGTATTTCTGGCAATTGAAATCTGTTTCTGAGCACATCAGAGAGAGCTAATAATATGTTTTGTGAGATCATAATGAGAATTCTTTTTGGGGCACAACATGATCCAAATGGCCGTGATGTAAACTGTCAAACCTGATGGAGCAGAACAGCATAAGGTAAAAACAGAGAGTGTAGTATGGTTCAATGGATATATTCTCACATAAACATGATTTCCCCGATGATTACATCCAGAGGAGAAATCAATGGAAAATTTTAGGCATCTACTTACCGCACTTGGAATATTATGGTTGGATTTCTATAGGTTTTGATGGGTGAAAAATCAGTCAATATTGTAAACTTTCAATTTTATTAAATTCGCTGTGTCATAAAGAGGGATTTATGTTTTTCAAATCGGTAAAATCAGAGGGAATGCAGCCAGGGATTTTCTCAGTCTGTTAGTTATGCTTGATGTTTCATCTTGGTGTGCATCTATACAACATGTTGCCCTAATGCTTAAAAAGAGGCCTTAATAATTTGCATGTTGGAGAGCTCAGGCATTTTGACATAATCTGGATTGGTCTGATGACTGAGATACTTGGTTAAGAACATTGCTATGCTGCTGGATCAGCTGGTTAGGGTGTGCCCGTATTGCTCCTTTCGCTTGGAAAAGGAGGGGTAGAGATGAGGTCCTGCTGACCTCACTGCATCGTATCACTTTATCAACTGCTCAGCAGTTCAAAGCAGGGTAATAACTGCAGCCAGGGCAAATCTTCTTTTGTTTCTCTTATGGAACTTTTAATGAAATCCCTGTAGTACCCTATTCCATAAAAAAAAAAAATCATCAGAGCGGTGAATGCTGCTGATAATAAATTGATAACTAATGAAACACCTGTTTCTTGCTAGAGTCATCTCTTTGGGCTTCATTTACTTGCAGTAAAAAATACTTTCGGTGCAGCTTCCTACCACTTCTGCATTTTATTATCTTATTCTTGTTAATGTTTTCATGGCATTGTTGCTTTTGCAGCCTTTTAACTAGCTTAATGATAACATTGTGCTGCTCATCTGCATTACTCACATAGTCCAAGAGATCAGCTGTGCCTACACTATTGAGATGGTCAATTTTTCTCTCTCAGAACGAGCATAGTTATTGACCCTTTTTTCATTGATGCAACATCTTCCTTTCTGCTAATTCAGCAAGACCTTTAAAATTTACCTCCAAAATGCTATTATATGCCTTATAATAGTAACGTTGCTCACGTTAAAGAAGTAATGTAAATGTTTTACTGTTCTTGTACCTAATCCCCTGTAATTTTTGAGCCTTTGTGTTGTTAATATTTCAGGTCTTGCATTCTGTGGACCTTATTGTACTGGGGGGAAGGGATAAGAATCTGTAACTCCATTCTTTCTCTTTCTTCCCATCATTATTAGATGGGAAAGGAATTGGTACTGAACCTCTTTGTCATGTGTCTGCGCAAATTTCCTTTTTTGTATTTGCATATCCTATTTATTTGTTTGTCCATTTCCCTCTCTAGTTTAGTTTGATTCCTTTGTTTTGTTTTTCTGAAAAAGAGGACTGTGATATGCAGGTGTTAAGCAGCTCCAGTCTTTTGAGGATTTGCCTTCATTCGTATGCACTTCCATCCTTGATTGTTTCAGTGCAAGCCCCCTCAATTCCTTTTGGAGCTGTAGGCAATGTGTTCTCTGAATCCTGCCCAGTCCTTGCAGCTCCCTTGTCTAGTCAGTAGAAAGGAATGGTTCCAGCAGCTCCAGGGAAGTAGTTCCCTTTCGCACAAAAGTGAGGCTGCAATGAGCGAGAACTGCCCCTGCAGCTGCCCTGCATGTGGCTTAGAGCAAGTTTAAATGGAGACAGGAGATGGCTACGCCCTAATCCCTCCTGCCTGGTGTTTTTGAGAGCTCAGAAGTCACAGGCAAAGTTACTGAGTGCACTAATGTCAAAGCAAACAAATGGGTTCACTGAAGCTGGGAGTGCAGCTGCCTCTTCCAGTTGAACGACACTTGCTTTCACCTTCATTTAAATAAGGAGGATGAAAAGTCTTAGGGCACCTTCTAGCTGATTGTTAAAGCCACAGCTGCTCAATGAGCAATAAATGGTTAAATTGCACAGTTGCCATTTTTCAGAAAATTTGAGCATGTCAAAATTTTGTCTTTCAAAACCCACATTTTGACATGTACCTCATGATGTCAGGAAAATGATCCCATCCTTCTTACTGGACTTGCAAGGAAATGGGTAAAGAAGGTTTCAGGAAAATGGTAGGATGCTCTAGCGAATTCACCGGAAGCTTTCAAAGTGTTCTGGAATGAGGTGTGCTAGCTTACTACGCTGAAGTGGAGGGTCTGGGTTCTGTTCAGCCACGGCCTCTCCATTGATCTTACTGTCTTCTGGATGAGAATTATTATCTCCCTGAGATTCAGCCCCAACCCCAGCTGAAATGTCTCAGCTGCTTTTATAGCCAGTGTCTCTCCATCAGAAGTAGGCTGACATTTCCCCCATTTTAGGGCAAAATAAAAACCCATACTATTTAGAGACTTCCATTTTTCATACTGCTTGTTTGTTCTGTTCCTATGATTCAGGAGAAGAGTCAGAACTATAAAACTCTTGCTTTTTTAGCAGCAAAATACTGCTGTTTGCAATGAATACACCAAGCATCATGCTGTGGTTTGTTGTAGGAGGCACACTTGAAACTGAATCACTTGAAATAGATTTTTAGTGATACAGTTAGACATTTTAAAAAGTGTTTTGATTTGGGAATCCTGATAAGGTTCAGTGCAGGAATCAGAAGGATATTTAGACATCCAGGAAGAGTGCTTTTATATCCATCACCTATACCCAGCACAATTGGAGCTCATTATTAACGGACTCACTGTTTCAGAAATATTGTAACACCTGGACCCACACATTCTTCAAATGGCAGCATGACTGGCTGCCTTCATTTACTGCAAATTGAACAAATGGTCGCTTGAAAAAGCCTGACAAAATACCCACTGCTTCACTGGGCTCCATGTGGCTGCACGAATCTATTCAAAATTGAGATTATTACAAGATCAAGACCTTAGTTGGCCAAATAAGGAGTTGGCAAACTTCTGGATGATCTGATTGAATTCTAGTATCATGCTGTTCTGTGATGCTGAGTACCTGGCTTTATGTATAGGTCTTGTTATATGTTACCTCCCCAGGATTTTTAGGCGAGAAAAAGAATTTTCATATTAAATTTTCTTTTTCAGATGTTGCGGTCAGCAGCTCAGTTAGCCCAGCTATAATATTCTGTCTGCCTTAGTACAACAGCTTTCCTCTCCATTAAAAATGTATTTCTGTCACGTAAGCAGCACATGTCATGAGCTTCTATTGTGCCGTGCGTATGCTCTTCCTTCTGCATAAGGAATGGTGAGTCCTGGTGTGGTGCTGTAACGAAACTCTCTCGTTCCTCCCATGTGTTGTGACTGGGCACCAGGCCAGAGACAAAGGGTTTTCAGTATATGAGAAGAGTGGTATGCTTCACTGCTTCAGAGTGTCAGTTTACTCTGGGAAAATGTGGATTGGTTTCTGTGAAAACCATTGGGTCAGGTCCTGGTGAGGTGATGATCCTTATCGGGAATGTATGTGATCCGATACATGCTGATTTCTTCAAATAGTTGTAGTTAAACGATGGTATAGTGAATAAACATAATTTCATTTTAAATAAAAATGTTTTCCTTGCTGTTTTTATGATGATTCACAGGAATATGGGTAGGCTTGGTCTGTTAATTATTTAAACAAGCTCTCCAGCTGAATAGCAGCTTTAAGCCTAAGTATCCTAATGCAATGTTGTATGCTTGCCCATGCCAATGAGACTGGACACTGTGACATTTGGTAGGAATTCATGCGTATTAACTGAGCTGGTTTTATGGTCTTCAAAAAGACCATAAAGCCAGCTTTATGATCCAAAAGCAGCATTGCTTTTCCGATAAGCCAGCGTTTCAAAAAAAAAAATGCTGTGTAGTGCATACCTGGAATTCAAATGAGCCAGCTGCTGAGCCAGCTCAGCAGGGCTTGTGAAAGTACATTTCATAAAAGCCTCCCACAGGTTTCTGGCTTTATTTTTTTTCTTCCTCCTTTTTTTGGTTTAAAGAAGAAAGTCAGTAAAAAAACTTCAAATAAATCTTTAAGGAGCATATTTAGGAGAGGACTATTTGGGTGGGTTATTCCAAAGGGTTTACAACACAAACAGGACAGGAAATCTTAAATTCAAAGCTATATACCTTTTTGTACAGAGTAAATCAGAGCAGATTTTAAAGGATACTTAAAGAAGCATGACTTGTGTGAGCCAGGGGGTCCTTCCTGAAAATTGCTGTCTTCCTTCCCCTTCACAGTGAAGAAAACCATTCTGTTTGTTCCCAAATGCTAAGGAAGAGACCTTCCAGCATAGAAATCATCAGCAACTGCTTCTTCACATGTATTAACACCACAATCTTCATTGATGAAATCATTCCCTCTCTGTAACCTTATTTGAGAGCTTACAAGCTCTGGCAGTACCAGAAAAGCAAACTTGGATCCTTGGAGGAAGCGGAGAGAAATCTGTTGAGGTTAGCTATAGTCTTCTGCATGAGTTTTCTTCCCAGTGTTGTTCTGTTCCACAGCCTGAAGGTCTACAAAAGTTCATGAATTCCCTTCCCCTTCCCTCCTCTCCCCTCCCCACTAAGGATCAGTTTCATCCTGTTGATGTATTTTATAGTTTCTGCAGCTCCAAAGCAGATATCAGAGACTCTAAGTCTAGTTTAATGTCAGGCTCTTTTATTCTGATGATGGGATTGTTTGCTGATGGAAGGAGACTTTTCAGCACAGGTGGCTGGGAAAGTTGGATGGTCAAGTCCACAGTTCTGCTTCTTCAACTGCTTCAGCATGCACTTTCCCTCACAGAGGAGCCCTCTCTTCACTTTGAAGCTAAACAGTGTCTCCTTTTAGCATGTATTATGCTTTTTAATTAACTTGTTATTTGGCTAAATTGCAACAAGGCTACATTGGTTTGAGGGAAATTACAGCGTCTGTCAGGAGTTTGCCTTTTTTCCTTTTACTGCGAATTTCAAATCTTCTCTCTACAGCACAGGACCCTCTGTTTGCAAAATAAGTTTGTCAAAACCTGTCTTTCTTAGTGTTTTTATCATTTGTCTCATTCACAGAAATGTTTTAGTAAGCATCTCTAAATTAAAAAAAAAGTTTCTTCCACTATGTGAACCTTTATGAAAGTTGTAAGTTACTAAAATAGGATGTTATGATAAAAAGAGGTGATTGTAGGAAGAGGTTGCTAAGCCCAGTACAAGCTGTTTCAGACTTGTTTTTTTCTCGTTTTGAAATTTAGGTTCTTGTTTTGCTCTTTCGTTCTCCAATTTGGGTTGGATTATGGACAGGATTAGTTTCTAAATGTCACCTCATTGACAGAACTCGTTCTGTGGTTCTAAGTGTAGAATGTATTTAGTAGGTCCTTTTTGGAATAAACAAAACTCTCCCCTGACTGAGCAGTTAAGGAAACTGGTATATCACACCTTGGTAGTGCATTGCTGGAAGGCTAGGGATTTCATTTAATCCTGTCCTGATGGTCTGCAGTGCTTTATCTGTGCTGATGCCTTCTCTCTTGCTCCTTTGCCTCCTCCCCCCAGCTGTCGCGCCCAACTCATACAGAGGGAGTAAGTAGAGCCAGGCTCTGTGAAGGCAGACAAGTGTATTTATGAAGTCTGCAGTCCCAGTCATCTTCCTCATGTTACCACAATTGCAGTGGTGTCTTTGCCAGGGTCCCTCAAAAAGATAGCTGTGGTTGCCCTGGATATGGAGAGGGTGATGAGTTTGTTTACATGTGCCACAAACAGTGTGGAAACAGTGTTGGGATAAATTTAACTTTTCAATGGAGGCAGCTACTCAAATATCATTTATATACACAAAGTAAGGTTGGAAAAATCACATATTAAAAAGGTTTCCCGGCAAGACTTCTTTGTATTTTGCCATTATGGGGAAAGGTTGTTAAGAACAGTTGGGTCCTTCACTGTTTCAAGTACCTCATTTTTCATCCTTGACAGAGCTAAAGCACAAATATTAGTTAAACAGGGTTTTTTTTTAAATTAATGTGTGTTATTAAAGTTCTGTAGGAATGTTGATACTGATTTCATGTTTTGCTTCCCTCATCCATGCTGGAACATTACATAAATGTTTTTGAAGCCAGCTTCATTGTAAATCACTCTTTATGCTCAAAGCAAGAGGTTTTATGATCCCTGTATAATGGAATGACAATATTCTACTTAGTGGCTAAAAGAGCCTTTCGCTGTAGGTGAACCTCATTCTGTTCTTACTTTTTTCACCTTAGAGAATAAGCCTCTGTAACTTCTGGGTTTTTTCACAAAACAGCAACCGTTTACATATGGCAGAAATAAACTTATGGGCTTGGTGACTTCTTAGGGCTCCTGAAAGATTTTCATACCATGGTTCTTGTCCTTTTTTTTTGTTAAGACAATGCTTATACTATTCACAAAATAACTTGCTAAATAAATACTCCAATCACCTTGTTTTCTAAACAGCCTTGTTTTCTCCTAAATCTGTAATTCTGATGTAATGTCCTGAATGAATGCAGATCCCATTAAACATATTCCGCTACATATTACTGTTGTGCGTATTAAATGGTGGTGGTGAATTCTTTTCCTTCTACCACATATCATCACTGAAAGTTTTTCTGTTTATTTAAGTGACTTTGTTAGCATTTACAAGGAAATAAAGAAGCAAAAATTACAACCCATCCTATCCATAAAATTAAAAAATAGACTTTGGATGTCTCATTTTTGTCTGTAAAGAATTATGGGCTTGTGTTTAACACTTTTGTTCTGAAGAGGAATCATACGAGTTGCTAAATTACTTTGTTTTCTGTGTGCTTAATATGTTGCATCTCTATCTGACTGGTGTTCTCTTTCTTACCTGTATGGGAATAATGAGGGGACGTTTTTCTGACAATTGACCAAAAACCATACAGAGAGAGCTTTCTATGTAAGAAAACCCATTTTTAGTAAAATATATTTTTGAGGCTCTGAACAAGGCCTTTTATGTATTCCATGTGGGATGGGACTGCATTGATCACACAGTTTCACTTCAGTTGTTTTAAATTTGAATTTGTGTTGATTCCTGGTAAGTAAGTATTGAAGTAAGGCTTCGCTATTTTATGTCTCAAGGACAATGAATAGGCACGTGGTCTTTATTTTTCATGAATCTGGATAAAAGTATTGTTGCCAATCTTTGCTGATAGACATTTTTGTAGCAAAACAATGAGGTGACTTTTTCAATGCAGCTGGGAGTCATGGAACACCCACAACCTTCCCAAAGTTAAAATGTGTTCAGCTTCTTATCTAACAAACATCTAAGTGCATTACACAAATTAATAGATTTATTTTCACTTACAGAAATGGTACTACTGAGCTCCTGATATGAAGAAATGACTAGTATTGAGGCAATTCCATTTCTGTCTCTATCTTTTGGATATTAATCATGACACTCAGCTGTCATCCATCGTGTCCAGCAGAGAGTCAAAGGAAGCCTCGCTGCCCTTGTCAAGTCAGCAGACTCTGAGTCAGCATGCATAATACACAACTAGTTTGTGATTTTTTTTTTAACCCGTTACACTAAGACCAAATGCTAAGCAGAAGGACGAAGTTCCTCTTTTGGTCTTCGCTACTACACATACTTTGTGCTCTGACATTATGAGGTGTTAATATGCCGATTGTGGAAGATGTGGTTAAGATCTACCTAACAGCAAATCCTTGGGAGGGGAATGGAGCCATATTTGGATGATCTGGGCACATTGCTTAGCACCAGGACAGACTGCAAGGAAGAGTGATCACTTAAGCTTCTCCTCTTCCAGACCAAATGGGACATTCCACATTCAGAGGTGGCATTGGGAGTGATGGAGCTGCCATAGCAAAATTTTGGAACTTTCACTGCTTCTTAAGAGCCAAATCTAAAGTAGTGATGTGTTTCCTCTAACAAAAAGGAAAATGACTCCTAGGTTTTTTACTAAGTTGAAAGCTTCATTACAAATATATATTTTTGAGAATATAGCAAATTTTTGTTGAAAAATGAGATATTGAAACTTCCCAATCTCACTCAAAAGAGAGAAATTTCTGATTCAGAAATGGCTGTGCAGTACTTATTCTCTTCCTCATTTTATTAAGTTCAGTTCCTCTGACAGCTGTGGTCTTCCATTGTACGTCACAGCCAGGGACTCACTAAATGCAGTATGTTTTATGCAGCAAATCGGAAGACTGGAACAGAAATATTTATGATCCTTAAAAGGAAAAATAAAATAAGAAAACATTTTTACATACATCTTGTAAGTTTTCATAGTTAAAATTCTAGGGCATTTTTAAAACGAAAACGTCTTTGTATTTAAGGGTGATGGGGGGAGATTCAATATCCTGACATTTTTTTGGCTAAACTTTGTTTATCCATCAAGTTGACGTAATGTGAAAAAAAGGAAAATTCAGCAAATTTCTGAGTCTGATTTCCGTAATCGTTATCTAAGGAAAGGCAGCTCATTTGCATGCTGATCTTCTTTTTCATTCTGCTCTGTTGCTCCAAAACCCTGAATAATATCACAAGTTGCATGTTCTTTGTATTGTTGAAGTCCAGACCATTGGCTTTCTTGAGGATTGTCAGATCTAACAAGGGTTAAAGCATTATTTCTGGAATGTACAGCTTTGTATATTCAAAAGTTATAGTGCAAATGGAAATGCTTGTTCTATATTAATTATTCCAACACTTGGTAAAAAGCTGGTGAGAAAGATTTGCACTGCTGCTCAACTCACAAAAGATTCAAGTTACTTCTTTGAACAAATTGTTACCTCGAATGACCTTATTACGTGGTAGTAATAGGGAGTGGTTTTGCATTCAAAGCCAAATACAGGACAACATGACTAATTGTGTTGATAAAGTAGCATAATGCTCACCATAAAATAATGACTGTTTGGACACCAGGGAGCGCATTAATTAGGGGAATGATGAATCTTTATAAAATCAGACACAAAAAGCAAACAAGTTTTTCTTATATTAAAAAATTAAGGCTATGCAATAGACCTTAATGCATTTTTTATTGCATTTCCTTGGAAATATTTCTATATCATGCTTGTATATGGAGATTAAAACAGCAGTTTCTGTTTTCATAATTTCTGCCAAACCATAACAATATCAACAGGCTGTTAAAGTATCTGGCCCTCAGTACCCTGATGTACAGTAAATCTGTTATTTTTGTATAATTAGATTTCTCACCCTACAAAGTGGATTAGAATCTGATCCTGATTTTGAGAAGCAAGTTTCAAATGAGGAGGTCATTTTATCTCATTTGTTAGGGAATAAAAAAGTCAGAGTATTTAGGTTACAATTGTATATAGCATGGTACAGTAAAACCCCAGTAGGTTTTGGAGTTTTCTTTACAGAAACTGTAACCATCCTGGTCAGGATAGTCAGGGCTAGGAGATTACCTGTAAAACAACAGCTCCTGATGTTCAGTTGTTGTCCTGGCTGCTGTGTCTCCTGCAGCTTTCATTTCTGCTGGTTGCTGTGTGGTTAGATTCGCTCGGCAGCACTGGGTGGATAACTAGTGGTTTGCTACAGCTGGGTACCTGATATAATCAGTTAGGTGCTAAGATGTTGCCAGTGGTTTTGTCTGGATAATCAGTCTTAACTGGTAAGGGATGGTGTTTTGGAGTAAAATTACAAGATTGTTGGGTTCTCCCTTCTTCCTCAGTTTTCTTTTTCCATGTTTGTCCCTTAATTCTCATTTGTAAGCCATAAAAAAAGCAGATCCTTTTCTGCTGTGGTGATTCATGTGAAATCCACTTTGCTTTGTTTATAGTAGGTGTCAAAACTAATTACGTTGGGTTGCCTAATCCCACCTCATCAAAATGGGATTGATTGCTCCTTAGAAGCATCACTTGCAAGGTGATGCTTACAAATCTCTGTGTTGACACACCTGTGGGCAGTTACTGTTTCATCTTATCCAAAAGCACACTGCTTCCTTCTCCTCCTTGGTTGTTGATTGACATACTGTGAATTTCTGTGTTGTGCATGTTAAAATTTTGTGAAAGAAAAATGATCTTTATAGTGTTTATACAATGCATTAAAACACAGTGTCTGGATCCTTGCCTGAACTACCAAATGCCCTTATGTTAAAAATGATATTCTTTATTTGGTAGAAAACCCTAGCTGCTTTTAGCCTGACTGCTACTCTTGATAGGCGGTATAAATATTGTAGATGGTTTGAAGACTCCAGTGCACAGAACTTGTTTGTAGCTGGCTTTTAAACACTGTAGCAGAAGATGTGCTGGATTATTATTATTAAGGAAATGGATTGGAAAATTAATGAAACAAAGAAATGTGAGTCATAAGATTAATTGCAAAAGTAATTTATCAAATCCTCTCTTACTGGACTTGATATTACTTTGCAAAATAGAATAATCCACTTTTTAGCTCCAAGTTCTATGTTACATTGGTTTAATGAATTCTGCCTTGGACTGGAAATTTCAGATTTTGTTGGCTGGTTTGTATATTCAGCTGTACAGTGCCTTAATTGCCTACGTCTCATCTAAAACAAAAGATGATAAAGAACGTATATTTAGAAGGATGTGGGTTGTTTTCTTATATTCCTAATGTTTCATGAACAAACATTCCTTTGATATGCTAAGAGGTGTTTCAAAGTTAAGGACCGGATTTCTCAATTTAAACTGAAGATGAAAGAATCTCTGTTTTTAATCCACGGGCTCCCTCTCCTGGCCTAGGAAGCGCTTTGGTTCATACAGAAGTCAAGTGAAAGTTATTTGCAAATTGATTTAATCATGACATAGTGTCAACGGTGTCTCTTAACTACTGCTTCTATAATTAATCAGAGAATTGTGCTCTCCCTAATAGCAATAATGAAATGAATATGAGTGTTGTGATGAATCAAGGTTGCAGAGCCAGGTTTCTCTTATTCAAATACCAATTAAGACATCTTTCACATGGACTGAAAATAACATCCTACAGGCAATATTTACAAATAAAATCAGTGAACTTGCATATCCAAATGACCACGTGAACGCATACTGTCTAATGGCACTGATATTGTCATCTTTGTTTTTCTGACACTTTGGTGCTCTGCTTTTACCTCCTTCTGGTCATACTACATCTAAAATGGACTCTGCTTGTTGTATTGATAGTGAGAAAGATGGCCTTTGCATTAATATTCTTAGATTAGAGACACCCTGGTATTATAAATTGCTTAACAAACTTGAGACTCATAAACCACTTCTTTAGGTAAGAATTGTATCTATTTCAGTAAAAGTAAGTCACTTACTTTTGCTCCAAGTTTTTAAACCAGTTTCTATATTTTGAGAAATAAATTTCTGGCAGAGTTGTAGAAAATTTTTTGTATTTTATTTTCCTGGTCTTGCTTGTAAGAATTTTTTTAAGCTAGAATTTATCGTCATGAACAATATTTACACAGCTTAAGAAATGCAACAAATATTCTAGAGTGGTCCTTCCTTTAATGCTCTTAATGCATACATATATTGCAGCAAACACATTTGAAAAAACATCTCTTCAGCTCCAAATGATTTAGAGTCTTGCAGCCTGTCTGGAAGTGTCACAAACCTTTGCATGCTTGGACCAAAGATTGTCACACTATGTGCTTGTTTTGAACAAGCATCGACAGTCATAAAGCAAAAAGAGATTTGGGAGAAATAATTATAGCAATTCTCTCAAATTATTTCTTATTGTGCGAAAGACATATGGAGTGAACTTTTCATATCAGCGGAGGATATAAGATGCATGTAATAAGTGTTAAATAATTTATTGCCAAAATTGTCTGCCTTACACTACAAGAAGGGGGACAGTCGACGTGAATAGAAATGAAGCACAATGCATGGATCAATACAGGCTGTATTTCCTAAAAAATTGCTAATTTTATGTAAACTTCATCCACTTAAAATGACAACTATTTGCTGTCCATTCTTGTTCATACCATGCTCTCGATAATCTGCTTTACCATCTGTGCAAATCTTCTATTCTAACATCTATTAGGTATCCATTCATCTTATTTAAGTTTACGAGGATTGAAATAATTTCTGAGCTAAACTATCTAGCCTCTGTAATACCAGCACTCGGTGATATTCAGGTAGGTTGCTACTTGTCAGTGGAAAGTAGCTTTAACATGAATTGGCTGAATAGACAATCTGACAGGAACATAGCACCATTACATGCATTACTGAGTCCACTGGTACCTTGAAACCATGGTATTCATTTAACTTTTCTTACCATCTTCCCCACCAGTTAAGCCTGTTTAAATTTTAAAGTTCATTAAGCTTACAGTGAGGAGTGGTTTTATGCAATGCTGTAACTTGTTAAGTTTTTTCCATTAATGTGTGGGGTTTTTCTTCTTTTTTTTTTTCTTTTTGTGCACAGGTACTTGGAACACCAAATGAAGATACGTGGCCTGGAGTCCACTCCTTACCACATTTCAAACCAGGTAGGTTGAAGTAACATGTTCATCCAAATTCTCTTCCTGGAGTTACAAGACACAGATAATTACATCTCCACTCCCAGGCTTCTAAGTGACATGGTACACAGTGCCTAAACCATAATGCACTTTTTCTAGCTGCTTACTTTTTATTGTGCTCAGGGTGGGTTTTTCCCTTTTGTTTAATTTCTTTGCTTTTTTTTTGCATTTTCTCCTGTTTATTACAGTATTAGCCCTGATCTGCTTGCATTCTTCAGCCACTGAGTATTATATCTTTTATACTGCTGGTAGGTTAATTCCTGATCAATATTAGTTTTCCACAACTTTGAGGAATAGTAAAAGAAACTAAAGAGTAGAGAAAAGACTTTGTGAAAGCTGAAGTTACTGCTAGATCATAGTCCTTTCTACAAAGGTTCAAGTTTTTAATGGGCATTGTAATTGAAATTCTCATATTCCGCAATCATTCTTGAAAAGCTGTTTTACCATCTGATACCTTTGTGTGAGAGGAAGCAGTTTGTTCCCTAGATATTAGAAGTACATGGTCAGCTTCATTATGCTATAGATGTACGTATGCGTATTTATATAATATATATATAGTCTTGTGAACTTTTGAGTGGGGATCTTAGACATACTGGGTTTTAAACATGCCAAGCAAGTTAGTGAGTAGGAGAGATGTTAACTGGTGGAGGTGTTGAAATACTGGAACTGGTTGTCCAGGGAGGTTTGACATCTCCATCCTGTTCAAATCCTGACAGGACAGGGCATGAGCAGCCTGAACCTGTTGGACCTGCTGTGCGTGGGTTTGGACTAGATGATGAAGAGAAGGCTACTAGATGCTTTCAGATGAAGCACTTAATTGCCTCTCAGTATATTTTACTAGGATGAGTCTTCAGTTTATGACTAAAGTTTGGAAGCGAGTGACACAGTTGACCCAGGAATCAAATTTCAGATATTTTTGTCCTTGCAGGCCTAAGGTCCCTTAGTAAAACTCCTGGTTCTCCATTACTGCAGATGATAGCCCCGTCAGCTTTCGTCATAAGCTGTGACAACCTGACACCCTATATCATTTAAACATAATTTCCAAGTCATCTTATAGGTTGGATATAAAGAAGATTCCCTTTTTATTCCAGCCCATCTAAATTGTCAGATCTGCAGGATCATAGTGGCTTCTTTGGGGAAACAAAGAGACAGCAGATGGGGCAGTAGAGTTTAAAAGGACTAAGAGATCCAGGCAACTCTCAAAAGAAGAGAGATAGAGAAGCAAATATACTGTAGGACTTATCCTGATAATGATACAAAACCTTGAGAAAAGGGAAAGCACACAGCTTTTTTGCACACTGCTTTTTAATTGCTGTCATAGTGCTGTGTTATTGCTGCATAGTGAAGTCACTCTGTAGTGCTCTCTAGCAAATTAGAACTTTAAGAAGCACAATTTTTCACTGAAATACTAAGAATACTACGGTGTTCTTCCCTAAATCAGTGTGTCATTAAGTTTACAAGCCTTTGTGGTTCTCATTTTTAGTACTGATTAAAAGGTGAGCATATGCACAGAATCCTTACAAAAATATAATGGTTTTTAACAGCAGTCCAAAGAGAAGGAGAAAACCTGGAGATACCAGTGAGTGCTCTTTGAGTTTGTTCTTATTTTTATACTTCTGTGTGATACAGAAAAATTTTGAACAGTAGATGGCAGCCAAGAAGTTTCCTGGTCTCATTTTTCTGTTTGGCTTCCAAGTGTGTTAAGGGATGTAGGTCTTATTACCACAGAATAACATCAGGAAATAAATCCACAATAGGAACGTTATTAAATCTAAATTTTATACAGGCATTGTGTTAGACTTACTTTTATTTTCTTCATCCCAGACTATGGATTTTTATGAATACATAGTAGTTATACAAATTCAGAACGGGGACAGGAGGAAAGATACCTCTGAGACAGAAAATGGTCAGTTGGTATTTTTACCTTTTCTGCAAGGTGTGGTCTTTGTTCTCTTGGATCGTTTCTGAAGTATGTAGATTTGCAAGTCATTAATTACTGTTCTTGCTGGCAATTATTTTTCTAGGGCCTGTTAATGCAAAGTACTGAGCTTGTTAATTCCGGTACAGTGTGGAGGTCTGAGAGCACTCTGAAGGAAAAAGCCCTCTTCTGTACACATACTATGTTCTGTAATCCCTTTGTACTATCTTATATCCTTCATGGTCTTGGTAAAAGGATATTTTTTTATCCTACGGGTCCTTATTTACTGATTTTAGAAATTACAGCAATAGTAAGCATAATCTAACTGGACAACCAAGACTTGGCTTACATACCCCCAAACTGAGTAATTGGACTTTATGCTGGTAAGGTGTGGAATGGTTAGAGCAACAAACCACATCACCTCTGGGATCATACTGGGCTACCAGCATCTAAAGCATGCTCTGACCTATGGGCTGGGCTGGAAGTACATATCTGCTCATGCCATTAGGGTCATTGGAGCTATTTGCTTATGGATACCAGGTTCTTTGTTGCTTCTTTGAAAAATGCTTTCCTTCATGTCATTCTGTGCACAAAAGTTTTTTGGCTGTGGCAAGGCTGCATTGTCCCCTTTCACAGATGCTTAAAAAGCCATGCTCCCCTCCCTGTTGGTCTGAAATTGTTGTTGCACTCTAGAGAAAATTTCCTCAGTGTATGAGACTGAAAGACTCTTCTTTTCCTACTGACTTCTTTGGAGCAGAAATGGAGGTTAATGCATTAGTAATATATTTAAGATGACTTAGTCTTTTCCTTTCCTTAGCAGAAGAATGCAGGAGGGAACCTGAAAAGTCTTACTAAATCTGAACTAATTTCATTATTCTTTAATATTTGTGAAATTACCACATTTAAATGTAGATGATATGGGGTTAACTCCTGTTCTTTACAGATCTTTGTGAGTTTTAAGACTGGTAGCTGCAAACAGCAAGTATGATAAATTGAGAAGTGCAGAGGTCATGTGTGATGAGGATAACAACATCCACTCAGGCGAGGCTTTGGTACTATAAAGTGAGTTGTGTAAGCATAAAACAATAGGATATGAACAGAAAGTATCAGTGATAAATAGTTACTATAGTTAAAAAAAATGCTGGGCGCATTAAATGCCTGTGGAGTTTGTAAGACTATTGAGAGTAGAAACAAAATTGCATTGTATTTCTTGTTTGCATACAGACTTAAATAACTAATTTTCATGCTTTGATTTGATAAGGCAGAGTCCTGTGCTGCAGGAAGGTGATCACAGTTTACTAGGCGAAACATGTACTAGAGTGGCCAAGGGTCTGATTATTATGGAAAGCAGCCAGTGCGTAGGCAATTGTGATCTCTGGCACCTTAATACACAGGAACATTTTTGGGGCTGAATAAGAAATGTTTTCCTAAGGCTAGCCATGGGTGGCTCTGTGTCATCTAAACTCGTAACCTCAGTGATTCTGACAACCTTTAACTGTGAAAATAAAACGGTCATAATTTGTTTTGCTATTTAAAAAGTCAGAAAACAATTTGTATTTTATCTGCCTCCTTTGAGATCTTTGATTATTTTCTATTTTGCAGATACTCTTAAGTGATAAGGGAGATATTTAAAACTAAAAATTGGCCTGGTCTGAGCTTTCTCTGTGTCTCCGCCTTGGTCCTCTCGGTTTGTGTTTGCTCCTGTGTACACAGACACACATGCACAAATGTCCTGCTTAGTACGTTATTAAGAATAATCTGAATAATGCATT
Source organism: Dromococcyx pavoninus (assembly GCA_033558185.1). NCBI lineage: Eukaryota > Metazoa > Chordata > Aves > Cuculiformes > Neomorphidae > Dromococcyx > Dromococcyx pavoninus. Next base: position 1,482,565 of record JAUMJL010000098.1, read on the forward strand.
TGAAAATTGTGAAATACTTCAGAAGTATTTCAGTAACTTCAGATAACCTCTGTGACTCACTTTTAAGCTATTATGACTGCTAAGTGGGTCTTCCTGTACTCACGTATCACCAAAGTCAGTCAGCTATTCAGGATCCCTGTGAAAATAAATTATCTGCCCTCAGATAAGAAGACAATTCGATGCAATTATGAAAAAGTGTTAGTTGCCATTTGAATAAAATCTTGAGGTTTCATCCAACTTTGAAGCCCCATGTTACAGTTTATTGGACAGAGACACTGTAAATGATGAACATGGCCGTCTCATGCATGACTTGGAGAACATGTTTTCACTATTTATTCTTTTATTACAATGCCTTAAGAAATATAGAGATTTGCTGCACTAAAACAGATCCAACCACCGATCTTATCACTGAACTGCTGTATCCAAGATCAAAATGAAATTAGGCAGCTGCTGTGTCTCTTCTGGATGAGTGGAGCTGAAACAGCACTCCAAAACAAGGTGCTTCCTTGCCAGTCTTGTGCCTGAGTCTTCCTGATTTTTGTGTATTATTCTCTCCATTGTCATTAAAACTCCCATTTTTCTTAATCTGGAGTCTTATCTTCTTTTCTCTGAGATTCAGAGTCCTGCCCATGTAATTGAGCAAGATAAGCCTTTAAATCAACATCTACGCTTAAGTTTTCACTTTTCTTACATTCTCTATTGGTCTTTGGGACTGATGATGCATAACCTCCATCCTAGGAAGTTAAATAGAGATTTATCAGAAGGCACTGGCAGTGAGGAATGTGGGAGAAGGTAAGATTTGGTCACAGCAGAAGATAAATGAAATGGCAGTGACCATGAAGAGATGGTAATGGTCAGGGAGAAGCAGTAACTTGTTACGAAGGTGTAGAAAACATGAGAATGCTTTGTAGTGTGCACTGTGCATTAGTTTCCTTACAATACTGTTTCTAGGTGAAAGTTAGTTAAATATTTATTCTCAGGCTGTTGGTGTAGGAACCTGAACCGCACTGTGTTCAACAGACAGTCAGATATAATCTAAACTAATACACCTGAAGAGGTGCCTTTATGGGACAATGTATCATCTTCTGAACACTGTTTTTTAAGAGAATCCCTGAAGTAGGGATGCAAAGAGTTAAAAGGAAGAGACTGTCCTTAAGGAGAAAGCAGAAAACAAAAAGAAACTAGAACAAGAAAACAGCATTTGTAGGAACTGCTGCATAACCCAGAGTCTGCCAGACGCTGAAATATAGTTCATGAATTTATTAAATAATCCCAAGTCTGTGACTGACAAAACCACTGCAGAGCTAGTGTTCTGAGTCATGAATTCTGCGTTGCTTCCCAAGTGATCAATAAATATAGATTTGGTTTAGAAATATGATCTGCCTAGCTCCATCTTGACAACTGATGGATAGCCAAGTTTTTTTCAAAGGATTAAATCTTCATTTAGAGAAGAGCTGGGCTGAGAGTCTAAACTCCTTTGGCACAAACCCATGGAAATACTGTATATGAGGACATATGGCTTTTCAAACTTTCATAGCTGTTTTTCGTATAGAGTTTCACCAAAACCTGTCAACAATTTGTTACCGGCTGAGTCAATATCTTGTTTGTTTATGTCTCCGCTGATGCCAGCAAATGTTCCTAGGCGATGTTAAACTGTTATAGCAGCCTCTGGCAGGCCTTTAGTTCATGATAACTAGCACTTCCAAATAATTAATTCCTAGGCATGGTTTGGGAGTTACTGTGGTCTTAGGTCTGTTCCTCATAAGAAAAAGGAAGTATCCACCTCCTGTATTTGAGGATGGAGGTGGAAGGGTGCTGCAGTAGTACGGACACGGGATGATGATGAGGTCTCAGCCAGACAACTGTCCGGAGCTCATTTAAATCATTGGTATAGATGTAGTCTACAGGAATTCGGTGACTGGAAGAAAGGAGAGAAGGATCTATAAAGAAGCATTAATTTCAAATTTTCCCTCCTCTTCTTTAGTTTTAGCGTGATTATAATATTTGGTGTTTCCTCAGGCCTCTGATGTCCACAACCCAAAGGAAGAGAAGTTGTCAGTGTTCTCACCGTACTTCAAAAAAAAATTCCTTGAAATTGAAAAATTCAAGTAACTACTATATAGGCAAAGGAGCCAGGGTGAGCATTGGTGAAAGAAGCAACCATTTAATATAAAAATCCAGTGCTTTAGACAGTGCTGACAATTAAAATTATGTTTTCTTCTAATGCTCAGTAGGGAGTTTTAGAAAATAGCGTCTGTCTGTCCTTTTTACACAGCCTGTGGTCTGCTAAAGAAGGTGCTATTGGAAAGGAGGAGTGAAGAAGGGGACAGGGATGGGGAGTGAAGAGTTGAATTAATTTTTCTCAAGACATTTGGCATACAAAAAAGCAAATTTTAACTCAAGATTTGATAGAAATCCAGTTGTGATTGAGCATCATTAAAACTCTAATTGCACATTAGGGCTACAAATTGTGCTTTAAAATATGCCTGTCAGCATCTTTGCTTGTCTTTATATCTTTAGCTAACATAATTTAAATATTTTTAGGATTGACTATTTAGTAAAAACAGCATGAGTCTTACATATCACAATACAGTGTTAGTTGCTTTAGACTTTTAATTTAAATATAAAGAAAACCCATTTAAAGAAGTCATGCATTAGACTTTTTAAAATATTCATTATGGTGATGTTTAAACATTTGCATTTAAGCTAATCACATTTCATTTTAAATAGAGAAGGACATTAATCAAGGAATGCATATTAGCTGGCATATTTTGATTAACAACATAAAAAAATGCCTTGAAGTCAAACTGCGTTTTAAGTCCTTTAGTTTAGACTAGAAGCTGATTATCAATAGTGCAAAAAAGGAGCTAAAAATCAAAATGTAGTCTGCTTCTAATTCCTTATGTAGCTTTTCTTGCCTATTCTAGGTCCTTTCAGGGCAAACGTGGCAAAAGCATAATAGCTCATGTGTTTTTCTGACTGATAAAAGAGAAAAAACCCTCATCTTGTTTTATGTTACTTAAAATGCAAGTGCTTGTTTTTTCAATTCTCACAGCAGACCAGTAGTTCTTTCGGTGGTCTGCTAATAAGCTCACTAGTGAGTTCTGCTGAAATTTGCTTCTGTTTGAACCTGCCCTTGATGCATGGCTGTCAGATGGAGTGCGTTTATCAGACAGATAATGATGTTTGCAGTAGAGATCATGTAGGTATGCATGTGGACACAGAAGTGAGTATGCACATATGACAGTGTTGCTGTAAAGCAGTTGTCTAAAGAAAATAAGAAATAGAAAGAAATAGAAATACTGTCATTTCTAAGCCCACTTAATATAGCTGGGTGTAATGGATGAGCTTGCTGGCACAGGCTTTTCCCCTGAAGTCTTCAAGCTGAATACAATTTGGGAGCAGTTGTTTTAAGCACATAATTTTTTTGATGCATGAGGTTTGTCAAATCAACCAGCTTAAATTTTCTTCCTCTCTTCCTTCTGGTTCCTCACTTCTGCTTCCGTTTTGCTGTTGTTGTTCCAAATAGCTTAATGGATGCTACTGTTTGTGGGACACAGTTGTAAAAGCTTGCTTGGCATATGAGGCTTTGCATAAACTGTGCTGTAAGGTCTGAAGCAAACAGTCACTCAGATCCATTGACTGCCAGAAGAATGTTTGTGTAACTGCAGCACCCAGCATCTGAGTGGGTTGTGTTTGATGCCCAGCAGAACAGTGAATCTGGGCTCCGAGGCTGGGCTTCTGAAGGTATGGATGTAATATTATAGTCTACTCTTTTTCTGTGGTCTTTTAAAATCTTCAGAGTAAATGATATACTACAGTAATATCATGAAAATGGTACTTCTAGTAAGGACTATGAGTACACTATGTTTGCTCTTATTTATGCAGCCCTCTTTACACAGCATTTCATTATGAACATGCCACTTAATTGATCAAGATTTTACTAATTTGGCCTTCTAAAAAGCAAACGTTAAACACTTTTATGTGCTGCGGGATTTAAACAAAAACTGAAATATCTTCTTCCTTCTTTTGTTTCACGTAATGAAAAATCATGTTTGACTAGTGAAATATAACATCTATGTGAAAAGTCAACTCTTTATCAGTGAGACATGGTTGCCAGTGAGGATGACGACTGTATTTTTGGGATAATGTCTTGGCTTTGAGTGGGATAGAGTTAATTTTCTTCACCTTCTCATACTGCCTGCTAATGAGAAGTTTAATGGGGAGTGTGTACTTGTCATACGTATCTAAAAGGAAGTGATATCATTGCTTTAACTGAATCAGTATGGTTAAAACAGCAAAATTTGTAAATGTGAAGAGGCTCTTAGACCTAGTGTACAGATCTACCACTTACCAAAAATTTCCAATAACAATGTCAATGAGAGCTGAAGTTTCTGCATAAACCTTTTCAATTAAAGCGGAAAAAAATAAAATAGGTGTAAGAAACAAAATCATCCACATTGATCGTAGGATTTTGCTTGTGTCATTGTTTTTGCAGTTTGGAACTGACTTCATGTGAAGCATATATGACAACTTTAGAACAGACATAAGTGAAGTATGCAAATATAGGAATTTAAACACAACCCCTCCCAGTATTTACAGTTGTTTTACACAGTAAGATGCATGCATATGTGTATGCATATATATTTATAAAATTCTGTTGTAACTGTACAGTGTGCATATTAAATGTCATGCTCATGGGTGGAGAGGAAACAGAATTAATTTTTGAGATTTTATGGAGTATTTTGTAAGTTTAAGACTTCTTCACAGGAACTAATGCCATCACACTAGGGTAAGTGTGAAGACAGGGTGAGTACCAGTCTACTTGGTAGGATTTCAACATGATGAGGTTTCATGGAAAATGTTATTATATTCTCCAAATGGATTGCATTTTTTCCTTCCTGAGAAACACTTAGTGCCTGTTTAAAGGATTAACAGTACTGGCTCTTCATGTCTGCAGCAGCTTTCATAACATCTTCCTCTGCCAACTAGAGTCCTACTGCAGAACACGCATCTTCTTGGATATTAGAGGGAAAGTACTTTGAACTTAAGAACTTAGTGTTTGAGCAAATAAGCTGTCATTTTACTTGCTACTTCTGCTCATTATTTATATGTGTTATTTACAAAGCTCTTAAGTGGCCATCATGTTTTGTGTGTCACACAGCCCCACACTTACTCTTATGCCTCCTAAGAAGCATAAAAACATGACAGTGAGATTACAGAGAATTTGTGATGAAGAAAAAAAATTAGGATTTCAATCTTCTTTTTTTCCCCCCATCAGACAAATACTACTATGGAAATAATTGCAAAAATGTCCATTTCTTGTGATGCCACAGTAAATGAACTTTATGTCATGATAGTTTATTTTGGTTTGTTTGTTGTTTGAACAAGTTGGAGGTTTGAGGATGTTTGTTGGGTTTGGTTTGGTTTTTTTCTCTCTGTTTGTATGACAGTTGCTCCTCTGCTGGTTTTCTTTCCCTGTCTTGGGACTTGAGCTGCACTAGTTACATAGAAATGATGAAAACTGACAATAGATAAATATATTTGAAAAAAAATCTAATTTTATCATAAATAATTGAATGTTCCTCTTCTTTTTCTTCCAGAACGGTTTACACAGTACAGTCCTAAAAATCTTAGACAAGCATGGAATAAGTAAGTCGTGTTTGGGGTTTTTTTAATTCTCTTTTGACTCTTTAAAGATATTATTCATGCCAAGCTGAAGTTATCATAGTTACCTTAAAATGGCTTTATCCTTTTTAATTACAGTACAAGTCTGGAATTACTGAAGTATTATTCTTTCCTGCTGCACATTTTGAATGTTTTTGAATTGCCAGTTGCCTGTAAATAGGGAGAAACTGTATAGCGTAGTATTTTCTTCTAGGGGGATGACAGTTGGTGAGTCTATTGATTTTATTGAGATATGTTCTTACTGCTCTGTGCCGTCAGTTTTGAATCTTGTTTTCTTTGTTCCACTATCACAATTAACACACTTTTAAATAGTGTATTTTTAATCAACTGTGAGTGTTGTTTCCACATAATCATCCCCTGTTGCCAGGTCCATCTGGTCACTGCCATGAGATGATGACCATAGGGCTGGATATTTTAGTTATCATGGCTGAAAAAAGTCAATATGAATACACTGTCTTTTTTTTTTCCTTTTAATGTTTCCTGAAATTTGTCACGTTTGTATCAGATGAACACTGATACAAAGATGTTATGCTCAAAATCCAGCAAGGTTTCCTAGTAGGCCAGGAGTGCCTACCAAACCATGAGGGACAATAGGCACAAACTAGAGCACAGGACGTTCTACCTGAACAGGAGGAAAAACTTCTTTACTGTGAGGGTGACAGAGCTGCCCAGAGAGGTTGTGGAATCTCGTTCCCTGGAGATACTCAAACCCCGCCTTGATGTGTTCCTGTGCAACATGGTTCAGGTGACCAGAGGGGTTGAACTGGTGATCTCCAGAGGTCCCTTCCAACCCCCGACCATTATGTGATTCTGTGATTTCTCAGCATGTGAAGAATCTTTGTAGACAGGCTATTTGGGCACCACTGTATTGGGGTGGTTAACATCTTTTATATTTTGAAGAAGGCATATGCAGTTTTAGTTGGATGAGTAGGATAACAGCTATGTCAACAACTTGTCTTGCCAGAAGAATTGTTAGAATTTTCTCCACTCTCTTTCGACCAAAATTTTTTGCAACAGAGCTAAGCCTTCACTGTGCCAGCATTGCTGTTTTCTTTCTGATACTGATTCATTGTCAGTACAAACCGGCTATCTTGTTGGTAGTTTGCCAGGGAGTTCAAGAGGTGTATCAGCAGGATAGTGAAGCTTCTCCTCCTTGAAGTTTACCACTGAAGTTGAAGATACAAAATGTTCTGGTGAAGGAATTTCCTTTTTATAAGGAAAAAAAAGTTACTGATACAGTAGAAGTCCAAATCCTTTTTCAATATCTTAATTTATTAGTAACGGAGAGTGTGTAAAGCTCTAAAATTCATAGCATGGTCACTTTCCCAAGATGTGATGAGGTTTATACTCACTTGGCTGTTCTATAATTTCTTCTCCGTCTGCTCCTTCTCAACCCAGACTGGTCCAATGTTTTGGACTGAAGCACAAAGGCATTTTTCATTAAAAAAAAAACAACCAACCATTTGAAATTGTGGTTAACTGAGGAGGAAAAGTATCTCTATGTACTAGGATCTTAGTCAAAATCAGCTGCTAGTTGTTGGATGTGATACCATGAAATGTTCATCCATTGAGTCAGAACCTGTATTTCTGCAGTGCCAGGTGTCTTTCGTGACCCTGTAGCTCACTCTGCATTATTATTGGATCCTACATGGTAAGGAGTAACTTTCTGATTCCTGCAGTGAGACACTGAAGTTGACAGAGCTGAAGCCATTGAAGCTTTTCACAATGGTTGTCTCACCTGCCTCAGTTCATTTTCTGTCAAAAGCCTATAGAAAAGTTTCTGGCTTGTCCGGTTCGGACTGGGGCCCTCATTTGGTGGCTTTTGTGGAAGAGTCCATCTCCTGTTTACTCTAGAGGGAGAAATGGGAAGATTGGCTTCACTTATAATCAGCTTTTTTAAATATCTTAAACGGTTTTGCCAGTTTTTGTGATCCTTGCAAGAATGTCGTAATGTTTGACTCTACTTCATTTGTGCTGTGTGGAATAATGTAATTCCCTGAAAGTCACATCTTTCATTTAGGAAAGTAAGTGACTAAAATTGTCTGGTTTCTGTCCTTTAACAGTGAACAAACTTGCGAGTTTATCTTTTCTTTGAAAGTAGTTAGTGAAATCCAAAAGCTTGGAAGAAGCAATTATATTACAACATGGTCAATTAGATCTCGAATGGGAAACAGGCACAAGGAAGCTAATACTGATGTGAATATGTTTGCTTAGGGGGCATATATATGTGTAATTAATGTGAATAGATACTGGCACGCTGTTCTGTCCATTCTGCAGGCACAGACTGAGTGTTTCTCAATTTTAATGTCAATTAGACCTAGCAATATCTCCTATGTATGACTAGGTACAAGAAGAGATTTGAGTTTTAACAGTCGATATTTTATATTTCCTTCAAGGACATTGCAGGAAATTTCTGTTTTCGTAAAATAAAAATACAGCTTGCTTAAAAAAAACGCAGTCTCTAAGACTTCATAATTGACACAAGTTATGATCACATCACAGGACAATTTAAATAAGGTCAGAGCTTTTTCATTTCTAGGAAGCCTCTTCAAAACTGTTTCTGTGTTTTCAATGCTTTGTACATAAGGGATTTACAATTTTTCAACATAAATAAGAACACTGAAAGACTGAAAGCAATGACAATACACAGATTTCAGTTCTTTATAGAACCACAGGTTCTACTATAATGAGAAATATTTAGTGCCTCAAAATTGCGTATCATTTACATTCAAAATGTAAATGGTTTTCTTTTTTTGTAGTGTAAGTTTTTATCTGTATGCTGTATTAGACCACTGTTGCTTATTCAGCTGTAGTTAAGGGTGTATAAATATTTCGTTTATAGACATCATATTCTCAAGAGTTTATAATTCAGCTGTAAAACAATACACAGGCAGACTGGTTCATTCTAGAAATTTTCTTTCTTTATTAGCATGTTTCAAAATGCATCAGTCTCTCATCTTTAAAAAAAACAACTTTTTTTTTTAACATTTAATTTGTTGAAAACTATTGATGACATAAAAATGTCCCATTTGAAATAGAATTGTTTTAAGGGTAGTTGGGATAAATATGAGATCTAAGACAAGGAGAAAAACATATAGCCTTTTGGGTTTAGGAATGTATTGGTTTTGTTAGTGAGTTACTTCCACTTGATGTCTCAGTACTTTTGAAAGCTACACCTAAAGCACAGTGTTTATGGTCTAGGAAGGATTTATGTATGTGCTTAAACTTATCTGAGGTAAAGTCCCGTTACTCCATTACATAGAGAGGGGTTTGAAATACAAAGAATTAAGGAATCTGTCACGCAGGAACTGCAAAACAGAGCACAATGTTGAACTTCGTGCTCCCTGAATGGGAGAGAACAACTTTGATTTTCTGAAGACAATGAAGCTTTCATCATCTACTATTCCGTCTTTCAGGTACAGCCTGACCCTTTATCTTGTCCATATATATTTTTTCAGGTCCTCGCATGGAATAGTGAGAATACGGGTTTAGAATTCTTACAAGAGGCTTATCTCAAAACGTACATTACAATTCAATTTATGCAAGGAGAGGTTATTAAAAGGAAGAATAACCTCTTCCAACATCTACCAATCCAGTGTCATGTCTGTAAGGTGGAGGGAACAGAGGCAGAAAACTTCCAACCCCAACCCATCCCTGCCCCTTCCATCCCCCCGTCTCCCCCCCCCCCCCCCGCCTCAAAAAAAAGTAAAGCCACAGATGGTAGATTGAGGGCAAAATACTGATTGCACCTGACTGACCAGCTTCCATGACATGTGAATTTTAAAGGCAGAGCCAGACAATGAAACAATGGTGGACACAAGCCAGTGGCTCTTTAATTTGCAGTCTAGCTGGAAATTATCTAAAAGTGTGAAATGTAACAGCAATGACAAAGTGAAGCCCAGCAGGCTCATAATTTAAGAAGTCAGATCCCTAAAATTTTTAAAATATAATTTATCAATATTAGAGGCTGCTTTTGGGACGTGTTTAAGGGAAATAATGTAACTATCACTTATGGTGAATTAAGTTCTTTGGAGACTTTAACACTGAATTTCTTCACTGATTGTCAAACTACCTAAAGATTGTAAATAGAATATTTAGTTAAGATGTGACTTATAAGTTTTGTAGAAAATGCTTATAATGATAGGAAACAAAACTTACATTGACAGGTTTTTCTATCTAGTGTAAAGCTTCACTTACATTGCATGACCTAGAATATTGTAGAATGTGATTAAAAAATACTGGTCTAAAAAGAATTAAGAAGTGGTAATCTGATCTTCCTATAGAGTTCATAATGAATTATGTTTTCACTTTTTTCCTGAACTTTTCTGTTTAATTATCTCTACACAATAAAAACAAGAACAGCTCTGCCTTCAGAATGCCATACAACCTCTTTCAATTTGCAAAAGCTTCTCCACAATAATAAACCCTTACAAAATGATAACAAAAGAGAACTAATTATCCTCATGGATATTTGGTAGAATATAAAAAGCTTTTTCAGATCCTTCTGTCGTAATGGGTTGCATTGTGAGAAATTGGGATGGAAAGAAAAGGTGCAATTGAAAACAAATTCTGCTCTACTCAAATTGGACTACTACTTCATAATTCCTCAACATGGCAGTATTTGTTATATAAATAAGACTTCATTCTCACAGCTAGTGCCACTGCTGGGATTTTCTTCCTCTCTGTACTTGAGACCTCTCTTCCTGAGGTGAGGGTGTTTAAAAGTTGCATTCCAGGATGGACTGGCCTATTTTGGGACTTTTATTTACTGAAAACTTCCTGAAGAAATCAAAACGAGTGGATAGGGATTAGTACATGTATTTTGAGTCTATTTTTCAAGCATGACACAGACCGTGGAATTTCAAGCTGGAACTTGGAAAGGAAGTTTGGGTTGGATTTTTTGGTTTGTTGTTTGTTTGTTTGTTTGTTTGTTTAAGAAAGTCTGCGCCTTAGTGGGGTTTTGACAAAAGACACAACTCTTCTAATTGTCACTTTTATCCCCTTCACCTCCTGTCTCTTCACTAGCATTGCTCATTGTAGTGCCACTGAAGAATGCTCAAGCTCTCAAGCATAGTAGGAACAAAAACCTTTAGTGTTGTCATTGCTAAAACCTTTCTGATAGAAAAACCTAAGCAATAAGAATATAAATCTATACATATGCAAAAGGTGGATTATATGTCAGAGAATCACAGAATGACTTGAGTTGGATGGGACCCACAAGGATCATCGAGTCCAACTCCTATCCCTGCACAGGACAACCCCAACATTCACACTGTGTTTCTGAGGGCATTGTCCAAGTGATTCTTGAATATTGTCAGGCTTGGTGTCTTGAGTGCTTCCCTGGGAAGCGAGTGCTTCCCTGGGGAGCTGATCAAGTGCTCCAACACCCTCTGAGTGAAGAACCTTTTCCTAATATCCAACCTGAACTTCCCCTGGCACATCTTCCTGCCAGGGGACTATGGATATAACTGTATGCAGTTGCAGTACGTTGAGGTTATACTGGAGCTGTCCTCTCACTTGCATTTGAGGAGTGATTGGAAGTCATGCTGGAGGCAGGCAAGGACAGAAACCAGGCACAAAATGAGAAGATTTCATAGAAGTATTTGTGATTTAGAGCCATATAAGCCACGCTCTGTTTTCTAATGATTTGCAGGGATACTGCTGTACTGAAAAAATCATCTTTAATTTCCCATTTTATTTCATATTTCCTGTAAACACCACTTTTATCAGTCGTTACCTTTTGCCTGAGGAAGCTCAGGAATCATAGCATGGCAAAACCTCTGTTAACGTGCAGAGAAGAACCCCTTCACCAGACACTGCACTGCACTGCACTGTTTGTAGGAGGCTGGGGGCGGCAGCGCGGCGGCGCCTCCGCCAGGGGGAGCCCTGGAGCCGGCGCCGCCGCCCCGAGCGCTCGGAGGGACCCAAAGCGGGGGCCGAGGGTTCTCGTTGTAAATATTTTCCTAAGACTGCTTTTTTTGTTGTTTATTTCAACACTTAATAGGTTTTATTAAATTAATTTCAGGGTGGTGGAAGCTACTTGTTTACGCTTCAGTGCCTTTTTTTTTTGTGTCTACTACTGTACGTTGCACCCACTTAATATGGTTTAATGTGTTCCTGGCACCGTAAAGGGGCTCAGCTGTGAAAGTGGGAAAGGCAGAATCCTGAACCCATCTCAGGAACTGAGCTGAAATGCACTGCAGGTTTTGTCAGCTTTATGGCAGTGAATTATATGATGCTGATTGGAAGCCAATCCCTGAGAATGATCTCTAGAGTTTCTCCATTTATCCTTTTGCCAAGTTGAAAAATTCTTTACAAGTTACATTTGAATGTTTCCTTTAAATTGGAGCAACTGTAAATTGCTCAAATGTTATGCCTTTTAAAAATTTGGGGGAAGATAATTCCTAACAGTCCTCATTGATAGAATGTTTATCCTGACATTCAATTTTTGCTTTATTCTAAATTCTCCCTGTTTTGTGTTGCTAAACCTTAGGTATTGTGTTACATTCTCTTGGCCCAGTTAAAAATATCAATAAATCTCCTAAACCGGCCACAAAAGCCTTCATCATCTTTTTGAGAGTACTAATAACTCTTACGTTTTTTCATTACTAAAATTACATTATTAACCTCCTATATGTTTCCCATCCGTGACATCTGTGAAAATATCGTCCCAAACTACATGGATGTTCTTTGTTGTCTTATGTAATATCTAATTCAGTTTCTGGCATTGGACTAGAGTTTGTTGTCATTATTATCTCTGAACCTATCCATTTTTTGATGTCATTGGAAGTAATTGTTTGTAATTCTCTATGCTTTGTCTTGTTTGTAGATTTTCTGCCTGCATCTCTCACTTATATTAACCTCTTTGCACTATGTTTTTTGTATTTTATGGTGTTTTCAACATTTAGTTTCATCTAAGAATTGATTCAGTATGCAGTGCTTCCCTTAGTCCAGTTCATTAATAAAGATGTTAAATAAAACTGTGACTAACACTAATCCCTCTGGCACACAGCTGGACACTTCCCTTCCAACTTAGTAGATTGCCACTCATCATTACCCTTTGCTTATGTTCTGTCAGGCAGTTTTCAGTCTATGAGATATTGTATCACAGCCCAGCTCTTCAGAATTTGTCCACAGAGCAAGATTTTTTTGAGAAACTGCACCAAACGTCTCTGTGCTTTGTTTAGTCCATTTTTTTAAATAATCATTTTACCTGATGTCTTGTTCATTGGTCAAATCTTATCTTTTGATTGCCATTTTGTCTTATTTTTTTCCTAAAACTAATTTTGTGTCCATATTGTCTATATTTTGCTTTTATATTGTGCATCAATGTCCAGCAACGCGTTTGCCAAGATTCCTTACTTGAAAACCAGAAAGAAAGTATATGTATTTTTAAGTCTAGAAAATGCTATAGAAGGTAGAGAAAAATTAGGTAACGTTAGAGTAACTTATCTACAGTAGTAAGAGAAATGAGGAAAGAAAACTAACTCTTCTTGTGTAGGTTTTCTGAAAAGATTTAAATTGCCTTACATTTGTCCACTATTCTTACAATTGCTTAAGAATTCCTTAAGATATTGAGATTGATAGCACATCCGACATGTTTGTTTGGTGTTTCCAGGTATAGTATTTTTTCAAAGTCTGTTCTTCATTAAAGTTTTTGACTACTTACTGATCAACTCTTTTCAGATGTTTCCAGATGTGCATTTTCCTTATGCATTTCTACATGCCAGTGTTTTTACTAATTTCTCAGAATTATGTTTTTGGTGGTCTGTTACTGGTATGTTGCCGTAGTGTCTGTGTTTTCTTGGTTTGAAGTCTAATACTTTCTGATCAGAGGCACCAGGCATCATTACGTCCTCACATTGCTAATTCTGCCCTCTTGCTGGAATTCTGTACCATTGGCCTCTGTGCTGAAGTCTTTCTTCTCTAGATAATGACATTGCTGACAAAATAGAGTCTCAGAGATGTGTTTCAAAAATATCTGTCTGGAGAATTGAAGACATACCTTACTGCTGGATCTCTCATTATTTGCATGTAGATGTTAAAAGCAAGAGTTTCGCAGCACAAAAGCCAAAACAATAGGCACCTTAAGAATTGGGCTGGCATTGAGTAACTGCCATTGGCTTAAGTGGCCTGATGTTTTGAACTACTTTTTGTAGTGGATAATTTTTCTTTAACTCCTTTGATTTTCATCTTAGGGTCTCAGAAATGTATGTAATTTTGGAGGATGGTACAGGCAGGCGGTAAGTGTAATAACGTGAAAAACGCTACTGAGTTTTTGTTACTTCTGCAGATAGTTTAAGCCGATCTCAAAACCTATGGCTCTGTTGCCAGCCAAAGACTTACAGACAGTAGTAAAGGTTTCTGCAGTGGTGCAGACATCGCAAAATACCTTTACCTTAGTCAAATACATATTTTACTGACTTTTATGATGATGGGATGTGAGCTTTTCAGTGTAATTTTGACCACCCGTTTTCCTGTGGTAGGATGGTAATTATACATGTTCGAATATTGCCATTCATGAGACTTTCCTGTGACAGTCTCCCAAAATTCATTGCAATTTTTTTCTAGAAAATTTTAATTGGTTCCTTTCCTGTGTTCCTGGCTGCAGCTCTTCATGTATCTGCCTTCAGATTGCTGACTTCTTTCCTGCTGTATAGAACAGGGAAACAAGAATTTTTGCTTTTTCATGCAGTTTTTTTAAATTAGAGGTGCAGAAACACATGGCATTCTAGGAGACTAATTAAAACAGTGATTTGTTTCAAAACTTGAAGTTATTTGCTAGCCAAGCAGTTTTCATAATCAAATTTAGTGATTTATTTCAGTATCCTAGCTTAGAACACTTTAAGCTATTGTTTGAGAATTTGTGAAAAATGTTGGCTGCAGGCAGATCATCATGTATATATTTTCAGTGTCTGACTGACCTGAGTGTCAAAATGAGAGGATAGGAGACAGTAATCCTTACTGATGCATTAAAATGGAGAGGTTAGATTATGTGTCTTCAGCAATACACTGTGAATAACGGGCCTCAAAATAGGGCTGGTGCACCTGTCATTGCTGGAGGGCAAAGAGGCAAGTGGTTCCAAAGGGAACTGACCTTTTTTCTTTCAGGCATTGAGTCAATCCCATATCCTAAGGCACACATTCTGCGTTAAAATTATTATAACTCTCCTGATATTATGCTGAACAACAGACTCTGGTGTGAATCTATGGAAGAAACCCATAAAGTGATGGCGGTTTGTGGCTTGTTTTTAGTTAAACCTTTACAGGAAATATATTCTGTGATTTCGATAGAAGATCTTTTCTAATTGTTTAACATAAAATTTTGAAATGGTGTTTATCTGAATTAGCAGCTTGCTGGATACTGAAATGCAAATCACAATATTTATCACTAAATAGGATTCACAAAAAACCTGCATCCTTTTAAATAATGTACTGTATAATGCAGTGTATATCCACTATCTGCTAACCTCAGCTGAATTTATATCCGTAAGATCTGATTTACAAAAAGACAACTTTCTGTTAAATTATTCACGTCTCATAATAATTGATCTTACAGAGTTGATCTTATGCTGGAGCATATTTGATCATAAATTCAATGAAAGCAGCCACCATCTTTGTGATGTTTGTCCAGCTAAATCCTTCAGTGAATAAAATAATAAAGATACCAGCTGTGTTTGTTTTGTTTTATGATCACTGCTGCAATAAGAGGCTGGAAATACAAATGAGTAAAAGCTCTAATTTTTCATGTTGGATTTGTGAACTCAGAATCTTATTCAAAAGGATTTGAATAGAAAAAACACAATTTTTACTTCCATCATATAATCATAAATGTTTTGTTTGCCTTTTTTTTAAAAAAATCTATTGTTTAGGAATCCAGAGTAGTTTCTAAATACTGCTATTGTTTTGACCTAAATTTGAAAAATCTAAGGAAATCTTGTAAAAACAGGCCATTTATGCTTTCCTCTCTGATACCATTTCAAGTTAAGAATGGAACATCATTTTTTTGCATTACTTTCTTTGGTTAGATTCTATAGCAATCTTAAAGCTTAGTTTATTACTGTGTTCTGTTGGTGTACCTCAAACTGA
The DNA here is from genome assembly GCA_033558185.1 of Dromococcyx pavoninus. Classification (NCBI taxonomy): domain Eukaryota; kingdom Metazoa; phylum Chordata; class Aves; order Cuculiformes; family Neomorphidae; genus Dromococcyx; species Dromococcyx pavoninus. The sequence continues at coordinate 1,498,342 of JAUMJL010000098.1, forward strand.
TTTTACCAGATTTGCCTTCCTTCAGCATTATGGCTTGTGTAGAATAGTGTTATATTCTTTTTATTTCTTTCATATTTGATCCTTAAAATGCCCTTGAGTCAAGCTTTATTCTGCAACCGTAAGGGCATGAATCTTTCCTGAGATGTTGACAGATTGTGTTTGGTGAATATCATTTTTTCTGTCAGATACAGCTTATGTCTATGCTGCTAACTAAAGCAGAGCCAGGGACTATCTTCTGGCCCCGAGGCCATGTGGCAGACCTTAGCTACAGATATACTAAGTAATGCTTGGGCGTGCACTCCTGTGAGCTTTGTGTGGTTCCCATGCAGCTGCAGGTGTAATTATTATTTTTGGGGTGCTCAGTATTAGTTTTTTAATCCAAAATTTCCATAGCAACGTAAGACCAAAGCTGCAGGCCATGAGAATTGTATTTTCTAGCATAAGACTGAAGGTAATATATTGCACACCCTGCTTATAGGAGGCTGGTAAGTGCTACCTTTTGGGAATGGTCTCTGGCATGTTTTTTCCCTGAACTGTGTCTTGGAGTGGTTTTATGGTGTGGGGCAAAATAATCCAGAGTGTAATGTGGACACTCAATGTTTGAGTGGTCAGGCTGTCTCACTAGCCCTGATTAATTTGGTGATATAGGCTTCAATAGAGAGGTTCTTAACATTCCATCCCTCTTGCACACTTGAGCATATTCCCAGTGAAGTTTCTCCTCTCGCTGTAATGCTGGCATCCTTTGCCACCTAGGTCTGAAGTCTTAGCGTTGTTTTTTTATCTTACCTCTCCTGTCCTGTGCGTCCATTCTGCAATATACATTTCACAACATTTCTTTTCTTTCTAGCTTTTCCAAGATACTTTTTTCCTTTCCCAGCCAACTCCGTCACTCAGATCTTGATTATTGTAGTATGATTCTCATGTCTTCTCCTGACCAGCATCCTTCGTTACATCATATAAAAAGCAACCAGTAAATTCAGTTTATTTTTCCTGTGGATCCAACACTGGCTGTTCCACTGCATCATTTTTGAGCTCCTTCTTATCCCTTACAAAATCCTCTGTAATTATGCCTCTTCCTCTCTTCCTTCACAAAGCTATATATTTGTTCCTATTCTTGTTCTTATGTCAGTGATCTCTTACTCATATTTAAACCTTCTCTTGTCCCCTAGATAATTCATTCAGGCTCACAATGTCTGTCTTCATTTCTGAGAATCAGGTGGGCTTGTGCCCAGATAGTGCATTTACCAGTTGTTTGCAGTTCTCAGTTTGGAATCTGCTAGGAGTAGTCCTTGGCTTCCTCAAATGCCTGTTTTCACAGAAGCTTAATATGGGTCCCAGATGTTTATTTACCGGGTTGTCCTGTTTCAGTGGCAGCGCAGATGAACAGATGAGTCACAGTGCTCCATGGTTTCCACAATTCCATGGGTACAAAATCTTTTAAAAATCCACCTGCTTAGTTTGAGTCATTAGAAGTAGCCTGAGCTTTACTGGCAGTTAATTTTTAGTGATAGTTGGCTCTTTGAGAAATCTGACCTTTAATGGTCACTATTATAGATAGCAATTTTGATTTTAGTTTTATGTCTAAATAGCAGTACTCCCTGCTTAGCTGTCTTTCTTTCATGCTACTTCGACAGGTTAGGATTTGCGAAAATAGTTCAGCATTGAGTCCCTCCCTACTGCAAGCCAATTTCTGAGTGTCAGATAGCACTCCATCATCACACGTATGTCACTACAAGCACTTAAAATCCACATATTTCAGAAACTGGTAGCTAAAATATATGGAATTTGTGGCTTGGTCATTCATCTCCAGCCTGTTTGTAGTTAAAAAGACATAAACTGTTGTGTTAAATCCAAGCAACTTTTTAAAAAATGCTTTAATACAATTACGGTGGATATGTAACGTTTTACTTCTTAAAAAAAAACAATGCAAAATCATGTTACATTTTCTCCAAATATGTCTAGAGAGAGATCCAAATTTTCTCCTTCTACAATGGTTTCCGTGCCTAAGAAACCCTTAAATCATTACACTCATTTTTCTCTCTGTTCAAGTTCAAAGTGAAATTCAGATTTTTTTCAGCAGATTGGCACAAGCGTATTTGTCTCTCAATAAGTGTTACTGCTCTCTTCGTATCAGGCACTGGATTTTAAGTCTGCCAGCTTCTCTCTGCTGGAAGGTGACCTAATGTTCCCTTTAGAACACTGTCTCCATTAAAATAAAGAGAAAGAGTGGTGTGCTAAATCAGGAGAGTGAATCTGGAGAAGGAATGGCACCTTCTGCACTAAAATGGTGGTGTGAATGTATTTTCCCATGATCTCACCTGAACCAAGTACCTCAGGGTCAGGGAGCTGCAACTAGTTCTGTATGATATGTCTTTTTAAATATATAGGTATAATAATAAATAGTAAAGTATTTTTGACTGCAAAGCTTTGAATATATTGCCCATGTGCTCTCATTATAACAGTCTTGGTCTCCTCTCAATGTTTACTAGTTTTGCATCATTTCCCTGCCATGTCTTAGCTTAGGAGTACAGTTACAAAAAGACCTGGCTGCCTGCTTCTGTGTAATTGCTTAACCTTATTTGGTTCAGCCAGGCAACTCATATGCATAAAGTTAAATACATGCATATGCCTGGGGTCTGTCTTCCTGAGCTTTCTACACCTGGGGCGTTCTCTCTGCCTCCAAATCTCTATCCACCTTTAATGAGTTGTATAAATAAATACAAAGTACTCCTGTTCATTCCATATCCATAAAAATATATTTTATTAGCTGAGAGGTATGCAATAGTAGAAAAGATCAGACCCATATGATGTTTTAGGGAGCTGTGGGAGGACAGGACAAGTAGATGCTTCCAAGTGGTTGACGGATCTGAGGCCCCAGCAAGACACATTTGTAGGTTAACTGTGATAAATGATCTTTGGCTTTGCTGATTAAAGTGAGGTCACCCTTCTCGGGGCACTGCCTGCATGCTGTAACTTTGCAACAAATTCTTGTTGAAGTACTGTGCAAACAGACCAATTTTTATTTACATTAGAATGAAATTAAGACTTCTCAAACCCAGGATGATAAAATATCAGACAAGAGGGCAGAGATTTATAAGGCAGTGCTAATATTTATCTACTAAAACTTAGTTCTGTCTTTTTTTTTTAGTTTGCAAAAGGCAATACGTCCAAAAAGACAGCTATGTTTTCTATCTTTAGTCATTTAATACGGGAAAATAGGGGAAACTTTATTTACTACCACTAGGGCTGCACCCACTGGCAAATTTGCAATTCAGAGTTTGGTTGTTTTTTTCTTTGGAGTTTTTTTTGCTTGAAATTCTTTGGAGAGAAACAATCCAGGTCATCAAGGGGAGGAGGAGAAAGAGTAGAAATCTTTGACTGCAGTGTGTGCCTAAGGTTTATTTCAGCTATTTCTATGGATTTTTTTTTTCGGAGACGGGGCAGCGGGGAAGGGATTGGAGGAGGGAGGAGTTATTCTCTCATTTTTTTTTGGCTTGTGTCCAGCCAGTGAGGAAATAAATATGTGAAGAAAGAATATTATGGAATGTTAACTCCACTGCTGTATTTTCTTCCTTTTATCATGCCCCAAGATTCAGTGAAGTTGATAGAAATTCACCATGCCTTCTTTTAAAAAGCATAACAGAAAGGCATTTTTCCTTTAAGAGTCAGACTGTAAAAGGTGATTTTCTTTCACTCAGTTTGGTTTAAGCCTGTAAAAAGCATTAAGTGAAAAATCTGATATATTTGTTAGGGCATTTATTGCATTACTAACTTATATTTTCAGTTCTCAGTGAAAGGTTTATAGAGAACATAAACCTTGAAGAGTTTTTGTTTGGGATTAAAGATACTTTTTCTCCATTTTCTGGTGAAATAATAGCTTATAAAGTGATTGGGGTGTTAGTAATTATTTTTAGCTCTGTTTTCCAAGGATATTGTCTTCAACTTGCTGAGGTGCACAAAGAAGGCCTTTAAAAACCACTCTCCTTGATCAGGAGTCTCATGACCTTTCAAGAATTTCAAAATAATCAAAAACTTCTGATTAGATGTCACCACCGTGTTGTTGCTCTTTATTAATTACACTTACAGCAAGCAAAGATCTTCCAGTAAACTATAAATCTGGTATATTCAGCAGCAATCTGTCAAGGTGTGAGTAATACACTGTGTCTTCTGTAATTAATATCTTTAATACTGAGCTAATTGGGATGCTGAAAGAATTGAAATAGCTGATTGGTGGTGGCATGTAAAATCAAAAAGAAGCAATTACTAAATTCTTTCCGGGGAAAAATGGTAAAACATGTTCTGATTAAAATTTCTTAGGAAGTATTTTTTCTGGGAAATACCTGTATCTGAAAGAAACTGCTGAAAACTGAGTGAAATAATATAAAATATTTTATGTATTCTTTTAGTTTAAAGAATTAGTTGTCACTTTTAACAGTAACAGAACACTGTACCCAGTGGTCATATAGCTGGAATAGCAACCTCAGAATTCCCAGAAATGAAGTTGTATGATTATATCGCCAGAAAGCCACATTCTCAATAGATTAGAGTATGTTATCACTGGATTTATGTTGTATATTTGCTGTTTAAATAAACTTATTTTTCCTCTCTTTAGTGTCTGCTGTACAGACTCCATAATTCTTGCTTCATTTCATGCTCCAGCATATATTATCCTGGCAAAAAATACCTAGTATCAAATTTTGATCTTATTCTGTATCAAAATGGTATATAACAAGTTGGGGAAGTATCTGCAATATTGTCAATGAACAGTATTGGCTATCGTCATGGCCTAAGCTGTCAGACATTGGCACTAGGTTCCTTTGGGAGGTTTCATAGCCCAGCATATTTATTCTGAGGCATCAGAGCAAGAACTAGCCTGGGTGCGTGTCAGAGTTTAGAAGGACAAAACTCAGGCTACTCTTAAGTCCATTTTATAATACACTGACTGATTCTTTTTAAGGTTAGAATTTAAAGCTCAAATAAACCACATTCAGTTTTTAAATGTGTTGTGTTCTGTAAAGGTGTTAACGTTCTGCTTCCAATGTGGAGCAAACATTTCAAGCTGGATATTGCAAGCAGTGTTGTGTTGTAGAAATACAGTAATACATCTGAAATGGACACTAAAACACATCAAATCCAAGACAGAAAAAGTTAGGGAGAAATAGATTCGTATTTTGTCTTTAGTTACATTCAGTGATGACACATAAAAATGATTTTATGATCTAGTTATGACTGAGCTTAACAGCCATTATCAAATGTGAATTGCTATGAGAGGTTGGATCGCTTCATTGTGTAGCTTAGGTGTGACCAAAATGAAGTCTCTGAAGCCTCATGTGACTCATGAGCAGTTTAAGCAAGCATCTTAATTCCCCATTCTGAGAAGTTCAGAAGCTACAACTATAATTACAGTTTTCTACTGCATCAGTAGATTCTTTTAGAAAACTTACCAAGTGTGTAAAATAATATACCTAGAGGTAAATCAATATTAATTAAGATATAAAAAACCTAGTTGCCTATTTTGTTAGAACCTTCATTTGTTATATTCACTTTTCTTTCATGGAATGCTGTTCATCTTGGCTGCTTTCCAGCTAATGGCGCCTATGCAACTGTCAAGTGAGAATTTGTTCAGACAGGTCAGCGTTATTATTACCTTCCTGGAATGCAATGAATGAACTTATTTCCCCAACTTTCCAAATAGGTTTCTGACCTCTTTTACATCTACATTAACAGCAATACCAAAGAATCAAACACACCGATACTTTGAGCTCTGTGCAATACCAGTGAATAGTTGCTGGTTGTCATGGCTTTTATTTTAATAATGAACATTTTGACCACCTTTTCAGTACTTCAACAGATAAGATTGCTGATGTTGTGATGTGATAATGTAATTAAAAGGGATCAAACTAATTGCTAAATTTCTGAAGAGGTAATTTCATAACACCTTTACAGAAGTCATGAAGCTCTAAAGACTCTGGAGTGCAGTGTTGGGCAGGAGCACAGAGGAAAGACAGATGCTGGGATCTGTGTAACCACGTTAGTACAGGATTTGCCCCAGCCTACCTCATCGAAGAACATGCACTAATGTGGCGGTCTTGCTTCTAGTGTGGTTCCGAACTAGAAGAATACAGTTGAACTGATGGCCTTGGGAGGCTTGGAGACCATACTTTCCCATCTTGCATGTACAGAACTCAGTGTTCCTGAATCTAAACTGCAGGCAACTCCTCAATTTGGGTAGAACAAGAGGGGCATCGGATGTTTGGAGACATGCATCTCCTGAAGAATATGTGTAACCCAGCACAAAAAAAGGATTCCTGTTGGCAGCCCCAGGCAGGTGTGGGGGACAATCTCCACACTGAAATATGGCCCCTGTGCCTGTGATTGACTGCAGTTTAAGTAATGTTTACTGCATTGTTTGGTTTGAAGTACCACTACACTGTGCTGTAGAGCAAATTCTGTATTTTGAGATTGATCAGCTACAAGTAAAACTCTTTCAGTGAGCCTTCAAAAGCTTTTGTCTCTCTTTGTTCATCAGTTTTAGTCCTCAGTACCCTCTGTGAAAAACACTGAGAAAAATGATAACGTCTTTACTCCGTTAGATTTTCGTCTTGAGGTGCCGTTTTATGTCTTCATCTGTAACAAAAGCTAAAAGCATCGCATCAAAACTTGCATTCACTTGTGGTGGTTTCATGATGGCTAAATAATCTCTGCAACAGCTCCATGGAGGCACACCAGGCATGTTAGGGAAGCAGCTACAGCATGCCAGAGCTGGCACATCAAGTCTTTGAAGACGGTAGGTGTTCTCAGCATGGTTGTAACAACAAAAAAGGCTGTTGATATTTAGTAAGAAGGAAATGTTACTTAAGATAGGCACTGCTCCAATTTGTGTGCTGTGTAGCTGCTGCTAGTAGGGTTGCGTGCATATTCAGAGGTGCAGACTATGAGGGGCTCATGAGGGCACGTCTATATCAGCTGGTTAGAATATTATGAATTTGCAAAGAAAGCATTAACTACAATATACGATGCTGGCATAGTTTTGTGTCAGAACTCAGGAGAGGTGTAAGGCCTGGGGCAAGGGGGAAATACTGCTGTCTTCAAGTTGATGTGGGTGAAACTGGCCCTTGTGGTGGTGTGATGGTAAGTAAGGTACCACAGGGACTGTACATGAGCCCTGTTGTTGAGGGGAGCACAGAGTCCTCTGTGAAAGAAGCTGCGAGGGTTACTGTGTGGCCTGTCGGATTTGCACCAAGGCATTAAGTTGTTTGTTTATTCTCTTCTTGCCATTAAACTGTAACTCTGCTAATAGTGTGATTGATTGCGTTAACTGTGGTTTTGTCTTTCAGCACTTCAGGTTGCAAGGGATTACTTAGAATAAAGAAGCAGAGCCAGGTTTCCAACAGGAATTAGGTGCCATGCTCCTCTAGGCCATGCTATAAATGCCAATCGAGAAATGAATTAATGATATGCTGTGAGAGTCGTATCTTCACTTGGAAAATATGCACAGTAAACGATTTTTGCTTTGGGAGGTATTTACCTCATGCTGTTAGGAGTGTATAGACAGCATATTATCTCCATTTGTTTTAATGCCCATTTGTCTTAATTATTAATGTGAATTTGAGCTGCCTTCTTCACTGCATTTAAAAGCAAATCACCCCAAGTTCAGAAGTTCACTGCACATGCCCAAAACTTTTTTTCTCAAGAGCTTAAACCAAACTTCAGTGATCTTAGTTGTGTTCTGCTTGACCAAATACTGACCTTCGTCTGCAGTAGAAAGACATTTAAGCCTGTTTCTAAAATAAAATAAAATTCTTATAATTCAATGAGATTTACAACTGCCTAAATCTAGTCAGATTTAGATAAGTTTAAAGTAAGACAGGTTCATGTGGTGTTTGTTTTTCTTGAGCTGACTGTATATATCATTTGAGATTAAATTGAAAATCAATGTATTCCATAAATGTCAACATAGTAGGTCTATAAAAATATTCCCAATATTTATCAAACCAATATCTACATATTATTTAACACTTATTACCAAAGTTTTTCTCTGGTCTGCTGTATACCACATTTTCTGGATGTATGTATGCTGTCGTGGCTAGTAACTATTCCTTGCTGATTAGTGTGACAGTAAGTGAAGCGTGAATATTGAGACTTGCCATATCATGCATGCCAAGTTCCTATATGGCCCAACTGCTGTGAGACAAAACATGCTATTATGTTTTAGACACAAAGCCATATTGTATGAAATTCCATCCTGTCACATACTGAAGGAGGTGTATTTAAAAATCAAATCTGTTTTTCTTTAGTTCTTTTTGTTAGCTGTTCTGTATTAGATACTTAACTACTGAACCCCATCAGAAAATTCAGCCTTTGCCCCTACTGAGGAATCACGTTTCAAACTTACATCAGACAAATTGTTAATCATGTGTTAAGGAGGAGATTTTTTTAAAAGACTATTGGCCAAAAGAAAAAAAAAGGCAAAGAAACAAATCCAAACGTTGTGACGTTCCAGACCGGTGAGGTTATGCACTAAATGGTTTTCTTGAAACAAGTCTGATGTAGTAGATGTAATTTAAATATATGATCATACGGTGCATTTGCTGTAAGTGGAAGAATAGATTGTCCTTAGACAAAGCAGCTAAATTAGTCATGCATTCTATTAGTCCGCATTGTTTTTAAGGCTGACAGCAGTAGAAGCCCATGTACATATGCCTTCTGCAGTGTACACTGATTTCCAGAAGTGACCTTCTTGGAAGACTTGTGTTTTGGAGTAGAATATTTTTCATTGTTGTGCAAAGCTCCGGAAACTAGAACTTTGATGTAGAATTTTAAATATACATCTGAACCTAGCTGAAAGTGATGATTTGATTCTTGAATTACTTGGATGATCTTCTTCGGCCTGTGTTACACAGAAGATGAGACTTGATCATTAAAAGTCGCTTCTGGGTTTAGAATCTGTAAATACTTGGGAGCATAATAGTAATAACGTAGCAACTGGAATCCACAAAGCTCTGTAGAAACAACTAACCTCCCTCCAGCATTACTCAAAGTATTATCAGGGCAGGTAAATGTAATAATTATAGCAGATTGAACTATTTTTGCAGACGGTGCAATGAATTTAGTCTTTTTTTCTATTTATTAGTGATAAAGCTATTTCTAATTTTGTCTGATTTATTCACAGTTTAGTTGATGTGGTTATGTTGCAGCCCTAGATGTTTTTGTTGGGTTTATATTGCATTAATATATTATCTGCTGATTATTTGATAATTATTTGACTTCTGGATTGATTTCCGTAAATCAGGTGGGGTTTTTTTGTTTGTTTCTAAACTGGGAAGGTGACTTTAGCTTCCAAAACTGTCCCTACTCAAAGTATTTTCAATTTATATTAGATAATCTGATTTTCTTGATTAAAAACAACAGTTTTATCAAGCGTGCCAGGTATGCTGGTGACCAGTAGTACAGTCAAAATTTTGGCACTATTCTGTTCAAGAGCACCAAGGAACTAGGATGTCATCATCCATTATTTTCACCTGCAATTCAGAATTTGAATGTTCTTTTCTTTTACTTTGCCTTACTTAATTAGTATTATCACTATACCTGTGGATCAGCTAATGAATGGTACAATTCTTGTACTGGAGTGTAATATTTCATTGCTTATGCAAGTGACCTTGTTTTTCTGACTTAACAGTAGCTTTCATTCAAGACAGAGCAAGTTTACCATGGCTCCTAAAAAGGATGCAGCTACCTCTATGACAAAAAAAAATGTGTTGGTGAGGTGATTTGCTAGGACCTCGGAACAAATAATTGGTGCAGGTGGGATTAAGACACAGAATGGGTCTCACAAACTCAGTAAAATCACCAGTCCATGGGAAGTTTGGATGTGCAGAGGAATTAATACCAATTCTCCCTGAATATTTACCTGTCCTTTTCCTGTCTTTGTCAAGAATAGCCTTTTCTCCTGGTATTTTGCTACGTTCTCTAATGAACTTCCCTGTAATTTTCAAAAAAGTTAAACGAAACAATTTGTGTAATCTGATAGTATAAGGCATCTGGAATTAATCCTATTGTAGCTCTAATTTATGCCTTTATTTTGTCATGAATTGAAAATGGAAACATAAAAATTATGCTAATCAGAAATACTAAAGTATTTAACGCAGAATAACAATTCCAAATCCTAATCTTGGGAATTCTATAAGTTTATGGCTGATGAGAAAAAAGTGTCCTAAAGTGGTCAGCGCTTCTGAGCAATTCATCCCTGGGTGATTTCTGGACAAATATCCTGCCTGTTCTCCAGAAGACATCATAGCGGCAGAGTATTAAAAAAATCGTATCTAATACACAGTTGCTGGAAATTAAAAAGAGAGGCAGTGGCATATTTTTTGAATCATTACAAATGTCAGTGTATTGTACATACACCAGCACATGATTTAGCAGAGATGCTTTTATCCTTGAATTTCTTTTTCCACACTGAGTGCAGTATGGGCATGGACAAAAAGTTTTTTCTATGATATTTGTGACTTGAAGTTTTCACTGTAATAGCATTTTTTTTAATTTAGTATTTTCAGTATTACTTCTTTTTTATTGAAAGAGATAGTTTTCACCTGTGCATACACTGATCCTTAAAAATTACGCCTTTCAGTCCCAATATTAAATACATGAAAATAAATGAGTGACTCTCTTTAATCCATCATCCTTGAATGGCTTTCCAGAAAGTCAGCTTGAGCTGAACAAAAATGAACATTTGCTTGAAATGTGCTGTAGGATTATTGATTTTAGAGGGAAACACCATCTCTTTCAAATACTGCAGTATTTTGGACTGCAATCGACTCTGTTTTGGGAAACCAGTGCATAGAAAAATAGGAGACCTTGCATGTACTTTGATGTTTTACCTGACAAGAGATCTTCATTTAGCAAGGGTGTGGTTGAATTATGAAGTTACCTACTAATAATAGCAACACAATGACAACAAGATTCAGGACCTCTTTTCAAACTGTGGCTTTGGAGATATAGAAGGCAGCTGTGAGGCAAGCCACATCTTGCTAATTACTCTTTTATTCTATTCCCTCAAAACCTATTATTTTTATTTTATATTTTCTTATAATATTCCTGAATATATAGCTTCCAGTAAAACAATGAGTTTTCTCAGATTTCCCTAGGTAGCTTAGATTTGCTTACTTACTATTTAATGCTTGCATTGTATTAACACCTAATGAAGAGTCAGCCCCTGCCATGTGAATATATGAAAAAATAAAAGTCAGTACTTCCTGAAAGACACATGTCTTTATGAAACTTGATATGTATGTTGCATGTTAAATGTCATTGGATTTTAAAATTTGATACTTGACAAAGTTGTATGAATACCACTGTTATTTTAAGTTTGGATTTCATGGGATTAGATGGTAAAAACTATTTGTTTCCAGCGCTGTAAATTTTCAGTCTGTCACTATGCTCAACAAAACGTAAGTGGAAGAATCAAAGCAGTTGCTTTCAAGATGCTGTTGCTCGTTATTCTTTAGCATACCAGGCCTGGCATATGTGATATGGCATATTATATGCTTTATATTTGTAAAATTTGTATTGATTTTGAGCTGTCAATCCAGAAATCGTTCATTGACTCCCTAACCTGAGGAATATCTTTCCTGCCAGTGTTCCCAAATAGACTTTGTCTATATCCTGCCTAGCAAGGCTTGGTGTTTCAACTGTGCTTATTGCAGATGGAATCAGTAAACAGAATAATGAGACTGCTTTTCAGAAAAACCTCTTGTTTGTGTTTCAGGCTGAGCTGTGTGAATCATGCAGAAGATCTAGCCTCCAAACTACTCCAGTGTTTCCCAAAGAACAGATTGTCAGCACAGGCAGCTCTGAGCCATGAGTATTTCAGTGATCTGCCCCCACGGCTATGGGAGTTAACTGATAGTGAGTATAACCACCTCTGAATCGATTGAAAACAAAGACTCTAGTTTATACACATGCATGTGTGTATGCTGACCCGCACATGCAAACAGCTTCTTGGACATAACACAATGACACACAAAATGTTGGAGTGCATTTGTGTAGCTTGAAATGATGTAGTTTGCTTGACACAGGAGAAATGGATTCTTTTTTTTTTTTTTGCTATCTCTGCTCTGCAGTCTGCAGCAAGCTATCTTTGTATTTGATTATGTGTGCAGCCAAGAGAATTATCTGAATTGTCATAAAGCAAAAGGAAAAATACAATTTACATATTTAGTGCTTTTCACTTTATAACATACAGTAATTCTTAACTAGCTGCACCATACCGGATAAAAATCCAACCGTGTTTGATTCACAGAATCTCTGTATGTTATAACAGTAACCTTTAAGAAAGGACTTGGCATTTGGAAGTCTTGAGAAACACAAAGTAGACAATTAGTTAATTTGCTGAATTAGACTGTGTAAGAAGAGGATGGCAGATGGTATTATTAACTGCGAATGCTTTCTGTATTTACATACATATTTTCATTTCTTTTATTAAACAAAATGCATTCCAGTTAACTTGGAAAATATTCCTATCATGTATGCTGTCAATTATCTCTTTAATAATTGTAAATCATTTATATCATATGCATCCATATCTTTTTCCAGTGTTAAAAGCACACTGTTGTTTATTCTGAGGAAAAATATTATCATGCATGGTATTTTTGATTGAGAGTAGGTTTTGTTATTAACAATAGATTTCATAGGGGAAATGCAATCAGCAATTTGCTTTGACTCAATGAGTTGAAGTAAAGCATGCTTGCATTAGAACAGTGTTTGTTATTTTCTGCTTTCAAACATACATCTATTAGCAAAAGATCTAAATCCAGTACTCCAAAGCAAAAAGTTCACAGGTGCAACAATGACACGTGTGTCTGTGTAACTATGGCTGATTTAAAAATTTGCCTGTAAAAACTGAGCTCTCTTTGTGAATGTTAATCCACAATACAGTCTGTTTACGTCAGTGTCACTATGAAAACTTTTGTCTTCCAAAGGTTTATCTTTTCCACTCTTGACAGATGTAGTAGTCACATTTCGAGCTGATTCTGTGGCCTGGCTGGCCAAGTACCATCTGAAGAGCACTTTCCTATTTGTAGAATATGAACGTTAATTTTAAACTGGCACTGTTAATTTTTGTCCATTGCTGCCTTTGTCATAGACCATGTCTTTGCTCTGCAAAATAGATTCCCAGTTCCTTCCTCTGCCATGCTAACCCAGTTTGCTGACTGTATTACCTTATAAGCTGAAAATTCAAAGGATGCAGTGTAAATTAAGGCTGCTGTTGAAAGTCTGCCATTGCTGAAATTGCCGCAAAGAGATTCGTTTCTTCAGGACTAGTGAAACATCAAGAATGCCAATTCATTTATCCTTTTTCCACTAAATGGAAAACAAAAATCACTGTGCAGTAGTGACATCTCAATCCTTCTGACTGTGTGATTTAGTCTAGCCAGGATTTTGAATTCTGAATTCTGCAGTAGTACTTTTCTGTTAATATGGACTTATTACTCACTTGCCACTTAGTTTATCAGTCAGTGGTTAAATCCAGTTCTATCAGTGAAGTAAATGCCTACACATTATCACTCTGCAGCAGGCTGCCAACAGAGACAGTCTTGTCCTAGTCATTAACAAGCACAATGTATGCAGAACACCAGAGGGGAATTAAAACCACAAAAAATACCTCAGGGTGGTATTTTTAATATGAGAATTTAATTTGTAATTTCACAGATTAAGAATTTTGGCTGCATTAATCCTTTTATCAGCTCACAGCAGGTTATTTGCAGAAGCATAACCATAAGGCGATATTCATTGGCAGAAACACGTCTTTGCATAACGTTAAACATCAGGAGCAGTGAAACCTTTTGAAGGAGGGAGAATAAAGATGAAAAATCATTATATTTTAAAGCAAGGTTCTTCTAAATGCCTCCAGTAAAATTTTGAGTTACAGAAAGACTATTTCTGTGACTAGTAGATAATCATTATGAAGCATAAATCCAGATGCAAGAAAGGACAATCCCAGTATCAAATACTACAATCATTTTTCTATTTAGTGTGACTTGGATATACTTGTAAACATATTTACAAAACAAAGAAGTCATATACTTTGGAGAGTTGGGAAAATGTTTACTGTGTAGTGAAATTGCCGGGTTTTGTCATTCTGGTTCGCTGGGTTAGTATTTTACATTGGGAAGGACTTGCTGTTGATAGTTAATTAAATGTAGGTATAAATACGTTCAGACTTTACGCACAACAGAAGTGTGGGTATACACAAGATCTGCTGCCTCCTAATCAAGACACTACTGTGATTTTACAAATCTCTGATGTATTCATCATGGAATATGTCTTGTCCAATTTACTTCTAGTTCTGAATTGCAAATTTGCGGATTTAGCCCTAAAAACTAAGGAAAGACTCTTGGGTGAGGAGGAAGAAAGAGAAAGAGAAGAATTAGTCCAATGATTTTCCATCAGAAAGGATTGTTTCTTTGGAATCACAGTATTTCTAAAAATATGGTGTCTGTGTACATTGAAAAAGTCAAAAAGAAGTGTTTCACTTTTTCTTCTTGTTTTGACTTTAGTGCTATGTATTTATAGTCTATGTAACAGTTTACAAGATAATATTTTGACCTTGTATTTTACTTTTAGAATGTTTTCAAAATGAGTTTATGTGAAAAGCAAAATGTTGATTTTTGATTTGGTTTGGTTTCAAGTCAAGGCATCATTTCAGCTGAATTAGAAATTCAGTTTCCAGATGAGCTCTGTCTACCATGTAGCCACTTTCAGTTTTTAAAAATATTACATTAAAAATTTAAGAGTTGTGCAGTTTTGCTAGTAAAATATTGTCCAGGAATACAATACCATCAATGAAGAAACACAGCCTTCATTCATCTCAGACCTGGAGAATAACATGTAGATTAACTGCTCTTACTAAATATTTGTAGATGTTATTTTCTGGTTTAAAAAAAAAAATCAGTCCTTCCCTTTTCTGATTTCGTATTTGAGAGCTCATATTGTTTTATTTTCATAGGAAATGTGCCATTCATAATGCATATTCTCAAGGATAGCAGAAAATTAAATGCAAGTTGAGATATCAAAAATACAATGGGAAGGTCTTGTGCATAAAACAATAGCTGTGTCTTTTAAACGCATTATTTTTTATGAACGGAAGAGTAGCTCCAAAAACCTACAGGTATACTGGTTATTAGTGTGAAAACAAAGAAATCCATTCCAGCCCTAATCTGTTCTTTAAACAGACAGTCTATTAATATTTCCTCAAACAATCATGTGGTGACAGCTCTCTCAGGATATTTTTATATGGACAATTGTTCTTAGACGATATTAAAAGTCAGTGATTTTTCCCTACCTGTTTAAGGCATCCAAAGTAAAGATGAGGTTTTGTATTATCGAAGTACAAGTCTTTAACCATTTTCAGTTTGATCCCTATGATTAATATCATCATTACTAATAATTAGTTGCCTGGTGTTATGTGGATATCTTCATTTTTTCTTCTGTCATCTCATGCAGAAGGGGGTTGCTTCATGTAAGAGCTTTTTGAGTTGTTGGGGTATTTTTAACAAGCCTTCTTGTCTTTAATAGTTAATAAAATGAAGGAAACCAAAATATCTCGGTTCTACTGGCACCAGGATTTTGAAGATGCAATGCTTGATGTCAGACTAATGAAAAACCTTGCTGCTTTTTTCACATTCTTATTTGTTTCTAAATGCTGTCAGAGAGGAAGTTTTGAAATGGAAAATGTGAATCATAGAGAATCATAGAATGTTTTAGGTTGGAAAAGACATTTAAGATCATCAAGTTCAACACTTAACCTCACACTACCAAGTCCACCTCAGGGGGTGGTGACTCAGCCACTTCCCTCCCCAGCCAGTTCCAAAGCTTGACAACC
The DNA here is from genome assembly GCA_033558185.1 of Dromococcyx pavoninus. Lineage (NCBI taxonomy): Eukaryota > Metazoa > Chordata > Aves > Cuculiformes > Neomorphidae > Dromococcyx > Dromococcyx pavoninus. Next base: position 1,514,225 of record JAUMJL010000098.1, read on the forward strand.
CTTTTGGTGAAGAAATTTTTCCTACTATGCAATCTAAACCTGCCCTGGCGTAACTTGAGACCATTTCTCTTGTCCTAATGCTTGCTACTTGGGAGAAGAGACCAATGCCCATCTTGCCACAGCCTCCTTTCAGGTTGTTGTAGAGAGCAATAAGGTCTTCCCTCAACCTTGTTTTCTTCAGGCTAAACAGCCCCAGTTTCCACAGCTGCTCCTCAAAAAACTTATGCTCCAGACCCTTCACCAGCTTCATTGTCCTTCTTTGCACACGCTCCAGGAGTTTAATGTCTTTCTTGTAGAGAGGGGCCCAACACTGAACACAGGATTTTTGGTGCAGCCTCACCAGTGCTGAGTACAGGGGGACAATCCCTTCTGTAGTCCTGCTTGCCACACCACTGTGATATAGGCCAAGATGCCATTGGCCTTACTGGCCACCTGGGCACACTGGTGGCTCACATTTAGCCAGTTGTTAACCAGCACCCCCAGGTCCTTTTCTGCTGGGAAGCTTTTCAGTCACTCTTCTCCAAGCCTGTAGTGTTGCATGGGGTTATTTTGGCCCAAATGCAGGACTCAACACTGAGCCTTATGAAACCTTATCCAATTTACCTGGGCTCATCGATCCAGTCCAGATCCCTCTGTAGAGCCTTCCTACCCCCAAGGAGATCAACACTCACCCAACTCAAGGTCAGCTGCAACCTTACTAGCAGTGTGAGGACAAGCAAGCAAACACACACCCACTGGAAACACGTTGTTTGTGGGTTTTGTTGATGGATGCAACGGAGAATGTTTGCCTCATACATCTTCCATCATAATGCATACAGGTTCTTTCCATCTGGAATTTTTTCAGTACTTACTTACATAAATAGGTGGTGTATGTAAAAGCTCTATATATTTACTCAGTGTGGTTGTTTGCCATGTATGTTAACTAGCTGTTTTTAATTTACTCCTTTTACAGAAAAAAGTCAAATTTTCTGAACTGACTCTCTTTTTTGCAGTGTCTTCTATTTTTACTGTTCCGAATGTAAGATTACAGGCAGAGACTGGAGAAAGCATGAGAGTCTTTGGAAAAAACAATAGTTATGGCAAAGGTGTATCAAACAGCAAACATTGAAGAATACCTATGATCACAACAGATAATGCGGGTAAGACATGGTCATTGGAAAGTACATCTTTGAAAATGCTCTCTACTTTTTTTTATCTTTAGGGAAACAAAACATACAATTCAATGCACGGTCCTTAAATTGCTAATATTCAAGCAGATATTCTGGTTTTGCAGGATAGATGGTTCAGTATGAGGAGTGTAAGTTCCTGGCTTTGTGGTCAGGATCAGTGTCACTGACAGGTTGAAAATACTGCAGAAGTTGGTGGTAGCAGATTAAACACTAGGTTGCCTTTAATTTGGACTGATATTTTCTTTTCCCTGGTAAGATATGGTGAGATAAAATATCTCTTGCCAGTTTTGTTGTTAGACTTCGGGGCAAGGACAAAAATATTATTAATTTAGTAGGTTGGATAAGCTTTATAGCAGGAGGATGTTTTTGATGCTGTTACGTTAATGCAAGGACAAAAATATTATTAATTTAGTAGGTTGGATAAGCTTTATAGCAGGAGGATGTTTTTGATGCTGTTACGTTAATGAATTTGATCTATATCACCTGTATCACTGGATTTACTTAGAAATAGTTTACTTCTTGGATGGCTTTCATTCAGTACGCCATCTTTATAACCCTAGTTATTCAAGAGTGAAAGAGTTTGTAGTATGACTTCAGATATTCTAACACTAGAACAGAACCTGGGAAGGGCAGGTGAGTAGAGAGGGTACTTATTAGCTTAAATTAAGGGAATGATTGTTGATACATCACAGCATAAATTCTCTTATGTCTATATGCATCATGCCAGTAATTGTTCAGTGGGATTTACCACTTGACAGACTCTTAGAGATTAGCAGTATTCTCTTATATAACTGCTTTACTTATTATACTTCTCTAAATGGTTTCATACTCAGTTTGTTTCACAAAATACCTAACATGCAGATTCATTTCATTCAAAAACCTAGGCCTGACCGTTTGAGTTTTTTTAAGTCGTGGTTGCTTTCCATTAAAACAACTTGTTATGGAAGTTAGAGGAGCTGAGATAAATACACATGCTGCTTGTCTACCTATACGAAAGCATAGTCTCATGTAAATATAGTTGATATTCTCATGAAACCTGTCTTTAGCTAAGTCTGCTTTTTACAGTATCAGATGTAACTTTCTCTAATGAATTACATTCAGTTTTATTGTTGTATGTTTATATGCAATTTTTTTTAACCCTATAATGTTATGAAGGCTGATTGCCTGACAGGCAGCAACTACTGAAAAACTGAAACGAATAGATTTCGATCTTGACAGCCTGCCCCAATTTTTGCACATGTTCTTCACCAGAAAACCATTTAAGATTTTCTAATGTCAGAAATAAGGCTGCCTCAGAGCACTCTGTTTACATCTTTATGGACAAGCTAATCCCTACTTTTTCCTGGGGCTGTGTCCCTGCAGACATCTCTTCAACCTTGTCTGTTCTAACGTGACATATCATCCATCTAAAGTAAATTTAGAATGTGCCCATTTGTGCTAAAGACCTTTTGTGTGGAAGCTTAGGTGTAGACTCTCATTTCTCATGTACAGAATCTCCTTTCTGTTGCTTCCAAACAAGTGTGATTTTTCATTTATACAATATGCAACAGAAAGTTCGTATTTGCAAATGAATATATATAATAGCAGAAGACTGTTTGATCATTCATATCAAATATCTATTTAAGCAGATACAGATGACCTTTTAAAATTTCATATGTAAGCAGGATAGACAAGTGTACCTTTGACGTACATTGCTGTTGTGGCTACTCCACCACAGCTTTAATATAGAATAGCACTTTTCAACATGTAAGATCTGGAAGCACTTAACAAATGTTAAGTTATGATGTATATGCATTGTTGATTACAGTTTTCCGGTATGGCTTGGGACTTTGTTGTGTTAGGTCCTTACAGTCCCATAAAAGGTCACTTCCTGGCTGTAGTATTTGACTTGTGGTATAAGATGGGGAGCAGCAGATAGTACTGGAAGAGTGTTAGAACCAAACAGATGCCCTCTTGTGCAGTGTAGAGGGCTGGGAACTGATAAAATTAAACTAGAATAGCAGAAAAGGCAGAAGAAATGTGGACATGGAATTTGGAGCAGGGTAAGGAGTTGTTAGGATGTGCAGAAACCTTTAAAGGGATGGGACCACCAAACAAGAGGAAATAAGAGTCTGTGGAGAGTAAAAAGTTTTGGGGAAAAAAGACTGCGGTTTTGATAATGTGAAAATGAGATCTGATGAAGGCTTAGTTGCCAGGGGAGATTTAGGTTGTGTTTTAGGAGGAGTTTATTTACTGAATGGCTTGTCAAGAATTGGAACAGGCTGCCCAGGGAGGTGGTTGAGTTACCATCCCTGGAGATGTTTGAAAGACAAGTAAATGTTGTGCTTGAGGACATGGTCTAGTGGCAGATTTAGCAGGGCTGGATCGATGGCTGGACTCAGTGATGTTGAAGGTATTTTACCACCAAAACCATTCTGGTTTTCTGTGGAATAGCAGGTGGCTGTGATTTTAAGCAGTAGAGCGGTGACTGGCAAGTAGGATATTCATTCAGTAAAATGGATGAGTTAGGAGCCGAGCCAGTTATTCTAGCAGAAGGCTAGAGATGTAGTAAGCAGGAGAATATCATTAAGGAAGGGGTATTTATTATGAGGTATTGTTAAAGTCTCCATTTACAAGGCTCAATGAAGCAAAACGAGGCACGAAGAGTAAAAAGAAAAATTACAGTAGCTCTTCGGGGCTATGAAGTTAACAGGTAAGTGGGATGGGTTAGAGGGAGGAGACAAACAGTAGAAGCTGCTAAAGTGTCTATGAGTACAGTCAGATAACATCACAGCTAGCAGGGATAAAGGAAAATTAAAAGGTGCCAATACTGCAAAGAAATAGGTGATATTATTAAAAAAACCCAAACAAACAGGCAAACAAATGCTTACAGCTTATCTCCTGGACCAGGCAGGTACAGATATATTTTACTCGTCATCTTGAACTGACTTTATGCATATATAGAGGTGGTAAGCAAGTCAGGAAGGGCTGGAATTCTCAAGTATTCCAGAATCCATCAAGAAGCTGTGAAAGATAAAAAATTGTAGATAATTGCTCTCTAAATCCTCTGATGTGTGTGGAGGGGGGTGGTTCTATTTTTTAATATATTCTGTGTATTTTTATTATTTTATATATTGTAAAAGTATTTATTAGAAGACGTGCACAAAAAATCCAAACGAGGAACCATTTTCAACCATGTCCAGAACCTCAGTGGTGTTGAAGGAAGTTCTGGCCATATGTCTGGTCCTTCCTTCCAAGTGTTCCTAATTTCCTTTTTTTCAGGGCAGAATAGGAAATAAACCATAGAGTGCTGAATCTTGCTGTGTTACTTTTAGGAAATGATCACCTGCTGCTGTTCTCTCTACATGCTTGCCAGAAGTTACTGCCCTACTAGTACACCCACTGAATTAAATCCATCTTTATTTAGGGTTTGGAAAACAAAGAGACTGGGTTTTGCACAGGAATGGCTAAGACACGGGCAAACATTATCAGCTGCCAACTTTGGAAGCAGCAGTTTCTGGGAGATTTTTGAAGGAGAGAAGCTAAAGGCAGTAACTTTGTAAATGGCTCCATCATTGTTTGTTAGAGCTCATCTGCTGCCCTCAGAAATAGCTGCGAGGAGCAGCTGAAGACACTGGTGCATCCCTGAAAATTTCTAAATGTCTTTGAAATATGGTAGTGCTTCAGCTGCCTGTCTGCAGCATAGCTGCTTACAAATCAAAAAACCCTCCTTGAAATAGCAGTAATGCAGGACGTGTTTCTGAAAACCTAGATAATCCCTGTCAGACCCAGACTGCTAATAGGGTCTTTTTGGACTCCACTGTGTCATTGTCATAGTCTCAAAGAGAGAGGCAACACGTTATTTCAGTGCCCATGGGGAAAGAACTGACATTTGAAGTTATCAAGGTCAGTTCTGAGACTGCTCCCTACTGGGGAAAATTAGCAGATATGTGGTAATGAGCTCCAGTTTACACAGAACAAGCTGTCAGCAGTGAATTAGATGGGGCCTTTGGGGGAGGAAGAAATCTTTCAGCCATATCCAGGCATCTTTAAAGTTTGTGATACAGCAAAACATTTTTATTTTGTGCTTGATGGCTTTCACTGGTATTTTTTTTCCCTGTGGGCAGGAAACATCTCTGTGGAAGCATTCCTCATCTCTACATGTATTGTTGAGATATATTGTATACTATATTCACCCATCTCTACAGATACAGTTTTGAGACAAGAACAGACCATAAGAAACCCTAGAACTGCATTTTCCTTTGGCCAGTGGAATACATGTCTAGAGCTTGTTCCTCTCTGGAGAGGGACGAGTCAAATTGTAATTGAAAGGACAAAGCATTACCTGATACCAGATAGCACGAGATATTTTCTTGTGGTGATTTATAATCCCCAGTTCCCATTGACGGACTAGAGACATGAGATGTGTTCCTGGCCTATTGTCTGCTTCCCAGAGCCGGCAGGGACAGCTTCATTCAGGATGGTTACACCATATGCTTTTAAAGTATTTAACCTGTATTACCATAATGAGATCCCTTGGCTTTCTAAATCTCTTTTGACAATTCACTGGAGCAAAACAAAAAGTGGTCTTTATTTGTATTGCTTCACCACACGCACATGCATCTGAGCAATCCCGAATTTCAATCACAGGATGCTGAATTCTTTCTCCCGTGTTCATTTAAGCCAGCAACTGACACCAGCTCAGCCAGTCGAAGGGACGATGGTGTCATTCAGATCAGCTGTGTAAAACAGAGTAAAGCTGAAGGAGGTGACAGTTACCACGATAATGGCAAAAAGTGCTGCTTACTTATTTGGTTACTTCTGACTAGGGATGATCAGTAGCACAGAATCATCATGTAAAATTACCTTTTTCTCTTTGCTAGCTAGAGAGGTGGCTACTGTTGCATCCCAATTCAAATAGTTTAATTTTTGTTTGTCATCTTCAATTTAACATTTACAAATTATGTAAGAGTGCCTCTTCAGTACTGCTGTGTAGGAACATAATTTTTGCTTCCTTTGTTCTAGCTGAGCTGCAGGGAAGCTGTAGTCCAGCAGTGTATGTGTCCAGCAGTCAGTATTTAAAAGTCATTCTCATTCACTACTCCCTTGCGTTTACTCTGTCCTGGGTATCCCTGTGTTGCTGAATTACCGTATAATGTGTTTCTGAATCTTCATCTCTCCAGCTTCAGGGGATAAAACTGTAGTAATTACAGTGGAGAGAGGTATGCATAAAAGAAATTCTGGAGTGAGATACTGTATGTCAGCCAAATTTTGTCATCGTTGTTTTAATCAAAAGCTGAAAGTAGCCAGTAGTGCTTTGTAGGTGTGAGATCTTGAAATTCAGTGTAAACCCGGTTTGGGAGGGAAAAGCAGAGCAGTTAACAGTTTAATTTTCTAAATGTGCTTCTTTTTTTCTGATAGATGGATTCAAATAGCTGTGTGCAAACATTCATTGCGCTGCTGCAGTTGAAAAGATGGAGGCCTGAGCACTGAAGATGGGAGGTTTAAATTTCTCTTACATCTTCTAGTGCCAGACAATGTCTAATCTTGAATGTTGAGGGTCAGTTTAATTATTTAACTAATACTGGATTTGCATAAATTGGCTTTCATGAGAAGGCTAATAAGATGCAGTTGTGGTGGGCAGCTGAAAGCAATTTGGGTTTGAGTCCAGTAATGACAGTACTGAACAGAGTTGAAATTGTAACATCAATTTTGTAAAATGTTACATTGGTACTAAGCTGTGAAAGATAACTGCAGGATCCAAGATATTTTTTGGCTTTCTAATATTTTTAGTGCCATTAATTTCATACGTTAAGAACATAATGGTTTTATGAGACTGTTCCAGCTGTGCTTTACTTAATGTCAAAGAATAAGATCAGCACACTGATAGAATATGCCCTAAATTTAAAACACAAGGGAAGAACTCCAGGCATTGGGCTAAATTCTCCTCTTGGTATCTAAGAATTTATTATCTTATTCCTATTAGTCTGAAAAGAGAGTTATAGACTGGATTTTTCCCTCTATTCAGCCCTAAAGAAAATCTCTCTGTATTCAGTAGACTCTGCATGGAGAGTGAAACGGACTGAACGAATAGCTGGCCAGTGCAAGGCCGTCTTCATATAAGCGGCCTGTGTCACTTACGTGACACGTGGGGACTGAAGATGGAACAACTGTGCATGCAGAAGGGCATAAGCTCCCCCAGTATGCCATAGTAAAGGGAACCCACAACCCGATCAAGGAGTTTGTAGGACTTCAAAATAGGTTTAATGGTGTTCCTGTGTCAGTACTGTAATAGCTCACCTTGTGTGTTGTCATGTGGAATGCACTGTCACTTAATTGCACGCTATGTAAGTGGTGTACTACACAGTCTTATGGCTTTTGTGATAATAAAAATCCTTATTGAGAGTTGATAACCTAATGCATAGAGGTATGGGAAGTGAATCAGTGAAGGACGCCTCATGGTCTCGCTGAACCAGTTGAACACTGGTACTGAGAGCCTGTCCGATCTGTAGCCTGAAAGACTAGAACAGCACCTATGCTTGGAAATAAGTAGATGGAAATAAGCCTGAACAGGTTTTCCGAAATCATGGACAGCATTCTGGGACAAGAGGTAGTTTGGAAGATTTTTGGGGATGAAGGAAGAAGGAGGAAAGAAAGGAAGAAGGGCAGAGAAAGGAAGACTTTACATTTATTTTTTCATATTGTACTTAGTAGGACAAGTATTTCATACCTCCATGGCTAAGAGACATCGATGTCTTCCTTGCAATTATATACTTGATGTTATTCTGTGTGAAATGGCCAAATCAGCCGCAGAGGTGGCAGAAGAAAAAGGAAGCATTACTATTATCAGAGATAACTTTTGTCAAGGGACAATATCATATTTTCTTGTGCCGTTGCATAGTCTGGAGCCTACTTTCAGTTCATTTCTAATGCATGATAGCTTGCCTTCAGCACTGTGAAGATTTCATTTTCAAAGAATTTTTAGTGTAGAGGTTTTTAATTTAACAGTCGCTTATGCTATAGGAAGGGTATTACTGGTATTTGCCTGAATGCATGTGCTCACTTGCACTGCTGTTTATCTCTCTTTCCAGTTCGTTTGTTCTTAAATTTAGGATCCAGAAGGTGGAATCCTGTGTGCTGCAAGTGCACTGTCTTGTATTATTAATATTAGGATAGCAAGCGATTCCCGCTAGACACTCTTTGTGGTCTGTTGATGCTTTAAGAAGTGTCTAGGCATGAAAGGCTGGGCTGATAGTGTGGGATGACATTTGAATGCAGACAGGACAATGTATAAATGACAATGAACTGGGAGGGAGGCAAAAGCGGGTCTAAACTCTCCGTATTCTCCCATGGACAGTCACCTCTCCTTTAGGATTATTGGCTCACGTGACTCCTCAGTTAAGCTTTGTCTTAAGAGGAAAAGTGGAACCACTGAAGGGGAGAAACTGAGGTCTGCAGACAAAGCAGAGGCTTCCAGTGCTGACGCATGGTCCGTAACCCAGACAGACAGCAAAGCTAATGAGAGGCAACGCCTCTCAGGCATCATTTGCAGCATTCTGAATTAACAGAACATTTTACTTTCAGCCAAATCATAAACAAAAAATGAATTTTAGTAATGCTATATACCACAATTGTTTCTCTGGCATGCAAGCTTTGTGTTGCTGTATTGAGTCTGTAGTTTGCATTGCCTGATTCTCTATGAAACAAAGAAACTAAACCAAACACTGCAAAACTGGCGGCAACAGCCATTAAAGTAAAATTATACTGAATGTTCCTAGTTGTGGGGAGATTCTTGCCTAAAAGTGCAGCAATAGTTGGTTAATAAAAATATATTAATTTATTCTGCCCCATAAGCTGGGATGAAGGTGGATGGGTTTCCCACATGCTGCTACTGTTAAATTGCTATGAAAAGTCTGAGGAAGAAACCCTAAAGAATTAAGGAAAAAATACTAAATTCTTGAATAAAAAATATAGAAGAATAACATTGAAACATTGTCTTCAGATATTTTAAGAAGCTGAAACAAAATTGGGGTTTTCCTTAATTTTGTGGTCTTGTTATAAATTATTAATGTTGTTTTGGAGCATGTATGTATTTTGAATTAGTAATTATGGGTGACCATTTTCTGCCATTAATACCCAGCTATTAGCTCTGTACAGCCATTTCTGTAACCATTTTTTGACATTAATGTAAGGAGTGGTTGTGCATTATGTTTTCTGGCATCTGTATTGTAACAATACAGTCACAGCATGTAATATCATGGTATAAGCCTTTTTATTTAAGTTTTCTCCCTAAAGTTTTTATTGTACAATTTCTTTTAATACCTCCCTTATTCAGTATGTGCATTGCATGTGTATTAACATCTAGTTATCCTATGGTCCACCTGCTAAGTTTGATTAAGAACAAAACTAGTTAACTGAAGACAATGAAAAGCTACACAGTTATATCCATCTTTGTGTACTTGAAATATTCAGCAGTAAGTAATGTCACATCACAAAATGAACAAAACCAAAACAACTGAGTCATTATCATGACTCTGCTTAGTTTCAGCCCACAAAGTTGCATCTAGACTATGTAGATACTGTTTGTTGTTTTACGTATCTGTGTGCAGGCAATTGTAAATACAGAGGTGTAAATGTTGCCAGCATTTAAATTAGGTTAAAAATGCTATTTATGGCTTGCATCAACAACAAAAAAATTCATAATCATCCCTAGGTGAAGACACTCATTTAACAAGCTTACAGCTCCTAATTAATTCTGTAAAGAACGCTATTTGGCAGAGCAGAATTATGAGGTTTGCATATTGATGGTGGCAGGAAAAAAATATATCTATTTTCTATTTATATGGTAAAATTAACTTGTGTTCTTCAGAAAATGGCACATCTCAGAGGTATTGCTCTCAAAATGATCTCAGGATGGAAAGAAATCAGTAATTATAGCACCAGGCATTCAGTTCTGTCCTAATTTTCCCACCAGTTTTCCAATGTTTCAGCTGCCTCAGAGACTTAAAGTACTCTCATTAGGTAGCTGCAGAGGCTGCCTGCTTGCCTACTCCATCAGTCGCTAGCTTTCTCTCTCGCTCCCCCTCTTTTGCTCTCCCTTTTTTTCCCTCCATCCTGCCTTGGGAGTGACTGTGAAGATCATTTGCTGGCATGATTGGCAGGTTAGAGGATTCGATCAGATGAGTTCCTCTTAGTGCAGGTCAAAAAGGCTAGTTAGCAGGAGCTGTCGAAAAATGCCAGCAGCATTCGAAATGGGAAATGTCATGACTTCGAGGCAGGGGGTGCCACCTGGAACAGAAAGCCCCCAGCTCATTAGCAAGTTACAGGATGCAAGCTTAACTGGAGGGAGCAGAGGAGGAAAGATAATACCCAATAGGGAAAATTATTGTGAAGTGGAATTGATTTCATGTATAATTTGTTTATCACTAGAGGGGACAAATGCTGTCCTCCTGACATGTGCGGAGGAGTGTGGACTATGAATGAAGCAACTTAGCATAATCTCCAGGTCGAGCTCTGGATTTAAAGAATGCCAGCTTCTTTCTTCCCAACTGTGGAAATGATCAGGTCATGTTGTATTAATTAAAACTGACACACTCTCAAATGGTTTATCCGGGCAATTTTAGCAATTTAACAGAACGTGGTAGATATGAGCTGCATTCATTATTAACATGGGCCGTGTTTTGTTTTCTGGATGCAGTGAGGTTGGGGTTTTTTGCAAGCTGCTGTTGTAAAAAGACATGTTTGTGCTGCAAGTTGAATTATAACAGAGCTCATTTTTAATGCTTAGTCAGACTGCACAAAATGCAATTCCAGTTGCACGATATAATTTCATTTCCAAGAAAGACTGCATGCCCTTAGAAAGCATAGATTTAAAAATAAACAAAGCATTTAGTTTTAGTGTATAAAATTGAATCTGAAGTGAAGACTGCAGAGCCTGCTGGCTGTCGTGGGCTTAAAGAAAAAATACCAGCATTACAAAATGCTCAAGCTTTATTTAGACATTCTGTACTGGTAAAAATGCAGGCAAACTCTTCATCCCAGGCAGTTTAGCTAGCCCCTGGCTGTTAATGTTACTAACCTTTCACTTGCTTCACTGGTCTGTATTTTCATATAAAAGGCATATTGCATATCAGTAGAAATGAACTGCACAGGGTTTTTTTTCCCAAAGAGTTTTTTTTCAGAAACATTCAGAAAATAAGATGGGAACCTTGGTACCTTCCAGGCTCTTTTATCATGGTGTCTTTGTGAGGCTTTGAGTCTAGCTCTGTTCCTCCTGAAGACAATGTGAGAATGCCGTTGACTTCAATGGAAGTAGGGTTGGCTGCCTTATCAAAACTAACATAGACATAACAATACCATCTCAGGCTGAGTAAATGAGATTTAAAGGCTGCAAGCTGTTCCCGAAGACTGTTTTGCAAACTATATCTCTTCTTGTTAAGGAATTTTGTCTTTTATATATTAAACGGGTACTTCTCTCAGAAGTTGGCAGCTCATGCTTGAGCAGTCTCTTGGTTGAATGCTGAGGAATGTTTGCTTAGTGTTCAGATCTTTGATGGGGCTTTTTTTTCAGCTTTCATTTTCTTCCATCCATCAAAGTTTTAAAGTTAGTAATGGAGTAGCCAGAGTTTGCTTTATTGAGTAACCACAGGCTGCTGAATTTCCCTTTCTCTTCCTAATGTGAATCAGAATCAGATTTTTTAAAAGGACTTTCTTTCTTAATCAAAATATTTGTTCAGAGACTTACAGATGAGTATTTTCTGGGTTTTGAATTTCATATAAAAAGCTCAGCATTAACAGTTTGCTAGTTTGCCAAAAAATAGTTACTAAAGCACTGTAAACACAGGCATTCTTTACCTTTCACATGACTTTTTAGTGAAAAGTTCTTTCAGATGGACACTATGAATATTGGCTGCCATAGTCTGTGCTAATGAATGCACAGGCTCGGTCTTTTGCAAAGTTCAATAAAGCAGGGAGAATATTGGAATAAAAATACGCTCTATGCAGATCCCATGGAAGAATTTTTCCCACCATATGTAGCTTTCCCGATGCCCAATTACTATTTAAGTAAAAAATTGGAAATTAGTTTGCAAAGTTCTTGGACACAAGCAGAAGGATGTTTTGGCTAGAAAGTCAGGCAAGTGCAGATAGACGCTTTCCTAGGATTGTGTATGACTCAGGTTAGTGACTTGTGCATGTCATAGGTTCATGACCAAGGAAGTTATCACTCAGAATTAGAAAAAAAAATAGTTAAACAACTAGTATTTCACACATATCTACATTATCTGGCAAGTAAAAGAAGCATAGTCTGAAACAAAGAAAGAATTTAACCATTATCTCTTATTTCTTTTTTTAACCGGACAACTTCGGGTTTTTCAAAACTGACTCAGTGTTTTCTTAGCTTCTAAGAATCTTGTAATCCAAATGAAGAGTAGTAGCCAGGAAGGTATTAGTAAATACCTTACAGTTCCTCAAACTTATTATTCTTCCAATTGCTTGTCGTTCACTGAAATCCTGACTTTTCTAATGTAAATGAATCCTATTTTACTCCTAGGGAAGAGCAGGCAGGGACAGTGAGTGGGAGAAACGCATATTCATCATCTGATTTGTACGTCTCTTCTTTTCTCCCCCAAACTTCTGAGAAATCACTGGAACTTGCAAGTGTTCATTCTGTGAAATTACCCATCCTTGTGAATCACAATTCAGCCAGGAAGAAGCTGTAACACGTGGTCCATATTCCATGTCAGTGACTCCTTTTATCATTCCCTGTGTGTAAAAACACTTGCTGTCTGAATTGCCTATGTCTCTTTTCTGGGGAGGAATGGATGTGTAAAGAGTGTTGGAAAAATCCAGTGAGGCCTGAGGTCTTCTAAACATCTCTGTGTAACGTGAGCAGCTGTTGAAGAAATGTGGTTCAATCAATAATGTTTCAACTTTTGGTTTATGTATTATATATTTAAACTAATAGGACAGTATAAAAAAATCTGTAAGTTGAACCTAGGAATTGGGCCATGTCATTTTTTACTGTGCCTGTAGTCTTTTGCTTTGATATCATTCACTTTTTCATATTTTTTCCCATCTGTGTTGTTAAGCGTGGGCTGCAATAAACTGAAATGTCTCTTTCCAAATTCTTTTCTAAGACATTGCCTCACCACTTTTTTTTTAATACTAAGTCCTACCCTTACCTCAAGTATCCCACAAGCTATTTACATATAGTACTAAATCTTTAAGGAGGTATGTTTACATAGATTGAGACACATTGAAGATTTCTTGACCTGACTCTGTCAAAATCCTTGACCAGGGACTTTATGCATAAGTCTTGATTTTGATTTCCTTAGCAGATGGAGCATTGGGTTTGGATCATTAACCCTTGCCATATTTTCTCAGAGAATTTAAAAGCTGAGATTTTCTGAATTTTCAAGTCCCAGACTTGCTTTCTTGTGTAGGCTGTACTTGTCATTCCCCCAAATCATTTCCAAACCTCACCATTTTCTGGGATACTACTGCACCAGCTTGTGTGATCTCAAAAGTGGGAGCATTACTAATAAGTCACAGTATTTCTTATGTCACCAGACAGCAGAACGTAGACCTCTCTTCCTCTGCCAGACTCCTAAATGCAGGGTAGAGAAACTGCAGCACACCTGAGGATTTAGAAAGCTGTTTAAAATGTGCCTCGGTGGAGCAGGGTGATTTGGAAATCTAATTCTTTTTCTGTGAGTTGCTGTGGAAGGCAGATAGTAAATACTACTCAGTCTGAATGTGTGGGTCCTTTTAGAAACATAGGTAGAAAAAATATCTCCAGCTGCAGGACTGGAGGAAGCACTACTGTTCAAGAGTGCATAGGATACCACAGGCAAAAAAGGCAAGAGCTTCACCAGGTGAAATCTGCAAAGCTTCTTATGTGTGTGTTTCTCACCAATTTTATTTGCATGAAAACAAGTATAGTTTCCTGCTAATATTGTGGAAGCATCAAAATTTTAAGCTCATGTCTGTCGTGAGAAGATTTCCTGGATGCTCTGAATTTCTGTTGTTAATCTGCTGTGTGTTATGATCACGATAATGCACAGAAGTTAAACACACACCCACTTCCTCCCTTAAGAATACAGAAATCACAGACCATGATGATAGAATAGTTCATTAAGCTTTCCAGCAACAGTTTGTCAATTTGGCTCTTAGTATGTTTTAGCCTGCCATTACAAACCCCATAGATCCACACATTTTTGTAGTTTAGAAATAAAGGGAGAGGAAAAGGATTTTAGAAACTTTTTATTCAACTTACTCTTTAGCGTTAAGATTCATTCTTCCAAAGGTAATTGTACTCTAGTGTTTGCAGAAAGAAAAATTGCAAAGTTCTTTTATTCTAAAATATTCTACAAGTTTAAAGCAATTGTAGTATAAAGGTATTTGCTAAAGGTAGGTGAATGCTGCTAAAAAGTGAAACCAGAATCACTAATATGTCAACATAAGTAAAATGAATTGTTCCATGACTGTGTTGTGTGAAGCTTTGCCCTTCTCCTTTATCTCTTTGTTTATTAACGTTATTTCTTATGTTACAACTGAAACTTACAGTGTAAATTCTGCAGATCAAAGGTCTTACCTTGTTCTTCGAAGTCTACCACATGTTGTGGCACTGGAAAAATGCTGCATAATAATAAGCCTCTGTGCTGTGTTTGGCCCTTTTGGCACAATTACTGAATTCGCAATGTTAACACCTCTCCACATACATGTACTCCCCCCCGCTTCCCCCCAGCCCCGTTTTGGATTCTTTGCAAAAGCCAGTGATTTCTTTGCCCTTGGTACTCATCCATGTGGAAAGGAGATTGGAATGTGAAGAGATTTAGCTTTGTCATCACCTCCTTTTGTGTATGGGCTATGTGTATTTATGATGAATAGGTATCCTCTAAGTCCCAAACTTTCTGAAAAGCAACAGAATTCCAGCAGACAAAGTCAGTAAGTAAATGGAGAGTGCTGTCAGCTCTTCCTTCATTTAACCCAAACCAGAAAACAGATAAGAACAGACATTAGGTCACGTTCTGCCATTTAAGGTAAATAATTTGTGTCAGCTTCTCAAGGCTTTCCATCTCAGCAGCGATAAACGTCGTCTGTATATAGGTCTGGATGCATCATACCTTATTCCTGAGAGAACCCCCATGGCGTGTGGTGGGACTTGGTCTGGGCACGTGTTGGGGGAGGACAAGCAGTGTATAAATTTACCTGTATAACTTTTGAAGATTTTAAATTGGTCAAATACATATACTCTGGTGTTAATGAAAACAGATCCCTTATCACCATATCTAAGTAGTTAGAAAAGTATATTCAAGGCTCCGTGTTAATCAAATAGGATGTCCATCATTCTATATTAATGACATTGCTTTATTCTACTCATTTCATTTTTCTTTATATTTTACCCAGCTGAATAGCTCAGTGCTGCCATGGGGTCCTGTATCGTATGGCAGACTTTGCCTTTTGAACTGCATACATCACAGTTCTCTGCAACTCCCTATCTCCACCATCATTCCTTTTCTTTACTCTAAATGTTTCCAGGGAGGAGGAGAAGAAAGAAAGAAAAGATTTGATTTTTTTCTTAAAAAAAAAAAAAAAGAAGGGGAAAGAAAGAGACTGCCGCGGAAAAAATAAAAGTTTAAAAGAAAACCAGAATGAATGCCTCACTTGTTGGCTTTTAGCACAATTACCATACCTTAGGAAATATGCAGGGAATAGTTAATTATGACTAAATGAGCTCCTTTTAGAGTTTATGGCAGGCCTCAGCATCCAACTGTCAGTGTTGTGAAAGATATTGAATTGGAAGGCTGGTCTCCCTGTCAGCCGGTAGGATGGTCTGCTGGAGTAAAATAGACAGTGAAAAGATAGCTGGGTTAGAGTAGCCTCAGCAAGGGAAACACGTATAGCATTTGCATATTTCTCCTGCAAAGGGGGTTTAATCCGAAGAAAGGAGGAGATTTCAGTATTGTCAGCCAAGGCTTTGTTCAGGGTGAAGAGCAGAAGGAAATCTGATGAAGGGGCCTTTCTGAAGCCCTTGCTCACAGACTGGAGGTTGTTCTAGTAAAGTTATTTACTTTGGGATTGTTTACACTCTACTGTCTGTTTGAAGATCTTCTAAAGCAAAAGACCCAAAATATTCCTCTTTGCTAACACAAAAGCAGGGAATTTGTGTGGTAAAAATGCTTACAGTGCAAAACTGTACAAGTTCTTTTCATTATCTACACAAAATACCCTAAAGTTCCTTTTTTGGCGTAGACAAAGTTCCCTGATACTTCTCAGCCAAACTCAGATATCACAAAAATTTTTCAAACTGGGAGGAAACCAGAATTATGTTCTCAAAGTTCAGAGAGCATAAAAATCAGATACTCTTTAGGCTTAAGTCAGCCAAAAGCTTGCTGCCTTCTCAAAACCAGTTCTTTGCTAAGCAAATAGACAGTTTCCTCCCAACTAAAAGCAGCGTTTTAAAATTTAGCTGGGATAAAGGATTGTGCCTCTACTAAGATCTCTTCTGAACTTTCTAATTCTTTTTTCTAACCTGAAAGATGAGCCGGAAGCCCCAGACTAAACCTTTTTTGTAGATAATCTGTAGCAGACCCAGTCCATTCTGAGAACTTTTCTAGTTAAAATCGTTGGCAGGCAAATTACTCTTCCTGGTAATGACTGTCTGTTTTACAGTGTATACTACCACCTTCCACAGTTTTCACATAGGAGAAAGTGCATTGTCTCAAGGATTTGATAAATATTTAGGGACCAAATAGGCAGTCTAACACTATAGCACCTGAAACAGGTGGCTTTTGCTTTTTGTTGCTGTAATTTTTGTGTGATTTTGTGTGATTGCAGCTAATAGTAATTGTAAAGCAACATCTGTTTTCCTGTCATGCTTTGTCAGCATAGGGGACAGCAAAGTCCTTGCGTGAATTTTCTGTAATAAAAGAGTACTGTCTTTAAGGCTTGGTCAGTTCTGGGAAAGAACATGGAGCAATTTCTAAGATACCAAAGAATATGGGGTTGCATATATCTGTATGCATGTATTTGTGTTCACTCTGCAGTTGATTAATAGTTATAATTAAGGAAAAAATACAGTCCTTTTAAAACATTAATAAATGACTACAATGAAATTTGGCTCTACGTTGTACATGCTGTGACTTGTTCAGGGATTTTTTTTTAAGCCTCAGATGTTGCCTTACGCTCATTCAGAGATGGACATTGGTGTTTCAGCTCTAGTTTTTGTTCAGCTGTCATAAATGTGAATCATTAAATATTTAATCATCTGTTAACTTTTACTCCCGCATGCTTGCCATAAAACATCACAAGTCTGCAAGAGATGGGCAGTAGGGGCACCAGGACACCTCCATTCTTCAGAGTATTGATGCAACTTAAAAATCAAGTGCCAGAAAGGGGAGGTGTTCAATGGAAAATGTGCTGTATCCGGTTGCTTGCTGAGCATTATTTGCCATCTGGACTCTAGAAAAACCCGAATGAATTTCACCGTCTCCCTTTCTCTTCCACCCTAGAGGGGGGATCGAATTTTGGCTAAAACAGGAGCTGAGCTGAGGCATCAGCTGGTGCTTGATGTGTGGTTCACACCTTCTTCTATTAGTTCAATTTGTGCCTTAAAGAGTTTACTTTATTCTAACTGATGTGTGTAGCAGAAAATAAGGTGCGATATGTTACAAGTGTTATTGTTTATCAAATGGTATTTACTGCTGGGAAGCATAGCAGTGCTATCCATAAAGTAGTTTTAACTGCCTACAGAGACAAACAGACAGCTTGATTCCAACTTGGATATAATGCAGTATGCAATTTCATAACAGTTACTTTTATATTAACTCATAAGTTTTTATTGCTTCGTAAGGAAATTATAACATCCTTCTACAGTTCTTAGCTCCTCAAGGAAATAAACTTATGTGAGTTTCTCACATGCTGGCCATCTTTGTATAGCCTTCTCTAGTTATAAAGAGCTCATAATCCAATACACAGTAATGGGAAAACAAAGCACGGGCTGTGGCAGTAATAAACATGTTATTTAAGCCTTACAGGAAAATGAGTGTAGTTTATTCAAATATCCCTTCTAAAGAATAGCTAATGATAATATTTCAGTAACACAAAGAAGAAGCTCTCCTAATGCTCCCATTCCTGGGCTCTGTTCCCATTGTAGGCAGCAGGAGCTGCACATACAGATCCACAGGGCTTGCATGTCAGATAGCATCTAATGTGGAGTTGAACAGTTTAAAAAATAGGAGCCAGGCTGACTCCCAGAGCTGAAAGTCTGCGTGTAGTGATGTTTTCACTTTTCATCTCTTCCTTTTTGTTTTGTGGTAATAGTTCAATCTCCAATTAGAAATTACCCTTTGTTAGCAGTCGTTGATGATGCCTAGTCCCAGTTTGCGTTTTTCCTATGAGAAGCGTGTCAGAATTTGGGGGAACTAAATATACTCCTTTGTTGGCGAGCTTGTCAAGCACCACACTGTGTTCACTTTCCCACCAGGAAGGTCAGGCCGCTGGGGGGCCGCTCTATTTTCTGAAATGATCCCTACTGTCTGTCCGTGCTGTCTGACAGATTGAAACAGTTGTCTGTGTCACTGCTTTCAATGCTTTTTAAATGCCTCACTTTCCATGAAAGACATAAAATATGTAGACAATGGGGGAGGAGGCTAGAAAAGGAACTATACTTTTTCCTGTATAAAAATGTATTGGAGTTTCTTTTCTAAAGTAAACTTAATTTTGTCTAAAATATATTTGTAAGCTGGCTTAGGAGAAAAAAAAAAGAGTTGCTCTGGAAGAATGGGAAAGTCGCAATTTACATAGTCTGTTTCTCAAACCTCGTTTTGAAATGAGGGTAATAAAATTATTAAACACACATTCGTTCAGTAGCTGAAGTGAAATATTAAGTTTTCTTTGTTCACTTATATTTCAGTTTAATATATTTTGATCTGAGGTATGTATAAAGCCTGAAGAAACTGGTACTGTGCTGAGCCTTCAATACTCTCCAGATAATTGAACTAATTAAATCTTTACCAACATTAACACAACTCCAGCATTCCTTGGACGGTGCTTAATTATTGCATGAACATGGCAAGCTTAAACTAAACGGATGAAAATAGAGTCCTGTGGAATGGGTATTGAGTTTATTCTTTATTCATCTTTTGATAAGGTTTAATTAAAACTGCCTCTCTCCATTGTCGTGAGAATGAATGTGCTTGTTTTCTTAGTGAAAGCCAAATTATTCACTTCAGCCATGGTTCAATAATCAAAGCCTTTGCAAAGTTTTGGGTTATATTGTAGCTCTGGAGATATAATTGCTGCAATTCTCTATGAAGGCTTTATCTTTTTATTACATTTTCTTTTATTTATTTATAATTTATTTAGAAAGAAAAGTAGAGCATCCATTTTCACTGTTCACTATTTTCATGTGTTTTAAGCAGGGCATCATTGTAAATGGAGCTGTTGAAAACTAAATTTAAAACAAAATACTTTTCTTATAACTGAAATGCAAAAATTCTTTTAAAAACAAATTGAATCCCAGTCTTTTAGAGTAAAATTTAAGCATATATCAAAACCTATCCTTATCAACTGTTGAATATTAATGAAGAAATGGTAATTTCTTTTTGCAACAGTAATGATAGAGTAGTTATGGTAACTCACCATGCTTGTACAGTACGTAAGTGAGGTGCTCATACATAATGTTAGAAGGTGGAACTCTGTAAAGTTGCTAAAGCTACCTAACCGTGTGTATGAAGTGCAAACTGTAGCACCAGTGATACGGTAGAGAAAACAAATCCTTGAGCAAGAGCAATGACTTGAGGAAAATGAGAAGAGCTTGTGGCCAGGTCTGCGCGCAGGCAGACAGGTATCACGTGTGGGTTTCAACTTCTAAATAGGAGCTGCTTTTGCAAATCCACATACACGCATTGAGAAATGACGCAGAGGGCGGGAAAGGGATCAGTGTTCATTTCAAAAGAAGTTTACCACTCTCCTTTCACAGAGTTGTCCAGGTGACTTAGGTGGGCCACTGAAAGGTCGTTGAAAGAGTTGTACGATTTTATTTGTATTCTGGTTGCTCATTCTGGCAAGTTGATCTATGTTTTGGAATAATGTCTTGGCAGAACCTCAGTTTCCTGTCAGACTTCTGCTTTCCCATTTATGAAATATTAATTTCACTTTCTGTGATTTCTCGTAAGTGACTATGACGTTGTTCCTTCTTGGACTCGTATTGCCATGAGGGGATTCCAAGCTGGCACAGTGGTTTTGATTTAAGGGAGGAAAAAGTGTTTGCTTCAGGTTTATTTTTCTATTTCGTGAGTTGGTTTACTTATAGAGAATTTGACTGGGTAATTAAAAATTTAAGACTACAAGTCAAATCCTGTGCCAAAGGAGAAAATAATCTGAGCATGGAGTCTCTCAAACTGCGGAGCTGGACTTAACTGGTGGCTGTTCCTCCTTTGGAGGGATACTTGGAAGCGTGCTTGGTGCATGTCAAATGAATCCAGAGCAATCTGGAGTCATGGGCCAAAGGAACATCTGTCAGGAAGTTGTAGTCAGACCTACAGAAATCCTGCAGCCTTGCTCTTTGTCATGAAACGATAGTATTTGTGTCCCAGCTAAACCCTGTAAAGATACTGTTTAGGCTTTACACTGAAGTCAATATTTGCTCTATCCTGTTTCTTGAAGTATGGGAATGTATCTCAGCCTGGAAGAGGGGAGATGCTACATGTTAGCCTTGCCTTGAGGGTGTGAATATGGTCATGCCTGTTCTAGTGGTGAAAGTTGTATTCTACTTTCCAGACAGAGTTGCAAAGTCATTAGAAATCCCACCAAAGTATGTTAAATCAGGTAATTTCTTTCAGTTTTTTTCTAAACAGAGCTTCTCTATTTTGTGAAATTTATTTCTTTTTGGCATAAAGAAAACAGAAAACGTCAGACCTGTTATATTATCTGACCTCCTTTCTGCTACATTTTTTCTTTCAAAATGCTGGAAATCTGTTATTTTAAGATACAGATTTATCAATTATCTTAATGGCTTTAATGTATTTTTGCATGAGTTTCACTCTCTTACAGGTTCTGTATGTTTGTTGTGCATAGAAATTTTCCAGTATTTACTACAATTAGGCTGTGGTTCTACAGTCATTGAGATGAAGTTTGTGCACTCGTCTTTCCCAGCAGCACAAATTTGATCTGAATCAAGAATTGACACGTGATCTCATTTATGGAGAGTACAGTGGCTCCATGCTGGTTACTGGGGAGCCACCATAAAGCCTGCTGGTTCAAGGTTAAACCGTCAGTCTTTTTTTATCAGTTATGAAGCAACAGAGTTAGATTGTACTGGGTCAGCTTTTAGCTCTGTCACACATACTTCTTTCAATCAGATTTTCCTGAACTCTTAACTGAAAAATTATCTTCTAATATTTGGTTACTTCAAAATAATTTTGCTGGGTAATTTGTTTTTAAATCGTGATAATAATCTTGATTCATATAGAAAAAACTGATGTATTGGAAATAAAAAAGGATTTCTGGCTGGAGTTGCTGAAAAAACTGCTTGCTCAAATGATCATAATCTAATCTGGTGCACTGAAAGATTTGAAAAATGTCTTCTTTAAATGTGACGAGATGTTTTGCATGTTAATTATTTATTAATTCATATGGGCTAATACCTGTAGTAGCATTTTTTTATATGGGCTAAACTTCACTCTGACATCTTTGCGTATCATCACTCTAGATGTCTTAATTTACTAAGATTCTTAAGCACTTGGCCAATACCAGGCATTGACAAAAATGTGTGTAAATGTGTTTACTAAGGAGATTCTCAACCCTCTCCCAGTAGCCATTAGGTAAAGTGTGCCTTCTGAGGTGCAAAAGGACAGAATGGACTATCATTACTTTTGATTGCATTAATTCATTTTGAGATAATGTGATTTTTTTCCAATTATGAGACTCTATGTTTCTTAAATTTGCTACATAAGCAAGAATAATTATGCTTCCTTCCTTGCATTTTTATTTGGCATAAAATCTTCAGGAGTGCCAAAAAGGTGATTTCCTTAAATCCAGGCTGTGTATAATTTACAGGGCTACCACAAAGAAATCCTGATGACATACACATACGTGACTATTACTAACTTACCTGCAGTCACAACATTCACACAGTAGTAAGTTGTAATCTTTGTGCTATCAACTATTACTCGATCCAATCCAATCTTATGTTTTTTCTTTATACTTAATATGTCACGACAATCAGTCCTAGTATTTGCTGTCAACTTTGTTATTATTTATTCTAAGAAAGTTCTTCATGATCTGCAAAGTGTGGCTGCAGTGGAGAATAAGGTTTTGACATGGCAGTGTTTAAATATTTGCCACATTTTTGCCTCTAGAACTGTTGGGCTTTCTTTAGGAACGTGTTCTCTGTATTATGGAAGAGAATCTCATAATTTTACATTTATCTTAAGTTGTGGGTCCCCTACCTCAGCACAAGGCTAAGTTTAGTTATGCTAAATACCATGCAATCATACATTAAATAATATTCTTTCATGCAAAGATCTTAGGCCCCGTGTTCTGCTTTACAGGCTGCTACCCTTCTCTGTTTAAAACCTGCTTTTATTCAGGTAGCTGGCTGGCCTTTCCATTCAGAATTTATTCTTGATGATGCTTAAATTCTCCAGTCATATTAATTTGTAGATGAGAGTCTTAAGTAATTATTGAATTCCTATATCTTATAAATTCTAGGTGCTTTATGCAGACAGGTAGGAAAATGACATGTAGATAAAAAGAATATTGTTGTAGGAGAAATGTTAATTAATGCACAATTGCAGACAGCCCCATGAATGCATATCATTAACAGAATTCGCATTATTATGAAGAACTAAAACTGAGACAGAAGTAAATAACTGGCAGTTATTAAACTTTCTTAAATCTAATTATTTGAATGGCATGATAAAAATATGACCAAATTAAGCACTTTTTGGAGCTAGAAAATATTGCTTCTAGATCCCCAGTGTAAAGACTTTACTCACTTCCTCATCTCCTTCAATACATGGAGTCAAAAGTCCAAGACTCTACATTTACACAAAGAACTGCTGTGATAAGCAGAAGAGGTGACTGAGAGGAAGAATTTGGTCCATTTCTTGAGAATGTTGTCAGAATGTCCTTGTGTGTATGGAAGACAAGGTAGCCCAGACTGTTTTAACTGCTGTTAAGCAGGCTGTGTTCACCATTTTAACTATATTGGACCTGATCCAGGAGAGAGTGAGTGAGGCCATTTTAAAAAAGTTCAAGAACTATAAGCCAGTGACAAAGTATGATGTATACAAAACTGGAATAAAAACAATACACAAGCATATCTCTGATTAACTCATTGCAAAGGGTCACAATTAGAAAGATATCCACTACATTGCCTCCAGTCTTTATTATCTTTACTATTGCAGATATTCCAGTCTTTACCTCTGAGTATATCTGATGGACAGCAGACCAGTAAGATAATCCTAAAAGCTTTCAAATTCAAGCTGCTTGAGGCAGGTTTGGGTCTTTTCCCCTAGAAAATACCCAGAATGCTTGGTACTCAGGCTGAGGGGTAGCCTTGCCAGTTGCACACAGAGCATTGCTGGAAAAGAATTTAAAAAAAAAAATGAAAGAATGATCCCATTCAAGTGAGGATGCATTCATTCATGAAGAGCTGAGTAGTTCAAAATGAGCTGGCGTGCGGGAACCAACAGGATACCATGCAGATATCTCTGATTACTGTCACCCATCACAAAGTCACAGAATCTATAAGAGGTAAACAAATATAAGGAGAGAAAAAGGCATAGAAGGGAAAATGACCTTGTGATAAACTCGGCCTTATCAGAGGAACAGGGCAAAACAGCCTCTCAAATTCAGAAAGAGAGAAGCCTTATACGACATACTGTGGAGAGGGCTTGACAGAGAACTTCTTAAAAGACAAGGCTGCATAGTTTACTGTCACATGAAACTTACTGTACAGGCTTGAGTGATTTGGCACTAAAAGGATTCAGAAGATCTTTTTTTCTCTGAATGTAGATAAACTATTTGCTTGAATGCATCTTGAAACCTTTCACTGGTCCTCAAGCCAAAAACTGACATCCCCCATCCTCCACCAAATCTGCAGATATCATTTTCTTAATGAAAGAAATCCAAAAGTGGGAGTTAAACCTTTCCATATTCCTTTGGGTTTTATACAGTCTTTCATCATCCCAAGGAAATCGAGTACCTAAGTGAAGAATCAAATCTCAAAGCACTGCACAAGTAAAGGAAATCTCTTTTGCACGCTAGGGACCTTTTCATCATAGTTTTGTGTTTCAGGGGATTTCACAACCTTTACTTGAGGGAAACAAACATTCAAATCCCACTTAGACCAGAATAGAGGAAATATGCCAGGTTCAATTACCAGTGGAGTTATCAGCTTATGCTGTTTTTTCCATTTGCATCTTCACCGTCTTTTTCATGAAGTTCTGCACAAACTGTTCCTGGGATGTGAGAACACAGAAAGGGAGTAACTGCTTTGCAACTAATCAGAAGAAAGGATCTGCTAGAAGTCTCAGAAAGTGCTGAAGTCCTGAGCAGCAAGTTTCAGGTGAAGTCTAATGCTGATGGTTTTTAAAATCATCATTCCTATGAATTTTCTGGGTGTGAAAATCCACCTGCATATATAGATACATATAATCAATCTTTTTGAAGGCAGTAAATTTGAGAACGATTTATCTATTTTTTATTACTATTTTAGATCAGATGAAATATATGAAAAGCATAGTATACTAATTGGTGTTGAATGTCATCCACACTGAAAGAATAAGAGAAGACAATTTATTAGCCATTATAAAACATAATCAAATAAGCAAAGAAGACTTCTGAGATATTTTTTATGTATAGAAATGCCACAAGAGAAGTGGCCCTGTATATTGTAATATCCATGGATGACTATTATGATGGCCAAAAAACAAACTGGGCAGTATGGACTCTATTTTCTATGGGTGCTTTGTTGTTTGGAGCTGTTGCAATGTCACAATATTTCACTCACTGTGGCACAGGCTATGGATTTTCTGGTTATTTGGAGGTCTGTGTAATCTGCTGACTGCATGTGGTGTGTGGATAATTTTGACATTTTCAAAAAGGTAGTATTCTGAATTCTCTGTAGCTTCAGGGGCTTCTGACATATCTGATCTATTTCTTTGTCCTTAGAGACTGGTAAATGGCCACATGATCAGCTCCCGTGCTTCTTAGCTTTCGTGTTAAACCTGCCCCCAGTCTCTTAACATTTGTGAAATAATCTGTCTACAAGATGTTGCAGCCAACTGTATTGTACCATGTCCTTGTTTCTGAGGTACTGTCAGAAACCATAGTATTGGTTATCCTGTGGCATTTCCTCCTCTTTTCTTTCCACTGTGGAATCCTCTGGTAGGTGAGGTCTCGAGCTCTGTCTCTATACACAAAGAGAAATATGTCAGAAGAAAAAGTTGACAGTTGCTGAAAACCGCAAAGAATGTTTACACCTTTGCTGCATATAATGGGACTCAGTTTTTTACTAAAATAATATAAGGGTTGAAATAAATCACTGATACCCCCTGCTTTGAAGAAAAGTCATCTCAGGAGATCAGCTCTGCAGCACAGTGGGAGTGTAGACCCAATCTCCATTTGTGTAAAAAATGCAAGTTCTGATTCTTCTCACACTTAGCGCAGGACAGGAGCAAAAGCTCTACTGAAGTCAGCAAAGTTGCACCAGTTTAAAAATAACACGAGGTGAGAAAAGAATCAAGCCCCAGGGTATTTCAGAGCTATGTGCTGAATCACTGAATCATAGAAAATAGGGCAGGAAGAGCCTCAAGAGGTCATCTAGTCTATCCTGCCTTCCCCAAGGCAGGATCAGATGTATCTGTGTCATTCTGACAGATGTTTGACTAACCTGTTTTTAAAAATATCCAATAATAGCGATTCCACCACCTCCCCTGGGCAGCCTGTTCCAGAGCTTTGCTGTCCTTACTGTTAGACATCAAGAAAGACTCTCCAAGCTTGGTTGCTCCTGCTGCGATTCAAGTGCATAGTTACTTCTCCTATTTGCTGCAGATATGGAGAAGCAAAAGCCATTTTAAATACATAAACATGTCATTCCTCTGTAGATTATAAAGGGACATTTTTATGATTTTTCAGTCTTGGTAAAGATTTTTGACTTTTTGAACTCTGTAGGACAGAGGTGGAGGAGAGAGGATTTGTTTGAGATTTAAGACAGAAAGATAGACTGAGAATGGAAGTTACAAATGAAAAGACAAATACCCAGCAGTGAGATGGGTGACTTTCTTTGGCCAAGTGAATGGATGCTCTTCCAGTCAAAGAAATAGTTTAACAAAATAGACCTATAGTAAAATCACCTTTTTCAAGGGTGTTTAAATCAGGAGAGAGTTTGATCTTATGGACTTTAGCAAACAACTTGAATAGGGTAAAATGGTCTGCAGGGTTATATTCAACACTGCTCTAAATCCCTCTAGGATAACTGTCCTCCAGATCGAGGCCATTATTTCCTGTTAGTATTGTTAATGACAGTGATTCTCCACCAAGGGTGTACAGGTATATGAGATTCAACTCATGTTGTAATGTAGCTTCACTGAAATAAGTTCACATCAGACACTATTTGGCTTTTTGCAAGAATAATTCCTGGGACTAAGAGTCTTTGGTACACAGTGATGGTTCTTTTTAAATAAAGGAGAAAAACATTATTTCA
Source organism: Dromococcyx pavoninus (assembly GCA_033558185.1). Lineage (NCBI taxonomy): Eukaryota > Metazoa > Chordata > Aves > Cuculiformes > Neomorphidae > Dromococcyx > Dromococcyx pavoninus. Next base: position 1,541,090 of record JAUMJL010000098.1, read on the forward strand.
GACAAATGCCTGATTGTGCAAAAATAAGGTTTATAAATGGAAGGTATGGTCTTTATTTCTATTATGAAATTATCCTTATTTGTCATCAGGATTCATGTTAGGCATTGTTATCCTACCATCAAAAAAGTGTATGGGGTAAAGCTTACCTAGTAAAGGTCGTAGCAGTCCGTAGAGACCACCTTTGCGCTACCAGTAACTTCAGGTATGTTTGGATCTACGTTCAGGCTTTTTGGCATGGTTTGTGAAATTGGGTAGTCCAGTGTATACTACTAAGCTAAAAACTTGTTGGAAATGGGTCACAATAACAATTGTGTTGTGGAGCAGATTGGCCCTAATTTTCAAGTTAAAATATACCAGCTTAGCCCCGTGCCTTTATCTAATCCTCCTTCCTACTAATTAATGCAATGAAAATATCATGCAGAAAATTGAGCAGTTTAAACCTGTCACTTTTACTCTCTGTTAATGTAAAATGATGACTTTTTTTGAAAGGAATAGTAAACCTTTTGAATATTAAATGGATCGTACTACCAAGATATGTCAGTGCAGGCTATACAGATCATCTTATTGTGTTCAGTCTAATGTAAGCTAGGACAATATTAACCACTAGTTTTCTTAATTTTTATTAAAAATAACTCTATCAAGGGCATATTTTTTACAGACTGGACATCATTATAATGAAAGTAAGCTACAGCTTGGAAGAGATTTTGTAATTATCTGTGTTACGTTCATGTAACATTGCCCCATGTGCTTTTTTCTTCTTGTTGACCCTAGCGTACAAAACTGTAATGAAAAAAATTGATTGACTCTTAGAGTAGGGGATTGCAATGTCATGATTTCACGCTCAGTTGTTGGCTAACAAGGTTCCGTAAATTTTATTTAGAGCAGCCCCATTCCAAAAAAAAAAAATAGTTTTAGTCTCAGCTGCCAAGGTTACAGAGCAAGCGGCTTAGAGGGCTCCGGGGTTCCAGGCGAGAGAGGGATTGTCTCTGCCCAGCAGGTAAGGGATAGAGCTAGACAGACGCTGTTGTGCGCAAGATGCTGATTGACCCCAGTAATTCATAAATCAAAAAAATTACAGCATTCTCTGCTTATCAGTAAATGGAGCAGACACTCAGCTGTGTAATTAACCCTTTGAATGTTATGGCCATGGTGCAGTCAGCTCATCTGACAGATGCATACTGTTTTCTGAATGCCTCCTTCATAACATCCTGAGGATATCTTGGCTACTTAAGGTACTCACACGCTACTGGCAGTCTGTTATATATCATATGTAAATACTTAAAGCATTTCATTTATCCATTCTAAGGACTGCTTATTCCTTGTTCTTACATTTCATGCTTAGTTGTTCATAATATATCTTCCCATGTGTCACCTAAAACATTATATTAAATCCTCTAAGCTAGTTTACCTGCGTCAGGTGGAGATCAAGGGATATGTGAAAGAAAAGTAGCCCAGATGCCCAGCCCTTATGTGGCTCAGTTTCAGGCGGATCTGTGATTTTAATTGATGAAATCCTGCCCTAAAGTCAGCTGTCAAAGTTGCCCTGCAAGCCTGAGTTTTCATTTTATCTACTCATAGGCTTTGCATGAGGCATCAACTTATAAGTTGCAGAGAGTATTATATACTTAACCTATTTTTCTTTTATTGTTTTATTAGTACTATTTTAATAATTTGCTTTCTAATAAATAAGTATAATAATAATTAAAAATCCTTGTGTGACTAATCCTCAAATCGTAAATAGAAATATGAAAGGCCATCAAACTCTGCCTCTGCAGCTTTAAAAATCTGTGGGAAAACAGCACACAGCTCCTGCAATGATGCCAAGCCAAGATGGAATAAGCAGACCCATATAAAATGGTTCAAATTTTTCTTTTTTTTTTTTAAATGGAGCTGTCTTCTCACTTTACCCTCTTTTTCTTTTAATCTCTGTAATACAATAACCTTATCAAGGTATGCCACTTACTGTCTATCATCAGGCAAACTTGTATATTGTAAGTGCGTTTTCCCCTTGGCCCGAGTTCATCCCTAGAAGAATTCTACAGAATTCTTCAAAAGACATTGACAAGGTTCCTTTGTGCACAGCCCTTCAGTCTAAGCAGCAGCTTAACTGTTAACTGTGGAACCAGTGGGAATATAGGAAAGCATGGATTTGCCTCTTCAATCCATCCTTGCTGCATGGAAGGAAACCGTCAGGCACCTGGGCTATTTGTGCAAGGTACTTTAGAATGAAAAAGCTCGTCTTGGTGTTTGCTTTGCCCTGGCTCCCCGTGCAGAATTACAGTCCTCTGATTGTACATTTCTTGTGGGTCTCCTTTGTGTAGCTCTGTATTGCTAATCATGGCAAACGAAGAACATCCATTAACTTTAGCCATTCTTTACAGTGAATAGTTATGCCCATGCGTATACATTGTCTTCTTTTGTGGCCTTCATGAGTTTTGGCAGTCTTGGCTAAATTGAGTGACCAATATAACTAGTATTCTCTCTTTAAGACTGAAGATTAATGTATTTACTTTTTAATACACCTTAGTACTGTTATTTTCTCCTGCAACTGTTGACAATCTGCTTTTACCTTCTGGATGTCATTTGCTGTTACCCAGATGCTATTTTCCTATAAACCCACTCTGTCGAGATGCTGCTTTCTTATGCTATTTGGATCCAGTTCTAACATTTGAAAAAGTACATTTAGTGCAGCACACTTCCCCCACCTCCCCGGGGTATCTGAGCTATCATGTGTGCTTACTTGCTTGTATTTCATTATCACCTACTAGTCACATTTGCATTTATAAATCATGTGTGAAACTCATTTGCAAATCTGAGGCCTTTTTCTTCTGCAATATCTTTTAATATAGTTAATATCCCTTAACATAAACTAAGCTACCCTTTTATTGCACTGCTTAATATCATGGTTAAAGGAGATTTCCAGGGTGTGGGGTTTTTTTCTTTTGAATGCCTGTAAAACTGTGTGAATATTTCTTAGACCATTTTTAGAAATCTGGGAAAAAGGGCCATATTTTATTGTAGTAAATGCTTGACATATTCTGCTTTTGTATGTAAAGCTACTTTTAAGAAGTATGGATGCATAGCAGAAGTTCTTATGACCACAGACATTTCCATTTATTTTATACTTGTGTCACTTAGTCAGCTGAAAGGCTTTTTTAAAAGTACTCATTTGGAAACGTTTGCATCATTACTGATATTTTTCAGGTCAAGTTCAAACCTTTATGCAAAACTTTTCAAGCACTAGAATGCATTGCTTACCCTGTAGGTTAAATAACTATCTAGTTAGCTGAACAGAAACGTCAGGCAGTATGTTATTTCTGATCCTGTATTGCAGAGCATATTGTTTTCCTTTTAATTAAATTGTTCCATGGTGTTCTACCCTTAAGATTGTGTGCTTGCATTTCATTATCACTTGTTATTCAAACTTGCATCTCATTTGAAATTTGCAAACCTGGCAGGTTTTTTCCTATCTTTGTTATAAATTATTACTTCATTTCCCGTCTCATCTGTTAAGAGCGCAGCGTATTTTTAATGGTGTTCTCTCATGTGCAGTGTTTCTCCAGCTCTGGATTCAGTCAACTTTGACTTCATTTCCCCCCTACAAAGCTTTCTGGATCTCCATGATTTTATTACTTTTGATTTACTTTCCTTATGCAGCTTCCACCCTGATTTGCTGTTTTCCTCCTGCTGCCATAGAGCACTTATGTTCAAAACTCCTCCTTCTGGTTCAAAATAAATGAAAAGGAAGGAAGTAATATGAGATTTATGGAGTGAAAAGTACACTGGTTTGTTTAAGAGGAGGCGAAAGTGTAGTTGGTTCCTGTCAGCAAAGAAGGAAGCTTCTAGCACATAGTAAGTTTTTATTTTATCCGCTCTAAAAAGGCTAAGAAGTCTGTACAGCTTGTACTAATCATCTGTACAGCTTTTAACCAAACTGGATACAATGTACTCAGCTTCCTATTTAATAAGAATAATTATTATCTGCTTACAGGATGTTTAGCAAAATATAAGCCTCTGCCATTAAGCTACACAATAAATTGTTTTGATATTTGATTTGCTTGGTTCTTCCTCATTTGTCTGGGATGAGAGTGGAAGTTGGTCCCATTTTTTTCTTCAATCCTGCCCTTTGTTCCCACCATGTGTGTTTATGGGGTATTTAAAATTACCCATGGAGAGGCAGAGAGAACAACTGAAACCAAGGCTCTAGATAGAAGCTGCAGGAATTTCAAAATGAGTCCCAGAGTGCTATTTTACCTTTCAAATACTGTTTCTTTATACAAGTTAAAAGCTGTCTTGTATAAAACTATCCTCAATCTTTTTTGCATTTTGGCTTTGCCAGTTTTGAAATCCATCTGCGAAGTGTACCTCTTGAATGCATGCCCGTGTACACATACTTTAAATATTCATTCTGAATTTACCATTTTTTACAGGCCCACTGCATGTCCCTATGGAAAGACCACCATAGAAGCTACCTGTGAGGGAGAGGGCTGACACTTCAGCCCTCATTCGGCATTGCTCCTTGGGGCTTGAGCTGCACTGAAGTCCCTGATGGAGCCTAAAGCTCTCCTGTTACCTTTTGAGAGGGAAAACCATGGGGGTAACAACAGGCAGATCCACTCTTTCCAACTAATAGGAAAGTGCCTTTTCTGTCTCCCAGGGCCAGCTTTGCTGAGCTGGTGTCATGAGCAGAGCATGGAGACAGGTGTCTTTACAGAGAAAGCCTTTACCACCCAGCTAAGAAAGTTGTCCTCCTGTTGAACTTGGATGAGGAGTCAAATCCACAATGTAGGAGTTCATGCCAAATGTTGTCTGCCTGTATACCAAGGAGCTGTGCTCCCTCCATGGGATCCTCTTTTGCAGAGCCTTGGAGGCAGATTGGGCAATAGGTAGGAGGCGAAGAGAAATAATGGGTTTGCAGCTATGTGAACCAACCAGCCATTCTTCATTTACTACAGGGTGGATAGCAGAAGGAGGAGACTCTTGTCTCCAGAACAGTGTGGTCCTCAGCTGTGCCAGTTTCTATGCGTAAGCCTGGCACAGGGAGTGGGAGCCAGCCTGTATCTTTTCTTGTTATACCTGCTCAGTCCTCTTTTTCATTTAGCTTACAATTTAGTTATTAGGTGTTATTCTGTTAAAAAATATTTTGGGGAAATATATTCTTCATTTAGTCTTTAAGTGGTACAGGAACTCAAGATGAAAAGAAAGATTTAATAAATTGCCGTTTTTATGAGAGCATAAATCTTTAACCTGAGTACAGAAAAAAGGCATATAGTAGAAATATTTATTAGAGCAAATAAATCTAATTTAAAAATGACAAAGTAGATAGATAAAACCTGTCTGTGTAGAACCAGCTTGTAAAAATTAAGTATTTAAATATATAAATAAAAATGGCAGTCATGTTGCTTATCAGTGTCCTTATCCATTTAAGGGAAATGCTTGTATATAGTTTTAAAGATTGTGAATGCTTTATTTAATATTCAGAAAACATTATATGTTGGCACTGTAAATAATGTTAAAGGCTTGTGGTTTGAATTATGGTTACAGCGCAACACTGATCTTGCACTTATTTGTCTATGGAGATGGCTCTCTCAAATGAAAAACAGGACCATTTTTTGACAAATATTATCTGTCGTCTTTACATTAATACAGAAAATACTTGCTCAGGTGTCAGGTTCACTGAAAAATGTAGACTGATACATTATGGATGGTATCACGAGAGGAAACAGATAGGAACTTAGGACTTTTTCTCAGTTTCTCAAGTATTTTTTCCTGATGTGAAGCCCCTGGAATTAAATACTAGATTTTTCCTTCGTCACTTAATCTCTGCTACTGTAACTGTGAGGAGCCTGGGCATGATGAGAATTTAACATGATCTACCATCCAGAGCTATCTTTAACTCAGAGACTTTTCCATATATAGGAACATTTGCCTCAACTTTTCTCATCCTACTGTCTTCGTAAATGAGAGTATTTGTTGGGGTGGGAGAAGAGGGGTATAATGGGAGAAAATATGTATGAGAACCTTCTTTCCCAGCTTTGCCATATAAGTAAAAGAATTTACTTAAACTTTGTTTACTACTTCTAAATCCTGATTCAATCTCCAGCTTTCAGTGTTTCACGTTCTTGAGATTGTGGCTAACCATGCAGGCATCTCTGTGTGGTGGTACTCTTCCAGCATTCCTGGCCAGGGAGATGCTGTGGATATAGTTTGGGTCTCCTACCTACGCTGGAAAGCATCAGCCAGTTAGATAAATACTGGAAGGACTGCATTGTGATATCGAAGGGTAATAGCTGCACATTTAAGGAGACTGGTTACACACTAGTGGGCATTGTTTAATTACTATTGACGGATTTGCTCTGCTAATGAGCTCAGAGGCTGTCACAAACAATCAGAACATTTTTCATTGTTTGTATTGTCCTGCAAGATGATCATTTTTATCTACTATGGTAAATGCATGTTCTTTTTATAAAGTATTGTACTTTTACCACAGAAAAATCAGTACATTGGGACATGTACTGATATTGGTTCAAAACCTAGGTTTAGGTATTTCGTAGTTGTTATTATCAAAGAGTTAATAAGCTGTGACTCAAAAGCATTGAAGTTAAGGATTAGCATCAAAATCTATAAAATTGAACATGGAATCTAATGTAAGAATACCTGTAGATAACTACACTGCAACTTTAAAATAATGTTCTATGCTTAAGAACTACATTTCTCAAAAAGTAACTAAGTGAGCTCACCGGGTTGGTGGATTATCTATTTGCGTTGTCTCAGGGTCTCAGAGTTAATTGCATCCCAAACTAGAGTTTCAAGGCTCCTACAAACAGAAAACATCCGTATGGAGGTAAACTGAAAGTCTGTCGAGATGACTCTTTTGTCCCTGACATTTGCCATCAGCAAGCGGCAGGTAGGGGAGCAGAACATGACACAAACACTGTGTTCCCCGTCTACATCCCGGGAAATCTTTGGTGTAGAAACTACCAAAGATTAAATCTGGAATTTTCTAGCAGATCACATGACCACTCCCACATCCATTTCCAAACCAGCCTGTTTCTATTTCTTGTCTTCCTCTGACCCACTTTACACTCTGGGCTAAGTTTTGCCCAGTATGTCCAGTTCTGTAGGGAAGGAAAGAATGTTTTTGAGAATGAAACCGTTTGTGGATACTTTTTTTTCCTCCTTAAAATACTTAAGGTAGTAGCATAAAATAGAACAAAACTGACCATACTTGAGTGTTCGTAGGTGTAGAGCATGTCTCTGAAAACACCTGAAATTTCATGTGAAATAGTGATACACTTCCACTACTTTTCTGTAGTATAACTGTTTTTTGATGCTTTTTTTCTGTTTTAAACAACAGAAAAGAAGTTCCTCAGCACACTTTCTTGTGTACTGAAAGAAAATGACTAAACTTTGTAAAACACACCAAAACGTTTCTCACCACCATCCTGGCTGGTGATCTACAGCTGGGGGTGTCAAAAACAAAACAAGAGGCGAAGCACACGCCAACCTACCACTGATACATGTACAATGAAGAAAATATTTTGATTTAAAAGAGTGACAGCTGAGCAGCAGTTATACAATCCATGCTGCCTGAGGGACAATGGGGAGAAAAATATTTTTGTGATTGCTTTTCAGTGATTCCTGTGCAGCTTCATTGCTGCAGCTCCAGCAGAAACTGGAACTGTAATAATAACGCAGCAATAGGCCAGTTATGTTGCAAGCATTTTTGGAGTTATACTTGAAATTCACATTTAGTTTGATTGCTTCCAGACCTAAGACATTTAGGGTTTTTATATAATAATAATAATAATAAAAAACCAAAAAGCTTTATCTCACTGAATAGCACATATTTATAAATGTGAACTTGCATTCTGTGGATTTAAATTAAATAGTTCCTTTTTTTTGGAGGTATTACTCTGATTGCTTTCATCAGCATTTGTTTTGTAACAGTGCAAAAGGGACAGTGAACCATGCTAAGAAATCCTCTTCTCTCCAGGGGCTGAGAATAAGTACCTTTGTGTAAAACATTTGTGCAGAGATGCAGGCAGCGAGAGGGGTGGACAGAGCTTTTGGATGCGTTCAGCCTTCAAATAATCTATTGCATTTATACAAGTTAATTTGCCTAGAGCGCATGGGTGAAAATGGAATGTGTCTGTGTTTGTATACTTAAGAAAAAAGCTAATTATGTGTGTATCTGATGTGTAAATATGAAATTTTTGATCACATGATATTTCAGTGCTCTCTTTGCATCTCCCTTTTTATGTTACCTTGCTATTTCTGAATTACAGTATCATCCCTATTCCTGTCAATAAGACCTCTAGCTTTAATCCAGCCAGTATCCTGACCAGGCAACATGAACTCAAATGTATGTGAAAATGAAATAACTGACAGAAAATCTGAAGTACCAGGTGTTGAGTATGGGGAGATTTTTTAAGGATAGTGACTTGACTTCTACATATACTAATATTTCTTACCCATAGATTTGAGAGCAAATGATAAGCCAAATTCAAAATGTGGGAATTCCACTTACCAGTTGCACGTTCTTAAGAATGTGAAATGTTTGTCTCCAAATCTGAGGTGTTTCTGCACACATAGAATTGCCATTTCTGGTCCCAGACTCAATTATTTAGAAGCCATGTCTCACACTGTCAGCCAGCAGAGCAGCTCTGCCACTGCAAGGCTTTTTTTCCTTACTGTCTCTCCCAGACGTGCTGCAATATTTCTTACCAAAGTGGAAGAGCAGATTGGGAAACCGGTGGGAAGCAGAAGCTGACAGTATAAAGGGAAACAAAAAATAGAAGGGAAACATGGAGATTGTGGGTTTTGTTATCTCTTAGTAATGTTTAAAGATTTTCCTGAAAAACTTCTACATGCATGCAAATATTATCAACATTTTTAGAAAGAATATAAACTAAAAAGTTTAGCTTTTCTCCTCATGTAACCAATACATGTAGAATTTTTGCCAAACCCATGTCTATTCTTTTTGTAAAAAAATGTTAGGACCACAAAGAACTTCTCAAATCTGTTACAAAGATTAAGATTGCTATGAAAACCTTCTGCTAGTTGCCTAAATTATTGCATATATTATAAAGGGAAGGAGAGACTGGTTTGCAGCTAGAAATCATTTTGTTAATGGCTGTATTTTTGTTTTGAAAGCCTGACTTTGTCCTGAAGATCTCAGTGGGCCTGGCCTATATGTGCATAAGTATACATTTTAGTTTTATTTATTTTGAAATTAAACAAGTGCATAAATTCTAGGCTCACGTGGAGATTTCTAATCAGCAATTCTCTCTGTAATTTTAGAAAAGAAATCATGAGAGCTTTGTGTAGGAAAACAATGTGCCAAGTAATGAAATCATTATGATCTGATTGCGAGCTAACTACTTTAAGCTAGCTACTTAAAGCTACTGTTTGCCCTACTCTTCTAATACAGGTTAAGAATTATATATGAAAGTATGTTACCAGCATAACATAATAATTATAACCAGGACGTTTTTAACATAGAATTATTGAAGAGTCTGAGTCTTCCAGCTCTGTAGCCTAAAGTGGGAGCCTTGCAAGGGGCTGTGCTCTGTATTATCACATTGGTTGCTTGTTAAGTGAAGCTTATAGTGGTGCGTGTTGTTAATTACAGTGTTTCAGATGTAATTATCATGCTTACAGGATGACTCTCAGGGCCTGCTGGTCTGCATGTATTGATTATCTGGTTGGCTGACCTATCTAGTGGAAAAATTGCTACACTCACCCCACAGAAGAAAAGAGAAATAGTCATTTGTCGTGTGCCCAGTAAAGTTGCGGAATTGTGGAAGTTGGGAGTTCAGGTATGCAGACTCAGGGATGTCTCCATGTGTCACTTCTCTTCAGCTCCCGCTGTGCCCTACAAACTGTAGGAAACTAATCTTTAGCTGGAGAATAATGCAAGAAGAAGGAACTGATGGGAGAAAAATATGTACTGTAATAGAGTCTTGCAATAGAGGATGTGGGAGAGAGGATTTCAAAGTGAAATGGGTGATGCAATTTCTCATAATTCTGAAGAAAAACTGTTTGCACCTTCCACTTTCTCTGGAACTTTTCTTTCCCAAGAATGATCAGTCCTTAGGATTAGGACAGACTGAAATTTATAAAAAAATAAAAAATAGAGAACCTATTCTTATATGAAAATAAGGTAGATTTTTTTTTTACCTCAGGACTGTGGCTTAGAAGAGCAGTCACAGGGCTTAAAGCCATGGAAAACTTTCCACTTTCTCTTATTTCTGCCACCAACTGTCCTTAATCCTTTTCAATTATTCAGGCATCTACACAGATAATTCGCTTAAGATTGAAAAACCATTTGTCAATCAGGTGAAGTATTATTCAATTGAAGACTAAGTTAGGCAGTGCTTGTGTGGTGCTTCCTTATCCTAAGTACGTCACTTAAGGTAGTGAGTGCATTGGTGATCCCAGCTGTGGGAGGGAAGCGTTGGTGCTTGGACAGTAATGATCGCTGTGAAAAGCTGAAGACATGGGGGGCTGTGGTGGGTCAGTGGTGGTGAAGCCATGGAAAGACCCTGGCACTGCCGGGAGTATTTGTCTGCATTTATTCTTCAGATGAATCTCGCCAATTCTTGGCTGTCCAGTGTAAGGGTAAGCCTTTCCCAAGAAAGCAGGAAGAAACAGTCCAGCATCAAAGCTTTCTACTTAAAATAAGTCAAAACTGGAGAAACCCAAAGACCAAAAAACCACTTCACACTGAGCACTGGTTGCTCAGAAACCTCTCAGCACCTCAGGTGTATTTGGGCCAGTGGTTAAGAAAACAGGGCTTCAGTATGGAAGAGGTGAAATTGAGCAGGATACCTGCAAGTGGATGTAGGATGTGTGTATCCAGGAAGGTTGGGAAATGACTGCGTGAGGGCAGGATGTGAAAAATAACTGCAAATGCATGTATAAGTGAATGCCAGGCATGAAGGGTTTTGTGAGGAAGAGATTATACGGCTTACTGTGCAAGTGGGTGTTTGTATTTATGGTGAGGAGAAAGGGAGGTTTGTAATTTACTTCTGCTTAAAGTGGTGACGGGGTTTTTATGACAACTTTGCAATCTTTGCCAGGGTCAAGAATTCTTGAAGTGATCCCCATTCCTGTGGTGGATGCTCCATAGAACATGGAAGTTCAGCCTTTACAACTGAGCAATTTGTAATCAAGATACTTTCTCAGTGTTTTATTCATTGCACCTATATTTCATATTTTCTGTTGTTGAAAGTGGTTACCAGTAATTGTAAAATTGTGGAAACTGTTTGGAAACAGCATAAAATTATTATAGTGTCATCAACTTCTTAACTTTGCAGACAGATGTGGTTTGATAAAGCCTTGTTGTCTGAATACCTCTGCCAGCTTTCAGCTTGCACAAGATTGCCAGAAGTACGAGACATCGTTTACTGTCTAGTCATCTCATTTGTTCTATATTTCAGCCAAAATAAATTCTGTGTTGCCCTACCCATTTCCTTCTTTCCTCATGCAAGATGTCAGTTCTGCATCTTTTTTTTTTTTTTGTCAAGGAGCATGGTTTTGTTCATCTGGTTGAAGAACCCTAACAATGAAAATTACAAACATCTAAATTCTCTGGATTGTCTACAACATGACAGATACTGCATTCGATATCCTGTAACTGTCCTCTGAAACAGAGATGATTTGTGTCTATCCACAAATCAGAACTATGTGTTTGCTACCTATCTATCCTGGTTTTAAGGCTATCTTAAGATGATGAAGCTACTGATTTTGTAAAGCTGAAGTTTCATGAGGAGATACTAATAAGCGTTTTATAGGAAACTATTGACATATGTATAGAAGGACAGACATTTATGTATATTAGTGCATAGGATTCAGGAAATATGAACATCTGGGTTACCTTAATAGTCCCTACTATTTAATTAATAAGAATTGTTTTGATCTCATTCACTTAAGAATTCATAAAATGTAGTTCGCTCTCAGTCAACTCATTTCCACTGTGTATACATATTCAACACGTCTTTGTGAACTTGGTACATCTGTTTGAAAGGACAGTGTGAAATTCTGTGTTAAACTGTGGTCTGCTACACACATGTCCATTCTTCTTTTATTTTCTTTGAACACAGAACACAGTAAAATGTATTGTACGGCGTACCAGTTTGATATCACTTTGATAGACATGATGTGACCTTATATACACACTCCAATGTACTCTAATCCGTGGTCTCCCAGCTCCCACCCTGCAGGATTTCTGAGATGTTGATGGAACCCTGTGATTTCGCAGAGCAGCTGCAGTGACCCCTTGCCCTGCTCACTGCTGCTGACAGCTGCCTACCATGTGTAGAGGAAACCTCACAGACTAAAATCTCCCTCATAAAGCAAAGATCTTTAGATAAACATGCAGGTCTGATCATGCCACTACTTTAAAAATAAATAGTTTAAACTCAGAACTTTTTGTGTGGCATTAAAAAAGCAGTAGGTAAATATTCAAGGCATTCTGCCTGGTAAAAATAATGGATATGTGACACAGTGTCTCACTTTAAAAAAAGAAAGAAGAAAAGTTCAGTATAAACATGAAAGGCATCCTAAGCATAAATAATCTGCATAAGAAATTAGTTAATCTGTCTGTTAAGACAGGCCTGATTTACTAAACGAGGCTTGTCAGGTTCTTCTGGTTTATGGTGAAGAGTAATGTCGTAACTACCTGAAGTCAGGAAAACATAGCTACCCAGTAATTTATGCATCAAATGGGAAAGACTGATTTCATCTGGTTTGTAACTTTAACCCAAATGGTAGAATTACCTTTACCAAGATTTTTGTTTAGGACAAAATAAAATGGAAGGGAAGCAAGAGTTTTAAAAAAACCTGAAGAGCGTATTTGGGTGTGATGAAGTTTAACTTTAAATCATTATTAGGTAAAAAGAGGTTGACATTGTACTTCTTAAAACATTTCATTCACATACAGTACCAAGAGTTATATCATTGCTAATGTTTTCCTGCTGAGCTACCGTCATCTTTTGTCTTGTTGTCATAGTATTATATTGATGTACCTTCCCCATTTGGGTAAAGGTCACTATCCTGGTGCCCAGCTGCATTGCCTCTGCTGGGCAGGTTAACTGCTTGAAGTCTTTTATCTAGACAAATGTTTTACCAGCACTTCTGCTCCACAATGATACAAACTGTTCCTCAGAGGTCAGATCCAAAAAACTAGCAACGCTGGGATAGCATGTTCCCCGTACATTCACACACTCCTTCAAACCCATGGGAATACAGGTATCAGCTTTGTGAAATGAATAAAAATAGTGATTAAAGTGTTCTTTTTTTCAAGATTTCTTTATCCTCAGTAAGTACTTGTCTGTTGTCTTCATTTAGAACTTTAAGTGTCACTGCAAAACTGGATTGTCAAAGGAATGCCATTATACAATGATTTTTACAAATATATGATAATCATAATAGCCAATTCATACAAATAAAATGTGTGCATAATGAGCACAATTCACAGTTCACACATTTTTTTATGTGTTAGCTAATTCTAACAATATCTTCCCTTAAAGTAGTACCTTTGCGACTATCAGGTATTCCCTGGGCATTTTTTGGTATTTTCTTTCTGTGCTTGAGTGATAATCAAGAGGCCAAATAACCAGTGAGAAAATGCCCTAAAGGTTGCTCAGCTGTGCTGAGATTTGACAACATCTAGGTAATATGGGTATTGTACAGACAAATAATAACATTAAAACAAGATGTAAGAGACTGTTAAAATTCATTTTTAGAGTATCAAAGCTTTCAAGTGATAAAGTAGAAGTTCATTTTAATGTTCATTCCAATGACCACGTTAAGTGTAATATAGATGAGGTGTGAAAAGGAAGAAAACTTTGGTGTTTGGAAGTAACTTTTATACTATCAATTTTAGGTAAAAAAAGTCTAGCAACTGCATATTACCTGTGCTCAGAGTTTTAGTAGATTCTGTCAGCCTTATCCCAACCAGACAAAGACATGTACAAGAGCTAATCCTTTGCATCTCTTCATAGGAATCTGAAGGTATTCCTTGATTTGTGAATAGTATTTGATACACCTTGCTGAACAAAAGTGAAAAGCACTGCCGTTTGTCACGCAAAGGAAAGGCTCTGTTCATCTTCTATTCATACAAACCTCAGTTTGGGAATGTAGCTAAAGAAATATTTAGCTTTAGGGATGTGATTAAGACCTATTGAAGCAAATAAAGTTTCTGGAGGTGCCAGTGTGGGGAATGTGGGGAATAGAAATTTTCTCAATCTGGACTAAATTTCCTTTAGAATTTAAAACTTTTAAGCTTACAACGACAGAGGCAGGATTGAGGTCACTTGCCTTCCCAAAGTTCTAAAAGGTATCAATGAGTAGTAGGATTTCAGTATTTATTGCTTTAGCTGCAAGTATTTAATTTATGTTGAAAATACTAATACACAAATTTAACTCAGTAATTCCTGTCTCTTCCTGTCTCCCACTGGGAAAACCACATTAACTTCAAATAAGCTCTGTGTGGGTACTGGTTCTCTTTGTATGAAGACCCTTAAAAGGGTCAGGGCTACAGTCTTCATATGGTATTAAAAAAAAATCAAGTTCAATTTTATCCATCTGTGTGCATGAAAGCTGAAATATATATATATACACACACGCATCATGATATGTCTTGCTGTTTCGTAACTTACAACAAAGCTTTGGAGCCAGCACTTAATGGTCATGGGTGACGACTGCAGTCATGTTAGGGATACATCTGCTGCACAAAGAGTCTGAGGGTACGTGCTATTTGTATAAGCAATGTTTTCATTTTGAGCTTTTTTTAAGGAGATCTTCTTTAGTAGTGCAGACAAGCAAGATTTTGGAATACTGTTTGTGTATGAAAGCATTAGGAGCAAGAGTGAAAGAAAATTGTTCTTCAGTCTGAATTTTGATTTCAGCCTGGCAAGGACTTAGTTTTCTGGACTGGTTTCCTCTGGAGTGGAGGGAGATTTTCAGGTGAATAGGAACTGATTCAATTAGTGCTTAAATTAATGAGTGATGCCTTTTCACTGTCTGCTGTCTCCACTGGGGATTAGACTCAGTCTGCCAGCCTGAGCCTCATCTGAACTTCTGAGGCCATAAGGATGCAACGAGGGTATAGACAACTGGCATTTTTATTTTTCAGTTAGGCAATTACTTGTGTTAGCTTAATCATGTCCATGTAGCTTGGTTCTTGCAAGGAAATTTTCTGCTTTGATACTAAAAAAAT
This sequence comes from Dromococcyx pavoninus, assembly GCA_033558185.1. Classification (NCBI taxonomy): domain Eukaryota; kingdom Metazoa; phylum Chordata; class Aves; order Cuculiformes; family Neomorphidae; genus Dromococcyx; species Dromococcyx pavoninus. The sequence goes on from JAUMJL010000098.1 coordinate 1,556,316, forward strand.
GATCAAAGACTGTGACTAGGATTCGATTTTTGTTTGTTGTATGAGTTCATTTAGAATATGCCAGCGGCTGCTGCAACCAGTGAACCTAAATAGATGTCTGTTGGATATCTATTTAGCAGCAGGCTCTAGTTTTTCCAGCACCATCTCTATGTAACCTTTTAATCTAGCTCTTGTCTTTGACTTTTCATATTTTATATATTTAACCCCTTGATGCAGATATTTTGCATTAAGTGCTTTAGAAATTCTGATTTACTGCCTCAAGGGATTAACCAGAATTCCAGTATTCTTGCTTTATCTACATACATTTATACAGCCCATTTATATCTAATAAATACATTGGCCAGATCATATTTCTCTGAAAATTCTAAGACCTGAAAATAAATTTATGCAGTGACATAATGAAAATAATAAAAACTGTCTTGCATATTGCTCTTATTCTTACTTTAAATACCAGCTTCCTAAGGCACAGTGGGTTTATATTCTCCAAGTAAACATCACCTTTGAGGTTCACACTGCAAAGCTCTAATTTTTAGTTGACTTATAAGAGGATTTAATCAAACTACAGGATATATGATTCAAAGCAAAAAATGTAATTAAGAAAAATTGTTTTCTGTAGGCAAAGAGCAACTTGTTTTCATTAATTTTATGAAGAATGTTTTTTTTGTTGGCCAAAAACTTAAACTCATGGGACAAAGGAAGATTTATGGGGTGATCTGCAAAATCACACAGGTTTTATGTTGCAATGCTGTTTTTGCAGTGACCACTAGAGTCCCTCTAGCTGAAGGTTTATCAGTGTTTCTTTTTATAAATCTCTATTTTCAGAAAGGGCTTTTACTCAGAGATTAGTTTTGAGCTAAATATATGCCCACAAAGTCACAGTGTTTATCTAGTGTGGTAAGCATGTATATTTTAATATAAACAATTTAGAATACTAGAAGAGCTCTTACATTACAAGGAAAAATGGAACTGAAGTAAGGATGGATATTTAGACCTACCATTCATACACTACGTGGGCTTCTTCGTTGTTATGCTTTATTTATCCAGCAGTTGCTGAAAACCACTAGAATAGAAGATCAGAGACATGATGTCTTTGCTCTAATCCTTTAAGGTGTCAACACCATTTGTGAGGTGCTTGGGCCAAAGATCTGTGCCTTGTTTAAAGTTTTCACTTTTGTGATCATTAGAGTGGAGGTATGGAGCCCAAGATGAGGGGATTATGGCGTGGCTGTTTGCCTTATTTCTCCCTTCTGAGTTTTGACCCCTTAGATTTGAAGTTCAAATTCAGCTTTAACTTTGACACATGTATTTTTAAACCAAATATTGTGTTTATTTAGTTAACTCTATCAAATGAAATACCTTTTATATCTTTAAAAATCTCTCTTTAAGAAGATCAGTAGTTCACTAACAGTAATGAAACAAATACCTTAACAGAATGCTCTTTCATTCCCCATAATGTCAGCAAGAGTGTCTACTTGTTTAATATTGTAGTAAACAGAAAAGTTCATGGTTCAGTGCTTAAGCCTCTGAGCTGTCTCCCCAGCTGTTCCTGGCTGCCAATATTTTACTTACTCAACAGGAAACTAATTTAATTACTACAAAGAACAGGCCAGTACATATGACTGTATGAAATTATTTCGTTTTTAGGAGGCATATGCTGAAGTCCCTACATTAGATGGAAAAACAGAGATCGTAAAATTTACACAATGGAATATCTGTTATACTGTATTATCAAAGGTTGCTGCCTCAAATTATGTTACTACAGCCTCGCAACATCAAACCAGACAAAATATTTAAGTTGAAAGACGTAGAAGCTAGTAGTGCATTTGAGCCAGGCTTATGTTTCATATTATGAATCTCTTCATCCTATTTGTGACTAACTGGGAAGATGTACCATTAGTTCTTATCTACACTATCTTCTCCTAAAGTTTGCTTCAAGAATGTTGAAGTGACATACTCAACACCAGTTAGGAAATACAAAACTTAGAGTTTCAAATTTAATTTCCTCCACGCATTCATCTACAGTCTTCATTTGCAGGGTCATGTAGTATTGCTTCTTTGGGACCACAAATCACTTTTTTACAGGATAATGGATTGTGAATACAGATGGATAGTTAATGTTTCTTTTCATCTTCATCATTTAGTGGTTGATCTATGTATTATGGCTACAGCATCCATAGCCTGCACCAGATATGGAAGCATTAATTTCTATGGAGGCTATTGATGATTCATTGTATCTTACTTCCTTGCCAGCATTGGTACACCACCTTCACAGTACCTCCATGAGATGCGATGGTACGGAGGTGTCCATTTTACACACTAGGAGCTGAGGCACAGGTATTAAAATGGCACTTCTTAAATAAATCAATTTTTCTTGCCTTATTTCTCAGAGCTCCTAGTATCTTTTAGTGCTTAAGATGTTCAGAATGGATTTCATTTTGCATTGACCTCTGTTGGAGCAGTGAATGCCCAGCATATCAGCAACCCAAGCCAGGAACCATCTTGAATTATACAGGAAATGAGAGTTGCCAAGTGAATTTCTGTAAGGAAAAAAATAAACGAAATAGGTTAATATAACTTTTTATATATATATAATGTAGGAGCGATGGCAAAAGCAGGACTCAAATGCACCTTTCTAGGCTTTCAGCTATTGAAACTTCTGCTCAGCTTACTTGAGACCTTCCAGCTTCTACAATAAAGGAGTCAAGGGTCTTATTTTCAATAAAACTCTTTGTCTTACAAAAGCAGTGTATAGTTTGAGCCATGAATGTGACAAGAGTCTCATGTGGGGCAAGAAAATTATCATGTTAAAGACTGCTACAGATGCAGATGGGATTAGATGCAATATTGCACAAGCATTTTTAACTTCTTTCAAGAGCGGCAATTTCCCAAATTTTCAGAAACCGAGGAAGGGAAAGAAAAAAGTTATGGTGTGTGGAATCTTACTGATGCCTTCTTTCACCTTCATCAAGATGTGTTGTCAGTAGGATGCATACCTTTCAACCCACAGCATGAGACCGGTAGGTAGCAGTAGGAGATGATTATCCTCTATGTCAGGCTGACACAAGAGAAAACACAGTGCACTGTGCAAACAAGCTTACCTGCTGTTTGTTGGACTGGAGATAATGCTGTGTGACCCAGGAATAATAGGTCCTCCTGCCACTGCTGATAAAACATGTAGCCTACTGGCTGTATGCTCTTTGCTGTCCGCCCTCTGCCTCCCTGTGTCTGCTTCTGCCCCTTTTCTTGACAGTCACATCCCCATTCCCTAACCTGGTGCTTCAGTCTGCTTCACCTCCCCCTGTCAAAAAGGAGTCAGCCATGGGATTAGGCTCAGTAGTGCCTGTCCTGATTACTAGGTGTTTGACTCGAAAGGTATTTTTAATATTGCTCTGGTGCTTAACCATTCCTTATTCATCTCCACCCCAAAAAAAAACCCAAAATGGCATTTGCAAGGATGGGAAGAGTCCATCCCTCTCATTATCAAAGTTAAATGTTACAAAAGTTGGTTCTTCAACTTTCAACATTTTATTGTTCTTTCTGTTTTGTTTTTCTGCCTGTCCTGGTCAAAAACTGAATGACTGAGAACATGGCAAATCTTGGCTTTCTCGTTTAGCCACTTTAAATCACTTGACATTGCGTTTAGAGCTAGTTTGCACAAGATATGTAAAGAGCAAAGAGCCTCATTCGCAGAGTGACTTAACTGCTGGGAACATTTTCCCCTCCCATCTGCTGCATTCATTATTATTTAAAAGCAAATCAGGAGCCAGAATTGGATTAGCAGAGTGGGTGGCACTAGTGGAAAACAAGCTCTGTGTTGGCAATCACCCTGCCAAGTTCATGTGAAATTGCCCACTTTAGCTGGCAGCTTCAGCTTAGTTTGGTGTGATGACATACGGGCCTTGAGGGTAAGAATCTATTTCCATATTATAGCAGCTTCTGCAGCGAAACCTCGTAGATTGCCTGACTTCAGCTGCAGACTGTCCTGCTCCTCTGTTCTGCGACAGTGGGCTCCTTGGCTGCCATCATGGCTTCTTCCTGAGGTCCTCTTGGTCCATCTTTGCCAATGTGTTGATACCTGATTTACCCCCAGCCTCTCTGTTGGTCTCAAGCCATAAGCATGTTAAATGTCAAGAAGCAAAGCAGGGAAGCTTACAACCCCTCATATGTGGGGCCCCTAAAATCAAAGGAGATAAATCAAGCCCTTGCTTTGGCTCTTAAGGGTCAGTAGTTTCTCAAAACAGCAAGGATATGTATTTTATGTTTGAAAAATAAATAACGTAGTGTGTATGTTATACGTCAACTCTAAACTCAATCACCTCATAAATAGGCATTTACAAATTAAAAATTAACTTATTTAAATTAATAAAAATCCCGTATTTCAAATGTTAGTGTTCTAAAATTTTCCAAGATATTATTTCAGGGTCCACTGTTGTCTATGGTATTTCTGCATAAAGGAAATTGCATTGAAATCCATGTGACAGGGATACCACCAACTTAGTCAATTTTGCAAAATAAGCTCAAAGATATTTCAGAAAACAGACTGCCCCTAAGTCCCTTAGCTGTAATTAGTGAGTTAACAATAACATTTCTTATTTCAGAAATCTCTTTTTCATCCTCCACTTACTATATAAGGAAAATAATTAAAATAACTCCATGCAAAGCCCTTTCAAAGCACCAAGTATGTATCTCTCTGAGTTTACAGTACTGTTATTGTTGGTTATTACTTGTAGGGATAAAAATGTTCTGAGGAGGGAGAGTTACAGGCTGTTGACACGTCTTTAAATTATTTATTATATTTTCAAGAATTTCTAGTGCAGGTTTTTTGTTTTTTTTTTTTTTACTTTGAGCATGCTCTACTGCTAGACTTTAGGAACCTTTGTTTGAGGGATAGTGAAGGGAGGCAGAGAAACCTCTCTGGTGAGAGTATATGAGCCACTTCTGTAACAATGTGAAAAATGGAAGTTTATTCCTATTAATCTTTGTTATCACAGCCTGTGTGCAGTAACAACCCAATCTAATGTAGTTTGACAAGGTGGACAAAAGATGATGCGTGGTGCCATTAAAGAGCCTCAAGCACTTGTAACGTGGAGATCAGTTGTGCCTCAGAAGATGGAAGTCGGTGCACAAGTCTGCCTCCCACCTGTGCCCATACCTCCCTGCTCACACTGCTGTGGGGGGCTTCTGATGTGTGACCTGACTGTTGTCATCTTCCTGCTGTTAATTCTGCAATGATGTGTTGAGAGAAGTGTCAGGAAATGGGCAAATATGTCCCAAATTATCAAAATCTAATGTTCTTGAATATGTGTGTATATATCACCAAATAACTGCAAAAATCAGAACATAATGCCCCAGTAAGGTGCAGATAGTATCACTATTAATATACCAAACCAAAGGCCTACATTTCAAAAAGATTTCATTCTGTGATAATTTCAATTTATGAAGTCTCTGCTGAGGGTGAGAGATGTTATCAGTGCTCAAGATCCAGTGGCAGCATCTTTGTCAATCTATGCAGGGACCTGAAAACATCACTTAAGCACAAAGGGGAGGCTTCATTCTTGGCTCATTCTTTGTAGAGTGAACTAGCTACTCATTTCTTCCTACATAACTGTTATCCTTCATACCTAAATTGTATTTTGGTTTTGGATGAAATTAGGAGACTATCAGTTTTCGGAAGGGCCACATAGTCTGAGATAACAGGCAGTGTTTATATTCAAAAGTCTGTATTTATGGTAAAACCGGATAATTGTATACAGAAGGTCACACTGCTGAGAGCAACAAAATGTTTTTGTGGTGCATCTATTTCACCTTCTTTTGACAATTAGACCCAGAGTCCATCTGTCACAGAAATGCTGGGTATTGTTCTATATTGTTATTACCTGCCCATCAGTTCTTCTCTTTCTTTCTGTCTTTTCCCATAACAGTTTTCAACCTCAAATCTTTGATACTTTTCATAGAGACTGGCTACACTTTACATGACTCATAAAATGAAAACAATCTGGAACTTCAGTCGCCATGAACAAATGAGGACTTACTGTAGTGCAGTGCTATTCAGTAATGCTAGAGAAGTTTCAGCTTGAGAAAAGCCATCGTAAATGAATTTATGTGCCCACCCAGCTTTATTTTAATTAAAATCATGCATGAGTCTTGGCTGTTTCTTTGACTACTAAGTACTTACAAATAAGCTTAATAGACATGTTTGGTTTTTCCTCAGCTATAAAAATACATATTCTGCTACAAGAATTTTTTATCTGATTTATTTAATTAGAGTTAGGTAAAGATGCAGTTTATAGGGAAGGTTAAAGGGTCAAAATCCGTTTTAATTAACTTATATCCACTTGGGAAGCAGCCAAAGTAAAAGAATGCAGTGAAAGCAAGCTTTAAATAATAAGAAATCTTTGAAAAGGACCAACCAACTTTGGTGAAAGGCTTTCCTGTTCTTAACCTTGTGTTGTTTAAACTATTTAAATGAGCTGCACAAAACCTTACATTTATAATGAAGCTGCAAAAATAAGATTAAGTATTTCTTGCAGTTACAAGAAAACCAGTGCTTATGGCAGTGAAAGAAAAGTGTTTAGTCCTCCATCTTACCACGTTCTCTGTCTTTGCATACCACAAAATGCATGTTATGTTGCGCCTGATTTGACACCTACTATTTCTGCCACATGTATGAAGCCTTGCAAGTTTATGAGACTGCTTTTTAAAAACATATAAGTCTTTCAAAAAACAATTGGGGGAGGGAAGCCTCTGTAATACCTGAAGGAGGCCTGTTTTTGAAAGGGTGTGGATGGTGCATGGTTTCTAAAAGTTGTGTCTATGAGAAGTACCTCATGTTGGATTTATTTGAACATCTTAGTCATACATGTGGAAAAATTTCCTGCCGCAGCCAGAGTGGAAACTCCGAGAAATAAAATCACTGAGCTGCTTTGTGATCTCTTTATACACTAGATAGGATATTCTCATTGCTGTAATGATTCTCTGTAGAGGTGCCAATTCTGGAACATTTTTTCCATTTAATGCCACAGAGACCGCACTGGGGAAATATTTCTGTTTCAAGGCTCCATATGGTTTTGTATGTAAAAATGGAACTAGCAGGAAAAAAATGCAGCTGGCCTGAAGCTGACTGTAACTATTTCTAATGTCATAGATTTTCAGCAAGAATCTCAAGTGGGAGTTGTATAGGTGACAGGACTGCATAGCATTAATCAATAAGTACCAGCAGAACATATAGAGAATGAGCATGGAAGAAAGCAATGTTCCACATAGACATCATTGCATTCCTGAAACTGGGGGGGGGTTTCCCTCCCCTGCCCCATTCTAGTCTTCAGAACTGTTGGGCTGGCAAACAATTCAGCCAAAAAGATTAACTCTAAAGACTTCCTGATCTCTCTGTTGATACCATTGTATGGTATTCGTGATGTGGGTGGACACATAGCTTTGGACATACAGGTATTTGGAAATATATTCCAAAAATTTAGATATGTCTATTACTTAAGCTTGCCATTAATTTAATGTACTATAATTGCGGGAAAGATCCTTTTGATTCAGCATGTGAGGTCTGCACTCTGTCTAAATTTTAGTGTGCTTAAAGATTGCAGTGCTGTCCTAAAAAATGAATTTTAATTGACGTGACCACTTTGGTGTGATGTCTGAAAAGCCACAGCAGCAAATAGAATGTATAACCAGATGGTGCTTAGCTAAAAGGATCTGTGCTATCCAGAATGCAACTGCAACGATGTCTGTTCTGTCAAGCTAAAACAAAGGCATTCATAACTCCACATTCCAAATTAATTAAGAATTTCTTGCTGGTTTGGAAACTACTATTTGGAAACTACTAACTCCTTTTCGGAAAAAAACTCTAGGAAAAACACTAACAAAAATAAAAATACAGGTGAGAAGTGGAATTATTTTTTTCTTAGTTTACCCATCCCTTTTTCTTCTTCCCTCTGCATCTGAACATTCATTCTCTCTGCTCCAAAGAACAACTGAAAAACATAATTTAATTCAAACTGCCTGTAGGTACTTTCAGGCTACTACAATGGTTTTGGTAATGGTAAGCATTCACACTTTGTTTTCTTAATATTTAGCATTTATCATTGGGGACTAAGGTACTTTATAGGGTTATGATCCCTTGCAGAGGCATCGTTAAGTTCCAAGGAATCTTTGTTTCTGTAAGGCAACTAGCAAAATGGGCCACACCCATCCCATAGCTACTTTGCACTGATTCCACTAGAAACATTACATTTGTTCCAAAAGCACTTGTCCCTCAAGAAGTAACTTGGATAATATTAACAATTACATGTATACAGAATGTCCAGTTCAGTTACTTGTGGATACTTTAATCTTTGCATGAGGCAGTGCTTAATTTTGGGGAAGAGGTGAATGCTAATGGGTCATCTGGCAGGCACATAGTCATTATATATCATTTTCTCCACCAGACTTTGCTTTGGGCATAAAAACCATCACAGGGGAAAGCAGGAATAGATTTCCAAATAGTTCTTCTGAATTTATTTAACTGTTGTTATGTTAAATGGGGGCGAGAGAGGAGAGATGATTAGTCACATCATCTCATTTGGCTTTTGAATTGGTCAGCTGCTGTGCTTCAGATAGAAGAAATATGCTTAGGTTCAGGTTGATAAATAGTACTGTTAATTAACAGTGACTATCAGTCCTGAGACTGGCAGTCAATAAGTTTCATTTATGGTATTTGGACTGGGGCAGAGTTGATCTGTCTTCCCTGAACTCTAGGTCTGTATTCTTCATTCAAAGCTAGATACAGACCTATAAAGAATCCAAAGCTTTTCTATCCCTCATGAAGTCTCTGATCTCTGTTTAAATATGACTTGAAGCTTCCCAAAATGGTTAAACATCTCACTGATATGTTGGCAGGCCAACTTATTTTTGTTGCTAAAAAATGAAAACCAACCAAAAAAATGCAAGGAACTTTCAGTCAGAGGCATGGGCTCTCAGCCATCTCCTGTTTGCTGCTCCCTTGAAACATGTACCGGAGATTATCCTTATTAGGCAATCTTACGGGTATTCCCAGATCTTTTGAGTATGGTTTTCTTCCTTTTTAATTAGTCGGTCATTATGCAACAGCTTCTATCTGCTCCAGCTAAGGCAGATTTCAATGTGTTTCTGGATACCTGAAAATAATTAGCCATTTGTGACTTGGGAATTGTCTTCAGACTTTAGAAAGTGAAGCTTTATTATGAGTAATGCACTGGAGAACTGCTGTTGATGAAAAATAAGGTTGTTCCACGATTTTGTCTTTTCAGGCAAAAACTGTGATAAATTTCTCCCTAGCTCTATCCAGGCATTTCCTTCTTGCTCCCTCACTGGTTTCCAATCCCTACAGTTGTGCTGGTGCCACTATTTATACATTTCCTATAAAGTGGATCAGTGAAAAGATCGATGTTAGAAATAATCTCACTTCTGATAGTTTAAGTGGTCCAGTGTGCAGGAAATCCCACACAGTTTTATCAGGGTAAGTGACAAGAGCACAAGTTGCAGGGCAGGAATAAGGAGTGAGGCTTGTGGGCAGCGGAATTCCTTAGGCTGGCTCTTCCACAAGGATGAGAACTGGTGGAAGAGTACCACAGCTCAGCTCACCTGCACCCAGCTGCTCGTAGCTGAATCTCCAGTCCCTTGTGGTTTGGTTTAGCAAGAGAGAGCAATGAAGAGCTATTTAACCAGCCCTTCCTGGAGCTCATTTTCAGAGAGGGGCTCAAACCAGTAATAAACCTGTTAACCAGAGTATTAATGGTTGTCTAGCACCTCCCAACAGGTACTTCTTTTTCTGAGTTCTGATAGGCTCCTTTTTTTTCTTCCTTCTTTCAGATGTTTTAATTAAGCTACATATAGATTTTGTTCAGGCATAGCATTTACTTATCTATTTCAGAGTAGAGAACTGGTGCTACAGCTGAGATAAGGATCCCATTATGTCGAACACTAGCAATAATTGTAGGTTTAGGTTCTCTCATTATAGATCCAGGGAGACAGTATTTCTCCAATTCATGTTCAGTCAGTTCCTCTTTGGCAGGCTTTTTTGCAAGTTATGAGGGTGAGACAGCAATTCAGACACATCACATTAATCAGAAAAAAAAAGGAAAAAGAAAGAAAAAGAAGGGAGAGGGCTTGTTTGGTTTTCTTGCCTATTGGAATCTAGAAAATCTTTGAGTTACACCCTTCAGTTTTTCTACTGATAAAATCACAAGTGAAAATTTATGCCTTTATAGGGATTCAATTTCAGAGGAGACAAATCTTCGAGTCATTAAAAATATAAATAGCATACTAAATCCTGAAGCTTTTAGAAAAGGAAAACCAAACCAAGAGTGTGTAAGCTGTTGTAAGGTTTTGCCTGTTTGTCAGGTTTGAGAAATACGTTCTTGCAGACAAGTAGCATTAATATTTTTCTGGTCTTGATGTGTACTAAAATTCTCAGCTTGCTTTTTAGTATTTAATAAGGTTTCTATGGCTTTGCTTGCAAACTCTATTGAGCTCAATAACACTGCTATTTTTGTAGTATCTTCATCTGAAGCATTAGTTTTCCCAGAGCTCACTTACAGAGGGCTGTGCTTTATTCTCAAAAATTAGAAGACATGTAGTAGATTCAATTCTGGCCATTTCTCATGTGAAGCCTTATTCAAATGGTAATTGTAAAAGGCTTTGTGGACTTTGTTCTCAACTCAAAGAAAAAACTTCAACTGTGGGCAGCTAGGGTAGGAAAGAATTTTTGCTGAAAGACTTGGAGAAAACTAGTTTGGAAGTTGCCACAGCCACTCAAAAGTTAAAGATATACTTACAAATCATCTGTGAAACCAATCATCATATCAAATATCATTGGAAGTGACTACTGGGAATAAAATATATTACAGTGAGCATCAGGACTTGTATTCCTTTTTTCCATAGCAAGACACACTAGGAAGGAATTCATTATAATATTTTGAATAGACCTGTGTGCAAAGTATGCATGGTTGGTTTGCAATTATTGATGCGCATATATGCTACTTAGCAACTGGTGTATAATTTAAGGGTAAGTCTTTGCTCTTCAGAATCAGCCTTCCACACTGGATTCTTGGATGCATGTTTACTAAGTGCTAGGTGATGTAGGACTTTGGACTCCTATTGTATATAAAGGTGCAATTTAGAAAACTGACAGTTCAAGTAAGGATTTCAACATCTTCCAAAGTTTGAAGCTCTTCCAGTATTGCATTTTTGTTATATTTAGCTGTATTTATGTAATTTAAACTATTAGTGGCTCCAGCTAAAATTGGGCACTCAGTTTAGGAGACACTCTATACCCAGAGGCTGGGATGTAAAACAGAACCCCTGTTACAAAACAGGTTATGGGGGGATAAACTGGCTTGCCTACGGTCACATCCTGTAGCAAAACCAAAATCTTGGTTTCTACTTTCTAGCCTCATACCACTGTGCCACAGACCTCTCACCTTTAAAAACTTATGTCACTTATTTAGTGTATGTATACTCATAAAATAGTTTAGTTTATAATTGTGTTACTGTTGTGTTTTTATTTTCTGACTAGTTTAAGGCCTTGTCTAGCACTCACTGAAAGCTCAGTCACCTCCCATATGCAAATCCCTTTTGTTTGGAGTTGCAGTGCTCTGCTGAGGGGTAGAGTCCTTGTGTGAAAAATTCTTTGTGGGAAAAGGAATTCTGAAAACAGGAACATGTCTATATATAATCTGTATTATGATTCATATGTTAGAACTGTGGAGAAGAATAAGCAGTAATATTCTCCCCTGAAGAAAGAGTCTGAGACATCAGTGTGGATAAGGATACCAATGCAGTAACTATGACACAGCAGAAAAAAACAGGAAAAATTCACCACTCAATGCTTCATTATTTATTTGTAAAGTATGGTTTACTTTTAATTTTAATGTATCCCATACAGTACTGCATCTGTAAAAAAGTAACAGCCAACAGTTATGAAGATAATTCAGAGATTAAATATTGCTAAAGAAATGTAAGACAAATTGGAAACAACGTGGTCTTTATGAGGGGAGGGAGATGAGGATGTTCTCTCTTCATTAAGCTATGTCCTATCCTAAGGAAAAGATTGGAAGTCACATCCATAGTGTACTTGGCAAAGAAGGTTATATCTAATATTTTGGCCATGCAGGTAACTTGTGTGTTTTTAGCTTAGACTTCTTTAATTCTTCAGTTACGGTGGTGCAGGATCCGGAGGTGACATTGTAAACTGACAATGTCAGGATGGGCTTTGGCACAATTTGAAATTAAATTGCAATAATTCAGCTTCATTCAACTGCTTTGTTACAGTTTTTCCTGCAAAGACAAAATCATAGAATTATTGGATAGACACATCACAGGGAAGACTGTTTTTTCAGTGCTATTTTAGAAGTGATGCAAATCTACCATTTTCCTGTGTGTTACAAGATATTTAAGTTCAGGAATCACATACCAGCCTATAGCAGAAAGCATTTTCTTCAAACCCTTCTCAGTTTGTAAAAAAAAAAAAAAAATCATAGTTTTTCTAGTGTCAGGGGGTTTTTTTCAAATAAATTTTTAATGACAGCCTTAAGTTTTGTCTCTCCTGTGTATTTTGTGGTATGGATAACTAGATAAAACTAAAGCCCAGCAGAAAGCAATGTTAGTAATCTTATACTTAGCCTTAGTGAACACTATTTCTTGGGAAACCACAAAGAAGGTATAGTCCATCGAAGAAAACTTTCAACAAAGCTAGACTGCATACTGAAATAATCTTTGAATTAACACCGCTGAAGATAAATAGAGCAACTTTATCAGCAGCAGTAGTCTACTGAGCCTTGTCCGTGGGGTAGTTCAGAGCCTGAGCTAACAGTGCTGCACATCATTTATTTTTCATATATTAGAACAATTACATTTCTTTTAAATGTCACAGAAGTAAAACTTCCTTGCAAAAGAGAGCACTCTTTACAGTTTGCTGTATTCTATAGTGAGCATTCTATACAGTTTCTATGGCAATTCCATATTTTAAAGAAAATGTGTATAGGAATGTTTTTGTGTACCCATGCTTTCCATGCACATACAGACTCTTACGTACATGTTATTTGTATGTTTGCATTTGTGCATATATATTATAGACACTAATATAAAATAAGACATATAGGCACATATATATCTATATATATATTTGATAGGGAAAAGAATTTATGGGAGGCTGGCCAGATTTAATTTGTCTCCTTGTATTTAACACTTAAGGGCTTATATTCTCAGTTTGCTCTAAAGAGTGAAGAAGTACTCCTTGCTTATGCCTCAAATCAGAAATGCATGAAGTGCAGCTGCAGAGATAATACATTCTCCCCAAAGGCTTTGGCTGAGCAAATTAGGTGTCAATGGGGTGCCTGCGCAGGCAGTACTCTCTCTAATTAGTCTCTCGAGCCTAGTTGGTGGTGGGTATAAGATGATCTAATCAATTGGTCTGTGTCTGATGGTACGTGGAAAAATCCTGGCAGGCAGAGCTGTCTCCCACAGGTCACTCACCTGCACAGCGGGAACGCTCATTTTCATTTTTCATCTCTTCCATCACATGATGCTGACAGTTGGTTTTAAGAAAATTGAATCCAAAAAATATCTAGTTCAAAGGGCACGTAGGTCAAAATAAAGTTGCATTATGGGTATTGGTGATTCAATTAATTAATATTTATAGCAACGAGTTGCATGTAGATATTATCTGAGTGCAAGCAGTATTGATAATGCTTGGTTGGCTTTTTAAAATGACTTCTCTAACAAAGATAGGAATAAAAGGTGTGGGGAAATATCTGTTAATAGTATACTTTTTTTAGAGAGGATGAACAGTATGTGTGTATATGTGGTGGAGGGAGAAGCAAAAAGAATATATTGTTGATGATCTTAAATACCCCCACGTTTCTGCCCATAGAGAATACAGTATCTCCAGCTTCCAGCTCACATTTTTATTTTAAATCTGGTGTTGTAGAATGAATCCAATTGTAATAATGCTAAATCAGCTGCAACATAAATTGACCTGCACTCTGAGTGTGCTTTGCGTGCTAAGGACTCTGCAGGAGCACAGCTCCGCCCTATGTGCTAATTTATGCAAAAATTAAAAACACCTTGAGAAGGATGCTGATGCTGCCAAAAGGGGCATGTATTGAATTGGTGATTTGCATTTTTACAGGAATTTTTACATTCTTTTACTAATTAAAATAAGAAAAATATTTGGGATTCAGTCACCCTCCTCTGTCTCATGTCTTGAGAGGATGATTAATGTTTAAATTACAAGCTTTAGTATCCCTTCCTAGAACAACTGTTGCATCAGCAGCTACTGCATTCTGAAGTTGGCGTCTGCTGTTTTTAAGGTGAGTTAACACCTTATTTTATTCTGTTTGGGATCTGGGACAAACAGGATGTATGGAGCAGATGATTTCTCTAGATAACAAGCATACAACTGAGTTGCCTAGTTCAGGTCACTTGATATTTGAAGTACATCGTTAACTTGCTGGTAATCTTCTGTTTGGTTTAGTAGAGATGTCTTGAAAACAAAAAGTACTTGGACCTGTGGTGAAAAAATACAAGTTAATTTTTAAGGCAGTCTGTTACATTTCAGTTTTTGTTATTGTTTGTTGTTGTTGGGTTGTTTTTTTAAAAAAAAGAGATCTGAAAGAACCCTATTTTGCTTTTGGGAAATCACAAGTTGTAAATATTCCATTTAACAATTTACTCTTTTATAAGCAAAGCTGTGACCAGAGGCCATAAACTCAATCTGCCAAGTCACCAGGCAAAACTTTGATTTGTATGATCAGGAAAATGTATTAAATTCTAAGCAAGGATATTTCTAAAATAGATCTTAAAAAACGCAAACGTGGAATACTAAGCCATCTGGGAACTGAACAGCAGAACTGTGCCCTGCCTCATGTCTTGGTTGTGTGAGCAACCAATGTTTCAGTTCAGGAGCCCCACTGAAGAAACAATGCTCTTTAAATAAAATTTTGTATTTCTTTCATTGTGGATTTTCAACAGAGACAATCCCCTCCTCCTCCAGTTTAGAGGAGGTGTCTATTTGATGCAAGTCTCATCTTAAACAAAACCAAAGTGAAGAGAAGGAGGTCTCTTATACCACAGCACTGTGATTACAGCACTCCTCTGAGAAGTGACATATCCATGTTGGGTTTCTTTCTCTCCCTCTGTTCCCCATTGCCCAGGAAAAGGCTGGCTCTCCAAGAGCACACTCTGAGGCCAAGGGAAGGGATATCACCCTTTGACTTCACTTTCAGTCAAGAATAAACATTCAGTGAATTAGGGATTCAGATGCAAGTGTTATATATTACTAGTGTAGATATTCCTAACCACCAGGCTTTTTTTCTGTGTCAAAGATCACATAAGAGTTTTTACACAGTGGAATTGTCTCAGCAGACAAGACTGAGGGTTCAGCCGCAGAACAATCTGGCTGTTAGGGTGCTAGTGCAAGCAGCAGGTCTGTCACACAGGCTGGCTTCCTGAACCAGGCAGGCAGTGCCTTTCAACGCATCTTCAGAGAGTCCGAAGTCTTCAATGCGTCTTCATCCACCAGCCATTCCCTGGTTCCAGTTGCACCATCTTCTAGTTTTCCCCAGCCAGAACTATTAGGGAAATGTGGCATCAAATCATCTTATTTTCCAGTGAGTTTACTGTTTAATCCAGTCTAAGTCTTCAGCCTACGCAGAAGGTGGGAGGTGGTGTTGCCCACCACACTGTTACACAGGTTCTCAGCTTCACTGGAAACCGTTCACCGCAGTTGCAGCACTAGTATAGGAGGACCCAGCAAAGCTGGAGCTGGTAGAGTTGTGATCATAAAACTGTCAGCTGCCTTATACTGAGCAAGAGAAGGAAAACAAATAGGGTTCAGCAAAAAAAAAACTTTGCAATCTCCCATGTACATTTATGGAGCCTCTGCTACCCTTTCTTACCTCTCTGTATTTTGCCCTTGATCCGTATTAGTGCTGGCAGTGGTTGCCAGCATGCAAACCTTTTTCTCCTGTGTTAAATGGTAGCAGCTGTCAGTTTGTTCATTTCTAAGAAAGCTTTTACTGTTCTAGGGCTTGATTCTGGAAGTCCTGAGCTTCTGATGAAGGTATTCCCCATGTCACAGGCTCAGGTCCTGCCCTGGAGAATCTGTCATCAGCTTTGCCTACAGAGCCAAAGTTGAAGCCAGAAAATACATTATTGCTTCTGGGAAATAGTAGCACAACCTGGGGATAAGTGTGCTGTTCACCTCCTTTAGAAGTGTCCTGAGGTCTACTGACAGAAAGGAAAATTCTGTGTAATTAACATAATTACAGTTATTCTCAAATCTGAGCAATCTAGTAACTCCTGGAAAAGCCTCCATCCAGAGGCTTTTTTATCCAGATCATTTTATTACTCCTTCTAGATGTCCCTAGCAGCAGCTTATGCAATCTCTGGAACTCCGATAATTTGGGCTTAGCCTGAAATCAGGTCAGCTCTTCTGGATCTGGGCAGATGTGGCTTCCAAACTGCAAGCTCACCCTCCACAGGGGTTGTGTAGGTGGTGGTGGGGAGGGGTGGGGGCGAGAAACGCAAGCTTAACGTTGGAAGGAACTTAGGGAGTTTAGTTGCTTCTTTGTAAAGAAGGGCTCCAAAAAGGTCATCCCTAAAAAGGGCTTTTGAAGGGAAGAAAATGTGGAATATTGTCAATAGTGTTTCACCACTGAGCGTGTTCCAAACACTGCTTTTCTTTTTAAGCTTATAAAGAGTAAACTAAATGGATCAACTCCAGTGTATTCCCTGAAACAAGATTTATTGGCACTTCAGCCAGACCCTTGGGAAAGTGGGGCTTTCATGTGGAATAGACATTTCACACAAATTCCAGAGGCATTTGGGAAACAACCCAAGCAGAACTCAAGAGGTGGCAGACCAAGCTCCAAGACAGCCGAAGATGCTGCCATGCATCATTAAGAATAGGCTTTTGTTAATCCAATTCAGGTATTCTGGCACTTAAAGGGCTGAAGAAGTGCTCTCAAAAACCATGACAAGAATCTTGGAAATTACGAAAATTAGATATTGTTTAGAGATGAGGCTGTTCTGATGAAAGCCACAATTAGAATTTTATGCTTGAAACTGCAGTTCAAAACTAATGCCTTGTTTTTCTTCTGCTTTTGAAATGAGGGCTAGACTAGATTCATTGGCACCTGCATCCAGTGTGATTTAAATAGTTTTAGGACATGCTAATACAAACCAGTTCCATGCTCAATAAATATTTCAATGTTCTTTTCTAAGTGCTAAAATTCCTCCATATCTGACTGTCTTCCTGCAACTGCATTTTAAAAATGTGGCAGCTCTGTAGTTAACAGTACTTGGTCTTGAAAAACCATGTAAAAGAAGTATATTTTGACCTTTAGAAAACTACAGAATTTCTCACGTCTCACTTTATTACTTGGCATAGGACTCTACTTGGACATTTCTTAAGAGTTAAATATGTTAATTATAAAATCCTTCTGATGGTTCCAGTCCATTTAGACTTCACCTGGCTCTTCTTGCAGTTGTGGAATGCTTTGTTTTAAAGAAATGCTTCCCGCATTCTCAGACTGCCTTCTTTTTTGTATAAATCTCAAAAACATCATGATACTTTCATGCAAGTCCAGTCACTGCTTTGAGCCTGTACGAACAGGAATCATCAGCAGAGTGAAAAGACAACATAAATGAAGTTATTGATATAGTGCTTATTGATATAGTGCTTAACTTTGGTATATGAGAGGTTTTAATTATCTGCCTAGTAATAGAAAAACACTGAAGTAAAAGTGGATATGTTTAAATGCAGCACACCAAGGAGCTCCATAACCTGGTTGTGTTTACAGAAGTGCTCATGATGTGCCCCAAGCCACCTCAAATAACTTCTGAGGAGACCTTTTCATAAACTAGTTTTGGTGTGAAGGTGATCACTAGGGACTCCATGAGAAAGGGGGCAAAAAGAACTTGTACATTCCTAATGCTGCGCCAGCAGTTAGCAACCTTCCTTAGCAGGTTGTGACCACCTTTAGAAGACCCAACTGCCTATTTAGGGCTGCCTGTAATTTCCATGGAGAATGTGAGTGCTGATAGCACCTCTGAAGATTAGTGCTTGGGGCAGAGATAAATGAATATGGATTAATATATCTCGCTTAGGCAACCATCCTGGAAACATTGGTGTTTTAAGTTAATTTTCTTGAGATACCAGCTCTAAAAGAGCTTTAGAAGATTCTCCTGTGCTCTGAGCTGGTGTCTTCATAGCTAGTTTTGGACTTACCTGTGTTTTAGCAAGTTAAAAGTCATTAGAAAATTTATTCGTGAGGCTTGTTATAATGTATATTGTTTCCTTACAGGATTCAATTTACCAGTTTGGAGGAGGGAAACAAAAACCTAATGAGGAGGCCGACACCAGGAAGGAATCACGGCCTGTCTCCTTTCTTTCTCTGTGCTGGATTTCATTCAAAAGAAAATTGAAGCTGGCAAGACCCTGTTTTTTTCCCTGCAATTTATTTAAAACCTTGCACGCATTTGGATACCTTGTGATTTCAGAGAACTATGTGAAGATTAAGCTTTTGCTTACTGATACATGGCATGTACTCTTTCAGTCTTTTGTGTTTGATCTTGTTTGATTTTCCACTGCAGTGCTGCATCTTTGTAAGGATTTTTATGCTTTCACCAGCAATGTCTTAAATACATTAAGACAACACATTTGGTGTTCACATTTCTTCTGTACAAAAGAAAAAGCCAATGGCGGCATAAAGGACTGTGTGTTTTCTTTGAGAGCTGTGCATATTTTGCAACCAATGGGAAGACTACTTCTGCCAGAGCAAGCCCAACTTGTTTGATCAGCTGGCAATTACAGCACCTTGCCACTATTCCTGAAGTGTTGTTGGGTTATTTCTTTTTTCATTATCTTCTCAGACAATTCATATCCAATTTAAAAACATGGCAATAATTTGCATGTTTACTTCAGTACTCTGAATTTGGTTACTCTGCTTGGGCTATGAAGCATGACAGTTTTCAAAATAGGCCTGTAAGAAAGACAAAGCAAAAATGATGAGATGTACGCAGCTGACAGATGTACAATGAATTCTTTATGGTTTTCTTCCCTTTAAGAATATTTCTTTCTTTTATGGGTCTTGGCTAACATCTCTATGTTTTTCCTTACACTGTTTACCTTGTGGAAAGTTTTCTTGAGAACAGAGATGATGAAACAGTTCTGTTTAATTCAAGGCAGATACAAAGATACAGAAAAACTTTCGTTGAATGAGCCGTTAAATCTTACTGTGTTAACTTTGCTGCATACAAAGCAAAGTGGAGAATTTTCCTTATCTCAAACTGTTTACTGTTCCACACCAAAGCACCTTTACAGCTATTTTCCATAGGTATTCTGAACTGATAAGAAAGCACTACCAGATACTGTGTCATTAGATAGCTTTTCGGAATTAATCATTCAAATGCAAACTTTGTAAAAAATCCAGAACTGTGTGATTTTAGAAGAGGAAGTCCCTGCTATGTTTTGTTTGGAGAGAACATTGTGTTAAGGGATGTGATAGAACTGCCCTGACCAAATACAGTGCTTTGCATTCAGAGAGGGCAAGGTATGGTATAAAACCCACTGTTGAGTTATAGTCCTGCTTGGACAGAAACACTTGCTAGGCAATATTATTCTACACATAAATTTGACATCCTTTGCTTGCTGGATGCATTGAATTACATTTCTAAGAAGTGTGGTAACACTTGGTTAGCTTTCAGTGTTTAAAAGGAGGGGAAAAGGATTTGTGTTACTGCCATCTTATTAAACTCCAGCAGTGTTTAATAAGAAAAAAAACACCCAATGAGGCAAATCTTTGAATGCACAAGTAGCTACCAAAGGCCTCCTAATGAACTAGGATACGAGCCTACACTTTCAAAGAGCTAACCAAGGAAATATTCTCAATATTTGCACAGTCATTAAAGACAATTTTCCCCAATGATATCTCTGTTTCAGGATCTGGTAAAAGCCATCTGAAAGCCACTTTCAGTCAAAATCCTATTTAGAAGTTACTACAGTTTTCCCCCTGTGTTTATGGGGGTGGGGGGGAAGTGACCACTAAACTCTACAATTTATCACACAGTGACACTGCCTTAGACGTGGTTTGTTTGGGTTTCATGTTTCTTTATTTTGTAAGAAAAAAGTCTTTTATAGATTATCTTTGGTACTTAAATCGTGTGCAGTTTGATGATTAAAATTAGCTATTTTTAGAAAAAAAACCTTGCTGCAAAAATCTGAAGAATTTTTGAAAATGTAACAAAGATTTCAATTAGGTAGTTTCATAGACGCATCTACTTGGCAGCTTAAATTGGGAGGCAAGCAATTATGCTGCTCAACTAAACATGTGAAGGTTTAATATAGAGAGTAATTCCCCAACTGTTCCCACAAGCCTAGCACATTACTATCCATAGTGACTCATGTACAGTGTTTACTTAAGGTATGTATGTGTGGGTGTATGTGTGTGTACATACACGTGTGCGTGAGATTGTCTTCTCTGCCCTATTCCCACTTTTAAGCAACCACTGAAATAAAGCTGGTCCAAAAATCTCCAAACTCAATTGCCTGAAGGAAAGTGCGTAAATATCTAGGTTCTTGAATAGTAATTTGATTTTCAACAGTAGTGAGGTTGTCTCAGCTAATGATCAATTAAGGATTGATCAGGACCTCTTACTTATGCATGTACTTTCCGGGTGCCTTGATTGCCTGCTCTTTTTCTCTCATCCTTCCCAAGTCAGTTCCCCACAGAATCTTCAAAGGGACGAGAAGAAGTAGTTTGGCCTTAGAGAAGTGCTGCAGGTGCCAGAAACGTGGTGTTTCATGCTGACAATAATAATAAAAAAAAAGTGACCAGTGGTCTCTGGGGCACAGTCTTTGAGAAATAGTGGGACTTGCTTGGAGTCGATAGCCAGCAGCAGCGTAACTTTCATTTTCCTAACACTTGGCGAAGCACCAGTAGAACGTTCCTGATGATACTGAGAGGATGTGGCTTTGCTGCAAAAGGAGAGAGCAGCCACAGGGCAGCAGGTGTAGTAGGCAGATAAAAGTGGGAGGGCATGTTCCAACTCTGTATGAGATCTAATATTAAGTGAACAGGGAAGGGAAGGTGGTGTATCTGCACGATATAGAGATCCCTTACAAGTTCAAGTTCACAGAACCTGAGTTTACTACAAGTCAACCAGCTGGAGATTGCTTAGCCTTCTCTCCTGCTGGGTTCAGATCCACTCTAATCCACACCCAGCAGGCACCACACCAGTCAGGACACTCCAATAGCACTGACATTACTTTACTGTTTGGTGTCCCAGATCGGTTGGGTCCTTTTAATTCTCACTACGTTTTTTAATCAAAACCCTGGTTTAGGATAAGTGATCAGTACATGCAACACTGAAAATTCCATCTGCAGTAGACAGAGGCAACTGAGAGGTTTGCTTTCTCTTTGGTTTGCAGGAGTTCTGTACTTCAGACTCCTGGGGAAAGAAGGTAGGATATAAATTCCCTGTGGGTCAGTGGGTGACGTACACCCCTATGTGCTCTGTGTCAGTGCATGCAACTGAATGTGTAGTCAATGCTCTGGTATGCTCATACACAAAATACTCATCTGTGAATATTCTTGGGTTTGTAATCTTTGTTATAGAAAATGTTCAGGCTGTACAGACTGGGGAGCAAAATGCAGACACCCCATGTAAACAGAATTACGTTGCATTACTGAGCATAACAATACTCTCCTCTACCAGCATTTAGGTGGAGTGACTGTGTGTTACTGCCTTGCAATTTTTTCACATAAGCAAAAAACCTAAAAGTAAAGGATGCACTAATAATTCCCATCCCCTAAAATGCATTTCAGTGGTGCTGCATACAAAATCCCTGCTTGCCAGCTTCCACGTGGATTCTTGTATGGTGCACTGAGGTGTGCTTTTTCTAACAAATAAAAAGGGGAGGGCTGGTACATGAAAACAATGTTAAATGTAATTAAATATAAATATATATATATATATACTTCAGAATAACAGCATAGTAAGCAGTACCGTGCAATAAATGTCGCATTATTTGTTACACCTTGTAATTTGTATTATGAAAGATGTAATGGTTTGTCAGCTGTAACTGTTGTTTTCTTGTAACATCATATTGAATAAAGTGTAGCAGAATCTCTCTTCTCCTTCCTATCTGTGTTCTAACCCTAACCCAGAGAATAAAGCCTTTTTTTTACTTTTTGTTCTCAAAAAATGAACAAGGAAATGATTGTAAACAACAGATTTTTAAGGAATGAAAAGTACTTAGAAGGAGGCAGGCACTAGACAGTAATTAGTTGAAAAGATTAGACACTGATTCAGTCAAATGTGAGCTTAATCAAAACTACAAGGCAGTGTTGAATACACAGAGCAAGGTTCTTCACATTTCTGTAATATTAATTATTTGGTGCCTCTTGCCATTTTCTTATATATATGATGAGACCTATTTACAGTACACTGAGTTATAACTGAAGTAGTAGAAGGGCCACTTTTATGGCAAAAAAATCCCAGGTCTGGTTTAACTATGTCATGGTATGGAGAATAAACTCTGAATTATTGCAGCTTCTCTTGAAATAAAACCCTGATAATTCTGGTGGAAAATCAGGCAAAACACAAGATATGCCTTTTTCATAGCTTGGTATGAGACTGTGATTGGTATGAGACTGTGATTTACACATTCACACTTGGTTATTTACCTCAACAGCAAGTATGTGCTGCTTGGATTCTTAACCTATTTATTTGTGCGTTACAACATTAAATAGGCAAGTGCTCACTTACACTGAAGATAATATGTGCCTTCAGTATTTTCTCCTCCTTTTCATTGCTTCTAGCCTTTTTGGTACCGACAACTTCCTAGGAACTCTTTTTAGACAATGAAAGTTAAATCAATGCAGTTTGCACAGACTTGGTTAAAATATTTGACTAAAATGTCATGATATGCTGTTTCAGCAAATGCAGGAGTCTACAGAACTCTGTTGGGTTTAACATCATTTTGTCTGTGATGAAGGATGGCTGGGAAGCAAGACTTTGTGCTTATGTGGGGAAGCCACTAGCCTTGAATATGGATAACAGACGACCTAAATTCTGGTCTTGACTCTGGCTGATTAAGAGTACTTGAAGATAAAGTGGACTTCCTTTGAGCTAGCCCAATGTCAGCTTGATGTGGGTCTTCAGTGTCCCAAGGTTTATCTGTTAGAGTCACGTTCTGGCCCACTTTTGATGGCAAAACTCTTCAGGAGATGAATCTCCACTTTTAAATCTAGAAAGTTGATGCCAAATAACATCAGCTGCACCCAGAAGGCATTGTTAATCTGTTTCTATTTTACCCCTAGTTCTCGCTGGCTAGGACAGATTTAAGAAGGTGTCTAGACTATTCATAGTCTAGATGAATAATTTGTGCTTTCAGCTGAGTAGCATCTGATTTGTTTGGTATTCCTGACTCACTACCTATGTGGCAACTTTAACCTACAATTCTCTCAGATACAAATGAGGACCAAGAATTATTACCTAAAAAGGTTTGTATGTTTGAGCACTGGGTACCAGGAAGCACATTCAGAGTGAGCTTCAAATTATGTAGTATAATCCCTAAAGCCGTCTCCTGACCCCCTTGGCTGAACTCCTAGCCTGTTTAGCCCTAAGGTTTTCTTCCTAAACCAGCCTAGCTGCTATAGCAAAGCGAGATGCATTTAACTAGAATAGCAGCCACCCCTCCCCGGAGAAAAGGAAAACCAGAGGGAAGGTATTGGAGCAACCTTGTGCCACTAGGTTAACACCTACAGTTTCTCAATAATGCCTCCCCTTGTAAACCTCTGCAAAGTAAACCCTATAGCAGCGGAAGGGCTTGCTGCTACCAGTGGGGGGTGGTGTTATGGACATTAGATTTGAGAAGCTTATATAGCACATGGGTGAGGATAAAGGGATACAAATCAGAGAGAAAAAAAAAAGTGAAGAGATTAAAAAAAATCCAGGGCCAAGTATTTACTGTTCATTCCCCTTATGAGTGGTCTTATATATTGTCTGCAGTGAGTCATGCTGAGAGCGAGCCAGGCACAATAATAGCTGAGAGCAGTCCCGCAGCCCCTTCGTTATTGCCTGTGCTAGCTGATACCGAGTTGGGCAAAAGAAAGGGATTCCAAAACTTTTTTTTTTCCTTTTCTTCTGTTCCCCGAAGGGCCCAGCAGTGACTGTGGGGCCTGTACTGCCTCCAAAGAACTGCTAAACTAAAATCAAATCTTTTAAATTAATATTTCAAGGACCAATGGAATGATCCACATAAAAGACGTAACAACTTTAAGTGCTATACAACAAAACACTGCAGTGCTATATACCCTAGCAAAGTCTTGAAGCTTAGGGAGGTTTATGATAGTGTAGAAACTTTTCAACCTCACCTTTCAACTGGAACTAGGACTACAGTATAGACTTCAAAAGGGTAAGTGTTCATTTCACAATCCAGCTTATTAGAATAGTTTGCCCCCAGCTTCCACCTGAGGAGGTCAGAGACATTAATGCATTAATGAAATAAGCCAGACACACAGCCCTGGAATATATTGTATAGACGTGAAGATCCATATTTTGTAGAAGGGAAACAAATAAACCTAACCCATCCCAGTAACCAAGGCACAGACTCAGTTCTCTGTTTTCAAAGCTTTGTATGGGCATGAGCACCCAAGAGAGTATTTCACTTGGTGTTTGGTGTAGACTGAGCATTCAAGATACCTTTTTAGAATAGTTTTTCACAACAACAAAGTGTAACCTCTGTGTTTAAAACAAGTCACGTTTCATTGTATAGGCAGATGGAAAGGTACTGATATATTATATGACCAAATGTTGTGATGTAATAGGACTGTGAAGGGTTGTTCACTGAGCAGCTGCAGGGCATCATGCCCATGTGGAGCAGGAGAAATTGTGTGTTGGCTTCACTGGAAAATACTGCAAACATGAACTGCCACTTGCATGCATCAGCAGACATAGATATAACTGTCAAAGTCAAGTGTTCTTCTGTATCCCAATTTTTTTTTCACAACACAATACAAACAACAAACAGCAAAGCTGAAGTGTTCCTCTGCTTGGGTGGTAGTGCTCTACAGAACAGCCCCTTTCATATAGGCAGTTAACTTTTTACAGATACTTCTCTCCCAGCATGCTGTTCTGGCCCATTACTTGTAACAAATGCAAAATTCTACAGCCCTAACGTGCCCTTTTTATGTACATCACTGACTGCTACAAGTGCTCATCTATCTGCTGAGCACTCAGAAAGTGGCCCAGCGCAGGGTATTTTGGAACACCACTGTCTCTTTGGTGGGGATGTGACTCATGGAAGAGCTGCACTTCTGGTCTCCCACATCCACTAGGTCCTTTCCAGAAATGCCTGTTTGCATCTGGGCAAGGTCTGTGTTTTCACTGCTGGCTGTTTAGCTTGCATTCATGCATGTGGAATGACTAATCTGGAATAGCAGGAACTGGTAATTTTGGGTGCAGCTCCATTAGCGGTCAGAGGTGCCCTGCTCTTCTGCCAGTCCAGAGACAGCAGTGAGTGAACTCTTGTTTGGTTGAGAGAGGTTTTGCTGCTCCGTAGCTCCAGCTGCTCTTCTGAGCTCTACTCACACAACATCTGTTGGTGCAGCAGGACTGGAGGTGGAGGAGGGAGGAGAGAGTGCACGAGACAGAGACTTGTGTGGTCCAGGGGCAAGGCCATGAACCTGGCAGTGGTTAGAAAATGGTCACCGGCAAATTCCCTTGTGTTAGAAATGTCCCAACTGTTCACCCTACTGCTAGCTAGGCCATTCTTTTATAACCGCCACATGAGAAAGAGACATTTGGATGTTCTCCCAAACCCCTTCTCCAAGTAACTGGAAGTCAGATTTAGGACAACTGATTGATCAAAGGAAAGGGGAGAGTCTCAGAGGGTTTTGGATGAGCCTGTACATGTCCCTAAATATGAGGAAGTGTGCTATACACTCACCGCCCATAATAATACAGAGCTTTGAAAGTTGTGTTGCTGCAGTGTTGGCCACCAAGGCTTCCTATGCCAGCGCTGCCGAAGTAAACAATACCTGGGTTTTAGGGAGAGAAGGCTTGTGGCAAACCCCAGTTTGGCAGCAGTAGGCTGGAGGATGCTACCTTAACCACGGAAAGAAAGGAGCAGAGGCCTAGAAATGACACCAGACTCTAACTGGAGGTCTGATGACAACCTGGAGCTGAAGCAGCTTTGCCCACTGCCATCAGGACTCTCGGTTGCTCCTCGTTAGTGCTTTGTCAGTTGCTGTGCATAAATATTAATAGAAAACATTGATGGCTCACTCGCATTCTCTCATCCTCTCTGCCTGACAGGACTGTGCCAGGTATACGGAGACTTTACGGTAAGAAACCCGCAATGTCCTTCCAAACACTGAGGCCGGTGAATTCCTACACCTGTGACTTGGGCTGCCACGCTCTCTTTGCATCAAAATATTTTGACTGCAGGAATTTGCCTGGTAGGAGAACATGCCAGGAAGGAACAAGGAGCACATTTACATTTGCTGGGCTTGCTGAACACCACTTCAGATGCCCCGTTTTGCACAAACACCCATTTCTCAGTATCTCTGTTGGCTGAAGCCCAGAGGCGCGGGCGCCGTGCCGCTTGGAGGGGCCACAGATACCATGGCGTACGCAGAGCATGAAGAGGGCTGGCGGGAAAGAAGGGGCCTTAAGCTGAAGCGTCACTGAAAGGCTGTCCCACAGACAGTGGAAGCTGCGCTGAGCCAGAGGTCAGCGTTACGGGTAACAAAGGCGCCATCAGGGATCCTCCCGAGATGAGCGGGGGCGGCTCCCGGGGCGCCTGCGGGCAGGGCGGCGTCGCCGCTCGCCAGGGGGCGCCGTGGGCCGGGGCCAGCTCTGCCTCCTCGGAACGGAGGAACCCTGGCACGGCACAGCTCACATTTTCTGGAAGCTGGGCTGGGCGTGGTGTAAGAACTGCGTGGCTGCGAATCTCGGTGATTTGGGGCAGTTCAAGGTCTTCACTGAATTTTTTTGAATGTTTTACAAAGTGTCGCAGTGATTGGACCCCACTGGCCTTTCCCAGTCACCTCTTTCCTCCAGCTATGGCTCCAGACTGGCATCAGATGGCACGGCAGTGTTTGTTGGGCAGAGTGGACACTGGGTGCTGGTTGGTGGGATGAGCCAGGCCTCTTGCTCCCCTCATGGCATCCGCTTCCCCCGTGCACATCTTTGAGGCATCCTGAACTGCAGATGCAGCCTGGCTGTCAACACTCCTGCCTGTAAGAACAGAACGCATTCCAACATTCCTGCTGATGGCTACACAGGACCACAACCTCTCCCCTTTTCCACATCCATGCAAATACTGTTACCTGCCAGCGTTTCCACCAGCTCAACACGTGTGAAGGCACTTGCCTACATCCCAGCAGTTCACGTGCAAAACCTTCAGTCCTATTTACTGTATTGCCTTAGATCTGTACTCGGCCCTCAAATACATCCATGCTGCAGCTGGTGCAGTAACAGGGGTTTGTGCTGATATGTGAATAACCTGAAGATGGAAATGGGCTTCATGCCACCTGTAAAACACAGTATCAAACTCACATTTGCCCCAGACCCTGATATTTTATTAATTTGTTCCATACAGAGAATAAAAAAAATGCAACCAAGTTCTTTTAAAGATATCTCTCGAGCCTGAGTTAGAGAAATGGCCTTAGGTGGATTTCTTTTTTTTTTTTTAACTTGGACATTTACTACAAAGAGAGAAAGAAAAGATGCTGTTTAATCTCTCTTCTCATGTGATCCCCAGTCTCTACCTGGTTTATTTTCCCCATATACAATCTCCTTTGTTCTCTGGTAGTAGCCACCTGAACAAGTGATTAACAGATGAAGGATCAGCCTGCAATACTCCTAGCTGCAGGATGCGATGCAAGGAAAAAGAAAAAAAAGGAAGAAATCCATGCTGGTTATTTTTATGACATGCCTCACAGTACTACATCGTCTCAACAGAGAAATCACTGTTGAAGCACACGTGCTTTTATTTATTTGAGGCGTCCCTCAGCGCTTCCACAAATCTCCCAGACCTCCCTCCATCTTCTTTCAATTGAATTGTTTTTCTTCACTTAGTTTAATTAGAGCTGCTTGGAAGTTTTCCCCAACAAAGCAAGGTTATTCAGTAGCTCTGAAAACCACTGATTTATCAGGAGAGAAAGAATTATCTTTCAATTAACTTCTTTCACCTGTGGGTTGCCAGGAGCTCAGGTTTCTCAGATCAGTGACATGTTCCCATTTGAATGACTGTAGGGCTGGAGACCTCAGGGGCTCTTGCCTTTTGGCCATAGTGCTGGGAGCCAGTGCTGGGATTCTCCAGTGTGTGCAGCACAGATGCCAGAAATGGGTAGGATCACTTTGGTTTCAAGACATAATGAACTTAGATCATGAAACTGGCCAAAATTCTATCTCTAGATATTTCAATATATCATTTTTTGACGCATTATTTTAACTCCAACAATGGATTAATGGGTTTGCCTTTATTTTGAAATGAAACATTTCTAGAAAGCATTTCCCCATGAAAGGAGGAATGACCAATGATCATTAGCAATGAATCATCAAAAGGGGATAAAAAGCTTCACCTGCTGGATCATCTTGCCACTTGTTCAGGAGAGGTCTGGTTTTAATCCAGTTTGAAATCAACTGGAATCCTGGAAATCCTAAAGTAAATTAATTTTTTTTTGCATTTAGGACAGTAGGTTAGGACTTTATCTGGAATGACTTGCTAAGATAGACACTTCAATTTAAACACAAATTGGAGCTTGAGGCTAGAGTCCACTTTGTGCCTGTTGATGGCTTATGCAAGCAGGAAGTCACACTTGATAGTCTTATAATTTGTTAATTATATAAGAGGTTGAAACAGCTACGTGGTTTACAGGTGGATAAGTTTAGATATTTGCCCTGTTCTAATATATCTGCAGATATTACTGGTTGCTTCATAGTCCTCTCTTTTACCTCTATGTGATGACCAGGGTGGGGGGGGGTTCCTGCTATGAATATGGATATACGTATTTCTGAGAAAAAGAAATACTATTGCCTAAGCAACGCAGTTGAAGAAAAAGAAGTCAACCTCTTCCTATACCCAGCGTTACAGCATTTGGAATAGCACATTGCCTCAAGACCTTCTAAGGACAGAAACTGCATTATAGTGGAAAGACTAAAATCTTAAATTCCAATAGCATTTGCAGTCTTGGAAAAGTTAATTGTTATTAGGCTTAAAACCTATTCTCATTACAACAGTAAATGCTATCTATTATAGCCTCAGTACGCAAGGAAAAAATGACATCTGCAGATGGACATTACTTAATATATCTACTTCTGTCAGTTCCTCTAAGAAAGCTGTAATTGAGAAGACATTTAACTAAGACATAGCTGACTGGATAGAGGCTAAAATGAGGTAATTCACATTTTATTTTGTTTGGGCTCAAAATTCGTGGCAACCTTTGCTTTCTGCTGTGATTTGTTTCTAATCAGCATTCCCACTGTGCTAAAAAATTAATTTGAATTGTAAGTTGATACAGGAGATGCATATAAACAGATTTCACCTCCCCTCCTGTGAGAGCAATTTATGCAAAATAAGTTTAGGGGCTCTGAGATTTAAAGTTTACTGACTTTTGTCTATGGGAATTGACAGTGCCAGTTAGGTCATCGTGAACATTATTACCTGCCTTAGGGGGCATTGTTAGCACATGAATCAAAAGTGGCTGATTAATGTTGAAGATCTCAAACAAAAGGATCAGACAATAGCTTAGATGCACCAAGATGCATTTTAAATCAGCTGAAATGCTTTTTTGTCTAATAGTGCTCAAGTATAATGTTGAACAATGTGAAAATAGGAAGATCTGGGTACCCTCATTTTGCTACAGAGAAGATGCCATCTATTTATTTTCTCTTTAAAAGCCGTCTACTTCCTTTACCCGTGATAATGGTGCTATCTCAGTCCTCTGTGCTTCATTCAGAAAGGAAGTGCAATGTATTCCTCCATGCCACAAAGTCCACAGTGATTCTTCTTTGATTTTGTGGGTAACACTATGGGGAATGAGATGACCGTGCTCACATATGTTCCTGTATTTTTATATTGAAAAAGAAGGGGGATTTTTTTCAGATGGTCCAGAGTAACTTTCTGCTCCCACTAAGAAATGTTTGCAGCAGCAGCCTCGGTGTAATGTTCATCCTTGAGAATCCTGCAACAAAGACACCCAATGCCAGAGCTCAGCTCAGATTGTCTAGGAGATGGGATCTTGCAAACGCCATGACTTGTCACTTCCAAATTTTAAGGGAAAGTTTAAAGCCTCAATGGGCTAAATGCTATTCTACACGGTGACAAATGGAGAAGACCGATTTCATCTGATGTAAGGGAAAAACAGGCAGGTCTGCAGGGTGCCTTCTGCTGTGGCCTCACCTGGCACACTGATCTGCTTGGTGTGCTGAATTCACCTTTTGGGTGTAGAGGTGATGTGTGGCCTAATATGCAGTCTCCTTCCATCTCCAAACCATGGGAGTCTGAGACAGGTTAATTCTGATCCTACTGACGTGGGACCTTAACTCATTTGGCTCACAATTTGGCCTAGAGGCAGTGAAGGTGCAGTGTTAACTCTGTTATCTTTCTAAAGAGCATAGAGAAAGGAAACTACTGCCAGACAGATCTAAGTGTGGCCCTTTACTCTGGGCAAGAGCTTTTGGAACTACGGAGTTGAGCAACCAGGCTAATGTTCTCAGCAAATGAATAGTAATATTTATTTGACTAGAGCTTTCCTCTTTGGAGGAAAGTTGTGCTGGCAACATAAAAAGAAAAAAAAAAAGGAAAAATATTTTTTGATTGACATGAAATGAGAATTTTTCAGATTTTATGGCAAATGGGGAAAGCTTTTTTTCAGGTTGAATAAAGCATTTCACAATTATTTAGGACATTTCAAAAGAACATGAAAGCAATTTGAAAAAAAACTCATGCAGGGTGACAAGCAATACTCGCAGAACTGAGGAAGGGAAATCCCCTTTTGCATGCAGCAGTGCAAACTTTGGGGTGAGACAGGTAAAACAGCAGATGCTGTGGTGGTGAGCACTGCCTCTCATCCCTGCTCTGCCACCAGCCTGACCCTGCTCCCTATTTTCTGAGAGATGTGGAGCTCCTGACCACTTGAAAACATAGGTGCTTGGGTTGAAGAAAATTCACTGTGGCAGTTATAGAGGACACAGAGGAGCCTCTCTGCTGATGTGTCCAATCTTGTATAACTCATGAACATTCACTGGGCAAGAAAACAGGTAGAGGATTATAGTATGGTCTGGTTTCTAGGACACTCATCTGAATTTTCCAGTCTCTGCTTCCAAGCATCTTCTAAGGGGAAAAACTGAAGGTGTGCCACCAGTATCAGTATCGCTGTGAAAGAGGGGGGAGGCCCATGATTTTAAGACCTAGCTTTAAATCCATTAGAAAAAAGGAGTGGATATTTGCCTCCAATCTCACAAAATTTTGTTGTTATGGCATAAGGATGTTCTTTTCCCATTTTCTATTGTTTCAGAAATTGTTTTCAAGTCAGCTTGTGGCCTTGCCTGAAAAGTCAAAGCAAAAAAGTATTCCAAGAACATCAAAATAATCCCTTCCACATTTTATTTCAGGTGGAACTGTTGACTAAATTTAACTTGACATTACAAGTGTTTGCATTTTTCTGTGACTAAATGCTTCCTTACACATTCTGCTCAGTTCTAGCTTGAGCTCTGCTGTTACTTCAGCCTCCTTGTATTCTTCTTTGGGAGCATCTAAGATAACTGCTCAGTCTCTGAGCTGCAACCTCCTCCATAGAGACAGGTGGATGTGCTAACTTTGTGGTTGTATCGACTTTTCCAACAAACTGATTTCCGTGATAAACACTGAGGTGCTAAAGAAGTACGGGGTTCAGTCTTCCTCTTCCAAAATCCTCATCAAACAACTGTTGCCAATATATATTCAACCCTAGCAAATGTTTCATTTGCTCTATAATCTGTGGAAAACATAAGAATTGATCTCTCAGCAGTGTTCCTAAAAACCACAGCCACTTTGCTTTGATTTTACATGGGGAGTGTAAATGTCTTTTTGGCAGATTTGATTTCTGGGCAGCTCCTGGCTGAAAACACAATCACAGCATTGACTTCCCTCATGGCCTGTCACAGGCAAGCCATCCTGTGATCGAACAGCAGCCCGCAACTATCAATATCCATTATTGGCCTTCTCAGCTGGTGTGCACTACACTGGGCCAGAGACAGATCTTCATCTTCAAAATGTAGAGCTTGCGGGTACAGGCCTTGGACACATTTTGAGCCATGAAACAATGCAACTGTAACATTTGTTTGCACCCTGGCACTCTACCCCCACTGAGATGCCACATCTTGCTGGAGGATTTTTATTTGATTTCATCTGGGCTGCCTTGTGGACCCCCTTCCTCTTCTATCCTGCCAACCTGGCTTCTTATTAAAGCTCCTGCTGAAAGTGTGAACTCAGCTGGAGGGGGGGGGGGTCTGTCCTGTCTTTTTTTCCAACTTGCTATAGACCACACATCTCAAAGCACAAGAGAGGTGGGGCATTTGGCCCCTGCCCTCTTCCAACAGCTACAGCCTCAGGGAACCACAGGAGGTGTTTCCAGCTATGCTGCCTGCACTCCTTGTCTAATAAATGAGCAGGTTTTCTGCCTCACTTACCCATGCTGCCTCTTTGTCCAAACCACCACACATGGGCCCTCCTTTTGTTGTTGTTTGTGTTAGCTGTTACTCTGTGACTGTAGGTTCCCCTGAAAGTGAAGTGGCATCTTCCTTATGTGGAAGCCATATGGAGCTCTGCTCCTGTGAATGACCCTGAAAACACAGCTGCCACTGCATGGGACTCTCACAAGACCAAGACCATGTCAGTGTTAGGGTTCTCAGGAGCATTCAACACCTTCTGGGGCTTAGTGTGTGCCATGGCTGTATCCTGCATAATCAAAATGGCCTTAGTTTTGGCACAAAAGTCTTCCAGCTCAGTACCAAGTCCACCTGTCCTCCAATGCCATACCCAGCAGCGAATGCTTGAGGATGGGTATGTGAATAAAGAAAGATCAATAGCAGTATCTCATCTAAGTAGTCCCCTGTCTCTCAACAGTGTCCAGCTAAAGTAAATCCTGAGCTGGAGGTGGCAGCCTGTCAGGAGATGGTGAATTTTACTGCCCCATGAGATGGCAGCCTGGACAAAATGGCCAGAAGGAGCCATAGCAAACTGACTACAGCATGCCTGTCCCTCAGTGCCAAAGCCACGCCTAGCTCTGCTGAAGACACTATCTGCTTCTTTACCTTTACATCTAGATGTCTGAAGGGTAGAAGCTGCTTCCTGTGCAATGTAGTGCTATGCTCTTGAAAGAAACTTGGAACTGTTCTTCATATTTATTAGATCATCTTTAATTTGGGGCATCAGGGTTTCTTTGTGTTCTTCAGTTGCCTTCCTCCAACAGCTTCTATCTAGGTATATGAACTCTATTTCCTTGCTTTTCCAGGCTGTAGCATTCGTGTGCCTCATTATTCAGTGCCATCAGTGGATACACATAATGAGCAGATTCCTTCTGTTGGTTTGTGATGGATGTTTCTAATTTCCAAAGTCTCTTCTTAGTGGTCTTTAATTGTCTGTTTCATATAGTCACACTGTAGATCGGACAAACCCGTATCACCCTGTAGACCGGGGATCAGACTGGAGATCGTGTGAAGACACAAACGTGCTGAGAGAAAAATGAACTGTTGCCCTTGCATATATGAACTCTGATTCTGTATCTTGATATGCCTGTCATCCTGTGTTGCAGGTCTCCATGGCAGGAATATGTCCAAATCCCACAGGCCTGATTCTCTATTTTTGTCTATCCATTGTAAAGCAAGAATATGTTTGCTGTAGTTAGCCCCAAGCTATATGAATAGAACTGGGAAAATGGAAGTAAGCCCTATGTTTTTAAATACTCACATGTATCTCTGTCATAATAATGACTTCTGTAGAGTCAAATGGATCTTCCTCTTTATCCAGCTGCTGTGTAGGCTTTTATCTCAATTTATAGGCTGAGTTTTGCATTACTCTGTTGGTGAGCCTACGGCTTCAGCAGGGCCCAAATAGTTGTTGATCAACTGAACTTTGTTATCACAGGGTTGCACTAGGAGAAGGTATTTTCTCTTCATTATCAGCTGGTTTTTTTCCTCTTTGTTTCTTTTGAAACACATACACCTCTAGTCTTCCTGAGACATTGCCTGTAACTCTGCCTCACCTTTACATGTGTGTTTTCTGAAAAGTCAGGTTAGAAAAGTCCTTCTCTAGCAGCGAGTGAACTTTGAAATACTGAGTTATGTTGCACACTGTATCTCCCCACTGCAATTCATTCTGCTCTAAAATGAGAGCAGACCTGCTGAGATAGCTGGTTCTGGCTGGGCTTGAGCTTATTGAGATCCTCAGCAACAATACGTTTCTTAAGTGCCAGCCCTGGACCTCTAGTGAATGAGCAAACCTACTCTGCTCCTGGAGTCCAGAGGGGAGAGTAGTAACACCAAGCTGGTTTCGCAATAAGGCAAGCACTGAAACTGACAGCCTGGGGCTGGAAGCACTCAGGGAAGGTGTGTGTAACCCTTCTTTGGCTTTATCACTCAGCTGAGGTTTTTAGGAAGATTGAGAAAAGGCGAAATCGATTTATCAGCTGTAGAATTCCTATGGAAGACAAGATGTGCTGAATCTCAGTTGCTGGGGAGATTAAGGAACTGGTGAGCATCTGTGTACAAACTAGATAAATTACAACCTGCTTAGCACAGCTCACTTCTTGAGAGCCTTTCCAGCCTTGTTTCCTGTGATTGAATCTGTGCAAGCAGCCACTTATTTAAACTGCACAAGGAAGGTTACAGGGAACATTAAGAGGCATGGCTTCAGCTTGAGATGCTTCTAATGATTGCTTTGTAAGTCACACACTTTTGGGACTGAACTCAGAAAAAAGCTGCATTTTGAAAAAACCCCAAACAAATCCCCTGTCCCATAAAGCAGGAGCACACAGTGTCTTCCTAGAGGTGGGTCCCGACACCACAATCTGGTTTTCAAGGAAAGTACTAGCTCTACCCATCTTTTGCTTGGATGAAGAAATTGTGAAATTGGAGCTAGGATAAGCAGCCAAAAAGTGTAGGGTTTTATGGTCTTAGAATTTTAACTCTTGCCTATCAGTGCCAATTGCTTTTACAGACATTGTATTAATATCAAGGAAAAGAGGAGTAGAGTATAGCACATGAAAAGAGTGACACTTCTTCCAAACACACACATCCCTGTTGTTTCTTCTTAGGGTTGATTTACCAAAACAAGAACTTAAAATTAAGTGTTGCCAATACTTGTAGTGTATTTTGTGCTGGTTTGGGTTTATTTTCTCGGCTGCCATTCATTTCATGACATTGCCTGGGACCTGGAGGCGCAGCCAGACAGATCTGCTGAACACATGAATAATAAGGAAGTGGTTTCCCTAGTAACGATAACCTTGTAACAGCTCACACAACTTCCTGCCCTTTCTTACAGGATTTGGGTTTTTGTGTGTTTCTCACTGGGTCAGATAGAGGAGACATCAAAATTGAAGCTGGCTAAAAGGCATCCAGGATCACTTTACTGGAAGTGAAGAGAGTAGAAAAAACAACTGCTGTATTTGCAAGTGGTGTCATTACAGAGTCTGGCTTTGTTTTGGTTTATGGGATTAATCCTGGCACATGGTCATAGCTGCCTCAGACTATGGACTGAACAGCCTGTAAAACAACTCAAATTCTTATTTCAGAACACTTTGTTACAGATGCCTTTTTTTTTTTTTTTACAAATGAAACTATTGTCTAATGATTTAAGAGCAGCTTTGAGATAGTAATCAATTAATAGAAAGTAGAGTGGGGAAACAAACGTATACATTAAGTATTCAATCTGAGTGCAGGACCTATTGCTAGCACTTTAGCGAAGGTGAACTAAGCACCATTTGTGAACATGGATGGATGTGCTTCTGGGTTCAGATTGCCAGTAGGGGGTTGTGTGGCAGGCACGCTCTTGCTACTGAAGAACAGGGGAGATTAATACATTCTCTAATACATTGCAAAGTATTCCTCAAAGAAGATAGCCATACCACTGTTCAGGTAGGGGATCCTGGTAGGCATGTTCTCTGTGATCATTAAATTGGGTTATCCTTTTAGTCTTCTAATCAACCACTCTATTTACAGCTCACTTGAAGCCAGGTGGAGCAATTTGCAGTACTAATCCCAGGTATTAAATCTGCTTCTTCAGGCACTGAAAAGCTGAATTCCTGGGTTTCATTAGCCGTTGTTCATATATGTATATTAAATGTTGTGACCACTTTTGTGTCATTTTTTATATTAAAAAGGCATGTTTGCTGAAAAATAAAGATAAAGCTCTCTGTGTCTTACTTAAGATGGTTCTGTTCCTGAGCAACCTGAAATGATTTTATCCGTTGCTAGAAGGAAAAACTGATAAGGGCCAAACTGCAATCAGCTGTGAGTTTATAGTTAAGCTAATAACATGAACAGACACTGTGCAGAGATCAGCCGTGCTTTGCTTTTCAAGATCTTTGACCACAATGAAATCATGACATTATCTCAAAGCCGACACATGTAACTCTAGTTATACAGATATTTACAGCTAAAAAATGATAAGCTTGATCCTGAGAGATGTTGGATACACCCGTCCTTGCTGCTTTTAACAGCAGTTCTGGGTGTTCAGAGCCTTTGGATCAGTCTAAGATAGTCTCAACAAATCACAGTGAGGGAGACAGAGAGGAAATGGCTATCAGAAAACCAAAGACAGGCTATGATTTTATCTTTATCAGACTGAGATGAGGTGGCTCAGAGCAATATTCTTTTCTCAGGCTGTATCAAGTATCAAGACTGGCCAATGCACTTTAGTTCAGGACAACCACAGAAATAAGTAGGAGCGTAATTAGCACTTACACTGTCCCAGCATGTGTAACTCCTGCTGTCACATTAGCTTCCCATCACAGGTAGCATATTTTAAGCAAGGAATTTTAAGCAGTTTTATTAGGGTCTTCTGTAAACCAGTTGTATTGGAATCCTTATCAACCAAAAGCAATGTCAGACCTGTGAGCAATATGATCCTGGCAGAGGACAACACTGTTTTGTGCTCTCAAGATTGCTGACAGTAATGAAATATGTTGTTGTCTTCCACATTGAACATACGTTAAGTCTAGTCATGTGAGAGTACATTATGTTGTTAGATTAGTAAGAAAGGAATAGTTAGTAAAATCTACCTTTTGATTTTATTATTTCCCTGAAGGTACAGAGTCTCCCAAATTATTGTACACTTTAGAGAGTTTATTTCTTTGTTTCTGTTTGCAAAATAAACTTTGTTATTAATATTGCATAATTAAATTACTCCAGTGGGTTTACGTGTCTAATGACACTTGCACATCAGCAACAACCATATAAATACATATACAGATGTGAGCATGAATTCAGATGAATACAGGAGCATGGCTGTATTCAATTCTGAAAATAATAAACCAGCTCCTAATTATGTAAATGTTTAGCTATATTAATTTAGGCCAGTATGTTTGTTCTCTTGTTTTCTAACTGTACATCAGTGGACCTAAATGCTGTTAAATTGCCAAAGTTGAATCAGATGTGTAATAGAAAATTTAAAGCATTTACCGTTTTGTTCCATATCAAAACATTCTTGTTTTTACAATGGTGAAATGTAGGTCTTACAATGTAACAAAAGCTATGAATCATTTGAACATGTGTAATATCTTTTGTATATCATAGATACTTTTTTCATGAATAAGGAACTTTTCACCATGACTGTTCCTTGTTTCCCAGTCTATTTCTAAGCTAAATTTACTGCACATAAAGGTTTTGCATCTGCCTATGTCAGTTCTCCAGTGTATTGAGGTCAGCTTCCATTCTCCTTGACTCTGATGCCTGCCTGTATAAATACAGATTTCCATCCTATTACTTTTCTAATCAAGGGCTTGTCATGCAAAAGAAGATCTGAGGTGATTGTGTTTTCCATTATGCAAAACATTCCATTATGATAATATCTTCAGGACAGTCTTATAAAGGTGCCCTGCCCAAAGAAATCACAAAGGAGAGCAGTCAAATAGTAGACAAATCCTGCATAATTTGCCTTCTCATTTAACATTCAGGCCACAAGTTCATCCTAATTTGCCATACACATTTCCTCTGACATTCTCAATCTGTATATACGGTAAAAATAAGAATTGGCAGCTTTCACTGAAGAGACTTCTGTTAAGTGCTTATCAAAAGAAGAAGAAGAAAGGGATTGTAAAATACAGTCATATTTAGTACATCCTTCAGTTTCTTTTGCTTTCTCCACTAAATTCACACTTAGTAAAATCTACAGTCAATGAAATTTACCTTTTGAGCTCAATTGTTTCCATTCACAACAAAGTAAAAAATACACCAGCAAAGAAAACCTGATATTTCTTAGAAATTCTCTTTTCTTTCTTATGCCAAATCCCAAGGGGCAGGGCTCCACAGAAAGGGAGTTTATTTTCTAAATCCTTTGAACACAAAGCTCTTATATTTTCTAGGACAAGATGTTTTCCTAGACAATCTCAGTATTGTACCTTTGTATTAATACTTTTGTCATAAAGGTGAATACACAAATGTATTTTATTGTATATATTTAATTTATATTAGATGTTGTTTCAATTATTCAAATATGAATTGGCTTTCAAGTGAATCCTATGAAGACTTGTGCCTCAGTCTTGGCAAGCATATATTTCTGCAGTTTCTGTGTATTTGACTTTTCTGTTTTCTCTTCTTACTGTGCAAATTTTTGTGTTGTATGTGCATTGTGTGCTAAATACATAGGACAGTGAATCTACACTGACTTCTTAGTTTTGCAAAACTTCTGAATGTGCGAGTTTCTACAAGTTTTTAATTGTGATGGTTGTTGCTGAATATTTTTATAGCCAGTCAGCTAAATTTAGGGATATAGAAAACTTAGCAATGCTAATTGTCATCCAAAATAGGTAAATTATCTTTTTCTTGTCTGGCTGTTTTAGAGTGTTCTTACACATCTGGGGAACAGATCTTTTTTTGTCTGTGTGTGCTATGTATTGGTGCTGCCTGGTGTATCATCATCACTATTATAATCTTTTTAATTAAAGTTAGACCCTTGACTTGATTTCCTGGCTCAGCCTCAGATCTTTTCAAATGTTTTCCATTTCTACCTGAAATCTTTTGAAAAGCTCCCTTTCAACTGTTTCCAGTCTTTTGCAATTTTATCTCATTTAATGGAGCTTTTTTCTGTTCATGAACTAATAGTGAATTTGAAAAACCCCACGTGGATATTATATGCATTATCCTTATTGATTCATAACCTCATCAGCTACTCTGTGGCATTTGTGACTAAGGTATGTATTGTTTTAATTCATCTTTACTGAACCACTGATGCTAAGCTGACTAACGCTGATGTGGACATAACTAATGTAGAACAAGACTTCTCTGTAATATCCCATATGTTGTGTGTCAGCACACCATGTACGCTTGTTTCTCCAAGATGCAGCCATTTCATCTTCTTGGAACTCTATTTCATCTTCTTGGAACTAGTTTCAAGTTCAAGTCCACAAAACCAGCCTTCCAAGGTGGCAGATAATGCTTTTATTAAATCAGACGTATTTGCCAGTGGTGCCATATCATTTACATTTACTGAAAAGCTTTGCTGTAGATCTTCCAGAACTAGACCCTCCAAGCCTTCTAACAGCAACATGATGAAAACTGTGCGTGATTCCATGTCTCCCTCCTAAATCAAACTTGGACTATCCCAATTGCTCAACTTTTCTACTATGTCTTACCACGCTACAGGAGTCTCAATACACACCTTTTATAATTACAGGTATCTGAAACTCCACCTGATATTCACACCTTCTATATTGTATCCACTCAAACCAACTCAATTGTTTTCCTCAAATAGCTTTAACCCACCTTTTTGCCCCCCCCCAATCAGTTGTCAAGAGTGATAATTTGATCAATACAGCTTG
The DNA here is from genome assembly GCA_033558185.1 of Dromococcyx pavoninus. NCBI lineage: Eukaryota > Metazoa > Chordata > Aves > Cuculiformes > Neomorphidae > Dromococcyx > Dromococcyx pavoninus. Next base: position 1,596,374 of record JAUMJL010000098.1, read on the forward strand.
TGTCTGCTGTGAAGTCACACCATTTCTAGCCCTATGCTTCCTCTGAAACTGGCCTTAATCTGTTAGTAATTACACTCAGGATGATTTTTACCAGTGACTAAAGCTAAACTTCTGTAATTATCTGGATTGGCAGGATCTTTCTTTCTTTAAAACTGGTGCAAGTTTGCCTTTAGCGGCTTACTTGCTACTTCCTTGTGTTCCTGTACAGCCAAGCGTCTGTTCTTTGGCTGCTTTGCTAGTGGTTGGTTGCACTGGCAGCCTTCAACAGCTCGGCCATTACACTGTCTGTTCCTGCAGCTTCCTTCTACCTACTTCACTGCTCTTCTTGACTTTCTTCTGCAAAGATTAAGTAGAACCAATAGATCAAATAGCATAATTATTTGTGATGTCAGTATATTTTGTACTTTGTTAAAAAAATACATGATCAGGGTTATTGCCCCAAGCCTCAGCTTATCACATTTGCATGCATGGCTAATATATCCAGATTTAGGCTCTTTTTTGAGGTCTTATTTCTTCAAAGACGGTTCCCAAACCAACTTTCTATCTTCATGGGACACAAGGATGCTGTTTCTGAAAACATCCCACCTGCACTGTTGTAAAACCACATTTAAAATCCTTGATTGCAGCAGGCAGTTGTATGAATTCTCAAGACCAACACAGGCCACCAAATATGCTCTGTGATCTCCATGGTTTAGCAGGAGATGTTTGGATTGCAGCTTGCTGCATCTTTTGCTTCTGTTCTCACTGCTGCCACAGCCGCTGCTTCTCTCCTGCCCTTGGTGTTCCAGAAAGTGAGCCAGCGTGGTGCTGGATGTACCCACCTAGGAAAACACTTCCAGCACTATCTGCTCTCTCTTCTTCTAGCGGCTCTGACTTAATTGAATCTGGATGGAGAAACTATACGCCCAGGTCAGTTACCAGAACATAACAGGTTACCATGCAGCTACTGATCTGTAGTAACTGATCATTCTTAGTTTGTGGCAAGTGCAAAGGAAACAACGGTATGTAAAAATGTAAAAATTTGTGCATGCTTCAGCCTGTGACTCCATACTCTTGCTGTGGTTAGACACACAGAAACCAAAACACCTCTCTCTGCAGTCCTGGAAATCCAACTTCCAGGCAGATGCTCACTGCAAGAGGTTTTCAGATATCATTGTATTTTTACTAATTCTTCTTGACTTTTTTTTTCATTCTTCCTAGCTGTGATACTTTCCAAAGCCAGTAAAACAGCCAGGTTTTCAGAACCAAACCAGGGACGAGATCTGGCAAGCTCGGTCTCGAGGTACTGCTGTGTCTGGTCAGAACCAGGCATCTTCTGCCCAGGTTAATTCAAGTACTGCCTCCCTGTGCAGAAGCACAGCAGAACTGTGGGGCGAACCATAAATGAGAGGACATATTCTGCCTCCATTCCTGGATGAATTTGAAGAGTGACCCTGCAATACAGTATAGTCTCCTTACTCAGTATCAAGGGGATCAAGTACCACAGTATATTCCCTGGAGAAAACAGTTGCAGTTTCTTAACTATGAGCATGTGAGCTATGCTTTCTGTTTCACTATCAAGAATATTATCTGTAAAACTGTACATTCCTTTAATTAAATAGCAAAGAATGTGTTTGCTTAATCCTACTTTCTATTGTAAAAACACACGATAGTGGAAATGATGGATTCTGGTGTCCGCCAGCTCCCTGATACCCTTATGGGTTTTAGAATCTAGGCAATTAGAGCATTCATGTGGTAATTCCTCCATTATACTTTTCACATTAATATGATAATTTCTTCTGAATTGTTTAGTCAAATTAATTGCATTGAGCCTTATTTCGGATATACCAACTATCCTTCTAAAGAGAGTTATTAAACTACCAATTTTTATCTCACTAAAGAATTGCCTTAATAACAAAATTCAGGAAAGCTGGTTTATGATCTGATATGGTGATAGCTCCAATTTTTATGTGTGTTGTGTTGTCAGGCAGCTTGTGAGATAATAGAAAATATCTACTCTTGGCTAGGGAGAGGATGAGATGTGAAGTTTTCTCTGCTGGAGTGCATATGCCTTCAGACATCAAAGCTTTTTAAATTTTCGATAGAGCAGAATGGAAACAGGACATTTTATCACCTGGGGTGCTGCCTGCTCCCTACTGCTTTGCCTGCCCAGGAGCTCCCCAGGGCAGGAGCAAAAGCAGTTTAGATCAGAGGCCAGAGGTAGGAGCATACTCTGGGCTATAGCTGTGGGCATCCACTGACAGCAGATAGATGCCAGGACATAAAATAAATTAACTGTTTTTCTTGGGAACTTTACAATGACAAGCCTCCATAAAGAAGCTCTGTCTTGGGCAATTATAAACCAAGCACCTGCAGGAGATGTTTTTTCACTCTTTAAAGGCTCTGACCTTCAACTGCAAATCTATTTTATCATCCAGCACAGCACAGAAATAAACTGTAATCATGTAGCACTGCCAATGTCTGGTAACAAAATGGGAGTCTCCTAAAATACACACCAAATTTGTTTTTCATTAGTCTACAATGACATGAGAAGGCTATGCATGATGAGTTCAGAGGCAGACACTGCATAGGCTGCACAGAACTGATCAGGGAGCAGCAGTGAGAAAGAAATGGCTGTCGCCTGTGGATGTGAAAGGGGTCTCTGAACAATGTCAGATATGAACAATGTCAGATATGAATATAGAAGGGTGACATTTTTATTTATTTTTATGGAGTGATTATCCACTTGTGAGAAATACAAGCCAAGACTTGGTCTGGGAAAACTAATTATGTGTGGAATTTATCTTGAGAAAAAAAAAAAGGCAGATTATGTTCCTTGGGTCAAAATCTGTTAGCATCAATAAGAGATTATGAGTTCCTTGGTTCTTTACTGCTATCAGAGAGAGAGAGAAAATTTTTAAAGAAAAAACAAGAGAAGTGAAATAGTGACTATGTGCATGCAGAGCTAGGCTGGTAGGTACTTCCACAAAATACTATTTTTGCTGATTTTAGGCGAGACGTCCATTACCTCAGCCAAAAGGCTCCTATCACATAAGCTCTGTAGTAAAGAACACTCCCCATGGTTTATCTTCTTGTTTCTAAAAGATCTGATTCTCTTGGACTGTTGAGCCCAATGAAAATGCGGAAAAGTGGGAGATAATCCTTCAAAAGGCAAAGTACATGCAGAAGGAAAACTAATTTTCATGTGCGGTCAGCTGCAGCCAATTACTGCTTCATATATACAAGAGAAAAGGGAATATTTGGGTACATACTAGAGGCTCCGTACCCAAGAAACTTCCAGTTCAAATCCAAGCTGAATCTTCTCTGACTGGTTTAAGATAAATAATCACCCAACAGAGAGATGAAGTAATGTAAGACACTTATCAGCAAAGTTAAAATATTAGAGGTTTCAGCCTTGCTTTTAAATGAGCAATTCCATATCTAAGTTTCTTGCCCATAGTTACTATGAATATTTTAAAATGAAGGCTAGATTTGAACTATGAGGATGACAGTCTCAGCCTGCAGTTGAGTTGTCCTGTTGGCGATCATCATTGCTGACTATCTTCCTCTGGTCAAATTTCTTCTATTGAGCTCTTTTTTAATTTACTCCTGGAGGATGTGCTGCACAGTATGACAGACAGTATGTCTGTCAGTGGCATGGTCTCAGCTTCATTGGTTAGGCTAGTAAGAAGCAGGACTCTCTGCCTTCTGTCCACAACAAAAAAAAGGATAGTTTGTCACACCTCTTGCACCATTTAATCTTGATTAAGGGCTCCTTTTTCTCCCATGAAGAGACCTGCTTTATAGTGTGAGTAGTGGTTCTGGGAGATCCAGTCACAGTAGATGTATCACAGCTGATCTGGCTTGTAAATGAAGTCCATATGCCCAGTCCAGAGTTTCTCAGCAGTGGGCAGCTATCCCCTCACAGCAACAGAGGAGTATGGCCCCTTTAAAAACAGGTGATCTGTTCCCCAGATCGGTAGAGATGGCAAGTCTGCTTACACAGTCCGATGTGTATTTAAATTTTTATTGACTATAGCATGCTGAGAGAGGCATTTCTTAGTCAGAGCATAAAAGATAGGTAGGGAGATGAAACTGGCGACCAAGCAAGTAAGTAAATAAATATAAACATGCTTAGTCTGAACTTTCATTTGCCATATTGATTGCTTTTAAGATAAGAGAATACATACTAAGAAGCTTGTATGCTACTATGGGAAAGTATGGGCATGGACTCAAGCTACGTCAGGGAAAGTTTAGGCTTGATGTGAGGAAGAAGTTCTTTACTGAAAGGGTGATTGGCCATTGGAATGCGTTGCCCAGGGAGGTGGTGGAGTCGCCGACCCTGGAGGTGTTTAAGGGGAGATTGGATGTGGCACTGAATGCCATGGTCTAGATGATGGTTGGTGTTAGTGTTGGGTTATAGGTTGGACTTGATGATCTCAGAGGTCCTTTCCAACCTTGTCATACTGTGATACTGTGATACTGTGATACTGTGATATGCTTTAAGGTGATAGCCTAGCCACAGTCTAATACTGTGACTTTAAATAAATCCATTGTAAAGATTCTTGGTATACATAGCAGAGAAGAGGTGATAAATGGTGGTCTCAAGACCTCTTGCCCCTCTTTTCAGAAGACTATATCAGCATCAAGGTGACCCAAAGCCTTTTCGACTCCTAGATCCCTCAGCCTGGTGCATCCCTTTGCAGCAATAGAAGGAATAAAAGAATAGGAATTTCTCCCCATATTTGTCACCTCAGTGGTTAGGCCAGCTGTGTCTAGATTTTTTTATTTCAAGTCAGAATAACTAATGATTAAATTTGCTTTATGAAGGTGCAGTTCAAGCTGCAGCTTCATGATTGCTTGATGCCCAACAAAGCAGGGGCTGTTGCTGACAGGAGCCATCTCCTTCTCTCTCATCTTTCAGCTGATGCCTCCCCTTTCCCCTCTGCTGGCACTAGCACCCCTGCAGCAATGCCAAGAGCTGGAAAAGGGGTCTGATGCAACTGGAAGTGCAGTAGGTTTTGCTGGTAAGCTTTCAGTTGGGTCAGCACAACACTCTGCTTCTCCATGCTGGCCCACGGGTGCTGCTGCATGCCACAGGAGTGGGAGAAATGACCCAGGAGTCGAAGGGAGTGTGGGACCATCTCCCTCAGGGGGCTTAAAACAATTGTGATTCACAGCCCTCCAAAGCTTTCCAGGGAGGAAAAACAGGCCTCAGGAAAAAGAAATGTGTGTGCCAGCTCTAGTTTAAATTCCCTTTTCTATCACAGATTTCCTACCTGACTTTAAACAGGTCATTTTAATCTCTTTCTGCCTTGGATTTCCCTCTCCAAAATGAAGACAGAGCAGTACTTTTATCTTCCAGAACAAACACATTAGAGATTGTGAGGTGCTGAGGTGCTCAGGTACTCTGGGAACAGGGTCACATAAAGACTTTTGAGAGGTCTGCAAATATTTTTAAAGTGCTTCTGCCTCAAGCTTCCCTTTTTAATTGCCTTAATTGTAGCGAGCATTTGTACAGCACAGCCAAGTGCTTTGTATCTTAACATTTTGTAAGTATCACACTTTTGGCAAATCACTGGTGTAACTGAATTCTAGATAACAGAAGTCAAGGTATAAAAATGAGATACATGGCAAAGGATGTAAGGGATTTTTTCAGACTTCAAAAATATTTTCACTATGTTTTGATTTTTAATAACTTTTAGAGGCACTACTTAACAACAGACAGAGCGAGCGCTCCATGGTGAAAACACCAGCTGCGGTCCATTTTATATGCAGTTACCTGTCAGTTAGTCACACCGCAGCATTCCTCACTCCATCCAAACCTCAGCCTGATCGGAGATCAATGCAAGTGCATCAGACCTGACATTGTTGTATTTTTTCCAACAGAGCTAATGTTTGGTTTAGTTTGTGATCAGACCCATCACTTAAATGGCTTTGGACTAATAAATTTGCTTTAATACAGAGCAGACAGAGTGGCTGTTTGGACCACAACCATTTTTCCAGAAATGGATCATAGTAGTGTATCAATACTGTCATTGTGGTCCTCTTCCTAGTCTAAAAAGCTCTGCTTACACAGTAATATTTGAAATGTTTATCCCCAGAAAAAATATACTTGGTGTAGTCATAACAAGTGGTAGAATATCCTTTTTTTGCCTCAAAGTTTGAGATTACAATGCCTATATTTACAGCTAAAGGAAGATACCACTAGAAATAAATATTTACTAAGGTGGTCTTCATTCGAGAAGAAAAAGTCAGTCTTGTATTTACAAAACTCAGATGAGAGATTACAGACTAGTTATTCTGGGATCCATCTGTTCAGCTCTGGTAATCTGATTTTAAAGGGCCAGAAAGCATAGGCACCAGCAGTTTTCTGCATAAGGTTCCTGAAAGATGCTGGCACCATGGGCATTCAAAAGCATTGGTCTGTTTCAAAAGCATGTTTCTACATTTTATCTCCAGTTTTACCATACATTTTTTTATTTTGACCTTGGAAACACACTTTATTTCTCCATGTTTAAGTTCCCGCATTTAGAAAATGAGGATTAAGAACACAAATATGATGCTGCTCTAAGTTTATTGATATTTGCAGCTTTCAGAGCTCTAATGGGTGGCACTGTATGAAGGCAGAGAGTTCTTTACATTTTACTGAAGTGATTCATTTTTCAGCTGGCCACAATGCTGGTACTGCAAATCTTCAATCAGTGCAGGCTTCCCAATTTGGAGAAACAACTAATTTAACTAAATGGTATTTCAAAGACATCTAGAGAAATTGGTGCAACCCCATTTGTATCAGGCTGAGTGTCTCATATTGATTAAGCTTATGTCAGCAAGGAATCAACTTGCTAATTCCATGAAAGGCACTTTTAAACAGAAATAAGAGCGTCTGCACAGGGGGTTAGTTTAATATTGGCACTTTTTTTCCCAAATAAGACAAGTCTTTAAGCCCCGTATCCCCAGTGCCATGCATTTCAAAGAGGGGAAAAAAATTAAGAGAAGTGGCATAGTAGACATGGCAAAACCAATTAGGTTTAAGATATAGCCTGTCCTTGGCACTCTGAGTGTTTTATTGTCTCAGAATTAGACTTGCTATAATTTGAAGCATCTTGAAGTCTGCTGCTACTTGAGATATTATGAGGGAACACAGTCAGTCACAGTTTTGTAATGGCTCAAATGATGCTGACTGGCATGTCCCAGAGATGTGGGTTCAAGGCTGTGGTTTCATGGCAGCCGAACTTCTACTGCAGATCAACTCCAACAATGAAATCTTTGTATCATGCAACCTGGAAGCCACAACTACATCATTTGCGAGAAGGAGTGGGAAAGTGCCTCAGAAAGCAGGTCAGTAAACCCTTTCACTTGATGTGGCAGTGGTGTAGACAAAGTTTAGGATGACCTGCTGCTAGCCCTTCTCTGCGAAAAGGAGGACCCAGACCTCCAACTCTTAATGGCCATCACGTATGTCCTTGGAAGGATGCATGTGCAGGCACAGTACACTGTATTACAGACTTTTAAGCTAATATTTACATCAGAGTCTGCATTTTTAAATAGTCATAATGTATTCATAATGTATTCAAAGAAGCTATGCAATTGTAAAATATAACCTCCATAGTTTTGCAGAAATACTTTGTCCATCTGTCTAGCTATTATAAATGGCAGAGCAACAGACAGTGACCAGAAGAATCATATCAACAAAGCACTTCCTAAATTTTAATGATTTCATCATTAATTAATAACAACACATAAGAGCCAGAAGGTAGACATCCCTTATTTTCCCTTCCCATCCCTTTCTATTGCTTTCTTTTCAGTGTTCATATTTTTATGTATATCCTTCATCATGAATTAAAGAGTTTTAAAAACTGAAGAGTAAACATACTGTCCTTGTCTCCCTCACTTTCCTGGTAGAGTAAGTAATGATGGAATTTCCCTCACTTTCCAAGGGTGTGACCATACCTTACTTCCAATGGTGTGACTACCACTGAGAGTCAAAGTGGGAAAAAGAGGTGTTTTCCTCTGAAAATACAGAGTTACATAAGCATACCAGAATCTTCTGGATGCTACAGAATCTGACAGCCAGCTGTTGGAATTAGCTCTGCCTCCTGTATATGGGCTGATTCCTGTTGAGCAGACTAGAGGCTATGTTACTGCAGTGGTGTGCTGCTGTCACTGGGCTGGGACTGCTGAGACTAGCTATCCCTGACACAACTTGGAGCAGTCCAGTGTAAGACTTGGAGATAAGAAAGAAAATCTAGACTCTGCATTTGGCATGTGACCAGCTGAAGGGAACAGAAGACCTGGGACATTGAAATCATGTGGCTTGTCCTGCTTGTGTTCAGTGCTGGGAACTCCATGGTAGTTTTCTTAATGTCAGCAATACCATATGAAAGTACACAGAATTATAATAACCATCTCTGCAGACGGTAAATGTGTGGCTTTCCACCGATAAGTCCAAATCCAGTAAAAATTACACAATCTTGTTAGTCACTATGGAAAACAGAGATGTCATGAAATCCAGAAGCAGACAGTCCAGATGCAATATCTCAGTGTGCTGACAGGGATACTAGGGGAGGGGAAGCCTGAACACTTTGCAGTGTTGGGCTATACATTGTGATTGCATATGTGGGCTATACAGAATGTGACAAAAGGGAATTAAACTTTTTCATCCTTAAGGTAACATGATCTGCCATGAACTTTTCTGAAGCACTGTTTTTCTCCTCTTTGAAAACTGTGGGTGCAGGCTAAGGATGGTTTATGTGGGGCCATGGTAGATATCTGATATGTTCCTAAATATGCTACAGTGTCAAGCAGTCACTGTGCATCCAGACTCAGAGAGCACAGAAAATGCTAACTAGAAAAGTCAGCTGCAGAACAGGGGGAAGGTCTAGAAAACTAATCCTGTCTAACCTTAAGACAATTTCTTTCACACAACCAGACCAAAATTTCTGAAAAGAATTTACTTACAAATAAAGCTGACCCCTCCTTTAAGAAGAAGAATGTATTTAGGGGAGAAAAAAATGCTTACAAGTAGATCCCGGTGGTGCATTCCTTTCAGTCTTGCTGGGCAGTTTGCCTCTGTTTACACTGCTTAAAAAGCTCAAAAGATTTTTTCTAAAGTGAAAGTTGAGATTGTCCTTTAACATGTATCAAGCCACATTCCATGGAGAAAGGCAGATGCAGGCTGTGAATTACTCCCTGCTTTCCCTGATCTCATCCTACTCACTCTCTCAGTAACATTTGTGGAAAATACATGTACACCTAAGAGACACAGTAAAACAACTTTCCTCCACTCTGTCCCCCCACCTCACACATGTACCTTTTCAATTTGTGTATCTTGAAATACTAATGCAGAAAATATGATCTGAATTTCATTTACTTCAGTAGAAATGTTAATGTAGTTAAAGCATGACAAAAACAGTGTGAGACCAAAGTAAAAACTCGTCACATAATTTCTCCTTACATTCACAGACTTCTGAAGCTCTACTCGCTTTCTTTGCATCCATGAAATCAGCAGGTCTACTCCTGGGAGTAAGGATTGCTGGTTTAGGCCCTTAAATCAGCCTCTCTGTGTTTGAAGAACAAGAGAGAGTCTGTGTTTTCAGGCACTGTATGTAACTGTAGAAGAACTCAGTCAAGAAAGGGAAATAAAAAGAGAGTTAAAATGTTAGCATTCTCTCTGAACAAAATGAGCTGTGATCTGCAATTGCCCTTTTAAGAGTTGCGACTTTTTCTTGTTCTCCGAAAAACTTCTGGCAGCAGCAGCCAGGCTGCAGCCCCTGTGCCTCTTACCCCAGTGCAGAACATGTCAGGGAAGGCAGACAACATACGGCTTTAATTTGCAAGGGATCATCTACATTTCTTCTGAAGAGAAAAGAAAACCAAATCACATTTCCACATACTCAATCTCTACCTTGAATAAACAGCATTAAGGGAAAAATGCTGTGGGTATTGGGAGAGACTCTTTGTTGTCCATGCATACCATTTCTCCTCTTTAAAGCATATAAAATCACTGTAATGGGGGGCTGATTTACAGAAGTGCTAGTCAAAGATTGCTCTTTATTCCTAGTCCATGCTACAAGGTAGGAGTTTGGGTTACAATAGCTGTCACACAGCAGGAGTAAATTACCGCTCACTGTAGTGGCTAGAGCTACTTTTCCATTCTATTTATCTTGTTCCCACAACCCTCAAAGACAAATAAAAGTACAATTTTTACCTAAATTGACAATTGAACACTAATATAGCCTATTAATAAAAGGCACATATAAAGGCATTTGGGATGACTGTGAGAATAAGATGACCAAGGACACCTGACCGTAAGAAAATTACTTGGTATCTTGTCAAATGCCTGTTAGTAACAACTGCCTCCATGTTCAGATGACTTTCTGGGCGCCTGGCTGTACAGCCTTGAGACCCTTCGCTGCAGTAAGTATTCTGGCTGCTGAGTGCACCATCACCTAGGGTTTGTGTTCAGCTCCTACTGATTTTCTTTGCCAATCACTGCATATGTTTGTTATTTTTGTCAGCACTTCCAAAAGCCTTCTAGATGTTCCAAGAAATAGTCAATATCCAAGGTAGGCTTTTAAATTTTAAGGATTTTGTTCTTCTGGCAAGACTAAATCTGTGAGATGCTATAGCCCATGGCCCTGGGGCAGATGACTATGTCACGAGAATGTTGCAAAGTGAAATACATCTTACAATGCAGCTGTAAAAGCTGCTTGGGAATCTTATCCAGATAATTTCTCTTTAGCATTTTAGTATACAGATCTGTATGTCTACTTCTAGGGTCAAACCACTTAGTTTAAGGAGTTTGTATTATCTGCATTAAGTATTTTATTTTATTTTTATATAGTAGCTTTAATAAGGCAATGTAAGGAGATACCCTATTTCATCTTAAAATTTGAGATGGATGACACTGTAATCATCTCTCCTTCATTTCACTGCATTTACATTATTCATACCAATTCTTCAGCAAGCATCCTTATCTGTGCATCATGAGGACTTGTGATATGTACTGCCAGCACCAAAGAGAGAGATGCTAAAACGAGACCCATCTGAGCTGTGGTTCTACACTGTCTCATTTGGAACTCCCTAGGTCACTCTGAGAGACTTCATGAATGTACTATACATGTTGCTGCCCATCACAGATTACATACTTGAACCTTCTCTCTACCAAGCTATCAAAAAATACTTACTTTTGATCCAGAACTAACACCCCTCCCCCCCAGGCACTAACTGTTCTTATCAGTCAAGATTCATGTTCAATGGGAGACAAAAATCAAACTTGTCACACTGTATCATAATGAGCATACTTTTAACCTCTTATTTAACACTTAATCACAAAATCTATAATCAGCTAAAAAGCTAATTATTTAAGCATAACTTTTGCTTTCATTTGGTGGACAAACATACATTTATGTTATCATCTGTGTTCAGATTTTATTATTTTGGATGGCTGCTAGCCTTACTACAAATATAGTTTGTGCTTATATTGCATTATCTGAATGCCTGTGAGATAAAACCGAATAATTTCCTCCAGAGAAACAAGTTTTTCTTAAATGTTGTGGAATGGAAGCATTCACTTTATCCTATTTCTGCCAGCCACTTAGAGGAAAACAAGAAAATACTCCAACTACTTTTGCTTTGTTTCTTTCCAAAATTAAAAATGTAGATAGCTTCTTTTTAGAGGCTGAAGATTTATGTCATCCCTGTCACCCCTGGAGAAACAATACAAAACAACACCCTGAGGACAGCAGTATAGTGAGGATGCTATTGGGATATAGAAAATGTAAGAGGACAAAAGTCTGTACTCTTCCCACCTGATGGAGTCCTAATTTCCCCTACTGGCTACTGTAACAAGTAAAAACAGTGCGTTGTTTTGAAGTAAATTTTACGTTCCTTTTAAGGTATGATTTTAATGCCCTAATTCTCTTTTCTCTTAGAATGGAAAACTGTTGGAAGAAGAGTGCCTGTGCTTTAAGAAAGACACTGTTTGACTGTAAAACATGATTACCATGTACTGACCCAAGCAAAAGTGGCATCCAGTCTAATCTCCTCTCTCCGTCACCCATGGATGATACCTAAGGAATCATTAAAAGAACAAGGCAAAACCCCACAGTGGTAGTCTCCTGTGGATGTGATGTGCAGTACAAAGGTTGTATAAAGGAGTATCTTTTATTAGACCAAGCTATGTAGATGGAAAATTTAGACAAACTTTTGGCCAAACTTTTCTAGCTAGAAACACCAGCTGCAGCTCTCATTTAAGAACAAATGCTTAACATTTCCTAAGCTATTTATTAATTAAGATAGATCTGAAAGGATGAAGATGGTAGCTGTAGAACAGAGAGGAAATTAATTACGTTGACGATGCAGAGGATCGGGAGAAAGAGTGGCATTTACTAGCTAAGTAAAGAGAGATGATTACCTCACAGTCTGTTGATTTGGAGAGAAGTAAACAGGGAGGGTGAAGGAGAAAGAAATTATAATCTACTATCAGACCAGTGTCTCTACTGAGGCCCTCATTTTGGATATTGGGCAGAGTTAGGAAACCTAGTTTCCATGCTCACTTCTGTGGGACAAGTTCTGTAGTTTCCTTTAAGAATCAGGTCTCAAAGGTCAGAGGGAGAATGTTGTGTTTTGAGAGAAACTCGCTCACCAAGGCACAGTGGTTTGGTCTACAAAGATTGTTTCTGGGTGTTCGTGCTGCTGCTGTCATTTTCCTTCGCAAAAGTACCAGGAAAGCAGCAATGAACAGAATGAAGTATGTTACAGTCCTGAAACTGCAAATGTAAGATCAGGGGATGCTGATGGTTTGACAGCAGGGGGTGTTCATTGCTGTAGGAGTGGATAGGCATCAACACATTTTAAGTTTCTTGCTCGGGCACAGTTTAAACTGAACTGATGTTTCAGACCACAGAGAATTACACTTCTAATGATGAGTTTTGTGGTTTGGGGTGCTTGAAATGTAGGACAAGTGCTTCTGGAAGATTCTTTCCACACAGGATTTTCTTCTGTTACATGAAATATCATTAAAGAGTTAAAAGCAGCAAGTCCTAGGAACCTTCCTGAACTCCCCGCCCTCACTCTCCTCCTCCAACACCTTTTTCTTTCTGAGCTAGTCTCACTGATAGATGGCTATCTAAGCTCTAAGCAGTTGTTCTCCAATTGCACTTAGCTTTGGTAGTTACCGCTTCAGAATCAAACTAAAACATGCTTGTTGACCCAGAAATTTGTCTACTCCTGTATCAGTTGGCCTTGAAAAAGCTATTACCTACATGTACAAACCTTGTCCTGTATGAACTCATCTTTCTCCTAGAACAATCTTCTGGCTTGTTGCACACAGCAACTCAGAACAGTGACTTTTCAGTGGTTTTCAGTTTGAGAAGTGTTTCCTAAATGTTTCAAATGCAGACCCCCCAGACAGAATTTAAGCCAGCCGATGATGGACTATAGTCATCATAGTTACCTTTCCTGTATTGTATATATGTGTATAAGTCTAAACACCACAAAGGAGAAAGCCAGAGTGGTTTTCTAGTACTAGTTATAAATTCATACTCATTTTCTATGAGAAAGAGCACGTATACTACTTGTTCCTACATAGTCAGTATTCAATTATTTTAGGATGAACAGGAAAACAATACTGTCATTTAGAGTTGAATATAAATTAGGGTTTGTGCTAGAAAGGAGTTAGTAATTTTAATTACTGATGTAGATCTGAAAAGGAAAATATGTGGCTTAAAACTGTAAATATGATTTGCAAGGAATGAAACTTTTTTCAGTAGAAGATGGAAAAAGATATTTGTGCATATCATTTTTGAACTACAGTCCTCTGAGAAGAGAGTTCTGTCAAGAACTCAATGAACCTCAGCACATGAGGACATCAGCAATCGACAGCAGTTTCTAAACATGATCCCACTCCTGCAGTCATTACACAGCATAGATATTGCTATTAATTAGTTTGAATGTGGGACAGCACTGCTGGGAGAAAGAAAGTGGCCTAAATAGCATGGTCCAAATTTTATCTGTAGCTATCCAAGAAATACGGATGTCTTTTATTAACCCTTACTACCTGTGACAGCTAGAAATAAATACTGGGCTTATCTTATTCCTAATGGATTTTTGCAGCTGATTAGTGTATAAAGTGGAAAGGGTGGGAGCACACTGCAGAGAAGGAAGACAGCTGGCTGGAGAAGCTTCATGCCTGGTTCAACTCTGAATGGCAGCATTAACCATCAGACAAACACGAGGACATACGTGTCCACAACGCGAAGGCTGGATTACTGAATGTTTGGAGAATGTGGTAGGATTCACCTCCTCTCCAGGAGCACGGTTTATAATTCTTATTGAATTCTAGTGAGTACAGTAAATCCCCCATTCATCCTCCATCACTTTTCCAGACTACGCACTTTGGAAGAGCCAAGAGGACCCCATTCTGCAAGAGCAAACAAGCTTTAGATGCTCAGAAAGAAATGGCCACTATTGGTGTATGCCCATTCACCCCCTCTCCAGAATAGAGCAACTGTTTAAAAAACCTGACAAGTTTGCATTTGCAAATAACGCAGCGTTCATCTGGAATTAAGCCAGAATAACTGCCCACTGGGCAAGAGGGAGGAAGGGGAATGGGAAAGCCCTGTTGTGATTATTTTCGTATCTCAGGCTGCTGCTATGGTCGTGATAGGAGGAAGACGCACATAAAACACTAGCAATAATTCGGCAGGCATATACTTAAAGAGGGATAGAGGCGAGCTTTGGCCGCTGCACACCACCGGCTCTGTGTGAGATGGGAACATCGCGGCCTCTCGCCTTCCATCTGCCGCCGCTCCTGCCCGCGCCCCAAGTTATTGCAATAAACCCATCTTCTCGACTTCATTCCCAGAAGTTGCTCCCCGGCTGTTCACCGCTCCCTGCAGTAGACCCCGGACTCTGCCTCCCAGCCCTGCCCCGTGCGACCTGGCAACTATCGATTCCCGCTCCGGGCTGTGAATGGAGCCGAAAAGAGCGCAGCTGCCTCGCCGCCGGGGGTGCCGGCGGGCTTGACGGTTTGATGTGCCCCGGACCCCGCCGAGCCTCGCAGTTCAATATCCTTAACTATCACCATCACCGGGGAATCCAAACACACCCCCGAGACAACCGTGACGGCCACCGCGGCGGCTCCAGCACCCCCTCCCCCGAAAAGGTACAGTCCACCGCCCCCTCCTCCCGCGGCGAAGCCCCCACCCCCGTCGCCCGCACCGCCCCCGCCTTTGTGCGCGGCGCGGGGCACCCCCGCTCCCGCCTGCGCCCGCCCCCGGGTGCGGCGTTGGGAGACGGTCCCTGACGCAGGAAAGTTCGGCGTCGGTTTCAAGGCCCCTCCCTCCCGGTGAAAGGCAGACTGCGGGGCGCCTGGAAACCGGTCGGAGGGAGCGCGGCGCGGCGAGGGGCGCGGGCTCGAGGGGCCGGCACAAATGGTCAGGCGGCGGCGGCGGCGGAGGAGGAGGTGGCGGTAGTCGGAGGCGCGGCGGGCGCTGCCGCCGGTGCGGGCAGAGCTGCGCGCCGCTAGTGGCGGCCGGGGCCGCCCAGTGCCTGCCCGCCGCTCCCTTCATGAGTCGCAAGTTCGGACCGGGAGGAGCAGCGGCAGCGACGGGGAGGCGAGAGCCCGGCTGGGCGGGCGGGACCGACTGAGC
The DNA here is from genome assembly GCA_033558185.1 of Dromococcyx pavoninus. Taxonomy (NCBI): domain Eukaryota; kingdom Metazoa; phylum Chordata; class Aves; order Cuculiformes; family Neomorphidae; genus Dromococcyx; species Dromococcyx pavoninus. The sequence goes on from JAUMJL010000098.1 coordinate 1,612,009, forward strand.
ATGGCTGAGGCTGAGCGGTGCGGGCCGGCGGCGAGCGGCGGCGGGGAAGTTGGCGGCGGGCACCGGTGGGGCGGCAGCCGGTGTCCTCGGCTGCTGGCGCTGCTGCTGCTGCTGCTGTGGGCGGTGGCGCTGCCGGCCGGGGGTCAGCCGCCCGCGCCGCAGTACAACGGCGAGCGGGGCATTTCCATCCCGGACCACGGGTACTGCCAGCCCATCTCCATCCCACTCTGCACCGACATCGCCTACAACCAGACCATCATGCCCAACCTGCTGGGCCACACCAACCAGGAGGACGCGGGGCTGGAGGTGCACCAGTTCTACCCGCTGGTGAAGGTGCAGTGCTCGGCCGAGCTCAAGTTCTTCCTCTGCTCCATGTACGCGCCGGTGTGCACCGTGCTGGAGCAGGCCCTGCCGCCCTGCCGGTCCCTCTGCGAGCGGGCCCGCCAGGGCTGCGAGGCGCTCATGAACAAGTTCGGCTTCCAGTGGCCCGACACGCTGCGCTGCGAGAAGTTCCCGGTGCACGGGGCTGGCGAGCTCTGCGTGGGGCAAAACGCTTCGGAGCGTGGCACCCCTACGCCCGCCTTGCGCCCCGAGAGCTGGACCAGCAACCCTCACCGCGGCGGCCCCGGCAGCTCGGGGCAGGGCGAAACCCGCGGGCGATTCTCCTGCCCGCGGGCGCTGAAGGTGCCCTCCTACCTGAACTACCGCTTTCTGGGCGAGAAGGACTGCGGAGCGCCCTGCGAGCCCGGCCGCCTCTACGGGCTTATGTACTTCGGGCCTGAGGAGCTGCGCTTCTCCCGCACCTGGATCGGCATTTGGTCGGTGCTCTGCTGCGCCTCCACCCTCTTCACCGTCCTCACCTACCTGGTGGACATGAAGCGGTTCAGCTACCCCGAGCGGCCCATCATCTTCCTCTCGGGCTGCTACACGGCGGTGGCCGTGGCCTACATCGCAGGTTTCCTCCTGGAAGAGAGGGTGGTCTGCAACGAGCGCTTCACGGAGGATGGCTCTCGCACTGTGGCACAGGGCACAAAGCGTGAGGGTTGCACCATCCTCTTCATGATGCTCTACTTCTTCGGCATGGCCAGCTCTATCTGGTGGGTCATCCTCTCCCTCACCTGGTTCCTGGCCGCTGGCATGAAGTGGGGCCATGAGGCCATCGAGGCCAACTCCCAGTACTTCCACCTGGCCGCCTGGGCTGTGCCAGCCATCAAGACCATCACCATCCTGGCCCTGGGGCAGGTGGATGGGGATGTCCTCAGCGGTGTCTGCTTTGTGGGCATCAACAACGTGGACGCCCTGCGGGGCTTTGTGCTGGCCCCCTTGTTCGTCTACCTGTTCATCGGCACCTCCTTTCTGCTGGCTGGCTTCGTGTCCCTTTTCAGGATCCGAACCATCATGAAGCACGATGGCACCAAGACAGAAAAGCTAGAAAAGCTCATGGTGAGGATAGGTATCTTCAGCGTCCTCTACACGGTGCCAGCCACCATCGTCATTGCCTGCTATTTTTATGAGCAAGCTTTTAGGGAACAGTGGGAGAGGAGCTGGGTCACACAGAGCTGTAAGAGTTACGCCATCCCTTGCCCCAACAACCACAGCAGCCACCACCCACCCATGAGCCCCGACTTCACCGTCTTCATGATCAAATATCTCATGACCTTAATCGTGGGCATAACCTCGGGCTTCTGGATCTGGTCTGGAAAAACACTCAACTCCTGGAGGAAGTTCTACACCAGGCTGACCAACAGCAAGCAGGGCGAGACCACCGTCTGAGACCCTGCCCACTGGGACAAGAGGACAGTGGGCAGCCGAGGACCGGGGTTTTGCCTTAGAAGGCAGCTCCTTATCCATCTTGGGCAAACTTTGAGGCCCGCAAGTGGCTTCTGTGGGTGACTGGGAGCAGAGGGTGAGGGAGGTGGGGAGCCCTCACTGCTCTTTCCTGGCCATCGTCTGTGGCAACAGACCGCGCTGTGAGGTTGGGGGAGAGGGATGTAAATAGCCTCTGTAAGATTTTGTAAGTATATTTGTATTTAAATTACAAAAAAACTCACTTTTTTAATTATTTAGGACACTTTTAACCCATTTGCGGATTTGGCTGCCTCACCGTCACCCTCTTTTTTTTTTTTAGTTTTTTAAAAAAGGAGGTTGTTCTTTTGTTTCGTAGGGCAGAATTGGAAAAACTGCCGGTAAGAAAACAAAACGAAGCCCTTTCATCTCCCCCACCCCCAGGTTTTGCAGTGGCTTTTGTTGGCGTTTCAGTTGCATGAGCGGCAGAGCCCGGAGCGGGGCGGCTGCGGCTGCCGGGGCCCCGGTCCCGGTCCCGAACTGCCAGAGGTATGTGGCGGTGGAGGTGGGACTAGGGAGGAGCGCCGGTTCCCGCCCCGGTGTGGGGGAGGATGGACAGACTAACAGCCGCCCGGCCACTGCTCCTCACTTCGGCGGGAGCCGCCGAACCCTTTATGGGGAGCAAAACGTGCAGCCCTGTCCGGCTCTTCGGGTTGCCTGGGGCCGGCTGCCCGCTCCCAACGCTTTAAAACTTACTGAAATGCACCAGATGGTTGAGAGGAGTTGGCCTGCTTTGTTGTAGGAGTTGAGGTTGAACAGCGCCTGCACCTGTAGCGCGCCCGCAGGGTGAGGAGAAGCATGGGGACACGGCAGTACCGAGCTGCCCCCTCGCTGCCAGCGCGCTCCCCGGGGCGGCCGGCGCGGGGGCGGCTCCCGGTGCTCCCCGGGGGATCCCGGCGCCGCCCGACCGCTCCGCTCTGCCGTTCGGGGTTAGCAGGGCCAGCAGCGACGGGTTCAGTAGCAACAGCTTCATCCGAATAAAACGCAGCACTCTGATTCATTTTTTTTTCCCCGTAATTATATCCATAAGCTGGCTCTTCACTTGGGAAACGCTGGAGTGGTTGCCATTCCCCTGAATTTCAGTTCATTGACATTTAATTCGTTTCATATTATGAGGGTGTGATGATTTTTGCCAGTAGTAAAAAAAAAAGGAAGGGAAAACAGAAAAACAGAATGTTTAAGCACTCTGGTGAGATATGAGGTGGTAAAGAGCCTGTGCTGTCTTTTTTTTTCCTCCCTGTCTTTTTTTTCAGTACAGTAATAACATTGCCTAGTGCAAAGATAAGATGCCATGTGTGCAGCGTATCTACTGCCTTGTGTGCTCCTGGGTGTGTGGGATTGTGCTTAATAAAAAAAAAAAGTTAAAAATGAAATTGTAACTTTCAACAGATGCATTTGAATATTTAGTTCTCTGTATAAAAAACAGCAGAATGCTTCTCTCCTGATTGTATTGTTTTAAACTTTTTTTATATTACAAATGCCTGTATTTAGGTTCATAAACATTATCTATGGCTACCATACCCTGAAATGCAAAATTATTTGAATTTGGTATGCATTTATTTCTGTTCATTATCACAGGATCATCTATATTTATAGAGGAATAGAAATTTATATATATTAAATACCATATTTTTAATTTCTCTGAAATAAATTGAGGTTTTGTACAAAACTATCTTGTCCCTTTATGTATTCCTCTGACTAACTCAAGTACTGTGTGGGATTCTTTTTTTCTTATATTGAGTTCACAGTAACAAGCTGGAATTCAGTGTAGGAATTGATTGTGCATTTTGTTTTTTATCTCTAGGTCGGTCTAGATTAATCCTTCAAAAGAAGTAAACTGTTCAAGATCTCTGACAGTATGGTCAGTGGTGTGAAATCCAAGAGGAGATCTGCTATATGGCAAAAGAAAGAAGCTCACTAGTTCTTTTTCTTTTTTTTTGTTGGAGTTCTCTCAACTCAGCCTTTCTTCTTTCCTTCTTATTAGAATTAAAAAAAAAAAGATTTTTCTCACTGCTCAAAATGACACTCAGACTATGTCGCAAAATTGGCAGAATATTTTAGTAAGTAGAATAGTTTTGTTTTTATGAATTTGGAATGTTTGGTTAATCTGGAGTTAAAGGATATGTTCATGGGAGCAGTTCAGCTTCATGGAAAGTACACACATTCTTAAACCTTTCAACATAACATCCTTTTTTTTTCTGATTCATTGTTCGACGTGCCATTCTGTAAGCATGGGTTTGTTAGGAAAGACCAGCTAATTATGAGACTTGATTTCTGATTTCCAGTGTTATAAGCTAGTACAGAATTTCATTCTGTGAATCTGGAAGAATATTTAAATGATTTTGGCTCGTTCACTTTTTTTCAGATTGTGATGCGTAAATAGCCATAGAGAAGTAGGGGAAGCTTAAAAATAAATTAATGAAGTGCGACAAGATGTCAGATTTTTTTTTTGTTATTTTTGAATTTGTTTTACATAAACATTCCTGCTTTCTCAGATATTTTGCACATTTTTCTTAAGGTTTTTTTTTCTTAATATATAGTATTGTTTAAGATTGTACTAGTCAGCACTCAGCTAATGACCTGAAGTACAAGCTATCCAATTTCTGTTGTAGTGGAATTCTTTTTGGTCAGTGTGTAGTTACATTTGAGCCATTTTGACTGATCTGTTTCCTTGGAGCTGAATGTATGTGATTAACAGAGACCTTGTATTTATGGTAGGAAGAGGAGAACCAATTTTTTAAAAATATATTTCAAAGATGAATAATGGAATTGTCGATGCAACATGAAGTAAAATATTAATATTAGCAGTTTATGATTTGCAGCAGATATGGATCCCCTTCAGTTCTTTAAGATTTTTTTCATAGATCGCAGAGCTGAAGCCCCATGATCGGTCTTGGTTGTTTTAATAAATATGAGCACAATATGATCATTTAAAAATAATTTTAAAGAGCAAAGGTCTGCTTTTCTTTGTTACCTAATTTTTAAGAGCTTTCACAGAGTGGTAACTGGCAAAGGTCACAGTCATTACTGAATGCGGTAGTGCTATCTGTATGACTGACCTGCTTTGTCAGACTTATTTCTCAACCCAATGGTATTTGAGACATTTTATTAATATGATGTGAAAGTATCTTTTGCATGAGTATATTTCAGTCATCAGTAATGTTTTACCTCACTGTTAAAAACAAATCTATCCATTACTTCAGGGACTATAGATGGGATTTTTTAAAACATAGTCTGTATAATTGATGAACCATGTTTGCCACAGAAAGAATCACTGTGTACAAAGAAATGGTGTTGCTCAGTTCTCTTGTCCTGGACAAGAAGGATAATTACAAGAACAAAACTATGGTATAACAAAGTTTGTTGGGCTAGAAGTACTTGTTAAGGCATTCTTTAGTCAACAGCTTTGTTTTCTCTCATCGGATATATTTATAGCCAGAAATGCAGGGGCCCTCAGAATCACCGCTCACCTGAAGAGGATGTAGTCTGGAAAGCTGGGGATGCCAATTTACCGTTCATCCTTCAGTAACAGTAATGCTCTTTAATGTAGTGGCAAATTTATGGTATTGGAATGAAATTGTATGTTGTTTCCATAACAAATCCTGTTGGGAAGGATTTCTGACTTGTTCATATAGTAATTCCCCAAATTTCTGGTATATGCATATACTTTTAGAAGTGGTGGAGTTTTTTTTAATTAAGTGGCAAGGCTATGATTTAGCAGGCCTGAATTCTGCCATCTGGGTATTGCCCACCCTTCTGCTGCCATCACAGTGCTTGTTGTTGGGCATGAGTACAATTACAGGTAGTACTGAGGTTTCCTTTCATTTAAATGGACAGTATTTGCATGTTTCATATTATTTAAAGGGATGATAGGTATGAGAAGAGGCTGTATATGTATAGGATGAGTATTTTTCAAAATGGGCTATGGGTGAGTACCTTATCAGTCTTTTAGCACTCCCAGTCACAAGAGGCAACTTCCAGCCCAACACAGTCATCCTTTTGAAAAGGTGTGCACCCTGCAGCTGAGCAGAGGAAGCGATTGCAGGTTTGGTGTGGCATGCATAGTTTAAAATTTTTGAGGGTACTCCTGGAAAAAGGTTGAATTTGTGTGACCTAACTCCTCAATCGCAGTGCTGCATGGCCTCAGAAGGAACTTCAGCTAGCAAAAGTGCTCATGACAGCTGAAGAGGGGAGGAGTAAAGTGCTTACCTATGAAAATGAGGAAACTGAGATAAGGCTCTATGCTGATCACTAATTGACCCTCTAGTGCTCAGTTACTGGAATTGCATTATATTTGATAGGTGTTTACAATAACAGCACTGAAAGACTGTAGCAATACTGTGCAAAATCAATTCTGAGTATCAGCTTCCCCCTTTTAATTCTGTTAGATTTGTGTTAGTTGTTGTTTGCACTTGTTGAACCCAGAGTATCATTGCTCTGCTTGTTATGCAGACAGTGAATGGATCATATGGATTTGAATTCAACTTGATTTAAAAATACAGGTCCTTTAGCTGCTTGATTCCATTAGCAGTGAGGCTTGCGTTCTGGTCCACAGCTGTGAGAGTTTCTCATATTTGTAAATCTGTTGTTCATCAATTCAGCTTTAGGGCTTAGGCAATGATTCACACTTGTATGGAGAATGGGAACTTTGTTTTTCTTGCTTTGGACTGAACTACTTGAACCTTGTGTGTTTACAGCTCAGAATTGTCACCAGAGAGATGCTTTGTTTTGAAGCTCCTGATGAGTTTTGAAATAGTAGTCCTGTAACTTTAAAAACGAGTTAGTGGGCTTCGAAAGCAAGAGTTGGTGACTTAATGCTGAAGCTTTGCTTTTCACAGTCCGTTTTTAGAAGCCTTCAAACATTTTAAGATTTGAAATACCTACTTAAAAACAAACTAACCACCCCAGGAATAGATCGTGGACACATCACAAGCATTATGAACCGCATATCCAAGACTAAAGAAGGGTGTAATTGCATTAGTTTGCTGACTGAAATTCACTCTACACCTTTACTTAGTCATTTGAGGCACTCAATAGAGAAGCAAATACCATTTCTGTCATATGGGAGAGATTTCAGTGAATTAGCAAACTAGGCCTTAGTAAGCAATATATAATCCCAAGAGTAATATTTTCCAGATAAAAGCAATTCTGCTTGGATAGTTTAGTCATAGACAATGCTTTTAAAAAATCTAAATACTTTAAGAAAACATGCAGATTTTGTAGGCCAATGACAACTATGTTTTAGATCTCAACTTGTGTTTAGTCTAAACTTCCAGTGAAACCACATCAGAGAGTCTTCCAAGCATGAGGTCTTGCCCTCATTTGCATTCAAATCAGCAGCATTAAGTTGCTTATCTTGAGGTTGAATAAATAAATACTAGCATTCTAGTGAGACAACACTTAATGAAGACCCACTTTCAGCCACCAACCTTGCATGAAATGCTGCTGGGTTGAGACCCCACAAGCTGTCTTTTCCAAGTATCCCAAGGCTTTGTTGCAGTGTGTGAAAACATTGGATGTGATTGAACTGCATTAAGGTGGAGACTTCACAATAACCGTTAAACTCTGACATAAACGCACTATGTTGGGAGGCTGGTGTCAGCCATCATGAAAAGTATTTTTGATGGACTACCTTAGAAAGAATTTCTTCTGAAATATTGAAGTGATAGGCTTTTATTTGCAATTAGGTGTCTTTTGGATTGTTGCATTAATAATGGGCTGCAATGTTATCCAAGGCTAGCATATAATGCTACTGCATATCAGTAGGTGGAACTTGTCTACCTTATGACATCACCAGGATCCCTCGTGTGAGGGAGAACAGTATTTTTTTTTCTAATTCTAGTATAACTTGGCTAATATTCATTTCTTGCTACAACACAAATTTAAAAGTCATTTATCATCAGATAGTTTGATGACAAAGATCACAAGAAAAATGAAAGTGGCATGTATCCCTCAGATGGAATGTACTGATGCTGTTTTCTTGTATAATCATTTGTATATTTCAGATATTTTATAGCGGTTTTACATTCTGTGACTCAGTGCTAGTCTCATTGCTGTATTTAAGTGAGACTAACACTGTGACTCACTGGTGTTGTATTACTTTTCCTGTTGTCTTGTTCATGTTAATTACTACTGCTTTGTTACTGGTAATTTGTTTCACCTCCACTACCATGCTCAGAACACTACAGATATTTGACGGGACTCATAGCCACAGGAGCATGCAATCCATTTGAGCAAGACAAGAGCACGTCAGTCCCGCCTGGCAGCTTTCCCACCACCAGTTCAATGCCTGCTGCTGCATATTGGGTGCTGAACTTTCATGCTCCCTCAGAGGTATTGTTTGCAATCTTCTGCAAACTCCATGGATATCCTGCTGGCAGCAGCACTTCTGGTGCCCTGCTGATTAGGCTTGTTTTCCTGGCTGCCCAAGCAATGTGCTAGCTTTTTTGTTTTCCCCCCACCTACCTAAGGTGGAGCTCTCTTGGCTGCTCTTAAACCCTGCATTTGATGGACGAAGTTATGGGCAATATGTGCCATTACAACATCCCTGGCCAACTTTCTGTGGCCCATATTCTGCTGCTCGCTTGCCCATGACCTCTCTGATGACTCCACTGGAAGCTGCCTTGCTCTAACCATTGCCAGAATGTAACTCCTTCAGATCCCAGTTTATTCTTGAGGACTCACTGAGCAGTGTTTATCAAGTTCATCACACAATCATTGCTGTCCGAATAGAGAAACGCCTTACTTATTCTCTAGTTGTTTGACAGCTTCTTTATTCATGACATTTTATTGTTAAATACAAGCACAAATACTATTGTGAAAGAACCGATCTTAAGTTAATACTGAGAATGTAGGGTGAGAAAGTAAGGATTTTCCACTTGTTCAAATTCAAGTATTACCATGAATTATGATAAAATTGAGAAGAAAAAGGGTGCAATGATACTTTCACGATTGCCTTCAGGGAAATGAGTGTTTCATTTATAGCCTACTTGTGTACACATATATCTAAAGAGAAAATAAAATTATTTTTAAAAGCCAACACAAAACCTCAAGGTGGGCTTCTCAAAATATTTATATAAATTAAAAGAATTGAAGGAGTAAAAACTCATCACAAAGTCAGATTTTGCTATGACTTGTCAGCTTTTCGGTACTTCTTTGTAACAGTGAAAGCTTCACTTATTTTCTGTGAACAGGGAGGGGAAGTAGTCACTTAGCATAAAACTCTCTGGTAAAAGACTACAAGTAGTTTATTAACCTGTTAATTTTAAAAAAAATCTAATTCTGACGGAAATGAAAGAAAATTTTGCAATGTGCTCAAGAGGTTAGTATTTTGTAGGACTGCGAACTTCACTGTTACTGATATTAATGGAAACAAATGGTGATCAGCTGCAAAGGTTAGAAAACTTATCTGACCAATTCCAGTTATGAACTGCAGCTGCGATGGCTGTAACATGGTGTCTGAGCGTGCTCTCCACTTCCTGACGCAAAGGCAAAGATCTGCAGTTCCTGAGTGGTGGAGCATGCCAGCCCTAAGCCCAAATATGACAGCAAATGGAGCCTATTGTAAGAAAATACTGGTAGAGCTGTTTCCTGTGATGTTGTGGTGGGACTGCTGTCTTCTTGCTGAGGACGTGGGTGGGAGAGAGAAGGACATGGGGGCCTGGTAAGGCAGGGGACTGGGCTATGTGGACTAGAAGAAGTCGGAGAGGCAGAAGGAGATGGATGTCTGCACAAATCAGATTTGAAATGATAAACAGGGAACTGTGGCCCTGCAGAATTGGTGCCTCTCCTACTGAGGGTAGATGAAGGTTGCCATAACTCAGACATGGAAAGGGTATGGCTCCCTAGAGTGTGCAGAAGTGATGAGGAGGTCCTCCGGTACATGTCCCAGAGTCATGGAAGATTGAGGCAGTGAAATGGCTTTTGTCTGAGTGTTTCTGAATCACAGCAAGACAAATCCCCCTTAATTGCTTTGCACAAGAGGGCCAGGCAGAGCAGACTGCAAAGCTGGGACTGAGGGTGGTGTGGACTGGGGAGCAGGGCAAGGTGAGGAGCTCAACCAGAGTCAGCCCTCTTTAGATGGCAACTGTAGGGTTTCTGCCAGGTTTCCCTGGATTCTGTTTTCCGATCCAAGATTAAAAATCTCCCCTCAGGGGAGAACAAAAGGAAATTGTGTGGTAGGCTTTGCTATGTTTCCAGCTGACTCTTTCCATAGAAGTGGGCAGTTGGGCCCAGTGTTTCCTAAGATATCTTTACAGTAAAAGTAAAATCCTGGTTCTGCTGAAGGCAACAGCAAGCCTTCTGTTGGCCTCAGGAAGGCTGTAATTTCATTTTGGCTCAGGCTGCATTAGGAAATGCATGGAGATCCTGGGGACAGAAAAAGGGAAAGTAAAAAATAAAGATTTCTCATCCGAAAGCTGTTCATAGTCCTTAGTTCATTTCAACAGACTGCAAAATATTTTCAATGTTTTTCTGATCCTATTTATAAAGAGTATGTAAGTACTATCCGGGGGCAGACATTATCTAAAAATCTGTGACTTCAGTACCTCACTCCTCAGTTTTGTCAAAAAAAAGAGAGATCAAGATTAGTTTCTTAAAAACGATCAGTTACAAAATACTTTTTGATTTTGACATCCTTTTTAAAAAAAGTTCTCATCTCTGTTTGAAATGGGGCTGGTTTTACTTCTACGCGTGCTGACAATCTGAATGTCAAGCAGATATTTCTACCATCATTTGTTTTTCCAATTCTTTGTTAAAGTCTCATTTTATACATTCTCAGAAGTGTTTTTTTTCTTTCAGTGGTTCTGGAAATAGCTTTTCTTCACAGCCGGTGAGAGGATGTGTACCATCCATGAAGGCAGCCTGGAAAGCAGGCACAGGCAAACTGCAAAACAACATAACTTAACACTTCATGTTGACACCCATTAAAAATATTCAGAGATTGACTGAGCCTGCCCGTGTTGCACCAATAACATGCTTGGCTCTAAACGATTCAAGATCTTATCTGCTCTCAGTACAAGTTCACTGTGGAGGGCCCGATCCTGTTCTCATTACCCTCCAAAGGAGTTTTGCTGCTCACTTCAAAGAGAATTGCATCAGCAGCGTTTGTAGTGAAGCATGTATGGTTCCTGTATATCTTCCCATTTTCCTTTCTCTTTTTAAATTATATACCATAGTACTGCAAAACAAAAAAAGGCTGGGAAGCAGTCAAAATAAATCTGCTGTCTGTTTAGCAGTGTTGTGGAATGAGGTCTCTGTTTGTTTGGAGTCCTTAAATTCAAATTGAGAATAGAAATCAGCAAAAGCTGAAATTGTCAAGGGTTTGGTTCCGTTTGTAGTAGAGTATTCTGCATTCTCATTGTCCCTGTGACAGGAGCCTTGCACAGTTCATGGTATTTCTTTGCGCTGTTTGCAAGGAACTGGAGCTGGGCAGTTGTGTTCAGGCACAGAAAACGTATACCTGTAAGAGCTGTGCCTGCAGTGGTCACTGCAAATGGCTCTGCTAAAGCAGCTCCAGAGAAGGTCACGCCATTCCTGCTTTGTTTTCCCTATGCATTGATTTTGAAAAGCAGAAGGCATTTACGGAGGAGGGATAGAGCAATCATTGGGGATTTTATTGTTCTGTAGAAGAAAAGCCTTATGACTCTACAAATACACTGGCTCATATGGAAGAGGGACCAGAGAGCATGTTGCTCAGACATTCAACATACTTCATGGGTTTTAAAGACCCTCTTTGTGCTAGAAGAGCATGGCATTCTGAATGGATCATTCCATGGTGCACACTAGCAAAGTTTGCCCCTGATTCCAGAAGAAGTATCTGTGGCCATGGAAACCTAGAGAGACTCCTTGTCTCTACTGTCCCCTTTCCTCCATCTCCAAGCCATAACCACAAGCACCTGCATTGTTTCGGATGCTGATCTCTGCTGCAAGTTTATCCATGAAGAAGCCATATAAGGTCATAATCCACTGCTACGTGGCACTTAATAGTAAGAAGATGGTGACAAACTTAGATAGTTACTCCTGTTTTCTGCCAAGCTCAAACCTTTAGACTTCAGTGTAAAGAGTCTTGTATCCCCATTTCTTATTTTCTGAAGCTTGCTTATCTAGTTTCAAACCTATGAAGTCATCCACTGCGGGGGATGCTCTGTGCTGTCCTGGGGGAGTAAACATGAACCAACTTGTTTCTAGTCTTTGAAGGTTTCCCCCCTGCCCTGCTGTTGCCCTGTTTGATTCTCAGTTAGCCTTGCCAACTCTTCACGATGCCAGAAGATGATTTCCTTACCCCCATGCTGCAAATACTCTCTTCCCTCGTGGCTGTGGGCAGGCATCCCTCCAAGCTATTTCCTTCTCACTTTGGCAAATCTTTTAACATGAGAATCAGGGGAAATGACATGTGGGGAAATGAATCCCTGCTTTTTTCTCCACCATAACTACTCAGGCACTGGAAACTTTGCCATTCTCTGGTGGGTCCTGATGGGTGTCACCACCTCGACCTGTATCACTCTCCGCGGGTATTCACAGAAGTGCAATGGGAGTCGGGGTCTGCAGTTCAGAGCCTCATGTATTCAGTGGGACTTAAAGTCTGAGTCCACAGGTTTAATCCAAGGTTGGACTCAAATTGTCTGTATCTCCTTTGTGCATCCTGATAAACAGGTTATTCTGAGGATGTGTCCTTTTTTTTTCACTAAGGAACTACTTAGTGTCTTAGATTTCTCATAATGCAAGATGAGAAGAAGAGCGAAACTGTAAAGTTTCAGAGGATAGGTAGGTGACCTGTTTCCAAAGCATTAGGTACTTCTTTTCAAAGCATCATGACAAGTGCCTTGTGCTTGGTTCTAGTTTGGTGATTGCACTCTGTGCTGTCTTCTTTCTGGTGTCAGAAGAACCCAAAACCCTTTCTGAAATCCACTGGTGAATACTGACATGGTTAATATGGAAACAAGCACACAGCTTTAACAGTAGAACTACTGAGTCAAAGAAACATCCAAGGCTTTGATGGAAGCTCTGTTGTAACTTAGAGCCTTTAAATTCAGATGAGTTGTCTTTCTAAAAAATAAGCTCTTCCACACAATTGAATTATTACATTTGATGCAGCCATTACTGATACAATCCCGTTTGAGGCAAAAGGCTGAGTTAAATAATTGTAAATGTTCCTTGTGGACTTAAACTCTATCTGTCAATGGTAGCTGGAGGAGTTCACCTGAACCTTCTCCAGGCATCCTGCAGTGAGTACATTCCTTGGCATTCAGACTTTGCTTAGATGGTTCTGTTCTCAGTTCCTCTGGTGAGCATCATTACGGAGGTTCATGAGGCGTCCCAGAGAGCGCTCTAACTGGTGTGAAAACTGGGGACAGCAGCATGACTGTCAGAAACCACACTGCTCAGCAGGTAGATGGAAATGCTGCAAGGGTGTGCAAAGACGTGAGTCCTGCTGTCAGTGCCCCTCTGGAGTGAAAAGGATGGAAGATAAAACAGAGAACAGCACACAAATGTGACAACAGCTCATTAAGAATGTCTTGATGTTCTTCTGTCTTGTTCCTCCTGGAAAAAAATGATTTTAGATAATTACAAAAACATGTCCTGTGGCAAAACCCAATCCCTACCACCTCTGCATCTGTTTAGAAGATGACATACTTTTGGCAAGTGCTTCAATAGCCACTGAAATGCCCAGCGCATGTTAACAATCTAACCAATAACTTATAGGTTCCTTTTTTTTTATTCATTGAAGAACATTGACAAAACTGCAAACACGTTTCTACTGCTAAAGCTTAGCCTTATCACAGTTTGAAAATGTGGAAAATCAATTACATGCTTTGAATTACTCCCCTTATTGCTATAAAAGAATTTCTTCATTCTTTCAGGGTAGTGTACACTTGGTAACATCTACCGCTAACAGGCTGTTAGGCCTTTCTGCTAAATTAATACACTACAAGTAAACTAAACAGAAGGCCAGTGGAATGCTAAACATCCACTTTCTCTTCTGTTGTGGCTGTGCTGCAGCTTGGGAACACTCAGCCTTGTTGCTACAACATCTGGACAACATTTGTGGCTGTCTCTCAAGTGCACGGGTGTGCACCTCCGGTGAATTTTAACTTTCAACATCTCTCTGCCTCTAATCTATATTTAATGTTTCATGACTAGTAGTCAAAGAAACTTCAGCTAAATATCAGGTTGGAATGAAAATGATCCTTGGGAAAATACTCATTTTCAATATTCGCCGGCGTATTATCTGTGACAGAGACATTCCCTGGAGATTTGTAGCCCATTCTCTCACAGTAATAATAATTAAGACTCGTGATTACTGTGCCCACATAATCAAAGATCGCTTCATAAAATGTACTCCCTAAAGGGACGAATTCCCTGCTCCTAACTGGATGTCAGTCAGAGGGATCAGCACCCCCAGGGATCTGGAGTCTTTGCTTGCCCTTTTCATTACCGTGTTGTTAGCATTGTGTTACTTCATATTCTTCTCAATGCAAATGAGTAGGTAATCATGTGTAAATCGTGCCCTCCAGAAGGCACATGTGGTGAGGTTTTTTCCCCAAATCTACCACAGGGATTTCTCACATGGAAGATAATTACATCTCTGCCATATGGGCTCATTTATATTCTATTACAGGTTAAGCTAATATGACTCAGAAATATGCTAAAAATATCTCAAAGTATTTTGAGCACTGTCAAAACAGTTGTCATTTCTTGCTTGCCTGTTTAATTGTGAGTGACTTTGTATTTATTTAGAGATCTGTAGTGCCACGTAACTTCAGAAAAACAAAATCAGGCCAGTTCTGTGTTGCCCAGTCTCCAAAAAATACTTTAAATTCACTCCCATGACATTCTCTCTTAGTAATGACAAATAAATCAGTGAACAATGAAACTGAAAAGCCTCTAAGACATATTTACCTGAAGTAACACCTCTGTGGGTTTTAGATTTCCCAGGAGGAAAGGAACATGCATTTAAGTTGTGTAGCTTTCTTCTAATTAGGCTAGATCAGATCTGTGTTTGATGCAATTACTTTGTCCTGACAAAACTCTCCTTGTGCTTTAGCCACAATAAGAGTACAAACCTCTCTACTCATGGAAGAAGGGGCATTGTGGAAATAACTGTTGCCTAAAAATAGATGGTAACATAAGAATAGGTCAGTGGCAAATACCATAAATAAATACTTAAAAATGAAGCAACTAAAGGTTATATGACATTGTTTTCAGTGTTGTGGTACTACATAGTAATATGTTATTTTTCAGTTTCAGCGGAAAAGTTTCATTTCACTGTAAGATTTTATTTGACAAAATTTTTTAGTTATTTCATTGCTTTCTAAAACTACCATGACTAACATCTCTGGATAAATTCTGGGCCCACCACAATCAATCTTCATTTGATTCATAAGTTCTGTATTTCACCCTTTGAAATTTGATCAGGTTTCTTTTATTTTTCTAGACAAGGAGAAAACACGTAGTACAGAGGTAGGAGGGTTAGGCCAGGGGCTGGGAATGAACTGCACTGGACCTGCATATGATGCTTTGCAGAAGCAGTGACTGACTGTTGTTCCAAGGAAAGGCTTAGTAGAAGTTGGGCTGGGGTTTTGAAAACAGTAGCTGTATATTTCCTGTAACTGGAAGATTAAATTCAGTCCTGGTCTATAAAGCCCTTTGATGTTTTAAGTGATGAAAAATTCTATGTAGATTTAAAATCAATTCTATAACTATGAAATACATTCTGGTACCTTTCTAGAACTGATGAATTAATTTTCAGACAGTTGCTAGGAAGTGCTTGCTGGTTTACTTTCTGTTTTTATTTTACTATGAAATAGTCAATATTTTAGATTATTCAGCATTTGAACACCAAGTTCAACATTTCCTGAATGCTTTTTGCATGTTTTCAGAAAACAATAATTATTGCTAACATGTTTGCTCAGACATTTTTGTATGTTAGCAACTAAGACTCAGTACAGGAGAAGTCCCCTTGCAGTCAGACATTTCAGTATTTTTCTGAATCAGAGCCTAGAATCTATGATGTCTGTAATTGTACAATAGCATTAAACTCACAGGAGAGAGTTTCTTTGGAGTTTACCTTGTTCTTAAAAGACACCTTTCAGAATCAGCTGACGCAACAGGGTTTTGTTCAGAACTGTGCACTGAGCGTTGCCAAATAAGGAGAGCAGTCTGTTTGACTGTGTGTTCAGTGTATAAGGGAAAATAATTCAGGCCAGACACGAGTTTATTACCCGAGAAATGTATTTTTCCAGCCTTCATTATTCCTGAAGCAATATAAGGGACACTACAGTGACTTCATACTTCAGGGAGGCATAAAAAGAGAGTGGTCTCCTGGGCCATGGCACAAAAAGAAACAAACTTCAAATCTCAGAGCTAACTCCATTAAGTAATGTTTTAATTCAGCTGTCATAGACATTTGATTAAAGAACCTGTTATACAATTTCTTTTGCAGTTTCTATAGCCCTGCTTCTGTAAAAGCATCCCGTGCCCTTGGAAAAACAATCAACTCCCCCTTTTGTGCACAAAAGGGAATCTTTTACTTGACATCTTCACAGCTTGCTTCCTTTTTCTTCAGGCAAGGGTTTTCATTTTCATTCCACAATTTCATTTAGTATGAATGTACGGTCATTGTGGATGCTGCACTGAGAGATCACTATGTATCTGTCCTGGTTTGGTACTCTTCCCTGGGCATCCAGCACTGCCCATTGCTTTGACTGCATCAGAGTGGTGGCCATTCTGACATCCCTTTGTCACACCAGAGCATGGGCAGAGGCAAAGGAGAGTCTGAACAGGTAACGGGATTCTCCAGTATTCAAGACCACAACCTTTCCATGAGAGAGAATGCCTGTGAATTTGCCCTCCTAAAATTCTCCTTTATTAATTGTATGCTGGAGGTGACAATTTGGTGATATTTGCATTATGTGTTTGTCAGCTATATGTCAGTATGTCAATACTTTTCTCTAGATAGTGAACAGGCATGGATTTTAAGCAGAAATATCTCACTGGTGCTGCATGCATATGCTCAGTTGTGTGTTCTAGGTGAGGTGTTTATTTGTGGTTGGTACCTGGAAAGTTCTGGTCTATGTGGGAAAGAGGTGCGTTTTGCTGTATGTACAGTTGACAGGAATGGCTAAATCAAGTGCTTTTCGTTGAAAATTGAATTCTTAATATCCACACCAATGTTTTAAATCAATCATTCCTGGATATACAATTCATCTTATGATTAAGCTTGAACCATATTTGTCATTTGATGGATAAATGTGAAATTCTTTGCTGTCAAACATGATCTACTTCCCGCTGATACCCAGCTCCCTGAAACCCTTTGTAAATAATTATAGTTTGCATCATCCGTTTGGCTAACATGCAGTGTCTGCTTTCCAAATCTGCGTAGATGATAATCTGTTTTAATACCTGTACAAATCAATTAAATTTATTTTGTGTGCTGTTCAGTGTATGCCAAATTGGGTGGGAGAATAGAAACACTTAACAGGGGAATCAGACTTCGCATAAACATGCATGAGATAAGCCTTGCAATGTGTGTGCGGGAGGAGGTGAAATTTAGCATTTAATTCCCTCATCTACAGACAGATTAAAAAAATGGCTTCCAGAAACAAAAATATAGGGCAGGATTGTGGAGCCCATACTCATGTTGCTGTGCAGTTTCTCATTGGATTTGTCCCACTGAAACTTAATATCGCCTCCAGGGTGGCTGAAAGGATGCAGAGTGTCTTGTGAGGCACTTTAATGCTTTTTCTACTGCAGAATGTAGGCAGCATATCTTCAGACTTCCTCATGGGGCTGGACTTCTGACTTCTCTTTGCAGTTTCTGATCGCCAATGCTGCGATGTAGGTTAGGAGTCTGTAAATCTCCAAACTGCCTGATGGCAAAACTGGTGTTTGTTCTGATGTGCCTGATGGGATCTGCAAGAGGGGCTGAGTTCTGTCTTCAAGCCTGTATATCCTGGCTTTCAAGCTTTTCTCTTAGACTGTGAATTTCATCATTTGCAAAATGAAGCCTTTTCAAGCAAAAATTATCTAGCTAACCTCCATTTTTACCTTCACACATAACCTCCCATAGATAATGTATGGTTGCACTGGAAACACTTAAAGATGATTGTGACTGAAATACTTTTTACTCCCCACTAACATTCATAGTTAAACAGTGCTACAGATAGATTCAAGAATAGAATGTTAAACACATTTCAAAATATGGGCGTGGAAGGGTGAAAATCTGTGCCAAGAAAACTGTTGTAAGGCTAAGTATCTACTAAATAAGTGTTGCTAAAATTTTGCAACATAAAACCCTGTACAGAAAAGATCATTGTCAGAGGGAAGATGGATTGATTCATCCTAATTTTACAATAGTATTCCTGATTGTAGGTACTTGAGGACAGTTTGGTTTTAGAAACAGCAGTATATCCTTTGTTCACTTGGTTTCTCACTTGTGAAAAAATGGGATTGGATTTTCCTCCTCATAGCATATATATAATTCCTGTTAAAATACTCCACACTATAAAATTGCTTGAGGAGGACAGAATACCAAGCAAAAACGAGTAAGTATTTTAAGATCATTCCTCTCAAAAGAGAGCATTATGTGTCTGTATTCTTCTAGTTCTTTTGGAGAAGAATTTTCTGGGTAATGCAGAAAGAGGGCAGGCAGGTAATCCTGCCATGTTCTTATATTGGGTCTGTGATCTGTGAAATGGGGCAATGATGGTATAAATGCAAACAATGGAGTAAAGATGCTTAAGAAGTATCAAATGGTATTATATTATTGCAGTGAAGGTATTTAACATACATGGTAAAAAGTAACAACTGTGGTAATCAGCAAGAAGATTGCAGACCATGTCCTACTGCCAGCAGGTGGGCAGGACTGTGCCCAGTTCCACAGGGCAGTGCTGGTGGCTTGCAGCTCTGTGCTGGAAGGAGCAGCAGAAATGCCTGTTGTCTCACCTGGAATAGGAGTGTGGCTGGCGCCACTCATATCTCCTGCAGGGTAAGAAATCATGAGTGACTGTGTTTTCCAATGTGAAATTCATACTCATTTTAGGTAACTCTTTAGGCTCAGTGACATGACCACTTAGGGCCTGATTGTGTGCATCCTCTATGTCACACTTTAGCCCTGGCCTAGTTTGATTGGCAGCTAAACCCAAGCAGTTCTGCACCCAGTCCCCCTCCACCCAATAGGGAAAGGGGAAACGGAAATAAGAGAAAAAAACTTGTGGGTTGGAAACTGAAACTAAAACAGCTTTAATGAAAAAATAATAATAAGAAGGAAAAAATAGTATTAATAAGAAACAATAATAAAATATATACAATATACAAAATTGCCCCTGCTTGATTACTGTCACCACTGATGCTGAAGAATAGGCATGGAGATAGGTCCCAGGCTGGACTCGTGGCTGATAGGAACTGGACTCAGGAGATGGTTCCAGGAACACGTGGATCCAGGGGCAAAAAGACAGATGAGGTCTGTATTAGATGGCAGCCATTGCTGAAGAGAGCTTGACTCGTGTGATCCCTCAGTTTTATACTGAGTATGATGTAAATGGAATGGAATATTCCATTGGTCAGTTTTAGGTCACATATTCTGTTCACTGCTCCATGCAGGTGCGACCCTTTTTCACCTTTATCACTTACAGCATTCCACCAACTTGAGGATGACTTTTGTCTCCTTAGGGACAGATGTAAACAATGACCTTTCTGCATACCAATGCTCTGTGTTGTCTCTTCTAGAGACAAACACTCTCTGAAAATTCACAGTTAACTTTCAGCAAATGAAGTTACTTAGATGAGTCTTAGCTGAAAGCTAGAAAATCACTTCTGCTTTAGCTCAAACCAGAAGACTCTACTGACTTGTTCACACATGCAAGAGTTGTCCTGTTGACATGAGTAGTTTGCCAGGACAAACATGTTTTGTTTAGAGTGTGAGCTGCAAATCTTTTCTTTTTAAAGTATATTTCTCTCTTGCTTTCTGGGCCCCTGCTCAGTTTCTAAATGAACATTTTTGGAGAGGGATGTTCATTGAATGGGATTTCTTTCACTTTCTGAAAAATAGTAGAAGCTCACCCTACTGTTCATCCTTACATGTGTGACACAGATGGGTTTTGCAGAGGCAAAACATTTACTTGCTTTTGAAAAGCTTGGTTACCTTTCTCCTTCTTTATAGTTGTGAATATTTCACTTGCCACCAGCAGTCTGCATACTGCTGGCTTAAATTCATCTATGTAAAAATCATACTAAATATGGAAATACCTGTCTTTATTCAGTATTCTAGTAAATCTCTGCAAAGCTTTTTGTAGCTGAAAATATATTATTGATTTTTCAAAACATGGTGGGAAAACAATCACATTTTGGAGGTACTTAAAGAATCACCCTATATTATGTCATGTTAAAAATGTGAAAATCTGAAGGTCTGCCCTTCTGAAGCTATAATTATGAGTGCTGTTAGCCACTTGAGTTGTTACATTTGTTTCTCCTTCCCTAAATGTTTTGTATATTTTTAGTGCCAGTCTAAGCACACTCAGGAAGGTTTTTTGGTTAAAGGTAAATGTATCAGAATTCTTTCAGTTGACTGAGAATTTTTATTACAGGCTTGATCTGTTATTCCACTAGTTTGTATCTTGCATGACTATTTACACCAATGAAATGAAGTTGTTAAATGGTGTAAAACAAAATGGATTTTTACTGCACCCTTGTTTAGCAATGATGCTGTGTTAAGATGCAAGGTAGCACAGCATTCAAAATATACATGCATTTACCAGGAATTATCAAATATTAATGCTGTTGGAATTTAAATGATCAAAGGATTACAGAAACAATGTCATACCTTCATTTCTTGGGAAGGAACAAGAGTTGTGATGTTGTAACTCATGGCTCAGAAGACAACTTCATATTGATCATCAAGCCCTCAAATGAAATGACCTCTATTACTGCTCATGTGAGCTGGATTTGACCTGGGGAACTAGAAGGTGAAAGGCCATACATTTCCTTTTACTTTGTATGTTATTTGCTGATAGATATTCTTTTTTATTCTATTCATGCTCTGATATGCAACCTGCCACTGTAGCTTAATGCCTCCATTTCAATGTTTTCTGAGGGAAGAGAAAGTAACAAGACTCACATGTCATTCCCAGTTTTGCTTTCTCTTCATATACATTGATATTTCTGAAAGTTTATACTGCCTATGCTTTACGTTTTCTTTTTTTTTCTTTTATTTTTTCCTCTTTTTCTTTTTTACCAATGGAAATGGATGAAGGACCTTGTCAAATACACAGGGCAGTTCAAACGGTGTCCGCAGCATTGGCTCTGTTTCCTGGAAATCTCTCCGTCTTGCACAAAAGACGTTATTTCTTGTTACAGTGGTACCCTTCATGCCAAAGCAATTCAGAAGTCAAGTACATTCCTTGTCTCCACAATTTTGTTAGGCCATCTAATGCGAGCACAAATCTTCAGAGAAGCTCTGTAGGGAGCCAGTGTGGTGAATAGTCAGACTTAACGTTTTCAAAACAATTCATGTCACTGAAGGTAAAGAAGGGGGCTGCAAGTTACAGTTTCCATAGGCTGATATTTTCTTCATGGATAGGCTTGCATCACTGTAATTTTTCATATGTGTAATTCTTGTATAGTTGCAGATACATTTTAGACAGCCTTTCTTTTTCTATTGCATGAGTCAAAATTAGTGCCCAGCTCTATGCATTCAACTACACTGAGATGCACAAGCTGAACCCAGGTTGGAATTTAGCCCTGTGAGTTTTGTGCTGTCTCCATCAATGTGAGGTTAATGGATGAAAGTGTACTCTTTAGCTGTTATTGCATATTTAGGAAAAACTGTATGCATGAGTTTTACCTTCTGGATATATTCACAGTGGTGTGAGAATGACTCTTAGGATCTTCCACTGCAAGTGATATTTGAGGGGTTTAATGCTAGTTAAAGGTCTGTGGTATAGTGACCCCGTTTGCACGTAATTATGGGAAGGGCAGAGACAAGAGGAATGGGGCATGTATGTGTACAGTGCATTATGGAATGCAATGTGTAGGCAGAAATATTATGGGGAACCCAAGGCAAAACTGAGACTGTGACCCCGCTGATTTATGGCACACTCAGAACAGAGTTGAACAAGAAAATCTGCACTCTGAGTCATCCTGACTACACTTCAGGGCATGATGTGCTGATCTGACTGTTGATAGCGTGTTTTGTTTTGGGGGATTTTGAGGTTGGTAGTGGTGGACATAATCCAAATACAGGCAAGAAAAAGTTGTGTGTGTATGTGTTACTCTGCAGCATGGATGTACATGTATCCTGTGGTCTTATCTTCCTGGTGAATGAAACAACCCCAGTACCATCTGACAGTGGGGTTGGTTCTAACTGTTTGGCAGTAGGTGCCCAGCACTGTCATAATATCAGCAATTCCCACAAGACCGAATTTTCTTGTATGGCTATTCCAGACTAGATTGCTCTCATTTCTTGTAGAAGGGTAGCATTAAAAAAAATATCAAATAATTTTAAAAGAAGTTGCTGGTCAGCAAAGAGCAGGAAAGCATCTTACTCCGGTACGTATTATGCATCTGCGCTGAAACACAAAACAGCAGCTGCCTCGGACCTGCCCCCACAGCAGGGAAAGAGATTCATCTACGTTTAAAGATTCAGGGCACAGAAAACAGAATGATGACATCTACCCTCATTTCCCCTCATGCCCAATAACATGCACTCCAACAGATAGCTATACTTCTTCTACAGTATCTCCTTTATTTTCCTTTATCTCTGCTTTTCTATGTTCTTCCTTCCTAAAGCCCTTCTTTGAGCTTTATTTTTTTCTTGTGTTTAATTTGGAACTTATGTTCTTCAGTGACCAAATCCTTCTCTCTTTGTCTTTCAGCACAGCCTTCATGGCTTTACATCCACTGGAAAGAGCTGATCCAGTTATCTCGCAAATTACGTTTCAAGAGCCTGCAAGCCTGACTTCACAGATAAACTGGAGAGCACCCCAACCGATATAAATAAGGGACACAGCCTTTTCTGCTCTGTTCAGCAGTAGGTGACGATTACCCAATTTTGCTACAACACCAGTTGCTACCAGAGAGAACAGCATGCCCTGCCATCATTCCCAATATTCAGTCATTATGTGGTGCTTCCTGTTGTCTATTATTTTATATTAGGGTAGCATTTGGCACTCTCAGAGCTTGATGCATCCTGTCCAAACAGAGAAGATGTTTTCACTCCCAGATTTCTCACAAACTGAACATAAGTGAAGAAACGAGATAAATCCAGCAGGCAGCTCAGGTACCAGGGGAAATGGTTATTGATGCAATGAGTCACAGCAATGCCTTGTATAATTTCTACAGGCTCCACCTTTCTGGCGGCAGAAGGCAGAAACCCCTCTTTTTTGATTTTGTTTTGTTTGGAGCATAACATTTCCTCTCTTGGTCAGATGTACACTCTCCTTATGCCTCTACATCTGACTCAAGGTTGATGAATGTAGCAATACATCCCTCTCTGGAAGGAAGATGATACATTTTTGTTAAGCAGCAAAGCCAGTATTTTTCAATGTATTGTTGACTATCTGATTTCCACTTGGTAGAAGTATTAGGGAAAGTATAAAATAGGCATGTCCCTGGACAATGATGTGCTTCACATAGCTGAAGGAACACTTCTTCAGTGCTTTCAGACATCTCCATTTTACTGTCATCATGAGTTTTGTAGATTTGGAGAACACTGCAACACCTCAATAGTCCTACAGAGGTACTTATGGATAAGCTGCCAAAGAACATCTTACTCCATTAATGTAATACTGTGTACATTTGCTTGACTTGATCTCACATAATCCATCAAAATCTTAATGAACAGAAAACGTTGAAACAGCCTTACTGATGGGAATTACATTCCCCTGTCATCTCCTTGATAAGCTGACCACTTCACTGCTGAGGAGTTCATATTCCTTTGTTTTGCAATGCATGTGGTAAAATCGCTCTTCCTGGGAAAGCAGATGTTTCAAACCAGTAGTTAGAAAGAGAGAACATTCAGTCAGGACCTGTGCTTGGTGTTTGTTTTTGGTTTGCTCTTTATTTCACAGTCTCTGCTTTATTGCAGGAGGCAGGAAAGAGTGACAGGAGGAAAAAAATCAGTTAAAGGAAGTGATTTCATCATCCTTTAAACACACCTTATTGAGGAGCAGATTGTTTGTTTTGAGTTTTTCAAAAGGAAAAGATAAATCTTAGAAGTACATTTTTCAAAAGTGGGTCTAAGCAAAAAGCCAGATATGGACACTCAAGATGCCAGGTGCTGAAGTGACTATTTCTCACCATCAGACAGGTAAGCGCAGGAATAAGACTGCAGAGGCAGACTTCAGGATCTCCATAACCATGCCTGTTAAGGACTGCTCTGACAAACATCTGCCAGGAGGGGTTTAGCATCTGCAGCATTGCTTTGGAGCTGGGAGCTGGGCCAGATCACTTCTCCCCATCCCCTCAGTCTGTGGTAACAAGACTCCAGAGATCATATCTCTGCTTGCAATTAGGATAATTCAATTAATATTTCTCCCTTAAATTCTCATGGCCACTTCTGCATTCCGCACTCCATCCTTCTCCTTAAAATATCTGCTGTAATTAACTGGCTGCTATTGCCATACTTTATGTTAGAAAAGGCCATCTTGGTAGAGAGAAAAGTGGTTCCTACCAGCACTGAATTTTTATCAAAATGTAATGAAAGCTGTTCTGTAAACAAATCCTCAGTTGAAAGTGCTTTGAGTAGGGATTTTTCCATGTGAGATGAAAAGTGTTAGGGAGCCTCCTGGACAAGGGGAAGGTTAGCACTTGGACACTCCCCTGCCCTCAGCAGCCTCAGCAGCCCAGGATAGCATGTCCTGGCTTCACACCTGCATTTTCCCCAGCAGAGATGGGAGCAACTGTTTGAGCAGAAATGGTCGGAGAGTCAAATGCTCAGTTACTGACACCCACACACTCACACCCATACACTGGCATCTAGGAGATATTTATATTACACTAACTTATGCAGAGGCTCAGCCCACAGTTCAGGTAGGATAAAACAGCTTAAATACTCTTTCCTCTTCTGGGTTTTTAGAGGCTTCCATGCAGCTCCAGGTGATTGTGGCTTAAGTTGCCCTTGATGTATTTCCCCGTGGACTGCTCAGCATCTTTGTGCGCTCTTGTGCCCAAACAAAAGTTTACCTTTTTTGGAGAAGAATGATTTTTCATGTGACAAACTTGTATGACAAACTTTTTAATATGTTGCAATTGTGTTTTTCAATATAGTTTTAAAGCCATTTAGGGTGGATTTTCTGGCTGTTATTCAGAACAAAAATCTATTCAAGTGATAAGAGGGAGAGTTGCATTTCTTGTCCTCTTATTTTTCAGCCCTCATCACAAGTCATGTTTTCTCCAACTCAAAATTCTGAAAAATTTTAACTACTTGCATGGCATTTAATATATGGTATAATATGGTATAATACCTTGAAATAAGAAAAGATAATAAAATCAACAGAAATTGAAATGACTCCTAGTTTTGTGACATATCTCTTGGCCACAACTGATTGTCAGGTGCCTAAAGTCAATTTCCTAAATGGATGCTCTTCCATCTTTCCCAAATAAATAAATGAAATGAACTCTCTCCCTTCTATGTTATTCACCTATTACTGGTTTGATATATTGAGATTAAAGTTTAAATTGCTTGAAAGAAATTACTCAGATTAAATTACCACTCAGTAAAACTTCAGCATAGAGATGGTTTCTTTGTTTTGGGTTTACACAGCATAATGAGGTTCTGCACCATATCCTTGAGACTTTGAAGCCCAGAGCTATCCCTAGCAAATGTTTGTGTTGTGAATCTGCTTCTCCATCACCTGGGCAAGCTACTTCTTCTGTGATTTTCTCATCCTTGTTTTTTTCTCACTTATTCACAGATAAGATGTGAGCACCCGCTGTGTCATGACCTCAATGCAGAAAATGGACCACTGTACATCCTTGTTTATATGGAGGGCAGCAACATCTGGGCAGTTGCCAATGGTTTCTTTGATACTTCACTGCCTTCCTTCTCATCACTGATTTCCAGAGCAGCCATCACTGCTGCCAAGCACAACCCTTATCCTGCTTCAGCCTGACCACTTAACAAAATATCTACCTATAGGGAAGAAAATTCACGTGAGGATTTCTCTGGAGTAAGAACAAGGGCAGCCCTTCAACCAGACCCACACGCCTGTGTACTAGGCTACAACACTGGGCTGAATACTTCAAAGCACACTCAGCCCTTTACGTGTACTCCCTGCCACGTCTTATTTTTGACCTTTCCCCTGAGAGGTAGGTCCACTAGTGAAGAGACGATAATTCAGCTCATTTGGTCACTTGGGACTCCCACTAAGGGGAAGAATAACAATTTAGCAGTAGCTTTACTGATCTGCATAGAAAATTCAGGCTCTTTTTTTGCTGACCCTACTGGCTTGCCACATACAGCTGTAAAACTTTATGCTCGTAATCCAGAAAGGCAGCTGGAATTTTCAGTCATAGGCTGTCAAATGTCATGTTCATACCACACAGGATTAAATGATAATAGTAGAATAATTCTTTTAATAAGATATTTAATACATATTGACATAGAAGCTTTTGTGAAGCAAATGCATAGGAATTTTGCGGCATCAGAGGAAAAACAGACACTGAATTTTGCAGCTGTCTTTTTTTAGAAATGATTGCTGTTGGTAATTCAGCAGATCTGTTCTGGTAGTGTTACACACACTCAGCTCTTACTGGAAGTCCACCAGACCATTTATCTGGAAACTGAGAGCGTTGAAAATCTGCCACTTCACGATGCCCTTACTGTGAGGCATCGCTTTCTTTTCTCTCTTTTGCATAGCTGTCCAGTCTATGAAAAAAGTAAAATTACTATACAAACATAGACCGTTTAGATCACTGAGCACAGCTCCCCATTACAATTGGATAGATGTTCAGCCACAAATAAGCCAGAAAAACTTGTCAGATCCCTATGACAACTTCCAGAACTATAAAAAAAGGCCTAAACACACTGTTTTACGTCACAGAAACAGGTTGAAGGATCAAGGGTTTCACTGCTGATTTCAGTTTTCACTAGCAATTATACCATTAGTTTATTATCAGATGATCTGAACAATTATAACAGCCTGTCCTACAGGGAAAGCCGGGTAACACATGATCAACCCCCACCAACCTGATTTTGGGGAAAATTCCTTTGCAACTCTAGATATGGCAGGTGATATAACCTTCTGGATATATCTCAAAAGCACTCGAGAGGTTTATATTTCCATAGAAGCACCAATGTAGCCTGTCTTGTTTCTAGTTGAGACCTATCTGAGGTGCTTCAGATTGGAGCCAAAAAATTGCAGAAGTCAAGTTTGTGGGAAGAAGGTCTCGATAAACGCCAAGAAAAATCTGAGATGTGAGATTATATAGTTGTTGTACAAATGAACACAATGACAAAATGCCCCCTTCTTTCAGAGACAAAGGACAAAGAACTCATTACAAGTTTAAATTTCTGATACCAAGATCCCCTCCTTAGCCTACAACTCAGTTCCGTTCAAAACGCTGCAAGTCTTCATTTCGCATATGATGAGAATCTTTATGTTTCCTGGCTGGTCAGGATTTCAGCTCACCTTTGCTTGTAGGTGTGAAAATATGCTCCATAGCCTCTAAGTCTGTTCTGCACTTTATTTATTATAATCTTAAGCAGAAGGAATTCTTTCTTTCACTCATTATACAGGAAAGACAGTGTATAATTTTCATGCCTTTAGCAGAATTTTTCTTCCTTATTAATTTTTTTTTTTAATTGTTATGTTCCCAAGTGGAAGCACTTACCTGGCTCATTAAATTGCATAGAAGTAGACTGTCACCTGTTTTATTTAGTGATCTGCTTCTATAAATGTAGACACATTCACACTGCAAGATCTTGGAAGTGGCTTAGCTGATAAGAGGCAGCCTGTGCCCGTAAGGATGCACATTAAACAATGTCCAGCTGTTGTCATTTGCACACACAATGAATACAGTCGATGTGATGCTCAGGAGCGTGTCTCTCTCTGTCTTTGAATCAGAACAAGATGCTTACTGACCTTGGCACAAGTGACCTTCTGTCCGTGATTAGGAGAATATCCTCCCTGCACAGACATATAAATTGAAAAATAATCACATTCATTGACTATAGGCATAATAACTTTAATTCAAATGTTTTGCTTTGATTGCAAGTAACAGCTATGCATACATAGGTAGATACACGTATTTCTTCCTTTTGGATGTCCTGAATACAGCTTACAGATTTAGAAAAAACATGGACTTTTAATAAGTTTGAGCGAAACTTAATTAACTTGGATTTTAATAACATGCTGTGCCTTTAGAAATGCTGTTAACGATCCATACAGGAACGGGTTTTTCAATGTTTTTTATAATGCTGTGCATAAGACAAAACTAAGTTTGAGCAGTTTCCTCAGTGACTGTTAATAAAGAATGCAAGTTCCCAGTGTTTACATAATAACTTACAGCTGTTGAGAAGCTATTTTAGTCAGTGTATACACCAAGTTTAAAGTTACTGTCTCCAAATACCTGTGGTCTGACCACTTACTTCAGTCTGATGATTGTTTAGCTGAAATAATCTACCCATAGCTCCTCCTTTGGCTCCCTCCACCCAACAAGAACAAAACACAGAGATGTTTAAATAAACCTGAACCCGGCTTCTGGACACCTCCAGCTCAAGTCTCCGCAACACTTTACCCTGCAGGTTTGGGCAGGCTGTGGCGAGGGTAACTGTCACAGTGTGTTCAGACCCACTGGGGGCCGGGGTTAGGGGAGATGTCTCCAGCAAAGCCACCTTTACTTGATGAGGAGAGGTGGGTCCTCTCTGCTTGGTCAGTGATCCAACTTGGAGCCCACATCTGGAGCTCACCCACCCAGCATGGGTGGGAGGAGAGGGAGTAGCAGAGGGAAGTAACAAATTTTTCTTTGAAAAATATAGTTTATTCATTTCTTTGTGGGCTGCACATAATTGTTATTTCCTTCTTTTTTTTTTTCTCCTGCTAAATTAGGGGAAATTACTTATTCTTATATGAATGCAACCTGGCACTGGATGCTTGATTATTTGATTATGATTTTTATTGACAAAAAAATATTTTCACTCAATTTGATCATTACTTCTAAAATTGGTTTATGCTTTTATGTCGAGGTTAGTCTAGTTCCTGAAACAGAGCATATCATTCTAACGAACCCCAAAGATTAGTTTAAATGCTTTATTTCTCCCAATTATTATTATTTCTGAGGGTTTTTGGTTTTTTTGAGGAGGAGGTTTACTGTTCACTTTGTTTAGTATTTCACTAAGGCTTTTTTTTTGATCCAATCCTTTTAATGAGCATTGGATCCAGTCTAGGAAACTATGATAGAAGGTAAATCCCTTTTAAACAACAAATAGTACAGCTGAGTTATCGTCTGCTGGGGTTAGAAGGGTTGTTATGCTTTTGTATACAAATTGCTTAGGGATAGTAATATTTTCTACTTGGTCAAACATTTTTCATCAGATAAATCAGGTAAAAAGGTTGTATCATACAGATAACCATAGCTATGTAACCATAGCTTCTTTCCTGTCCTGTAGTTGCAAGGGAAAGAAAAGATACATTTTCATACTTGGAGAAAAAGGGTCAGAGTTACAGGGGAAAAATGGTATGAAAGTGCAAAGCCTTGGATATAAGTAGCTAGCCCCTAAAGCAGGTACTAACAAGACCTTCTTGACAACCACTGAGTTTTGTGCATAGCAGAGGAAAAGTTACAGCTGGAAGAAAAGAAGCAGGCAAGGAATATCATTGTACTGTATCTGACTGGGATTATAGCAACTGAATGAGTCATTGTTATAAAATACAGCAGCGAAGTGTCCTTTCATGTCTCTCGATGCAGATTGAATGCAGTCCTCACCAAGATGACAAAATTCATTTTGATTGAATAGTTGTCCATATTTTTAAATGAAATGCATGTGGGGCTATTAGCTCAGCTCCCCGTTGAAGGCGGCTGCACCGCAGCCCTGCCATATGTTTGGCAGTGTTTGAAGCACCTGGCATCCTCCAGAACAGACAGTCACATTTGAATGGTGATACGTATTAAACCATCTCACAGCTTTCTCTCCCTACTCCAGGATAGGTATTTTTTACATTAAAAAACCCAAGATAGCAAGATATAAAGGGTTAAGCAAAGATTTATTTACATAAAGTATTTTATAAAAACATTAAGGGAAAAGAAGACAGGGCTGGCAGGGATCCTGGATGCCTCCTTGTGCCTGAGGAGGACAGGATGGGCAGGATCAAGGTCTTCTTTCTTTGTCTGAAGGAGACACTGACTTTAGGTCCAAAAAATATGAATAATAAATTGTGCTTTTATTATGGGTTTATCACGCTATTATTAAAGCTAATAGGCAATTTTTCAGCCTGGAGTACTCACTCCTACAAGTCCCGACACTACAAAATTTTCCTCTCTTTAATATCATTAAGAAACTGATACGCTGAGTTGCATGCTGAGAAGGTCGGTCACATCCTTCCACTGAAAAACGAGCAAGTTACTTTTCCACTGAGTATGGTTTAAATCTTTAGTGACCCATGAGTCTGAATTTCAAACAAACAGGAATATTGCATGTCTATGTGCTTCTCCTGGGCCAATTTTTAAAAAGTGTTACCATAGATTTATGGTATGTTTTGTGGTTAAAGAGCTGTTTACATGATTACATGAGGTACCATTAGTGTGGTCTTGATTACCTCCACCACTGAAAGGTGAACTCAGGTAGGAACAGGTGATAGCAGAGACTGGAACAATAATAAGAGAATAGAGAACCCATCACATGATGGAAGTTAAAAGAACTTTGCTAGTTTTATGCTGCAAAGGAAGATCTTAGAGAATATGTTTCTCTAAGCATGTCTCCAGGAGGAAAAGGACCTTTCTTTTGAAGGGCAATGCAGCACAAGGGTATAAACCAGATATGAATACAATCATGTTGAATGCAGAAAGGACTAGCAATGAAAGTGGTGAGAGTCTCAGATAGAGTTCTAGGAAGTTACTGGGGTCTGTAACCACAGTTTGCAGCTAGTTTGAGGTAGCTCTGTTCATCAAGTGTGATTATATGGTATTCTACAATAGTAGGTAAATGACCTTGATGAGGGAAAAAAGGGCCTTTTCTAATAATTTTATCAATGTTTCCGATACCAAAGATGTCTTCCACTACAGATTGATGAGGAGTGCTGAGGATTTCACAACACACTTTCTGGTTGGAAATCGTACAGCATTGCTTCTTTTCTTTTTAGTATAGTGAAGTGCGGAAATGAGTTGAGTGCTCATGTTGTTTCACTCATTCACTCTGAGGATCATTTTCAGATCCCACTTGTATCATTCTTCTGCCTGCAGCTGCTTCCATAAGCATCTCAGTGGGTCGACTCCATCTAAAAAATCCTGTGCTTCTACCAGGATTTCTGTCCCATTCCATCTCCTCACTTTTAAAAGAAATTTTAAGTAGTTTTTAGCAATAAAAATACAGAAAAATGCCACCCCTAAGACGTAGAATTCTCTGGCGGCTAAAAATGATGACAAGCTCTGTAAGGGGATGGTTGCTGTTTATTTTTCTAGATTGTTGTGATGGCTATACTGATTTTTTTTATAACATTCACTTCTGGTCATTTATGTCCTATACAATGTTGAAGTACAAATGAGCAAAAAACACAGCCAGTTTTTCTACCATATTTGACTTAAAATAGGCTAACTGTAATAAATTCAAAGGCAAATCTGGTAAAATGAAGGAGTTCCAAATCATCACAAATATACTGACCATTTGTGGTTTAACTGTGTGCTGATGGACATTACCACAGGAAGATGAGCATTGTCCACCTTGCCCACCATGCTTCTCACTGGAGAGACTGCAGAGGAGGTCAATAAAAGTGGGACCAGAAAAGCATAGGGGTAACTGCACACCCATTTACTAGCACCAAGCACTACTAGAATTCCATAAAAATGGAAACAAAACAAGGATATGGTTATGTCATACATACACATTTCTACGTTTCAATATGTTTCATTCATGGCAGGAGCTTTGACTTCTGAGCAATTACACTGCTCACAGCAATAAAAAAGCTGTTCCACTAACCGAGGCCAAGCAAGGTCATTGTCTGCATCCACAAAGCCTGGTAGGCTATATGACACTTCGCAAGCTTCCAAGTGTTGATAAAATAAGATGAAACAGTCTTTTCAACTATGCATATAATTTTGTTTGCTCTTTAGAAATTGTACAGCAGTCTCAGCTGTTGTTTTATTGTCCTTATGGTACCAAAGAGGAAATATATAATTTGAAAACAAACCAAAATAAAAACCACGTGAAGGAGGAATTGCTGAGGCTGGTAGCCTGTAATTAGACCTAACATCTGTGTCGAGATTCCAGGAAAACAAATGCATACCACTCTGTCCCATCAGCTCTGCTTAGGCTCCAAGCTTTAGCAGTACGGATGCCGATTTTTTTTGTAGAGTTGATATCTCACCTAGATGGGCCAATCATCGTCTCATATGGTATCAGGCATATACAAGATAATGGTTGCAAGCTCCATAGCTATGTGATTAAAATACATCATAGCACACCTATTGTTTCATAGTAAAATAAATTACTAATGCATTTAATTGAACATTTTTAGCATCATTTTTGTTAATCAGTAGCTTTAAAGAAATTCAGAGGAGGTTTAGAAATATTTGTACATTCTTGATATAGTTTATAGCTTTGTTTGGTTTTACTTATATTCCTTTAGACTAGGGAGAAAAGTGCCTCATTGTTTTGACTCAGACTTTTTTGGTTTCTAAAGCAAAATGCTGATAAAGGCCTTGAACTCCTTCAGTAGTTGTATGTAAGGTCTCAGATACCATTACTGACCCGAGTGTTTGTGATTCCTGATTCCTGGATTGGCTTGCTGCTTCTTCCTGGCCACAGCACCACTTTAGCCTTGTTGTGTTATATTTAAGTTGCTGTCTGGGCATGTTTGTATTGTTACTTGGGCATGGCGACCTTTGATAGTAAATAATTTTGACTGGACCAGATTGGGTTGAAGTGAAAGAAGCAAACAAATGCCGGTTTGTTTTTAATTTAAGAGACACAGCAATTTAGATCAATTTGAAGTTCGGTTGCAAAAAAACATTCTGAACTGTGTGTTTATATTTCATTAACCCAACTTCAATATATCTAGCATGTGGAATTTGTTTATAACATATATAAATATACATATGCTATTTATTTATATGTGTTTATATGTGTATATGTACGTATATAGCGACAGACATGCACAAGTAGATGTGCGTAATACGCATGGTAATAATATAGCTCCATCATTATCAAAAATTTGAGACTGAATTTCATCTCACATACATTTACCCAACAGAAAGGTGACATCTGTGCTAGGCTGCTCACGTAGGTGCCTCTGAAATCTATGGAGAGAGACAGCCAGTTCGAGAGGGTGATCTGTACTCATCTATTTAGAATGGAAGACACATATCTCTCTCCATTGCCTGCAGAGAAAGCCTACATGACTAATTCAGAGCAAATACTAACTTTCAGAATGCTAGAGTTAGGGACAGGAAAACCAAACCAACTGTATTTTCAAAAGAACCCTCTTTTGTGGAGCTGGCTGATCTAGATTCCTGCACCACTTCTGGTTCCTGCTTTTGGGTTTTTTTGTGGTGGTGATAATAGTGGTGGTACATATCATCAAGTTAGGAAAGATGTTTTCCACTACAAATCAGAAGGATTTCATTTTTTTTAGAAGTTTATGGTAATGATTAAAGTGTAAAGGAAATTGTTCGTGTTGCCAATTCATCTTTTATTTTGTTTTTTTAATTTTCTCCTTAAAAATGTCTTTGAAGCAGATAATTGTATAAATGTGACTTGATCGCTGAAATCACTGGGTGGACTTTGAAATCATGAGGGAAGAAGAAAAAGGGAGGAGAAGAATTCATGAGATCTACAGTAAAGAGAATTATTAATCTGCAGAAATATGTGCCTCTGTTACTACTGGCTCTGCGAAAAACTGATTTCACATGTTATAATGTGCCTTCTAAAACTGAAAAAACAGGAATGGGTGTGGAAACCTACATTTGTACAGCATATGAACACTTTGATCTCTTAAGAAGGCAGATGTAGAATAAAATGTAAATTAGATTTGGAAAAAATGCAAACCCATGAGAGAAACAAAGCTAAAGACCAAAAATCACATCTCCTGGTTTAATGGTGAGACTTGGCAATAACGTCTTTGGGCGCTTCTGAAATGAAAACTCAGATGCTTGGCTCAATTGGCACAGAAATTGCCTTGAATATAAATTTTATCTCTGCCTTTCCAGTACATTTTGAGAGCCAAATTCCAGCACTGTCTGACAGAATGTTAATATTTCTCTACAGTCACAGTTTGAATAAAGAGTCTATCCTATAAGCAAGGGAAACCATTGTGATGAAGTTCTTTCCTTAAGTAAAACAAGTGGAAGTTAGAACAGGCTGTGTCTAATGCAGGCCAGCTCCCAGGCTACTGTAAAAGAGCATGCAGTCCTTTGCAAAATTTGGAGGCTATGGTAAGTGCACTAAAAGGAGTGATAATTGCTCTGTGACATGCAAAAACACTTTTGGAGATAACAATAAATTGGTAAGAAAACTTGTTAACCAAGTTAGTAGCATTTTGCTGCTCAGACAAGAGGTTTTAGGACGACGGTAATTTGCAAGGATTAATCTAGTTCAGCAATCTGCAGGCTCTGACCTTTGACAACCCTCCTGGTGCATCTGGATGTCAGGAGGATAAGAAGGTTGGAAAGGCAGATGGGTCTGCAAGAAAAAGCAACCAAACCCCATCCTGTGAAGTTAGTAAATATGCCTTTTGTTTAGCTAGGTGATGGGCAAATTGGATGTATTAACACCTCATTTTCTAAAGTTACTGTTGAATTAGTATGCTTTAGTTTCACAGAGGCCAGCCTAAGAAATTCTGTGCCAAGTTTCATAGCTTCAAAGTGCTATTTGTTCTAAATTAGATAATCAGAGCTTCCAAAAATTATGTCAGCTATGTGTCCAGTTGGCATAAAAAAAAGAGAAACACCCTATGTCAGTGTCATTTGAATAAACAAGTTAGCAGCTAGTAATAAAGGCCATGAAGGGAGTAACTTAGAAGAGTATGAGTTCCTGACTCCAGAATTCCTGTTCTCTGACCCAAACAACATCACTCCCACACACTGGGGAATGTATGGGAGTGCCAAAGCTGAAAAAGCTGTATCAAAAAGGCCAAAGACACAGGAAACTTCAAATTTCGATCTGGATCTTAAATTCACCACTTCAGCCTCTTTCTAAAATGAAGCGCAACTCCCTTAAGTTTTGGGGACAGCTCAGCACGATACTGCAGGGAAGTCAACGAGGAGAGGTAGAAGTGAAATGGCAGTAGACTTCCACAATAGCAAGAGGAGGAGTGCTGGAGTTGAGAAGATGCTCCTGAAGGCAAGGATTGTTGCCCCTCTATTCTAAAAGCACATACATCACTCAGTCTCCCAGGGAGATAAGTTTCCTCTTTTAGTCTAGTTTGAATCTCAGGAAAAAACAGAGAGAGATATGAACTGCAAGATGTTTATATGAACAACCTCATGTCCGGACCCTTAGAGCTTTATCCATTAGTGGTGATAAAGAGTCTTAAAACAAAACACTCACTGGGAAACAATTATTGACAATTATCTCTCCTTTAGTACACTTATTTCACTGAACTAATAATAATAATGATGACGATGAGAAACTTCAAAAGATTTATAAAGCCCAAATACTTCTTTTTTTTCTAAATTGTTTAATGTGTCTGTCATTTTTGGAAGCCATCATTTCTGTGAAAATCCTTTATTAAGGGTTTGATGAATTTGGTAATAATCTTGGGATGAATATAAATAATGAGCACGAAAAATCTTTAGGTTATATTAAAGTTAATGATTATTTGAGGAATATTTGAAAAAGAACCAAGCCTTCCCCTTGTCATTACCGAGTATGTCCAATGCAGTAGCACGAAACGTACATCTCACTGTAAGATAAACCATCAGAGGAAGTACTCTGGTTTCAGTTGTGGTTGCAATGGGGAGTG
This sequence comes from Dromococcyx pavoninus, assembly GCA_033558185.1. Classification (NCBI taxonomy): domain Eukaryota; kingdom Metazoa; phylum Chordata; class Aves; order Cuculiformes; family Neomorphidae; genus Dromococcyx; species Dromococcyx pavoninus. Next base: position 1,647,963 of record JAUMJL010000098.1, read on the forward strand.
GCACACCCTCCAATGACAGAAAAAAAGTGGAATAGAAGACCAAATTCTTTTAAAGGTCAGATGTGGATTCAGGTTTGCATCCAGAAGCTAAACCCACAAGGACATCAGCAGGGAGCTGGGAATTATTCATTTGGGATCTACATTTTACAGCAGAACCCTTCCTCTGTTAAGCAACTACAAGAAAACTTTGACCTGACTACCAAAGACACAGGGAAGATCCAGAATCACATCTGAAGTTTACGTTTGCCTCATTTCTGATCTCCTGGAAGAAGGGCAGCCCTTACAAGTGCAGTTCACCAGATGATCTGGAGCCAGTGTTATACTTCTTCCTCTCTTTTTCCTTTCTCTCATATTTTCTTTCCATCCAAGACTGGCTTGAAAAAAGATGATGTTTGCTGTGAGAACAGTCTATGCCATCAGACTACTTAACGAATTTTCTTCCACAATTTATGGTCACAGAAAGGAGCTTGAAAACATTCGGAAATACATCCTCTTAAGTCTTTCTTTCAGTCTTTTTGGAAGGCTTGTGATGGAAAAACTAGAACCTTGAGAAAAAAATAAAGGGAAATTACAGGAAAGTGTTTACTTTAGAATAAAAGGAGAAAAAGGAAGGAATAATGTCTAAAAAGATGTTGTTACTGATTACTTTAATGTTGCATTTACTGTTTCATTTCAGTGATTCGAACCACTTTCAACAATGAACTCCGAGTGAAATTATTAGGTATTTCCAGTGCATTTATTCTGCAACTAAACTTTACAAAGTTATGGCAATTGTAATTTCAATATATTGTGTCAAATTTACTGTTAGCATTTAATACTTCACTATATGTATTACATTACCATGAATGCATGTATGGGGATATTATGTACATTTTCAAGCTTTTAATCTAGAAATATGAATTCCTTTTGTATCAGGGTTTTAAGTACCAGCTGTTTCAGACTTGTATGGATAACTCTTCTTTTGGTTTACATGACAATACCACTGATGCTTTCCAGTTTTGTTACTCTTCTTTTTTTTTCTTTTCTGTTTCATAGAGAAACAGTCAGGGAAAATTCCTTTTTCCTCTATAGGTAGCAAACCTCTCACTACAGCGTTGTCCTATTAATTTTTTTAAGTATATTTATGTATTTTCTACACGCATGTAGAAGTATTTGGTGTATTCCTTGTCATTAAAGCAAAAAAGTAACTACTACATATATTACCATCAATTTTCAAATTTTCTGTATTAAAAAAAAGAATGAAGAAAAATTGTTTTTTGAAAATGAATATTGCATATCCTTAGCACACATAAGAACACCAGGTCCCCCTCATGCACACTGGATTTTATTTAGAGAGTTAGCTGTTCATCTTTTAAATTTCAGGAGTCTTACAGCTCTCTCCACACGACATGTCACTGCCAATTCCTTTAATCAGTGCCTAATTGCCATAAAATGTGGAAAAAAAAAATCCAGTGCTACCAGATCTTCAACCAAGACTTAATATGTTTTATGTGATAAAGCAAGAACAGGTGTAATGATTCAAAGAGAGAAGAGCAATATTCTTTACCTTACAGAGTGCATGAGAAACTTAAGTAAAGGACTGAAAGAAGCATCACACAAAGGGATTACCATACAATTCATTGACAAAATGACTAGGGATTGTGGCAATAGAGTTGAGTAGAAGCAAGACAATGAATATATTTTCAAACTATTCAAAACTTATAACCAAGCAGGATGATCTTTGCAGAAGTCAAATGGCAAACACAGTCTACACAGTTGAGGTATAATTTGAGGTATAATTTGAATATTACAAAAATGCTTTATTCCTTTTGAGTTAGTACATTTTGGTTAAGAGAGAAAGTGAAAGGTGTTATTGCAGGGCAAGAACACAGTCAGGACTGCACTGCTTGTTCCATGGGCAGTATTTTTCTCCCCACAAAAAAGATCTAGAGCTGGCTTCTTTTACCTAAAGATCAAGCAGTTTTGCCAAGGATTCTCAGCCATCAGAATTACCCCAAACATGTGCAACAGGGTTGCTCTCTGTCAGTATAGTGTTTGGTGTGATAGATTTATCTGTCTTTCTAGATTTTTTTCCTAAACTGACAGTGGTATATTATGGATCATGCAACTGTTACTAGTCATTTGTGTTGTGTCACGAAACATCCACTTGACAGCTCACAATTTCTCTTAGTCAAATTGCTCTGTCATATAAGCAGTGAAGAAAATGTTTTGCCATTTTCAAAATCCTAAATCTAAGCAAGCTTATATAGTGATAGCATTTAAAAATGTGTCCTATTCACATGCCATTCATTCTTTTCATGTTTTTTCGTAAGAGAGATCCTGCATTAAATATACACAAAGCTTCAGCTATATAACCTTTTTCAAGATCAGTTTTCACAGCCCTATCTGGATGTTTTCTATGTGGGTATCAAGTCCTCAGATTCACAAGTAATTCAAAGTCTTTCATGGCAATATTCTTGATTCCTAGATTAAATTCTCAGTTGTTTTTTACAATGCACATTTCTCACTTAGATTACTCTCATCAAATTCTGCAGATGGAAGCTGCAGGGTATTTGCATATATTCTGAGGAATGCAAGGAAGGATTTTTATTGTTTCTATAAGGTTTCCCCTCTTTATTCTTCAGTCCATTTTATGTTTTGCTTAATGGTAAAGTGACAGTTGCTGAACCAGGTTTTAAAATGCATGTCTATCTGTCAGTTCCAATGTGTCTCACAGTGACATGCATTAACTTATCATGCTTGAAAGTACAAAAAGATTATGCTGTGGTGAAATGTTAACAAGGTCATATCATATACACGCTAGCTCGTTGCACTTTTCTTCCTTTCATTGCTCCTGTCAGGCATTATTCCATGTCATGCATAAATAATGTTGCTCTAGAGAGAAAGTCAGTGTACTTTATATTATTGGTGCTACTGTACTATTGAGACAGCCTGAACTTCTGGAGTGAATGTCAGAACATGTCACTTGCTAAATTATTGGTACCTAGCCATCAAAGATAAGTGTAGCAGATGAATACATGTATTCATGAATATAAGACTACTTGCTGCTTTGGATTGCCACAGCAGTAACCATATTGAGATAGTTTTCATATAAATGAGGTTTGGCAAATGACTGGCTGGCATCATGCATCTGATTTTGCTGGACTTCTGTAGAGTCTGTCAGACTGTACTGGGTGAAGCATGTGAAAGCACAGAAGAGAAGCACAAGAGGGCAATTTGCAGACCAAGGAAATATTTCATAAGCAGAAAGTCTCAGCTACTGAGAACCCTGACAGAGAGACAGAGATAAATAATTTTCCCTTGATATAATTCTGCATTACTATTGCAACTGTGCTAGTACATCTGCTGTAAGACCTCAGCTCCCCCCTACACTCCTCTGCTCCCAAACATCACCAGCAGCAGGCTTGGACCTCCACAGAGGCTTGCTCCAGGATTTTCAGTTTATATGAATAAGTCTCCCTGAACCTGATATCTGTCTGTGTGGGCTGTCTAGGTCTGCCACTTGCTTCCCACCCCTAATTATTCCCTCCAGATGGAAAATTATGATTTTTCGGCTAGATATTCCTGGCAGGTGTTGTGGTGAGAGACCTGCTTCAGTCTTTGTCCCCTAAGATAAATTACCACCCACATGCTAATTTCAGATTTAATCATAAGTAAATCTAAAATGATCCATGAGCATTTGCTTGAAGGTCTTTCACAGAATTCCTTTGCCAGTATATTCTTTCCTATCTTCATATATTAGGAAAAAAACTCATTTTGCCCAAGCCTAAGTCAAGCCAAAGTAAAGCTCTCTATAATAAATACTTTATTTCCATGGGTAACAAACAATGGTCAATAACAAATGGAGTTATAGAGTTCTGTGTGGGGTGAAGGAGCAGAGATAAATTTTATTGTCAGTGGAGAACAAAAGCATGTGCTGTATTATTGCTGACCTTACAAATGCTTCTTGGTTATTCCAGCTTTAATGAACATTTTTTCACAAGTAGGTAGTCAGTTTACTCAATAATTCTGAGAAAGGGGAGAGGAAATCTAATGCAAAAGACAGATTCAAACCAATCTGATTAATCTGGTTAATATAAAGGGTTGCAGGTCATGCAGCTTCCTCATCTCAAATACAGCTGCATCCAGCCCTACAGCCCCTGAGCTTTCTGTTACCACTCTCCAGCAACCTCTGCTATTATAGGCAAGAAAAATTAAAACTTTACTTCCTGCAATATAGAGGAGTCGGTTTGGCAATGTAATTCATACAGTGTTTGAGGGTTTTTATAGTGAACTTTGACTCTATGCTTATAACAACATGTGGCTTTAATAAATCTACAAGATAATTAACATAGACATGAATAGATATGTAGGGAAAAAGTGATCTTGTGTCCTTCTCTGTTAGGCTGCTTGCAATAGCTGATATTTATAGCTCTCAGTTCAAAGAAGAAAGTCTTTGTTTCCAGCTCTTGGAAGATAGAAACTCCTGACTTCTATGTGAGAGAGGTAGCAACTTCTCTGGGTGAGGCTTCCTCCCATAGGATTTGGTTTATTCCCTGAGACCCTGAGGAAAAGTTATTTTAAACTCAGGTTTTCTATTTCATTGTAAAACCTACACTTCACATGAGGTTTTGTTGCAATATAGCAGGAAAACTAGAAAATCTTGATGTAAAATCATTCAGAAAAATATGTTGTTTTAGGGAAAAATGAGTTTTTCCAAAATAAAACAGAGAAGCAACTGCCCACTTCTCTAAAGGAGCCCTTCTGGAGCTATTGTAAGCCAGAGAATGAGCCATGAAGCAGCTATTTCAACAACCAAAGATCACCTTCTCAGGACAAACTCCCAGTCGCCTCATTGAGATGAATATTCAGAGGAGTGTCCACGCTTTTCCTGGTTGCCCTGTATCTCCTCGTTGAGAGATGTCTCCTCACTCTCCAAGCAGAGTCACTATAGTCTTCATTGGGAGCTGTGTTTTTGGGAAGTTCTTGTGTCTCATGAGCAGAGTTGTAGTGGGACTTCAGTAAAAGTCCTGAAAGCCTACCTGGATTGAGGCAGTTGGCATGATGAAGAAGCTGAGTCACATACTGATGTTTGTCCTTCAAATAAATTATAAGACAATTTGACAAGAATCCAGGCAAATTTCTGATGTGCCCTGAGCTTTATTTTACTGGAAATTCCTCTCAGCTCTCTACTTTCCACAAAAATCTTCAGCTTAGTTGGAGCTCTTATTTTCAGATCAAAAAAGTTTCAACAAAAAATTCCACAGCAGCTCTACCACTAAGTCTATTTGGATTGCATCTCGGGGGCTGTCTCAATAGAAACAGACTATTAAATTTCACTTAAGTTTATAGTTTCTAATATGGCTGTTAGGAAAAATGAAACTTCTGACCACAGTGCAATTCCATTTTCAACATTTGTTTCATCTTGGAATAGGATATTTAAAAATATTAACAAATTGATTATATTTTGTATGCCTTTATGTCATCAAGGTATCAGAAATGGACTTTCATTTGCCTGTGAAGTTGTTCAGATTTTGACAAAATATCCTCTGGAAAAATGTCTCAGGCTATATTTTCTTGGTTCTAATTTAGTCAGTTTCTACTCGTTAGAGACTGATAAAATTAATCTGTGTTTTCAAATCAGGAAAGTTTATTCCAGCAATGAATATCTATGAATAATGAAACTTAAATAATTATGAATTTGTGCCCTGCATCTTCTACCCATTCTTTCTACATAAGCTCTTCAAATTTCCAGTTTAACTTCTCCCATGAAGCAGTCATGGTGGTTCGACTACTTTTTTCTGGTTTTTTTTTCGGATGGGCAATAACACAGCTGGGTCCTTCAAAACAAGTTAAATGGGAAGAGGAGACTTATGAACCTGAAATTTCCCAGGACTCACTGCATCCTTCAAAGTGAATCAGTTTTGGAGTTTCCACAGGGAGAACTCCTCATGTGGGAACTGGACTCATAAAAAATAATGTTGGCGAATGACAGGTACCATTGCCAAAATGTGCAAAGCAGGAACAGAAATCTGCTGTGTGCAGTCACTTTTTACTCAGTTGCTGTTGCTTCATTAATTTTTTCTTGTGTGTAACTTGCCACACCATGCCAGTTTTAAACCACAGGCCATTACCCTCTTGTGTTTCAAACTGTCATTTTACGTGAAAAATTAAACTAAAGTTTAATAATGCTTGTCATTTCTATAATGTGACTAATACCTTCGGACTTGGACTTCCAGGTAACCTCAGCCAAAGCATACTGATTTCTGTAGTCTCTACGGTGGAGAGGGTTATTAGCAGAAAGTAAAATTTCAGCTCTTTTACAGGGAAGAATTCAGCACATAATCTGATATATTTATGACTTCAAGAAAGCAACAAAACTGGGGAAGGTGTATTTTTCATGGGAAAGGTGATGTTTGATTGCTGTTGAATACTTTTCATGTATTTTTAATAGTCAAAATTCAATATTCACTGAAGGATCAAAGCACAACAGGCCAAATATTACTCTCAGATGTACATGTTTCGCTCGTACTTTTCTGGGATCATCTGAAATTTGAGGCATAGCTTTTTGCATTGGGAACTTTGTAACCTGGTGAAAGTGAAGAGCTGCTGCTCCACTTGGCAGTGATATCCCTTTGGTTGCTCTCACCAGTGGTGCAGCTGGGCTTCCATGAAGCTCCTAAAGAGGTAGGCATAAGAAAGGAATGGACCTTAAACCCATATTCTTGGGTATTTAGTTGTTGCCCCAGGTCCACAACCACTTATGCTTGTTCCACTCAGCTTCTGCAGAAACACCTTCCCCTCATTCTTGCAAGTTCCACTCCCTCTCACCTCCCATCTTTTTCTCTGACGACTTCACTTCTATCAACAAAATCCCACAATACAGTCCTGGTGGTACCAGGCACTGCTTTACTCCCCATCAGATTCAGTCAGGGGCAGCAAACAAGCCTGCTTGGTCAAGCCGTGCCCCACAGGAGACATATGCGCCATAGCAGATGCTCGCACACTGAATATCCCACTGACCTTTCCATACCTAGAACTCTCCCCCGCCCTCCCACCCTCCCCACCCAGGGGCTACAGGGATTTCTGTTTGCAGGGCTAGGCACTCCTTTTCCTGTGAGGTGAAAGCAGTTTGCCCACAAGATCCTGCATTTGCCATGTGGGCTGTGCAGATGCAGCTACCATTTGTAAATCCATTTGGATCATTGCCATATTAGCTCAGTGATATCTAATCGTTAAAGAGAAGAAAGCATGACTTTGAAGTTTATCACAGAGGTATGCACCTGGGACAAAAAAAAAGACAGGAATTTCAGTTCTCCATTTTCCAATGCATAGTTAAATGTGTTTTAATCTCATTACAACTATTTGTTGGAGCATGGCTGGCTCAAGATTTTCCTCTCTACAGTAAGCACAAGAACATAGAGTAACCGTGAGAGTCATTTCCTTTCTAGGTCAAAATAATTTTTCATTTCTTGACATGCAGTGGAGAAGAAAGAGCAATTTTCAACACATTTATCCTAGACTAACTTGGTGGTCAAGTCTCTTGTGCAGATCTTGATTCATATCCCTCCAGGCAGAAAAATAAATTGGATATGATTTCCCACATTGTAGGTCAGTGTAATAAACCTATGGCTGTGAACTGAAAGCAGGTATCCTCATCATGTTTAGGGAAAGAATAAATTATATGCCTAGAAACTGGAGAGAGTAAAGCTGAAAGTATGCAGCTTTTGCCTCTCTGATTTCCCTTTGGACCACGGGTGTCTCCTTGTTATATTTTCTTTCATTGATTGCATTGTGAGATGCCCATCAACGTCCCCACGTCATAGAGATAGTGAATGCACTCAGTTCAGAGCTGTAAGTTCAGATGCCAGGGAGGTGCTAACATAACGTTCAAAAGCCTTGTTGCATCCACATCCTCTCCATGATACTCTTCATGAGTTCAGTTGGTTGAATAAGCACAGAACGTATTTTCCACTTGGAAATGTTGAGGTCTACCTAAAACCAGGGACCGAGATAGCTAAAGCTCCATCCTGAAACAGCCAGCCAACAGTGAGTGTGTGGTGGTGCCTGGTGGCAGGCTGCTCTCTGCCGACAGCAGCAACAGGCTGGGAGCTGAGTGCCAGTGAAGTATACATCCTGCAGAAGCAGCCCTCAGGCCAACCTTGCAGACAACATTTGGGAGTGATGTATGAATAACAGAGCGTGGAAATAAAAATAGTCTAAATGTTGAGAGAACATCTGGCATGGGTGCTTTCAAACCATCATCTGTACTTCATTCTTCTCGTCAGTACACATCATTAACTTTTAATGTACAGAGCAAACAAATATGTTTGTCAGCAGGATGATTATCCTCCATGCTTTTTTTCTATCTCTGAACATGTTAATTATGTTTTCCCCTAATATGCTTCATTAACGTTAGAATTCTAAGCAAATATTTCTGTAACTTAGTGAAGCTCATGAGGACAGTTTGATTGTTTTCCAAGTTTTCAGAGGTTTTGGGTTTGTTACATGGAAATGTTTATGTGTGCTTTGCTGCGTTGTCACCATTCCTAAATGTTTCCAAGGTGTTACTCTTCACCACCTCTATTCCTCAATTTCACAATAAGCCTACCATTCTGGATCTCTCTGCAAAGCAGTTGGCAAAATCCATCTCCCAGATGAGGACAGTGTTTATTGTATTTGGAATAAAAAACATTGAGGGGCCAAGAATATGTGCAGAAAATTGCAGTAATTTGGGGGTTGATTCAAATACGTTTATCTCATCTTCAATGCCAGAAATGGATACAAAGATACTTCTAGAAGATATCAAACTTCAGCTATTATCAGCTGAGATCAGAAGAAACTGACTGAATTACAGGGTTAATTTTGCCTAGGGGATTGCATACACAACCCTCTTCTAGAAAGTGAACTCAACTCTTTTAGAATGTGCACTCAAGCATCAAAAATATGGAATGCTAATGAAGCAATCAATCAATCTGCTACATTTTTGTGTTTGGAGAAAAGTCACCTTGAATACATTTCAAGGCTGTTAGCACCATTTAGACCAATGTGTGTGACTCCGAAGTAGCAGTAAGTAGTCAGTATCCACAGTGAAGCTTTTATTTCTAAAACTGACTAGTTATGGAAGTCTGCAATGATGGAATGGTTTATAAGTAAATACATCTTTTTTTAGAAGCCATCATTATAAAACACTAACCTTAAGTTTCAGTACAAAATGAAAATCTTTTTCCAACATAGAAAATCACATTAAAAAAGATTAAGATAATTCCGTCTATACAGAAGTGAAAAGAAAAAGTCACTTTCTAGTCCTTAATGGTCTCTGAATGAATCAAATCATGCTTAAGAAATTCCTGCAATACAGAACAATTTTAACACATTCAAGGGTTAACAAAAAAACTTTTCACTCAGAATGGGCCTCTAACATACTAAAGAAATTCTTCTTGTACTTGGACTTCAACAAGTCATGAAATATTTAAACACAAAAAGCTATTTCCCCAGGTACATGGCAACACCGTGGTTTTAAATATTAAAAACAATAGCGCTCTAGTATTCTAAACAAGTACAAGAGTTCATTGGCACCAGATAACTCTCCTCTTCTCTTGCTGGAGTGGTAGAAAAGATACCTTAATATAAAAACAAGGATAGACTACTGAGGAATGCACACTCCCAAGATTCCTTCGTATCAGCGTACGGAGAAAAGAAATATCTTGCTTATTTACATATCTAGGTATTTATATTGCACCATTCCCGAGAGTATGTGGATTCGTGGAGTGAGTAATGCAAGAGGAACCATTTTTTTGTTATGGGAATAAGGTACATAATATGAGATAGACAGGAAAGGTCCCCTGCGAGTGTATATCACCATAGCTCAAGTAAATAGCAGCAAAGATAATTTTCCAAAACATAAAGAAAAGGCAGAAATTATATACGGAAAGTTCTTTGTTCTCAGGTCAACAAATTACACAAAAATATGCAAAGAGCTGGGAGTAATAGTTGGAGAGAAATTAATCCATGCAACTGTGATGATGTGTTCTGTTTGTAAGACAATCTCTCTATCCCCAGTCAGGTGGGGCAGATACTGTGGTAAATCAATCCGGAGGCCAAAGGCCAGAACTAAATATCTTAGGATACGCCTGTTTCTGAGTTCAAGTAGAGAACCTTCAGAGGCAAGCACAGCAGCACAGCTGTTAATATATGTCTCCTGGCTTTCCATTTCATCTAAAGTCTAGCTCATATTCTAGTTTTATGTTGCCTACTTGTTGGGTTTTGTGGGTCTGGGCAGCAGCTCTCCCAATAATGCATTTCCAGCATCAGTTTCAATCTTCTGCCCACCACAGTTCTGATCTTTTACTCTTTCCTCTTCCATGTATCTCCTTCTCTCTCTCCCTTCACACTAGCTGCTTCTCCTAATTGTTTCCTCATGCACATCTGTTCAGTTTCTTTCCTCACAGCCTGCACCATAAGAGATCCCTTAAATAGACCAGTGAGAAAAATAAAGAAAAATGCCATAAAGCACAAGTCTGCCCTGCAAGAGGACTGTATGAAACCTGTGGTTTTGCTCAGCACATTTGTTTCCTGGGGGTACTTGTTGCCATATTGGTAACTTAGAAATTGAAATATTTTCTTGCTCTTTGCTCGTGTTAGCCCTGCAGAGCAGCATGGCTGAGGAAGATAGTTTAATTCCTTTTCTGTGTTGCCAGCAGACTTGATTTGTATACTCTAGTTGTGTGCACAGATGCTGGGACTGAGTAGGGGGCTGGGATAGCCAAGGACCTGTGTAAATTGACATCCCATTCTGTAGGACTGGCCCATAGGGTGTGTACAGGCAAGTGCATGCTACTCTGCCTACAGCCCAGAAAAAGCATATGCTCAAGATTATGAAAACATAGAATCACAGAATGGTTTGGATTGGAAGAGACCTTAAAGATCATCTAGTTCCAACCCCCTGCCATGGGCAGGGACACCTCCCACCAGACCAGGCTGCTCAAGACCCCCCCCAAACTGGCCTTGAACACTTTCAGGGAGGGGGCATCCACAGCTTCCCTGCAACCTGTTCCGGTGTTGCACCACCCTCACTGTGAAGAATTTCTTCCTAATACCTAATCTAAATCTTCTCCCTTTCCAGTTTAAAGCTGTTCCCCCTCATCCCATCACTACTTTCTCTTGTAGAAAGTCCCTTCCCAGCTTTCTTTTAGCCCCTTCAGGTACTGGGAGGCTGCTATAAAGTCTTCCCAGAGCCTTCCCTTCAGGCTGAACTATCGCAACTCCCTCAGCCTCATAGCAGAGGTGCTTCAGCCCTCTCATCATCTTCGCAGATTCATATAGTCCAAGTAAGTCCAGCACTGTGCCCTGGTTAAATGTGTATCTGTGCAGTCTCTGGGCCAGAACAAATTCAGCTTTGTTCAACTGTGCAGCCAGGAGGGGGTTATGAACATCTCTCTGCCCCTGTGCATCCCAGAAGAGTTTAAATACCTGGCTTTGATGAAGGGGTAGCAATGACATGGAAAGATCCTGCCATACTCCCTTCACCTGTGTAAAACCACAGGCACTCCCAGCAGTGGTGCAGAGCTCTTCCTGCTATTGTTGACTCCATGTGCCAAGTTACAGCAGTCTTCTGTAACAGGGTCTGGGAATACCTATTAGTGCTCAAAGATGCTTAAGGCTTTTCATTACAATAGCTAAGGTAAAAGGTGCTATCCACTGTAAATGCAAAGTCTAATCTGTGAAACCAGCAAAAAGTTTCCAGTGTTTATGGAAAAAAAAAAAATCAGAAACCAAAGGTGACTTCTTCCTTCCAGCTTTGCCTGGAACAAGTCTCATTTGTAATGAATGCTACATAATCACGTCACTGCTGCTTCCAGACTTTCATGGTACAGGAATAAAAGTACAACATGCACCTATCCATAATTGTGCAAGATATGAGAGCACAGCCAGTTTGGGAATATTGTTAGCTAGGCCTCATTAATAAAATAAGGCTAATGATTTATTCATATCCAGGACAATAAAAGGACAATATAGAACAGATGTAGTAGATGCTTTGGGGGAAAAGTGTGAACACTAATGAAAATTGGTTCTGTCTGTTTCAGTGTTTTGTGTAAAACAGTGTGGGTGATTTTTCTGACCAAATCAGTACATTAGGGACAGAGAATTCCCTATTCTACATATCAAGATAGGAACTAGGAAATTATTCAGATTAATATAAGAACATATTATCACTTCAGTGCTTGAGTAACTCTCTCAATCTCATTTCCCCACATGCAATCTTTTATTCTATCTTGTCACTCTCATTTTTCAGAAGCCTTTAACTTGCTACTGTAATTATGAGAGCAGACATTATTACTGTGAAAATAACATTCTAAAAATGATCTGTGAATACACTGTTTGAACTGGTTACTATTTAAAGCTGACTTAGCTGTACTTCTGCAGTGAAGCATTATATAACGTATGCCCTTCCAGAATGGAGCTATAACTGTTTTAAACTAGTGGTAGAATTTTTTTTGCAATACTGTGGATTTTCTACTCAAAAAAGCAGAGTACGTGAGCTGTGCTTTTCTCCTCACAAAATTGTGGGGTTTCTTTAGTCACCTTCATGGTTATTTAGTGTCTAAATAGTGGCTACATTTTGTCTGGGTTATTATTGGTGGGATTCAGCAGAATCAGAGTCCTAAACTGGATTAAAGTCACTCCAGTTCAGAGCAAGTTTCCGTGCACCCTGTGTCCCTTTTCGGAGCTGTCCCAGTACCAACCAGCAGCCGCAAGCTCCATTTTTTTCAGTTGTTTTGCTGTACCAGTTATATTACAAACAGCTGACCTACAGACTGTCTCCAGAGTGAACATTGGAACAGAAGAGAGAGTTAAAAGCTGTCAAGATCCCATGAGATCTCATGAGCAAGTGCTGGTGACATGAGGGGTGGCAGATGACCACGTGCTTAACCTCGTCGCCATGGTGGTTTAAGCTGAAGCACTTTGTAACTGGGCTAGAGCACAACCACAAATGTGGCTGGTTGCAGAACATTGTCTTAGTTGATTTTGAACTAGCACCTGTGGTTGAATAAAAAAGAAGAAAATGCAAACAAGAGATAAATGATCTCTATCAACATTGTTATACAACCTAGAACACTCCTATAGTAATCCAACTGATTAAAAAGATGCGTTTTTTCCTCCACATACTAGTCCTCCATTACTATTCTTTTGACTCAATCTGTACTAGTCAATGAAATTGAAGAGGTTCGAGCAGCTGGGTCTGAGGCTTGGCCTGGTGACTTGTGTGCGGCTTGTGTCCACACACCCAAACTCTGTTTTCCATCAAAGAGAAGGACTTTTTTTGTTGCATCTGCTAGCAATAATCCTTGTCCCCTTTTATAGCCTTCAACAGTGGCCAAGCACAGATATTTGACAAGAAAGACATTAGTAATTACCCAGAGAATGGTATGGCAGGGTTTTAGTGTGACCCTTATGATGCCTAGTTAACTAGCATCCACACAGTCCGTAACATTTGCAATGTCTTTTCGGCTGTGGGCCAAGGTTTTGAGTCAACTATGAACTTCTGAATAGGTTTGGTCTGCCCTAACTCCTGCAGGCAAACCGTACCTTTCAGGATAGTTGAACTGTACCCCAAAGGCAGAGGAACCAACTGAGATTTCCCTGGGTTGTGGTAGCAGACATGTTAAACACATTTCTCTGGTGAAATCCTGGAGAGGAATATATTGCTGCAGAGTTCATCTCCACAGCAGGTAACACGTAACCCCCTGATTTTAAGCTGAACATCTCATCACCACAGCAGGACATGGGCAGGGGAGAGCCATGAAGGCCAGCTGGTGAGGTGAGAAACACCAAGGGAAGGGCAGGATAAGCTTTGCAAGGCTAGGGAAGTCTGCATTATGTAGCCTAACATCCTACGGCCTGACTCTTCCAGGCTACTCTAATTTTTTCTCTCCATACTTTTAACCCCCATATTTTCGTATTTCTAATGTCATGTCATTCAGCACTGCTTGATGCAAAGGTTTACTACTTTAAAAAAACCCACAACTTTTACAAAGCAGTCGCAGTTTTCATTTCTTCTCTCTGCCACGTTTCTAAAACCATTCTGAAAAACTGGTGAATAGTAGGTAGTCTAGGAAAAAAAAGTAGTAGAAAGTGGAAATGCACACTAGTGTAACAGTCAGTAGCAGAAAAATCAGATGATTGGGGAGGGAGAAAACCGTTTGTTCCTTATTAAAAAAGTATTTTACAGAGGAGAAAGCGGAAGGTCAAATCATATTCTTAGACCATTCCAGTGCTTTGTGCAATTGTCGTAGTAGCTTAAACCACGATTGTCCTTTCTTTTAAGACTATTATTTCTCTGCTATGTTTGATGATATAGTCCACAAAATTTAGATCCAAAATCTGTATTTCACAATATTATTGTACTCTGTACATCAGGTTTTGAGTTAAACCTATTAATAATTAATGTTATTGCTCAAGCAATAAAACCAGATTTTTCTTTTATACAAAGGGCCTGCCTCTGATCTCATTCTTGATTTATATACACATAAATCAGTGGTGGATTGAGCCTCAGTTGAACTGGAGAAGTGAGGGAGTTGTTTGCAATGCCACCTAGGCAGGAGAGGGAAAAGCAAAGATATTAAATTGCTCTTTTGACTGCCCTGTAAATCTGTCCTCTAAATTATTGCATCAAAGTCCCAGGAAGATGTATTGGTCAGAATCTAGTCTGAAGTCTGTGGTGAGGCCTAGCAAATCATCATGTAAGGCCAGGTGTGAGTGAATGCTCTATGGGCTTTTGAATTGCCTATAATTCACCTTCTCGGCAGGTTAATACTACTTCTTTTCTAAACCCTGACAGAACCATAGGCACAAAGATCTGTCTTCTACCCTGCACTATCTTCTCTCTGTCGCAATCCACAGGAACAGCCTGCACTGCTCTCCCTTCTGGTGGCTCTTCCCAAAGGGTTTTTGGGCCCCATTTACTCACTCATGATTTCGCTACCGAAGACATTCTATTTCTATTGAATGTCTCAGCAGATCTGTTACTCCAAAGTTCCCCCCACCATGCACTATGACTGCAACGGAACAAGAACTCTGTCTTATGCAGGTGCTGTGTATCTTTGTACATCATGGCAAAGCTTGCTACTGGTACATAACTTTCTAGCCTCGATGCCATCTATTTCAGGTTTCTGCTCAAAATTGTACTCAGAGAAATAAACTGATCTTTTTCTTGAGTTTGTACAGTTTGTGATGAAGCTGATGCTTCAGAATGTTTCTTTGCCACAAATGCTGCAAGTCCTCTTCATCAAATATTTTTTTCTGTTTTGTTTACCTCTTTGTATAGATATCTGGAAAACATCAGCCAGTAAGTTTATGTCACCAAGCAAGCCTAGGTTTTCCCAGTACTTGACCTTCCAGCCCTTAGACTTTATGTTGTCTGTGCAGTTCCCCCCTATACGTTTACTTCATAGCTTATTTTCTACAGCCAAAAATGGGTACAGAAACCAGAAATTGGTTATCCTTAGAAGATAACCACTGATTTCCACTTATAAGTCAAACAGAGCTGCTCACTATAATTTTTATAATGCTACAGGAATTTAAAAGAACTTGGGTGAATTGTCATCAACAGTCACCTCAGTATGGCCATGTTTTGGAAGTGATGTGAATGTCAGGATTTTGTCTAAACCTCTTGTCTACAGTTTTTAAGAAGGCTGCAGCCAGTTTGGGACATGTAGATATTAATTATAAATAATAGCCCTTAAAAAAAGAATGAGTGTTTTTAATGCAGCAGTTAAATATCCACATTGTACAAAACACACCCATGTGCATAATTATTTTCAACCACAAAACTGTAATTTCCTTGGGAAAAAAACCCCAGATATTTTATTTCACAACCAATCTGTTAATGTTTATTTTTGATGATGTTAATGAATTAACTTAGTAGTTATTATTAAAAGTTCTGTTTGTCATGGTTTTAAAAAATAAATTTATGTGCATGGTATGTTGTGTAAGGCAATTCAGTAAAGACACATCAACATTTGAACATACTTACAAAGCAAATTATGCAAGATCATTGCAGAGGAAAGCACAGAGGTAGCAACATAAGAATTTGAATAAGAAAGCATCAAATTTGGACAGACTGGGCCATATTAAAATGGTCAAAACTGTATGGTACACAGCTGTGCAGGATGAATATCTCTCTTTCTCCTCTACCCTCTGCTGACTTCAAGTCAATGGTACCCAGGAAAATCAGGTCTGAAGCTGTTCTTTAAAATTCTGTGACTATGTTGTACCTTACTGTCAAGTGATCAGTCCTCCTCATCAGCTAGTTATCTGCAATTAAAAGTAACTAAGAGGTATTTCTATACAGCGGACAAGGAAAAGTCCAAATTTCCCTTTACTTCCTTAGGCACATCACATAACTCTTGGGTCTTCTTGCATGGTATAGAGGACCATGGGGAGGTATATAGTCTATCTGTCTCGCTGTGAATTACAGATAATTCCTCATCCTTCTGCATTAGAGGCTGCAAGGATTTTGACCCAATGCCACAGACTTTCTGCTACTGAAACAATCCTCACATGGTATCTGGATAAACTGATCTAAATACAAGAGCCCCTCCCTCCGTATAAATAGAATTGTCACAGCAGATCAGTTTTATTTACATCAAATTAAACAAAACTCTGCTTTTTGGCTGAGAGTTAATAACTTTCAGCCAAAAGCAAATTCTTACCCTTGAGTTACACAAACTGCCTTAAATAGGCTGTTTATAATACAAATGCTAACAGGCACATGGCTTCTAAGCGGTGATACTTCCAGGTAATGCTAGCAGAAAGATCAGCTAAATACCAGAGGAATGAGAAAAATAATACTTGGTGGTGGATACGAGCCCCTTACAAAGCCCTGTGAAGAGATACCAGACAGAAAACTAAAAGTAGGAGACATTTATTTTTAGGCTCTTGGTTTTCAAGGAGAGCAAAGGAACCAAGAGGAGAAAACAGTGTCAACAGTTCACACAGACTCGCTTTTCATGTTTGGGAGAAGCCGAGCTAGACTGAAACTATAACTATGATGGGATTTAAGAGTAGACACAATAAAGGCAGACACAAACTATACCTGTAACAAGGAAGGTCACTTCCAGGAGGTTTTGATGTAGTGAAACTTGAAAAAAATATTCATTTTTGCCCAAAGGCAGAGGCTGGCATGGCAGCTTGGGGACCTTAACGGTAATTGTTCCTAAGAGGAAAAAGAAAATGTTCCATAAAGTTCCAATTGCCTTTAAAAGAGAGCAACATTTGAAGGACTCTTCGGTGCTGTTCCAGGTTCAGCAGAAGGAAACCTCTCACGTAGGGCTGCTTTCATCCATAGGTGTTGCTGCAGTCAACACAAATTGCTGGAGAGGGGAATAGGTCAGGGGTGGAAGGAGATTTTACTATGACAGCAAAGTGAAACTGGAATAAACAGAGATTAAAGATCAAAAATACACTTTTTTTTCTGTAGAACTCTGAGCATTTTTAAATCCAAAAAGGTGAAAAAAGGGGAGAAGTGGCAAAGAGGCAATGGGAGGAATTTTTTTTGAGGAGGTTGGTCTCTATCTAGTTATTTTGTTGCATTGTTGATTAATGTAATTGAAGTATATATATATCTGAAACTGAAAAGGAAATAAGACTTCTTCAGGGACCCATTAATTTCTTAAGGATAAAGTGTTTGAAGGTTCAAAGGCTTTGTTAAAGCTTATTTTAAATTTAAAATTTCTATTGCCAAGGGATTGATTACCATTCTTGCTTTAGCTTTGTCAAACAATAAGTTGATCCCGATCCCTTCAAAGTTTTATGGTGATGTACATGCAATATTCAGTTAATTGTGAAAAAGAAAGGACTATCTTCTATACTGAAGGACAGCTATTTCAGAAAAGGTCTACAAATGTTCTTTCAAATGTTTGAAATCTTGGAAACCATAGCACTTTTATCCACTATTACAAGTCACACTATTTTGAGCTATCATGACTTTTTTTCAATATCTCTTCTCGTTGAGAAAACTATGTAATCTCATACACATCAATATATTGGGATATGTGCAGTGCTGGATAATAATGTAATTTCAAGTCATTTAGTAGAAATTACATCATCCTGAAAAACGTTCTTGTGGTAGGCTGAGACTCCTGTTTTTCTGCTGAACCCTGTTTTTTTTAATGTGACCTCATCACCCTGACTCGTTTTTCTCTCCTCTAACTGACATCTAGGTTTGTATATGTCCTGGAGCAGGACCAGACTTTTCTCTTACAGTGGCTGCTACAGTGGGACTCTCATTTTCAGTTGCAGGTATGTGGCATTCTCATCCTAGTAGGGGTGATAAAGGGGTACTTTATTTTTCTTATTTTCAGCATAAACTGGCAAAAAAAAAATACAAAAAAACCAAACACACAAATAGTAACACTTAAAAGACTTCTTCACATAAAAAACGTAGTCATTTAAATAATTATTTTTGGTTTTCAGGCTTTTGATTTGTCAAAGAAAACTCAGATTCCTTTTTTCAAATAATTTTTTTTGTAATTTCGCGTAAAAGTTAATCTCTCATTGCAAAAGTAAACTTCCATTTAAAAAAAAAAAAGCAAACTAGTCAAAATTAAGATTATTTTTTATTTCTATTAAGGTAGCAACTGAAGAACTCAACCGTATTTCCAAGTCAAATGAAAGTAATTTATTCAGTATCTTACACTTCAATGAGTAGAAGTACAATTCACTCCACAATGGAGTAATTTCTAAAACTTCAGAATGCGTTAAAGCGGACTCTTTCAAAATAAAAGTACCTTTATAGCCTTGATTATGTTTTTTTTAATCAGAATGAAATATTGCTGTTTAGTCTTAATTTTCTGCTCTCCAAATGTTCTAAAATGGAACTGTTATTAAAAATGGTGAGATGAGATTGGCCTGAGCTGCAAAAATGTGTTTCTGCACTCCGGTTTTGGATGGATATCATGTGTTCTGGCTCTCTCATCTGACATGGATGAATTGGTTTTTTGAGGCAGGGGGAGTTGAGGACAGCAAGGGAGCCAACGACACAAAATATTGGCAGTTCTTGAGATTTTATCATGAGTCTCAAATTGTTTGATATTTTTCTTAAAGCCTCATCCGTGGAAAGAAGCTGTTAATGGCAGCCCGAGATCCCATTTTAGGAAAAAATTGTAGGCTTCATGATTAGAATCACTGTCATAACTCAGGTAGGTCAAAGCCAGAAGCAAATAAAAATCATCAAAATACACCATTTTAATACTTTCTCCTGAATTTAGGCAATCGGTTCATGATATCTTTGGTTCCAGTGGCAGTAGCATTTGACAAAATAGCACCTTATGCATGAATCAGAAACGGAGAGAGCAGTGGGACTGGCAGTGCCTGCTGGGGAGAAAGCAAAGAAGCCCTGGGACACCTAACAACAACAGCTCCTCTCAGTGCCTCCATGCACCAGCAATACTTCTATGCTTTTATATTTTGGGTTTTCTTTCCAGCCATATGGGCTGTTATTTAAGTCACTGCAAGCTCAGAGCCTGAGGAAGGCAACATCCCTGTGCGTATACCCCAGGAAGCCTCGCTATCATCCAGAGGTAGAAAGAGGCAGGATAAGTCTTTTAAAAGGCATTAAATAGGCAAAGTCACTGTTTACAGTCAGAAGCTGCTTTTTAAGATTTCATGAGTTCTTTATTTAAAGACAAGCAAACAAATTCAGGTCACCTCTTTATCCCACTTAATTT
The DNA here is from genome assembly GCA_033558185.1 of Dromococcyx pavoninus. Classification (NCBI taxonomy): domain Eukaryota; kingdom Metazoa; phylum Chordata; class Aves; order Cuculiformes; family Neomorphidae; genus Dromococcyx; species Dromococcyx pavoninus. The sequence goes on from JAUMJL010000098.1 coordinate 1,667,672, forward strand.
AGGAAGGCAACTTTTCAAGTAGATTTTCCTCCTGCATTTTTCCTGCTGGAATTACAGTCATCTTGTGCGCTGAATCAGGAAAAATTAGAAAGTGGGAAAGGCTGAATTTGGTTCATCTGATACTTTAGATGATCTGTCATGGCATGGTACTCCACAGTGCTTTCCAATTGCTCAGAGCCTTTGCAAGACAAACATCTCACCTGATGACTCTCACAGAAAGCCCCACAACAGGTTAAAGAGGAAAATTATTATTTTCACCTGTAGAAAAGAATTTAAAACCCCACCACAGGCTGCAAGTTGTGCTCAAGCTTTCGTCATTTTCCCTCAGCAATAGACATGTATCATCAAGTTTGCTGGGACAAATAATAGTTGATCTCAAAAGCATAGCCCCCACTTCACGAGGGAGTCAATGTTTGTCTTGGTGAATTACTCATCTACCCTGTTAGCATTTTGTAATAAAGATCATTTGCACGGGTTGCTATGTCTGTAGTGACGAAACTACATTATAGAGGAGTACAAAAAATACTTCCTTGCCATATGCAGCTTATGTTGTAAACTAAGTGAATACACACGACGTCAGCATAACAACAAACTGGGAGGAAATTTCAGAGGAGGGAACAGAAGGAAATAGTGTTCCTGGAAAGTATGTTTCACAAGTAGAGCAAACAACTTATTTCTCTCGTTCCTCATGAATCTTCCAGGTTAACTCTGATGCTAGTAAAGTTGCTGATGAAGTGAGTTAAGAAGAAAAATGTGTTTTGTGTATGGAATTTCAAGGAAACAAAACCAGTGGACATTTGGCCAGATGCAATTTACTGTTTAAAATCCTGTGCTTACTTTCACAGCAAAGTTAATCTGATACGAGTTCATAGTACAGTTTTGGGAGCGTGAGCTCATTTCTGGTTTGCCTCAAACCTCCAAAATAGTGTTTCCAAGTTTAATACTTGCAGAGTCTAAGCTCAGATGGCTTCTTTTGGGCATTAAGAGGTGAGAAAGTGTCTGTGAAAGCAGGGCAGAAGTGAGATGCATGAACAGCGGGGAGAAGCAGGCAGCGTGCAGCTAAAATGTGTATATGTATATATGCACAGCAGTGCAGCTGCAGCTACATGTTATCTTATGCTAATGCTTTCTTCACTAAACAGCACAAAAACCCGTTGTCTGTAATGAACAGCTAGAGCTATGTGATGTCTGATATCAGCACCAGCAGATCAATGTTTGCTCTGGGTTTGACTATGCCCGTACACAGGGCACCCATGTAGGACAGGGGGAATGGGGTGAAGCTTTTGGTCCTTAGATCTGCTCATGGATGCTACAGAGCAGAGTGTGTCTGGAAACAATGGCTATATTTGTGGTATAGTGCTTGGAGAAAGTAAATGTGAAATTAGGTCTGTGGGAAGGAGTTGGGGAACAGAGAAGTCAGAGTCCTGAAAGGTTGGTGAAGAAGCCTCTGCTCCTCAGCAAAGCACAGGGACATGTGGGTAACTTAAAATTCATGCCAGGACCCACTGATGCAAATTGTCTTATGAAGTGCATCTTTTTCCTTGAGTTATGCAATGTTGTGCTGTCTGTCACGTACAGAGGTCCAAACTGACACTTTTTATGCTATACTTGTTCTCATGCAAGTAATGAAGTACCATAATAGAACTGAAATATTTACTGGCCCCCTGAATAAAAAAGATAAAACTTCCAGAGAAGTCTTAACTGCCAAAATGAGTACCCATGTACCCATACTCACTTCAGTCAATATGTGTTTTCTGGAACTTGAAAGTACCTATCTCCAGAGAAACCCACATACTTTTCCGGTAGCTAGAGCTGATGGATGCAGCTTGCTACAGCATGTGGTAAATGAAAATATACAAAAGACCTCATCTATTTTTGGGTAAAATCTTCTTTTACAGCTTGAATCTCTTCGTTTGGCACTCAACACAAAAAGGAACAACTCACGATTATGTCCTGTTAGCTCAATGTTAGCAGAAGTAATCTGCTAGTAAATGACTATGTCTTCAGCCACCCCAGCCACTCCTGGAAGACGTTGTCTGTCTGCTCTTCAGGTGTCAGTGTACTAACCCAGACTGCAGGAAACCAAGATGCAGATTCCTTTCTGAGCAGATTTAAACCCACATTGTCAGCGATTCCCCACACTTTTTAGGGGGTGGTGTCTTGTTTATTCTAAAAATTACACGCTCACTAGGCCAACCCAGTGCGTCACTCGTATGTGCACTATTTATGTTAGATATCCATCAAAGTGGAGTGGAAATCCAAGTCTTGAACAGCCAAGATCTACCTGTGAATCTCTGGAGGCTTTCTCAAATTTATGCCTGTATTCTGCCTAATGCAAAGCTATCCCTCCTCACACATTATCAGAAGGATGAAAGGAAAAGACAGCTTTGGAGGTATAGGTGTTAGGGTTCAAATCACCTTTAAACAGAGTAAGAACCAAGAACTTGATTCTTCTGAGTCCCTACCAAGCACTGAAGGGGTGGATTAGGTGCCCAGCATGGTGACTAGTTGCATTGCAGGCACACCCTGCTGCGAGTGTAGTCATTTGCTTTAAGGTAGTCCTTACGTATTGGTGTTTTATAAGTTTGCTAAAAACAGCACCAGCTGTGATCTACAGTGGTCTAAGCATTTTAATGACTTTTGGCTAAACCTTCATAGCTAATAGTTAAATTGCCAAATGCTCCGTAAAACAAATATGCAAACAATTTGCTAGTTAATCATCTATCATAAATGGACGTACGCAGCTGCTGAGATATATAATTGCTGTTTCATCAGGGTTGGAACTTTATTTACATAATTCCCTTACTGATTTTTACATAGTTTTTTTTTTTTTCAGAGAAACACAGAGAGTGAGAAATACTAACATAATGTCTCATTAAATGCAGCATGTTAAAGAGACAGTTCTGGTCACAGCTGGTGGATAACAATAGTGATTTTCTCTGATGTATTTTTAAAAAATAATTGAAATTTGTATATCTGCATGTTTATATATACATATATATGTGCATGCATGTTTATGTACTTACAGAAAATATTTGTATGTAGAAAAAACACAAATATTTGTGTTAACATATTCAAATTATGATCTTTTAAAAGTGCAGAAAATAGGTCTTTTATGCAAGCGAGAAAGATAAAACATGAGCAATAAAATATAAATCATCATTCTTTTCTTTGATTCTGTTCAGTATTTTTGATTAAAGAGAATATCAGCTGCAGATAGAACCCAAGCCATACAAATTAATATGTTTTCTGGAAGAGCGTAATAAGTGGTTTAGTGGTGGTTGTTGGTTTTGGTTGAGTTTTAGGGTTTTTTTACAGAAAAATTCCAATTAAATATGGAATAACATACTTTACTAGTATTTTCTAGTGAAAGTGTTAGAAAAAAATTATTGATAGCTTTTTGATTTTAGGTCTCCTTTCCTTTGTCAAGCTCTAGAGAGCTGTTGAAATTATTCTAAGATTAGAAAACTTTAATGCTAAAATGAGAGATAAACATAATTGTAAAAATAACAGGGAGAGTACCTACAATACCCAGGACTGCTTTCTTTGAAATGTTCTTTTACTTGAATGGAAGCACACACATGTCTTCTGGATATTGACAGCGTTTGAATTAGAGGAGCAAGGTAAGGAGAGTAAGAAACACAGCATGTGGTTTATAAGTTGGTGGTTAGGATAATTTTTGTTTGGTCTTTTAAGTGTGGTTTGTTTGTATTTGTTCTTTTCTGTGCTCAATTTTTCTAGATCCAAGCATGAAAGCTGGGAACAGGTTGCAGAAGACGACTTCTCATTACTTTGGGTGTTACACTCATGCCTTTGGGAAACAGTTTAAGCGCTTGCCTTTGTCAACTGTGCAGTAAGGAAGCTGCAAAATGTCTGGACTCTCTGAATTTAGAAACATGGTTGAATGTCTTGTAAGTTCCAGCTTTCGTGTGGGTCTAGATTTGGGGCAGTTTACAAGGAAGATGTTTACATTCCCCTATTTTGCCTCTTCACTGGCATTTCATCCTGATTCTTGAACTCCCTCTGCAATAACAAAATACTAAATTAGCTTCAGCACAATGCTGGAAGAAAAACATTGGAAAATGTCATTTATTTTGCCAGAGAATAGAGTCAGTAGCTATTCTCTTTTTTTTTTTTTCTTCTCTTACCAAAGCTTTTGATTTTCATCAGAAAGAGCTGTCTTTCAAATGCCAGGTAAAAGCAGTCTGCAGTTCCCAGCTGCTCTTCGCCTCTTAGGTATAAAACTTAATTTCAGCTGAAGCTGATTTCTGTATATCTACCAACACTGGATGGAGATCATTGATGTTTCACTGGCTTTCAGTCACTATAACCTGACCTGAATTCAAAAATCTGATTGAATAGAGGGTAGAGAGTTCTGTATCCTACTGTGGTTATGTCCATATACCTTACTTTCACATGCTGGGCTCTAAATTACAAGCCTCTAAGGCCAAATATTCAACACTACAAAACAATCATAGAACCGTAGAATCATAGTATGGTCTGGGCTGGAAGGGATATTAAAGATCATATAGTTCAAATGCTTCTGCCATGGACAGGGACACCTTCCACTTGATCAGGTTTCTCAAAGGCTCATCCAGCCTGGCTTTCAACGTCTCCAGGAACGGGGCATCCATGACTTCTCTGGGCAACATATGCCAGTGCTTCACTACTCTCACAGTCAAAAACCGCTTCCTAATACCTAATCTAAATCTCCCCTCTTTCAGCTTACAACAGTTACCCTTCATCCTATCACTGCACCCCCTGATAAAGATCCCCCTCCTCATCTTTCCTGTAGTCTCCCCTTTAAGTACTGTAAGGCTGCTAGAAGGTCTCCGCAGTCTTCTCTTCTCTAGCCTAAACGAGCCCAAATCTCTCAGCCTGTCCTCATGTGGGAGGTGCTCCAGCCCTCTGATCATCTTTGTGGCCCTCCTCTGGACTTGCTCTAACAGATCCGTGTCCTTCCTGTGCTGAGGACTCCAGAACTGAACAAGGTTCTCCAGGTGAGGTCTCACAAAAGCAGAATAGAGGGGCAGAATCACCTCCCTCGGACTGCTGGTCATGCTTCTTTTGATGCAGCCCAGGCTGCAAGTGCACTTTGCTGGGTCATGTTGGGAATCTCATCCACCAGCCTGCACAAGTTGTCCTCTTCAGGGGTACTCTCAATTCACTCTCTGCCCAGCCTGTATTTGTGCTTGGGATTGCCCCGACCCATGTGCAGGACCTTCACTTGGTCATGTTGAACTTCACACAGACACAGCTCTCCAGCCTGTCCAGATGCCTCTGGAGGGCATCCTTTCTCCCCAGCATGTTGACCACACCACACACTTTGGTGTCTGCAAACTTGCTGAGGATGCCCTCAATCCCACTGTCCATGTTGCCGTCAAAGATGTTAAACAATACTGGTCCCAATACTGACCCCTGCGGAACACCACTTGTCACTGGCATCCACTTGGACATTGAGCCATTGACCACAACCCTTTACATGTGACCATCCAGCCAATTCCTCATCCACTGGGTGGTCCATCTATTACATCCATGTCTCTCCAATTCAGAGACAATAATATTGCGGGGGACGGTGTCATATGCTTTGCACAAGTCCAGGCAGCTGACGTCGGTTACTCTTCTCTTATCCATCAACACTGTAGCGCCATTGTAGAAGGCCACCAAATCCATCAGGCGCAAATTGTCCTTGGTGAAGTCTTGTTGGCTGTCACCAATTACTTCCTTATTTCCCATGCGCCTCAGCAGAGTTTCCAGAAAGATCTATTCCATGATCTTGCTGGGTACAGATGTGAGACTGACCAGCCTGTATTTCCCCAGGTCTTCCTTTTTTCCTTTTTTTTAAAAATGCGATTTATGTTTCCCCTTTTTCAGTCAGTGGGAACTTCACTGGACTGCCATGACTTCTCAAATATGATGGATAGCATCTTAGGAACTTCATCCACCAGTTCTCTCAGGAGCTGCAAATGCATCTCATCAGATTCCATGGACTTGTGCACCTTCGGGTTCCTTAGTTGGTCTCGAACCTGATCTCCTACAGTGGGTGGCTCTTCATTCTACCAGTCCCTGCCTTTGCCTTCTGCAACTTGGGCAGTGTGGCTTGAGTCCCTGCCAGTAAAGACCGAGGCAAAATGTTGTTGAGAATCTCAGCCTTTGCAATACCCTGGGCAACCTGTTTCCTTCCAGAGAGGGCCCACATTCTCACTAGTCTTCCTTTTATCACTGATTTGCCCACAGAAGCTTTTCTTGTTGTCCTTGACATACTGGGCCAGATTTGATTCTATCAGGGCTCTAGCTTTCCTAACCTTATCCCAGGCTGCTCAGACAATTTCTCAGAATTCCAGAGTTGGCTTGTTTTGGCTTTAATCTGGCCTTTTCAAAAATGGTCCTCTTGACAATCTTTAACATTATGATTGTTCTGTTTGTTTTCTTCTCATTGGGTCTACAACTGTATGTAGTTTCTGCTGCTCCTGTTCCTCTTCCTGAAAATTTGTGAAGGTTTTTTTTGCCACTTCTGTCCTTTAGTCTAATTAAAACACCCCGTCTCCACACAAAAACCTGGGAACTATTTTATATGATCGTTAACTTTATGATGACATTTTATATATGGAGAATAAGCAACTCTTTGTGACTTCATTTGCAATGGAAAGCGTTTTGATTCATGACAATACTGATATGGAAAATGAGAACCATAGACTGAAACCATTCTTCAGGACCTCATGTGACCTGGGACAAATTTTCCATTTCTGGATGAAGCAATCCTTCACAATCCCTCATCTGTTCACCAGCTTTCATGCTATGAGCAATGCTCATCCTCTGCTCTGAATGAGTCAGGGTGCCCAATAAAAAATGAGCATGTAGCCATTTCTTTCAAAGCCCTGTCCTCTTAGATACTAGGAAACCGAAGGCAGGTGCATCACAACCTGACTCAGGCATTTCATTCTTTTCAGTGTTTGACTTTGGAATCTTGTTGTTCTTTTAATACCAGTCTAATTTAATTTCTTCCCTTTTTTAAAAAAAACAAAGCTGAAAATATCCAAGTCATTGTCCTGACCAATGCAGGAGGGATAAATTCTCTAGGTTTCTGGTAGTGGGTGACTTGAAGCAACTGGTGGCAATAGACTGCTGCTTTAGCCATGTTGAAATGTCTGCTATGTTGTTTTTATTGCTGTTTTTGCAGGTATTTGTTGATAGCAGACTGTTGAGGCTCAGGTCTTGGGTACTGTGCTGGTGGAAGTCACTTACAGATTAGTGCTCCCCTTTCATCCTTCCCCTCCATTTATCTATGGCACCTGTGCTGCTGTCTGCTGCCATTTGTCTTCTTCCCCTTTTCCTTCTGTCGGCAGCTTGAGTCATGCGAAGGACTTCTATATCCAGTATGCTGAAAAATGCTGGGACTAAAGTTGTCAAGACGGCAGCTGGAGTCATTTGCATTGTTGAGCCTCCCAGTCCCAATCTGAACTAGTCCCTCCTGGGCCCTGGGCCCTCCTTACCCTCCACCCCTCCTCTCCCTGCCCCTTTTTCACTTGGAGCCAGGAGAATTACTTTTACTGAAACTTTTCCCTAGAAAATCAGCCAGAGACAGACATTCAGTTCTAAGGAGCTGCAAATATCTTCTGCGGTCTCCAACAAAATGTTTGTGAGAGTGAGGGCGCATCTTCCCTGACCTGTCCAGACTACTAGCTACCGAGGAATAAATTGACTACCGGGTTATTGCAAAGTAAGTCCTCAATGTGAGGCATGTGCTTATGGATGTGGATTTATACATCTTGCAGGCAAAAAGCTTTTTAATTTTTATTTTTCTCTGTAAGGCAATGATTTCATTCCTTTCAGTTTGTCAAGCAGTAATATGGACTTGAACCTTCGAGTCCTATCTCTTTCATTTTTTCTTAAGCCAGTGGGTCAAACTCCATCCTTTAATGCACCCACCAAGTCCCACTAATGTCAGCTTTCCTTCAGAGGATAAAATAATATGATTTAGTCCCAGAAAGCAGACCTCAAAGTCAGAGGCTTTTATAAGCATGCTTCTTAGACCAAAGGCTTTAGCAGGTGGATTCTAAGGATTTTATTATGAGGAGCTTGACATGGAGTGGAAATTCTGAGCCATGAGGATGTGTCCTTTCTCTCAGCCAGGCTGTCATCAGATGTGGCAGATGCTGAACTACAGGTCCTCTGCCTTTGTTCCAACTGATATTGATAGTTGTTCACCTACTACCCAGCAGGCTACGAAACAAAAAACATTCAGCAAAGTCCTTTACAGTAAATGTTTTCTCTGGAACTAAACTGTGGGTGAGGCATGTAATACTGAGAAAAGTGTATTCAGGATAAAACAAATTGAAATATCTATAGGGTATTTAAGTGTTTATATATGGTAATGAGTGAAATGACTACTTTATAATGCAAACCATGCACTGCATTGCATTCTAGCATACTAGACTGTTACCTAAATGAAGAAAATATAACTTTAAAAACACACTGAGCTACTACCTCTTTACAGACTCTGCAAACTTCAAGGTATATTTTTGCTGCTTTATGAAGGCTGATTTTACATTGAACACTTTTAAGCAGCTATTTATTACTATATACACCTGTGTTAATAAAAACAACTATCTTCAAAAAGTAAAAATACAATTCTAACGTTCACCGGTGTCATGGCTACATATAATAGTTGAAGGGAATTTTCTGAGCCTTAATTGTGGTTAATATTAAAAGATTTAACTATCTTCTCTTCCAGATCTTTTCTATTGTTTGCAATAGCATAATATTTCTACAGACCAGGACCAAATAATACATCTCACACTCTTGTCGCAGCTCAGTAGAGGTTAAAATATGACCAAAAATTCTGTTTGACTTTGTAAGGTATGTGGTGCATTCTGTCAGGAGTGTTTTTTCCACCTGTTGATGAAAATGTTTCCCCATGTTTTCATGGGGTGTTTCTTGTGAGAAGTGACTGTTCTGTATTGAACAAGAGTTGTTTAGCAGTGTGTACTGGACCCTCAGCTATTGCAAAGAGATATAGCTTCATGAGCTCTCTAGAGCAAAGATGATTTCTCTTAGAAGTACTTCTTGAATAAATGCATCATGTGCAAGGTCATTGTAAGTCTTCTGAAAAACAACAAACTTTGTTTCTCCTTTACTGTATAGGGAACAGAGCTCCAGATGCAGCAGAGAAAAGCAAGTGCATTTACTTTTTTTGAAGGAAAGGCATTGTTTGCATTAAATAATTTTCTTAAGTAGGTGGACAGTCCAGGACAGCATTTTTGTTCTGTTTTTTCCTTTTTATCCTGGTCTGATTTCTAGCCAATCTTGTTCTACAGTGACCCCCCTCCTATACTCGGGTTTTTTTCAAAACGACAACTTTAGAGCACTGCAGAATCCCTGAACAGTAAAAACAGTTACAGAGCCCTGTGAAAACTGGGTGCAATCCTCATTCCTTTGCCTCTCTTTGCAATCCCAGCCTTACCTAAGGTTACAGGTTTCACAAGATGTTAGGAGGTACATTACCTACTGTTGTCCAAGAGAGCTGGGAGAACATATTCCATTCTTTTTCATTATAGTTTTGTCCTGTGATGGACATTTCACATCTTAGCATTTTATTAGGCAAAATGCATACAGGTTCATCAGTGAACTCTTTGTAGGGAATTTTCCTGCTATAAGCCTAAGTGTGAGTGAAAAAGCTTTAGATAGGGAGTTGCCAACAAGATAAGAGGAATGGGATGCTATCAACACTCACAATTCCCAACAATGATGTAAAACCACAACTTTTAGAAAACATTATATAGATGCAGATAGAAATTGCAGGACTGAATGCGTGTGCGTGTCTTCAGAAAGGGAGCGCTCCTCAAGAACTGCCCTGCTTCCAGATTCCACTTTTGAAATGTTGTTTGCATTCTTGTGCAAATAATATTTAGGTGAATGTAGAAAAAATGAAGACTGTTTTTTTTTAAATCATAGTCTCACAGGGTGAGAAGTGAATTCAAGAAATACTCCATCAACTTTTCTATGCTCCCCCAAAGCATACTAAGTGCTGTTGCTGTAGACTTTGTGATTGATTCCCTGCAAACTAAGTGTTTAATTGTTATTAGTATAAAATGTTTTCTGTAACAGAGTGATTGTCAGAAAGAGGCTTTTTTTCTGCAGCCACATTGACTTGTGTTCAGTGCCACAGTCCTTATGCTCCATCTGGCAGTTATTCTGTGAACCACGAAACAGTGCTACCCTCAGCAAAGTGACCCACAAGACATCCTTCCTAAGTAGCTTGTTGATGTCCTCTTCTGGCTCTCCCCTGCAGCTACAGTGGCTGCAGCTTTCCACGCAACAAGTTGCCATGGCTGTGGTACTGGTCTTGCAGGGCAGCCCTGGCCTCCTGCACTTTGGTACTGTCTGTGCTGGCTTGAGTTGCCAGTGAGTGTGAGGTATATCATAGGATCTTATGAGGATTTCTGAGCTTGAGCCCCGACACATCAAAAGGAAAGAAAAGTAAGAGGAAAAAACTCTGGTGCTCTTGTATCAGCTCGCTCATCCTCTGTCATAGTGTAAAAAAACCTACTTAATTTACAAGTGGAACAGCAATAAAACCTCTTTCACAACATCCACACTCTCCTTCTGTCTTCTCTCACATGTGTCTGTGTGCCTAGATAAGTCAAACCCAGACCTCCTTGCTCCCTCCAGAGACACATCTAGTTCATTTCTGTTTCAACAACATCAGAGCTGATGTTGCAGATGCTTTAATGGGTTTAAAAACATCTTTTTTTTTCCTCTGTTCTTTCTATACTTCCCTGTTAGGGATTGACTCAAAAGTGCTGAAATACTTCCCAAGAGATTTTCAGTAACACACTTATGCTTTTCTAAGACTTCACTGCCAAGAGAGTTTGGGCCAATATCAATGTTTACGGATTCTTGAGTGAGCTGAACTGAATTTGTCAACCTGAGCTGCCTTCTGTTCACTGCAACATCTGTCTATACAAAGATGCTTTTGCATCTCTTGCACTCGTGACTTCTTGTATCTTGTCAGTCTTTATGGCACACCTCTCACATTGGAAGGACTGACAGAAAAATTGACTTCGATCATGTGAGATAGTCACTTGTTTTAACGGGAAATCAAGGAAACAAAAGGTACTGGGCATGACTCACTTGCTTTGTTGTAAACATCTAAAATAGGTCAGAGTTAAATCTATGCTAATCATGCTGGGCTCTCTTGCTAGTCTATGGTGCAACCTGCCTCATCCTAAAGCAGGCATCAGAAATGGGGCAGCTCATCAAGTCCTAGCAGTGCCCCTTTCTCCCTGCTGGCCACCAAAGCAAGGCAGAGTGGTTAGCTCAGGGATGCGGTGTAGATTTCCACAGCTAGATGAGATGAATCCTAAAAATAAAATTATTGAACGCTGTCTTCTGGTGAAGAATATGGTGAGTCAGTACACTAAGAAGCAAATAATAACAGTTCTTTGGGGGTTTATATTCTCTTCCCCCCACTTCCCTTTTTTCTTGTCCTTGATTATACAGCTATAAATAGAGTGGTTGGGTGCCTGAAGCAGTCATTTATCTTATCAGTGTCATATCACTGAAGTGTACAGTTAATTTCTGTTCCAAAAATGCCAATTGATTGTAATTCTGTCATTGTGACTCAACAATTGCAAAACAGTTATTAATTCTTGCACTGGTATACACAGGCAGTTAGCAGTCAAGCATAATCACTGCATTAATCTTTCAGTTAGCAGCAGAGAGAAAGATACCTTGCTGAAAGTGTTGAAACATTAGTTCATTTCAGTTTACACATCACGGATTACCTCTTTGCTCCCTTCTTTTCCTATTTGTGAACTTTGTTACTTCCCCATGGAAAACACAAGTTAGGAGCCTGGTAATGCTGCAGGTCTGGGTCATGGCAGCCTGTGCCTTCTGCTCACTGGAGCACTGTGGGAGTGACCCAGGGCTGGAAGGATGCTACTGGACAAAGCGAGCACTGCTGAGCTTGGGCCAGCACTGTCTAGAGGTCCTGTGTAAGTTTCTTGTTTTGTCTTCACCTAGGAAGAAGGGTCTGGATGTGTGTGAGCCTAAGGAGGGGAGAAATTACCTCAGAGGGCCAACAGGCGTGGTAAAAATATTCTAATAGGTAAAACAATCTTGCTTGTCTGTTATAGCCTTTCCTTCCTCATGTAACTGCTAAATACAAAGTGATTGGAAATGCTATTAGTATTCCTCTTTAACAGATTCTGACACTGCAAATCAAGATTTGGAATCTCCATGAGTACTAAACTATCTAATATTTGCATCTTACCTCATTTTATTTATTCTTAATGCATTTTCCTGTGATAACAGGTCAAGAACAGCACAAAGTGTGTGACAGTGCAATCAGCTGGATCACTGAACTGAAATTCTTCAGCTATGAAATCTGAGAGTAAAAAATATAATAAATTCAGTAGATTAGATAATAATAATAACAATAATATATAATGTTTTCCAAAGGAGCAAAGATTCCATTTTTTACTTTGCATTTGCTGCTCCCATTGAAAGCAGCATACAGTGCAAACCAGATTTACTAAATATGAATCATGCTGAAATAACATGATATCTTGCCATGACAAGGTAATAGACTTGCCTTAAACAAAAAAAGATTTTCAGCAAATGAATTGCAGTAGAACTCATTTATCAAAATACATTTAACAGTATGTCACATAGAAAACAACTAGTTAAGATGACAAACATGAAGATAACAGATGAATTCTGAAATAGTGAGCTACTTTGAAGGTTGATGGCAAAGGATCCTGCTGCAAGAATTTACCAACGATTGACTGCCGTATCTGCCTCTCCAAGCTTAGTCTCAGGACTAATTTTGCTTTATATATTCATTAATCATTTTGGCACAGAAAATGGAATGGGCTGATGAATGACACAGAAAGAGACTAGCTCAGGTCTGAGAAGCAGGAAATGAATGCTGTCATGCAGGCAGCTCTGAATGAATTCAATTGTACAAATGCAAGTCTGTGTCTGATATGACAGACTCCAGCTGTAGACTGGCAATGGGAGAGAGAGGTTTAGTTGATCATGCAACAGTATAAGACATTGGGAAAAAAGAAAATGCATGCATAGGAACTTAACAGTTCCCATATTTCTCATAAGGTGGGTAAGTACTACAAGCTATGTTTGGGATCTTATATAGAAAATTGCCAACAATTACAGTCATCCTAACACAAACTAAAATATAAATGTTCAGAGGGGAAACTACTAAAATGAACAAGGAAATCAGGTCTTTGTAATACAATAAGAAACTGAAAGTGTGGTATTACTGAGCTTAGCACTGCCTGTGCTGGGAAGGCTGGGACTGATCCTCTGGAATTGTCTTTTAGACAATTTTCATTGCCCCTTTTGCATTGTGGAATTTAGGCACCTCTTTTTCCTTCTATTTGTTTTGCATCCAGTTAATCAACTGCAGTAAGTATCATCTGGAGATCATGGGATGGTGGGCATTGTGATCTGTGAGCGTGTGACGTAACAGGAGGAAAATTATTACATTGAGGTAAGAAGACAGAGGTGGACACAACCTGCAAAAGCCTATACCAATGGCCTCCTACATATCATTCCATTAAATATCTCTTGACACGTGTCGGTTGCTGGACTGGTTCTTTATCTGGTGAAGTGGCAACTTTCCAAGTTCATTTTGGAATTTGCTGTCACTTTTGATCCCACTCAGAAGACACCTTCATTTGTCACATTGGAGCTCATCCTTGAGGCCTTTTACATTTTTTAAAGTAGAGTCATCCAAATTAGGAAAGTGACAAGACCATAGGGCTGAAGCAAACACACAGCTCAACAGCAAGTTTCTATAAGCATTGTGCAATAAACTTGTTATTATTTCATAGAAAATTCAAGCAAATGTGAAAATAAGTAAACATTGTGACTTGCTGGTATTCAGTTTCTGCATAGGAGTAAAAGTTTTTCAACTGTGTTTATCAAACAAACTTTTCTACAAAAAGTAATCTTAAAGCATTATAAGAAAATTAAATAATATAAGCAAACAGAAAGATTCCAGAGGTTCTCTAGGAATAAAACCTGACACTATTTTACACAACTGGTAGCAGGCTCTTGTTTTAAGGCAAATGTAAGGCTATTGAGAAGTATTTTTTAATAACTCTTTCTTTTGTCATGTCTTTTTACAGCTTCCATGTCATCTGTAGTTTCATAATCCAAACAATTCTATTTTCTGTACAACTATAAAATATAGAGTTTCTCTAATTTAAACAAGGCAGACAGCATTCACAGCTCAATATATACATTTTACATTTCTCTGTCTATTTTTTTATGATGGTATCTAAAATAAAAAGATAAAAAGTATATTTTCAAAAAAAGTAGCTTCAGAGAGGTATGAGTTGATAAAAAGTTGAACTCCCATTTTCTTAGTAAACACAAAATGGAAATTATTCAGGGATTACAAGTATTCTATAAGAAAACCTCTTTTGCGGTTACTAAAGGCAGGAAAATAGCCAGACCATGAGCAGTAATTGCACTCTCTCTGCTGCTTTAGTCTTCTCCAGCAGCTGGTAAGAAATGAATCATTCCTGTAATGACCTTTGGTGGCCAGTTGGATCCAGACAGTGGGGAAATTCCTGTTGAAAAACACTGCCAAGCAAAGTGCTCAGCCTTCTAAAGGTCATTGCTCCCAGCCATGGATGGAGAGTTGTGAGCATTTTTTCAGCTGGAAGACCATGAAAGGTCTTGTGAGATTTGTAGCGTTTTGTCTGGCTGTCCAAAGTGATGTTAAATGCTGCCCACGTAGTATTATTCATTCAAAGACTTCAAAACACTTCCCAGTGGTGAGAGGGATGATTCCCTTTCCCTCTCCTTCACTTTTGCACAAAAAAACCTGAAACAAAACCAAAAAATTGGAGTCCAAAGTTTGACTTGCTCAAGCCTGAGTGGTGAAGACAATCACGTTCTCCTAAGTATTAGTGCTCAGCAGTTTATTTCCTGATGCTTATCCCACTGAAATCATGAGGTATCACTCTAATGTTGAACAACAGCTAAACCAGGGATTCTGTGCTATTGGTGCTAAGTATCGGTTCAGATTCTTAAGCACTGACATCACTGAAGGAATCATTTTTTTTTTGCCCTTTTGGTCTTAAACTGAATTTAAATTACTCAAATATATGATTTTAATTAATTAAATATTTTACCCATTCCCCCCAAAAATTCTAGGTGTGGTGCACGAAAGCAATTAATAAATTATTCAACTCAATCCCATGACTTTGTGCGTTAACACATGAAGCCTCTGACCTTCTGCAACATGAATGTTTCAATGATTAAAGAGGCATTCTGGCATAAATAGGTCAAATGCAGAGCTCTGAAGCGTCCTTCACCATCTGAATCTGAGTTGGTAGTCTTTTTCTCCTTAATTATAAAATCCTAGAAAATGAGGGAAATACAGAGAAGCCTGAAATCCTATAAATAACACATAGCAATTCTTGGCTTCTTTGGGGTTTCTCAGGTGTTGTCGTGTTCTGAACTGTGCAGACAGCATTCTTCATACATTAATAATCAAGAGGAGAGACATTAAAGAAGAGGAAATATGTGAATAATACAGGAGACAAGGGAAAAATAATGAAAGCAAATGTCCTTCACCTGACATTGGGCGTGATCATTCTTTCTCTGTGCAAATATATTTCTGGTTTCAGGTTTGGTAATGAGGCAGTTAAGTTGCTTATAAGTGCTACTGAAGACAGATAAATCCAGCTACTCTTCCAGGTAGCTGGAATTCAGTTTTACGTAGCACTGCAGAATTAAGCCCTGTAAGATAATAGGCAAAAATTAAAAAGGCCTCTTAGCTTCACTGTGTTACATGGAGTCCCTGGCATTCTCTGGCAATTGGAAAGGGTGCAGTAAAAGTCACTTGAGAAAACTGAAGCTGCAACCTCCCTGCACAACTCACCCAGTCCCACCTCTGTTGGGAGGGCTGACTCCCCACTGGTTACAACAGACTGTAGTTGTCAACAGCCACAGAGAAAAGGTGCTTTATTCAGTTTCTTATGCTCTGATCATTTAGTAACTTTCCCTAACCCAGAACCAACATCCTTTTTTTTATTTGTTCTTACTCCCTTGCCATCTTATTTCCCTGCAGTGAGAATTCCCCAAGCTCTTGTTGCTGGCACTGGCTGCTTCCCAGAGATAGTCAGGCAACATATTAAATTCATCAGCACTGGTGTGCCTGCAGATCATTCATATGTATTTGCCCCAAAGAGAGGCAAGGGAGGACCCTAAAGATCTCTTTCACTTTCCTGCCTTGCTCCCACTCGGTCTCTGACTGCTTACCTCTCAGCTGCACAGGTACCAAGGCGAACAGTTATACCCAGATATGGGTTCCACACCTCTGGGTAATTTTTGCACTTCAATAGTTTTACTTACATAGTAATAGTATTTAATTTGTCAGAGAAAATGATTGAGGAAGAAGACACGCCTAGAATACAGCTTCCCTTGGCCAAACTGGGTCATTTGAAAATTGCAGTTGAAAATCACAGCTACTTTTGTGTGATGTGGTCACAGCTATTTAGGTGCAGAGTGCTAACCCTGAAACATCCAACTCAATTTTTTAAAAAATTTAAACAATATTGTTAGATGATAAACTTAATCCAATCTGACTGCAGATGTCTAATAGTTACCCTCATTTAAAAAAATCACTGTAGTCAATCTAGTGTAATGTGTACCCACAGAAGATCATTCCTCCCAGCTGTTTGAATATTTATTGGAAGAGGGGAGGACTGCTCTTTTTCATGCCCACTTCACTGACTTTAGAATTAGGGGCCATATTTAGCTTAAATTTACAAAGCTATGCAAAGTATCCCACAGTGGCCAGCTAGGGACTACAAGGGAACAGATCTCACAGACTGTGTGTGCCATTCAATGTCCCTGAAACATACCTGCATCCTGATGGCTCAACATAACATTTGGTCTCTGCAACATATTTAAATAATGTTTAAAAGCAGTAGGCAAGGCTTACAAAGAAAATACAATGTCAACACCAGAATAACAGTTAACATAGATATGTTTTTGAGAGGAGGAAACATAGCTTTCTCCTGCCTTTTCTTTAATTGAATTTTGAAAAGGAACATATTCCTCACTGAATATGTGTACAGAAATTCTCCCTGTTGGTTGAATTTCACATATCCTGTCAAATCATTCTTACTCTTGCTAATGTTTAGTTAGAGATAGTGATTAAATCTTCTTAGAAAAAGAATAAATCTTTTAAATTATGATAAATCAGTCCAGAAAGAGAATACAAATACTGCCAGATAGAGAAAAAGAAATACATGCTGGAATATAAAGTAAATATTCCCCTTGATACTAATGCAACCATAATCTTTACTGGGAGTGACTTTCTTGGAGAACCGTGCCACTTTCCTTCAGTAATAGGTTTGAACTACAGAAACTGAGTGTAGATTTTTGGGCATCACTTGTTGACACGATGCACAGCGGGGTTTTGGTTTGACCAGCTACAGAAACAGAGTTCAGTGACAAATATCTATTTGCATGTGAAATATGAGTTTGCACAAATAAAAAACAGATTACATGTAAGTACTCATGCATACTAATCTGTCAAAAAGCAGTTCATGCCACATTGCGGACATGATTTGAAATTCAGCTGAAAGTATTATTCTTTGCCCACGTAGCCTTAAATAACATGGAAGTAGAATAAGCTGTCATCTTTCTATTTGAGAGAAGCAACATATCTTTGTCATATAACCTTACACGTCAGGAGCATCAAGTGGAGACTGTGAAATGTTCAACATCATATTTTTAGCTGACCCTTTTGAGATCTCATGTGGATCCTTGAGTACTGTGCCCTGGATTTTGTGATACCTTCCTTCCGACTTAGCTCAAGCAGAAACCTCAGCAGCTTCCAAAGTTAAATTTGGATTTTCAGAACAATATGTTCTGTCTTCATTTACACAGAACTGATGTGGTTTTTTTATTGACAGTTCTAGCCTGTGGTTAAGCACTTTTTAGCACGTACAAAAGGGTACATGTAATACCTATTCTGTATATGGTTAGAAGACATTATTCTAGCATTTTGCTTTCTTCTCTAGCTTCATGTACTGCCTTGGAAACTTCTATATCTTCCTTTTGTGAGTCACATGCCTCAAAGTCAGAAAAATAAAACCCATGACAGTTTGTAAGTTCTCATAAGAGCAATCCATTAACAAAATTGTTATGGATTCCCAGCCAACACACTGCCCATTAGCTAGTACTGTTTTATAATGTGGAGACATCGATGATTCCTGAACAACCAATGAAAATATCTGAATTTTATGCATGGTGAACAAAAATGGAAATAAGTGTTAATTTTCTGTTACAAGAGAAGCTCACTGTATCACCCTGTATTTAAAAGCATTTGATCTTCACCAGCTACTGAAAACAGATTCCATGCAAAACATGAACTTGGCGACGAGAGGATTTCTGATTACATGAATTTGCTTTTATGCTCAGTGCAGTATAACGGTTCTCATTTGAGCTCCCAGCTTCCCAGACCTTGGGCCACATCAGTCAGAATGGCATTATTTCCTCTCTACTTTCCATGATGAATGTAGTTTGAGGTGTGTTCACTATGGTTTTTATTCTTCCTTGTAATAGGACTGTGCTGACACTAGTCATTGAATTAATGGGAACAGGTGTCTTTTTGTATTTTCTCTCTCCTGTTCAACCTTTTCTCCTACCCCCTCAATCCTTTCCTTTGAGTATAGATCTGCTTCTTCTTTGTTCATGAATAATGTGCTGGTTTTTAACTCAATTAGTATGTTGTATCAAAAGAGATTTGTCAGGTGGTGGTGTTACCTGAAGCTCCTCTTCCCACTGAAAACACTTTTATATACTCTTTTTTCAATATATTGTGAATCCTAGATAAAATAAATACAGTATCACAGACTGGACTGTATTACATTTTATAAATGGGATATGAAGTGATTTCTAGCTATGGGATATAAGTTTGCAAAGTAATTTGTGCACCAATGACCCAGAAAGGGAGACAAGAAGGTGTGCTCATGGAAAGATCATTCTCTTTTTGCTAAAACAGAGGAATATCAGAGAACTGCATGGATATTTGTTTTATAAAGCATGACACGAAATGTGAAGATATTTTTATTGCATATTTGATTGCATTTTTAAAAATTCTAGCAGTGGTTAGGAAGAGAGGCAGCATTAGAATGGGCCGAAGAAAACTGCAAAATGAGATTGCATCTAATACAGATGATGTAAAAGAGCCAGATAACATCACATGGATGTATGACTTCTTTTTCATTGAATGTTCTGTGTTAGGATAATGGGTTGTAAAAAAATATACTCAGAATCCACAACTGTTATCTAAGAGTGGAAGCACTCTAACAGGAGAAAGAAATAGTTTGGAGGCAGGGAGGCAGAAGAACAGTACTTCTGGACAGGTAATGACCTGGGTTATCAGAATCAATAAATTACATTTACTGTGATATAAATTACATTTACTGTCCAATTTCACTGCAATAACTGCCTGGTCTATATTAGAGTACTGAACACCTCATGCAGAGACTTAATTGGCACTAAGAAACTTCATACTAATCTTTGAAATTAGTAATGTTTTTTGAGTTTTTCTCATTTTATGAGATATATAAATACAGGAAGATCCAGTAATATCCTTTAGCTCATTCAGGATTTGTAACTAAAATATTGAGCTTTAAGAATTGTAGTTGCCTTTAAAATCTTCGGTTTGGAAGATTTCATGTATGTTTTTTGCAATAAACTGTAGTAAAACTTTTAATTGAAATTACAAGATAATTTTAATTTATACAAAGTTACTAAAAAACTTGTACAAATTCCAGAATTGCTGTCTGGTTCCAAGCAGATGCTATAGTACATAAGAGTACTGTATGTTTACTGACAGTAAAACCAAACACTCTGAAGATAAAATCCTTCAAGCCTAATAGCAATTTATTTACAATTTTCCAATGCTAAACCAAGAAACTTCCTCTTAAAGTTATTTCTAAAATATTTAAACAATAGATGTCCCTGCAAATTTGTGCTAAAATATGTATGAGAGAAAGTAATTAAATGGAGATATGATTTACTACATTTTTTACAATTGTGGATAGTATAACTGAGTTATATAAATAAAAGACTCACTGAAGAAAAGTCTAAATTTTATACGCCAATACAACAAATTCCAACAGTTTCAAGTAAAATTAATGGATTTTTTTAAAGGCAATTCTATCATGTCTAGATGTATTATAGGCAGATCTTTTAAATGGTATTCTTAAACTCGGATGTGTGCATCTTGTCTTTAATGTTTATGTCCATAGACACGTATATTTGAAAATTAAGGTGTCATGGGTCATGCACGGTGTTTACTAGATCGTTAAAAACAGCCAGATTATACTTACCAATTACTAAATGAGGCAGGTCACAATGCTTCCGAGTAAGCTCATTCTCGGTCTAAAGGATCTGAAAGATACATCATCTACTATAAATATATATGTGTGTATTTACACTTAGAGTATAGTAGTGTACAGAGTGCACGAATGCACCCCAACAGAAAAGAAGCCTGTGCTGGCTGAAAGAAGAGACTATGGTGAATGAAAAGGATTATATTAGTGTTTTCTCATCTATATTTGATGTGTTTTATTTTTATTTGCCATGCTCTCCGTTTTGTACTATTATTTTAAAAGAATTACTTAATTTACTTTACTGTAACTGAATCAAAAATAAACTGCTTTTCTCCAGCAAATTAATAACTACTCACTGCTGTGCAGTAATATATGATTAACATAAAAAGATATTTAAATGATTGCTTAATTATTATCAAAAAAGAAGATAAGTAGTATATAGCATAACATAAATAAGAATTGGTACTTTCTATACCCTGTTTTGCCCTCAAGGATTGACCTAATTCTTACTGGCTGGACGTATAAGAAGGAGACACAAATACTTACAACATCCCTACATAAGGGATGTAGCAAAACCAAAGAAATAGCTTGAATGGACGTCAGTGCTAATATCCCGTGAGATAAAGGTTTTTTTATAAAGCTCTCTATTAATTGCGATATCTAAACGTTGCATAAGGATCAAAGTTACTGCCCACAATGCCACATACCTCAGAGCATCCTCACTTCTCCTCTGAAATCTTCTACTCTGTAGTTCTTGGAACTCAATTGCTCCAGGTTAATTAGAAGTTCAAGGACAAATATTTTAAGAAAAATCCCCAAGATCTCAAAGAAAATTAGTGGTAATCAATTCGTAAGCAGTTACACTGTGCATAGTAGTAATTAAACCCCCACTCCTTCCTTTGGGTGCTAATTGAACAAATTGGAAATCATTCTACTCCAGAACTTAGTGCCTAACCCTTTGGTGCTACCACTGCACCATAGAGATAATATTAGATATTTGTATCTCCACCAAATGTGGGTACATGTGCAGTTTCGAGACCTAAAAAAATCAGGGTGTTAGAAAACAGACTGTGTCCACTGCATGTTCAGTTAAAGGGGTTTCAAAAGGATTGATTTAAAAGATGTAGAGGGCCATATTCCGCCCTGACTTATAACAGCTCATGCTCAGTGACACACACCTATGGGGATCTGATCCAGCAGAAGGAATAAGTGAGAAAGAATAAACAATCTGATTTGGGTAGAAGAATCTCTGCTTTTTTTACAGTCATTATGGAGAAACCACTCCCACATCTCTTGAGCAATGGCTTCCTTCTGGTAAAAAAATGCTAACTCCACTATTTTTATCTGGGTTCAGAGTTATTTACTGAAGATGAAGCTGAGTCAACAAAGATCGTTGCATCCAAAATATATTGCCTAGTGGGTGTTTTTCTCATGAACTGTTAAGAGGTGGAAAGCAAGTATTTTTATCTAGCATGCCATCCAGTCATCTGAACAATTAGTTACTTAAAGCAAATAACATCTGGATACCAGAGGAAGATAAAGTTAAAAGTCAATTTATTACAAATATTTTTCTCCTCAAGAAATTATTTGGATTGTTTGAAATAAATCGAACATAAAGAGTAGGAAGGAAGAGGAAAAATGTGAAATTTTATCATGCCATTTTAAGTTTATGTCACAGAGAAAATAAATGGCAATGGAGTATAAAGGAATCTAATCCATAAAGGAAGAGAAAAAGGTTAAAGAAGTCAACAGTAATTAAATGGTGATTGAAGCTGAAAGAAAATTGATCTCTGTTAGCTGAAGGCCATTCTTGCCTTTTGGGATATTATGCATCGGTGAAGAGGGGAAAGAAAGGTTTTTCTTGTTTTGATATGGAAATATGTGTCACATTTCCTTAGTCTATGGTGCTGTGACTCAAGACTGCACTGAGTTTCTGGTACACTGAATCTAGTGTCCTAGGCATGCTTGTGGGTATTGTGTAAAGATAAGATGCTCTAACAAAGCTCGGCAAGGTCAAAAGGCATGGGAGCTTCAGTAGTTTGCATGCTGTTTTGTCTTGGGGTAAAAAAGGAAAAGTACCCTAAAGCAAACGAACCGAAATGGAGGTAGCACTGATACATCTATGTAAAACCTGGGCAATATTCACAACTCAGGGATGTAGTGCTCCATCCAGACCAAATCTTGCTTGCAGTGATTATTTTGTCACAATCTCTGTTGATATCATCAGAAGTACTGAGTATTTAATGAGTAAGTACAATGTTTCTTGACCATAGCTATGTAGATTTGTGAAATGTGTATTAAAATGAGAAAATCACATAATTTGCATTACTTAAAGAATAACAGACGGCTACTAAATGTTCTGAGCTACAGTTTTTATGAGCTTTTTATCACTAGAGAGAGTTGTAGATACACACAATTAATAACGTTTACATTAATTCCTCCCTCAGTGAAGAATTAGGACAAATAACAAATAAAGCATAACAACCTTTTATCTCATAAACCACTATTGAAAATCTTTCTCTTCTGCAGTGAACATAGCACTAACTGCCTGCCATTGTCTTGTTTGAGCTTCTCAAGTATAAAAAGGATAAGAATCATATGAGAGACCCACTTCAAAAAGTATCTCAGAAAGAAAAGTCTATTTATTATTAAGAGGTATTAGTGATCTATATTCATCACAAATAGCTTCTAGGTGTAGGACAGAGACTTCTTCAATGAACTTTACGACCAGGATGAATGTCAGCATTCCTCCAGTTAAGATGGCAAGTTTTCAAGGAATTCCTTCTGTCATTTTTGAGTGTGCTGATACCTTAGTTGTAAATCCAGACATTCACACAAGCACAAAAATAATCTGTTAGACTATGATTTGACAAATGGCTTTGAGCCTGTTTTAGTTAAAATGAATATTAATTTCCTGTGTTTTCTAATGGTCATGGAAATATTGCTTTTTATCTTTATGATTAAGGGTCATTATTTTTTCTACCAGACTTTAACGATAATATGTAAGAAAATATTGCCACCTATCTACCCAGCCACTTACGAAAAGGCTTCATCATGCAGCTCCTTTCTGCACTGCAAATAAGTTTGACCACTCAAGTTATTCCTTTGCCTTCAGCAAATTCACCTTCGCATACCTTGGTGTTATGAAGGCCCTAAGCCCAACTTCTGACCGGTTAAGACACTCAGTCCATTTTCACAGAATCATAGAATTGTAAGGTTGGAAGAGACCTCTGAGATCATTGAGTCCAACTGTGCCTGTCTCCCCCTAAACCATATCCTTAAGAAACTCATGAACCCATCTTTTAAACACCTCCAGGGTTGGAGACTCCACCACCTCCCTGGGAAATCTGTTCCAATCCCTGACCACTCTCTCAGTGAAGAAATTCTTCCTAATGTCCAGTCTAAACCTGCCCTGGCACAACTTGTGGCCGTTCCCTCTCGTCCTGTCGCTCGCCACTTGCGAGAAGAGAGCAGCACCCACCCCATCACAACCTCCTTTCAGGTAGTTGTAAACAATGATGATTTTGCCTTGCCACAGTTCAGACTGAAGTCAGAATATTCTAGAAACTATTCTTAAAAGGATATTCACCATCTTTTTTTTCCCATGAGAAAGAATTAACAGATAAACTATGAGCTATGAGGTCAAATTAGGATTACTTCAACACTAAATTCTCACATGCAGAGATTAAAGTCACAGCAAATTTTTATTCTGAAATCCACTATATCCAGAGCCAGCTGGACCTGAAGATTTCGGTGCTTAAATTTTAGGCATCCTGAAACTTCAAGCATCCTGAAACTTAAGGAATCCATTTATGTCCAGGCTCTCCAAGAAGAAGACTGTAAACAGAGAATGTCTAGTGTGCTGGTGCCTTTGGGAGAGATGTCGTCATGGCTGGTGCCAACAGCTCAGTGAGGCATGGAGGTGCTGAGGGCTCTGTGCAGCTCTAGCCCAGGAGGCCCTTGGCCATTCTGCTTACACAGCATGCCAAGTAACTTGCTTATCCACTGCATGTCAGCCATCGGAACTGCTCATGGACTCGCTCTTAGCTTATATCAATGTGCAATGTGATTTTTCTTTGAGGTTTAAAATAACTCACTTCTGCTATGCACAGGTGGTTTATCACTGTATGAAACACACAAATGATCCATAGCTCCTCTGACACTGAGGTTTCAATTCATCAGGCTAAATGCAATCACCTACTGCACTGGCAGGTACATCTGAGCTTGTCACCACAGGTTTGCTGTACAGTCCACGGGATGTGCTGTAGACCTCTAAAGTGAGTCAAATGAATCATTCCTCAGAAATTCCCTTTTCTCTCTGCTGAGCACAAGAGGAACTGACTAATGGAGATGTAAACGTCTACATTGGAAGTGTTTAAGGTTAGGTGATATAAAACCTGAAAATAAGCAGTGGGAGTTTTGAGAGTCTCAGTAATATATTGGATTTAGGTGCCTATGTAGCCAGTAGTGATATAAATATCTTTGTTGATTTAGCCCTTTGACCCAAATTTAAAGACACCCATATAACAGAATTTGCACTTTTGAACAAGAGGTCCAGTTTCTCCCTTGGTACCTCAGAGTTGAATGACGAAACCCAAGAGGCAGCACACCAAAGCTGACCAGACCCTGCAGCAGAGACTTGGACCCTGAACAATCTTTTGAAGACAGGCATTTAAACTCTGTTAGAGGATGCAGATATTAGAGACATTAGGACAGTTAGTGTGGCTCTGCAGCTTAACAGCATTCACTGTATAAGGGAGACAGCTATGTGTGTTATTGAGTGGTCATATAATGTGTAACAGAAAAAGTCACAGACAATGAAACTTAAGATAAGTCTTCCCTTCGAAAATAAATGATCTACCATCTAGGCAATACTTTACAAATGCTGTGAGAAAAGGAACATCTTCAACAAGAAGGGAGGAAAGAGTTATTTTCCAAAATAGCCTAGTGTCGATTAGGGCATTGATTTCGGCATGAGCTATCTTAGAAAGAGGAAGTCATGATGACCAGGCCTCCCACATCCTGAGTTTAACCACTTTGCAAATGTCAGAAAAGTTGCTTCTTTCAACTATTTTCCATGCAAAACCAATTTTTGTAAGATTCTCTGATTGTACCTAATTCTAGTTGAGCATATAAGTTAACATAGCTGGAAAAGCACTGCTTTGTACAGCATGAGGGCTTCCTTCAAAAAAACCTGAAGTCATACCCAAACAACAAAAATACAATAATAAATTCTGAAAGTTTGAATATAAAAATACAGTAAGGGGAGCAACACTATTAAAACTATTTTTTTAAACAGCAAATCTTCCAGGGAATCTGCAGGACTACTTGATGATCATGGTATAGAAGGAAAAGATCACTTCAGAAAAGTTAAATGGATTATTAGCAATGGTGTTTATTATGGAAGAAACTAAGGGCATTTCCACTCTGGAGTACCTTTGGTTTTGTCAGGTCACGAGTAGAGTATCTCTTTGAAATTGAAATGACTGCAGAAAAGAACAAGAACAAATGGACAACTCAACAGTAAAGAATTAGCCAAGAGCAGATGTTAATTAGCTAGTTGTTCTAGGAAATGCAAGGATGCTATAGTCGAATTATTTGTGAGAGGGTGTCATTTCTTGCCCGAAATTGCCTTAGCAGCAGGACTGAAGAGTGCCAAATGAGATGTCATTATTTAGAAATTATTCCAGGGAAGATCTGAGGAACAACAGGCCTGTAAGACTGACATCTATAAAGGGCACCTCAGCAGCATGTTTAAAAAGAATAGAAATAATGCACTTCTGGAACTACTCCATGTCTTTGTCCATAGAAGTATTTCTTTATAAATGTAGAGTTCTTTGAAAACTAAAAGAAAAACATGTAGATAAGGGTGATCTGGTAGGTACGGTCTACTTGGATTTCCAAAAAGCTTTTTATAAATTCCTCAGCAAAGATTTTAAGAAAGCTAAACATCTGTGGCCTGAAGGGGAATTTTTGTTTAGATTAATATCTGAATGAAAGACAAAAAGCAGAGAGTAGCAGTAAATGTTTAGTTTCACATTGAAATGAAATCGCTGAAAGAATTCTGTAGGGATCGTTCGATATATTTAAAATGTTCTGCAAAAGGGATGAGCACTGGGGTCAAGTTTGCTAATCATACTTAGTTTCCTAGAACATCAAAGGACAAAATGCAGAGGACTTTATGTCACAAAGCAATTGGGTGTTAAAATGGTGAAGGAAATTCACTGCTAATAAACGTAAAGTAATGTGCATGAGAAAATTCTCACTTCAGGTAGAAAATGGTGGGTTCTGAAATGTCCTCACCACTCAGGAGTGAGATCTAGGTGCAAATGTGGATAACTCTATGAAAATGTCATATAAATATTGAGTAGTGGTCAAAAAAGCAAGACAAACATTATTTTCCAAAAAGGAGTAGAACAGAAAGCGTCACTATGCCACTGTATAAAGCCACAATTCATCGTTGTTCTACGACTCTGAAGTAGTGATCTCCTCATCTCAAAATGGGTGCAGTAGATCTAAACTAGGTTCTAGGCAATGAGGAATGGAAAAGAAGTTTAGATCTATCAAACCATCAGTGACATCAAGAGTCAGACAGAGAACATTTCTTCACAGACTCTTCCAGTGCCAGAACTGGTGGGCAAGAAATGCAGCCAGATGGAGCTGAAAATAGTTCAAAGCTGGATGTGAGACTTGGTGAAAAGTATCATACAGACTTCACTTGCTCTTGTTTCTCCATAGATACATGCTTATGCCCATTGCCGGAGGCAGAAAGCAGAGCTACATTGATATTTGATCTGAAGCACTAGGGTCATGTAAACATGCGTACTATTTCCCGCACCCCACATGGGAGTTGTATCTAGATGATCTTTAAAGTCTCTTTCAATCCAAACTATTCTGTGGTTCTGTATTTTTAAATTATTTAAGTGCTTATATATGATTTAAACTGTAGGGTTTGTAAACTAGGGTGACTGAGGACTTTAAAGCTGTCCATTGGGTAAGCAGATAGTGGGTGGAAGTTGTGAGAGTCACTGTTGGTATAGGACCTCCAAAGTCAGTTCTTCTCTCCTTTTCAGTTTTTACAGGGATACTGTTGGCATTTTCACAGTGCAAAATGCAAGGACTAAAAGGGCATGGAGAAGAAACTGCTCTTCAGTGACACGAATGGATGTCTGAAGGCCAAGATTAGCACACAAGCTGAGTTGCAGTAAGGCTTGTTCCTCAGCTCTACCTACATTTCTTAATTCGCATATAAATAGAACATTCAACTATGTGATGCATGCTTGTGTGGTGTCTCCTGCATGCAAGTCCAATAGCCAAAAAATGCAGAGAGGTGAGCTTGTTGCAAAGATAAGTGTACATTTCTCCATTCAATATGAGATGTTACTGGATACCTCATCTTCATATATTTGAATTGCTGTTTTCATTTTGCATTTTAATGAAGTATAAGGCATTTCACTTTCCCTGGCCAGTCAAACTCCCCAGTTCTACTGAACTGAGCTTCAAGAAATACTTAACAGCCAGGTCACAGAAGCTGAAGGGGGTTTCTTATTTTTTTTAATACAATTCCATACTCGGTAACTTTGTCCTTTGCTTTTGTCCTAATCTCTACATGATTTGTAATATTTGACATCAGAAATGGAAAAGACTTCTTTTGTGCTAAACATAGGTGTAAAACCATAACCAGCAAGTTGGGGCCTTAGTTTTTCAAACTCTGATCTGACACAAATAATGACTTCTGGGATTCACATATAGAAAAGTAATACACACTTATGCTTGACCACAGAGTAATCCCAGTGACTGTAACTGTGGCTGAAACAATGGAACTCACCAAGTTTTTGCCCAGAAATTTTTGTGGTATGAAGCTACAATTGGTTAATATTTGCATTTCTCACATTACTTGGAAACCATACATTCTGGGTTTGATTCTAACTGTTATGTTTCCAGATTCTTATAGCCTTATTTTATGGGAGAACATTTTGTTTCAAAATGTAATAAATTGCTTATAGACAAAGGCACAGCTTACTGTAGTTGAGTAAGTTAACTTCTAAACCATAGTAAGACCATGAAAATTTGCTGGCTAAGGAGGATTTCTTAATGCTAAGGAACATTCTTTCTTCTGTGAGACTAAAAATCTTCAGGAATAGATCCTAGACTTACTGGAAAAAAATTACAAATAATTTTTCTATCATTTGTTTTTGATGAAGAGATAGTAAAACTTAGCCACTAATAAATTCACAAGAATTCATGGTAAAAACTATAAAGAACAAATTCCAAATAGAATATGACCAAATTACCTTGCATAAAAACATGATTCCAAATTCTTTAATCCTAGCAAGACAGTAAATAGCCCACCTCATAAAATTATGGGCTCAAAAGTAGTTACCACATAACATAGATATAAATTTTGAAACTTTTTGACAAACTATGTTACAGAAGCCAAAACAAATGAGATTATAAAATAATTGCACAAACAAGTGCAAGAAAATAAAAAATCATAGAATATTAGATTGGAGGGGACCTCAAGGATCACCTGGTTCAACTTTCTCTGGCAAAAACAAAAGCACGGTCTAGATAAGATGGCTGAGTACCTTGTCCAGTGGAATCTTAAAAGTGTCCAAGGTCAAGGAATCTACCACTTCCCTAGAGAGATTATTCCAATGGCTGGTTGTTCTCATTGTGAAAAATTTTCCTCTTCTGTCTTTTTGTAATCTCCCCAGGAGTAACTTGCACCCATTAAACCTCATCTTTTCCATGTGACTCCTTCTAAGAAGGGAGTCTCCATCTTCTTTGTAGCCACCCTTTAAATACTAGAACACGGTGATAAGGTCTCCCCCAGCCTTCTTTTCTCACAGCTGAACAAACCCACTTCTCTCAGCCGTCCCTCATATGACAGACTTCCCAGTCCTTTGATTATCTTTGTGGCCCTTATTTGGACTCTCTCCAGACTGTCTACATCTTTTTTTTTATAGCGGGCACCAAAACTGACACAGTATTCCAGTGAGTAGAGTGGGATAATGACTTCTTTATTTCTTCTGGTAACGCTACTTTGTGGTAGAAGGTGATCAGGCTTGTCAAACATGATTTGCCCTTGGTAAATCTGTGCTGGTTTTTTCCATTCATGTGCTTCATTCGACATGTGATAATCCCCAGGAGGGTTTGTTCTGTAGCTTTCCAGGGCATTGAAGTAAGACTGATGGGCCTAGAATTTCCTGGAACCTCCTTTAAGATCTTCTTATAGATGGGGGCAACAATTGCCTTCCTCCAGTCTTCTAGGACTTCTCCCTATCTCCACAACTTCTCAAAGATTATGGAGAGTGGCCTTGCAATGACATCAACCAGCCCTCTTTACACCCTTGCATGGAAATTGCTGGGGCCATCGATTTGTAGGAGTTGACTCCTGTAATAGTTCACACACCAACTCTTCTTTCACTGATGGTAGGTCTGTGTGTTTGTTCCCAAGGACTGGGGCTCGACAGTGCTGATAAACAGAGAGGTGAAGAAAGTGTTGAGGACATCTGCCTATTCAGCGTTGTCCACTAAGCACTATTAAATGCAAAAACTTGGTTGTACATTCCAGTTATTGTGGTCCGTGATCCCCAGATTGCCAGGAACCAGAAGGATGCACCAGTTAAAGGACTGTGGGAGGATGGTCTTATGAGCATCTTCTCCTGGACAGTTCCAAAGCCAAAATAGTGAGGTTTATGCTCTCCTAATCACAAGGAATGCTAGCCGAAGTATCTTCTAAGTGTAAACAGGACTGGTTTGAACCATCTTTCTGAGGTGGCCAATTACTTTAAAAAAGAAAAAAGGAAGAATTCAAACCTTTTAACAGTTTCTTGAATGATCTTTTAAGGATAGGTTGTATCATATATCAGTAGTTGCAATTCCCTAGCAAATTAATCCAACCTTTACAGTCGATACTACTATATAAACAAAAAATAAAGGGCTTCAGTTCCTCCCACCCACTGACTTGCTCTACTACTGTAAGTGGTTTTGGAGTGCAATTGTGATCTGAATAGATGTTTCATTCTTGAGAAAACTCCTTGTATTCACAGTGGAACATGCCTGAATTTTACAGATATCTACCAAAAAAAGTTTTTTGTGAATAGTTGGTGAAAGAAGCCTAAGGAAAATGTGTACCTAATCCTATTAGCTGACTTAATTTAGAATTATTAAAAGCCTTGATACACAGGATTTAACACAATCTTTCTAGCAGGGTGTGATGTAATCTATTTTTGTTTCTCAGCTAGCAGATGGCTTACCTTTAAGTAATTTCCAATATGTTAGAAGATCAAAAGCCATCCTTACGCTATGGAGGCAGTAATCGTTCCTCTCTGCTGGGGGTTGCTTGGTACTGTGGTGGGGATATGCAAAGGCTGCTGGCATTTCCAAACATAGAAGGCCGACATTTCTTCAGACTTTGAAGTTAATAATCCTTCAGAAGTTGAAAAACTGAGAGATTTTCAAAACCCTTTTAATGTTCTATATGTCATGTGCAAAAGTAAATATCTGTAAGTAATCATTGCAGTGCAAGGAAGTGCTGCACACATGAGTGCAGGGTGTGAGCCATTGCAGGGTGTGCAAACCACGCTCCTCTACTGTGACAGTGCTACTGCAGGGAGCAGAGGGTCCAACTGGGCGCCTTGACTCACCCTCAGGACCTCGCTCCCAACTTGGTGCACGCTAAAATGCTCTGCTGCCGAAACACTGCACAGTAGTCCCACGCATGGCCTCCAAGCATCCCTTTCCTATTTCTCTCCATTGTAAAGGCTCTGTTTGTACCAGTATAGTGCATCACAGATTCAGTCTGATCACTGCCTCTCTGCAGAGAGAACAACATTTTGTTTTGCTAAAAAGGGAAGATTTGGGCCTGAAAATCATGTAGCAGGAAATAAGGATTGCTAGTGACAGCCCCACTGACAGTACGCCACCAGTTTCCAGAGCAGACATATTAAATTGCCTGGTATTTTTTTCTTTTTCAGCTTCATAAATTCATTTCAGTATATGTAGTTTTAATTTCCTTGCCTGGATCACTGTTCTCAAGCTGTTTGGTGATGAAAAGACCATACCATCTGTGAAAGAGGAGCAGTAGCCCAGCAAGTAGCACCGGTCTGGCTGGGCCACTGCTTTGGAGCAGGAGACTCCCAACATTTTGAATAAAGCAAGCCAAGCCTTAAAACAAGATGCCTATTGGACACAACCTTTCTGACTTCTAACCATCTCATATTTATTTTGTAGTCACAGTTTTTGCTCTTCTTACATTTAAAATAATAGTTAACTATTAGTCTCCCAATATGATTTAGCAGCTGGAAACATCTAATGAACCTTTTCTACAGACAAAAGATGCAAAAATCTGTACTCAGAAATAATAATTAAAGGGTTTGTATTTAAACACTGCTAAAACTGACTCATTAAAATATTTAAATAATCTAAAATTAACTTTGAAATTAGGTTAACCTATATTAAGGTCTAAAATTACTGAAATAACATAAGGCCTCTTCATGTTAAATTAAAAATAGTACTTAAGTTAAATGTATCTGTTCTTGAAATTTTAAGAGAGTCCCACTGTTCAGGAGCAGAAAGCTGGTGACTGAACACCTGGAAAAATGTTTACTTTTGGCAGCTGTAGCTTCTCCACAGGTGCAGAAGGGGTTTTTTTTCTGGTTTTGGACTTATTCAAGTCAATCATTCAAGCTGAGAAACTGAACGGGTGCTGAAGAAACAGGAATGTTTTCATTTTTATTTCAATCTATGAATGAAAATTGGGTCATAGAGACTTGAGTGTGTTAGTTTAAACCTCTTAAAAAGTACAATGGCAAGAAAAACTCCAGGAAATTAAGGAAATGCAGACAATACTATAATACTCAATTTTAACATATTTTGATAACAAAAA
This sequence comes from Dromococcyx pavoninus, assembly GCA_033558185.1. NCBI lineage: Eukaryota > Metazoa > Chordata > Aves > Cuculiformes > Neomorphidae > Dromococcyx > Dromococcyx pavoninus. The sequence goes on from JAUMJL010000098.1 coordinate 1,699,958, forward strand.
TCAAAAATTTCCAGAACATTCCAATTATCTAGAAACACTTTTACAGCAGTTTCCTGCAAGCAGTCAAAACCAATTTATAAGCTACTCTTGAGACAAATATTAATCATCTAGTTGGTAGGGAGTATCACATACTGTTTTATGAGCATCAGACAGTGCAAAAATAAAAGGTCTGAAAGATGTACAGTATGTCATAATATCATTACAAAGAATATGCATAAGGCATGCCTGCTGCACAGCACAGCAGATACTCGGTATGGTTTGAGGTGCCCAAGCGTGGCCACCGCATCTGAAAGCCAAGGCAGTTCTGTGTCTGCCTGGGGAGGCAGCTGGATATCTCTCCCTGGGGCGGGGGTGCTGACCCCTCTGCAGGGTGCAGGTAAGGTAGAAGCGGTCCAGCCGTACTGGACGTGGGAGAGCCCCCAGCCACTCATTCCCGCCATGTCTCAGGCAGATTTGCTGCTGCCATGTCCATGCACCCCAGTGGCACAGAGGATCAGGAGGGCTCATTAGCTGCTCTGTGCTGAATTCAAGTGCAGAAACCTTTTTTTACTGTTTAACTCCCCAGCAGGAGAACTGACTCAAAGAAAGGTTAGGATACTACCACGTCAGGGTTCTGTAGTGCAAAGAAAGGAATTAGACTGAAAGCATAGCCAGGAGTATCACGTTTGTCCAATTCTCTTCTGCCAAGGTTGCGATGAATGCGGCAGAACTTTCAATGTGTTTGCAGTTTCAGGAATCAGCTTCATATGTCCAGATATGAATACTGGGGAATATCAGACATGGTACATTCTGGAATAGAGCTCAGCAACCAATTGCTAAAAATAGGAAAAAAATTTTGCCAAGAATATTCTTTATTTGCCATCATGAAAACATCCTCATAAATAGTCTACTATATGGGGCATATTGTAAATATCTCTTTTACTTAGGGGAACTAGAGACAAAAAAATGGCAAAACAATAGCTGCTGATAACCATTTTTATATTAAAAGTTATAGCAAGAATGGCCTTCTGACATCTCCCCACACAGCTCCAACAGTCTTGGTTGTAACAGACCTACCCCTCACTCAATACAATTCTACTCTCTCTGTGTGGCTTAGGGACACCTAGGGCAAAGCAGTGGGCTCAGCTGTAGCTGATTCTGACTTTTTTCTTCCTGTCTTCCTTTCCCAAGAGGAAAATTATCTGTGCATGGAGATTTAGCTATCTTCTCCAGGACTTCTGCAGCTAGACTGGCTGCACACCACCTGCCCTTGCAAAATTTGCTGCCTGCCTCAGGCATAAGGATTTCTGACATTCTGGTTTGAGGTGACCGAGATATATCCACCCCTCCCCAGGTGCTGCTTCTCTCCCTTATGGTCTCACCTCTTTGCTTCTCTTTTTACTCATACTATATATGAGTCCATAAATTTATTCAGTGCTGTTCACCTGTCTGTCTCCAGAACTGAAGAGCTGTCTGGTTTATTCCTGCTTTCAAGATAAGAAACTGAAGCTCAGAGTAGGGCTGTGATTTATTCAATATAACCCAAGGATCTTCGTGCTTTAGGTAGTCACTTCTGCTTCCTACCTAAGCTCTCCAATTTTAATAAAATCAGCTTCGCTTTGACTTCAATATCTATTATTAATTAGAAACCTACACTTAGGGGAAGGCTAAAACTAACTTGTGGTGACACTGGCCAATGCTCATAAAAATTAAACTTCTTTAGTACAATGGAATCAAACAACATGTTCAAGCAACAGATTGTGAACTGTGTGACCACAGAGGGAAAAACAATCAGCCATCCCACATTAGGAAGGCACTCTTAGATAATAGAGAGAGATCAAATAAGATTTCCTTTGCTGGCACATGTCTTGCAAAGATATCTTAGTGCAAAGCAGTCTCTTTCAGGTGTGGCAGTATAGGAAATCAAAAATCTAAGTTAGCAATAGCTGTCTGAGGAGGATTATGAATCTCGTAGCCATTAAAGTAGAAGGGAAGAAAATCTCCTCTCTGATTTGCACTTGCATTTTTACCAGATATTCTATATCCTTTCCACTACCTAAATTGGACTGGATTCCCAAAGGAAACAAAACAAATGAGTCCACAATAGGCTTTAAACATGGAATAGATACGGTTCATGCCAATTAAAAACATTAGTATATGCTCATGTTCATAGCCTTGGATTCAAGTCCCTGTCTGAGCACATACTGGCAAAATACAGACATCTTAGCAATTCTTCCCAGGTATACTTGCTACCTGAAATATGAACTGAGGAAAAACCTCAGACTGGCATATTAGTGAAAGCAGAAGACACAAGTTTCTTCGGAGCACAGCACAGAGAACAATTATGTACAAAAATCTCTCTGATATTTATTCCAGTGCAGGCCAATAGTACACAAGCCATTCTGTCCCAAGGTGTCTGGACATAAAGGGCTTGTCAAAATGAATATGAGATGATTACTGTGTCTGTATACATAGAAAAAAGCATAGCACAGCAGTGACTGCACAGCACTTTCTGTATTCCTACTGTGTACCAGGCAAAGATTTTTCAGTTCATACATCATTCACAACTTGCTACAGGGATTCCACAAAGCCAGTACATATCCTTTACACAAAAGAAGGGGGAAAAAAGGATAGATTTAGAAAATAAAATATTCTGAATGTACGTCTGCTGGATGAGTAGTCAATGTCAGGGGCACTAACTACACAAAGCTTAGCAAGAAGCAAAATAAATAAGTAAACAGTGACATCGCCCCTACTAGTTCAAGCCACTATGAAGTAAGAGTGCTACCTCTGATACCAGAGTGTATCTTCTCAAAGTAGAGGAAGCAAGGAACCACCAAAGAATATTCTTCCTGTTCCACAAAAATGTATTTGCACCATTTAGCATTCAAAGGGCAAGGTAAAGGAAAAGAAGGAAGATAAGAAACTACTTGGAGGGGAATCAACTCACCCAAATTCAACAGTCTACAAGGTAGGTGTCTAGATATCGTCTAGGATACTTATTTGGGCTCTTTTATACTGTGCAGGGAGAGAGAGGCCTCTCCAAGGGTATGGTGCAAATCTGACAGTTACAGAGTTGCATACAGAGGAGCAGTGGATAAGCCCGATTGCATTTGCTCTACAGGCACAACACCTACCATCTTTACCAGCAATTGAACCTAAAACCTCTCTTTCCGAAAGTCTCACCTTTTTGGGAGAAAAGAGCCTGTACAGGGACACACAGGAACATTTAGTCACAAATGAACCTATGTGGGCAGTGACGCAAAATCAGAGAGTCACTGGTAGTAAAAGCAATTCAGAAGACAAATTTACAGCTAGAAAGTTCAAAGGCAGTGGCAAGACAAAGCAGATTAGCATACGTGTGGATAATCTTTTCTGGTTAGATCTCTCTTTTTGGGATTTAAAGCAGCAAAATGAAGGAATTCTTTGGCACAAATGATTTGTTGAGCAGACGCAGCTGCGTGAAGAGAAGGTGTGCCAGAAATGAACCACCTTTTTACCCTCAGTCCTCCTAAAATTTTGTTAAGAAATTGCAATAACAGCTAGTATGATTCATGGCTACAGGTAATGCTTGCTGTTGTGTTCCTTGATGCACCATCCTTAATCCCTTATTTAAGCAAACTACGCTGAAAAGAAAATTTTGAAGGGCTTCATATAGCATTTATATTACCATGGATTCTGTGCAATAAGGAGTGGTTAAAAAGAAGTTTATAGATACTATATTACACATAAGGCAGTGTTGGAGCATAGTGCCAAGCCCAGATCTAATCTAGAAATGTGTTTTAACTCTGAAATGAATACCGACTATAATGTGGACTGCCTGCTAGTTTGGTTTCAACGTTATTTTATCTCCTGGGGTTCTAAGATGATTGCAGCAGCAAAAGATTCCAAGACAGTCTCTTGTATTAAAATATATGGGTTACATATGCACCAAGTTTTGTACACAGTTTAGGCTTAAATGTAACCAGCGTAAGGCATGTTGGGATGTAAACTGGTTTCAGATGTGTCTATGGGCTTGAGTGGAAAGGAAAATATTAATGCTACTCAAATTGAAGGCAGCCAGGACCCAGAAGGTAAGCTGCAAAGTTCTGAAGGGGAGCTGCTGTGTTTCTCAAAAGCTATAACCTTGACATTGAGGTTAGCTCTATTTCTCCCTTATACAGCAATGTGTTGCTTTATGGCTGTCTAAATATTCCTGGAAGCGTTTCAGAGATTTTGTGACCCAGATGTGGATTATGTGTAACACTAACTATGTACATGCTGGAGATGATTACACTGGGAGCTTTCAGATTCCATTCTGCACGTGTAGCACTGAAAAGAAACTTGACTTGTACTTATGAAATTCCTTTTGACCATTAGAAAAACAGAAGGAAATCCCCTTTGGAGACTTCCATAATGGGAAACAGGAAACAGGGCTGTCAAGAGTGGAAAGTTTGCAGCACAGGAAAAACAATGGACTATATAAACGTAAATGCCATTATCAGATACTCTGCAATGGCCCTGCAATAAGGCTGAAGTAGCAAATATGCAGTGATTTGTGTTTTCATTCAGATTTAAAGATTGCTTTGTGGGCTATTCCTGTTCCTGTTGAGATCAAGTGGTATTTTCATACTAACAAATGGGCATAGGTTAAAACCCAGGGGTAGTGGTTTAAAAAAGACACTCTTTATGAGAGTTTTCAGCATCTTTATTCATTTCTGCTCCTCGTTTTTGCATATTTTCATAGTCAAAGCAGCTGAATTGGCGAAGCTGTCACAAAGCTTTCCTGGGTAGCAATACAATGAGTTACAATGACAACTTCTAAATATTAAATGTAGGACTTGGTCTTTCAAATTTCCAACCATGACTTTAATTTGTCTACAGATTTAATAAAAGGGCAGATTTTCATTGGCATGGGAGACTCTGCTCTAGGGAAAGTACCACAGCTTCTCACTTAGATCTCAGTTAGGGACACTCTTCCAAGGCTTCCCTCAAGAGAAGAAAACACAGAGTATGCCAGAGTCTGTCTATCTCATGCTGGAAGACTGCAGAGGAAGAAGATGATTATTGATCCAGGGTATTCTTACAGTGCTCCAGAGCTCACTGCTGGTAGACGTACTGCTTGCAGACCCACTCTAAAATAGCTTAATACAACTTAGCGGTATCTAGGGAGCAGATGGCCTCGTTGGTTGCCAGCAAAAGATAAAGCAATCTCAAGAAAGCTTATGCTAGTTTACATTTATACTTTAAGGTCTGTTTTGCAAAAAAATTCACTAGAATTTGTAACTACTCTGGAAGCTGCCCTGCTTTAAACTTGAGATGTGGGAGTTTTCCGGATAAGTGTTATCACCAGGCATCCTACCAAGGTAGCTTTCTAGCTCCTTTGCACTGATGCCAGAGAAGGCTCTAAGACACATATACAGAACAAAAGTTGTAACCCTGTCCTATAGGTTTTGAGATACTACAAGTGGGGAAGGAGACCTCTGATTAAATCTAGATGTTTACATTGAGGTGGTCATCGATACAATTAATATCAATGGAATCACTGCATGCTTCATTTTACACCAAAGCTTTAAAACCAGCCTCTATAAAATGACTGTTTATCTGCATTGATTGTAAATTGAGACTAGCTTCGGCAGATGCATCTACATCCCTCACTTGAACTTTCCAAGTACATCCAGGAGCCAGCATAGGCCACTTGCATAGTTCAGCACAGTTACCCTGTAAAGAGTTGAGTACAACTCAGTCTTCTCTGTAGCACTGACTCTATTTTGCAGATGCAATTGGACTGAAGAAGTCACAGAACAGGATCAACTCTGTTACACACCTGCTGCAACCACTGAAAATTTTAGAAAAAGAAAATATTCTCATCCAGGAGGAGTATACACATTCTGGGCTTTCCACTGCTTTCAGTAAGAGAGTAAAGTGGAGGTCTATGGCACGCCACTGTCTCTCTGATTCTGTATGACTGGTAGAGTGAGATTTGGATATTGCTCTCGGAGTCTTGGGGACTTAGATCTGGTGAGACAGATTGTGTTATTGGTTGGATATACTGAATGTATCACTTATCTTTTATCTTTAGAGATACTTCACTGATCTTTTGTTATTAGTATGTTCAAAATAACATAGTTGGTAAAGCATCAGTACCTTTTACTTTGCTAAAGCCAACACCAAATATTTTGAAAGTCTATTCTGCCTCAAGAGTCAGAAAACAAATATTTTTATATCCTCTAGAAAATTATCTCAAGCAACCTCATTGGCAATGTTTGGATCTGATAATCGGATTACAACCATGTTGAAAGATACATCCTCAAGTAAATGAGTAATGTAATTTCTGTGTAGCACAGAAGATATTTACCTGAAATGGCATCATTCACTCTGGATGATCTTTACTATTTTCAAATAATATGATTCAATCAAAGCTGGTTGGTTTAATAAAAACAAGAAAGAGCACATTAGCTAAGTGGAATCAAAAAATACTTATTCATCTTGTAAATATTAAGTCTGCCTTTTCATCCTACTCTACTCTGTGATGCTTCATCCATCTCTGGGAACTGAATTCCTTCATCCCTTAGGTGTCTGCAGCTTTGGTGGCCAGGCACAGATGGGAGGTCTCTGCTGAAGGAGGTCCTGTTTCTCCTGGCTCAGCTAACAGGTTTTCCACTCCCTGTGCCAGGGAAAAAGTCTTTTGTCTGTAACGCTCAGTCCCACTGTGCCTCAGCATTGATCAAAAGTCCTCTTCCTGGCCTCTGTTTTCAGTTTCTTTTTCAGAGTCTCTGAGCAGATGAGGAGATGAGTGGTTATGTAAGGAGAACATTGAAGGGAGCGTCTGCCTTTGTAACGTCTGCCTTTACTCCATGATGTTCTGGATAGTTCTCCTGAAATAGTGGTTAAAAAGTGGTGATTATGCCATGCCTAGAGGACAGCTGAAAGTTTCAATTTTTCCAAGTATTCTCTGCGTTTCCTAATTCTGCAGTTCCATGGAAGTTTTCCTAAATGAGCCGTGGCTGAGTGAAGTACAAAAATTAACTGCCTCTCTTCAGAATATAAGGTGTAAAATTAAAGCTATCAGAAAGATAAAAACATATTTCTAACAACCACAGGCTCAACTTCTGTCAGCTCAGCACTGAGCTCTCCCCATTATTGTCTGCCCTCGGAATTAGATTCCAGTTGCTGTTTTCTGAAGTACATTGTTGACTAGAGCTTAGATTTTCCTTGTGTATGATTTGAAAAGCCTGGCTATACTTTCTGTTCACATCATTTTCAATTACTCTTTTATTCTGGAATTAATGACAGAGCACACTTCGTGGTCCTGTTGTACAGATCCTAGGAACAAATGACATCAGACTGCTCTAGTCATCGAGGAGAGATAGGACCTTCACAGGGTAATTCATCTTCCCTATCTTAAACACCTGGTTTAGGATGGAATAAATCACCCTTTGGAAGTGCCTGTCTCTTCCCATTGACTATTAAGGGACCCTAATGACTGACAGAGAATAAATGCCTAACTTCAGAGGTCTAAGATGAAGGCCGATGAATCACATCATACATAGGCAGCCGAACATTTTCACCTAGGCTGCGTTCCCTAACAGGAAAGGGATTCCACACAAATGTTAAGATCCCTTAACTTTGTGTCATCACAGAAAAGCTGATTTTCTATAAGGACTGAGGAAAAATGTTATTGAAATACTGCTTTGTTAGTACCTTAGAAGAAGAAAGAATAGAGGAATATCTTAGGAAGAACATTAAATACAAGCTAGTAGCTGCCAGCAGGAGGAACCCCAAGCTATATGTATTGACTGTTATGAGTTCCTTTGACTTTGCACATAGGATTATGTTAGAAATAACTAAGAAAATATTTTTAAGCTGCTTAGGAAATGAAAGGTTATGTAAAATCAAGGAAATAAAACCTTTTATTTCAGAGCATAAATTATTAGGCATATAAAGCCATGTGGCACCCTCCAGCCAGCAGGATAGGCTCATTGGACAAGACTGCATTCATTTCCTAGAAGTGGTTGCAACTTGGTACATTGTGAAAGGTGTGGTAAGAGATCCTAAAATGAGGCTGCTTGTCCCTAGCATAACTGCTTCTTCTTTATACTGAAGTAAAGTCCAAAATATAGCAGGAAATCTTTTCAAAATTCTTCCAGAAATGGGCTTCTTAGCCACAGAAGAAAAAACTCTCCCAGAAAACTTAATTGTTTGCTCTGTCTGCCTGATCAGAAAAAAACAACAGCTTGTTCTAGAAGGAAATACTGAATATTTAGAGTTCTCGAGAAAATACAAATGAGGGCAAATAAACTCAGAAAAATAATTTTCTACCTCTGTATGTAAAATGTTTTATAGCAGTTACTGTTACTCGAGGATATTTAAAATCTTGAACCTCTCACAGTGAAATAAAAAACAGAATAACAGAAAAACAAGTTTGGAATATGTTATGGTTGTACGGGTTTGATTTCAGCCATAATTACTTAGTTCTTCTGGTTTTAAACTAATCATTATCCCCAGGATGTCAGTACAGCTATAGATCATTTTGCTGAGCCAGTTTGGTAAGTGGCAAAGTTGAGGGAAATGGTAATTCAAACATCAGCGGGTGATGCCACAAGTGAGCTCATTTTCAGTGTTGCTTAGACACATGACTTTTACTTTCTCTGGGACATGAAAGTTTGTACATGTACACAGGACAAAGTGGAAGACTTCTAGGCAACAAACCCACATGAAGAAAAGTACCTGGAAATCTCACTAATTTAAAGTCACACTTTGAAAGAAAAAAATGTAATGAGTAATAAAAAATTAGTTTAGTCACTCTGGAAAGTGTGATAAAAAGGTATTCAGTGCTGAGGCTTCCATCCTTCACACTTGAATATCTCCTTCATCCCTGAATGTCTGAAGTGAGTGGAGTCCTAGTCATCTAGCAAGATCACTGCACGTTTAGCAGTGTTTTGCATGTTTGAGTGTTCATCAACTGAAGACGAGCAAAAAATAATGCAGACAGATGAATGCTTTAGTCTCTTACTGTTCTGCAAAGGATCAGTGCTGTTACTTTTACCTTATTACCACCTTCAAGGAGAGAGCTACGGAAAATTTCACTGCGAACAGACACATGTATCTAGCATCTAGCCCATTTTTTTAATGGAAATTAGATGTTCAAATTGTACAGATCAGGCTAAGTACTTAAAATATCATCAAGGAAATGTAGAAGCTAGACAGATGCATAAATAAAGCATATTGGATTGGCCCATAGCAAAATTGGCATCGCTTCTACTGCTTATCTTCGTATATCCAGTTATTTGAAACTGAACATCTTTACGTGTGTTGTTATTTGCATGGGATCATATCCCCCACCCCCAATAAACCATCACTATTGTCATAAATCAAGAAAAAATCTTTCTGCATGTTTTCACTGGAGCCACTGTTGCCCCACAGACCATCACAGGAGGCAGCAGGGCCATCTGCAACCCAACCCCAAAGAATCTGCTCATCTATCAAAGAAGCACAAAAAGTTAAAGCAACAGGTGTAGTATCAAAGATGACAAGACTTTCCAACTTTCATCTCTGAGAAAAGCGGCGGCATAATCAAGATAAATAGGGATTTTACAGACAGGTAATCACATGATAACAGATCCCTGTTATTTAATAGCACCAGAGCTATTTCAAATAGTGTTAGGACTTGTCTCTGCCCACCAGTATCAAGTTCTGCTAATCAGTGATCTGTAAATGTGCATGGTTCATTAGGGCTCTGAGAACAGCTGTCTGTGTCCGCTCAGGATTAGGTTACAGGATATCATTAACTTGCTTTCTGTATATGCTTCGAGGCTCTTGTTACAACTAACTCATAATTCTTTCTTTCCTTTTTTTCTTTTTCTTATATTGTCCTGGAAACTAGGAGAACGAAAGTCTAAGGTTTCTCTTTTACCTGCTTCTGTTCAGTATCATTTTAATGCATATTCAAAAGAAATATGTAAATATGTAAATATAAAGTTCATTTTAACTAGTGCAATAAAGCACAAAATAGTTTCATGCCTCTTGCACATGCCTGTGCTTAAGATTTATAATTAAATTGTTTTAGTGGAACAACTTAAATCCATTCTGTCTCCTACTGCCTGTAAAATATGTAAAAATACATACGTATAAAACCACATTATATATTTCAGAGTAAGCTTTACAGTTTACTTTAGTGACTTTTATCTGATAAAAAAAATGCATTGGTTTGGCCAGGCTATTATTGTATGACTTAAGTATAGTTCCGGAAACATAAGACTGAGTATGCTCCTTACCATGAACTGTACTCTAATTACAGTATGGGTTGTGTAATTTTGAATGCTTCCTACTATAATAAGAAATCTATAGGGCTTATGTAGAAAAAATGGTGATGTCATTTTTTTCCTTACTTTTTTGATGCATTTTCTTCTTCCGACTTTTTTCTGCATTGATTCTAAGAGAGATAAGCAAATCAAAGAAAAAGATGGATTTACAATTGATGAAATTTGGAGCAGCTGAGTATTATTAATTTATATTGACTGTTATTCTGCTAGGGTAATTAAACAATCTCAAATGTTTTTAATCAATCATTTATTCAAATACAATACCCAAACTCTGTAGATAGTGTGTATAATCATACCTGCAAAAAGGCAGAAAAGAACACTGAATTAGAGTCATTGCTGTCTGTAGCAAATGTGGGTTTATAATAACCTGTTTTACTCGTGTCAGCTATTATACAGTTACTGATTAGTAGATCTGTTATTAGATACTAGGTCAGATGATTCCCTACTGTTCTTGAAAGAAAACCTCTTACATTCAATATGAGTATGACCAAAATCTTCTTATTTCAGCAAGTGGAACAGGATTAGGTTCCTAGAACAGCTTAATAATTAGTAAGATTAATTAATTAAGATTAATTAGATTTGTAAACTATTAATGCAAACTGTAGATATCTGGATATAATATGATGCTCAAGCTAGGGCTCTAGGGTAAAAAGTGGTTTTGAATGAAACTTTCCAGACTTTGTTGCCAAAAATCCATCCCACATAACAGGCCTTGCAGAAAATCCAGGTACACTGTATGCCGAAGGTTCAGGTTGTGTTCTGAATGGAGTGGCTCTGAAGTGAGGCTGTCAGTCCTCATCTAGATACCAAAGTTAAAGGCTCCATTCTCTCCAGGAGAAGTTCATAAAACACCTGCAACAGAAGTCAGACTGGTCCCCTCATCAGCAAATATCACTCTTCCTTTAAGTCCCTAAATGTACTCAAATGGAATGTCCCTTTGCAATTAAAAAAAGCCCCAAATTTATAAAACCAAAACCAAATTTATAAAGCTTTGGTAAAGCTAAACAGAACACAAACGAGCTATAGAAGCAAAGGTTGCCTGAAGCAAAACAATGTATCTATGGAGGTTTAAAGCGTCATTTATGGAGCCGAATTACGTTTCAATGTCTTGATTGTCTCCTGTTCCTTCTGAACAGGTTTTTACATAGGGATGACTTTAGATCATGACAGTTAGACAGTGACACCTGAAAACAATTGCCACATCACTTAGCTTTCTGTAACCTAAATCCAAAAATCTTAATGCTCCTGATCTGGCAGGAGTGCTTAATAATATAAGTGAGCAGAATTGAATACAGGTGTGCATGCTATGCCCTTGAACCTATGGCTGTGAAAATGTGTTCACTTTTGCTCTTTATAAATGATATGCTATCTACATTTTCTTAGTGAAAGACAGACAAAATAAGACTCTGATTTTAAACAATTTCAGATGATCTTTGCTTAGAAGAAAAGTGCAGCTGTCTTTGAAAATGGGGACTGCTTTTTACAGAAACTGCAGCATGGAAAATGTTAGAGGCTAACCCACCGACATGCAACCCTTGGCTGCACATGCTAAAAGCCCAGTCTAACATTCTGCTCTAAGTGTTCATTCCTTGCTGAGAAATCCCTTGGGGGCTGCCAGCACCATCTTTTTCTGATAGGACAGCAGAGAGACCATACAGTCCCTGAGGGTGTCCCTGGGCTGGAAGGCTGTAGGTAGTGGTCCAGGGCTGCCAGGTTGGGGGAGCCCCTCTGGCCCCAGGGCACTGGTGGTGAGAAAAGGCGGGGCAGGTGGGATCTTTCTGGTCTTGCAAATCTTGCTCAGCTCTCTGATGATATCCTAAAAGGAAATCTACTTGGGCAGATTTCTGGAGTTTGCAGTCTGCCAGCCCATGATGACAATTTACATTGAGCAGAAAATTAGTCTGAAACTGATTTATCGCTGGAATATTCTAGTAAAGCAAAACAAAACAAAATTGTTGGTGGACAAATTAGTACAAATAGCCTGCAGGTACTGCAGAGCTAGGAGGCCGGTGGCTTGGGTTGGGATGGATTTCTCCCAGCTGGAGATTTTGCCACAACAATGGGAAACAGATTGTAAGTAAGTCATGTTGTGTAAAACAGAACTTCCATCCCAGTTGGAATAGCTCAGGACAGACAGTGGTTTGGGAACTTCTCCTGAGAAATCTGAAGGCACTTAGAAGCTCTGTGTGTGGGATGACCAACAGCAATCTCTAAGCATTCATCAGCAGGACTGGAAAAAAACTTCTTATCCGCTTTACCTTTGTAGAGGGTATCTCCCTATAGCTAGGATCTTAAGAAGGTCCATGACATTTACATACTTGCCATTAGAGTAAAAGGTCCCATCACTAATAAAGCCATAGTACTGAAAACTATTGGCAAAGTTTCCTGGCTGTGAAACTGGGTAAACAATAAAAAATAACATCTATGACTGCTGTATTTATTCCTGAATCATCACCCATCACTAATAATGTTTATTAATGACAAAATATAATAGCAAGCCATCTGGTATGAAAAGATAAGTCTCAAAGGATAATTAAGCTACAAGTTGTTATGAAACAAAATGCAACAGATGTGGTACTGTTGCTTTTTTGCAAAAGATTCATGATTTAACTCTGTGCAATGACTGTCATTGAAACTGGCGAGAACTCATTTCTCAGAATGCTTGGAAAGGATTAATGTTGGAATCTGTCGGTAGGACAAATCAAGCAATGTGCTTGATGTATTTTTCAAAAGCATTAGTTTTAATATAGGAATCTTTCTATCTGACATACCTTAGTCAGTGAATGATAATTAAAGGTAATCTTTCAACTCATTTAGTGTAAATTTTTTTGTATTTCTCCCAACTGAATAATAGGGCTGTTGTAAAAGAGAATGTTGCTATCCCAAGTTTCTTTAGATAAGGTAATAATAAGAGACGTAGCAAAATGCTGTGATGAAAACAAAGCAGCTCAGATTCTTTTCTTACAGTTTTCTTGCAGCTGTGCCCTAAATTATAGTTTTCCACACACTTAATTCTGGCTCTAATTTACAGTAAGTAGGTTTACCATGAGCATCTGGAAATATGTGATTTTTCTTTCATCGTATTGATTTATATGACTGTAATTATGACTATCACAGTATTTGGGAAAAATACTAGTTCTGCTACCTGCTTGGACTTGTGTTGTGCAAAATCCTGCAGGGCTTTTTCCAAAAGAAAACACATCTGTAGGCTGGTTCGTTCAAGTTTTGTCCCATCTGCTCTGTCCAGGGCATGCAGGAGCTGGAGACAGGCCAAAAAGGCAGGCTACCTGTGATGGTGGCAGGATGGGTCAGCCATAGGAAGCCTGATCTGATGAAAGTTTTGGATGTTTTGTTGTAAAATTATAAACCTCCGTAAAACCAGGGTCAAAGAAGAGCATGGCTCCTTTGAATTGTGCCTCTATTCATAACATGGAGTCCAAAATCCCAATTCCAAACATTCTGAAGTTGTCAACATGAGAATTCTAGATCCAGATCTGGACACATATTTTGCATTTTGGGGTCATTTCTGAATAAGCAGGAGCAGCAGTACCCCACTGATCCAACATTCACAGCTATAGTCAAAGTGACATTAAAACACAAAAAAGACAGCTCCTCAGTGCAGTTAAATTCCCAATGAAGGGACTCAAGCTACTGCTTTGGAAGCAGCTGAGGAAGACTTTCAGATGTCCAAGTCTTTTGCATTGGCTTGGCTGTCAGTTCTTTTCATCGTTAAACTCAGCAAGGATTATTGACACGGTAACTGTGTAAAACTGTCCTATCAAAATCCCATTGAATTCTCTGAGGATTCAGAGCACGCACAGTCTCTTCTGCTACTCTTTATCATCTTTAAATCAAGAAAGACTATTATGAGGAAACATTGCTTTGGGAATATTTGGGGAAGCTGGTTCAGAACTTGTGGTATGCATACAGCCTTTGCTTCTTACAGAAAGCAGACTACTCTGCCGTGCAGGCATGTCATTAGGGTTTATTTGGTTGAATTCAAATATTTGTGTGGCTGGCATGAAAGGGCATAATACGGGTTAATTTTTATCCTGATTTCCTCTAAAAATGAGACTCATATGGTGTCATTATTTGTACAAGTCTATACGTACATATACATTTTAAATTCTTTACTTCTGAGATTTTACTTAGATCTATAAAGTTCCTTCAAGCTCTATCAAAACAGCCACTTGATGAAAAAGAGACTATTACTGCCTGTACTGAAGGCAAAGCCTCAGTAAGTGTCTTCCCCTTTATGAAATGCTAGAGGGTCTCAACAGGCAACACTGACCCTTTGAAAGGTACAGTCGCTGCTAGATCCAGTGTTCACAGAGCAGCCTGTTTCTTTATGCAATATTTAATGCTATGTTAATAAAAGTTCTTTTTAAGCAATTCAGATTTTAAACTTGTTTGGGCAATGTCCTCCCACATGTAGGGCTTTATCAGAAGGGGGATGAGCAGAAGATGCTGTCACCTGTGGCTTCTGTCCTCTGACATTTTTCTGAATCAGTTGTTCTGTGGCAATTGTTGATATATAGCCCAGGTTCCTATGGAAACAGAGCCATGGGTTCGTTGCTATTTGTGTGACTGCTTGGATTTCTGCAGATCTGTGCCTTGTCAAAACATCTTTTCAAAGGTCAAATATTTCAACCAAGTTCATAATGGGATAAAAGTCTCAAATATCATCAATTTCCTAAAGAGTCATTAAATTGCAAAACTGTTTCAAAAAAACAAACGAAAAAATCAACACCTCAACACCCTACTAGCCCAAACCAAATAACCCAGCCAGAGCCATGACAAAATTCCTCAAGCATGGAGTTGCCACCTTCCTAGGTACCAAAGGCATGAATACTGTAATACCTACATATACTTCTCCATCCTGCTTTGCTGTTCTCCACACGTGAAACACATAAACTAAGTGGAAAGTGGCTGTTTAAAATGGTTAAGGGCATCCATTATCTTGCCAAGTATATTTACAGCACATCTAAAAATCATTGCTAGGATCACTAAAATGTTTATTGGCAGAATATGAGGAGAGAATTTTATAAAATATTTGCTTCTGGACAATAAAAAGGAGTAGAGGGTGATGATTGTATTTCTGAATGCCTGTAACCCAAAAGTTTGCACACTCCCAGATCCCAGGCCATTTACAATGATACATAAATATCATGCCTTCCATGTCTGAGTAGAAGCCAAGTTAAGGACACATGACATCTGCTCCAGATGAAAGTGATTCATGCTCACAATGTAATTCTACATACATAACAACTTCCTCAAGTTTTTTTCAGTTACCAAGGAGTAATTTGGAGCATCTAGGGGGGATTTTCAGAGTAACAGTACTGGCTTGTTAGAGAGTTAGGAATTCAAATTTCCCTTGTGAAGATGAGGGGCAATAACCCAGTAACTATTATCTTGAGAAGAATTATCCATTTAGTGCACACGTAGGTATGTGAGGGATTGTCTTATGCCAAAGTGCATATTCCAGGCTTTATTTGTTTCCTGGTACATTCCTGAAAAATGTGACTTTGTTTATTTTTTATTGTGCAACAAACGATAAAGGCTTTAAGTGGAAGCAATGCTGCAGTATTGTTCAGTCACAATGCTCTTCATCAGGTTGGTAGCTCTAGGCCACATGGAAATCTAGTCATTGGTACATTATTCTGCAAGTGATTACAGCTTGCCACCACTTCATGCGTACACTCCCTTCAAACATTCAACCTTGTTGGTATCAGCACCTGCATATTTTACACCTTTTTGTGTTACTACAGTTGTTAAATCTATTCCATCTTTCTTTCGGCACGCACACCAGCTAACCTAGAGTAACGAATTCATAAGGGCTCAATGCTCATCTAATAAAAAAGTTAGTCTTTGCCCCAGTAGAATTTACTGCATCGACACTTTTCTTACAGGACATGAATTTTTCAACAGCTTGTGAAAAGTTGTGAACAGAGCCTTAATTAAAACCACATTCAGTAGAAAGGTATCTTACATTATGAGTGAAGGAAAGATCTGGGTAATATTAAGCAGCTGCTAAAATACACAATTAAGTCAAGCTAGTTGTTATTACTGGCAACCCCAATGACAGATGAACAGTGAATTGCTTGACTGAACAGGCCTTTGGTCAGACAACTGATGTTGCAGAACTATTCTGCAGTAGGCTCATGAATGCCATTGAATGCAGAGATATAATAGTGCCAGATAAAAAATGATGTTTGTATAAGTATCAAAAGCATTGTCCTTCCTTATATTCTTACTGAAAGATATTGGCTGGCTGAATTCAGACTTCAGAATCCCTACTGAGAGTTTACAGATTTGAGGGACAGGAACCACAGACGTAGTGTGATCTCCTGACACTGATTCACAACATCTTCCAGTAATTCCCATCAAATAACTTGTGGCTGAAGTGGAACACAGCCCATTAAATAGACATGCAGTCTTGATTTTACAGATATTGGGGATGGAGGTTCTACATATTTTTCCAGAAGTTCTAAAGTTTTTAAAAGTTTCAGGATACAGGTAACAAAGCCAGCATAACAATTTCTTTCCTTCCCACTCCCTAGCTACTCCCTTTCACCTCTGTGTTGCTGCACCCTCGCTCGTGCCAGTGCAGCTCTTTGTGGATCTATGTTGTAAACCAGATTTCTGTAATGGTTAAAAAAAACCCTCAAACATGGGAACCTCTCTATTGACTTAATTATGGAAGAAACATGTTGTTAACTGCCTCCTTACAGGACAAAGCATTGCTGCAACCTTGATTCAGTCTTGTTACACATGTTTTGTAATTACTTACATCCAAAATGTATATAAAATGCTACGTTTCTGCTATGGAATATCTTTACAACCACTACAATCATACTGCTGTCACTGTGCACTAAGAAGTGAGTGAGCAAGTGTCATTATAACTGTCAATCAAGAAAGTTATTGAAAGGGTGAAAACTGAACATAAGCATTTAAATAGCTAGAAAAGAGCATGAGAGACCTTTGATTTAGAGAATGACATTTATGCCAAACTGCAAATAAATTAGATCAGTTGTGTTGTCAGTTTTCCCTTTAGTTTAGAAGTGGGAGCCCTTTCTGGTGTCTTCTCTTGGCAAGGCTTGTCTATCAACATCCTAGCAGCATTTTGAAGATCCTAGGAACCTATGGAAGAGTTATTTCCTTACAGGGTCAGCCAGAAGATTTTTTTTTTCCATCATTTAAGCCTACCTTGGAGACTGCGGGATGACAAAAAAATTCCAAACCAAAACCAGACCTCCTTGTTTCCTTGGAACTCTGTGTAACTTCTACACTTGGAGCACTTTGTGGCATCAACTGGTCTGGCAATCACGCTTGTCAGTAAAGGGTCTAAAGGAAGCATCTTCCACTTAAACATCTTCTCCTTGGCCAGCATGATGACAAAGTATCTGCACTGCCTACATGCAGCCCTGTTGCTCTTTGAAACAGTCTTGTGCATGAGGGAACAGCTTGTCCTCAGCAATTATAACAAGACACAGGAATGTACTCTTGAAGTAACTTAGCTTTTTGGCAAATTCTGACTCTTTCAAATCTCCACTCAATGTTTTCTCCTTTGTCCCCATGTCTCAGAGGCACTTCCTAACCCCTCAGCACTTACTGCACGCACACCTCACAGCCGAGGAGATGGAAAGGGAACTTCCATGAGTTGGTGCTGGTTTTACTCGGAAAGGTGCTCATATACATGGTGGGCATGTTGGAAGAACCTGAATAGTAGAGAATATGCTGCCAGCTCTGTTTGAAATCACTTTCTTCCCAGTGAGGTAGTTCTGCTTGAGCCTTCATCCTGTGGAAAGATATTATCATTCATTTAATACAGCTTAAAATGGAAAGATAAGAGCATTGTCTCTGTGTGGGAGACTCATCTAAGGCTGCAGTTCATTTCTGAACTGGTGAGCAAACAGGAGCAGCTACAGGAGGGAACGCAAGTGAACAATGTAGAACAGACCTGATGAATAGTCTCTTCTCTAATCTCTTCTTTTAAAGAAAAAGGGAAGGAGTAAGACTGGAAATAAAGCACCATTTTTTTAATAGTTCACACAATTAACTATTGAAACAGCTTTCTGTGGATTGTCCTTCATTTGAAGCCTTTCAAACAAGTCAGAATGTCTTTCTAAACCAGATTCAAACAGAATCAGCCTTTATGGCAGATTCCTGTGCTGTGTGGAGGCTTGGATGAGATTTTTTGTAACAAATATCTTGGTCTTTGACACTCAATAAGTTTTACTTTAGTTGGTCTTATCTTTTGCTTGGTGGGAAGAGGGCATATTTTTTTTCATTAGATAGCAAAGCAATAATTTAATTTTTGGTTATTTATAAGTATACTTCATATATATATACACACAGTTTTATCTGTAGACTCATATATTAAAAAATATATTTGTTTCTCCATAGTGTCTTTGTCTTTTCTTTACTATTACTGATTAAATTTTTAAGTTTCCAGCTCATGTGACTAAAGCCAGCACTGAGAATAGAAGACAGCTCCTTGTTCTAAGACTACTAGGATAAAACATCAGGCACATAAACATAAAAATAAAGCATCATATAAAGGTGCATAGCAAGGTCAAAGATTTTTATATAAATGTATGGAGAAGATAGTGATACTTTGCTGCGTATTTTTGTCTTCTTGGTATGATCTTAAAAACATTACTTATAAAAAAAATATCATCCAGTACTTAAATTTGTCACCTACTGTTACCTAATAGCTGCGTGGGTTGGTATGTGTAACACAGTGCCACAGAAGATACTCATGCCCTTCCAGAGTGATAGCGTAGATGAAAGGCAGGACAGCCAGGAGCCCCTGAAGTGTTACCAGTACATGTACGTCACCATGGAACCACTGGGACAGCAACTGACTTCCTTGTCGTCTAATACATAAAACTAATTGGCTTTTTTTAAAAAAAAAGTTCAAAAGTATATTGATTTAAGAAAGGAAATAAGTATGAGATCAAGACTTCAGATGGCCTACACTGGTCGGTCTTCACTAATTTAAGATAGGGTTATATTATGTTATCTCAGAAATTATCCCATAACACTTAATTACTTGAATAGCATCTGAGATTGACAGACAAACAATTTCAAGAGAATTATGTCAGTGAACTTTCCTGCTGGTAATCTAAGCTACTGTTCTGATCTCCTTTCAGTGTTATTTATGGCTGGCTAACTTGATTACCAGATAGAAAATACACAAATCCAGCCATTCAAAGATCTATTCCAGATAACAGTTTATCTTGGTGGTAAAATTTTTTGTGTTCAACATTTTGTCAAAATACCAAGCTAGTCCTGTGGGACACTGGAAAATATTTTCCTCCCCTTTGAGGTCTGGATTCTGCTCAATGTGACCTGCAAACACTGTGAGAGGATGATATTTAATTTGAGCTTACATTTTCAGCCTTGCTGCAATTACAGTAATTACAAGAATCTGACACTGGCCTTTGTTTTCTTCCTGAATACTAATACTGTTCATCATCACTTCTAAGTATCAACTGGCATTCTAAATAGGTTAATTAGCTGCAATTTTATTTATAGTCATCCTGAAGAAGAGGCAGAAGCCTAAATCAATTCCCTGCATCCACTGTCCAAAACCCAAATTCAGATCCCTTCTGTCCTTATTTTGACACATGGGACTTAAATCCCCACTGTGCGTATCCTGGCTTTCAGGCATATCTGCAACTCACTTCTAAGTAGTGTTTAGTTTTCAGCCTCTTTATTTAGGAAAAACATAATGCCTATCTCTAAAAAGTCATGATCTAACAGCAGAACTCAGACAATAAATCAGGCCAACTGTAACTATTTGGTCAGAATTAATAATAAACTCCAAAACCCTGAGATCTGAAAGTTGGGAATTAAAGAAAAGAAAGTGGAATAACAACAGAAAACAGCTCAAAAAGAGAGGCACATATATATTTGTAGTGCATAAATTCTTAATTGAATTTTCCTCTTTCACAAGCTGTTTTAAAGTTATGATAATTCCTTATGCTGCTGTCCTTCCATAGTGTTTTTTTCAATAATGTTTATACATATTTTGCAGCTCATCGGAGTTTGGTGGTATTAGCCCTATTTTTGCTCCTTGATTAGGAAAACATATCCATGTACACTCAAAACCTTACCTCAAGCAAAATTGTCCAAGATAACATAATGAATGCTCTGGTTTTCTTGCATTGAGAGTAAAATCCATAACTCAATGCTTACAAAATGTCTCTCAGTGTTCTTGATGTCATTTCCATAACTGAGATATTTCAAATTTCCTTTTCTGACCTGCTTCTGTGTTCAGTGCTCTTTAAGAATAAAAAAAAAGAGACTTTCTGCTATTGCAGAGCAATCCTTTCCAGAGACAAGGGTCTCACACAAATCAGTTTCAGTGCCATCCTCAAGTTAATGAACTATTTTAGAGGAAATGTTTAAATAAGCACAGTTCTTTCCGTTTTGGGCTGTGTCTGGCAAACATATTCATACTGGCTCTGCAGAACACTGTCTGAAGCATGAAAACAAGATCACCTGACCATGTCTATCCAAGTTGAAACTGGTTATATACAACACCCCACCTCTCTTCTCTAGGCACTGAAATACTAAGAAGACTTACACCCAAAGAAAGGAGAAAAAAACATTATTTAGTATTGGATAATCAATATGAAGAAACCTGATAGTAAGCATGTAACCACCCAGGAGATCACAGAACAAGAAATAAGAACAATGTACCCTAAAACACTTGAATGGGATTAAGTAACTTCAATTATCTACCAGGTAGTGACTACTGTAAATTTTCATCATAATTCTTTGATCAACAGTGGAGAAAGATAGGGTTTTCACAGTACAGATCACCCAATTTCAACATAGGTGTTTATAGTAGATGGGATGAATAACACTCTAAAGATGCAAATCTCCATACAGGCTCCATACAGAAAGATTAGATAATTTGCTTAGACTAGATACCTAAATTGCAGGTAACTAATATTAGAGTTTATTTTTTACAAATTTAATTTTCACAGAGCTTATGAAATCATACACAAAAAAGTTAACAGACTCTTACTAAGACTGAAATGTGAATAATTCAGTGTGAATACTAAAGCTGCTGATACAAGCTTAATCTGGTCTCTTTGGTGTGTGTACATTATGACCCTTAATTGCAGACTCACAGATTACTCCGTGGTGAGGTAATCATCTCTCTAAAACACTGATGGGGATTTGCTGGTCTGACATCAGAAATGAAGTCTAGAGTTTTTCTCACAAAGCCAGGAGCTCTTGCTGTGGCTTTCCCATGAGGCAGGAGAAAAGGAGGGATCTTCAAAAGGTTGCCCGCATTGTCTGCCATTATTTGTACTCATTACAGCAGAGGTGTGGACCTTCGATTAGAGAAAGAGACAGTTATACTTTGTATGTGAGTGAAGATAGACAGTATCGAGGGAGACAGGAGAAGGCTTTTCACCTTATCAAGATACAAGGAAATTTGATAACATTATGGAAAGCTACAACTTTCCTTCTTTTCTAGTGGAATTTTGGCAGCGTTAATGAAACAATGAGTTTACAATATCTTGGTAGTCTCCTAGCAGAGAGGAAGTCAAGACAAAGCCACAAAAATCTAGATTTACTGGCTGTAGCTGCTTTTTATTCCAGTATATCATGTTCATACAAACTAATCTTGCATGCATATTCCAAGTTCTGTTCGCAAGCGGTAACATGCATGTTATCTGGCCATGTGCTGCAGTCAGTTAATGCTGGCTCAAGGCTTGTGAAATACAAACGTATTTAGTGAAGCCAAAAAAGGGGAAACTTCTACGTTTTATCTGAAATACGTCATAGCATAATATTATGTGTTAAAGGACGTAAGTAACCAATTCTGAGCTAAATTCAGATTAAATTGAATGAGTTTTAGGATAGTCTGTATTTCTACATACTGTTTTATAAAACAAATCATTTTGTTGCATTTCTAGTAACATAGGCTTTCCGCTTCTCTAGAGTCCATGAGTAACTTTGAGTGAACATTTATGCATATAAATGCATGCATGCATTTTCTTTTTAACATAAAAATAGCTGCCTGAAGAATTAGTGAGGAGGTACACATAGGTGTGCTTTATTTTTATTTTCTACTTTGTTAATTCATCTAACCTTGACAGTATTTGCAAATGCTTTGCCCAGTTTCCAAGGCAGCAGAAGCTTAACCCAGGACAGCTGTTGCCATTCTTACATTGTGTAAGGATGCAAAACTAGGAAGTGATCAGAAAAGCAGTGATACTCCTTTTTTACTTGAATATGTAGTTAATGGTTATTAGTCAAGTGCCTGGAGCCTAAGGAGTTTAAGAATTCATTCAGCTCTGAAGGATCACCTAGCAACAGTTTCTGGGAAATCACTGCTCTGAAGGATTTTTTTACTTTATTATGTTTTCAAATACAAGTCAAGAGTAAGCAAAACCTCACATCAGATCAAAATATAGGCAAATCAATGTTCAGCATCCAGTTATCACAATAACAGGAGTCATAAAGATATGTTGTCTTAGACTATTCAAATTATATGGAGAAATTATATTCCCCAAATATTCGTGCAGACAAAGCCAGTTTCACTTAAAAGTTCACTGGAAGTCAGTGGTGCAGGCAACGTGAAATCAGATTTGATTTAAGATATGTATGAACAGGAAAAAAGGCATCCAATCGTCTTCCAGACCCATATTACTATGGGATCCATTAAGCTACAGAAATACAGTGTTACTGCAAATCATCCAAATGCAGTTATTCAAACTAGAAGTTGACCAGACACCCATCTGAGCTTCTAATCAGAAGATATTACTATTTTGAGACCTAGTCCCAGATGTCCTGCAGAAAGTTTTGGGGATGGGGATGGCTTTTTTACCCCTTCACTTGTTCTAGTAGCCATTGGATTATTTCCAAAAAATGTCTCAGTTAGACTTCATTTAAAAAACAGATCAGAGCACTCCCAGACTAGGCCATGGGCCTGCAGGTTGCTGGAGGTAGGGCAGTCTGTACCTATCAGGATTTTTATGTGAGTGTGATAAGGGAATACAGAACAAATATTTAGTGCATTTTTCAGTTCTGAAGACTTTCATCTTGTGTCTATGAGAAAAGTAGGCCACATACTGTGGATGTCTCGCCATTATCCTGTAGGGACAAAATGTATAATAGTGTGGTTTGCCTTATGTGCCTGTAGGTGTTTCTGCATACTCTTTTTTCCTTTCTCTCTTTCACACAAGCAGAGAATATTTGTTCTTCAAATAACCCAAAGTATTACAGGACTGTCAAAACTGATGTGAGGCAAAGAAACACTAACAAATTTGCATGTACGGTGCATGTGGACATACATTATGTGTATACACATAATGAATGATTCAGCTAAATCTGGTACAGATAGCAGATCAGGTGAAAAGTTCAGATGAGGTGTTCTGAAGTGCAGAAATATTTGGAGTCAGCTGAGTGAGAATACACAATTTTTAAGTACGAGTTTTTGAGAAAGAGAGTGGCTGGATCTCCCTGCTCAAAAAAGCCCCCAGTCTAAACCCTCTCTCTAGTAAACTCCAAACACAGCTGGAGATAAGGTGTTTGCCTCCATGAGTTCAAGCGAAATCATGTTCTAGTCACAGTTTTCAGCTCATGAAGGAGAAGCTAGTGGTCAGTCAGAGGAATGTGAGAAAACATATGGACACCTAGAGCATTAATATTCCAGATCAGGAACAGATGGAACAAAATAAAGAGCCAGTGTTTCCATTAACACTTTGATTATATATGATGGCTGGGCACATTTCTTCCTGCACAGGCAGGGCAGGGAAGTATCACTTGGTACAGAATAAAGACAGCAATGCGATCTTCCTTTTGTGAATGGTGTCATCAACCATTGTTAGTAGTAATGTCCAGAGCCTCTGCCAGACCATTGTCTTCTACCAGAATACCTATTAGCCATATATCACTCACACCCCAGAATTAAACTTCAAGTGACAAGTAAACTTTACATGCAGGAAACCATGGCAAGAAATTATAAGCAAGTCTTCAAGTGTAGGATTCACCTCATCCAGTTCAACTTGTCTGCAATGTAGACAGCTATACCTGAGCTTATGGTCCTGAGTTCCCAGTGCCGTAGGTGGTGAGAAATACATACTTATATAATGTCTGCTCTTTTCTAGACAACTACTTTCAACTGAAATGAGCTGTGTCTAAAAGTGCCTGATTTCCTGTACTAATTATAAAAGAAGATCAGGTGACTAACTTAGGTGTATATACATAAAAATAAAATACAGTCATGTGGTCCATGTCAACATTATTTTGAATGCGTTTAAAGCTCCTAGTGGAATTGTTAGAGGTAACCAGGGCCCAAGTTAACTGAGGTACATGGACACCTCTTTACCTCTTTAGCCTCTTTAAAAACGTATCTATACGTATGTATCACAGAGACTCATTTGATCCTGAGAGTTGAGCTCTGACTTCCCTGAACGTCCAAATCTCCTCCTGAGGTCAATGAGTGAGGTGGGTACAAAAGGAATGCTAGGTTATGCCTAAAATACTTTTCTTTTTCCTCATCTTTTGTGACTCCTGTGTAGCTAAGGATCATGTGGCAAAAATACAGTTTCTAATCACATAACATTTTCCAAAATGGCCCTTGGCCTGTGCTTTCCTCATCCAAAAATCACAAAGCCATGTTTATTTTAGCATCTCCAGAATGTAAACCAATTTAAAAAATATGAAGAGGAGGTAATCACCAGCTAAATAACAGAGTAATAAATATCCATTGACATTAGAAGGATTTTTGCAGGATACCAAGGGGAGTTCAATCTCTCTGGGCTGGATTGCAAAACAGTAACTCCTTTAAACCAAAAAAAAAGATAAATAAATTATCCTGATGATATTTATTTACTTGCAGCATTTCTTTCAGCTGCATCCCACTCTTTCAGTACTTTACTTTGTCAGCTTCCCATGTCATGAAAAATGTTGGTTTTCAGGGTCTCCTGGAGGAGCAAAGCCTGGCAGAAAAAAGGAGCAGACATGGGATAGGGCCCCTGGTCTTGTTTATACCGTCTCTTCACTGACAAAAATGGAGGATATTTTACCTCTGGAAGGTAAAGTTTATGTTATCTGTCTACTATAAAACCTTGGTGGAGACAAGATCCTAATATCCTGAAGTCGAATCTCTCCTTTGCAATCACAAATTATTTAGGAAAGGATCTTACATTCACTGCAGACAGTGCTCTTTGCTGGAAGGACTGTCTTTTGTCTCCCTAACTCAGCCTTGTTAGGGGATAAGTGTGTCCCATCACTCAACATCCAGCTTTTTTCTCTGGTTCTTAGTACAGGGCTTTCAGCCTGGGAAAGGCCTCAGGAAAGGACTGTTGTTTTACTGAAAGGTAATTTGGAGAATAGGCCCACAAGCAGAGAAGTTACATGCAATAAGCTAATTATTGTGTGTTAGTTATCTTGTTAACAAAACAAATCAAGCAACAGAAACTCCTGCATTTTTGTTTGAGAGAAAGTCAAACCTTAGATAATTAGTTCTCCAAGTTTTTCAGGCTGACTTCCCCACTGAGGTGTAGAATTGCACACCATGGGTACTACCGACATACAAATGTAAGTTTGACTCGCATGGAGCTGATTTTTTTACAAACCTCTGAGATGAGATGAGTAAAGGTATGGTGTCTGGGTGTGAATACAGGGGAGACAAAGAGTAGAGAGGGAACAAAATATGTCCCAAAGGCTCACAGCACGTACATGGCAAAAAGGGTATTATCACTTGAACTCGTGAGCTGATTATTCTTCAGGGGCAAAGAGAATTAGAGGTGAATAAAATGCTGTATTTCTGAAGTATCATTCTTGAAGGACAAAAAAGGCATTAATTAAGCTTCCCAACAGACCTCTGCGTAGCTGAGCAAAATGCAGTACAAAGATATTAAAGGTCCTGTTTTCAAACTTCTCCCCAAACTATGGACAAGTAACATTATGCATCCACATTTTACAACATTTGCCTGCGAACTTTGCCCATTCATGCAATGAGCTGCCCCAGGAAATACCTCAGCAACACATCTTCTGGGCCATAGCCCTATATGAGCTCTGTTAAACAGGTTGGCTCCCCATATTAAAGTCTGTAGAGTTTATACTAGTTTTTATGTGATCTGTTTCTGGTCTTTCACTAGCACTAGGTAAAGAAGAGGCTCAATTTTTCATATTGGAAGGAATTGTTTGCCATTTAAGGGTCCTCTTTCTGATTTACTCCTTTTGACCTCAGGATTAAAGAATATTCTGAATCCAATTAATCTGACTTATTACTAAAAGAATTGTTACAGAAACTAAGGTTGAAAACCAATAGATACATTTCTACCAGTAAAAATGCAATGACAAATAAAAGGGAAAATAGGATGTAGCCTAGAAAATTTGCTTCAGAATGCATTTATTATATTTTCATATTGCTGAAGACTAATACTGCCATATGACTGGATTTTCTGAAATATCCTCTCTTTTTGTCCAGAAATTCTGAGGAATTTTCTGTATTTGCTTGGAATCTCTAGAGTTTCCACATATCTTTCAAGTCAGATACTACTAAGCAGGCCAAACAGAAATCACCGCTTTATTCATGAATGGTATCTATTTGACACTATGAGAACTATTAGCAACCATGCGAACATGGCCTCAAAACCCGAGTACCATTCAGTAAAAAGAAACATACTGCTATCCCAGAAAAGTCACATAGCAACACAGCTGCCCTACTGAAAAGAAACTACATTATTATTGCTGAGAGAACTGAGTAAGAATTGTTTTTCACTGTATGGCCTGGATTTTAATGGGATAAATGTCTTCTACTGGCTTTGCTGCCAATTTGTGCTGCTAGCTTAGACAATCTGACAGTGATGGCGCTTGTGCACAGATCCACTGCGGCAGCAGCAGCATCACGCAGCACATACTGCAGTCTGATCCAGGACCTGCTGCTCATGCTGCTATCTCCCAAATGTTTGATTTGACAGCGGTGCAGCCAGAGCTGCTGCCACACTCAGCTGCACCTGAGGGCTACAAGGCAGCCACACATAAATTCCAGACAAATATAGAAAATCCTAAAAATCTTCTCTGACAGGATTTTTATTTAGATAAAGACCTGCCCAGAAGCATTAAGGTTTGCAGTCAGATTACTAAAACTGGGCTTTTACTAGTGCAACTTGTGTCATTTGAAGGGTAAAATAATTTTATTACACCTATACAAAGCAATCCAACAGACTAAGAATACTTCGTTCTGAAAATTTACAGGAACTCCTATACCAGTAAAACATTCCCAGTGTAGGTGTAACCTGTGATTTTCAATCACTGATGTCCAAACCAGCAAAAATGTCTCTAAAAAAGGATATGGTGTGAATTCAGTCATCAATGGATAAGAAGTGCTTTCAGATCATCACAGTTGCATATCCAGTTGCATAAAGGATTATATATCAAGATTATATAATGCCTTTCAAAACTCTATGACTTTATAAAAACATGGAATAAAAATATGGTCCTGAATTGCAAACTTCCAGTATTTGAAAATGATGCTTCACTAATTTGGCAAAATCAAATCCATGTAATACCTATCAGCCTAATATTTGTATTGTAACGGGCATTTCTAATTGTCCTCATGGTCTTAGAGATTCTATTCTGTCTTACTGCACCAGCTCATCATGTATTTGGAAGTTTCCTGTTACTGCACCTACATGCAGCACGTGGAAATCCAGGATGATGGCATTTATCTCTTTAAATAAAAGAAACAGATGGAAACTAAAAATATAAGCGATTTATTTAAAGACTACAAATACAATCAGCTTTTTCTTTTTCTAAGCACAAGCTGCCATAGCACATTTATTTTGTAAAATGATCCATATATTTGAACTTTAGTAAATGCCAAGCCATGGAAGTCCTGTCCAGTTTACAATTTCCTACATACTACAAATGATGTTGAAGGTATTAAACCCAAAAGCATTACTTCTAAAAAATGAAATTGCATGGAAGATCCTAAGTAAAGAGCGAAGTGTGAAAGCAACATGGAGATCAATGACTTTGACTGACAATTTTCCTATTATTGGCGCAGCCACATACAGTCAAGAAATAGTAACATGTCTACACAGAATAGTTTGGCTTGTGCATAAGGATGGCAAATTATGACCCTCTCATATGGAAAGATCTGAAGCGTGACTCTGCATATACTTCCTCAGACACTTGTAAACACTTGTGCTTCCCTTTGCCATGCTTTGGAGTAGCACTAGCAGCAGAGCCAGACCTGCAATGGCCACTAGAGATTCAGCCACCAAGAAAGCAAAAGCCACCTCTAAGCTTCATGCTTCTCGTACTCCTCTGTGAGGTGAGCGAGCAAGCAGAAGAGGAAGCAGGCACAGCTGCCTGTTCAGGGCGCTAGATGCCTGCTCACCACGCACTTCAAAATGTTCCTCTCAGCACTAAATCTGTGCCTTGCTGACATGAAGGACATGTGTCTGGTCATGCAACTAGGCTTTTGCTGGGTTAGTTTGTACCAGCAGGGCACAGCGATTAACCTTTTGGCAAACGGAGTATCTGTAGGCTTGAGGGGGTTAAATGAACTACTGAAGTACTGATTCAGCCTTCAGTAGCCCAGGGCACCGGATTACATTGTTTTTAAGGCCCTGCTCTTGTCTGTATTAGCAGACTTCCAATTTAAAAAGAGGGCTGTTGTCATACACCTTAATCCATGCAATAAGAACAAATTCACCTGATGAAACCCAACTACATAAACAGATTAGGCAGCTGTCATGCACTAACAGGCAGTGTATAATATGAGATGACACGATACGATAAACAACATAAGTATTGTTAGGAAATTTCTATCATCTCTTCAATTTGAGATTTAATATTTATGGAACTCACAAAGATTGACTTTTATTTGGCCATTGTCTCTGTTTCTCCAGGACAAACACTCATTCAGTAATTCTTCACACATGGTCCATTCATTCAAGCTTCATGCACACCTTGTATGCTATGAGTCAAATTCTCTTCTCAGCTGCTTTCTTTGCAAACCATTGGAAATCAGTGGATGTGGAAATGATTCACAAGTAATGAAAAGAGAGACACGTGCTTTTTCTTTAACTGGGAAAAGACTTTTGGGATTATAAGCACGAATTTCAGCAGAATTTGGGCTGTGATACAATGACTTTTCAAGAGAATTTAAGAAAAATGGATCTACATCCTCTTGCCATATGCTTTCTGCAATGAACATCTGGTTCCAGTGAGATCTCACTGTGCGATATTTTGTAATGCAAAAATGTGTTAAGTGACTTTTGCTCAGAGAAAGGTTTGGTCACAGACCCTTTATCCTCAGTGTTACACGTACAGTAAGGCCCCAGTCAGTACATTGCACGTCTGGAGACAATTAAATAACTACAACCAACCAGAAGACATTGATCTTAGCAGGAATAACAGCCAGACTGCAGACAGACATATTGGAGTTTGTTGTGAGATCTGGGTAAGCTGGAACAATGTGGAAGAGAATCCATGGCACAGAAAATAGCACAATATATCATGTTACAACGGTATCAATTTTTTGCTGACTGCTGAGCTAGTCAGTCTTTCCTCTCAAACCACAGCCCATGGTGATTAAAGTAAGGCAAAAATACAATTTTTCCTTAAGCAGCCACTGAAATTTAAACTTGTTCATTGATGAAATTTATTCATGACCTCTGGCAATGGACTGAAACTTGAGGGTTTATATGCCTTCATTCAAAATTAATGTATTTTCTGGATGTATACACATAATGAATATACACTAATGTAGCTCCAGTTTTTAGGTCTTGATTTCCTTAACTGGCTAATGATTCTGACTTTCAGAAATGAGTTGTCTACTGCTTTTTGGAAAATAAAAGCCTTCTGAGGAAAATCAAGTTGGACACTAAGAATCCAAGATCCTCACATCACAGACACTAGCATATTTTATGTGCTTTTGCCTTTGATGATATCACCTGGCAATGAATTCATTGCATGATTTGTATATGTGTGTCACAGACTTGCCAGTCACCATAAGCAGCTTGTATGCAAGGGACAGAGAAGATGACCCATGACTGGGCCTTACAGTTCATTGTCGCATTAAAATCCTCTTGTCTAAAAGCATGTAAGTCATTTAAAATGTAAATCAAATAAGGGTACCCCGTTGCCTCCCCTTCTCTGACAGACAGACCCCATCAGCCCATAGTAGACCAAGCGTCTCAAAGCAAGTCCTGTGGTCTAAGTAGCTGAACCCTGGCTGTGCCAGCAGACCTGTAGCCGTTTGTTGATTCACATGAACAGATTGGCCTTTTCAAACCTCTTCCCTTTGACTGGAAGGACTGAATCTTCGTATTTACACTGGTTGGTTTTGATCAGACCTAAAAAAGACCTTCAGGTTTTGAAACTAGATTGATCAAGTCCATCACCACAGAAGTTCAGGGGAAAAAAGAACTTCTGGTAGCACAGCTCTAAATAATTTCCTCCATGATGTTGCTTAAATGGATTCCTGTAACTTTCCAAACACAATGCCAAGTTCCAACACTCCTTCAAAATATTTGGCACAGTGAGGATGGTGGCCTGTGGGGTGAAGAAGTTAGGTTCTTTCAAAGGAAAGTTAACTCTGAAACCAAATAATGCCAAATGAATTTTAGACACAAAAAACTGAAGTCTGACTTCTTCCCAATCAAAACATTCAAAAACTGGGAAAATCTGTGCAAACTGCAAGACCACCAGCTCACTGTGATTTTGTAACGTACGTAGAAGTGGCCTACCAAAATAAGCTTGGAGAACTGAGCAGATTTGCCTTCTTCTGTTACAAGGTGGAATAGCTGAAAGCACCAACCTGGCTTTAGGGGAGATATTCAGGTGCCTAAGTATAAGTAACTAAACATCGGATGCTTTTTCAGATGATTTATGTTTCTCAAAACACCCATGTGTTCTAACAGCTACATGAGAACTGGGCCTTCTGCAATGAGGCAGGATAATGTAGGACATTTACATTGTGCTGGACGTACATGTTCAGGAACCCAAACCACTTCCTAGGTGTCTTCAAGTCAGACTAATATGGCAGCTTGCCCTTCAAGCTTTTAGAAATATTGCTGAATAGCTTTGCTGTATCACTAAAAGTGATCAACAGGCCTAAGGTGAACTAGGACGTGGGTTCAACAGCGTTGAATGTGATTGATTGTCAACCGACGCTCAATGGAGGGTTTTGTGCTGGCATGCACATTTCATGTCCCAAATCACTGTGTAAGTACACACTAAGCCAAACCCTACTGTTCCCCACCAGGATTGCTGAACCACATCTGACCTACTGTCACCCCATGCTCATCCTTCACGTTTGTTCCAGCTGCCCTTTCTCTCTTCAGAGGTTTCTGCTGTCTCACATCTATCACTTTGCTCATTTAACCACTCTACCAAATGCATAAAATGCTCCAGATTTACACATCTATGTATACTGAGACAAAATATACTTTTTTTTTATGCCAGAAGTGGTCTAAGCTAATTTCTGTGACTGCTTTCAAACAGATTAAGAGCATTAGAGCAGGCTGTTCCTGTCTGCTCCAGGGTGCTCATGGTGACACGGGACATCCTCTCCCTTCCCACGCATGTGGTCAGGATGCAGATCTGAGCCTGGGGCAAGCTCCCACACCTGCTGGTTGCCAGATGCCTCCCCTGCACTGGGAGCCAGCAGCACTTTGGGTGCTCTTGGTGTTAAAGATCACTACAGCATGAAAACAACCTTTTTGGTCAGGGAGAGAAGTGTTGTTACCCAGATCAAAGTCAGGATTTGTTTCCTGTTCTGAGACATAGCTAGAATTATTGTCATATTAAATTTTTGAGTGAGTTTAACTCAAAATAAAATACTTAAATTAGTGCAATTAATGTTTTAAATACATTTCGGCATTTAAAATTATTATCCTTGACTGTGGCATAAATTGAAAAAAAAAAGACACGGGGGGCTCAAACTTTTTTCCAAGCACTAAACCTTATATAAATTATAAGGATTCTGGACAAGGAGATCATAATGTGATCTCAAATTATTAAAAGGCTTTAACACACTAAGAGAGTTTGCAGCCTTTGGCACTGCTAACGTAATATGTTTCAGGAATGCTTAAACAACTTGTCTGCACATCCTCCTTTTTTATTTTCTTTGATCATATTTCTGTCTTCAACGTAGTAAATGGAAAAGTTACAAGCAGAGCACCAGAATGCCTGGGCTGTCCAGGCACTAAAACAAAGAACCCTGGTTTCAAGTCATGTCATTTAATTGCCTCCCAGTTGCCTCTCAGCTATCGAATCTCTCAGATATTGAAAGTTAAGACATGTTGCCCTGCTACTTAAGAGTAAATTATGGTATTGCTTTCTACATTTGCTACTGGGAAAGGTCAAGAACCTCCTCAGCTAAATAAACCAAAATAACCTCAAACCGTAATTGGCCAAAGTAGATGGTAATTAAGAAAACCCACCACATTCACGTAGCATGGTATTGTCTGTGCAGACAAGTAAACAAGAGGAAGCAGAAAGCAGGAGACTCTATCCTCTGAATTTCCCCTGGGAAAGATGGATTATTCCCAGATATAGAGGACAGGCCATAAACTGGAAAGCTGAGATGAGCCTGAGAATTAAGCAAGAGTCAGGTTGAGGGTGGAGCATCCCAGGGAGGCCAGAGTAGCTCCACTAGCAAGGCAGTTCCTGCCCCAGCAAAAGAAAAGGGTCTAAAAGCCCCAAGGTGGGATAAGCAGTAATTGCGCAGCCTCATGCATCTGAGGGTAGGATATCACCTTAGGTAGTCCATGGAAAAACTAGGGCACAAATGCAACCTCTGCTTTTTGCTTCAGGTTACCAAAAGAGGGCAGGACAAATTCTGAAACATCAGGAAATTCACAGTCAAGGCAAGATGTAGAGGAGAAAACACTGATGTGAGGGCCAGGGGACCTCTGCAACCAAGAAGCCCCAGTGAAGATGCTGTGTTGTTGGCTGCACAAGAACCTCAGCAAATGGAGAGTGGGATTGGTTTTGGAAAACTGAGACCTCTTCTAGACACCAGGATTGAAGAACTGGACATTTGTCTTTATCTTACCAAACATATTGCACAATGAGCGTAATGAGCTACCTCTTTTCTGCAAGATATTCAAGTACAGGAGGATACCTGAAGCAGATCCTATTGTTTGTGTCCTTCATGAAAGAACCGCTGAGCCATTACAAAACTGTATAGCTTATGTGCTGTGATCTTTTTATAGCTATCACTCATTAACATGGCACCTTGCCTTCCTCTGATTCATGGATGTATCTTTCAAAATTAGGCCAATGATAGTATGGACAATAACTGAACACACAGGTGTTTCATTGTAGAATATGCTGAACAAGAAGTGCACCTTTGTGCCATACATCTTTTGTATGGTTCCAAAGCTTAAAGCAAATATGAATAAATTTAACTCTGCTTCACTTCCTAGGGAGGCAGATTTCTCTCTGTTTTGTAGTAAGGTAAAGCTAGGCACAAAGGGCAAGATTTTCAAAGATACTGAAGTGCCTGAAGATGGAGAAATGCCTTTTGGGATTTGCAAAAGTGCTTATGCATAGTAGGTACCTGCCTCCCACTGAGATCAGTGTTTTGTATCTGTTCAACAGATGCAAATCTGACAGCTGGCTCTTTTAGAACAATATTTGCTGAGGGTAAACCAACTGCATACAATAGAGAACAGATACAGGACCCATGCTCCACTTTCCTCCTAAGATAAGACTGACGCAACATTCATGTGTTGCAGAGATCTCAGACTTCTTTCCATAATTGGCTTCTATTCAATATTGATCAAACTTTGCCACACTTGGCTGCCCTCTTGCCATAACCCCACCTCACGGGTGCCCCTCAGGGGAATCTTCTGCTATTTTTCCTAAAGCAACTGCCCTTAGCAATCTTATCTGCCTTTTCCTGCAGCAGTCATCCAGCATCCAGTCACAGATTAGGCTTCTGTTTGAAATAGTTATTTTATCTTTTGATGTCTGAAGATCTAAATAGTTTTGAATGCATCCATTTTAGGTATCCAACCTCTGGCACTTTCAGAAAAGGGTATCCAGAGGTTCCCGGACTGGGCCTCTGGAGACCCATGTTCAGTCCCAACACTGCCTGATGAACTTAGCAAGTCACCTAGGACGAACTAATTCACAAAAAGACTGTGATATCTAATATAAAGGCTTACATACCAGCAAAACTCCAGTTCCACTCCAAATTCTCAGATTCACTTTGCTTTTTTATCAGAAAGGATTCAAATCAATATGTCCCATCTCCAGTCAAAGAACAATCTGGTGGGTTGTTGGAGGATGTAGGAGTGAACATCAATCTGGAGCCAAGCAGACAGTAAGGGGAACACTCAAATTCCTGTCCCTGACCTTCAGCCTGTATATTTATTTTAACTAATGGCTATTTGATGCAGTGTTCAGGTTTATGATAGTAATTTGCATTTTATGAGTAATTTCAGGTAAACATGTATCTCTACCTACAGTCCTGGCCAAATGAGGGTTTTGTAAGGAAACAGTGAAAGACTCAGACAGCTTCGGTGCTGTGTCTTTTTGTGTGCTTGTTACAGAGAATTTGTTGGCTTGAGGGCTTGTGTTACCAGCATAGCTAAACCCTCTCCAACCCTCCCAGGCTGGAGCGTTTCTGCTGTAATCCTGAGCACAATGCTTACTACTGAAAGGCACAGTCTGAGAATGAGGAGTGAAAACAACAATTGAAAAACAGCCTATAGCAAAATTCATTACTTGTGGATTCAGTGCTAATGTTCCAGGGTTACACATGCTATTCAGTATTTTATCTGCAGTCACACCAGATATGGGAGCTCCCAAGAAAACACCTCTCATTGTCATGATATGTCTGATACTTCATATTTAGACAGAAAGAAAGACAAATAAATTTAGAAAAACATTCTATTCCTCACTTAGCCCTTTTGTGGTAATTGAAACAAAACCCCATATGCATTGAGAAGGGATGGTCCTTAGTGCATGCACATGCTCAGCATTGGGTTCAAAGGCAAGCACAGCGTGGTATACATGCGAACAGGCCACTCACTGGCAAGCCTTCCTCCTTTGTTCAGTCACTCTCTAGCTCAAAGGAAATTTGAAGGACTGAGAATGCAATATTGAAAAATAAGCAAAAAGGACTTTAATTGCATACTCATCACTGTACGTTATAAATGTCAAAGAGACACTGTCAAATTCAAAACACATTTGAAAACACAATCTTGCTGTTGATATTCTTTGTTTTAAAAACCAGAAAAAAATTAAGATGTATTTACTTTTCTCTGTCAATAGTCTTTATTCATTGTTTAGAAATTTTGCACTTAATTCACTGTGAACAGCAAAACAAGTTGGTTCTCCATTACTCCTCCCTTTCTACTGCTTTCAGTTTACTGGAAGCAAACAGCACAAAGCCTTTTCATTTGTAAATCCTTTATGGTTATGATCTTTAAAATATCTTTAAGTAAAAACTTGTCTGTTTGTGTTGAGCTCTCATTCTATACCTCTACACACAGACACAGAAATACTGTAAATATGTTTTGAACTTGCATGACCTGATGGCCACACCAGTTTCCACATTCCAGAGGGCTCCATTCATGAGCAGAGGGAGGCTCGACAACAAAGCAAGAAAAAAACCCAAATGTCAGAATCAACTTCAGTGCTTTACTTCAGCAGACAATAAGCAATTGAGGCAAAGTAGGTAATAAAATCTTTCTACAGTTGTTAAAACCTTGACTAATAAAGCCACTTAAACACTTCTCTACTGAAATTCAAGTGCTAGCACCTGATCTGATCCATGATACAGTACATGTGCTGATCAATCATCAGAAAAGCAGAGAGAAATCCTTCCTCATTTATGTTGCTTACAGATGATTGCAGCAAAAAGTCTGTTCACAATCTAGCTCCAGTGAAAATGACAGAACTTTCTTTTGATTTGATGACACTAAGAGACATTTAGTGATGTAAATGGGGCAATTTCATCTTCCAAAGAGAGAACCATCGCAAGTTTGGCAGTTTGATATAGGGACTGTTTAAAAGGAAGCCCTGGATTAATCACTTTTGGAAGTGGCTGTGTATCAACCTCTCTCAGCTCCCTCCCCTCTGCCACTAACTCAGTGAAACCATTTCTTGGCAGGGCAGGCTGTTCCTGGCTCCCCAGCCATGAGGAACACATAAATCAAGATGTTTCTTTACCCTGTTTATTAAAGGTTCCAAAAGCTTGCCCCAGGCAGGAGATCGTATAATTTATCGTATAATTTTGCTGACGAATGATACGTGCTGCTCTTAAGGGCAGCACTCCCTGCTACCCACCCTTGTTGGCTGCAAATCTGCCCCAGCATCATCAGAGTCTTCAGGTGGACTTCATCAGTTCTAGTCATCTTATCAGCTAGGCACAGCCTCTCCTATTGGTTTGATAAATATTCTGGCATCCCAGTATCACTATCAAGAGATTCAAATCATGTCCAGTACTTACTGCTGTTATTACTACAAAGTTATTGCCAATGACTCTTCCACTTATCTCTGTAACCAGAGACACTGAATAGTTCTTTTTGTATCTCCACTCCTGGTCACTGAGAGCAGAATTCATATACAACTGACCTCCAACTGGATGGGAAAGCACATTGCCCATGTGAAATTTAAAGAATAGATTTAGTCTGTCTGAGATTCATTCCCACAATCCCGTCCCTAGACTGCTAGTGTAAATGTGTGCTGCACCTGATTTTTTAATTTCTGACATAGGAACAGCTGATGTCCAATTCTCTCACATGGCCACTCTGTGCTGGCACAGACTTCAAAGCAGACATGGCTGAATTTTTTAATTTTTATTTTTACACTCCCAAGCTGACAAAAACCATATGACATATTTTGGCTTCACTTAGAGGAATCTGATGGCTGTCCTTGTGATTTCAACCTTTGTCATGCTAAGCCTTCATCTTTAATCCTCCTCCCTTCCAGCTGGGCTCTAGCTAAGATATTCTTCACCAAATAAAATAATCACGATGCCTGTTTGAGATTCAGTGTTTTCATACCTAATCAGGGAGAAGAATGTGGACTTTACTGCCATTTGAGGATGTTCTAGTGAAATCCTTTAACACTCTCTAGATTGCTCCCAGTTTTTCTGAGAAAACTAGGGCAGTTAATGCAAAGATGTGTGGGTTTTGATTTCTTTTCTTTCTTTCTTTCAGAATGGCTCACATCCAGCAGAGAAGGATTGAGAGAAGCACCGTGTGGTAAAGGCAGCAAAGGCAAAATGGTCTCTGTGGTCTGTCCTGATGTGGAAACAATGAGGAGATGGGTTGGAGAGATATGAAAAGGGTGGAGCAGAACTGTGGTGTGGGAGAGAAAAAGCAAGATGAACCAAGATAGCAAAGTAAAGGAAAAACTGAGTCAGGAAGGAAAAAAAAGGAAGTTGGGTAAGATGGGAATGAGTCAAGAAAAGAAGGAACGTTTAAGACTGAAGCAAAAGAAAAATACAAAACATAGATGAAGAAATAAGGTTTAAATTGGAGCCTTTTTCAATGTTCTGTTAGACTAGGACAATAAAGCATTTACCTCAGCATATAACATCACATGGTCACACGCCAAGCAAAGATGACTGACAGATTAATCAACTGACATCACAAGAAACAGACACATAGAAGAAAATCATATTTAAGCTGACAGGATAATTACTTTCACTGTCCCTCACACAGGCTGCCTCAGGCAGGAACCTTACTCCCAGACCAAAAGATAAGGAGAACTATCACCACATATAGAAGTATTTTTCTTCCTTGCTACATTCTGATGCATTTCTTCCATTCTTGAAGTTGGAAAGTCATGAGAACAGAATGTATTCAATGATCAACATGCAGCCAGGATTAGTATTTCCAGTACTAGAGAATCATTTAATAACATCTGCAATCAAGATGTCTTGGGAGGAGGGGTTTCTTTAAATCTGCACCCTCTGTAATCCTTGCCATTGATACACAGAGCTGTTTACATTACACAGAAGAACAGAAACAGGCACTGGCATACCAACCCTTCTCTTCTTTCCAGGGCTTCCTGTTGTGATGGAACCCAGTTGTGAGAGATGAGAAAAATTGCAACTGCCCTGCAGGAAGCCCCTCTAAGTTTAAACTACTCAGTGCTTTCAGAGCCAGACCCAGTGTGAACACTGATAACCATCATTCGATGATATGAGGTGATAACAACTGTTGTGCCCTATTCAATTTGAGTTCTGGTAGCATCTTTCACTTTCACCAAAGTTAAGACCTGCCTTTGATTATAATCTCATTAGCTAGCAAGGGAAGTGATGAATTATTATAAAGCTTATAAAAGGAAAAAAATACTACGGCTTCTGTGTACAAATAAATTATCTGCAATTTTTTCCAAATTCGATTTGTAGTTCAGAACGTGTATTTGCTTTCAGAACAGTGACGCTGAAGATCTGCCAGCTTAGATCAGATTGTGTTCAAGCTTCTACCTTACTGTTGATTTTGCTTCATATTCTCAGACAGGTGACGTCTCCCATCTGTGGCATGTCGAGAATGTAGTAGATGTTTTTTCTTTGTCCAAGGTTTAAGTAAAGTTACTGAGCAGAGATGTGATAGACAACGAGGCTGACAGGGTGTTCCCACCACAACAGTCTTATGCACTGTCTCCTCAGCCTGTATGGCATAGGTGTCAGATAAGGAAACACGCGCATTTTTCCACCCTTTCCTATAAGAAAGGACTGGTCTCAACTTGGTTCCTCTCTCCCACCAACTGATTCCTGTGACTGTGCTGATGGGGATACCTCATTCCCTTGCATCCTGCCAACACCTCCCACACGCCCTGGCCCTCCCAGCTCTGCCTGCACTGCTTGAAGGGTTCGTTGGCAGATTCTCCCCACCCTGGACTGGTGCCACAGCAGCTCTTGACTTGAGATGCAGGCAGACAAGGAAGTCTTGTCTAGGTAGAAAACACCACCACCACTAGAGCAAGCTAGTCAGGCTCAGGGATAGACAAAACTCATTTGGTTTTCGTTACTCTCCAGCTCTCTCCAGAAAATCCTTCTGAATAATGAAATGGAGAAAAAATACCCTTGATATGAGACTGCTTGTCCTATCAGACACTACAGAACTGCAGAACAGTAGGCTCTTCTTTAACCCCCTCTCCCACCACTTGCATTTAAGTTTAGCCTTTATAATCACACAGATCAGCCTTTCAGAACCAGGGAGGGAGAGGGGCTCAGAGACAAATTACAAACCACAGGAGGATATTTTCTGGGCATAAATGTTCTCAACCTCAGAGTGATCAGCCAAGCCTTCGGAGGGATGCATCACCAGTAAACATGTCATGGCAACATCTGACAATACAGAGTGTTCAGCTGTTTATTCAGAGAATATATTTGAATAATAAGTACATTCAAGAAACCATGGTGCTGCTGCGCTCATGGAAAAAAGAGCAAAAGGCTAACTTTGCCAAATGAATTATGTGTTGCAAATTATTCTTTTTCCTTAGAGCTCTCTCTGTCCCAGGAGTAAAGAGCTAGCAAAGAAACTCTTTACACAGGAAAGTAATAACTTGGTAAACAGGATTTCCAGCTCAGTATTCAAATGTGAGGACAAGAAGAAGTATCTTGTTTCCAAAGTGTGCAAATACAGGCAGGACTCTTTCAGAAAAAAATGTGTGGAGGACATACAAGACACTCAACATAGAACCTTTCTTACATCAGAGAAAAAACTGCTTCCAAAAATTATGAACCCTAAATTAGAATTGTATCCACATTTACTGGGACTGGGAACATTTTCTCCACTTCTGTTGGCTTCAGCTTAGCTGTCCCTACAGGATCCAGGTGTTACATTGCTGAAATTCTCTGGCCTGTACTTTAAGGCCTGAAAGTTTCACTCTCCTTCTCCATAAAAACATCCACAATGAGCTTTTTGTGGGGACTTACATTCTTTTCCTTTTCAAAACCTGGTTGCTATGTGAATTTCTTGCATTTGACACCTCAGATTTCCTACACAGCCAGTAAGTGGAATTTACCCATTTGTGGTCCAAGAGTCAGCAGCTATGAGAGATCCTAGAGATAGTAAAAAATTCTGAAGGCAGGAACTAAATGTTTCCCAAGGGAACTACTTTTTAGAGGCTTTTTCACAAACTTCATATTCCCTCTGGACTTGTAGCCTCCATCCTTACCTTTTCTTCAAGAGTAAATCTCCTCTTTTGCACCACTTCACCACTTCTAGATGACTGTCTCCCTTCTAGCTTCTATATAGGCAAGACCAAGAGTGCCTGTATTTTCAAAGTCTTTCCCTATTACTTACATTTTGCTTTCACCTTTCCTACCATTTCTTACCCAGACCATAAACAGAGGGAAAAATTCACTGGCAAAGATTATTGTTTTCTTCCTTGCCTTTCACAGCCTAGGGCAATACCCGGAGCTGCTGGCAGATACTGCACAGCAGAGTATGTGTGAGTAGCCAGGGTAGTTCCCACAACCGTTGTGACGCCTCCAGATCCTGTTTGACGGGATGAATATAGGTCTAGGTTGCTCACAAATTCGTGACAAATGCAGCTTCCGTCGACTCTTCAGAGACCCTCTACTTGTTTCCCTGCTGGCCTCAGAAGAAATCCTTCACCATTTTAATGACCCTGAACAAATCCGTAAGGCCAAATATCATGTACAACACTCTACTGTTCACCTTCCCCTCCTATTTCACAGCTAGATATGATAAAATAAGGTGCTTAAGGTTTGATTCCAATGGAAGCTATAGTCACTGCACTTTAAAAAGTGATCCGTGTTTCATAAGTGTCTCTGCTTAGGAGACTACTTCAGGATTTGGAATTATTTTTTATGCCACTCTCGTGGTTTGTGGTCTATATATGCTGATGTCAAGGCATTTTTCCTGTAAAAAAGGCTCATAGAAGTTATATTGTTTCCTTGTGCCAAAAGAAAGTCAGTATCCTCAAGCCCATTTCGTTGTATTTTATTATTATCTACAACTGTGGTTCTCATTTATATAAACTTCCTGTGTGGCCTCTCCTATGCTTCCTTACATGGATGTTATCACATGCCTTCCAAGTTGAGCTCTACTGGATGGTTGGTGTTAATGGAGTTGAGAACTTTCTCTTTTTTTCATCCACTGGTACGTCAGCTCTGAAAATGAGAATATGGATGCTTAGGGAAAATATTGTTCCGATTGATTATTTTTATTTTACTCTTCTGATTTAATGGGTGAAGCAGCTTGAAAAAGGCATGATCACTGCTGAGCAAGAACAATGAAGAAGTATTATTTGAGTGCAGACTTCCCCACAGACTCTATCTTTGACGCCAGCTTAAAACGTTCCCAGTCATTGATGCATGGAAAATGTTCAGGATGCAGTAGACTGTTCTAAAAACACCAGAACCAGTCACCTGGGAGACAAGAAAAACAGAAAGTCAAGTCAAAAAGTATTTCAGCCATTAAACAAACACCACCCACCTGCAGACGAGTGGCTAGCAGCCTGAAGCAATACGTGTAAATTCTTTTTAGGAGTTCCAATTTTTTTTTAATGTAAGGGAGAGACTCTGTGCAATATTTCAAATTTGCTGTGTGATAGTAAAACTATTGCCCCGCCCTAGGCTGTTCAATATAATTTTTAAGTTGGTGTTGATATGTGTATGTATCTGTGAATCAAGTTGGCTAGAAACAAGAAAAAATCTAACTTGACAGGAAAATAAAACCTAGGCTAAAAATTGGGGCCAAATGAGAGGTATGATTCTCATAATTTATCCTCAGTTCTAGGGGTTCTGGAGCCCTGTTAAAATGATCAGCATTAGGTACTGCAGTTGTGGAAATCCAAACCG
This sequence comes from Dromococcyx pavoninus, assembly GCA_033558185.1. Taxonomy (NCBI): domain Eukaryota; kingdom Metazoa; phylum Chordata; class Aves; order Cuculiformes; family Neomorphidae; genus Dromococcyx; species Dromococcyx pavoninus. The sequence goes on from JAUMJL010000098.1 coordinate 1,742,039, forward strand.
CAATCTGAGGACAACGTAGGAGGTCTTGATCTGAGCTCTTTCAGATGGTACATTACAGAGTTGGAGTTATGTCTCCATTGAGTTCAGTCTTTTCTTAGATTGGTTTAGGAAACCATTTCCCTTCAAGTAATATTATAAATTTGCATTCTTTTAAAATTAAAGTGCAAATTACATACAGAAGAGGTACAGAGAGAGTGTTCCCTAGTATGAATGCCTGAGTCTGCCTGACACAAAGCTTCACATGGCATTAAACTATCTGGGCGACATTCAACACAAATAATTAGCTAAAAAGAAGAGATTAAACTGCTTGTTACAGCTACTTCTTGGGCACTGAAATAAATGGATATCACTGCGCTGCATTGTCTACCTACAGGGTTTCTTCATACTGGCCAGATAAAGATGCTTGTGCTCCTTATAGCAGCTTTCCTTATGGGAAAGGTAAGGGAACTCTCACTGTTGACTGCAGGAAGGAAAAGGACCAAAAAGTTTTGTGTCTCAGTCCTGACATTGGGAAGCATGTTTGGGCTGACTTTATGTTTTTCTGTTATCACAGACAGAACAGAACTCAGTCTCACAGGGTGATTTGTGGGCATCTGCATGGCCATCTATGGCCAAAGTTTTAAATCACTAGTTCCACTCCCGGGCGCCTCTGATTCAGGTATTTTCAGGGCAGTGGAGACCTTATAAAATGCTCAGCCCATCTGATAATTAGGCCCCTGAGAAACTCATTCATTTTGAATTTCCCAGAATGGAGACACCTAAAAATAATGACACTTAGGGAAAACGTAGTTTTAAATGTATAACAGATGTGTTTTGGCTTATTTCAAAATGTGTGTACAAACCACAATAGAGAATTACCCTATCATTAACACCAGTAAAAGTGATAATGATAATAACCCTTCCGTGCTGTTTCTGAAAGGGAATTGCTCAAGGTTAAGAGAGGTAACCTTTGAACTGGTGCATGTTTTCAATCCAGAAAGACTGAAAGGTCAAAGTTGAAAAGTATATTTTTTAAATAGCACCAGATAGCTCTGGTGCAAACACAAAGCTGAATTCAAACTGTTGTGCAGTTAAAGCACATGTTCTCACTGGGACCCCAACACTGAATTACAGTCTCTGTGTACACTGGGGCTCTCCATTATCTGACATATACATATAACAAAATCATTGAGTATTACTGCAATATAAATATTAAAGAACGAGAAGAATGATTCCTAGGACATAGCTCTTTCAATTCAATGGGATTTTTTCAGTACCTCCCTATGTCTTGCATTGCTTCTCTGATATAAGATTCATTACAGGTGGATAATGTAATGTGAAGCATTGAATTTTCTTTTATTAGAAGTAATTTTTTTGAGATGAAAGCTGTAGCCTTATTCAGAAAATAACACAGACAGACTGAAATATTATTACTGCAAAAAGATAAAACCTGAGAGTTTACAAGTGGAAATTTTATATCTCAAAAACCCACGTTCTTTGTGAAATTAATTATTTAATTATTTAATTAATTTGCTAGTTATTTTGTACATCTCTTCAATTCCTAGCACTGTTTTATTGTGCATGCATCAGATCTGTATGTTTAATAGCCATGACAAACTGTTCCCAGTACTGCACCAGTCTGTTCACTCATTTCACAATCCCTTGTCACACAGGATTAGAATGAATTTTTGAATACTATTTGTCATCTAGAATTTTTGGTAGTCCGAACAAGCCTTTACTTTTATGTTTGCATATAAGCAAGGTTATTTCATATGTCTAAGCATTCTGATTTTAGCCCCATGCCTTTCCCAAAAATGTAATAATTTTGGTAAATCCACATATTTTGCTTTCAGATTTCCAGGGCAACAATATTGATGCTACTATGAAGTCCATAAGTTGAGTCATAAGTGACTTCTTTCTGAATAATTTGGGGTTTTTTTCTGTCCTGTTCACTGAAGCTGGAACATTTTGTATATGCCAATATAATGACAAGGTTTTTCTGCACATCTTTCAGGCAAGTTACTTTTATTGCTGGTAGGACATGCGTTTGCACATAGAAATCCTATGTCTAAATTTTGTTACTTCCTCTCAGAGAAGTTCACACAAAAAAAACATTTCCAAGCAATCCAACAATTAAAATCACATATATTAACAATAAATCCATATCCTCATTATGGTTTGTACTTGCCTCTGTTTTCATTCTGGAGTTACTCCCTGAAATTAATGAAGTTTCATACCCAAAACAAAACCATAGTAAAATCTTAATCTAGTCCTGTATCTAGTGTAGATGTAAAGACATATATGAGACGTATTTTCCCATGACTTTATGTACTGGAATATTTTAGTGTAGATAAATAAATAGATAAGTAAATAATTTATATATTGTGTTATTCATCTATTCCCTATAGAATTTAATACCTCTAAATCTGTCTTTTGGAGAACGAAAAGGCTCATACCTTAAGACTAAAATAACTTGTGTAGAATTGCAATCAGAGAGATTAGCTAATGTTAGCACGCATCCTTCATGCCATAAATGTAGTTTCAAGGTTATCCAGCAATTGAAGAGAGCAGGATTTCATTATCTAACCTTCCAAAGAAATAAGGTATGCTAAAAAGGATAGCAGCATTTTCTTGAATTCTATCGTCAAGCACTTTTTTTCATGTAACTACATTGCTACAACATCTAAAGATGCTTTTCAAACTGAACATACTTTCAAAATTGTAACAATTTTTTTCATGACTTTATGTATGCAAATGAAGACAGATTTCTCAGTAAGCTGTCATTTACTGCTAAGTGAATCCCAGATACCAGCTGGATGAACCTTGTGACATCACCATTAGGCAAACTGTTCCCCAAGGCTACATAAATGTGTTTGATTTCTTTCCTGAAAAGAAAACTATTTGATGCTGCTGAAGAGATTTTATATAGCATCTTTGGAATTGTAACATCTTTGGAATTATTTTAATGCATTATATCTGCATCAACGTAGTTATTTGTTAGTGAAGGACGATTTTTCCTGTGCCTTTTACAGCTTCAGGTTTACAATAAGACTGTACTGGAAGTCCTTGCAAAAATGTGCACACGATATGAAGAATAATTGGGTTGAAAAGACCATTAGCCATTGCTCTTTAAACTCTTTGCCCAGTGCTTCTCTGGGGTTTTTTTCCTAGTTGCTACAAACCTGGCCTATGGAAATTTCCAGTATCTCTTTGTCAAATTGTACTACCTCCCTGACACTGTCTTCTTGCAGAAGCAGCAGAGGTTTCTGGGAGAAGCTTTAAAGATCCATGTTCCTCCCACCTGCAACACCTAGCCCTTCAGAAGGATAGGACTGTGACACTTTAGATCCATGACAACAAGTGGTGGCAGATAGAAGGGAACCTTTTCTACCTTGTATGTTTTCCACTCAACTTACTTCTCTCCAAGATATACAGAAGACAAACCAAACATTTTGTATGTTTTGAGGACGGAAGGGTTGACTATAACTGAAGCTTGCTTCACTGTTGTCTGCTGGATAGGCCCTGGAAATGTCATTTCACTTGATGTCTGATAGGAACAATATTCATACTGACTTCTGATTGACACAATCTAAGATTAAAACTTGGCTAGATTCATGGACACATGGATTTATGTGGATGTGTTGCCTGTTAGATTAACCTGAATTTTCACTGGACCAGACAAGGATAAAGTTGAATCAATTAGTATTACATTAGCAAAACTCTTAAACTATTGATTGCAAATATAAAGGAGAAAATAAGTCAAGTAAATGCAATCACAGAATCACAAAATCATTGAGTCTGGAAAAGATCTCTGGAGATGATCTGGTTGAACCTCTCCGATCAGAGCAGAGTCAGCCAGAGAAAGTTATCTAGAATTGTATCCAGTTGGGCTTTGGAAATGTTCCAGGCTGGAGATTCCATAACTTCTCTGGGCAACCTGTGCTGCTGTTTGATTACCCTCTCAAAAAGAAGTTTTTTCTCATGCTCAAAAGGAATATTCTGTGTTTCACTTTGTGCCCGTTGCTTCTCTTCCTGTCAATGGGCACCCCTGTGAAGTGTCTGGCACCATCTTCTTTATTCCATCTATCAGGTATTTGTAAATACTGACAAAATTCCCCATTGCCTTGTCTTCTCCAAGCTGAACAATCCTAGTTTTCTCCGGCTCTCTGCATTTGAGAGATGTTGCAATCCCTTAATCATCTCTGTCACCTTCCACTGGACTTGCTCTAGTATGTCCATATCTCTCTTTTACTGGATATTCTAGACTTGGGCCCAGTGTTCCAGATATGTTTCACCAGTGATGAGTAGAGGGAAAGGACCACCTCCTTTGACCTGTTGGAACACCATTTCTCATACAGCCCAGGTCACTTTCGGCTTTCCTTGCAAGAGGAGATTATTATTTAATGTTCCACTTGTCATCTACCAGGATGCCCATGTCCTGCTTTCCAGCCAGCTGGCTCCCACTATATACTTGTACACGGAGTTATTCCTCTCCAGGTGTAGCACTTTACAGTTTCCCCTGTTGAACTTCATGACATCAGCCCATTCTCCAGCCTGTTAAGGTTCCTTTGGATGTCAGTATAACCATTTTTGCCAGTTGTCCATGATCGGTAAACTTCCTAAGAGTGCCCTCTGTCACATAACCCAGGACATTAATGAAGATGTTTAGCAGTATTGGCCCCAGTATCAACCCAATGGGTATACCACTAATAACTGGCCTCCAGCTGGCCTTTGTGATGGTGTTCACAATCCTTTGATCCCAACAGCTCAGTTTTCAATCCACCTCGCTTTTCTTTTATCTACTCTGTATTTCATCCATTAGTCTATTAGGATGTTATTGGAGACTATGTTGAAACTTAAGCTGCTTAAGTCAAGATAAACATCTACTTTTATTCTCCCCATCCACCAAGCCAGTTGTCTCATCACACAAGATTATCAGGTTGGCCAAGCATGATTTTCTGTTTGTAAATTCATACTGACTATTCTCAAGCACCTTCTTGTCCTAATGAATTTAGAAATGTTTTCCAGATTTATTTGCTTCTTTGACTTTACAAGGGATCAAGATGAGACTGATTGATCTGCAGTTCTTCTTTTTTTCCCTTCCAGGGCACAGTAGTAACATTTTCTTTCTTTCAGTCCTCATGTGTCTCCCGTACTCTCTGTGAACTTTCAAAGATTACCAATAATGGCCCTGCAATGACATTGGTCAGCTCCATCAGCATTTGTGGGTGTTTCCCATCAGGCTGCATAGAGTTATTTGTGTCTTAGTTGTGTAAATATTCCCTAAACTAATCCTTCTCCAGGCTAAGTCTTCCTTAGTCCAGACTTTCCTCCTAGCCTCAGGGATGTCAGATTCCTGAAGGCCAGCCTTTCCAGTAAAGCAGTGGAAGAGGTACCTTCCATGTCCATCAGGTCTTACACCGTTCAGCTATGGGTGAATATTTTCCCTTGCCTTCCTCTAGCTGCTGCTATACCTTTAGAAGTCTTTCTTGTAGCCCTTCTTTTCCTTTGTCAGATACAACTCTGAGTGGGTTTTGTCTTTCCTAGCCCCACATTAACACCTTGGATAGTGTCTCTGTATTCCTCCTTGGAAATCCAACTCTGGTTCCATCCCATGTACATTTTCTTTTTATGCTTCAGCTTTGACAGGAGCTCCTCATTCATCCATGCAGCCCTCCTGACATCTTTGCTTGATTTCCTGGTCGTTGTGTTGGACTCTTTCTGAGCTTGGTGGGTCCTTGAAAAGTAACGCTTTCAACAGCTTAAAATAACTTTGGGATTAATCTCTTCTTCAAGTTGCAATTCCTGACTTTTCTGAGATATTACTTAGCTATGATAGGTGGCAATAGATCCTGGCTAGCCTCTCCTTGAGGATGCTTTATTTCAGGTCATACTCTCTGAGGATGTAGTCAGCCTCAACAACCAAGGCAGCAGCTGAGTTGCTCTTTGTCTCTTTAATGCCATCTGTCAGAGCTGATTCATAACTTTAATAGAAGAGGTGAGGCAGATAGACGTCCAAAAGCTCATTACCACTCCAGGGCTGCCAACATTAGTGACACATTTCAGGTTGCATTCTTTGTCCAAGATGGACCCCTTCCCAATTCTGTTGCCTTCCTTTTGCTTTACCTTTATCTCTGGCTCTTGGGACTGCAGGTTTAAAATTTACATGAAGTATGACTCCCTCTTCCCTGCTAGCTAGGATCAGATTTCTTCTCCCCACATGCCTGTTGGAAACCTACCTGAGTTCATATTCCAAGTGCATTCCTTATTTAGCGCATTCCTCCAGCCCCACTGGCTTTCCTACTGTTTGTAACGATTAAAGACAGCTACAGTATTTTTTGAATCATGTGATATCATCACTATTAGTTGGCAATACTCCTCATTAGATTTCATAATATCTGGATTGCTGTGAGTTTTTTGTAGAGGCCATATATGACATATTAATAAGTACGTTTACTACCATGGCTTTTAAGTACTTTTTCTGTATAACCTGGTTGAATTTAACTGTAACACACAGTAACCCATTGTTTGTGTTCAGAAAAACCACGACACTGCTGTTTAAAAGGAATACAAATTGTACCTCTTCACCTCAGAATGGCTCTTTACTCGATTGCTTAATCAAAATCCAAATACATAATTTTTAATACCTTAATTTTCTCTAATTTCACATCAAAGGGCTTTTCTCAATGTTGTTAATTGTCTTTGAAGGTGCTACATGTTCGGGCTAAGGAATCCACAGTTCAACTAGTTTATTTAACTAGAGAAGCGTGTCAAAGAAGGAAAAAAGAAAATGGGATTAGGACTTTTTTTTGGGTGGCTGACATGTTTACTATTGAAATTCATTGCATCTCTGATTTTAGTGACTATTAGCTTATGAATATCCAATATTTTCATTTCTTATGACTATTGCTAATGTCTTAATATTTGTTTCTCCTCTAAGGTCTTGCTCTTAGTGTCACAGAATTTCTGGCAAATCCCCACTTTCTGTCAAAAAAATAAATATCTATTTTGCATTACCTCAGGAAAAGTCTCATTATTTATTACTTTAATAGTACAATTTTTAAATCTGTTTCATGACAATGAAGATGTTATTTTTATTGAAGTACAAAACACCTTTTCAGTATTTGACATTCTTATATAGTACTTAAGGATTTAACCACAGGTGGGTTAATAGTAGTAAACATAGAAGCATTACCATAGAGCTTTCAGACAAACATAATGAGTCGAGTTGACATTATATGAGCACAGAATGTAAGGATGGTCTTTCCTCTGAAAACCTTATGCTCTCAATCTGTGATACAGTATGATTAATGCCGAAGTAAAAGGCAACAGTGAAATATTGGTGCAGAGCGTGTTAGATGTAACACAGCAACAACATTACAATTGTGAATTTTTGTCAGCATCCAAAGAGAAAAGTTCTAAGGTGCAAAATGAAGGAAGAAGGGAGACAATGGTCCTAATAACTGCAAGAGAGAAAAGAAAAAGAAGAGTGTTTCCTAGTTAAATGATTACCATTTGGGCTGCAGACCAAGTGTTCCACATTCCTCTTTCTACAGGACGTAATAAAATCTTGGGTGTTGCTTTCACAGCTGCAAACTCATGGCAAAGTCACAGGATTCAGAGCTGAGACATCTTGACATCTGTCCCACTTCTAGGGTCTGACAGGAAGTTTATTCCCCTGTGCTTGTGGAAGACACTCGAGTTCTGGGTTTTTTCATGGCATGTCTCCTGCTGCTATAAAATGAAAAACATGATATACTGCTTTTTGCCTCATGGAGAAATACCAGAAACTTCAAATCGCTCTGGAGTGCCCTCTTTATGGGAAAGATCAACCATTCCTTTGAGAGGTGGCTACTGCATTCTCCACTCTCTGCAATGATTGTCTTTATTGAATGATATCCCACCTTTCATCCCCATAAAATGCCTTTAATATGCTGCATAGCCCACTAATTAAATGGCATGTATCACCAATTATCAGGAACAACACAACTTCAGTGTGGGTAGTTATCATGCTCACCTTGCCCAGCGGTGCATGTCTTAGGAAACCTGAGTGACTCTATATTCTTATTGGGAAGAGAGGCCAGGTGTTCCCAGCGTAGCCTTTGAACCATTTTCTGGTCACTGATTTGCTTCCACATCCACCCCTTTTCCTCCTTGTTCTGACACTACAGCAGTCTGGAACAGCAGTCGCTGTTTTTCACTGTATTTCCTCAGTGAAATATTTTCTGTAGAATATTTTCTGTAGAGTAGAGAGTGGGGAAATGAAGCAGCAGCAAATGGAGCAGCCCTGTCATGTTCCTCCCCACCGCTCTCACCTGCTCCCAAGTCCACCACTTTAGCCAGCAACCCTGCCAGTTCTGGATGCAGATGACCCACCATTTGGACACTAGTATAGGTCTCATATAAAATATCACTGCCAAGCTGCTTGGCCAGCTTTAGGAATGTGTTTTTAATACTCATTGTTCACTCTGTCTATTACAAATGTGTACAGTGCAATTATTATAATGTTTTGCACATGTGGTGTTATGAAATGTATGCCTTTAAAGTCATGCCAGGTTTTTTTTCTGTAACCCAAATATATTATTTTTACCTATGTTCCAGCCAGTTTGCCACACGCTTAACAAAAACACAACCGAAAAACCTTTATTGTAAAGATTAAACTAACAACTATGTAAGCAATACAAGCAAAAGAGAACAGACCCATTTTCTTTACAAAATAACAGGTTTTTTTCATTTGCATGCTTGGACTATTTTTCTTGTGCTCCAGATCCTCCACACAAACACAGATGTTCACACAAACATCTCTCCACATTAAAAATACATGCATATAAGCACAATTCATATTGTACAAAAGGAAGTCATTCCCTAGCTGGGAAGCCATGCTCTATCCTCTATATCCTCAGCTCCAGCAAAGGTTGTCCTTGCATTAATCACCTTCAAGCTTAACTATTCCGGAGCATTATACCTAATACCAAGGCTTCATTCCTTGCTCAATAAATTAAGCTTTCATAGAACATGGCAGACAGTCATCAGAGAGACACCATATCTGTTATGCTTTGGCAATCCATTTTTGGTTCCTCACTTGCCATGGGGTTTGATTGAAGTATATGGTATCCAGATCCCATTCACGGCCTTGGTGGCTCTGAAACCTACATATGGGGCTTCCTGGGATAACAACACCTTACTGAAGTAATTAAGGGATCAATATTTGGGGACACTATGGGAAGAACAAGTGTAGGTCACAGACCTTACACTCGAGGCAGGCACAGCCCCCTTGAAACAGAAAGTAATTGCTGCAGGTGTCATTGCATTCAGAACTTCAAACAAAACTCATCTCTTTAATCTATCTCTTATGTAATTTGTTCTCCACTTGACCACCCAACAAACACTCTCCCATTGCCTTCATTTCCATTCGAACACCCTAGTCAGCCAGAACAAAACCGAGGTCCATTATTACTTCAGAAATTAAGAGTAATGTGTGTATGTGGTTGTTAGTGGGTAATGATTTGGGAATTAATCAGAGTAGTATGACCTTCATAAAGTGATAGACAGAAAAATGACACAAATGTGGGCTTGATTTTCCAACTTCTTTTCTAGTCTTTTGAAGACGGAACAAGTTATTTAAAATCTGCTAGATAATTGCTAGATATAATGCTAATAATAAAGGCAAAGATTTCATTTTAAGTGTGTAACTTCAGCTAACAAATTTCCTTGAACATTATCTAATATCTCAATTTAGAATACAGACAAACTAAATGGTGTTACTAATAAGGCTATTTTGAAGAAATGTCAAAACAAGACATAACTGAAGGCTTATCCACTTTGCAGTATGATAATATGGGTTTGTATTGTTCCGGTTGAAGAACGCATTTATGGAAAAACTGATCTTTCACTGAGCTTCAAAATTAATGATGTTAAGGCAATATCAGACCTTTATCAAAAGAAAATTTTGTAGTGATAACCTCCCCAGGGTCATGAGGCTGTGTCAAGCCTATAACCTGAAATACTTCTATTGCAGAAATAAATAAATTCCACACTGTTGCTAGACTTCATGGCATATTTTACAGCCCTGGTTCCTCGGTCATGTAGATTAGACATGTCTGCAAGGTAACTTTGGTCTATAGGTTTAGGCTGTTTTCCAACGGGAAAATGAAAATGCAATGGGAGACAAGATGTTAGTCTGTCCATCCAGGTCTCTTTCCAACACAGACTCAAGCTGCATCCATGATATATACTGGACTCAAGAGCTGGGTATAAGAGCTCACAAGTGGTACTACCTTCCCAAGTTTTAAAGGACAGCGTTGATTAATAAAGCCGTGATGCTAATTGTTTTTACATGCTCTCACTGGTCCATATCCCTTCAGAGATGCCCCACTGTCAGATGAACCATCTGTAATTTCCAATCTTAACTTTGCAGAACGGGCACAGAACTTCAACTGTAGATACATACACCTCAACAAATAGTGAATCTGCTACCAAATATTTAATGATGCACAGGACCAAAATCAAGTGGGTCAAAGAAGGATGTCAATTCTGACTAGAGACAAACTAGTTCATTCACAAAGATCATCTTTCAGATACATTGCAACTTAGTAAGAGGAGTTGCAGGTAAGACTGATGATACCCGAAACTGGCCACTGTGATGGTTTCTTTACACTCCAGCAGAAGGGGTGACTACAGTAAGAGCAGCAGATAGCTAGCACCAAAATGTCTCAGTCTTTATTCCTGAAACAAAAAGCGCCAGGGCACAGAGCCACTGCAATCCCATGACTGGCTGTACCATTAAATATAAGCACGATATCTGGCACAGTTTTGGTCCTGCATTCTAGCCCATTCCCCAGCAAGTCCTGGGCACAACTAATGGGTGAACATGGGCCAAGGACTGTTTGGAGTCCCATGAGCATGAGTCATACCCTTTCAACTGGCCAGAGTAGAGCCAGGATGTACTTTATTTCCTACTACAGCTGTAGCCACCGATGTCTTTGACATGGGAGCCAGTGAACTCTGCAAGACTTTGCTTGTGAACAAGAGAATCCCATATATCTAAAATAAATGTAATTACATTCCAGTTAAATAGTAAACCACAGTGAACCTCATTTTGTTTGATATTGTGGTTTCGTTTAGTCAACCTCTTAAAACTTCAACTATTTTTCTGAAACGTATCCAGCCTTCTTTGCTCTGGAAATCTCAGAGGATCAATCTCCCTGAGGAGGTTTTCAGTGTGGCCTCATTCAGACTGGGCAGACATGTCTTTCATGCCGCGTTTTGATATTTCCACATCTTCTCTTGGCTGAACACAAGAAGTAGGAAAGCCGCTCAAAACGTAATTTAAAAGGTAAACTGAGCTCTTTTGAATTTCAAAAAGTCTCAGGATGGATCTTCTTTTATCAGAACCAGCTTATCCATCCCTAATTCAGACAGAAAGGTAGGAGTCTGGATCATAACTTTTTTATCTAACTTCAGATGTTCTCAAAGTTCAGAGGTATTTGGATCTCAGGTTTTGGTGCAGGCCCGTCCATGACCTCCACTGCCCTTGTCTCACCTCTTACCTGTCTATTCTCCTACACATCAGTATCTTCTTTTCAGCTTCCCTCCCCCTTCATTGCTTTTCCAAGATTAAAGCTTTTTATTATTGCTATAAACATAATTCCTGTAAGAGATAAGAAACTCCCCGGTATATCTTTATTAATCCTAGTTAAGATAACATTTTGAAAGCAGACAAGGAAAGAGATTTATAAAGAGCAAGAGAAGACAGTTGCAGATCAGCACAGCAGGGCCAGAATTTCCTAAATTGTCTGAATCTGTTTATAAAGAAGTGTGAGTTAAAAATTGCCTTGCACATGAAGTCCCACACTAGTGTACGCTTAACACCTTGCTGAGTCTAAGCCTTGATTATATTTTCTAGCATGGCCCAAATTACAATCTGGTTTGGTCTAGGAATGGCTGACATTGTATTTTGTCTTGTGTGCAGGCACCTATCCACACCAAGCTATTTGTGTCATTAGGGGCCGGTTATTGAAGCATGAGTAGCTTGTGGATCCAAAAAAGGAAGATCACTTGAATTCATGATAGGAAACTCACAGATATCTAGCAGTAAGCTAGAATACGTTCTGGTGTTAGTTAGTACCACAATTAATCTCTAAATACGTACAGAAAATGTAAAGCATATAGTGCTATCCCAGCACCCTGGGTTTAGAAAAACAGTTTGTGATGGGCAAAAGGAACACCATACACACAAAGCCAGTAATTTATTGTTGATCTAATTAGAGTCTTAACAGTCTTATTCAAGAGCTACAAGAGTTATTTTTAGTCTAGATACAGTCATACCACACACCTTAAATTGTGTATCACAGTTAAAATGATATATATACAAACTTTCTTGTGCTTACCCTCTTCTTTGGTCTAATGCTCCCTCTCCCACTGCCTCTCAGTATCCTGAGACTGGTGGCATCCCTTGCAGCAGGACACAGGAAGGAATACTGTGATCCCTCAGTATCTCAAGCCCTTTGCGGGGAGGAGGATGATGCTGATGTTAAAAGCTACTTCCTCCTCCTCTGGGACTTGCTTGAGGACATTCTTGAGTTTTCTGACATGCTGTGCACCTTGATCTTTTGCCACAGGTCTGCAGCTCCGTGTTGTATCTCCGTTTATGCTATATGGTGCACTTTACACATGTTGGGTACTTCTCGGTTCTCATCACCACCCCTAAGACTGCCTTACACGGTGCCCAAGGCTGTATTTTTTTGCTGACCACTAATTGACACCAATTTATAGCCCTTCGTTTCCATGTATCTTCCTTTGCCTGTGCTCCCAAGGCCTCTGCCTTTATCTTATGCCTTCCCCCTTCTTTGCTGCATTTTAGTCTAGGTTCTATGACTTTGTTTCATTATCAGTTAGTGAGGAAACTTTATCTAATAGTGGGTATTATACCTCAGAGTTGTTCCAAGCTAAGCAAAAGCTAAAACAAACAGGTAGTTGTCCACCAGTCAATAGGTAACTGCTGTTATAAGCTGAAGCAAGCCTCCAGGTGGGCCAGGAGAAGTCCAGACAAATCCTAAGAGGCCCTCATTTCTAGCCTAATGCAAAGCCGTACCTGTTACAAGCAATGGCAACACCATTGTTAGTGAGCAAAAAGGTTACAGATATTCTTTCTCTCTGCCTGGGCTCTAGCACAATTTCTGATGTTAGCTTCCCATGAGACTCTGGACAGGTTTCTTTGTCCTTCTGAAATGTAAAACAGGAATAAAATATACTGTCAGCTTAATACAGTAGAACGAGAGGAAACTGGTAGAAGTAAATCGGTTGGTATTATTTGTTGAAATAAGGATCTCTGGTTTGGTAAAACCAAATATGACAAATCTGAGGAATGACATTTTTCTGGGAAAAATCCTAGGAGACTTAGGAAAACCTGATCTGAAATCCTTTTGACAATCAAGTGTAGGAAATATTTGTACTCTACCCAGACATGCATGCTGAGAAGCACCACTGTGGTGGAATATCTTAAAGTGATCCATCCTATAGTATATTAAATTTTACTTAAAACTTAAAACATAATCATTTACTCCAAGTGGGAGAGTAATCACCTTTTAGATTCATAAACAGATAAAAAAATCATTTCATTATAAAAGTACTGAGAAAATGAAATCATTCTCAGAGGCTAGATGAACACTGATAAAGCTTACTTATTCTGAACTAATCTTGTGGGGCAAAATTCTCTCTAATGTGCACCAGAAGCAAAGATTATGATAAGCATAACATATTGAAATCTAAATTAATCCTTCTTATTGACTGATAATATGAGCTGATCCTGGGGGAATATGCCTAATTTATTACTTTTAAAATTATTTGGATTCCTTTAGGATGAGCAACTCCCCAATTTATTTTCATTTACTAACTGCATTGGGAAAGGAGTCATTAAATATGAATGGAGATTATTTTGTTTTGAAAAAATTCTGCAAAAAATTCACATTCAGCCACTGCTGTTTAGATTACATGCTTTTTCGTACTGCAAGGAACAGAGAAAATTTGGAACACAGACTCTAAAAAACAAACAAAAAAAAAAACAAAAATCAAAATAAGATGCATTGCATTGTTTTCTAGCAGACAGCTATTATGCTCTGAGTTTTCCTTTGTTTCTGAAGCCACTCTCCCCAAAGCGAATGCAGTACAGACTGAAAGAGTAGTGCTGGTACAAGGACGGGAGGTCTGTTCCCAGCTGCAGTCATGTTCACAAAATAGAAAAATGGAGAAAAAGAAAAAATATTTTACCATAAAGTCTGGAAGGGCAACTTAGCCAGGGGTGTTACTTGATATAACCCTTGAGGCTGACCTAGATTTTAGTAAGGGCTCTTGGACCTGACTGTAGATTGGCACCCTGCCATGTTTAACAGTTTGCTTATAATGCAGTCTAAGAAACATACTTTGTTAGGGTTTTTTTTTAAAAAAGAAGAGAATACCTTAATACAAGAATAATAAAATAAATTACAAAAATGCAGGTCCTGACCTAGACAATTTTTCTGCAAAAGTGTTTTTCCTATCTGAACTTACCTCTTCTACTCCCTTTGCCCGTTTCCCTTTCACAGAATCTGGCAGCCCCTGCTCAGTCCATCTGTCACAAGATATTATCTCCCTAGTGAACTGATGTGCTCATCGTATTTGTGTTGAACTAGATTCTATCAGGTCTTTAAAGCGATGAGATATGCTGTGCATAAAAGAGCAGTCTGCATTGTGGTCTGCTCTTCATTCTTGTTTCTTCTCTGATATAATCCATTGGTAAAGGTTTGCTTACAGTCCTGTATAAAGGATTCAAGTGTTCAACAGCCTCTAGTTTTCTACTAAGTCTAATTTTTTAATTTACTTAATAGAATGACACTCTTCTTCCTTTCTTACAGCCATTGCTGTAAAGAATGTGTAAAGAAACTGTAAAGAAACAGTGAGGCAGCATTAGACAACTGCTTTGTATCTTTTTTTAGTCTTTGATAAAACTTGCTTGGAAATCCTATGAAATTTAATCATCTTTCATATCACCTTCCTAGAGACTGCCGTAAAAAGCAGGAAAGGCGTCTCACTGGACTTGCTTGTTGTTCCTTACTACTATACGGAAAACTGTCATTAACTGTTCAAGTCAGCCTGAACCTAGCAATGGCAAGCAAAAATCTTTGACTGAATTTGACCTGATGGATGACATATTTCCCACTCCAAACCAAAATTCATTGCTTTTTGCAGAGTCTTTGCACAATGCACAAAGTGTTCTTCCATAGAGCAGATTTATGGTGGGAATGAACCAAGCACTTTTTCTGCAGTAAAACTGAGAAAACAGACCTGCTTTGTCACATAGCCTATTCTCCTCGTACTCTGTCCCCAGGTGGAACAAGCTAAGGAGTACTAACTAACCTATGTGTGACAGGTGTACCTTTAGGTAACGACTAAGTCTGGTTAATTTGTTTTTTTTGGAGTCATCGGAGTTTCTCGGCTGGGGACATGTAGTCAGTGTCCAGGTTATAACAATAGCTCCAGAGCTTGTGTCTGCTCTGGCAGACAGCGCTGTACCTGACAAATGATGGCCAGTTCAGGGCACAGCACCGGGAGCCCTGCATGAATAAGGAGCAACTTCCAACCTGAAGATTAGCAGCTCTCTGTTGTTTTTCATTCTAGGCCAGAGTTCAGTTCTGCATCTTTCTGGGATAGAAGACCAGAGGTTTGAAAGTGCTCAAGCACATACCATCTAAATCCTGGGAGAGCACTCATGGGATGGAAGGATATTCTACACCTCTTTTCTCTGCAACAAGCTCTACGATGCCTGTTAGTTAAATGAGAAATACTTAAATTACATCACTTGCAAGTGAAATATGAAGAAAGGTGAATGCAGTGGCAAAGGACCCTGAATGCATCCTGTGCCTTACTGGCAGATTCATGGCCTACGTACTGCCTTTGGCTATAGTCAAAGATGCAGATACTACTGAAGGAGTAGAAAAATGGGCCAAGTATAAAGAGATCCTTCTTGAGATGTGTCCTTCCAGCTTCTGGCAATGTGTAGTTCAGGGAATTTCTCAGCCAGAGTTCATATCCACATGTTACTTTTGATGGTTTTATTTCCTTCCATTAATTTGACACCTTGCTTTCCTGAACATATCAGCGCCGTGGCACCCTGAAGTAATGAGTTCCATGGGTTAATTAGATATAGGATACAGTGATCAGGGCACGAAAATGTCTAGAATCAAAGGCCATGGCTACATTGGAGGTAAAGAAAAATGCTTTTATTCCTTGACAATGATGTGTCATATTATGTATTAATGTAGTTTATGTCATCTTATTCACATGAACCTTTATTGCCTAACTTAAAAAATAAAAAAAAAATACGGTTGTAAAGAAAATATAAATTGCACATATCTTCAAAAGACTTGTGCTTCTATATTCTATTTAACAAAATTGCATAAAGCTCATTTTCTTTCTTCAAAAAAAAGCAATTTAATTTGAAACATGAAATTTCGGGAGGCCTTGATACTGAATAGCCAGCTTCTGTTTATGTTAAACTTTCTGCAAGACAAGGAAACATAAATTGGTTTTGTGAATGCTCATCAAATGGGTTTTGAATTTGTAAAATCCAAACTTGCCATTTCAAATTCTGCCTTTATATTTCCTGTACAGGGTGCTTTTGTCTTTGACCTATTTAAAATTAAAACTTCCCCTATAAGCTTTCAAACATAAAAGCTGCCATTGACTACCTCCAAACTTCACACAGAATCCAACACACTGTATAAAAGACACACTGATGAAATGTTTAGACATCATAAAATTGTTATAATAGAAGCTGTTGAGGTTTGGGGTCAAGATTGCCTAAAGTTCTTGTTTTGACAAATGATCTTTTTCGTACTTATGTATCATGGACTATGTTTAAAATTAAATGCTCCAATTAAATCAACAGCTTGAATTTACCTCGCGGATGATAAACAATCAAAAATGAGATATGTTTTTGCTCTGCTGCAGAGAGGGAGCAACAATAAAGACCTTTCCGATAAAAGCCCTAGTTTCAGTTTTATACTTTTTATTCCGATTTGCAGTTTTGTGGTCTTTCTTACCAACTATTGGAAGAATTGTCAACAAAGCAGAGGTTGCACAAGCACATGTTCCACACTCATTTCTACTATTCTTGTTCAGAGAACCTCATTCGTAATTTCCTAGCTCACTTGTGTCATGGAGCTGTGTTTTTACCACCCTCAAGGCAATTTCAAGATTTTCTCAAAGATTAAAGCGCTTAGAAGTTTATTTATTGGAGACCTACACTACAGAGTGCAGCAGAAAGGAGGATGACCCTAGAAGAAGGAATATACTCTGCTTCCAGAGCAGCCTGATTGGTCCACCTGCTGTCCTCACTGATTATTATAGTGCAAAGATACTTTTATTAAACATAATGATATTAAATGGACCTGATGCGATTTAACACATTTATGAGAGTCTTTCATGTCTCGCTGTTGGAGGCTGATATTTAAACCCTAGTCCTCACCAAACCTGAAAGCATTAATAATCTCCTTCTCTTTGGCCCATATGCAGGCTCATTACAGTTGCTCTTTATAGTTATCTATTTTCTCTTAGGCCCTTATGCAGAAAAGAATCCCTATAGAGGAAAAAGCTTAAGCACTTGATTAGCTTTAAATACGTTGAAGTCAGTGCACAAAGTTAAGCAGGTGCTTAATGCTTTGCTGAAACAGGGTCTCACAGCCTAGGGTTTCTGTCTCTGTTCTGGTTTAAAAAATAATGATCTAGGATCTGATTCTGCTCTCAATTTCTGTGATACAAATCAGGAGGACTCCATTTGGATTAAAAAGCTTTGTTCATCATCTCCTGGAATCTTATACAGCCATCTGGAAAAATGGGTGTCAAACATTACCAGCAGAGAAGAGCAGAGTTTAGACAAAATTTGTATTCACTTTTAACACAGTCATAGAAGACACATGGTACAAGGAAACTGCAACTCTGAGCTGGTGGTGGAGCATCAGCACAAAATTAGAAAGCGGGATCAGGCTGAAGTGATTCTTCTTGGCCTGACCGCATGAATTGCCTCCAGGCCATTGTAATGAGGTGGGTAGAGGGGGCTGAGCAGGGGCAGCAGGATATGTAGACAGTGATGAGTGCCATGAGCAGGACGTAGATGTAATGTGTCCTCCATGGATACCTTGATACTCAGACCTCACTGCTGGCCAGTACGCACATGAAAGGAGACATGTCAAGACCACCTTCTCTACCCTTCTCCCCTCATGTGCAAATGTAAATCAAGTGACCTTGTTTTTTGTTCGTGAAATTACCATGTCAGCCTGGTCTCCATGACACCCTGAGAAAGAAGGTCAGTTCAGTATTTATTCAGAAACCCATCTTAACCTGCAATTCTAGTAACATTCTGTCAATGATCAATAGCCATCGACAAACTGAAGACTCCTTTGGTGCAGAAGATCAAGCCTTGCAGAGCAAGGTGTGAAGTTCTAGAACATACTCATGTACCTGTTGACAGTGATGTTTGCTTGGTCCATGATTTTGGATACGTACTCCAGAGTTTCAGGTGCCCTTCTGCCTTCAACTTTCATAGCTGAGTTTTAGTGTATGATGTGGACAGGATTTCAGGCACATTTCCTGCATTTAAGGGGTAGCTGCATATTAACAAGGGCAAATTCACAATCTCAGCTGTTAATCTTGCAGGAACATCTCTGGGTTTTGATCCAGCTGAATATTCACCAAGTGCACATTAACGTGCAGTATGGATAGACTGAACTCATGGGGACAGCTCCTTAACCACCATCAAAGAACACTATTTCACAGCATCAGCAGAGAGCCCCAAATTAGAAGCTGGCATCACCTGTCACTGATAAAGCAGGATTTACAAGCATCAGCTTGTAGGCTAAATGAAAGGGCAATGAGAGCAGACTGGAGTGAGGTTTTGGGGATTACCCTAAGACTCAGATTATTCCCCGGACCAGCCAGGTACAGCATAGATACTACCTACAGAGCCATAGGTTCAATATAGATGTAGTCCCAGGGAGCAGAGAATATGGCAAACAAAAAATGCAGAGCTACCATTATCACTGCCTACGCACAGCACGTGCATCTCTTACAGCCAGAAATATTTAACAGACATAAAAAGAGCACATGCAGAGCTGGTAGATATGCCCAATTGAATGAATCAGTTTATATATTTTAATCCTTCTTAAACAGGTTTATCCTCCAAAGAGTTTCTCATTTCTTCTTCTTTTCCATGATTTAGCAGCCAGGAATCTTACAGCCCTACTGTGCTTAGAAGGGGGCTCTAATTTTTTATTTCTAACAAGGTTTCCAGCAGATTTTGAATGTCATAAAGTATTCCATTGCACATTAACTTCTTTCAGACTGAACACATTCAGAGATAAATTATTATTCTTGAGAGCAATAAAGGCAAAAGAGTCATCACTGCCTGTTCTCTGGAAGGCACCATCATTCCTGGGCAAGATTTAACAGACACTATTCTTCTGAACACCTACATGTGAAAAACATTTAAACATTTAATTCTCTTATTCCCTGCCAAGGAGACTTCCAGACACTTGCCATTGGGTGGGAGACCTATAGCCAGATGTAGAGGAATAATCCTGAAGTTGAAGTGTGCATGGTTTAGGCACCTAAACTGAAAGCAGATGAACTTCGACTCTAAAGTCTATACATTTGGCCACTTTTAAAACCTAGGACTCTATAAGAACAAAGCCAACCTAAGAACAGCTGTGAGATACAAACAATCTGCCAAGTAGCAAGGTTTGCTGTTGAGCATTTTGAGACAAAGAACTGAAAAGGAACAGCATCACAGCTGTGAGAAATATTGGGACTAGATTCATCAATAATCCTTACTAACTCAAGGAAAACACTGAACTGCTGCAATACTCAAAAATAAATGGAATAGTTATCCTTTGACCACGCTTCCTATGAAACCACTTTTAATGTGAATTGTATATAGTAACATTTTATATGCAAGCTAATTCAGTTTTCCACATAGACATACAACATGCTACTGAAGAAGCAGCACATGCCAACAAAGATGAATTCAATCTGCAGCTGGAAGCAAAGGTATAGTCTGTCCCACTGCATGATGAGCTCTTCAAACTGTAGGAAATGAACACTATACAACACTGCCTTGTAAAATCTTTTGATGGCACTTTCATCCAAGAACAACAAACAAAAATTTGGCATAATTTCTCTGGTACATATCATCTACCATTTAGCTCAAACATCAAAATATGCATTAGATAACTACATATACAATGGCATACATACATGGAAAGATACAGTCCCTATGCTGACTGAAAACTATTACATAGTAAAAATATGATACTTATACAGACTTTTGCCATTTTCTTGCACAAACAACAATTATCCTTCCAACACAGAGAACTGTCTGGTGTGATAATTGTCCATGAGAATTCAGTACATTTCATGAAATAATCTTGTAATAATATTAAATAAGCTTGATATACTTGGCAATCCCTTGGACACCACAGTGATACTTATTGCAAGCCTCCAACAAGTCTTTTTTGGGGGGAGAGGGGGTGGGCAGGAAACAATCAACAACAAATCCCAAAACACAACAAAAGCAAAATAAAAGCACTCTTTGAGAACTAAGGGAAAAAAAACCCAAACCAAACAAACAGAAGACAAATTAAGAATTTAATGGCAATTATCTAAGTATTATAACCAAAACTTGAGAATCAGTGTAGTAACACTGAAGGTTAAAAAAAAAGCAGCTTTAAGAAGACAAAAGAAGACAAGGAATAAGAATATTTTCAGCTCCCTTGAATCAAAATGATGCTCAGATTTGTGTTTGTTAACGGTAGCTGCAACAGCCAAGCCAGCAGCACAGGAGATGTATAGAAACTAGAATATATTTGATGAACCAAAAAGCAAGTATGAAACAGCTGTGCTGCAAGATACAGATGCAGAATTCCTGAGCCACTCATCTTCATCATCTTCCCCACCCTCTGTGACATAGTAAACTCTGGCAAGCTGGAAAACGAAACAAATACACAGACCTGAATTATGGTCACTGAGAGGACAAAACTCCATGAAAATAGGATCCCAGTTCTTCTTAAAGCATTGGTGAACATAGTACATCCTCTCCCCTAATGTCTGACTGGAATTTTTGACATACTCACTGTTTCAAAACATGAGATAACAGCTTCAGTTTCCTTTGCTTATACCACCACTCAAGTGAGGCAACACCACAAGGTTACTAGGAGCTCTGTGCTACAGGAGTGAAGAAATACTTCTGGCATGGCCCCAATTTTCTTTCCTAGCAGTTGATATAACATGGAAATATTCATATTGTACAAATTCAAGGCAAAAGCCATAAACTTGCATAAGAATCATGTTCTGAAATGTACAGTTTTCAATCCTGTTTCCTGAGAGCTGGAGAAATAATTTGTGTTCTCCCTGTGTTTCCCTTTCTTTCCTCTGTACTACTGAAGTACTTCATAAACAGAGGAATCATTTATATGTAGCAAAGGATCTGTTCTAATCCTCATGTATTAGTAAAGTTGACACAGCTCACTCCATACTACTGTTTGCACAGCTGGATGTGACAGATAGAATAAGTTCATACTTTCTAAGATAAGCTTAGATCCACAGCCTGCTAGTGTCTTTCTTATTTACACAAACCACTGTTTCACATTGTTCCCATAAGGAAGGTTAGTTTTAGCAAAGTTATGCTCTTGGTGCAACCCTACAGGTGTGTTGTCTCAAAGAAAACTTGAGGAAGTCCAATATAATCAGCAGAGATGAGTAAAAGAGAGGGGAGAGAAACTGGAGCTTCCGCCACAATGGAAATAAATTCTTAGCCAGCTCCTGTGGCCTGTGAAGCTGGCAAACGGTAAGAGAGAAAATTAAAAACGTGAAGAAGTAAGACACTTCTGCACTGGCATATATAAAGTGATGCCTGCTGGAAAATCACTTTCTGCTTTTAAAGAAAGAGAGAGAAGAATATAGGCAAAACGTAGCAGAGATATTGAATATTTGATTGTGGTGTACTGTGATGTTCTGAGTCCTAAAACATGGAATCAAAATGGCTGGAGTAGGAGGATTGCTCAGCACAGGCGAAGTTCCTGAATGCTGAATATCAGTTGATAGTAACATAACAGCTTTGTACCTATTTGGGTGACAGCACAAGGTGTATCATATCAATAAATTCACAGTTAACAGTGAAGTGAGAGGATGAAGACAAAAAACAATACAGCTTCAGAGATTCAAATGTGGGCATAAAATAATAAATTAATGATCAACTGAAACCATTTCCAAAGGAATGTCTGAGGACACTGAAAGTTCAATTAAACAGATAATCTCCCCAGCACAGAGATCTTGTTTTCTTAGGTGTTTATACCAAGTCAAGAAAAATGCAGTCTTAATCCTGAACTGAATTGTGCCAGTAAAAATACTATTAATGACAGTAACCTTGCTTCAGGAGGAGAGATAAAGTTGAAAGATAACAAAAAATACCAGACTGGTCATATCATGGGTAGCAAATCCATTAATGCGTGATCTAAATAGCATTCATCGAAAGGAAGAAATTAGGACAACCTTGGGAAAACATAATTAGGGAGTAAACCCTACCTATAAGATAGATAGGTATAAATATTGTAATGAAAAACCCTCACTGTTTCACATTTCCTCTCTTAGAAGATATATGTCAGTCTATCAATATTAAGAGGTTTACTTCACTGATGGCTAAAAAATACTCGAGCAGCCAGGTGAAAACTACCACCAAGTGAAAGACTGGGGAGGTGGCCGAGAGCTCCCCATTACCTGGAGCATATTGCCTAGGGAGGCAGGAGAGAAGCAGCACAGAGGAGAGAGATTAATATCATTAGCCTCTTCTTTCTTGTGAGCTGTTCAGGAGGGTGCAGGTTGGAGCAAGCCTTGCTTTCTGTCTTGTATATCTCATGTCCTGCACACCAGGAATCTCAATCATGCAACAGTGTAAGTCTGCAACTGTTCATGATAGATCTTTCTCGTTTATCATTTTAGTGTTATTTTACACACAGCTGGCAAGGGAAAGTTGCAGAATCCTCAGTGTGTTAATTTTTTTTTTCTACCAGGGCAATCCTCTTTTATGAAATTTAGTTTCTAAAATAACCAAGCGAATAATCTCTGAAAAAAAATCACTTCCCTCTCATGCATAAGAATCACCCATCAAAGCATAAGGTGAAGTCTGATGAAGCCAACCTGCAAAGTGTAATGAGGATAACAAAATGTAAAGAGGATAACACTGCATCAGCAAAGTTTCCTTGAGGAGATAACTACAATCAGAACATCATTACACCAGTTGCTGTTAATGAGAGGGCGGAAGAATGATTCACAAACAATTCATGTAACTTGCCTACAAGACTACCGCAGGGAGGAATCCTGTTACTCATTACACTGCACGTCAGCTCCAATGAGGCCAGAAGCACAGCAGAACAATGATGTCAATGACGTCTTGGGTGGCCAAAGGTTTCTTACATTGTTTTCAAATTCATTGTACATTCAGAATTTTCTCAGAAAAGAAAGGAAACCTTTGGGCCTGCCTGTAAGAGGCTTACTCCCCATATAAATTATATGACATGCATTTCAATTACATATGAATGTATATGTACACCTTCACCACTCTACAGAACACAAGAAGAAGCATCTGGTTTCAGCATACTTCCAGCTTATCCTTCAGTAGAGGGGTAGGAATAATACTTAGGCTTATACCATGGTTGTCCCCTATCCCATTTATTTGTATGTAATTTTTCAGGGACAAGGTTCATTTTGTGCAGAGTCCGAAAAAGGAAAATTCTTTTATTCCACTGTTTATTATTATAAATGCATGTGAAGTATCTTGTATGGTTTTTCAGCCTGCATGGAATGAAGTGAAAAGGAGTTTTCAATCTTTTAATGTTCCATGCTTGTGGAAGAGGCACAAGAAATAGTCCATGGGGATCCTATATTATTATGTGCGGGATATTTAATTTTTAGGCCTGGTCGGGTTTTATGACTGGCACGTTCCTGAGAATGCACCTCTCAAGCACTGAGGTTTATAATGATTTCTTCTTACGCTATTTATCTCACATTTCCAGTTGTAGCGCATTTATCCTTGCACAGACAGAAGCATGACAGGAGAGGAGAGAACAAATCAAAGAGATTCTGCCATACAGAGAAATACCGATTTCCTGCTCTCCTCCCCAAAGGACATTTTCAAGAAGATGCAAGGTTTTGCAATCCACAAATATATTAGCAAGTGTAAAGCAAACAGGAAAGGCTGTGACATTTACTGAAGTTTTACTAATCTAACTCAGGTTGTGCATAGAGGGGGAGAAGAATTTGAGGCCTCGCAGTTTGTCCTAAAATACATGCATTTTATAGTCTGTCCTCTGTGCTTCCCCAGAAACTTCTCTTCCATCTACTGTAGCCCAGGAAATAATTTGCTCTCAATTAAAAAAACAAAATATACAACAGGCAATGCTCATCTGATTTTTTTAAAAATCTAGACTTACTGGGTGATTTGTTCTCTCTGTTTCTCTTTAGATACATAACACAGGAGTTATTTTCAGCACCTCTCGGCAGGAACAATGACTATATAAAAAATAGAAAACTTTATTCCAACTCCTTTCATTAATTACACACACAACAGTTTTTTGCACAGAAGTTTTGGGGAGGTGACATTGTTTACGCAGGAACATATTCATTCTGAGACAGAATATAAGACTTAAAGAAAGTTATTACACAATGTTATGGCAGCAAAAGGCAATTGAACACAGTTTACTTAATAGTCAAACATTGGGTCTTACATGCATTTTTCTAAGTCAAAAAAAGACAGATATTTTTAAACTTTAGGTCTACCTTTAAGAACAATGATAATCCAGGATGAGGAATAGCGAAAACAGTATTTTCTGCAAAAAAAAAAAGGATGAGAAAATATTTTCAAATGGATTTTCAAAGGTACTAAAGAAGTTAGGTGCTCAGACCTTATGGGCTGGCATAAGCAGATTTTGTAAGCCTCTTTGCAAATCACAGCTGTAATGTCCGTAAAAGAGGACTATTTCACAGCCAATGCACTTAACTGGGACTTGGTAGATCTGAGATTCGTGCCCGGCTCCATCTGACTTTGGAAGGCACTTGCCCTCTGTATGCCTCAGTTTCTTTCTGTGAAGCAGCACTACGTGTTCCTCAGCTGCACAGAGGAGTGCTAAGGATGCAGTCATTGTAATGTTGGAGAGGCACACACTTATTTAATTTAGAATTATTTTCCACATCTAAAAGTAAGAAGTGGGCTTGGACATAAGACTTACCATATATACAGAGATGAAAATTCATTACATTAATTACTCAGAAGAAAAAAGAAATCGAACAGGCATTACTGCTTTCATGGTAACAATATGACGTAGAAGAGATTTCGTCAAAACTTCAAATAAGGAAAATATTTCCTTCTAAACAGGAAAAACTTATCAATTATTATGTTGAAATAGCTTCACTCTATGAAGTAACTTCAAACCCGATTAAAAAGAGACAGAACACAAACAAAACATGGATGTGCATGATGTCAGACAATATTACCACAATGTGAACTGATCACAGAACCAACTCCTGTCCATGTGGTATCACCATCAGCAAGGCTGAGCAAACTCATTGCATCAGTAAAGTAACTGAAATTGGAGACAGACTCACCTGTAGACTAAGCAAAACATGAACAGGGACTTCAGGTCTCTTAATTTTCCTGTGATGCCAAGCTTTTGGCTTCAAAAATCTAAAAGATGCAGATCTACCTGATAGTGGGTGCTTCAGGTGGAAGTGGGGCTGACTCAGCTCAGCTTCCTCCTGGGTCTCCTAGCAAGCAGATGCCGAGATGGCAGGTTTTGGGCCCTCTACACAGGATTGCCCCTTCACCATCCAACTGACTAACCCAGCTAACTTACTCTCCAAGAGATGGTCTTTTCTGTCCCTCTCCCAGTAGCCCTCCAAGAAGGACAGTCTTGGTACTGGCACACAGTGAGGGATGTTTTCTAAACCCACACTCTATTTATGAAGGAAAGCAAAGAGGTTTCCTTTTACCCTCATAAGTCCCAGCTGGTTATAAAATTTGGTGCTGTGGTTTTCTTCAGGCAGACCCTGGACTCAGCTTCCAGGGCTGCTTGGTAGCAACACTGAAGAGAAGACAGTACAGCAGTGCCTCTACTTTCCCTAAGAGGACACAAGGGTCACCACTTGGCAAGATGTCACTAAGATGACAGCTCTTCTGGTACCTTCAGTAGGTCTTTCCCCGGATTCTTCAGCACAAAATAGGCAGAAATCTCTTCAAGATAAATGCCAAAGAAAAGTAGCCCACTGGACAATCCTCTGGGAAAGTAAACACAAAACCAGCGAAGAAAGATTTTGCAACCACTCAAGGTTGCCTGTTTCCTCTGCTCCATTAGCCTTCTTTACTTGGGTTTGTTACATCCCAACACAACAGAAAGTTCTAAACTTGACATACTCATCACACAACTCAGACACTTTTTTTTTCACAGTCTTCTGGACTACACTAAAACAACTCAGTTCCCCTGGGGGTGTCACTGATTATTCAGCTTTAGTTTAGTTCCTAATTTGTCTTCAGAGACGAAAGGGGTTCAAACTCAAAATCTGAATCTTCAAGGAGTATTCGGATCTGAGACTCTAATTGCCTTCCTAAGTAAATGATCCTGTAAACTCCAGCCCTTTCTCCAAAGGGGACAAGGGCCTTACCATGGTTGTGGCTTACTACCAGACACCTGCCCGGGCGTCCCACTCTGCCTCAACACCATGGTCCCAAAATTAGAGCTGAGGTAAATATAAGCAAAAGAGAAATCATGCTAGTTTGTCCTGTGCCCATATTAACCTTGTTTTAAAATATCTTTGTTTCTAGAAGAGATATAAATTATTCCTCCAGATCTTTCTTTAAGCGCAGTGTGTTATATTTCAAAGACATGTTAAGCTTTCTTCCAGTTTCTGTTGTCCAAACAGGCTGAAGGTGCATAAAAGGATGACCACAAATGAGAAAATAAGACCAAGTCTGTTGATACCTTTAGCTTGTGCCTGAGAGAGCTGAGGGGGCCGTTCATCTGCAGTTTCCTTGTATTGGAGCCAATTTTAACTGTTGGCACTAGTCCCAGCATAGATGAAAACAATCTTGGTATTAGCAAGGTATAGCTGAAGCTGAAAGCACAACTGCAAGAGACACCCTGTATTCCCTGGATATTTTTCCATCTCAGCTGGAGAAGTCAGATCCAAGTCTCACTCCTTTACTCCACTGAAATGGTTCAAATTAGAATGTAGCAGGCAAAAAAAGCAAAGAATGACAAAAAAAAATCCCACAAAACTGTAACGTGCAAAAATAAATAAAACAAGTTCTTACCAGGATTACTGAAAAAAAGCACTGAAAGGTAATTTTGAATCAGATCAATTCACTGGAAGTTCTAAATATTTCTTAGGGCATGGTCAGAAATGGGCACCCAGTGACACTGAGTCTCTGACAAACCAGTATAACCATTACAGACTACAGGGACTGTGGTCCCTTCACCTCCACTGCCAGGATCGAGCACTTTCAGACAAGAACTAACAGAAGACACCTAGTTGGAGCTGTTGTGAAAGTCCAGTTGCACCCACCTCATTCGTCAGTGCAGTTCTGGAATATGTGTACATTATTCAGAGAATAATGCATTATTCAGAGAATTAACCAGGGGAATACCCATCCTTATCTACAGATACCTCACCCATGAACATGGCAATACGACTTCATGTGGTGTATAGGACCATAACCCTCCACCTTTGATTCTCAGGACTTGTTTTTGAAATATCACTCCTATATAATTCATAAATGATTGCCACAAATCATAGAATCATAGTATCATTCATAGAATCATAGAATGGTTTGGGTTGGAAGGGACATTCAAGATCATACAGTTCCAATCCCCCTGCCGTGGTCAGGGACACCTTCCTCTAGATCAGATTGCCAAAACCTCATCCAACCTGGCCTTGAACACCTCCAGGGATGGAGCTTCCACAACTCCTCTGGGCAACCCGTGCCAGTGCCTCAACACCCTCACAGGAAATTTGTTTTTCTAAAATCCAATTTAAATCTCTCCTCTTTCAGCTTGAAACTGTTACCCCTCATCCTATCACCGCAGCCCCTGATAAAGAGCCCCCCTCCAGCATTCCTGTAGATCCTCTATGTATCAACAGATTGATATAAAACATAAGGTTAAAACAAATTATCTCAAGTTAATCAATGCAGCAGTACTCACGCCATTCTCCAGACCTGGCAGAAGGGTGAGCCCACAAGATAGAGAACCACTTTGTGTGTACATTTGGTGGTCTCGTGCACCTCAGGGCATCCTGACAGACTCCAGTGAGGCACTTCTGCAGCAGAAGTAGCTTTTTACATCTCCTGTCCCCTTTATAAAAAAACGCATTGATCTCCTCCTTGTATTTACAGCAGCCTTTACTAGCTGCATTGAAACAGATCACCTTGAGATTTGGTTCAAACACAGCAAGTCCCTTGAGTTTTTCCCCAGCTGTTAAGGAAGAAAAAAATTGTTTAAACATGAACTCCAGGAAAGCTGCAGACAAAGGCATTACTTCTTCCCAGATGTGGATTCTGCCTGACTTTGAAGTAAATCTATTGAGCCATCCTTGAGACCCTTCTGCGTGTTCTGTCATTATGTTAAACTGCTAATTGTCCTAGTTTCCAACATAATGTGCATTGCAGTCATTAAGATTCACTACTGTGGTTTTTTTCCCTCTAGTTATTCAGTTCTACTATAAAAAAAATGTATTATTTGAGTCTCTGAGTGTTTTCACCTGTCCCATGGAAATTTGCCATTTATTCAAATAGAAACAGGAGTCAGACTTCAGAGGTTCCTCTGGCATGAAGAAAGATTCACAGGTGAAAAGCCCAAAATTATAAAGTTTAAAAAATATTTTCATCTCATAGATTTAAGGGAACACGCTTGCTCTTCTGGGACGTTGTTTTTTAGGTTTATTGTCTAAGCTTTAAAATTTTATAATGTGTTTTATGTGGCCAACTCGATACTGACAGACTGATTAATGTCTGGGATAAACAAGAGCAGTCCTTCAATGGTTGAAAGCTGTAGATAACTATTAGGATTCCTTTATTTTCTCCAGAATAGTTACCTTTTTTCAAAACACTCTTCTTCAGTCTTGTTCAAACCCTCCCAGTTTTAATACAGCACAGGACGCTAATAGGGATACCGAATACCACTAACATAATTTTCAGAGATACTGAAATAAATCTCCAGCACCTTCCTTAACTGAAATTAGAACTTACCCCTAAATTTACAGTTCAATATCAGATCAATATTCCAGTTTTGTTTTCTTTTTTTAACCAGAAGGTCTATTACATCCCCATAACTCTCCTGGCTGGTTCACAACTGAAGAAATACATAAGAGATCAGAAAATTTATTCTCTGCTTCAACAAGAAATTAATAGAATTGATTAGCTACAGTATCTCAAGGCTTAGATCCATGCTTTGCAGAAGAAATTCATAATATCCTGAAAGCTGAAATCCTGAAATATCATTTCACTGCTGTGAATAAGACCAAAATCAGCTATTCGTTGCACTCAGTAAAGATACAGTATAGTGAAGAGAATGATAAGCCTAGCTCACTCTTAGCACTGTAACGAAAGCAGCAAACCATGACAAGGTTAATCCCTGCCATTAAGAGTGACTATAACACACCTTGTTGATATTAATAAGGTCTTTGAGCTTTATTTTATAAAAGGCTTAATAAGTCGTAGTGTGAAGTTGACCCGAATGCTGCTGATGCTTTTCTGTCATCATGATACGCCTACTTTGCAACTGATAGTGTAGGATGCTTTGTAGACTTCGTTTCTTAATCAGAGATTAAAGTAGCTGTCACAACTGTAGATATGGAAAACTCTAAGAAATAGCGTTCCTCTTACAGTGTTTCACAGTGTCACTCAAGACCTATTCCAAGACTCACACCAGAGTCTATAGGTCTCATAGTCATGATACTACACCCCTTCTTCTCTGTGTTTCGTTTCTGCACTATAAAAATGAAATTTTATCAGCATTACACTTTTACTTAATCCATCCCTTTATTGCAAATAAGCAGGCAGGATCTTTAATGGTTACTTTATTGAAACCTAGCAATATTAAAACCCCTAACAGAGCAAAACGTGTGCTTGAGCACTTACTTACCCAAGAAGTATGTGCTATCATAGTTCTTACCAAACTGTAACTGTGAGATTTTTTTAAGTGCAAGACAAAATGAAAACATTTCCTAGCAAATTGTATATTTTATGCTCTTAGGGTTTGGGAGTATTTCTGAATATTCTTTGAAATTGTGTTAGGTGTCCTCTATGTTCCACAAAGTGATTAAAGCAAGCAGTCTTAGATTTTCATAAACAATCCGCTGGCTGTGGCAACAAACTGGTAGCTGAACTCTGTTGACTTGTTTTAATTGGCTGCATTAGACATTATATTGTACTGTTTTTTTTCCTGTGGTTAAAACATTGGTATAGATATTCACATCTATCAGTTTTAAGGTACAGATCAAAGTTATTCCTGATTTGCATAGCAGCCCTGTAAAAGAGACCTCACAGTTTTGAAGCCAAAATGTCATCTTTAACCAAACTTCTCCAAAAAGTTACTGTAAGTAACAAAGTAGAACCCAGTCAGGAGGAGGTACTGAGAAGAACAGCAGCAACAAAGTAGTCATATGCTACCACAACTCCTTCTTGCACCCTTATCCTGGCTCACTTATATCTCATCTCAGCTTGCTTTTCCCTTTTCTACTAAACTGTGAGATCCCTGGAGATACATTGTGTTTGATATACTGCTTCATGCAACAGGACTCAACCCGGGCCCATGCAAATATTAAATTTCCTGCCAGGTTAAATCCCCACCAAAACTCATAAGTATTTGCTATGAAGATGAACACGAAAAGGAGGATGACTACAGTAGATAAAAAAACCTTGGGTTTTATGTGATTGGTTTTAGGAAAGCAAGGTTCTTGGTAGGAGAAAGCAGAAAAGCTTAAACTTCTTGGCTGACAAATTAAAAGTAAAGCTAGCACACAAAGGTGACTAGGTGACCTCATAACATTTTCTCACCTACTGTTCTTGTACATTTGCATGCTTTTTCTCTCAGTGTATTGCTCTTGATTTCTCCTCTCCCCAGCAGAAAGTGAAAAGTTCCTTTCTGAAATTTTTGGCTGCTATCTTATCAACCCTGCTCTAAGGTAAGCAGGTCATAATTACGCTGTAGAACAGAAAAGAGAAGTGGCTGTGAAATACATTGTTAAGCAGTTTCTGATGGCTATTTTGTAGATCTTTGTCTCCAGAGGAGCTCACTTCATCTCACAGCACCGTTAACATATAAGCCAAAACAGCTCATTTCTTGGAATGCACAGGGAATTACAAAATAAAGGAATTCGTATACCAGATAGGGAATGGCAACTTCACTGCCTGTTGCTTCACTAGATTGTTGCTAGCAGTCTTTGATTCTGCATATGTGAAAAAAATGAGTGCAAAATGCCACAAATCATTGCTGAAATATTTATGAACACAAAAATAATGGAAAGCTTTCGGATGCTGTTATCATCATGAGTAGTACTATGTATGTGACCTTCTCAGCACAGTTCACTATGTGCCACTGGAATTTCTGTTCAAAAATTATTCATCCCAGCAGAAGGCTATGCTATTTCGCTGGGTTAAGTCACAAATTTCCCAGAGAGTGCGTGAGCACGTGTTTGGATTTAAGGAAACAACCCCCTCCCAAAAGCTAATGAGGGAGGTTGTTACAAGGTCTAAGCAAAGTAATTATTTTAAACTACAAGCTAAAAAAACATTCCCTTTGTTTGTTTTTCTCTGAGTTGTCCTTGACTTTCAGAGCTAGAAGACAGCTGCAGACAGGAGGGCAGCCAAGCTAGCCAAGGAGGAGGTGCAATTAGTTTCAAAAAGCCCTCCAAACAGTACAGGGAGGCACATGAACAGCCCTCCCGAGGCTTCAGTAAGGAATAAGGCACCCATATATATTTTTTAAACATGATCTTCCCCTAAGTTCACCTGTTAAATCAAAGGCGAATCCTGGTGGAAGACAAGCAGGAAATGAGACAATGCCAAAGATAAGGTTATAAAGGAAACTTTGGAAGGAACAACATGAGCAGTTAGTAACTGGGGACCACATCTGCCTAACAGAAATCCAGCAAATAAGATTTACCTTTTCCAGGCAGAGCCCAAGAACAAAGGGAAAATTGAAATGCTTAGAGATATGCAGGAACCGGGAACATGGGTTTTCAGCACATGCAGAGGCACCAGAAAAAAAGAGGAAGCTGCTTCCCTTAACAAGAAGTGAGAGCAAGCAGTGGGAAAGCAATATGTTATTGTGTTAACCCTTTGCTGTGCATAGAAATAATGCTTTTTTGGAAATAAGCTTTTTTTCAGAAATGTTTTATGCAGATGTCAAGCACTGGGGTTGTCATGCTAACTCATGCAACAAAAAACAGAAATGACCCCCAAAATCCAACATGAAAAGGTTGAAACTAAGTAAAGTCGCTCTCTGTGAAATGCACTCTGAGATATTCATCAGGTGAGCTCCCTATCTTGCTTCTGTTCCTGCTCCTCTTCCAGCCTTCACGTCAGGTGAAATGGGTACAGAAGTGTTCAATGGCAGCTTGAGATCTCTGTGTCCCTATTCATAGGTTCTGGCTATTTTTCAGAAGAATTGTTAGCTTAACTCATGAAATGGATGTAAATTGTTTGTTTGCTTCTCATGCCACTCCCAATGCTGGATTTCCCCCCTCTGTCAGCCCTGCTAGATCAAGAAAACTGGTACACAGAGGCAGACTCCATGGCTGCTAATGGCAGCACTTCTCCACAAATCCAATGTCAGGCTTGCAATGGAGAGACAGAAATACAGAGAAAAAAGAGAAAAACTGGTGGAATGGAAATTCAGGAAGAAATAAACAAAAAAAGTGAGGGGGGGAGGAGTAAAGAGGAGAGAAAAGAAAGCTGTATGAAGGGGGACAAAGAAGAAGAAAAAAGAGCATTTACATTTTAGTCCTCTGCTTCATCTCCTGCCTGGTTATTTACAAATGTTGCACAGCTTCTGTGACACAGAATAGCCAATGTAATACTCTTGCTACTTTACATCCTCAGACATAATGCCTAAGATATTTTGGGGGTTTTTTTGACATCAGAGAACAACCAAAAATAAGAGCAGTATGACAAAAGAAGTAGAATAGTATCAGTATTTTAGTGTTACAGCCTTGGAAAGTGCCTAAAGCTTCCAGACTCTCTTACAGAATCCTGGAGTGTCACATTTGCTCCTCAGTCATTTTGCACTGACTGAATGTAATATGGCCCCTTCTTCTGGCCAGAAAACCTTTTCTAATAACTCTTTTTTTCCCCTCTCTCTCTTCTCTTCTACAAGGTTTATGATATACATAGAGAGAAAATGGTCTAATTCAGAGCAAATAAATGTATGCCTACATGGTGGACACCTGATTACCACACAAGGTTGTTTGTACACATGCATGCAGAATGCAATGCTGATATTGGATCACTGTCTGAATGTCATAGCCAAATGTTTCTGCTCTTCAAATTAGACTGACTAAGCAGTCAAAAGTCTGATTTTATTTATTTTTGTGTAAATCTATCTAATTTTGTTGTGGTGGCTGTAGTTACTTCAAATATGAAGGTAGACAGCAGGTGGGGTGTTCCTAATGATTTCACCTAGAAGTTTTTCCAGCCTAGATGAACATAATATAGTCTACTAAGTTGACTATAATATTAAGTTGTGATTCCCATAAAAAAATTTTTAATTCATTTCTCTGATCTTCAAAGTCAATTTGTCACTGGTGTACCTCAGATTTTGTGTTCACTTCCCAGTATTGATTACATACTTAATTTCCAGTAGATTAAAAGGTTTATTCTGGATAATCTATTTTCTATTGGTTTAATGGATTCGGGAATAACAAATTCAAAGACGGTCTTCATTCTCAGACTCCAAAATATGTCCTTAGATGTATATAAAATATTTTGATCATACTGCTCCACAATTCCTTCTTCAATATCTATTTTTTCCTTCATGTAAAAAGCGAACACCTGTATCCATATCAATTGAATCTTACTCCAGCAGACCTAGCAGAGATTTAAATAGTGAGATATGTCACACTTTGGCAGAAATTGTTCAGAATACTGATGAAAAATGGTAAAGTTGTGCACTTGATTCTAGTTGGGCAATATTAGCCATGCAAATTCAAGTCATTTGGTGAAGGCAAAGTTAGAGAAGAGCTCTTGATAAAAACTGTTGCTATATAATCTGAGGTAAAGCAAACATAGTAAAGATATTGCTACGCATTCCTTAAACAAAGCAGGTCATTCCTCAGAAGCAAGGGGATTTACTACACACTTACTGAAAGATTTGTAGCTGTAAACTGATAGGATGTGTAGCATTCAATTCTCTAAGCATTGTATGCCTGAGGGAGGTTTTATTGACTTGAATAGATTTACTCCCAACTGGTACCAACCTAAGTGAAAGAATCAAGTTCCGTATGCAGACATTCTGCTGGTTAACTGAAAACCTGGGGGAAAATTGGATGATGGCATTCCTCATACTTTCTCCACCCCTAAGCTGTTCCAAGATATGATCAAATGCAATGCAACATGCTCAATCTTATTTACATATTTTCCCGTCATTTTATGCAAGATATTGGAAAAATAGTTTCATAAAGCAAGTATCGCTTTGCCTGGATAAAAAATGTAAAACTGTTTTAAGGTGTGTTCAAGGACAGTTCTGCTTATTTCAGACTTCCTTTGGTGGTTCAGGCTTTGCAGTTTTTTTCAGCCACAATTGTTATGCAGGATACTGAAAGCTATTGACAATTTCATAATGTTTGTACTTGAAAAACATGAGGGTAGCAGTAAAGTTTGATTACTTTAGTTTAAACTATATTAATGCTTTTTTTTTCAAAGTGTAATTAATTTCTGGTTTACTTGTTGTGACTTGCAGAATGGTTAATTACTGCTTGGAGGCAAAAGTTGTGGCACAGAGGTCATTAAAAAAGGAAAGATTTAGGGAGTGAAAAAAAAGCTGTTTTTTTAGAACAGTTTAATTTGTCCAGAAGGGGATACATTTTTATAGCATGTATAAAGCAGAAATATTTATCTTGAAGCAAAACTACCATATTTTCCTTTCTGTTTTTAGAACCAACCATTTGGTTATTCTACAGTATTGTTAGACAGATCTTTCATTGTTACTAGTTTCTGTGTCAATACTTTCCCTGCCATTGAATTTGGAAATTTTCAGGTTATTTGGTCAGATAATATAAATACTTTTTGTGTCTCTCTCAAATTCCGTTGATAATACATGAAGAAAATATTCCAAAGAAAACGTAATGAATGTATCAGAAAAAGAAAGAAACCTAAATATTTTTTATATTTTATTTACATTAGCTTCATATTCCCTCCAAATAGTCTTGAATTTGACACCTGCCATGTTATTCAGGACATTTCTTCTCATCAACATCATGCCCAAGCTTGATTGCCTCGTATTTCCCATAGATTTTATTGAAAGCTTGTAGAAACATAAGCGCCTTGCAAAATCTCATCCAGCAAAGTGAGTCAAGTTCTTAAGTGAGCACCTCAATCTAACCACAAACCAAGCAAACAAATGGGTTTTCTCAGAGAACTGATTTGAAACAGGATTTGATTTTGCCTTTGGAAGCTGACACACTGCCTGCCTGAAAGCTGGTAAAACACAGGGGCGGAAAACAGGAGTCTGTTACATCAACTTTGTTAAGGGAAACCAAGTAAAAAGCATTGTCTCAAATGTATTGGAGACCAAACAGCTCATTTTTAATGGGAAACATAAATACTTGTGTTCCAGGGAGTAAAATAGAGGTGTTGAATTTTGAGAATTTAAGAAGAAAAATGTCTTTTCCTGACTTAAGCGGTCAGACTCCTACACAGAAAAAGAAGCTTGTAGTGGATTTATATCACCTCAGCTGAACTACATGCAATTAACAGAGCTTATTTTTTTTCTTCCCTGCACACAAAAAGACATTATTCTCCACCTTTTTCTACTTAATCCAGAGTTTAAATCAGGATGGTTGGTAATGGCAGAGAGCCCTGCCCTCATCCCTGAGCACCTACTTTTTTCCAGGATTCCACTGTCACATTTCAGTGTGCTGATCCATACTGCATCCTCAGTAAACTGAAGCAAGAATTAAGCCATTGGAGATTTACAATATTACTTGGCTTCTTGATTACTCAAAGTAGTTCAAGCTTTTATTTAGAACTGGGTTCTAACAATATCTGAAATAAGTTTTGTTTTAATTAGGTACTTATCACTCCCTTCAAAGCAGATATGCATTCTCAGACACAAACACACTTTCTACTTACCGCTGCGAACACAGGCTCCTCAGTTATAAGGGTTTTTTATGTATGTTCTGGACGAGTTCTATACATTATGATTTCTTATTTTGGTATAGGGTCTTTTCTTGAGGAATTTTATATGTTTTGTTTATATGTTTTGGTTTTTTATATGTTTTATTTGTCCCGGAAGAATGGAAGCTGGCCAATGTGATGCCCATCCACAAGAAGGGCCATAAGGATGATCCAGGTAATTACAGACCTGTCAGCCTGACCTCGGTCCCAGGTAAAATCATGGAGCAGATAATACTGGGTGAAATCATGCGGCACCTGCAGAACGGCCAAGAGATCAGGCCCAGCCAGCATGGGTTTAGGAGGGGTAGGTCCTGCCTGACCAACCTAATCTCCTTTTATGACCATGTGACTCGTCTGGTGGATGAGAGGAAGGCTGTGGATGTGGTATACCTGGACTTTAGCAAGGCCTTTGACACTGTCTCCCACAGTAGACTCCTAGGGAAGCTGGCAGCCCATGGCTTAGACATGAGCACTCTGTGCTGGGTTAGGAATTGGCTGGATGGCTGAGCCCAGAGAGTGGTGGTGAATGGTGTCTCATCCAGTTGGCGGCCGGTCACCAGTGGTGTCCCCCAGGGATCGGTATTGGGTCCGGTCCTGTTTAATATCTTTATTGATGATCTGGATGAGGGGATTGAGTCCATCATCAGCAAGTTTGCAGATGATACCAAGCTGGGAAGAAGGGTTGATCTGCTAGAGGGTAGGATGGCCCTACAGAGGGACCTGGACAGATTGGAGAGATGGGCTGATTCCAATGGGATGATATTTAATAAGTCCAAATGTCGGGTACTTCATTTTGGACACAACAATCCCATGCAGAGCTACAGACTGGGGACAGAGTGGCTGGAGAGTAGTCAGGCAGAAAAGGGACCTGGGAGTGCTGGTTGACAGGAAGCTCAACATGAGCCAGCAGTGTGCCCAGGTGGCCAAGAAGGCCAATGGCATTCTGGCCTGCATCAGGAATAGTGTAGCGAGCAGGACCAGAGAAGTTATCGAACCCCTGTACTCAGTACTGGTCAGGCCTCATCTTGAATATTGTGTACAGTTCTGGGCCCCCCAGTTTGGGAAAGATGTTAGGATACTGGAATGTGTTCAGAGGAGGGCAACGAAGATGGTGAAGGGGCTGGAGCACAAGCCCTATGAGGAGCGACTGAGGGAGTTGGGGCTGTTTAGTCTAAAGAAGAGGAGGCTCAGGGGACACCTCATTGCTCTCTACAACTACCTAAAAGGAGGTTGCAGTCAGGCAGGGCTTCGTCTCTTCTCTCGGGTGACCAGCGACAGAACTAGAGGGCATGGACTCAAGCTTCATCAGGGAAAGTTTAGGCTTGATGTTAGGAAAAAGTTCTTCACTGAAAGGGTGATTGGCCATTGGAATGCGCTGCCCAGGGAGGTGGTGGAGTCGCCGACCCTGGAGGTGTTTAAGGGAGACTGGATGAGGCACTGAGTGCCGTGGTTTAGATGATGGTTGGTGTTAGTGTTGGTGTTGGTGTTAGTGTTGGGATATAGGTTGGACTTGATGATCTCAGAGGTCCTTTCCAACCTTATGATACTGTGATATGTATCTTAGTATAACCCAAGCATGGCTGTAACAAGTCATATCAAAAGTCCACTAGCTCATTATCCCATGTGATTGCAGTCAGAAATAGATGCTTAATACAATATGTAAGGACAGCACAGAGCATTGCTCCCCCATTATATACTCATAGTTTCTAATGTTCTATGACCCAGTCAGCCTAACTTAGGAAACACAATCATATGCACATAGATTACTTTCAGTCATTACATTTGTTTGACTCTGTATATTCCAGAGTTCGATGACTTGCAAGGACAAAAAGAAAAATAACTCTTTGCTGCCTCTGTGGGAGAAACAGGAAAAGCTAACCTGGGCATACTTTTATTTATTCAAACTAAGTTCATCCCAGTGTACCTACTTTGTCAGCTGTGATTTTAAAAAGGATATTGTGATCCATGGGAATGTATTTATTACACGGGGACTAAGACTCTGAACTAATGTCCAGCATGCACTCTCTCCCCTCATTGCACCCCAAAGCTGCACTCCCAGATACCAAAACAGTCATATGCAAATGGGAAAGAATTACCACTAACACCTTCCATAAGATTTTCACTATTAAGTTTCTGCTGCCTTGAAGTTGAAAAGATCAGTGTGAAAAACTGATTTCCACAACCATTATCTTTAACCCAATCTAGCTTTTAAAATTGCCCCTGTTGGAAAAGTGTATTAGACCCAGGTTGTTGTACAGAATAAACCAAATATCCTTGAATTTAATTATGTGTTCTGGCATTGTCCATGGACTCAGACTCCCTGATATTTTGATTTCTGCTTTCAGAGCTCCTCATTCAAACACATAATTTTAATCAAATTATTTTTCTCTTTTTAGTGTCAATACCTCCTGTTGGCAGTCAAGAACTGTCAGTACCAAATATAGTTCATACCAAATACAGTCCAGATTCTCAGAAGTGAATGAGTTATCATGTTACACACACATCTTTACCCTCATTTTCCATGTTTACACATACATTTCTTTTGTCTCCTCTTCCATGCAACTCTGCATGGAACAATTCTGTCATTAACACATTACACCAAGGAGGTTGTACATAGAGGCAAGAGAGTGCAGCACACTTAGTGTAATGTATAACGTACAAGCACATGTGTAACCTCAGGAAGCCCGTACTCAGTGGAGCAGATGGCTTCACACCAGGGCTATCAGCCAGGAGCTAGAGATTTGTGTTTGACCAAAACCAAAAAAGTTAAAAGATGTGGAACACTGCTTTCTGCATTTAATTATTTATATTTGGGTTTATCCGAAGGACTTCAAACGTCTCTTTAGTCCAAATACCAAGCTCGTTAATGTGTGTATTGATGTAGAATTTTGAACAAAATACCAACAATAAATTAGTGTTTAATTTCAGGACACTTGCTGGAATCCCTCAAGTTTTCCATTTGCTTTTCTTCCTTTGGTCCAGGAAGCGCAGGGCCTGAATTCAGAACCTGCAGCCCGGGCCCCCACCCCCAGGTAAGACAGCTGGGTGCCATTTGACTCTGATGTGATTTTTTGAAAGAGCATGACACATAAGCATACTCACCCCTGAGAAACAAGGCCAAGCTTATTTTATTTCCTTGGCAAGGAATTTACATCTCTGCATAAATGATAATTTTTGTTTATCAAACATGGCAAGAACAGAGATACTCTGAACCAGAACATATTTGCCTGTAAATTCT
Source organism: Dromococcyx pavoninus (assembly GCA_033558185.1). NCBI lineage: Eukaryota > Metazoa > Chordata > Aves > Cuculiformes > Neomorphidae > Dromococcyx > Dromococcyx pavoninus. The sequence goes on from JAUMJL010000098.1 coordinate 1,781,722, forward strand.
TTCGGGATTACAAGGCTGAACAGAGGGAGTCTGGTAGGAGCCTTTAAACTCTGTTATTAAATAATTTCACAGACCCATGTACCCACCTGCCCACACTCACTATTTTATCAAGAATCTCCTGTAACTGACACAATGTTCTTTTCTGGCATCTGGAGATAACATGACAATTTCACTTTCATTTATAATTGAAAAGCTCCTAAATTCAAAAAGAAGGCCTTGAAACCAGGAACAAAATATAAGCAGCAAATACAAAACCCACATTTTTTTAAATTTATTTTGAAATCTGTCTCACCAGAGTCAGGAGGCCTCCCTTACGATTTCAGGATGGTGATTACTCCAAGCAGTTAAAGCTTAGCTCTGAGGCCGGCTCTGACCCTACAAATTTGTACAAAGCTGGGATTTAAGATCTCGGCTCCTGGTCTGACTAATCTATAAGCTACTAAGGAAATAAAAGACGTAATAGGGAAGAAAGTGCTGCTTGGGAAGCAAGCACCCAATAAGAGGCAGAGCCAAAAGAATAATCTGGGTCTGATGGATGAGTCCCCAGCAGAGACAGAAATGGTATCAGTATCTTGGTTCCATTACACATGGCTGTGGCCCTCACCAGCCATAAATTGCATTGGGATTCTTAAAAATAGAGTGAGTTCCCTCTTTATCAGTTACCATCATTGTGTCATACGGATCTGTTTTCATAGCTGGATGCCACAATGCCCACAGCTAGTGCTGCTTGAAGCAGTGTTCATTCAAGGCACCTGCCAATGCCACTCCATAGATCAGCCAAATACCAAGCTTGAAAATGTTTCTATACCTTAAAGTTAGTTTCTTTCCAATATAAACTGGACACATCAACCCAGTTTTTTATGTCCTTAGTGAGAGTTTGAAGGGAACAGTTACTTTCTGCACTGACAATAAATGTCCCTGTATCTTAATATACAATATGAGAAATAATATCAAAACTTTGGGAAAGGTAATTAATTTCTACACAGATAAGAATCTCCTTTGTAAAACATAAAAACATATTTACTTTTCCCAGACTTAAACTATTGACTACTGTTCTGAAAGAAGTTATCTCAAAACCTCTCTCCCCATTTTGTTAAGTGACAAATTTTAATCAGGCTGGGATAGGTGGGGTTCAAGAGGCAGAAAAGCCCTTTGTGAAGGACATAGATAAAATTTCATTCTTCCCACTGGCCAATTTGAAGTAGAGAGGAGCTGACTTTTACACTCCCGTTGGTAATTTAAGCACTTGCATTGGAGTGTCTGGGAGTTACCTCCTTCCTCCTTCACAGAGAGCCCTGACTTGAGGATGTTGCTTTGAGGGATCAGGAAGAATTTTTTCCTGCTGGACCTATATAGACCCTCAGCTCATCCTATGGTCCTCTTAGAGCCACAAAGGCACAGTTAAGGCAGTAGATGTCAAAGTGTAACACTCCCATTACAGCACTTCAATACACTTGAAGTTGCTGTCTGAGGAGATACAATAGTGAAAGCCAAGGAGTTCAGTGCACCACCATGAGATTTGGAATCTGAGAGAGAGGCCCTGCAAGTACTCCTGTCTGCGTTACTACACTGATGGGAGCTCAGTCAACTCATGTTCAGGAGCAACTTGGAAAATAGGTGATACTTCAATTTAATAAACTTGCAGCTTATGTTGTCTCCGATTGACTAGGTGTCTGGATCAACGGCTTGCTGTTAAATCCATTTCTAATGTGTTACTGGAAATTGCACTTACGTTTTTCCTGGTTTGGAAACGCAGCTACCTACATATTGCTTATAGATACTCTATAGATTTCAAAGCACTTTACAAAGCAGAGACATTTATGGAAAGAAGAAACTGAACAGGAGCTAGAATTACCCACATGTGTGCAGCTGATCACAAGCAGAGCTACACTGAACCCTGGGATGCTCATCCATTTCTGAGGCACTAGAATACCATTTGTCTTTGTCCAGTTTGAAAGCTAACAGAGCTTTTATTCAGTGAATGGTAGACTCATTATCTGTTGTTTACGAAATGGACATAACAAATTTTCCTTTTTAACAAAAAAGTCTGAAAAAAATTACATTAATACTTTACCTGGGATTTGGATTATTCACTGCAACTGTCAGCTAGGGCTGGACCCATAGCTGAATTTGTATACAGTGGCACAAATGGCTCACTCATGGGAGAACCCCGTTTCCAGTGAATGCTGCAGGAACAAGACACCATCTACCAAACATAGCTGGGAGATATGGGGGAAGCTGTGTCTGCTAGGATAAGACTGATTCCTCCCAGCCAAGGCATGCATGTCCCTTCAAGAAGGCAGGTAGTATTTTTGCCATCATCTACCCGAAAGGGGAAGGTTTAGTTCCCAGGATAGTCTCTGCTGGTCTGTCTTCATTACTTTGGCCTGTGTGGCTTGGTTAACCTCTTGATTCACTGCTTTTACAGACATAGAAAAAAAAAAAATCTCTTATACCTCATGTTCCAGAGAATTCTGGGAGAACATGCAACAGCAGAGTCCTGTCACTTCCCATCACAGTGCATGACCATAGAGATCGGCCAGGACACATCCTGAGCAGGATGATCTAATTATCTCGTGGTCATTCATAAGCAGCACTAGAGCCAAACATACAAACTGTTCCTGCAACTGCAGATACTTTGCCCAGTCTTATAAAGGACTCAATTTCATTCCCAAAGGCTTTCAGGGCTGGGCTTCTCAGTTTGCCTATCTCCCGCCATGCATACCTTGACAACTATTTTGCCTCATCCGTATATTAAAAGTGGAAGATAAGAATACAAAGGTTATTCTGTTCCAAAACTCTCTCTCCACGGACAGACCTCCAATGTCTCTGACAATGAATAGCACCATGCTGGCATGCAAATTTGCTAAATGTAACCAAGGAAACAGGATCCTTACTAATACCATACACTTCTCAGAGCATTTGCTAGAGGCAGAACAGCGTCTCTGGTATCTGTATGCTGTCACTCACCTCTGGGAATGCTATGTAAAAATAATTACTTATGTATAATGAGGAATAGGAAAGGAAAATGATGTATGTAAATATAGCCAGACAGCCTTCTCACTGATTAAGTCAGGAAAGTTGATGGAGCAGAATAGCAGTACTGATTTAGTTTTGATTCTCCATGGAAAACAGAATAGATATGCAGGAAATAGGCAACTGCTCAGGCCATCTAGGTAGAAATTTGTTGTTAACATGTACCTGGCCATGGGGATGGGTTTAGCATGCTATGGGATGCTATATACCCATAGCACGCTACAAAATTCAGAGCAAGCTTATGGCATGTGTAGGCATCAGTACTTTCTTTAAAAAGGCAAAGGACAAAAAAAAAAAACCCACCAAAACAATGAAAAAAAAAAAACAACACAAAAACTTGAGGCCTTGAGACTGCCTGAATAGCCAAAGGGTTCATTAGAAGAATCGTGAGTTAACTAGAAGAAGGCCCGAGGATGCCCTGGTGTGCCTGTCCTCCACAACATCCAGAGAAGTGCTTGCTGAAATCCAGGACATGAACCAGTGAACATGATCTGTGGAGAAACTTGGAAAGAGATGCAAGTTAAGCGTGGGTCATGCTCATGGGCTCTGTGGATGCAACACACCTCTCATGGGCTGCTGTTCCTTAGGTCTTCCACCACACCTATCCTGCTACCAGACCACATGCATCTGTCCTCCTCCGGCTAAACCAGAAATCCATACCAGGACAGGAGGGCAAAGGGAACACATGGACCTGTGAGAAGAGTAGAATTCATTCCTTTTTGGGAATTCCAGCATAGACATGATGTCAGTGTGAGCTGAGCTAACAGATGAACCTTTGAGAGCAGTCGGAGTGGCACAAAACAGAGGCAGGTGACCACTTGGCAGGAGAGCTGTGGAGATAACGGGGTAATGTCCAAATCAACTGACAGTTCTGGGATGGTAATGGGACTATGAGGAGGGGACTATGGTGGAGCCAGCTAACATAGAGAAAGGAGAGAAGGGGAACCAAGTCTTCTGATTGCATGTTGCAGACTCCTGGGAGACAGGTATTTCCAGGATGAGTAATTTTTTCATTAGAAAAACTAAGAAGTTAAAATGAAAAAAAAAAATAGCCAAGATCCTTTTCTCTTCTCTCAGTCCCTAGCATTTGTCTCCCATCTCTCTGGGTTCTTCATTATATTCTTTAGTTCTAGAGCTCAGGGCTCAATGGTGATCAAAATTGTTTTAGACAGAAGAAAACTTATAGCTTTCTACCACTTACTCAATAGATGGTAATATAAAGAATCTGAATCTACGCCTATGAACAGAACATGACTGAGTGAAGTAATAAAGACGTCACAGTGTCATTGATAGTGAATGGAATCATTTTAGCTGCTGCATATGAATTGCAAAAAAGTTTAGAAATTCAGTAGACTTTGAAGAATTGCAAAACTTTGGCACCCATCTAAAGCATTCCAGAATGCTAATGGTAGGAAATTTCAAGAAAAAATGTCTTCCTATGATTCCATTATTTCCCGACATCCTTCACATCAGCAGTATCTAAAAAATACCTGTGGTATTTTGGTAATTCTGCAGATTCCAAGGAATGGAATCTAAAAAGGATGTTATTAGGAACAGTAACTTTTCTTACATAGTGAAAAATTTACACTTCGTGATGGCCATCAGATTCCTATCCAAATCTCAAGCCTAACAACTGCGAAGATATTCATGACTCAAAAGTCTAGCAACAATAAATAATTTTTAATGTAGAGAATACTGAGTGAAAACCAGGACAGGTCAAAAACTAGTTATATGTAAGTACCATCTGTTTATCAGGAGGCTTGTGAAATCAATTTGGGCTCCAAGTTTTGCTCATCAGTGACAGAAAGCCTCATACGACATCATGAGATCATTGAGAAGGGCAACAAGACTGGTGAAGATTGGCTGAAAGTGAAGTAGCTGGAAAAACATGAGATAGCATGGATACCAGGTCAAAATACATGAAAGGTGGTGTGTTAGCTAGAGAAAAGATACTAGCAATTAGTGCTCTATGAGTTTAGGTTGTTCTGTGACAGTTTAAGAAGTACACCCGTGAACCATTTGACATTGACGCACAAAAAATTATACAAAATTATAAGCACTGTCACTAAAAAAATACTAGGCAGGTAGACACTTCAGAGAGTTAAAGGGACAAGGACTATTTGTTTAAGGAAAGTATGACGGGCATACATAACTTAAAGAATGATACTAGCAATGACATAATTTGTTCTTTTTAGTTTATCTTGGGACAAGAACAAAAAAGTAACTAATGAAATGTTAAGAGGTAAAATTATGAACACAGATAACAGCATATACTTTTTACAGCAATATTTTGAAGCTCTATAGCACTTCCTTTTAAATCATTTCAATGAAGTTAGGACTCAGATTTACGTTTGAGAAGATTAAAAAACAAGTAAGGGATTTGCAAAGATCATACAGGAAGCTTGCAGTGTAGCTGAGAGGAGAACATATTTTCCTTTATTCTCACTGCCTCCAGATGACTCAGAATTGAACTACGGAGCTCTTGCAGGACATTGTTGAAAAAAAGTGACATCGGACTTGCATCTATTAAGAAGTTGATATAAATAGCAATTCAGAAGATGACTCAGTATAAGTCCTTGTGCTAGCACATACATTATTTTAATGTACACCGCAGAAAGAGAGGTAGGAAATCCCCTAAGGAAAGAATTCTAAAGGAACAAATCCTATAGGATTTAGTACTTTGCAATAGTGTCCATAAATAAAAGCAGTGTGATTCATTCACAAAATACATGCAAGAAGCATTTCTGAAACTATCAATAAATACAATATGCATATACTCTGTGGAAGTGTGAGGCTGACAAAGATCCATCATGAATCCTCTGAGTTAAAGGCAAACAATCTCAATTGCTTCCTTTTTCCCAAATGCTAGGAAAAAAAAGAATTGTTATCTTCTGGAAGCAAAAAAGTGATTCAGTCTGCAAATAATTTATGCTTTGGTGACACAACATATGTTTCAAACCCAATTTGAAACTAGTACTGCTCTTACTAGTAAAGAAGCTACTAAGGAAGAAACTAAAGTGTGTAATTAATGTTACAACATTACATTAACACATAAATAATTTCTCTGGCAGGTCATACAATTCCCATGCATATTTTATTAAACTGTAAGAAATAATTTTCTGTGTGACCCTGATCTTCCTGCATGCTTTGAAGTCTGAAAGCCAGCAATATAGCCTATAAGTTTAAAGAAATTTAGAAAGAATTGTGAAGTTAAAAGGTACTTTTGATGTTTGTTCTTTCTCTTCTACCACAAGGGCATTCAATACAGAAGAAGTAGAAAACATTAATGCCTAAAAAATTTCCATGGCAATCATGCTCATTTAACTCTTTCTAATCACTTAATATAAAAGACTAGAGAGACCTATTCCTTTAGAAGAAGCACAAAAATGAGGCTAGGAATTTTCTACTTTGTTGCCCACAATGTCTTCTCTTACTGTCCTTGCACACATTACTAGGAGTCACCCCTTGCACTAGAACAGGTATCTTCAGCTGTCAAACACAGCAGTTTTTCGTGTGTCTCAAGGCCGGATTCGGAGAATATTCTTTTGCCCCATAAGCATTACTAATCATGCAAAAAAAGCATCAGATTGCCAGTTAACATCCATTCCTTTGTCCAAAGAGCCTCCTTATCTTTATCATCTAAACGAGAGTATCCACAAACACGTGGGCTGCAACGGCACATGTCTGTACGACACCAAGGTGCCATGTGGTGACCGGTCAGATTCTTAGTTTCTTCCATTCAAAGTAATTTGAAAGTTGATATATGGCTGATAAATTGGGCCAGGCTGGCTGTGCTATGAATGAATACCTTCCCCTGGTCTCCCTCATTCCTGCCGTTCTTCAAGTCTCGCGGGAGCTGGGTCTGTTTTCTGACACATAACTGAGAAAAAAAAGTGTAATTAAACAATAAATGAACACCAGTGCTACTGAAGTGGATGGGAACTTCCCAAAGGACAGACATTCGTTTCATGATTGGTAAATCGTATCCAGTTAGAACATTTCAGACTAGTAGCACCAGCAGCTGAAAATATACTATAGACTAAATGCTTTGGTGGAAATAATTCGTCTTCAAGTGCGGCAATGCCAAATCTTTGTAGCTAAAAATGCTCTTGACTTCTTCGATGATTATTCTTGGAAGCATCCTAAGATTTTTGCTGAGAAGGCAAACACAGCTAGAGAAGAAAAATGTTTCAAGGGGGGATTTTGGAGAGCAGAAAGTTAGAAAGAAGAATAAAAAATGCCTCAGTAAAGGTTATAAACCCAACTCTACCCTGTCTCCTGAGCACAAATGTTTCAAGCAGTCCCACCCACCTTGTCTAATTAAGTGCAATTGCCCATTAAAATTGCAGAATCAGGACTTAAAGGGGTCATGGGTTATTCCTCCATGTACTGAACTCTATCTAGTACTTAAAGGCAGCAAGAAACACACCCACAGGCAAACAATCCCTACGTGTATGTCGTGAAATATCAAGTGATTGTAAAAAGCACATTTAAAACAATTATACATAATAATAATTTCATAAAGCAGATTTCTCAGAAGTATTGATTTAAATTCCTCCTAAACTGTTAAATAAAATTACCTGGCCACCAAAGATGAGGTTTTAAGTCTCCCAGTAGGTACAACGGTCTATGTTTGCCAGCTGTATTGTAATAACTGAAAAGTTAACATCTCTGACTTCATAATTATTTGAATTTTAATGAACAAGATGAATTAAATCTTTTAGCTTAGCTGCTTATGCTGTGAACCAGCCTGAGTTCCTGAAAGATAAGAAATAGATTGTGCTTATTCAACAGCTTTTCTGTGTGGAGACAGAGGGAGGAAAAGAAGCCAGGTTTCTGTGAAATTTAAATTCATTATTAAAAAAAGATGATAATGGTAATTACGAATATGAGTTGTAGAATTAATTAGTGAGTTTGAGAACAGCTCTGAAATGAGAACACAGGTCTTCTACCACATCCAGGGAGAATGTGCTTTGTTAAAGGATGGCCTGTCTGGATGTCCCAGCACATGCGTATGTATATATGCATGAGAAAATAGCTCCCTTGTAATCACACTGGTCCAAAAATACAGCTGAAAGAGCATGAAAGAACACATAATTTCTGCCAGCTTTCATTCTTTTCTCCTTGTTGCTGAAGCTTTTATCACCCTCACCGGTATCTACATTTCACACAAAAAAATATTGAGCATCTTTTAAGTTTTTCCATTTCCCTCAGAATGAAAGGGATGGTGGTATGTTGGTGAAATCTGCCAATAACACTGGCAAATTAAATAGGACAGAAGTAGATGGTGAAGTTGGCTCATTTCCAGACTATAAATTCATTGTGAGGGCAGCAGATCTTATAGCCAAAATCAGATCTTCTGCAAACAACAAAACAGACAAGGATATGAATACATCTGTGAATGTATTTTCTTTTCTAAATGCTGCATTCTGCAATTAGAACAGACACAGGTGTGTCATATACATATACATATATATATACATATATATATACACTCAAACATGTGCAAAGACTGAGTCTCTTCATCCACACGAATGCAGTTCATCATGTAAATTTGCAACTCTAAGAGGAGGATTAGCAACTGCTTAGGGATTTAACCTCATTTCTATGCAAAAATTCCAATCAGAGCTTAACTAGGGAGTTATTGATGAGCTAGATATATTTGCAGATGTTTTTGTCCAATTCTGCTCTTCTGTTCTTGTACCATGCTTTTCATGTTAAACAACAGAAGCAATGTTTTAAGCAATAAGAAATACAAATTTCTATAATCATGTTTGTTTAGAACATGCAATTTTTTCAGTGAGGATTAGTATTTTTTATGTTGCCTTTTTTTTCATAGCACATATTTTCCTTCCTGTGAGATTTTTAGTGTGCTAAACACTGCAAAATGCCCTCATTCCTCAGAATTATAAAAACAGCCTTCAAAGAGTAAAAGAGCCGTTCTGTCGCATAGCTTTAAGTTTGAATATTTTGATTTCCTGTGTAATTTCAATTTTGCTGTGAATCAGAACAATCTACAGTAAACAGAAAGCGGAACTGGAGTTTGCTGATATGGTCTGCCAAGAACAGGACCTGTTATTGCAAGTCTGAAGAATTCTATACTTCTCTGATAGCTTGTATACCATCTGAATCTTATTAAACTGCTTGTGCCTGACCTGGAGCCTGGACCTTGAGCCTTTATATGTGGGGAACCTTAATGCTAAGAACTAAATAGGCTTTAATGAACCACAGCTTCAAAATACTATCAAACTTGAATGACTTCTTGGAAAGGATTTTACTATCAGCATTGATTAACAAAATAAATAATATGCCAGCAAACCAAATGTGGTCTGCTACATTTGTTTATTTCAGACTCTATTTTGGCTGCCTGACTAGTCTTTGAGTTTCTTCATTCCAAAATGTATGCCACAGCCTGATGCCAAGAGTAACATCCCTATCCAGCCCATTGTGTGAAATACAGTAGGTGGTCAGTAGTAGAGCTACCTGGCAGAACTGGCATCATATATACAGTAAAATTGTCAAAAAATGTGCAGATCAGTGTACAAGAAAAATGAAGTGTGAAACACACAGTCACATGGCAGAACTACAGATACAGAATTGTTCCATCTCCGACTGTAGAAAATGTTCAGCCACTCCTTAGTTAAGGTGGCATTAGAACTGTAATTTGCACTCTGATTAAGGTCAGTGTAGTATTCTGATTTGCCCCAAAACACACAGAATTATATAAACAGATAAAGCTCAGAAGATTTTCTAGCCCATACCTCTTTTCCAAAAGTGGATCTACAATCCCTAAGCTATTTCAGATAGCATGGTTGTCTAATATTTAAAAGACTTCATGCAAGAAAAAATGTATTTGTAAAGCTAAAGAAGATCAATCAAAGCTTCTTGCTATCAGATGATTAAATAATCAAATTGATTTAAATCTTGACATTTGTCTGTCATGATTTGCCTCCTTTTTTCACAAACTATTTGCTATTTACTTCCTGGAGGTTTCTATAATTCACACTCCAGTGGTTCTTAAAGATGACAGGCAATAATTTTTCAGAGTCATTATTAACACTGAAGTTCAGATTTTTCAAGCTGACGTGATTTCTAGACATTATTATCAATAAAATCATAAAGCTTGGATGAGCTTTCACCAAGATAAAAAAAGAAGTGGTCATTGACGTTGGAGGATGTGTAAGTGTGTGCATGTACACAAACACACAAACACATCCTGCATACAGGCACACATACGTGGTTTACCGTTGGCGGGTGACATTGAGAAAGAACATAATTAATTTATATAGCTGCCACGTGACTGTGATGTGTCTTAGCCTCAAGAAATAACCACTAGATTATTTTAAATCAGCAAGGGAACTGGACAGTATGGGCATCGTTTTGGAGCTGTGTAGTTCTGCCCACCATGGTCCCCAAGTAACAAACACTGGGGGGAGGGCTGACAGCAGCGGGAACCCACAGGCAACTTCAGGCAGTGTCTGTGCAATCTGCCATCCACATCTTCAGACAGTCTCTCTCTGCCGTATGTATAGAAAGAACAAGAAGAAAAGACTATGTATAAAAGCTAGCAGGGCTGAAATAATTTTGACCCGGGAGCAGAAGGCTCCCAGCAGATCAGTGTTATAAATGGCCAACTACAATGTTGTTAGACTTTCAAATGGAAGAAAAAAATCTTTTTGGTCTGACAATTTTCATGCCCTTAAGCACTTTATTTTTTAATGATTGCAAGTGTTTGAAAATAGAGACTTTGAATGTGTTCTCACACATAGTTTATACTGCTGCTATTACGATGCCATAGAATCATTGTTCAATTTTGCCTTTGTGTGAAGTGCAGTATAAATTATTTTGCAGTCCTGACATTTTGTGGGGTTACAGTATAACCCTTCTGCGCCTTCTAAATATAATCAGTTCATTTACTAGCCCAAATATTACTGTTATAGATTTCCCTGCTGCAACACTCCCTTGTACCACAAAAGCAAGATGTGATTCTGCCTCCTGCATCCCCGGCATCATCAGGAGGCGATTAAGACTTCCTCCCGGAGTCCAGGATCTGTGGTCAGCAACAGAAGGGGCGCAGGCAGGGGCCAAGGTTGCCGGCGGGGGGGCTGGCAGAGGAGGCGGGAGGGCTCCGGGGGGCTGAGTTGCCTCCCCTGGCTGAGACATCCGGGGCTCACGAGCAGGGGAAGGCGAGATGGCATCCTGCAGGGAGAGGGAGGAAGGATGGATCAACGGGGCAGACAGCTGGGTGGGGAGAGACAGCAAAGGAGTGCTTTGGAGAACCCGGTAATTTTTAAACCTTAATCCATTTCTGATCTCAAACAGTGAAAGCAGAGACTTGCTGGTGACGGGGACAAGAGGAAAACAAAACCCTAACACAAGCAGTTTTCTGTTAGATAGCAAATATCCTGCAATCGCAACTTAATTGACAATCTGACTGGCAGCACTGGAGTCAGAATTCAGCCAGCTTTCTACAATTTTGGAGCCTTCACTTTGCTTTCTAGACCAAACCCATATTTTTGTCAGTAAAGCAAGTAGATTGGGCTCACATGCATGGTTGGATTATATTATTGAGATAGACCATATGATTTTTACGTAGTCATTTGCAGCCATAATTCATTTACTCCACACATTGCTGCAATTTGATTATCTAAATGCCTCAGGAGACAACATATAAACCATTGGATAATCAAAGTTTCTGATAAAGAATATTTAATTTTCATTGTGAATTTTCAATTTAAAGAGGTGGGAATAAACTTTGTGGCCCAGAAAATGGATAGCAGGGAGTCAGTGAATCTTGACACACATTTTCAAAGTGGCTTATGGAGAACCTTGTAGGCACTTACACACAATTGCAAAAATCCTAAACCATCGCCTTCTATCAGAGGCTTTCTACTTTTGCACTTCATTGAGGAAGTGAGGATTAAAACCCCTGCCTGGTAAGAGCAGTATAATCCTGATTTACATGCTATTTGTTCTCTTTAATATTTTTTTCAAAATGTGATCCTTTTTGAAATGTTGTTTCCAGTGTCTGTTTTACCTTCTAACAAAGATGGGGTGCCCTGGAATGTTAGGTGAAGTGTACCACGGTGTTGCACACCGGTCCTAGTCTGAATGGAGCTGGCTGATACAACCTCCTGCCATTTGTGGGTGTTTGCTGAATTATGCGACCACCCACAGAATGGCAAGATGCTTTTGAACAAGAAAAAGCACCTCTTCCTGCTACATACCTTTACATTTGGATTTCCCGTGTAATTACAGTTTAGCTGTGAATCAAAAACATCATCAGAAAACAGACCTGAGGTTTCTGATCTGTTATGTTGTGCCAGGAGTGAAAGCTTTTCTAGCATGTCTGAAGAGAGCTGTAGACTTGGGAGAGCACAAGTGAATCTTGTTAAATTGCTTATGAACAAGTGGAGAACCAAAGCTGATTTTTATGCAATCCTCCAACATTAACCATAAGAAAGCATAGTGGCTCTGTTTTGGTATCCAGTGGTGGGACTATCAATAAGGCCCCCCAAATACCTTCTGTACATCACACATTAAATAAACAGTTCCTGTTAAAATTCACCTTAGCTACAGCTCAGCAGGGGAAAAATTAGACCAGGAGCCTTAATTTTTTGCTGTTAGCCAAAAGGCACCCAGTAGAGTTTCTCTCAGCCATTTAGTATTTTAGCATATTGTATGTGAGACACCCTTCCCCCATCCTGGAGCTTTATTATTTATTAAATTGGGAGAGGAACAAAGCTCCTATTGCTTCCTTCATAGCTCGGGGGTCAGCTTACCTTTTTGCTCCTACTGCTCCACAGACATGGTAAAAACATGCCTTCAACCCTACAGCTTGTGTCTGGTTCATTCCTGTAGCACTCTCCCCTCGGGGAGCAAGGCATTTGCTACCTTTTCTTTTGCAGGTGCAGCAAGTTGGTTTCCTGGTTCTCTGGACCTCAACAATTGTGTGAGAAAGCTGGAAAATACATATAGTTATTTCTTCCTTCTTCTGCAATACATTCTGCTTTTCAGAGTCCTCTTTTCTTCCAGAAGCACAATTCAGCTAGAATCCAGCCTCCCACAACACTTCTCAGTGCCCGGGGACTGATGCCAATTCACCAATTCCTAGTAAATAACTTCCTCCTGGCAATTTGCCACATATGTTTCCCTCTAAACACCTCCAGTCAAATTTCACATGGGGAGGTCTCGATGGGCTCAGAAGATGAAAGGTTCACTATTCTGGAGATAACTGGCTGTTTCCTTCATGAAAAGGTGTGTCTGCAAGGAATACAGTGGGAGACCTTGCATCCAAAACATGCCATCATCTCTCTTCTATTCCATGTGGGCAAGTCAGTCCATATCTCTATCTTAAGAGTGTTATCCTTTCTTGCCCCAGATTCACAGTATTGTTGCATTACAGCACTCATGCTTCCATACTTGATCTACTCTTCAGTGAAACTCCACCAGATTAAAAGAAAAATAAGCATGAAAATATTAATCAGGCCATTTTTACCGAAGAATAATAAAAGAATTAATAAGCAACAAGGATCCAACACTAAGTTTCATATATAGTCCTTTTTCTCTGGTGCTCTGGAATGTGTGTAGGATTGATATGAAATCTAGATGAATCAGAGTTTCTCGTCTTGCTGCAAGGTGAATGGATGTTGATGAACAATTAAGCTGGACCTCTCTGCATGAAGTTGTGCTGACAAATCATGTTACAATACAGACAAAATGATATTATTTTGGGCCAATGATATTATTTGGCCACAATGAAGTAACATGAAGGAACAGAAATTTCTCTTTGTTTTTTTTTATCTGCATCAACCCAAGTAGCTTATAACATCAGAAAATCTATTACTAGCATAACATGCACTCTCACAGCAGCATTTCTTTGTTCTGTGTTACTCAGTTGGAAATAAATTACAAGAGTCTTGTATGGATTACCAAACCCAAATATTTTATCAGCTTCACAAATGTTAGAACACAAAAGGTACACCTAGCACCACTGCACAGGGCCCACAGATAAGTGTTTTTCACTTAAAAAAATTGTATCAATCCTTTTATGCCATTGGGGTATATGAAAGATGGTGCATTTCCTTCATTTTTTTGAATCAGAAATTATAAGATATCCAGTTGTAGAGATGCAGAGACTGAGGATGGCCTGCATAAAAGCCAGGAATGCAACTCACTGTACAGGATTTGTCAGTGTTTCAGGGGTCCCTCACTTTTCAAATGTATGGGTATAGCCTGTGTACAGGTGATGTCTGTTGCTAGTTCACTGGCAGTTTGGTAAGAGTCACGATTTATGTGAGATATGGTTTAGGCAAACCAAAACAATCAGGCTGTCTAATTATCACTGAATTATTAGCATAGACTAAGTTAGACAAAGTACATGTGATAAAGACTATAATCTTGGAAACATACACTTGATCTTTGCAATACCAGCAAATATACTATATAGAACAGTAAAATCTGTTTTCTCTAGTGCTAAAACCAGGTTTACCTCTGTCTCTGGGTGAACCTGTGATGACAAGGAAATAGAGACGTTTTTTATTTGGCGTGAAGAAAAAAATCCATCCTCCAATCTGGATTTCAATGGCAAATTTGTTTTGAAAATTAAATACAAATATGAATTTGGCATAGCTTTGGCCCAAGACTTGTTTTTAGACATAATTCACACTAATGAAATAACAGTAATGTGTAAGAAACGGAACATTCCAAATTAATCTTCACAACAAGTTGATCACCAGGAATTCTGACAACTGTGTTTTATTAAATCATAGCCCAGTATTGTGATGATTTTCAAATAGAATTGAAAGGTTTTGAAATATAAATTATTTTTTCCTATTTGTGTATGTGTATCTGCTTAAAAAATATATATTTCTTGAAAAAGACTGTGTGATTATATGTTCCCCACAAATCAGACCCACCAGAATTGCTTTACATCAAGTGAACCCTCTCCTTTTCTTCACTATTTCATAACCCTTATTCACAACAACTCTTACTGGATCAGAAATAATGTGTTTTCCAAACAGTTTAGTCTAACAGTTCCTATTAACTAAGCAAACTACTGTTGTTGTTAACTTCAGGGTTGAGTATCAGATCATAACAAGTCTTGTGAAAGACAGTAATTGCCTTTTAAAACATGCAAATTGCCTAGACGATGAATTGCCTCTGATAAACTGTTTTATTAACCTGCTCTGACAGTGAATTAAATTCCAAATGCTTTTATGAGTGAAACATGTCTTCTTTTTATCTGAAGTTTCCATTTTTTATTACTTATTTGAAAAAAATCTTTAGGAGATCGAGCAATAAAAATGTATTAAAAACTTATTAAAAATGTGGAAATCTAAACCACATCTACAGTGAAATCTGACAGCATGTGCTTAGCTCAGCCTGTAGTGCCTCTGCAGTGCAGAGGTGTCTCAGCAGAAAAATTCTGTGGCAATGCCAAGACACAGAAGGCAAGTTACATCAAAATTAAAATGAAAAGATCTCTTAGGTCAGTTTGACTGTCCTCCCATTGCAGGTCTATCACCCAGTTCCTCTTTTGTATTTTATATTAAGCAAGGAGAATCAGAGAATCCCATGTTATGATTTAGTAAATTCTTGTTTTGCAGATGCTGGAGACATTTGTATCTGGTGTTTATATAAACTCACCATCAGCAGGCTTTATTTCTCCTTGCTGAGATATTCCTAGACTTAAATTAGCACACTTCCACTCAGACGCTTCCTCAAGGGCACAGCAGTCTATGTCAGTCTCTACATCAGTCTCTACATCAAGTTTTTCACCTCTTGGCAATTGCGTAAGAGGAACATAAATGCTACTGGATCAGACCTAGGGCCTACCCAACCCAAAGTGCCACTTCCGATGCTGCCAATACCACAAGCTTCAAACCAAGATTCAAAAATGGGAGATTTGCAAAGCAGTTTAGCTCTTATTTGAAGTCCAAGGAAAACAGCTGGTCAAAATCTGTTGGACACAAGACATGACTCAATGAGTTCAATGGCTGATGAACACATTCAAATGTGCTGTTCGTAAGATTCATAGTTTCAGTCCTCTATAGTTGTGATTTTTCTTTCATTCCTGTAAATGCTTTCCTTTATAGTACATTTCTATTTTCTTAGCATCAGCTACACCCAGGAGCACATATTTTCATAGGTCATTTGCTTATTAGAGCAAAATATCTCCTTTAAAGTTTGTTTCCTGTATTTCTGCTTTATTCAGTATCCGTTCTCTTGTACTTTTAAAAGCACTAAATACAAATTCAGTTTGCAATGTCTTTTAGAGTAGCTTTTTATATAATTATTCTATTCACTACAGTCAGTTGAATTGTTTCTTACTAAATAGTTTTCTTTTTTTTCATCAGTTATTTCTACTGCACTACTGTTATTTGTTTATTTGGGACCACCTGTTTCTAATAACTCCTCTTCTCTACATCTAAAATCCTTTCATCTTCGGTCTACCTGTGTCTAGTCTGATTTCTTTTCTAATCAGAAATGAATATAACCTGCCAAAGGAAGAACTTTCTTCAAAATACAGAAGCTTTTAGTGATCTTTTAGAGTAAACTCCAACAATTCTTTTGAGATAAGGCGACAATGAATTTAGAGCCCAGCCATATGCACAAGAAATTAAAAATTGTTTTTTTCAGTCTGTGCGATCTTCCTGTTGGCCAAAGGGAACTGTCTCCCATAGTACAGCCAATTTAGTTATGTTGTGAGTTTATCAGTCTTCCAAAATCCTTCCAAATAAAGCAATTCTGAGCCATATGAAAAGTGTCCCAGGTTTCCATTCTCTTTACAAAAAGATTTAAAAATGGTTTTAACTAAGCCAATCTCATTACAGGCAAAATTCACAGATCATTAACTGAAAAAGTACCACGTTTCCCAACTATCTTTCTGATTTTAGCTAGTTTTTAAGATATAACAGAACTATGTTTCTCATTGTATGATTAATTTTATTCTCCTGTTATGAATGCTCTTATAAAAAAAATTGTGGAAGTCCACATAAAATACGTTCACTGTTTTTCTTTCACTGTGTTCAAGGCACTGTAACACATAACTGCGCACACACACAAAAAAAATTGACCTTGCCATACTTACGCTGAAAATTTATATGGGGCTGGAAAGCAGCTTTGCAGGGAGGGACCTCAACATCCTCGTAGATGCCAGGTTGAACATGATCCACCAAACATCATAGCAACAAAGAAGACTGAACCACATACTGGGCTGTATTAGAAGGATTTGAGACAGCAGATCAGGGGAAGGGATTATTATCTGGTGTTCAGCACTGATGAGACCACACCTGAAATACTGTCTCTAGTTTTGGGCTCCCTAGCACAAGAAAGGCATTGACAAACTGAAGTGAGTCTCGTGGATGGCCGCTCAGATGGCTGGAGGCCTAGAGTTCAAGGTCCAAGTACAGAGCCTGAGAGTGCTGGGGTTTGTTCTTTGTTAAAAAGAATGGTCTAAGGGAGATTTTATTGTTGTCTTTAGCTACATAGGAGGAGGTTATAGAAGGCGTAGAATACATAGAGATCACAGTCACTCTTTTACCAGTGAAAGGTTAAGGTGCAACGGACAAAATTTGCAGAAAAGGAAATTCTCATTAATTATGAGGTGTCACGGGATGCTGTGCAATCATATGGGGAAAGACAGGTTCTTTTAAGGATCCTTGGTAGAATTAGAACTGGTCACAGGATTATATTATACTGAGAGGGTTTTTTTATTATAAAAGGATTTTAACAATAAGCATAGCTTATGAGTACACAGAATTTCTTGCAATTAGCACAGCTTTCCTATTACTTCACATTTCAGTTACCTAGACTTTTCAGACAACTGAACCCTCTGCAAATCTGGTCAAATTCTTAATAATTAGCATGAAACACAGTAAACACAACCTAGACTTTGCCTTTAAAAAATGCATGAGTCTGTTCTTGGAGGACAAAGAACAATAGACCCGATGTCACCAAACTCTAGCTAATGGTGAGGGTGCTCTTCCTTTCCCCTCCATCATGATTTGGGCATCCTCTGCATCACACTAGGAAGCACAAAAGCCTTAGCAGTCGGCTACTTGTTGAATCCACTTCACAAACTTTTTAAATAAACTGATGTATTTATGCCTCTTAGTTTAGGAGTTTGGACTTTACCATTTTCATAAGTTAGTGGATTCTGAAGAGGCTGCCAGACAATCAGTATTGAATTTCCACAAGAATTTTGACTGCAGGAGACACCAAGCTGCAGGTGGTAATGACTGCTTAATGATGTTTATCTCCTCCTCTCCATTGACCCCGGAATGCTTGTTGCTCTCTCTTTGACCTAATGGCACTGCTTTCGGCATAAGTCAGGCCTTGGTATAGGCTGTGCGTTAACCGAAACCTGAGCAAGAGTTAAATGAACAGTCATGGGATGCATCTGTGACCACTGAAGAATCACAGGTTTTGACATTCAGTATATCTCATGTACTGTTATGCTTTCCTTGCCCCTAATGGACTTTCTATGAACTGCTGTTCCTTCTTTTGAAGCTACCTGAATGATTAGTACTGCTATTTAAACGTCTTATTTTCTTTTCTCTTTAGGAATAAATATATCTTCTGCTATTCTGACATATTTGGCTTAGAACATTTAAAGTCTATTCTGAAAACTTGAATTTACTCACTTTTCATTTTAGAAAACTTTTAATAATTTTTTCTTTTTCCCTTGTTCCCCCATGATACTTTTTAAAGTCAGTCTAACACATACATAGCACATATTCGCTTTCTTTCAATTTGGTTTTGGTTTTGTGCAGAAATATGCACGTCCTATGGAAAGCTCCTATTCCCAATACAATGCTGCAAAATGTCATAAAATTCCATTCCAATTTTGGTTGTAGGAGTGTTTTTGCCTTTGACATTACCAGTTCTCTCTTTCTAGAGCTGAGCTTTTAAGAGTATAACCACTTGAACAGCTGTACCTTAAATACAGTCTCTTTGCCTCTCTCATATCCCATTAATTCTTCACTGTCATCCATGAGAGTTACTCCTATCATTTATATCCATTTGTTGTCCAGAGTTAGAAGTAACTCTCGACCCTGGTGCAATCATTACCTTTGCCATTCTAGCCCAAAATGGTTCTTCACATTGTATTTTCCTGCTACACCTTTGACAGCAAAGGGCAACAACCTTTTGTTCCAGGAAAGGGGTGACTCTGCTGCCAACTGCCAGGGTAACACACTGGAAAAACAGAAGCGAGAACATACAGTTGCACTGTCTCCTTTGAATTAGATGATGTCTCTCCTTGAAACACTTCTCCCTCCATTTATCTTCATTCTAGAAGCTGAAACATTATAATTTTCTCAGAGTTCTCAGAAGACCAAGGCTGTAGTGTTTGCCAGGGTACCTGATGTCAGTGAGTGTGTATGTGACATGTATGAGTTATTACAGCATGTTTACTGTAGACTGAACCTTCAAATGAAAGGAAATAAATCTCTGTGCAGCAGAAAGAGCTACTGCTTGTGGTCTCAGGTAACCTACAGACCAGACATAAATAAATCCTTTTCTTAAATCTTTTGTGGAGATTTAACTTTCCTAATTTTTCTTTCGCCTTCCTCTTATTATGTGTAATTATAATCTGATTAATTTGAAGATTTCTCCTTTTTCAAAGCTGAATAGCTGTATCAGTTGGTCTAGCAAAAGACACTGGATCTCTCTATGAAACCTACATAGGTATAACAATACAGCTGTTTTCACATAGCAGAAAAAAACATAACATTTATAAATAGCTGGAGACAGCCCACGATTACAAAATTCACATGCAGAATAAGATTTCTTCTAAATTTGGGGGGTTTCATCCAGGATTTACGATCTAGTGTGTTTGAGAAAAAGGGTTTCTCACACGGAGAGCTTATCAAATTCAGCAGTTGCATGTGATTTTTTTTTATTTTCTTCAGACTAATGTCTGTCAGCAAATAATTCATCATAACTGGTTTGTTTGGGAAAACTACCCTTTAATTTTCCTCCACAGACAGGTTATTTAGATTGTCTCGGACAGAAATATGTTTGCTAACTGTAGCTGGTCAACAAATAACATTGCAAGTACTTTAACAGAAGACTTAATATTTAAACTGTTTCTAACTCCGCTTCAGATAACTTTGTCTCTTCCTAAACTAGCAGCATTTTCTTAATGGTTTTTAATTATGAACCTCAAATTGTATTCCTTCCCATTCCTTTGTATGTAATACTTTGCTTCCAAGAAAACGTACATCACTTAAGAAAGGAAGTCCTCTTTAAATATATTAAATGGTCAAAAACTAATGTTCATTTCTTTCACTTAGCTTTACTGCTTACCAGAAGAACCCAGAGGGGTTTTGCAACAAGACAAATACTTTCATTTCTTCTTCAGACTTCATCTCATATTTGGCATCACATCAATGCTTTTTAGAAGAATGAACATTATGGTCAAAATATCTTCTCACTGGGGAAAAATGTTTTCTCAGAAAAATCCCAAAGAGGATAAGAAAGGTCATTTACTGAGAGTCAATATCCATAAAATATATTTTTTTCCAGTTGGAGCACTAATAGTAATTTTCAAAAAAAACCCATGCATTTTCCACCCAGTGTGTGCTTTAGCTCACTGAGTGCAGTGTGGTAACGCAGAAACCTCATTTTAGTCCTGACTGATGACGTTTGAACAAACAGAGGAAAAGACATCATCTGTCAAAGTCAAATCTATCATGCGTTTTACTATATTTTATAGCTGGCTCTTATTCAACAAATAATCCAAAACATGCACAAAGAGAAGCTGGGAGCCAGCATCATGAAATATGACCTATTTTCAATAAATGTTTTAGAATACCATTTTCGGTTACTCCATGTCGATGAATGATTGCTTGTTAATGCCTATGTAACTAATGATAAGCATGACGAGTTGACACAAAATTTCACACTACTTACAGCTTGCATTGCTTGTTTTGTCACTCAAAAATATCCCTGGTTATTGTACCACTCAGACAGAAATTTATTGGCAACACATAATTGCAGACTTAAAAGCAGACATTCCAGACAATTATTCTTTTTAGTGATAAGTCAAGGTTATTTCACTTGATCCAAAATAAAGAATTTCCTTGCTCAGAAATGATATATACGTGACCTGACCTAAAGCATTCCAAGTCAGACAGCTGAATGATGCAAAGCAGACAATGGAGCCTACACATGCTTTTGTATAGAAAAAGCTAAACTAACGAAAGATAAAAATGCTTAAGGTCTCTGTATCCATTACTTAATTTTATGCACTGTTCTTCCTAACTATTGTAACAGAAAGCATCCTTCACTGAGTATTCCAGGTGAGCAAATGGCATAAAATACTCTTAACTGCAGTGTATATCTATATAATTATTATATTTGTATATTAACCTCAACCCCCCTCATATTTAAGGCAATAGATCCTTAAATGCTGTTTAAGTATTAAAACGTCGTATGCAAGATCTAGACAGTAATTATTTTAGCTGAGCTGTTAAAATCACAGCTATGGAATTGGAACATGTTGGGGCCTGTACTTTAAGAAAAAAAAATCAGACAAATAAGTCAAGAGAAGAGTAAAAGTAAGAGATTTAGAAAGCATGACTTTCGTGGGATGACTAAAAGAATTTTGCCTTAGTCTAAGAAATGGAGGACTATAAGAGAACACTCTTCCGAGAGAACTGCTCTCCAAGTGCACAAGAGGTAGGACCAGAACAAATCAATTTAATCAAAAAAAGGTTACAGCATCTGTTTTCTGGAGGTTCCATAAGGGAAAATTAAAAAAACCCACAGGTTATTCAGGGATAAAGCATAAATATCTTGACTCTGTGCAGCAGGTTGGAGCAGGTCTTCTCAGTCAGTGGTGTTAAAACTGACATTGTGTGTTTCAGCGTGGCCAGTGAAGAGAGGAGTTACAAGCACTAAGGCTGCCAGTGCACTCATTGGTGCTGTCATTGTCAGCATCATTGTCAGCCCAGCTCAGGTAAACAAGATAAGAGTGTCTGTGCCTGACCAGACCTGAAGCCTATTCTCCACCACGTCCAGCCTTCAGACGCAGCCAGCTGTGACACCTGGAGAGATACACAAAAGACAAACTGTACACATTCTCAGGGCACCAGCAGGCCTGATTTTTCCCTGCCCAGCCCCCAGAGTCTCCCTCACCTTACCCACAGCCCAGGACCCAATTTTACCCCCTTCAGGGCCTTCAGTCTCTGTCCCAGTGATGCCCCAGCATCCTCACAGCCCTGACTTGATCAGCCATGACCCTCCCTCAGCTCCCCATCCACAGGAGTCCCCAGTCCACATAGCACCCTGACCTGAGCAGGCAATGGCAGCACTTCCCCTGACCACTTTTTCAGTTTCCAAATATTTTATGTCTCAAAGACTTTTCCTAAGCAGTCATGGAGTCATAGAGCAGGGAACAAGAACAGAGGTTGTACTTGGAGGAGATGAGACCTTTGGGAGACAGTGGCTAAATATTTGAAAGTTATGATTGATTACAGGCTAAACATGAGGTCTTTGTACAATGCTGCATCCAAAGAGCTCTTTGAGCCCTGGAAAAAGAAAAAAAAAAAGTGCTGGGAGTTGATAAATTGTTTTGCCTTTACGGGGAGCTCCGGCAAGATCAGTTCTGGAAAATTAAGCTGATTTCTGGTATCGACATTAGAAAAAGTATGTTGAAACTTGGAGATGTTACAAAGCGAAGCCACAAAAGTACTTGAGACTTTAAACGAGTAGCTTATTGGGAATGCTTTAAAGAATTCTATCTTCTCAGCTTGTCAAAAGAAAGATGCAGGACTTATCTGACACTATTCTTTAAGTACTTACCAGATGTTAATAATATGCCTTCTAGCCTACCAAAGAAAAATGGACCGAAGACCAACAGTTGAAACAGAATGAGGAAGAGGAAACATTTTAATAGCTATGGGTGATTACTCCTTGGAAAAATCTAACAAGAAAAATGAAGGATTCTCCATTTCTTGGTGTCTGAAAATCAAACAGGAAAGTCTTTCTAGAAAATAAACCCATATACTTGCTGAAGGCCTAAATGGGTGAAATTTTTCATTTTAATTGCACAGTCCTTCAAAATATGAATTTATTTGGCCTTAATTTGCACATTTCTCAATAGAAAGCTGCAGAGTATTTTTAGATTGCTTTGTTTGTACTTCAATGGCAAAAAAAAGTCTCGATTAGATTTAAAGACATAACAGAAGGAGCTACTAAAGGAAGAAACCAATATGTTAAATCTACCTGTTATACATGTTTCTATACCAGGATTGCAACTAATTATGAAAAGCAAATTTCCTATATCTTTGGTTCACATCAAATGATAAAAAGTTGTCCCATATATACTTTGTAATTCTGAACCCTGATAATTGACATCTGTGTAGAAAAAAAATCTACACATATATCAAGCAGACATGACTGATAATCTCTTCCACTCTGGCTGTGCAGCTAAAGCCAGTCCAGATGGAGGGCTGGCAGCTCTTCATTTTTTTGATCAAGCAACCTTTCTCTCCCTTTGATATAGCTTGTCATACCGTGATGAATGCCATGGCAGCCTTCTCTGAAATAAGTCACTAGGAGACATCCAGGGTCAGCAAAAAAAGCTAAGCCCCAAATTTCACTCACTAGATGTAAGACTTTCACAAATTCTACAGGCATCTGGGATAAATTGGTGGTTCCCGAATTTAGTTCGTGGTCATTTGACTGTCAAGTGTACAGGATGATGTGTGTTGTGAGCAAAGTGAATAGTGTGGGAATACAGGGCAGGTCAGGCAGCCCTTAACAGACCTCTCCACAACATCAGCAGTGTTATCTTCCCTTCTGCTCTTGACCCAAAGAACGTGCACACACCCTTCTCTGTTCTCACACTGGAGAACTGTGCAGGAAAGGAGCTCCTTTATACGGGGTACATTTTTCCTCCTCTTCCCTGCCTACCTTTTCCAAACATCCTGCACTCATCCATGGTAGTGACACCTTGCTATAATCCAGCCATAAGGCTCCAAACTTTAGAAAATGTCCAGTAGAGCTGAGGATGATAATAAACAGTGGCATCATTTACATATTATTTTTTCCTAAGTAGAAAAGATGCACTTGAGAACCATAAAGGCCTTTTGTTTATCTTTCGTTTATCTTGAAAGCACATGCAAACAAAAGGGAATAAGAGTGCAATTAAAATGAAGTGCAAACGATGTATTTTTTCTTGTGAGCAGAACATAAAATAGCAGTGATGCCAACAGCAAAGTATGTTAACTCAGTGCACAAAAAGCTTTATTATATGAATGATCAGGCTGAGAAAAGAATGCAATATTCTTATTAAATTATATTTATACTATATTCCATTCTGAGGAAAATATCAATGTTAATTTACATTAATATTAATTAATTATAATCTAATTCATATATGGCCAACAAATTAATTAATTTTCTGACTCTGCTGTGTGTATGTGCCAAAGGTTAAATGCCTTTAAAGATACAGTAGAGAAGTAGCAATAAAATGTCTGGTTTTACAATTTTCTTTGATAAAGTACATACACAATGCTAATCACAAACATTTTCACAAAAGAAATAGACTCATCATTGAATTATTTCCAAAAATCATTGGTGAAAACTGTGTTCAGATTCTTTCTTTGTCGTATTTCTTTCCCTGTATAAATCTCATCATGAATATTTGTTCTTCATTAAATAAAAAAATAAAGAGGGGAGAGACAAAGAAAATCAAAATCAATGTAAAAGGTAAGGTCTTAATTTTGGCAGGGATTCCTCCAAAGTTTAGAGCAAGTTATAAATACCTAGGCATCATGGAAAGTCTGGTGATATCATTGCTCTTTCCAAAATGTTCAGAACAGTGGTGCAATTTGAAGCAAACTATGTATTGTTTAGTGTATAAATGCAGACCACTTCTGAGCATCCAAATATAGCTATCAATTTCTGATTTTTCCCATTATTGTTTCAGTCTTGAGGAGTGCCTGGCAATAATTTTCTTGTTGTGTGTAAGCTTCAGTAAATGCTACGCACGCAGTTATTTTTACTTCTTGTTGGGTTTATTCTTACCAACATTTTTATGTAACAGTTTGCAGTCCAACATAACTTCTTGCTTCCCCAATTCTTTGATTCCCTAAGGAGATTTTACTGAAAAAGAGCATAAAGTACAAGAACTGTAGCTTTGCACATCACAGCGTACCTTTCAACCATCCCCTCCCTTCCATCCACAAAGAACAATATAGACAGATGTTGAAATTACCCAACCACAAAGCGAGTGGATCAGTGTGCTGTAAAGATTCCTAAAACCACTGCTTTACCCTCTAGTTGAGGAAACCTCATGGCTGTACTTGAGATACATAGGTCATCACATTTTAAAATTAAGAGTCACCTGTGAAATGTGTGGCAATGGAATAAAGTAAACAGTTCTGGTTTCCAGCTAAGGGTTAAGTTCTTTACTGGTGTAAAGCTGTTTCTCTACAAAAATCAAATTATTTGTAGGCTTGTTAACTGATGCTCACTGTGAGTTGATAAATAAGTTAACAAATTTTTAATTACAAAATTTGTTTTCTATGGGAGGTGTTCTTGCACAGCAGCATAATTCCCAGTCAGTATCTCACACGTATATTAAAATCCTTAGAAATTTTAGAATTCAAAATTATTTATGTCAATTTTGTTTTGGGTGGCAAAGAATTACGACTCACTCAGTGAGAAAACATTTCCTGCTGCTATCTCTTAAAGACTGCCTGCAGTGTTTAACTATCAACTGCTAGCATCACACAGACTGGAAGGTGACCAATGGAATGTGCAAGGAGAGATTAGAATGAATTTTTGACGTGTGTTTTCATTTCATAAACTCTAGTCTCTGCAGCAGCAAGTTTGTCATTTCCTATGTGTTTTTTTTCCAAAGCCAGTTTTGTCTTATCTGATGTTGAAACTCTTCCATGAAGCTTTGAACACTGAGGCATAAGAAAGAGAAATCTGTTGGAAATTTGTTCATGTCTACCTCTGTGCTTGACATTTCTCCACTGATTAGGAACAGCTAAATTTTTAGTTAAGATTTGATTAGCTGTCTGGTCCATGAGAATTGATTGTAAACCATTATCTTTTCCCCATTCACAGGCCCCGGCGTTTAAGCACACACACAAAAAAAAGACAGAAAGAGAAAAAAAAAGAAAGACAGAAAATGGAACAGAGTGGAAAAATGTGTAATTGGCTCTAAAGGTGTCTTTATATTTTGCTGGAAAAAATAGAAATGCTATTGGTGATTAACTTTAAATAGGTCTCCTTTTTTCATTCTAACAATCACCTCATTCAACTCATTTTTAACCTATTTGGGGAAAATGTCAAGCCAAGACAGCTACTGGGACACAAAGCTGGGAAAGGTTAAAAAAATTCTTCTATCACTAATTAAGTAAATACAAAACCTGGCACTAATAAGCACTATTCAAGTTACTGCTCTGTAGGGTCTCAGAGGCACCGCCAGTTCCATTTCATTATCCCAGCCTCCTATCCCAATCCAGCAGAACAGTTTAAGTACATCAAAACACGAGCAGATAAGAGAGCTGGATGGTGTAACTATTCTAACTTTTGAACAGCTTTTGACGAAGTCCCTCCCAAAAGGCTGTAGAGGAAACTAAGAGATCATGTAGTAAAAGGCAAAGTATGCTTATAGATAAGAAATTGGCTAGGAGAAAGAAAACAAATATGAGGAACGGGAAAGAACTTTTCAGCTTCGGGATTCTGCTGCAGAGAGTTGGCACAGAGGGGACACGGCAAAAGAGCTAGTTAATCCAGCTGCCTAGGGATGTCCATTTGCATTTTGTAGCCAGCTGGAAGAGATTAGGTCAATCTTCAGGGCTCAAGCACACGTAGATTTATTCTGAAGCAGCTATTGTACACTCACTTCACACCATTCAGTTAATCATCTCATCTAATTTCCAAGTATAGATAAGTATTCAACTTCACCAGGCCTGAAGCTGGAACAGCACCCATGCCCTGGCTGCCTTGATCAGGTGAGATGCCTGCTGCCTTCAGGTGTCAGGAGGAGGGGAGGGAAAACATGAGAGAGAGGTCTGGGTCAGGAAGGCATTAATGTTGACAAAAGCTGCGTCTGTTCCTCCAAGACTACAACTGGGCCTGACCTGAGCTAATAGCGTCAGCTAACGAGAGCAAACACACCAGCTTCTATGACTTGAACCCTGGTGGGCAGTGCAGATAAAGTGTTAAGTTTGAAGTTTAGGTCCAGCACATCATATCTCCATCTGACTTTAAACTGATAAAAGATAATCTCCCGGCAGGTTAAAAGAAGGGCAGAACTGGCTGACGGCTGAACCAAATGCAAAGGGAAAGAGTCCCTCTGATACTTAGCAGACACCATGGATTTAAGTAAGTTTAAGGATCCTTTCTGCTGTGAACTGTGCCAGCAGTGCCCAGTCTTGAATCAGGAACTCCAGGTGTTATCCTGTGCTCCCCTTTATCAGCATACCTGTGTAGACAGTTCACATTTCAAATCCAATGTCTGTAGGTACATTGGAACAATGATAGCTTAATTATATGAATTCATACAATAGGACTAATGGCAGGAAGATGTGCCAGGGAAGGTTTAGATTGGATATTAAGAAGAGGTTCTTCACCCAGCGGGTGGTGGAGCACTGGAACAGCTCCCCAGGGAAGCAGTCATGGCACCAAGTCTGCCGGCATTCAAGAAGCATTGGGACAGTGCCCTCAGTCACGTGGTGTGAACGTTGGGAGTGTCCTGTGTAGGGATAGGAGTTGGACTCGATGGTCCTTTTGGGTCCCTTCCAGCTTAGCTGATTCAATGTTGCCATGATAATGAAATTAAACTAAATACTTTAACTCCATGTCTTGTAATTTCAAACACCAGCACCTGCTAAAAGAGGACTCATCTAGAGGCATGATTTTCTCTTGTGAGTTTTGATTCAGAGCAGTAAAGGGAAGCAATCCTCAAAATTACAGCACTGCAGGCTTCATCATGTCATTTGGTAGAGCAGAGCCACTAATACTTCAACCTTAAGCATAATGAAAATGTGTCATAAGCAATATATAGCTTAGACGTGGTACAAGTGCTATTATAAATAGCTTGTGTGACACAATATGCAAACACAATGAAAATATGAAAACCAGTGAGTGGTTTTGCATTTTATTAAAGGACTCTGTTCTTTAGATTTTCTTAATTGCCAGCACAGAACATCTTACAGAGAAAGACCTTGCAATATTTCAGATTTAATGACTGCCTTTTCTATTACTGTAGCGTGAATGTCAGGAAAAATTTCTAAAACTAGCAAAATAACTTATTACCTAAAGTCTTTTCTGCCCTTTAAAATCAAATGTTTCATTTAGATCAAGTTTAAGATTGATCCATGTTTAAAACCTAAATTACAAATCCTCAGAAAGATATTCGTAACAGCAATGCTGATAGTCTCCTAATCTGCACCTACAGTCCCAGAAATGAATGCTATGATCGCATCACATACCACAGGTCCAGCTGGGTTTGGGCTAAGCCAGTCTGTGGGTGGGAAATCTCACTGGAGTTTCAGGAAGTAGTATTAAATGATTTAGAGTCTATTTACTCTGCAAGTTTTGCTAAGGCTGTAGTACAGTTCATTACTTCCAGAAAGAATCGATAATATTTTAAAAAGGATGCAAGAGAACTGTCAGCCTCTAACTACAATCAGCCTGTGCAACTTGAAATAAGTAGCATAATTAAAACAAGCTAAGGACCCCTTATGGCAATAGGAACCTATAAAAGGATGTGTTGATGCTGAAAATCTTCATTTTGCTCTAACTACCCACATTATGCAAAGCACCTTTTAAGCAGTTGTTCCTGCCCTGGTACTGTGTTCATACTTGCATATGGTTGGAAACTCTGGGACCATGACAAGTGACTTGACACTCCAGAAAGCCTCAACAGTTCTCCCAGATGACAAATTGTGATCTCAATTGTCAGGTCTTATGAGCATAAAGAGGGAGATTTGTGGAAAATTATGGAAAATTATTAGCATGCAAGTGACTCAGCCAGCATCCTGGTTGGAAGAAAATGAACTGAAATGAATGCGGCATCCTCTTATCACTGTCCCAGGCTGGGTCAATAATCCTGAAATTACACTATCACCAAAGTCAGGTGAGCAAACATTGCACGTAGATAAGATGTAAAATCAAAGTGGAGTTCGAATTAACTTCAGAGTTGTCACAGTGTAGCCCCAACCCCAGCTTGATCAGCAACTAAATACAAGTAGTTCCGCTCTCAATCCCTTCCCCGCCCTGCTCAGGGAAAGGGAAATGAGAGAAAGAGACTTGTGGTTTGGAAACTAAAACAGCTTTAATGAAAAAATAATAAGAAGAAAGGAAATTATATTAATAAGAAAATAACATAAAACATACAAATATATGAAATTGGACCCTGCCTGATGACTATGTCACCACTGATGCTGCAGGGCAGGCACAGTGACAGGTCAAGGGCTGGACTCAGTAGCAGGAGGGAGCTGGACTCAGGAACTGGATTCAGGAACACATGGATATGGCATCAAACTTGAATGCAATAAACTTTTAGCTGTTTTTTCAAAAATCTATGAAAATATTACCATTTTTCAAGCACCCTATTACTTGACTGATGGTTTCATTTACCTTTCCTCTATGACCACTAAAAGCTCAGTCAAGGGACTGCTGATGTTAACAGAAATCTTTCAGGTTGTCACAAAAAGGCTT
Source organism: Dromococcyx pavoninus (assembly GCA_033558185.1). Lineage (NCBI taxonomy): Eukaryota > Metazoa > Chordata > Aves > Cuculiformes > Neomorphidae > Dromococcyx > Dromococcyx pavoninus. Next base: position 1,811,455 of record JAUMJL010000098.1, read on the forward strand.
TTCAACCAAACCCTAAAGGCATTATTTTTATCACTATTTGTCAAGTTCAGCTCAAAGTATTAAAATTAAATGAGAGAACTCAGGTCTTCAAGGCACTAACTTGAATAAATACCAGAAAATTAAACCAAATTCAGTCATGTCTCCAGCAATTCCACTCAAGCCACTGGCATTTCAAAGGTTTCAGATAAAGAAAGAATTTGTCCCAGTCACTGTTTTGCAGTCAATTTACACTCAGAGTTCATTGACTGCAGTGGAAATTCCACCATGATAACCATGACAGAACTGGGAATGATTATGTACAGTTAAGATATAAAGAGCTAATGAAGCATGAATGAATCAGTTCAATATGCTGAATATTCTCTCAGGACTGCTGGTTAGATAATAACTTAAGTAGATTAGGAAGTATAAACAGGATTCGTCTTTGTCTCTATCTTCTAATTAAATAATGACTAACCTACACTAGGAAGGTAGTGATCTACAAAGTTAATCTAAAGACAATTTAAAGAATAAATAAAATTCTAGAGATATTTTCCCATCCAAAGTACTTGCCCTTTTGTCCTGCATTTTGGCAATCTCAAATATAGCAATCTTGCTCAGAAATACATGGAGCAGCCAACCACTGTCACTTCTCATTTATTGATGGTCAATGTAGGCATTTTAGATTTGTAAGAAATTACTAGAGATAATTCACACACCATATATATATACACACAAACTGAATACAGTATTGAGCAAACCTTAAATTTTTCTTTTCCATTACTTTGAAGAAAAAAAATCACTGTCTGCATTTTGGAGCATGAGAAACAGCATGGAAAATACTGTAAGGGACTGTTACACTGTCTCCCAGCACCAGGCTTCAGACACTTCTTTGACAGGTGGGGAACTATTCTTATGTCCTGGCCAGTTCCCCCCCTTCTGCATGTAATAGCCCTTGACTTAAATACAAACCTGGACCATCATATCTAACTGGGTTATTGTCAGTGATAGTAATGGAAATTAATAACCTCTAGTACAGCTGCATGGGTGCAAATTGATGCAGACTGTTACAGGGGATTTAAGATATTGTTTTATGTCCCCAAAAGGACAAGGTGCTGGACAACATTCAGGAGATGGATGGTAGATGTTTTCTTGTTCCCAGGCACTCACAAAGAGCCTAGCAGCTCTTTCACGTGTTAATCCCGCAGGCAGTCCTAACTCAGAATTTCCAAAGACTTACCATTACAGTGAGATGTGAAATGGTTATGCAGTTATATAAATGGAGTGCCATCAAATACAGGGATGTTCAGAGAATTGGAAAACGGCTGCTATAAGGAGCAAAACAAAATTATTGAAACAGAAAAAGCCAAAGAATGTAGAAATAATTCAGTTGTAATAATATGTTACCTAAAAAATTGAAGGTGATGGTAATAAATGTGGTCATAAGAACCAGGGTGACATTGAACCTATTACAGAATTAAAAAAAAATAGTCAGCAATAATCATGACAGATAAGGACAGAACAAAGTACTGTTAATCCTTGTTAGGATAAAAAAAAACCAGTCTTTTATGATCTCACTGCCAAACACAGATTTCAAGGAAAATTACATGTTTTATATCTGATTATTTTCCGTATTTTTATGTGACCAGTATTACAGCCTTACAATCTCTGCATTCTCCACTATCTGCCTTCTGTTTATGTAGGATTAAGGACTATCTAAGGAGCAGAGATTTCCAGAATGGCAGCCCCAGAGCAGGAACTGGAGGATCGTAGCACCAGTCATCCAAAAAATAAAATTGCTCTCCCATTTATTCGGTACCCTGTAAGTTGTAGATAGCCCATGGCAGAATTGTGTATGTAACCCAAGTTGAAAAGAGAGTGTAGATGGAAGTCAGATCTTAAATTTACCTGGAAATTTCAATGAAGTTGCATAGGATGAAAAGCAAAGAAAGAGAAGTATGCATGGCATCATTAGTTGAACCTTCTGTGTTTGTGGTCCCTTACCACAATATAACAATTTTCCATTTCCCACATTGTTTCATGTAATTGTTCAGGACTGTGCTTATAAATACCACGACCACGTGTTACCCTTCCCTCAGGATAGATGGGCTGCTTATTCCATCAGCACTATAACAATTGCTACAATCTGGGAAACACTTAGAGACCTACATTGTGCTGGCACAGAAGAAAATCCCCATTGTGTAGAAGTGTTCTACAGCCTGAATGAGCTGCAGGCACAAAGCTCAGCATAATTGGGAGCCATTTGAAGAGCCATTTGAAGAACTATGTAGATCTAGAGGTTTTACTTCTGTTAGGTTTGGGAACAGCTCGGAAAGATGTCCTAATCTACTTCAGCTCTGTTGCTTCAAAGAATTGCAATGGTAGATAGGAATAGCAATAGAAGAGGTGGTGTAGCAGGGATGACTGCAATCTCTCATCCATAGTGTTAGCTTTAATCAGACTTTTTTAAAAAAAAAATCAAAGAAAACAAGTTGCATTTTGCAACAATTCCATGAACTCTCAGAAGAAAATCATTGGTGAATTAAAACAATATATTTTTAAATAGTAAAAGAAAATGTTTAAGTTCTTGAGAGTAGGAGCTTTCTGAGTACCTTACTCTCATACTTGCTTAGCAATATCTTCTTCCTGTCCTTCCGAAGACTTCTCAATGTGTAACTATCCCAATCGTGTATAAACAGTTGCTGTTTCAAAAAATTTTAGTTAAATTGAAAATAAGTTTGTGTTACCAAGCAGGGATTTCTGTTTACAACTTCTCATTTTGTACCAATGGCTACTTTAAAGAAAACCTGGCATGTTTCTGAGCTTAAAAATTCTTACTTTTTTCCTGGAAAGTAAAAAAAGCTTTACCAAAAGTAAAGCTCTAATCCTTGTTGTTGAACTGACAGATGACAATCATTTTGGATATAACCAAATAACTTTTCTGAAAAACAGATCCCTCACATAGACATCAACTGTTCTTATAAAGTCCTTTTATCTCCTGCACTTTGTGTCTCTTAGTAGTCTCCCAGGTCTCAAAAACAAATCCAAGTTGTACTTGGTGTTGCTGAAAATTTTCAAGGCTGAAAATTTCTCCTTCTTTTTTCATTTACAATTAACCATCTAAGCTGTTGTTTTGTTTACTTGGAAGTAAAGCCATTTCAGTGCAGCTTTTTAATCATTAAATAGGATTTAAATTATTTTAATAACCATTTTTGCATTAAAAAAATCCATTGAGGACACTTATGAGAGAGTTTTAGGTGTTTGCTGGTCTTTATCTAGACAAATTCACAATCACAGTAAGCTCACAGAACAGCAATGATGGCACTGCACCCAGTGACACACTGTGTCCTACAAGTTCAGTTCCTTGTGCCTGATGCACTTCTTTAGGGGTTGACCCTTTAAAATTTTTTTTAAAAAAATAAACTGTCATTGCAAAACTTTATTGAAAGAATTAGTTAAACATTGGGCAACTGAGTATTAACAATAAATGTTAACTAAAAGAACTCTTTTTTCCAGTTATATGGTGCCATGGAACAGTTACGGCAGGATATTTCTGTCCTGTTCTCTCTTCCTCTCAAATTAATTCATGGAAATCTCCCAAGGACTGGAACTCTGGGAGTCCTGCTAAATATGCAGCATGGTACCTGCTCCAGGCAGGGCTGGGGCGCAACACTTGGTCTGTGCTGGCAGTGTATCCTGACTCAGCAAAGCATAGGAAGCTACAATTCCCCCTCAGAGAGTGAGGAGGTGTGGAAGCAGGTCAGCAATGGCCAATATGAGGTTCAGACCTCAGTCTGACACTAAGATGGGAAAGGACCAATGGCTGTCTCTCTGCTCGGTGTTTCCAGATCCATGATTCTACACAAAGGCACCCCAGACCTGCCACGATGAAAAGTCCAGTCTATGCTGGGTGCCGAAGAAATAGTACTGGACCTAATCTGGGCATGGGAGAGGTACACCCTCCTCCATATAACTCTATGCCTGAGGTAAATATCAAAATAAGATACTGCTTTAAAAAAGCCCAGGCAGTGGGCAAAAGAAATATGTTGTTTAATCCAGTAGTCATGTCAAGGATGTGCCAATGATGCATACTTTGCTAACTGCATGAAGACTTGCCATGTGTTTTTATTAATTCATTGTGGTTGATCTAGTTATATAAACAGGAAACAGCGACAGATTAGCTCCTGGAGAGTGTTTCATAGGGGATTTCGTTTAATGCCGAAATTCCCGTCAAACTATCAACTTTTAAAATACTGATAACACAGTACACACTGTGCACTTTTTGAACAGTCAAGCAACGCATTCCCAGCAACACACTCAGAGTCCTAATAATCAAGATTGCATTTAGAGAAGCTTAATTTTCATGCTATTAATCTCGCCAGTGGTAAGAGTAATTATTCAGTATTCACCAAGAAGCAATCCCATAACATGCACGGGGTGCCAGTACGTTAGCATGGTTTGAATGACCACATAGTGAGAAGAAATATTTCTCTCTCACCAGCAAATTTTTATGCAGGTCCTTAAAAGACTGAATTGTATTTGCTGGATATAAAATTCTCTCTACTATAAGGATCATGTATTTCTTTTTATCCTAAATGACCTCCAAAGCTTCCTATCTTCTTTAGTATCATCTTTATGGCCTCCCTTCCACGATTAACTTTCCTTTTATGACTCTATATTTTTTTCACCGCGCAACTTTGTCCAGCACTCAATTCAGCTAAGAATTGTGCAGCCCCTTTCAGGTGGGTAAGGTAGAGAGAGAGAGACAGTATTGGAATAAGGCAAAAAACACTGAATGTTAAGTAATGACTTGTCTTAGTTTTGAATCCATTTCAGTTTCCAGGAAGGAAAGCTCTTTTTTTTTATTTTGACTTCTCTTTGAGGAAGATGTGTCTTCTAACAAATTACTACCTTCCATTGAAACAAATGCATAACAGTGAAAGACTAAATGTTCTCTTAGATGACCTGTCCTATATCTGTAAGTGACAAAACCTTAGTGTTCATGTATCTCACTGTCTCTTCTGTTTGTTCCCTTCTGCAGTCTCCAGTCATATATTTGGACTATCCTGAAGATGAAAAGCATCTATTTTTACTCTATCCAGTACATCCTGTGTCACCATTCAGAGTTGCAGAAACCTCTGTAATATATTTCATGAAATAATAATAAACAAGATAAGTACTAGACTTGGAAAATATTGTAACATGAGAAAAGTCTATACTGTTTTTGAGAATTTACCCTTTGCATCTGATAGGCAAATGCCTGGATACTCTGACTTGGATGTTTACTCAGCCACTGTAAATTTGAGAATTTAGCTAACCCATGAAACTTAGATCCCACTCAGTCCTAACTGCCACAGTGGTATCTTCAATCTTTCTGCCAAGTAATTTCAACAGGCAGCCATGGTGCCTGCCTTTGACTGCAAAGGCTATCTGATTGCTGTTCCTTGCTTGCTTGTTTAATCCTTGTAAATCTTACCTCTAATTATTATTCCATCATTTACCTCAGTCTGTCCTCCAGTTGATCCACCACTACTCTCCATACAGACTTTAACTGTTCCTAAATCTTTTTTAAGAAAGATGTGCACTCTCAACTCCTTCACCAGCTCCTTCAATTCCAAGTTTACCAGAAATGTGAGGTCCTCCAAGTCAGGCAGACATTTTTCCTCATCAGATGAGAATGAACTCGTGTGTGCAGTGTACCTGGACTCTCCTCTTGATTTTTTTAAGGGGCAAACCATAATGAATAAGCCTATAAATCACATTTGGAAGATGCCAAATTCCTGCTGTATGAGCATTCTTAAGGGTCTGAGGTTGCCATTATATTTGCTTCGGGGTTTATGAAGATGGTGAGGAGCCAGGTTTGGAAAGAGGAATTATTGGCTGCAATGAACCTGTCACCTCTGAGATGAATGTGAGTGATCCTGTAGGAGTCAGTACCACACGCACATTTTCTGGCTTCCTGGCATCCCCCAACCAAGGCCAGACTCGGTGTCTCCCTCGCAGAACAATGCAGCCTAGGATAATATAGTGTGAAAGGAAGGCTCATGGTATTCTCTAAGGAACCAAACTACCACAGCTGTAAATATTTATCTTTGAGTCACACAAGCACACATCGTACTTAGTGTAGGTGTGTTCTCTGGCCTTGAAGGCTGCGTTGTCTTCAGAGAGTGCTCAGAGTTATGTTAATTCGTTGTATTACAGCTATTACTAAGAAGTATTTGTCTGTTTTAAAGAGCTATCATAGGTACTGGAATTATTTATTCTGGGGTTCAGGAAAGACAATTTTTGCTGTTGTGCGTCTTTGTTCTGAGAATTTCTTTCCACCATTGACGGGAAACACAAGTTTCCTTGGGCAGGTAGTGCCCTGGGCTGTCTGGTGACTGGAGGAGCTGTCAGAGAAGAGGACTGCTCTCAGTAGCTCTCTCCATGCTTCACACCAGCTTACCAATTGAGGAGGGTGGCTTCTGGTAATCTGCATCTTAGTGAGGTTAAGGGAAAACATCTTGACACAGCCTCTGTTTGCATAAAACAACTGCCTTCTCTGTCTCCCAGGCTTGCCTGGCTAGCATACTGCTTTCTCTCGAATCCCCCTGAGCTTAACTGTTCCTTGTCCAGCACTCCATCATTTAATCTCACTTCATCTCTCATCAGCCTGCCTCTTTCAGTTCTCTCCACATAAACTTTGACTCTTCCCTAGACCTCAAAATTGTTAGAGTTTTGCAGAGTGTGTATGCAGCTGTGTGCACAGTCAGATCCAAGCTCTGCCTGACAACCAGTAAGGTTAGGGTGAATGTTAATGTGTAAGCAATGAGGAAACCATTGAGTGTGACCTTGAATCCTAAGCTAACATGACAGTATAAACACAGTCCCAAGTTATTTCTCGTATGCTCTCCGCCCGTTTTAACAATCTCTCTCTTTTTCTCTCAGGCTCCCTCTTTCCCCCTCACCAAATTTTCATTGCTTCCTCCACCATTCCTCACTCTCACTGTGTGATTGGAGACCTTTTAAGCAAGTTGAATAGAGGTATTCAAACAGTACATAAAGACGACTAAAAAGCACCTGGTCCTGAATGGCTTCACATATGTCTGTGCCGTAATGAAGTTCAGAGTCTGTATCTGGATACCCAGAGGCCTCTGAAATTTTTAAATTAATCAGTGATTCTTTAAAATTATTTCAGTACAGTCCTCAGTACTCCCCTGCCTAACAGAATTGTGAATTCCTGTCCCAAGTGCCATGATACTGTCCAGTCATCCATCTATTTGAACAATCAACAGATTAATCAGTACTGGTTGCCAAAAATATTGACACAAGTGACCTTTGCACACTCAACCACTGCAGAGACAGGATTAAATGCAGAAGATGACTCAAATCCTGCTTCACTTACTTATAGAGGGTAGAGGAAAGCACTATTTTACTAGTTTTTCATTAAATTAAAGCCTTCACAAAGGGTTACCAGATTTCAGCATATGTCCCCACACTGCCGTCACTCTTCATTCTGATTATTGTTTTACAGAAAATCCCATGATTTATTAAATTACTTTTTAATGAACATATAATAGCAACTAACATAAATGAAACTGGAGAAGGCAAGAAGTAATCATAATCATAGCCATCAACTCAGTCTGAAAGTGCCAATTCTGATGCTAATTTAATTTGGGATTTAAGAAGATTACTGCAACAGTATGATATTAATTTCCATTCCCACTGCCTCAGCAGACAGCTAGCATTGGACAGATGGCAATATAACCAAAATATTTTTCTTGTCCTTTATGTACACTTCCTCCAGTAATTTACTTTATCATACTATGGCACATCTGAAGAAAACAAAAATCACAATGTCTACTAGGATTGCAGAAGAATGGTGTCAATTAGGCGTGGATCAGCGGCAGAAATGGTATGAACTGTAGCAGGGTGCTCAATCAAGGTGGATGGAGAGTTGCCTGTGCAAGGCCAAAGCTCAGGAGAGGACCCCGGCAGGGCAACTCTCTCTGGAACTCCAGAAGCGACAGCTGTCACATGGACCCACTGCGTGGTTAGGGGGGCAGTCCCGGAAGAAGCCGCGGGACATTTAAAACGTCTCCCTGGGAGCGCCAGCAACAGTAGCGGGCAAACAGGGTCACAGTAGAGGCAGTTTGCACGGCAGTTCGGGCAAGCAGGCACTCTCTGGCAGGTGGTTGGCTTTTTCCACTCCCCTGCAGCAATGGTGACCAGGCGTGGAAAACCTCTGCTACCAGGAGTGTAGCTATCCAAACCGTGCCTCTGTTAAGGGATGCGGCCGCCCAGACCCAGGACTGTAAGGATGTCTCAGCCTGCTTGTGGTTCCTGAGGACCATCCAAAAAACACCTGTGTGAGGTGTGAACAGGTCCAAGACCTGCTCCTTATGATTGCAGATCTTAAGGATCAGGTAGAGAGGCTGCAGAGTATCCATAAGAGTGAAAGGGAGATAGACTGGTGGAGTAGAACCCTCTCTCCTACCAGTAATCCTCCCCAGGAGGCAGAGGAATACCATATTCCTCACCAACAGGATAAGGTGAATGACCTGGTTGGTGAGGAGAACTGGGAGCAGGTCTGCTCTCATGGGGGTTATAGACCTTCCTTTCAGATGCCACCTTTCCAGCTGCCCATACAGAACAGGTTTGGGTTGCTGGAATTTGACACTCAGGTGGAGGACAGTATTGCAAAGAACTCACCTGAGGAGGTTATTAACTTCACTTGGCCTGTCAGACAGGTCAGAACATTGAGTAAAAAAAAAAAAGGAGGGTAGTTGTAGTGGGTGACTCCCTTCTGAAAGGGACGGAGGGACCTATATGTAGACCAGACCCAACTCATAGGGAAGTCTGCTGCCTTTCCCAAGCCCGGATAGGGGATATTGCTAAGAGACTCCTGGACCTAATTAAACCATCAGATTATTACCCGCTTCTGGTGGTCCAGGCTGGCGGTGATGAGCTAGCTAAAAGAGGGTCAAGGGTCGTTAAAAAGGGATTCCAGGAGCTGGGTCGGTCAATGGATAGGGCAGGAGCACAGGTGGTGTTCTGCTCGGTCCCTCTGGCGGCAGGGATGTATATCGAAAGGAATAAGAGAATCCACACTCTTAATAAATGGCTTAGGGGCTGGTGCCGGCAAAGGAATTTTGGGTTCTATGATCATGGAGAAACCTTTAGGGCAGCTGGCCTGCTTGACCCAGATGGGTCTCGTCTAACTACAAAGGGTAAGAGGATTCTAGCCCAGGAGCTGGCAGGGCTTGTAGAGAGGGTTTTAAACTAGGTATGAAGGGGGAGGGGGGAGTAACTAGGCTCACCAAAGACGTTGCTGTGGAGGGTGAGCCATTTCAAAGGGTGTCATCAGTAACTCAACTGAAGTGCATGTACACAAATGCACGCAGAATGGGGAACAAACAGGAGGAGCTGGAAGTCCTGGTTCAGCGGGAGAGCTATGACATAGTTGCTATCATGGAAACGTGGTGGAATGACTCTCATAACTGGAGTGCTGCCATGGAAGGCTACAGGCTCTTCAGGAGAGACAGGCATGAGAGGAGGGGTGGAGGGGTAGCCCTCTATACAAAGGAAACCCTGGATGCCGTTGAAGTTGAGATCGGTGATGACCAGATTGAGTGCCTATGGGTAAGGGTCAGAGGGGCAGTCAAGTCTGACCTCCTGGTTGGAGTATGTTATAGACCGCCCGACCAGGATAAGGAGGTGGATCTTCTGTTGTTTAAACAGCTGGAGGCTGCCTCTAGATCAGCTGCCCTTGTTCTTTTAGGAGACTTTAATCTTCCGGATATCTGCTGGGAATTTAACACTGCCAAGAGGAAGCAGTCCAGGAGGTTCTTAGAGTGTATTGAGGACTGCTTTCTGTCGCAGCTGGTGAGTGAGCCCACCAGGGGTGAGGTTCTTCTTGACCTGCTGTTTACAAACAAAGAAGGGCTGGTGGGTGATGTTGTTGTCGGAGGCTGTCTGGGGTGTAGTGATCATGAGATAATTGAGTTTCCTGTAAACGATGTAACAAGAAAAGCCAAGAACAGAACATCGATGCTGGACTTTCGGCGGGCAGATTTCGGATTATTTAAGGAACTAGTCAGGAAAGTACCCTTGGAAATAGCTCTTAGTGGCAAGGGGTCCAGGAAGGCTGGATGCACTTCAAGAATGAAATCTTGAAAGCGTAGGAGCGGGCTGTCCCCATGTGTTGTAAGAAGAGTCGTAGGGGCAGACGGCCGGCCTGGATGAGTAAGGAGCTTCTGAAGGAGCTAAGTAAGAAAAAGAGGATGTATCACCATTGGAAAGAAGGGGACGTAAGCCAGGTCATGTTCAAAGATATTGTTAAGTCGTGTGGAAAAAAAATCAGGGAAGCAAAAGCCCAGCTGGAGCTTAAATTGGGCACTTCTGTTAAGGATAATAAGAAGAGCTTTTATAAATATATCAATGGTAGAAAGAAGGGCAGCAGCAACCTCCACTCCTTGTTGGATGTGGAGGGAAATATAGCAACCAAAGATGCAGAGAAGGCTGAGGTACTTAATACCTTGTTTGCCTCAGTTTTCAAGAGTAAGGAAGTCTGTTCACTTGACAGTTGGTCCTCCGAAATGGTTGATGGGGGCAGGGTGAAATATGGCCCTCCTGCAATGCATGAGGAGGAAGCTAGAGATCTGCTGAGCCACTTGGACCCTCATAAGTCTATGGGGCCGGATGGGATCCATCCTAGGGTGATGAGAGAGCTGGTGGATGAGCTTGCTAAGCTGCTTTCCATAATCATTCAATAGTCCTGGCTCACCAGAGAGGTCCCGGAAGACTGGAAGTTGGCCAATGTGACGCCTATCCACAAGAAGGGCCGTAAGGATGATCCAGGTAATTACAGACCTGTCAGCCTGACCTCGGTCCCAGGTAAAATTATGGAGCAGATAATACTGGGTGCAATCATGCGGCACCTGCAGAACGGCCAAGAGATCAGGCCCAACCAGCATGGGTTTAGGAGGGGCAGGTCCTGCCTGACCAAACTGATCTCCTTTTATGACCATGTGACTCGTCTGGTGGATGAGAGGAAGGCTGTGGATGTGGTATACCTGGACTTCAGCAAGGCCTTTGACACTATCTCCCACAGTAGACTCCTAGAGGAGCTGGCAGCCCGTGGCTTAGACATGAGCACTCTGTGCTGGGTTAGGAATTGGTTGGATGGCCAAGCCCAGAGAGTGGTGGTGAATGGTGTTTCATCCAGTTGGCGACCGGTCACCAGTGGTGTCCCCCAGGGATCGGTGTTGGGTCCGGTCCTGTTCAATATCTTTATTGATGATCTGGATGAGGGGATTGAGTCCATCATCAGCAAGTTTGCGCACGATACCAAGCTGGGAGGAAGGGTTGATCTGTTAGAGGGTAGGATGGCCCTACAGACTGGAAAGATGGGCTGATTCTAATGGGATGATGTTTAATAAGTCCAAACGTCGGGTACTTCATTTTGGACACAACAATCCCATGCAGAGCTACAGACTGGGGACAGAGTGGCTGGAGAGTAGTCAGGCAGAAAGGGACCTGGGAGTGCTGGTTGACAGGAAGCTCAACATGAGCCAGCAGTGTGCCCAGGTGGCCAAGAAGGCCAATGGCATTCTGGCTTGCATCAGGAATAGTGTGGCGAGCAGGACCAGAGAAGTTATCGTCTCCCTGTACTCGGCACTGTTCAGGCCTCACCTTGAATACCGTGTGCAGTTCTGGGCCCCTCAGTTTGGGAAAGATGTCAGAATGCTGGAGTGTGTCCAGAGGAGGGCAATGAAGATGGTGAAGGGGCTGGAGCACAAGCCCTACGAGGAGCGACTGAGGGAGCTGGGGCTGTTTAGTCTGAAGAAGAGGAGGCTCAGGGGAGATCTAATTACTCTCTACAACTACCTAACAGGTGGTTGTAGTCAGGCAGAGGTTGGTCTCTTCTCTCAGGTGACCAGTGACAGAACTAGAGGGCATGGACTCAAGCTTTGTCAGGGGAGGTTTAGGCTTGATGTTAGGAAAAAGTTTTTCACTGAAAGGGTGATTGGCCATTGGAATGCGCTGCCCAGGAAGGTGGTGGAGTTGCCGACCCTGAAGGTGTTTAAGGGAGACTGGATGAGGCACTGAGCGCCATGGTTTAGATGATGGGTTGGTGTTGTGTTGCATTATAGGTTGGACTTAATGATCTCAGAGGTTCTTTCCAACCTTGTAGTACTGTGGTACTGTGGTACTGTGATACTGTGATATATAGCCATATAAATTTCCTTTCTTATGTTTTTTTAAAGATATTAGTTTTCAATATGTACTTCTCAACAAAAACTTCAAGATTTTCATCATTGTCCCCCAACAGCCATCATAAACCTGGTTTTCATGGTGGACTACATGTCCTACTTGACAACAAGAGATGGCTTATCACAGAATTAATACGCAATAGAGCAGTAGAAAATGACAGACCACCAGGAAATCCAATTAGAAACTGTATCAAGTCCCTAATAGCATGTTTAAGTTTTGTTTTTCAGACAATATTTGTGTTTAGGGTCAAAACTTTTGATTTTCCACTTCTCCCTAAATATTGATATTTCTGAGTCAGCCCCAATTCTATCTTGATAGTCTGACTCTTGTTACAAGCGCCTCATCTAGACTGCATGATTTCTTTCTATTTTCAACTTTCATTCATTGTGTAAGAAATGCTGTAATGTTTCTAGACACTCAACCATCCTGTGACAGACAGATAAGGATCATAGTAGTTGTTCTTTTCAAAGTTCAATAATTTTAGTAGGCTTACAATTCCTTTCCCTCTCCTTTTATAAACCTGACCACCTGTGACAAAGTGTAACCAGACATTCAAACCATATTGTATTCAGTATGGTTTAGCATTTAGATTAGGGTACTGTGCTGCCATTTTTATAAGCTACTGAATACAGAAAAAAACCCCATGTTGTAACAGCACTGTGGTTTAGTGGGTACACAAAAGAACCAGAAGTAGTGATAGTTCTGGTGAAGTCCAAGGGTACCAGGGACAACAACCTAATGTAGTATTTGCCAAGGTGGGTGCTCTACCGGATCGAGTGATACAAGTGAATTCTTCATTGAGAAGGAAAAGGAGAGCAAGAAAACATAATAAACATTCGGGAATGTATCTATCTGGAGAAGGAGTAAGACACCTGGCATTTTCAAGGACGCAATGGAGGGAGTAAAAAAGTATGCAGGAAAGAAGACTAGGATGAGGAGACAGACAGAGATTTATAAAATGGGAGATATATAAAGTTTATGTATGTGATTCTCAGATTTCAGTTGCTAGAAAACCATGGCTGCAGCAAACATTTCCCAAGAGTCTGTACAGTCAAGCAGTTGGTATGGAAACTGAGATACGTAAGAGTATAACTTCAGAACAGCACTGAGTCAGAGCAAAGACTCTGTCAACACAGTATCTTGCATCTGTCAGTGATTAATAACAGTTCCTTAGAGAAAAAGCAGAAGAAAGACAACAGGTACAAAGTTACCTCTACCTACAGTGTACTTCCTGTAAATAGTTGCTTGGGAGGAAGATCCTCCTGAGACAGAGGAAAGTTTGCAGTCATGAATGGACCTGGATATGTTTCCCTTGCTATATAAACTGTATTTGGTTATCCATAACAAAAGTCTCATAATTTTTTAATTGCAAAAGAATATACACCCCTTTAAATTTTTATAACCACATTGGTTTAAATTTTATAACCTTCTGTCTGAAAATGTCAGGGGAAGCAGCCTCTACGCTTCATGATTACGAACTTTTTAATCCATTTTACCATAAGGAGCAGACTTTCTAAAAGTCACAACTCACATGAAGACTTCCAGATCACTCCCATCACAAGGGTCTGATTTGATACCCTTCTTGTGCTTAATGACACAGGACTTCAAGTCTGACCATGTTACTGTCTCCTCCTCTGTATTTATGTTTGGCTCACGCTTCCACTTAAGTTAGTTCAAAATCTTCTGAAGCAAAATCACACCAGCCAACTCCCTCTTCTCTCCCTACATGACAGATAAAATGGCCAGTTGACAGGAACTTCACGCTGAGCTATGAAGAGGTAAGTGCTGCATTACAGAAGGAAATGATCACATAGTTTTATCTCTTTAACAAGTCATTCCTGCTCTAAAAATCTCTAAAGTGAGCCCAGAATGTGAGCATACAAAGAGACAGCAATCTCTTAGGATTATTTGTTTCCTGGAGGACTTGCCAGTTTCACTGGTGAATCTATATACACACACTACATTACACTATGCTATACATGGAATAAGAATGACCCAAACCCTTCACTCTTCACGACCACCCTCACAAGCAAAGTGTTTGGAAAGATATAGCACCTGAATGAGTTCAGCCTCCCTTCACTACTGTCAGCAGAGCACATTTTGTTCATCACAACTCTAAAAAGAGTCAGTTCAACTCCCAACTACTTGTCTGGGCAAAAAGCAAGGTGGAGTCAAGTCAAATTGAAGCAAAAGCTTCAAGTTAATCACCGTTTCCTGCTAAGTTACCTCTACTGCTAGTCTGCTGCAGGACACCAGAGAGCTTTGCATATTAGCTGGCCAATCAAAGTCAATAATCAAAGATCTAGCAAAAAAATAGGAAGAATAATATTTAAAATAATGGAAATAATTCTAAAATCATATTTTTTCTCCCAAATCAGGTGTTTTTTTCCATACTTCCAGACATCAATTATAACAGGCCAGCAAGCCTGACTCTATGCAAGCAAGCTTCATTGCCTCCTTCAACCAGTAATTTTAAAACATTATAACTCATCTCAGATTGTCTACAGCAATTTCTAGATAGGCTGATTTCCAGTAGTATCAAAAAGGCAATCTAAGCAGCATATTCCTCTCTTTACCACTCCAGTGAAGAATTTATCTTTTTTTTCCTGCACTGAGCTTGAGGCTGTTAGACAGCTGAATGTCACACCAACCAGCATGACTTCCAACACCTCATAGCAAGTCATTTATGTCTGAGTGATTGTTTCAAAGCAAACAATGCCGTAAGTGAGTGGTGCCCAGGCCCCCCACAAAGGCAGACCACAGGACCTTACTCATCGCTTCTGCAGGCAAATACATGCAGTATGCACAGCAAAGCCCACCTGTTTCAAAAGAGTTGTATTAACAACACATATCCCTCTCAACTATGTTGGAGACACACAATATGAGTCTTCTCCCTGTCATGTGTAGGGCATTTCAACTTGCCATGCCTCACTCCTGGCTGATGTTGTTGTGAAGGCACCTCCATATGAGCAGGGAATCACTATGGACCCAATGAGTAGCACTGACACGTTGGTCCCCATCGCTACTCTTATGAGGCCCACAGTCTCTCCTGCTCCCCTCTTCAGTCATGCCACTGAACATAGAACTACAGACTGTGTGTTGAACACCTTCCGCCTTAACTACAATAAGTAGCTCCACTCTCATCAGCACAAGAATTGGGACTTATTGAAAGAAAAAAATAGATCATGTCCTTGTAGAATTATCTTTCTGAGCACAGATGTATTCCCCCACTTCACTATGATCCATCATATTCCACCTAGCAAAAAATCTGCAAATCTGAAGTCTGTCTTCCCATCATGAGCTAGGAATGCCGTGGGTTATGCAGAGTAGTCAATATCAACCAGAAAGGGACAACTCTCCACAAGGACAATTCTACATGGGGTCTGTTACAGTTACGGTTAAGGTTAGGGTCTGGGGCTCACTGCCGTGAGTTGTCCGTGCAGAGAGTTGTCCATGTAGAGTTGTCCCATGGAAAGTTGGCTGCTGATGGTTGTCCGCAGAGAGTTGTCCTAGACCCCAATATCAACAGCAACCAGATCAGATAGAGGTCTTATGCCTTGAACCTGAGCATCTGCAAGCCCCACAGACTACAAATGTAATTTCTCATTATTCCTTAGAAGTTTGATTTTACTGTGTGTCTGTACATAATTAAACACTCCTGATTTCAAATACCACAGCATCATAACCATTAGCCCATGTTAGATCCCTTTTATAGCAACCACTCTCAGATTTGGATAGCATTCTGAAAATGCTAAGCTAAACAGTTCAGCTATCTTTACAAATATAGTGAGAGGAAAAATGAAATGACATTTACAAGCAAGGGAGAATTTCCTTTTCAATAATTCCAGAGAAGGCTATTCTTATGGCAGGGATTATAATAGGAATAGGAAATGGTATAGACTTAACCCATTTTCATTACAGCCTTAAGACTGCGATTTTGTGGTTGTAATCTAATGTCATGCCTTTGCTATTAGTAGATTTTCTCCAGAGTCCAGACAGAAGTAGACATGTTCAGAAAGACCTCAGGAATATCCTGAGTTTCTGGCATGAATTTAAAATATAATTTTCATTGGATTGGTGCTTTTTTTATTCCTGGGTGGGGGGTCCCTAAAATTAAATATAATTTACCTTCAAAAGAAATGTTCTTACCTATGTTTTAAGTGACACAGAAGTGCCCTTTAGATCCTATTGCCAAAACCAACATTCTGTCATTTATATCTCAAAGTTTACTTTGCAATACAGTGATCATCTACTTACAAGTTTGATATTCAAATTTAAGAGAAAGGAAAGGAGTGCTGCTCCTGAGCACCTTCAGGTCCACTCTATTCTTCATATCGAAATTCAGCGAAAGATCCCTATGATGTCAATGGGAGCAAGATTGGACACAGGGGACAGGTCTTTCTCTGTATTCTGAATGATGACAAAACTAACAGTCATGCCAAGTAAACACCTAACTCTAATAGCAATGAGGAAACCATGCATAAGTGTTGTGGCTTTTATTGGTATATTTAAAAAACCAATGTATTTCCACAGTTTTAAGGCTCCCTCCGAAACAGCTCCATGTCAGAAGGAACACTGAAAGATTACCTTACTTTAAGAAAGCACGATGACTCCAAGACAGCCCCTGTATGTGGAGGAGTACACTGGCTTCTCACAATCGTTGCATAGTGCTGACTGCTTTCCCCTCCACACCCATCACTTGACAGCGTGGAATTGAAGGAATGTCTCTGCTCTCTGCCCTCATGCTTTGTCCCCAATGGGGTGATGGAAAGGGAGTGAGAGTGGAACAAAACCTACACCTCATACATATACAGCCCAATTTTCTTCAAACTCCCAAAGAGATTTTCAAGTGAGGCAGTAGAGCGGCATATTGGTTCATTGCCAGGCAGAATTTTGCCCCTTGCTGCTATATTTATGGATACGATTTCTTGTTGGGTTTGCTTTTCTGCTTTTTAAGCCAGTAGCAGATGGCTCACCAGCCTGATTTCATCTGGCAATTCCTGTGATCCTGTATTGCCTTCATCGGACCACTCCATAGCCACAGTATGGGGCAGTTTCAGAGCTTTCTGATGCATAATTGTCACAGCTATTCAGAATCATAAAGTGAGATACTGACAACAGCAAGTTATTTTAAGTTCTGGGCTTATTTCTATCCAAGGTTTTCTTCTACATTCAATTTCTCCCTAAGCTGTGAACCATTCAAACTGTACTTTCATATAGCTGAAAGCAGATTTGATTAATATGATTTCTTTGTGAAAATCTGAGAAGATTAAGGAGCAGTGATGTAGAGAACATATGCCCTTTCTCCACATGACATTCTCTAATATTATACAGGGGGCTGCAGATCTTTCCAGTCATTATATTGTTCCCACTAGTGGTATCTAAATAGAGAAAAATCTATCATCAGGGAAGAATTTCATTTTTTTCATATTATAGTTTCAATCTCAAGTGCAGGTCAACAAATCTGCAGCCGTGTATTGATTGCATTCTGTAACTAGGCAGGAAAGGCCACATTTCAAGGGAGCATTTGCAGATTGTTTTTCCTTTGTGTTACAGGGTCTTTTTGTGATGGTCCCTTAGAAAAAAATTAAGATTGGCCAGATGACTTCTATGCTCAGTGAAGCAAAATGCCAAATAAATATGTTTAGAGGCACATCAGTTAACTGTGCTTTCTCTGTGTATCCTGGAGTGTTGCTAACCATGAAAACACTTTCTAAAATCAGTGGGGGGAATAAAATCACTCTGGCATTGATTGAATATGGTTTCTCATCTGTCTCATGACCTTTTCCATCATATATAATTAGAAAAGGAAAGGTCTTAGCTGCATGCTTGCGATACCATCCAGAATACAAATACAAGGTTTGATTCAGTGCTGTGACAAAATGAAGGCGCGCGGTCCACAGATTCCAGGGTATGCCCAGTGCCAGTATTTGGTCCTCAAAATAGGAAATACAGACCATGCCAGCACTTTCAAGCTGATGCCATATAGTATCAGTAGGTCTCTTAACTGTTTTAGTGTAATATCTTGAATTGGATTGCACATTGTAGGGGATGCATATGGTTTGCAACCAAGTACAGGGCAGAATCACATCAAACCTGTCAACTGTATGATACGATCTTTGTTACTTGCTGCTGCAGGGATGTTTCTATGTCGACCAGTAAACTTGATTTGCTAAGTAGTATTTAAGAATATAATCATTATGTGTTTTTCGAAAAGCGTTTATATGAGACACTTGCGGTGAGTCAAGCTGCTGCTTCTGAAAGACTAAAACTTTGGCAATCATACTGACCATAGGCTCTGTGCAATAGAATTTCTGATTTTGACACCTACATTTCCTTGCTTTTGGCTGGATTTAGAAGGTTTGCATGAATGCAGAGCGTGACTCCATATATTCCTAAGGAATTATACCATAGAAATGTATGCCTTTCCCAATATGAAAAGTAGAGAAGTTGGTTGTGGGATCACCATAAAAAAGTTAAACATATTTCACTTTCAGATACAGTTCTATTTACATGTTGATGGGAAAATATTCTAGCAAAGCACCAGAAAAGCAATGGTAGGCTTGTAGCTCAGCAGAAAGGGTGTGTTGGCTTGCTCTTTGTAGCTCCTGTGCAAAATAGCTTAAGAAACTGATTAAGGATGGCTAAAACACATCTTCAGTATTTAGGATGCTGGATTAGTTCAGATGATAAGCAGCTGTCACCCTCTTATGTTTAGTTGCTGGTGTCTATGTTGTTTCCAGTAGACAGCTGCCCATATTGCATAGGACATGACTAAAACTGGTGCAGACCCAGATGAGAAGCCATTGCATAGACCACATGATGGGTGGTTGAAGAGACTGATCCAATTTTCAAGACTGCCATTCCCTCTAGAAATCTTTTCTCATAATTTGTGTGAGGCCATGGACTATAGGAGCATCACAACTGACTGATAATCTGTGCCTTTCAAAAATCATACACGCATACAAAAAAACACCTTTTTTAAAAAACAGCTGATATTCCCTCCTGATTTCAGATACCTGTTCAAATCTCTGAGGTCTCTCTGCTCAAACCTCTGAGGACTCTGACAGGCTGGTTAAGTATCTTGCATTTTTTTCTAATCTTGCTGAAGAAAAAAAATAGTATATGCATTTCAGTAGTTTGTAAAATGTAAACATCTCCCACTCATTCACAGACCATTTCTACTCCCTGCTTTGACTTCTGGCTTTTAAGCAGGCCTTGATTCTGTTCTAAGAGACTGACTTTATTCAGTTCCTACAAATAAGAGATTTGTACGTTTAGTGGTATGCAATTGCCCCAGTTGTGAATCAATGCAGTATAATTTGTTTTGGCATCCTTATAAAATATTTTAAACATAGCTATGAAGGGAAGTAACATTTCAAAACAGAGGATTCTAGATAAAGTTTTTCAAATTGTTTTGAGCAGAATTATATCTGGATAGCAAAACAATATGAATATCAGCCTGTGAGCAAAGTTAGAGTACACGGTGGGAAGACTTTTTCAGAGTGGATGAAACATGTATGAATGGTGATTCATTGCATTTATAAAAACAAGTAAAACCCCCAAAAAACCAACAACAAAGAAAAACCTGAGTTGCTGTTGTTTTTGAAGCCCCAGTCTTATTATAAAGAAAACAAATGTAAAAAAATATGGTTTGCCTGCAAAAGACATGATATAATGCCACCTTCTGGTTAAATTGTGAAGAAAAATATACTATCTTTGTATTGACAATTTTTACCTATTCTCACATGGGTTTAACTAGATCATTTTGTGTATGATTTCACAATAACCGTACTGTCCGGTACATTATAGTATCTCCACTACTGAACTTTCTGGAGCAGTCCAGCCTGGAATAAAGGTGTAGTCTTGCTTCTCAGCAGTTAAAGTTGAGCGCAAGTATGCATCTTAAGATAAGAATCTATCTATTTCACACTCCAGCAACGGGTTTTGACACCCAATTTTAACACGCTCACTTTTCATAGGCCATCTGATTTTTTTTTTTTTGTAATGTTTTCTTGTTCAAAGATTTAATTATTTTGGCAGCAAATATAATTTGAAATTAGGACTTTGTGAATGTTCTCTTGAGAGCCTCCTGTGCGAAGGCTCCAATAGAGCAATACAGCTAGAAACTCTTAACTCTGCAACATGCAGAGACATTTTCATAACAGCTTGGAGATAAGAAAGATTTAAATATTTTCCACTTTAACCAAAGTAAGAATCGTTTGCCACTATGAAAGCTAGTAGCTCTTTTAAGATAAATTCGATAACCCACATCTTCAATTCTTTTGAACTGTCAGGTGCTTTAAAATAGTGACGGGACCAAGGTAAAATAGTATTACTGCTTATTAAAGTTAATACTTGGAAGATACCGTGGACACACATACATGCACACACAGACTCACATCAAATTTCTTCAGTCTCCTTCAATACAGGGGCAGAGTTTGGCCATTCTCTCCCACTTTTAAGAAACTCTAGGACTGACTTCAAGCTTCTGAAAAAAGGTTCCTAAAACCTTCAGCTATTACAGGATCATTTATAAGAAGGGCACCCCCCTTATGTATCAGTTTACTGTCCCATCCCTTCTCTCCCCGGCTGCATGTTCCAATAGCACATACCTCTCTAAGGAGTTGAGCAAAAGGAAAAGCCCAAAGGAGACTTGAGCATGGTGGGCTGGATTGGTGTAGCTTCCCAATTCTGATTCACCAGCTCATTGGGGAACCCCATTTGCCTTTTTCATGTTCTCCACACACACCAGGTGACACAGAAAGTGATCAAGGTGTGCAAGGAGAGGCAACTGCTGCTGCTCCAGAGGAGTAGCACAGAGATGCTCCAGGAATGCATCGGTATAACACAGCCCACAGTTATTGCAACACACTTCTACAGCTTTAGACTTACATATATGAGAATTGTCCCTGACAGGCAGTAAATTCCTGGACAAGAATCTGAGCTCTTTATATGATATGAGAATAAAGCTGATCAATGGAGAGAATTATTGTATTGTAAAACTACAGCAATGAGGGCACAGTGACAATTAGTGGATATTTATTCAACTGATTTTCTTCAAGGAATTTTAATGAGGATTTCACAGTCCATAACCACATTCTTTAGATTCAGTAAAAATGTTAAATTCTTCTGTTAAAGTAATGTGACACTGTTTTCACTGCATTACTTCTTGCAAGGGAATGATATTTTAGTGAGAAGAGAGAGAAGAGAGTATGACTGTTTCTTCTTAGACATCCTGGGAATGTTTTCAATTACTTTATGCTGTGGCCGTGTCCCTCAGCATGCCACTGAACCCAAGATAAAATGGCAATGCCAGCCCCATAGTGAAATTCCTTTAGCTTTCCCGGTATAAGTTTCCCTGTGCTCTCCATGTAGCTGGCAAGAACATTGTGCATAAAGAACAAGGAATGCTTCTGGTGGGTTTGGAAGTGTCAAAATCCATCAATTTTATGCAATAAGTTCCAAAGTTAAACTAACTTATTTGCAGTTGTGGCCACCACATGTTATTGTTTGTTACTGTTACAGAAAAATTAATCTTTTGGTTCCCAATGCTTAAGATTTAATTTTATTACTATAGCAGTGGGATTCAAACAAGAAGAAATCAATTAAAAGTCTGGAAACTCAGTACGTGTCCTAGCGTCAGCCACTGACCTACTCTGCGATCTTCATGGGCTTCATTTTTCCATGCTCCTCTTCCACTCTTGTCTTGCAGATTGTAAGTAACGTTTTCAAAAAAGATTATCTCTCACTATGTGCTTCTACCTATGCCTTGCTTAATGAGGTGCCAAATTCACTGAAGCCTCTAAGCTTAACTATACTATATATAATAACATAATAACCCATAATGCACAGAAATCATCCTTCACAAACTTAAAATTAGGGTTCGTTATTCCAGAGTGCCATTAGTTTCCTATTATTCTGACACAACTGCTCTGCAGTTGTTCACAAATGTGTCCCAGAGCTTTCAGACAACATGACAGCGTTTAAAATGCAAAATGTGAAAATATCTTTCAGCTAATCTGCACCAAATCATTCATTACTGTGGTCTTTTAAGTATTTCCTTGTATATGGCATAGTCTACTTTTTCTGCTGCGAAGTTTAAGGTAAACGATCACAAAAAAGTAAGTAGAGCTGTGTGACCCCCTTGAACACAACAATATACACCTAGTTTTAAGCAATTAGTTTTTCCATAGATGCTTATGCCAGACCACTGCAATTTATAGCTCTGTGAAGCAGAACTGAAATTTCAAGTTGGGACTTCACTTTCCTTCTTAGTGTAATTCTACTACACTTTATGAGACTCCAACAGAAATTAATATAGCCCAGTAACAGAAAATTACTATCTGCTGCTTTGGGTTTGGAAATGCGTTCTGAAAGGAAAATATCTTTCATATTGCAGACTTTAATGTCTCTCAGTCACAGTAACCCAAGTCTTGATTAAGCAGGCATTTCACGTGAATGTCTCTTTCTCATTCAGTCAGTTCCACCAGTACCAACGAGATGACCAGGTAAAAATAACTCAATGAAATAAAATCTGCAAGATTTTTCCACTCCATGGAAAGGTCATATGTTTCAAAAAAGGATATCAGGGAGCCATCAGGAATAAAATAGTTGTGGATGTTCAGTTGAAGATAATCCTCTGCACCAAAAAGGGGTGAAAAAGGAAAGTGAAAATTCTGAACCTTAGTAAGTGCTGAAAGGGAAATCACAAAGACCAACAGCGAAGCAAAGATTATAAATAGCAAGAAGTGTCAAAGAAGATGGTGATTAAATAAGCTAATATGTATTTTGTAGTAGTTATGAATGAGTCTAAAACTAAATTTTCCAGTGTAAACTATAATGGTATAATCAGAAGCCTTACATGAAACCAAATCTCTCTGTAGAAGCTGTGCTGCTACAGGGACTCTCAGTATCCTGACAAAGATTGACAAGTTCTAGAGCTAAATCTGAGTGAAGACCTAATGCAAATATAGACTACACACATCACAGAAAGCAGCATTGAGGCCTTTTTATCATAAATTGCATAGAACAGGTATAGATTAATAGACTCATAGAAGCATAGAAGAGTTTGGGTTGGAAGGGACCTTCAAGATCACCCAGTTTCAACCCTCCTGCCATGGGCAGGGACACCTCCCACCAGACCAGGCTGCTCAAGACCCCATCCACTGGCCTTGAACACTTCCAGGGAGGAAGGAGCTTCCATGGGCAACCTGTGCCAAAGCCTCACTACCCTTATTGTGAAGAATTTCTTCCTGATATCTAATCTAAATCTTCCCCTCTTCCAGTTTAAAGTCATTCCCCCTCGTCCTATCACTGCTTGCCCTTGTAAAAAGTCCCTCCCCAGCTTTCTTGTACCGCGTTCAGGTTCTGGAAGGCTGCTATTTGGACCCCCCGAGTCTTCTCTTCTCCAGGCTGAACAAGACTGTGTCTGCTTTCCTTTGGGAGGTAGCTGTCACTATGTTCGCACAATAAAAAAGCAATTAGTAAGAGCAATGATTTTAGGTATTGGTGATCCGGGCAAATACTTCCATCTTTTACAACAAGTAAAATACATGGTTCTGCACTCTTATGCATGACATAGCAAAGGCCAATGGACCAGCCCTCCTTGTAACTTTAATTACAGCATGTAAATGAACAGGTTACAGGCTGAAGCAATGCCCTGCCCACAGACAGTGTGCAAAACACCCTCCTGGCCTGGGCATGGCCTCAGGGACAGTGGGCTACAGACTGGATGGCAGGGGTGAAGACACTCTGTTTTGGGCCGGAAGAGAATGAATACAATGTGTGCAATGAAGGTGAAAGGATGAGGTTTGGCCTATTTTATGTATTAGCCAACGTTTTTTCTGTGAGTGATAACTATCTCTAATTAGCAATAGCAAGATATCAGCAGTGCGGTACCCAGCTTAGAGCAGTGCCTGGCATCAGACTCAGCTCAGCCAGAAGTGCCACACACTGCATGGGGGAGTAAAAGTCCTTGCTAATAATGTCTATGGGGACTGATGCTTCCCATAGGCTTACGCCACCTCACATACCCCCCAGGTGTCTAGTTAGGAGAAAATGATGACAGCTCGGGCTCGTGGGGATTCACTGCCTCATGAAGGAGCTTCCTTCCCTTGCAGCTTTCCCTCAAATCAACTTGCAAATAAGCATGTGGGGAACTCACTCCTCTGCATGGCCAAGTGAGATTAGAGACAGTGTTTTGTTTGTGTGGTCCTTTTGGCAAGCATCCACTGAAGTGAATGATTACCAAAAAAGTCAGTTATTCTAGCTATTCTTCTGTTAAAAATAAACTGCTTTTTCTTAAAAAGGAATCAACAAAGCAAATTTTCCATTAAAAAAGAAGTAATTAAACAAATTTCAGTTTAAAAGCATGTATCAGCACTGAAGGACTCAAAGAAAGAGAAGAAATAGGGAAGCCATAGCCAGACAAAAAAGAAAAAGGGGGATGGGGGGAACTGAGCTCTTCTGTGTGTTTTCCTTAAGCTCAGGAAGTCAAAACGATCATGAAGAAGAAAGGGAAAATGTGGCATCTGCATTAATCAGAATTAAACAATTAAAACAAGAAGCTTTAATAACTGTGCAAATTTAATTTTTTTACCATCTCCTTTCTGTCCTTCCTCATTGATATTCATGGGGAGGTCGCCATTATTTGCAAGCAAAGATAAAAAATGGTATTTACTTTTGCTCGAAAATGCAGCTATAATTTGTTATGTATGCAATCAATTCAGTGTGAACCACTTTGCAAAACATAACACAACCCAAAACAGAGCTAGACAAACAAGTAATTTTTTTTAGTTTAGTCACTAAAGAAAAAGTTAAAGAAAATGAAATCAGTTGAGTTTTAATCAAAAGAGATATTTTATGGCTTCAGAAAAACAGAGCAATTACTTTTTTAGGATCAAGCTAATCTATAGTGATTTTTGCTTTCATTTTAAAACCTTTTGTCTTACAGCAGACCATTATTAAACACTAAGTTTATTTTGCAAACATCAAAAGTAAAAATCCTAGCATTTCTTAAATGAAACTTGGTTTTCATGAGAAAATTCAGGAATTAATTGCTTCTTTTTTATGTAGTATCTGGTTTACTCTTATTCAGCTGAAGTCATCTGCAGATGATTCATATTCCTAAAAAAATTCAGTTCCATAAAAAAAGTCTGGTTTGCACTCTTCACCCAAAACATTAAACACAACTTCAGTTAAAAATAGGAGCTACTTCCCATTTGTTTGGAGTTTAATTCTGTACCTGAAGACTGAGGACATATTTTGAAAATGACTGTTTATTTGCTTGGCTTAGCTTGACTTTGCTTGGTTGAGTAAAACCAAACCAAGTTCCAGTAGACCCTGGACAGACATATATTTGGCTGGAAACTCCTGAATGCCTTTCCAATGGCTTTCCTGCTGAGTGCTAAAATCTCTCACCAGGTGAGAACAACTCTGCTGGTCAGGTCTAATGGCTCTGAAAAGCCTCAAGTACAGGACAAGTTTATACAGAGCTTCGCATAATACAGGCAAAATAGAAATTTGCCACCCCAGATGTCAGGATTCAAAGCTGGGCTACACCTGTCAGGGGTGGCCTGATGAGAGGCCAGTCCTTATGGCTGCTAGTAGAGTGGGAAAACAAGGGAAAAACTGCTGCTGCAAATGGACATCCTCCTTCTGTCCCCACACTAGCAACTGCTCCAGACACCTTAGCAGAAGCAAACATGAATTTCCAAGTGGTGGCAGAAGGAAAGTGGGCATAGAGACATAAGGATGATCATAAATCAGACCAAATGACCGTTTGGTTCAGCATCCTGCCTCTAACAGTGGCCAAGAGAGGCTGGGGAATTGCACAAATGAAGAAAAACACACAGTAAAGCTCCTCTGGCTTCTACCATTCTATAAGCTCCAACATTTTCTGAGCCAGAAATAGCATCTTTGTGTTTTACAGCCCATAATGGATTCTTCTTCTGTGGATTTATCTAATCCCTTTTGAAGCCATGTAAACTTCTGGCATCCTCAGAATCCTGTGCTAATGCTATCAAACATTTAACTACCCTTTCTGTGAAAAAGCTCTGCTTTTTTTTGTCAAACCTGCTACTCCATGCCCCTATTTCTCCTACCTGCTTTGTGCTACTCATGATTTTTAGATTTCTATTCCCTCCTTCCTCAGGCATCTCTTTTACTACTCTGGATACCAAGTTTGTGTAGTCAATCCTCATTTGGAAGCTATTTCTTAATTTTGAGCACCCTGACACCATTTTCTAGTTCTGCTTTATCCTTTTTGAGATGTAGGGGACAGGAGCACATGCAGTCTTCAAGTTATGTCCACATCACAGACTTACACAGTACTATATTGATTGTTTCTACTTTGTTCTCTATTCCTCTCTTATTAATCCCAACATTCAATTCCAGAGTCAACCCCAGGTGCATCAGTTTACATCTTCCAATACTGAAATATATCTGCCATTTTGTCAGCCAGTCAATATGTTAAGATCCCTTCAAAATTGCCCTGAATTATTAGTTCTGTTTAAAAAAGTTGTATTACTTCAATTTGTTGACTCCCTTAACCAGGCTTAATATGTATTTGAAAGCACAGAGCTCAGCAAAGACCTCTGTGGGTTTCCATTGATACATCAACCAGCAAAGCCTATCAGTTCCCTTTTTGTTTTTTTTTTTCTAACTCCGAATTTGTTACTTAAACATGCTAGGATGCTTCATTTTGTGCCACAGCACTTGATTTCCTTAAGAGCATTTGATTAAAAGCTCCTCAAAAACCTTCTGGAAAACCCAGTAGAACGTATCAATAGGATTTTCCTGTCCAAAGCTGATTGATTCCTTCAAAGAAATCCAGAATAAAAATAAGTCCCTATGTAAACACAATGCTTGGGTCTTAGTATACCATATGTGTGTTCACTGGTTCTGTTCTTTATTATAACAATCATATTTATATATGTTCATTGGTTCTACTTTTTAACGTAACTACTACAAATTTGCTAACTGCAAACGTCAGGTTTGCTAATATGTATATATGCACAACTCCCCATTAAGCTTTTTTATTTCCAAATTGTGTAATTTTCTTTTCATAAGCAAGGGGAAAATTTTGGAAGAGTGTATGCCATAATTAATAGTTCACTCATTTCATCGCTAATTCCTATATAACTCTAAAGTGAGCACCACATACTCTGGCTGATCTATTACTATTTCTAGTTTACAAAACAATTAAACAAGCAAAATATTTTTAACTATCCTTATCCATTTTCTTCAAAGACCTCTTTTACTCTTTTGCCAACACTTCAGTTTGTACGAGATCTTCTGAGACATCCCAGTTAAAAATACTCTGGGGCAAGAACCCACCTAGCCTCCCATTCTGAATATGGCTTTAAACAATTATATTTTCCCCGCTTTTATAGATATTATAGTTTTCATAGCTCTGTTGTTCCCTAAACACTACCTCGTCTTTGAAAAAGCATTTTAAAACTCTTTAGCAAAAAGTGCAAGGATAGTCACCTCATTATCCAAATATTACCCCATCTGTATTACTGCCTTAAATTAACACAGGAAAAAAAAAGGATGCAATAAAATATTACTCAAAAATTATTTATTTCTTAATGTCTAATGGTGATTGTGATGACGGTAATCTTGACTTCACATCTTTTTTTTTTCCATCACATGACAGTTACTTAAATAAAGCCACCATAGAGAGCATGAGGACAGGCCAACCTGCAGTGGAATACAGGGAGGATTTGCGGAGTGCACACCCAGTGTACTCTCCTTATTACTGTTCCACTCTTCCTCCTTTGGGGAGATTACTGACAATGACTGTCTTTGCTACTCAGGCAAAACTACTCTTCTTTTTATCTTCTTCACCTTCCCCAAAGCATCTATGAACTCTGAACTACAATCTGGCCCCATTTATTTTATTTACAAAATATGACAAGTCAGTATAAACATTCCCAGTCTCCAGCAAGATCAGTTTATGATTTAAAATGGGGTAAAAGTATAGATTAGATACTGCTGAATCTCACTTTGAAGTTGCCATATTTAAGTAAAACATTAGTGAAATAGAATCCTTTGTTTGAAGCAGGGGTTGATAAATAAAGCAAAAAGGAATAACAAAAAGGAGATTCAAATACACAATGTCTACACGTATTTGCTTAGATAAGAGTGCTTCCCACCACTCAGCGCCAAAGGCATTTCCCCCCTCATTGAGGTTTTCACAGGAAAGAAACCTGGCTGGGCAAGCTAGAATGATGCTTCTCCTAATCCAAACACTTGGGAAGTAAGTCTAAACCAGTCAGAGTTCACTTGCTATATGGAGGCCAGACAGTGACAGGTACTGGCATTACGTCTGAGAGTTGCAGCTTCTATGTACCTTAGCCATAGAAATGACTAATCATACCTTCCACCAAAAGCAAGACTTAACATGTACTGGTGTAGGAAAAAGGTAGCTGTTAACATGTCGTACATGTGGCTGTGAAACTTACGTTCCACTCGCATACAAGTGAGTAGTTTTTCTGTAAGAGGATGACAGCTTAACAGTGGAGGAAGGTGTTTTCCATTGTAGGTCAAAGGCAATCCCAAATTCTGTGGTCCTGCTGGCCACGCTGTTCTTGATTCAGTCCAAGATGCCATTGGTTCTCTTGACCACCTGATCACACTGCTGGCTCACGTTCAGCCGTCTGTCGACCAACAACCCCACATCCTTCTCCACCAGGCAGCTCTACAGCCACTCATCCCCAAGCTTGTAACACTGCATGGGGTTGTTGTGACCTAAATGGAGGACTCTGCACTTGGCCTTGTTGAACATGATATATACAGAAGTGCAGGATTTACAGGAAACTGGTATCTAACTTTAAATTTGAGAGCTAAAGTAGCTCTTAACTGGGTGGAAGTTTTTCTAGAATGTTCAGTAAGACCTAGACTTCACCCCAAATTTCTTCATAGAAGTAGCATTGATTTGAGGGCTTGCATCAGCTACACGTTTTTTATCAAAGCATCCTTTCTCACCTTCATCCCACTGCTACTGCCCCTGCTGTTACCGTGGTGCCCTCTTATTCACACCACGATATTGGTTTCCTCTGAAATTGAGATTTGAGTTCAGGATTTTACCAATAACTTTCAAGGTTCTTCAAGTCTTGACCCCTCTGTTCTTGCATAACCTGGTGTACATTTTTGTTCCCTTCGTAACCTACTTTCTGTTTCTCATTTAACTCTGCCCTCCCATCACTTTTCAAGTTAACTCTGTAAAATAACAGCTGACCCCAGTAAGGTGGAACTCGGTTTCTCTTGATATCTACAGATTTGAGAGATAAATTCCTTCCCTCTACCTCTCCAAGATTTCGATGGCCTGTCTCATAGGGTACAAAGTGTGGTCAGGCCATGTGATGTGGCTTTCATTCCCCTCAGACCGCCTCTGTCTCCAGTTTTTTAAAGTTAAGGGCAGGCTGTAGAAAAGAATCAGAGCTCACAGCAGAATAATTGGAGTCATCTGAGACTCACACAAAGGTCATGCAGGTTAGTGCTTTTGAGGAATCTGTGATAAGGCAGTGGCTGAGAGGTACTTGAGATCCAAGCCAATCTTGCTGCTTAGTGTAATTTATGGCAGAATGTTAAATAAATTTGTAAAAGGACCAAACCCCCTTTGCACTGTGGTTCTTATCACATGAGTGTTAATGTGCAATACTGGACATGCAAAGTTCCTGTCCTCTTGTTTTCCTGAAGAGTATTTGTAGATTTTGTTAGAGCCTGACACCACAACTGAGAGCTGCCTTCCCACGCAAATAATCCTGAAGACACCCCAAGTATTTTTAAAAATCAATTCCTCCTTGAACTCACTGTTTTTTAAAAGAGTGTGCTTTGCTTTTGAGAAAATTATGTATTGACTGGAAAGATGTTATTTTCATCACTATTAATTTAGCTTAGAAAAATATTTTGATTACTTACATAATTTTTTATTTCAGGAAACTATGGAAACAGTTGCACTGCTCATAGTTTTCTCAAACTACAAGAGGAAAAAATGTCATTCCATATTTTTCTTAAATACCATCTTTTTTTTTCATTACTGTCACAGGTTAATTTCATCCTGCTTATGAATTTTATGACCACAACATCTAATCACAGCAGACAATCACACCAAGAACAATACACAGCTGTTTCTTACTGTAAATCATTGTTTGCCTTCCAGCAGATTCTTTCAACCAGGACTCCAGTGTGGTTAGCACTGAAGAAGGATGCCTGCTCTAGGATGCTTTTGTAAGTAACTTCATTATGCATTTATTTTAAGCCAAGACTTAAAAATTAATGAGAACCAAATTCTAAGTGTATCTTCAACGTGTTCTTACTGCCCTCACCAAAGTGCACAGTTTTCTGTATTTTTGACCAAAGTTCACAGAGAGAAGGTTCTAATATAACAGGAATGAAGTGCACACCTTGTGGGGCTAAATTTCTTTGGGCAGGAAATGGAGACCCTGGTGTGGTTGAAGAATTTTACCAGACTGGCCTGGGGTTTTGCAAAAACAAACAAACAAGAAAAAGAATATATTTGTGCTCTGACCTTAACATCCCTCAGAAATAACAGTGTGTTTCTCTTTCTGTCAGCGAAAACTTCTCACCTGATGCCAGCTTATCATCATACAAATCAAGTTCAGAAGTCATGCAGTGGACAGAGACTTTAGCATTCAGTTTTCTAGTAACTCTGAAATTAATATAAAGCAACCAATAGTAATCTCTATTTTGCAAAAACAGAATTCAAACCTCTGTTTCAGCAGTTTCTGGAAGTCAAGCAAAATAGCACTTTCAAGGGTATGTTTGGAAAATCAGCACTCTTTCATTCTATTTGCAGTTCACCTTTCCAGCTGTGCAGCGCCCTGACTTGTGTGTACCATTTTGGGGCAGTCAAATATCCACAGTGATACAACAAAGCTCAAACTTCCATTAAACTTTATCAAATCAGGTGATTTGGGCCTTTCAAGGAAAAGTTCAGTTGAGCCCTGCCTTGGCAAGAACAAATCCTTGATAAATGTTTATCTCTTCATACCACATTTCTCTCCTAAATTGACTGCCGTGTCATCAAAAATGAGTAGAAATCCAAATGGATGGAATTCGGAACAGTGACTATACCTAAAATATGAGTTTTTCCTAAAGGGAACGATTTTTCGTCAGTCCCTCACAAGAAGCCTTTACTTTATAGGCCCAATTAAGCAGTGCTTCCAAAATTTGCTTTCTGCACGCTTTATGGACCTCTTCAGTGATTGCAGGCTTGCAAATATATGTTGTAAACATTCCTTAGGAGTGCAACATCCCACAGCATAAAGAGCAGCTCCAGGAATTTTTTTTCCCCGTTCTTTTCCAGATCTTCTGATGTGTAGCAGATGGTCATTATTATTTCTTTTTTCGGTTTTTATTCTTTTTATCTTTACCCAAAGTATTTCACCACTGCATATTTGTACTGTCAAATAGCACCACGGTGGAATTATGCACACTCCTGGAATGTGGGATCATCTCTTCAGTTCTTTGCCCTTCCTACCACTTCCAGATAAATTCTCACTTTTTTCTGACATTCCACTTCTAAAAATCACCTTACAAACACTTATACTTTCTCATTCTCCCTAAAGCACAGTCTCCATAGTTTAGAATAATTTTCAATTCTACTGTTGTTTTTTACTTACTTCTCATTTACAGTAAAACATCTGCACACAAAAATATTTATAATACACAATACCCTTTGCCATAAATTTTGTATCAGGAAGCACCTCAACCTGGACAAAACATACAATACCACAAGTTTTCCAGTACTGATGTCATCACTAGGTTTGACTTTGATTTGGTACCTTGTTTTCTTCCTCCGTACATAATCCTGCAGGCCTGAAAAATTTTCACACACACTGTTCAGACTTCCATTTCTCTTTTTACAGGACAATGACCCTCTCCTAGGGAAATTATCCCATCCTTCATTTTCACAACGGCTCTTCAAACAGAAGATGCCATTCAATTATTGTCATACAGTCTGATATAGATTTTAAAATTAAACTTATGGAAAAAAATTATTGAAATATGAGACCTATTCCTAACATCTGTAACAAAAGCATCAGCTGGCACTCAATTATTTAAACAGTTGGTCTTCATTTACACTACTCTACTATACTGATGCACAATTTATTGTTGGACTTATTTATTCAGTCTGGCTATGATTAATTTCACAAAGTTCATCATTATTCAAACAGATCTTCCAGTGCAGACAGGCTTTACATTGCAGTCTTATCATAACTTTTAAATAAGCTAATGTATTTCAGCACAAATATTCTCTATCATTTGCAATTACACTACAAGTCCATTCATTCTGAGCAATAAAGCAAGAAAAATTTTATTTACAACTTACATTCTTCTGAAGATAAACATGTTTATCAAAATTCTTGTTATGGTTTGTGTTTGTGGGTTGAGGTTAAAGAAATGACAAATTCACTTTGGAAAATACATTTCTTCAGAATGTTTTACCCCACTTCTGGTCCCAAGAGCTACGCCTTCAGTGTGCTTGAAAAGATTTCTATATTGGCAACAGGAGTGTGAGTTTTAATTTGAACAAAATAGGTATTATAGAAGAAGATGCATATGAAAGCAGCAAGAAGCCTTTGAGGTCCAAGAGGCCTTTATCATCTTCCTAAGGGGCCTGTTTAGCCCTGGTACGAAAAGTAATTTATACACATCTAGTCTGCTTTATTTTCATAGGAATAATTATTTCTTCCTGTTACAGTCCTCCTTTTGCAGCTTTCTCCCTAGTGAAGTCTAACCTTTTTGTACTATATAGTTACAAAACACTGCTTGCAACATTAATTTCAAAAAGGTATCTCAACCTTCTTTGAAGGTGGCTATAGTTCAGTACATGAGGTATTTCTCCCGCATCAAGTTTTTTTCCAAACTTACTTAGCTATTTTTATCAAAGATGATTGGAATTGCTGACAGTACAAGAAACAGAAAAGATGGTGTCTCACAAATGTATAAAGCAATAGATCACAAGTGACAGCCTCAGTTGTGGGTTATTGTTAGTTGTATACACTCCTGCTAGAAGTTATCCCTCTACCTAATACGTACTGGGACATCCTTGTTACTCTTTTACTCACACAGTTCAAATGTCAATCTAGCTAGCACAGTAAAGGGCTATGGTGGCAGGCAAAAAAAGGCATCCAGAAACGGTCTTATGCCAAAGCATTGATATGAAACCTAGATTAAGAATATGCTTTTGCGAGAGCTGGCTGGATTCATTTGTGTATGTGATTAATCTCTTGGTTGAAACTGGGAAGCTGAGAGCAGAATGTAGTGAGTGAAAATTCCTACACTGAATGACCTCTTAACCAATTCATACAGGGCCAGGTAACTATAGGAAAGGAGAATATTATTTTTCCAAAGTTGTCAGCCGCCTTTGCTGATCTCGGGTTTGCAAAAAGAAGCTAGGCATTTTCTCTTTGTTACGCTTTCTTCAATAACACACAATGCTTCTGTAATTTAAAATCCTCTCATTACTTTGATACTGATTGAAGCAGAACATGATCTACTATCCTTTTCCTCTGGAAAGCTGTTTTATATCTGTTGCACAGAAAACAAACCATAAAAATGTGGGTTTGTCAGTTTTGTGCAAGTAGACAGGACTTAAAGACATGTGGGGTTAAAGGTTGAAACACTTTCAATTCATCATCTAGCTCTAGTTATCAAGTGTTTGGCTGTTCAATTTTGCAAGCACAAGACAGCAATTATATGTGGAAATTGAGAAATTACAACTCCTATCAAGTCCATGTATTTATACAAGGGCACAGCTTTGAAAAAAAAAATAAACCCAGATTCAAGGTGTGTATGAGGACATACAAGGACTGAAATATGGTTTAAAAGTGTACCTTCCAAAGATAGAATCTGTTAAATGTTTGTTGAACAGAACACACACACACATACGGGGAAAACAGTGGTTCTAAAAATGCCATTAAAATGAATAAGCATTTTTCCATATTTTTATGGGTAGCTGACTTTGATTCTTTCAATATACAGTGTGTCTGAGCATTTCCAAGAATTATTATTATCCAGCTCTGGTGTGATATAAAGTGAGTGAAAAGCACTGAGTTGAACAATCCACAAACATACTTAATGAGTATTTAAACATGAAAACTGTGTTCACTGCAAACAAATGCCAGGGTTTACTAAATTTAAAATCATATTGTTTACATGGGGTTTGATTTTCAGAAGGACAATCGCATTTTGTACATATAAGAAATTGTTCCAATATTCCAAGCAAACCTTTGCAACCAGTCTGTTATTCCAGGATTGATCCTCTTTCCAAAAACCAAAAGTGAAAGTAAGACTCATCTGTTAATCATTAGAAGCTTGAAACTATTCTTTTTTATTTCCATTTCTTCTTCTTTCAAACTCAGCCTTCTTACTCTCCCCTAGATCCATAGGTGAAAGTAAGTTGAGAAGTTTGCCTCCTTCTCAGTTATTGTAAATGAGCATCACCTCAAGTGAATGATCTACAGGTTACAACTCATGCAGATTTAAAGCCAATAGTTGGGCTAACCTGGGGCTCTCTACATCCCCAGTTCATCAAAGCCTCTGTTCTGCTCAGAAAAAATGCAGTGAATTCAGGACAAGACCTTACATGTTCATCCAGCAATGCTTGCTGAAACTTGACAAGCTCTTTCTTAAGACACATAGACAGGTAAATATTTATAAGGCAATTTTTTCTCTACTAATCTTTAAAAAACACACCACGGCCATTCGGAACACAGGACTATGGCAATAATTCTAATGGGACCTGAAAAGCCTACATCTTTTGATTCATCTTACCCAACTGAAGGACTTTCATTTGGATCAGAGAATTTTCTGTGAGCTGAGAATTTTAAGACCCGACTCTCACTTTCCAGAAGGTTAACTTATGCATGAAAACTGCAAAGTTTGCTTGCAGAAATTAGAAGCCCATGTACATATTCTGTCTCATATATTCTGTCTCATATATTGTCTGTGCAGTCTAGGAATCACAGATGTTGGCCCGTGCTTTCTTTTTCATTGTGAATACTACTCTCTTGAAAGGATGAAAAATGTTGCTACAGTGATTTGGGGACAGAATAGCGAATTAAGTAGAAACAGTTACATTAAATCTATTTACAAAGTTGCTCTGCATGGCTGACTAGGAAGAACTGGCATTGGCCATCAGAAGGAATTTAAAGTTAACTTCTACTAAGAAGTATTGTGTATGCTTTGAGGTTTACAAAAAATACGTTATACTTTATTTGAAGTATGGTTATACATTAGAAACAATATTCACTTAGGAGTGAGACTATGCCCCAATTTTGCATCAGCAGAAAGTCCCAACACAGCAATAGTCCTACGATCAAAAACCCCTCTGCCAGTGCTGCTCTCTTCATGCAGGGTATCTGCCTAAGGTATACCATCAAAAGAAGACATCTGCCAATATTAACTGTGAGTCCATTTCACAAATTATACCAGCAAAAACTTTTTCATTTCCTAGGCTCCTGAGGAATGACAGAGGAAGGATTCCTCTAGAAAGGAAAATGAACCAAGTATTTCCCAAGTATCCAACCATGCTGCAGTGAAGGATGGGACAATCTTCAGAGATGGGGCAGGTTAGGCTGCTTTTAGCCTTTTATCAAAATTTCCACTGACCATTCTGCTACAGACCATGTCTCCTGCCACATGTCCCCCACAGTGTAAATTCAGAGGCATAAGCAGTATTTGACAAAAGGAAAAAAAAAAAACAGTGCAATTTGGAATGAAGCAAATCCAAGTAGCAATACTACTTGAACGATGAAGTTACTTGAAGTAACTTGCTGAGGAGTTAGCATAATGTTCCAGAAGCATAGTCTTGTAGAAAGAAGCAGGAAAAAAAAACCCTCTTTTAGCTTTTTGTCATGTTTTCTCAGCTTCATATTTCATTATGGATATGTGAGATACAGTGAAGGCAGAGACACAGAAAAGGTGAAAGAATCAGTCACTAAAATAATATTTATTTTAATCATCTTGATTAGCTTTAATTATTATTACATCAAGGAATTTTTATTATATCTTTGGCATATAACAATTTCAAAATGTGCCTCAACTCATTGTGCAGCTATGTGAAGCAAAATCTCTTGCGTGTGCCCTTTTTATGTTAGCAGTTGATAGCAAAAGTGATAGAAATGGCATTAACATCATTCAGCCCATTTATAAAACAACATAAAGGCACAACCACAACACAGGAGTTCTGGGTTTAAAAGTTATTTGTTAACTCAAAAGCCAGCTGACCAAAAAGCATGTGGTGAGTGACTTAGGCATCTATGAATGGAGATCACACCAGGTCTCTGAAAATTTGACCTTCATTAGGTTTGCAGTTCTTCTTTCTTATACTATCAGAACAGTGTTATAATTGTTTCATTGTAACTAGTTAGGTTTAATGTTAGATATGTCTGGTAGTTCAGATATTCTTATCTTTCAGAGCTCTGCATTCAGCTCAAGTTCAATGCTGTGGATCCTTCAGCTGTACTGGAAATCACCAGTGGATATTCTTCCCTCATTACACAGTGTGAACTTCCATTAACATCAACACTGGTTTGGTGCATAGAACATACGACATAGATCTATACTGCAGCTCATAAAACACAATTTTGCTTCCCATATTAAACTTCAGTTCTCTCATTGATTCTTCTGCTATTCACCCTTCTCAAGAAAAAGACTAAATTGCTTGCAGATTTCATTATAAAATTATAAATTGAGGACAAAAAAAAAATCAATGATGGAGACCTGTAGTGATTAATATGTTATTAACAAACAAACTTTCCCAATCTTCCCATGTGTAATTTGCTCATGTTGTAAGAGAAATAGAAAAAAATAGCTTTAAAAATACAGAAGTGAAATATAGTCCTTTATTTCTGGGTAAGAGAATTTACAAATTTAAATCATTAAACTATAATCATACCCTGAACATTGGAAGGATTTGCATTAAAAATATCAGGTTGAGATTAGGTCAATGAAATTAATCACTTGTTCCCCTGAAGGAGTAAAAGGGTTGAAAAATGCTAGAAAATTGAAAGCTACCATGAGCAAAGGGACTTGGGGAATTCATTTTAATTCACCACAGCCAAGTTCAAATACAAGCTGTTCTTTGTTATTCAACCTGAGGTATTATTTTTCATACATAGGCTCACATCTGACCAAGCCATAATCACATACTGCAGAGTTTTCTTTATCTGATGGTAGAAGTTTCCTGTTTTAGCTATATATTAACAATGAACTGCATACAAATGGGGTGGTATCCCAGAGCGGACTATATTCTGCTCACCTAACCACATCTATCAGTGTATTAAGTGCCTCAAAGTTGGGACTTGAGCAATGGGTAGTAAAGTTGGCCTTAAGTCACTACTTTCTCCCTTACATGGGCCTAACAGACTTTTTACATTGTGAATTCTTTGCTTTTCCATCAGAGCAGACAGCTCTCCTGCAGTTGCCTAAGAGAAGGTTATGAATTGTAATAATCCCTTCTCTCTCATCTGTGTTTAATAATTGACTGCGCTGTCTAAAATAATGCTTCTCAACCCCCAAGGTACGTTCTGCCCATGAGAAACAACAGCAAACAGCAAATGCAGCCATCTCCTCTCCAAGCATCCACATGCTATAATGATGGGCAGAAACTTAGTAGAAATTATCTAAGAAAATAGGTATGAATTTAAAGGGTTGAGAAGGGCATAGGAAAGGTTGTGTAAAGGGCACATGATCAACCACTTAAGAAGTAGTTTGTGACTCAAATAGAACATGCTTGTGCTTTTGGATTGGAAGTGACCTGATCCACCTGCTCTGAAAATCAAGATGCGCCACAGAGATTTATATTCTTCCTTTAGCCCTGATAAAATTAAAACCAATTAATGAGGTCTCTTTTTGCTTCAGCGTCGTATATTAGGTATCTGATTTTACAGCTACGAAAGTGGGGACAGCTGTATTTGAAGACTTTGAAGCAATGGAGAGAATTGTTCAATACATGATGTAAAAAAACACTTCCAAGTGAAACCAGCTGAAGTTCAAAGATTTTTTTTCATGGTGTGCTTTGAAAAAAATACCAACTCAGGAACTATAGTGAAGTAGGGAGTACATGAAGAAGTATATATGCCATTGCCCACTCATAAGCAAAATCAAAGGCCACATCCAGTATTTGCAGTGAAAAAAAGTTTCAGTTAAAATATAACCTATGATAGCACAGCTCCATGTTATTGGCACAACATGTCTTTGTTTCCAAGAATTCAAGAATTATTAGCAAGAAGCTTTTGTTTATTTATAAGATTTCCACTGAAGCTAGTTTAAATAGTCATATTTTTAAAAAAATATTTCCAGAAACATATAGCGGTCATCTGCACACAAGTTTATTCCTGAAAAGACATTTGTGAATTTACATCCAATATAAATAAGGAGCTGCTAGGCAATTAAGCTGGAAACGTGCATTTTTCAGACAGAAAATAAACATTTGTTTTGAGCTAGTTGATGTACAAGTACCATGATTTAGAATTTGAAAACATAACTTTCTGTGCACAATGTTGAGGCTGAATTTCTGCTTGAAAAACATTGTGTAAGGGTTCTTGACTATGTGGACTTTATTTCTTCTTCTCAGCATGGAAGGTGCTAATCTTCCACATGATTTGAAAGGTAATCTTCACTAAAATCTCCCTCTTATTATTACCCCACATACAAGACCTTCTTAATGAGCTGTATCCTGCCATACTTTTTCAGGCAAATGGCCATTTCAGGTCAAAGGGAATTTTGCTTGACGAGCCTTGAGGAAGGACTTCAGGAGTAAATGTAATTTCTGGAATTAGTTCTTATCATCTAGGGATGAAGGTGAAATTTATTTTAGCCTACCAATACTTGGATGGAGGACACTGAAGAGTACTATAGCTTTGATTCAGTAACTCTATGGTAAAGATAGAATTTTCTTTCCAAGTCCCCATTTTCAGTGTTTTGCTGAGCTATTACATTTGGCCTGAAATATTTTGTCCTTGTTTCTATCCCCACTGATGTTTCCCATCTTTTATACTCTTCATATTTGAAGACTATCCAGCTATTCCTTTAAATATACAAGACCTAAAATAGTGTAAGGATATTTATTTAGCTGAAGATCTGTTAAGATATCTTTGGAATAGGTTATGCAGAAATTATTTGGCTTTAAAATAACACATGTAGCATCTATGCAGCTCCTTGTGAGGAAAATGATTTTTTTTCTGACAGAAAAGTTGTGAAAGAAAAGAACGAGATAGTTACAAGCCGTGCTGTTTCTAAGATATGTAAGGTCCTGGTCCAGCAGCTAGCCAGAATATGACTTGCCATATCTATGTGAAACCTCAGTACCATTATTAATAGGCAACTGCATTAGTGTGTCTACAATCATTAGCCTTATACTTACACAGGCCCATGTTCTCTTCTGGGAATATAAAATGAGTAACTGAGGAAGGTTGTGACACAAGGATGTTAATTCTGTAGTTTGTATGGACTAAAATTTTATTTCTTATGCACAGGAAAAATGAGATGTGACATGTATGCTGGGCTTGCTAAAGCAAAGGAAAGATAATATAGTTCTTCTAAACGTTATTTTCTTTGAAATAATACCTCTAGATTGCTGCTGTGCTCAAAGCTACTAAAGCTTAAAAGAATAAACCATTACAATTTTTTAACAGTAGAATTTAGGTGTGGTTCCCCAACCTGCTTATGGAATAAAAATGTGTTTGGAAGGAGTTAGCTAATGGTTTCTGAGCTGTGCTGTACCACTCCCTAAAATCTGTAACAGCATTAGCAGCTAATCCACATCATTCCATTCTTTATAGCATTAACTTTCAGCCACATTAATACTTGTCTCATCTGTGTTATTTACCTAGTTTTATTTCACAGATTGTTTTAGAGGAAGAATGGGACGGGGAGTAGGTCCATTAGTGTCGGTTACATACAATGATTTAGATGCACTTTTGGTTCTACAAGTCCCTATATTGCTGAGTGCCAGAATCCAGGAAGATAAATCAGAATAAATCTTGCTGCTCTTGACCAGTAACTTACATATTTACCCTAGATAGTCAAAATTGTTCGCCCTCAGAAGGAGAAGTCTGTGCTTACCAGGTCTGGTTTTATGTGGTACAGACATTTTTATAGTCTTAACGTTAGCTGCACTTTCATAGTGCTCATCATAGCTTCAGCTAAGGGTCAGGACCCCCTGTGCTAGATACTGTACAAACACAGAGTAAAATTCCTGTCCCAAAAGATTCAGTAAGGCAAAAAATGGGACTCACTTTGGTAGAAAGAAAGGGGCATATACCAAAACAGTAACAGGCTATCTGTTCACTAGATAGAGTCAACACTTGAAAGAGTTGCCTAACTTCTACTCTGCATTCCCTGCAACATACTCAGAGAGATGTAAAGTAATGCTGGTCTTACAATTGATATGTACCATAGATTGAATTTGCACCCCTTATCTCTGGTTAACAAAAAGACAGCTCTCTGTGTCAGGGAAACCATAAGCTATGAATGTCTGTTTGGAAAAGAAGGGTAACTACTGCAATAATAGGTGGAATCCAAACCCTTATCCTAAACAACATATGCTCTGACACAAAGGCTTCCTGTTATAGAAACACACCCAGAGAGGTCCCAGAGCGTTTCCACGTAGTCCTACCCCTGACAGATTTGCAAATAAAGATGATGAAGGCATCACTCCAATCCAAAGGCAGAAGGAATATGTCCTACCTGTCAATTACGGCAGTGCATCCCAGCCTCCAGATCCCACTTTATTCTCCTCAAAAAACAGTTTATTTCTGTGCAAGCATAAAACTCTCACAAATACACATAGATCTTCCTTCACTTTAAATGATTTTCCTTATGTGACTTTTAACCTATACGTCTAAAGACTTTCATGGGTGCTCAGAAACACAATTATGTGCAGAAAAGCCAGTTTCTAGATGTGCAACATGCACGTAAAATCTTGAACATCTAGCCCTCAAGCACCTAAATCCTCACTGTAAAACATAGCAAAGTCAAGCTAAGAATAGTCCCCTGATGCTCTATTATTCCTCATAATTGATTTTCTATACAGATTGCAGACAGAGGTTTTGCAGAGTCAGCTTGTAAAAAGGACTAAAGTCTCCATGGCTTACTTCCTTGTTAAATAAGATTTAAAGTAATAATATCTCTTGAATACATGCAAAATAAGACAAAACCTTCCACATCTTGAAGGCTGATTTAAAAAAAAAAATCTAGAAAGTTGTCCCTGAACTAAAAAAAAAGGCAAAAGGAAAAGCAAGGAAAAAAAAAGAAAATAAAGAGTAGAAAAGGAAAAGAAGGAAAAGAAGGAAAAGAAAAAAAAGAAAAAAAAGACCCCCATATTTTAAGCTTTAAATTTTTCATAAGAATCCTGCTTATTTAAACCAGACTTTGGAAGCCTTGCTGTAGTTTGAGACCATAAAGCAACAATTTGCAACGCTAAAGATATTTCCTCTTGGAGTACTAATTCAGAATCCTTTTTTTTCTTTCTTTTTTTTATTTAAGAATATTTTCATTGGAATGATTATATTTTTTTTTAGTTCACTTAAACAAGCAGTTTCTTCTAGAACTTCTAGCTTTCTGTTAGCACTGTTAAGTACTTCATCTTCCTTCCTATGCACTTACACGTCATGTCTGGAGTAGAGCAAAATAAGAACCACATGTTTCATATAAACAGTTAGATGCTTAGCATATAGATGGTGCTTAGCTGGAACAACTATAAAGGAATAAAACAAGGAAACAGTAGGTGAAAGAGTCAGCATCTTAGTAAGAAAGCAGGAACATAAGTAATTAATCATTAATATGGAAAAAAGTGGACAGCTATAGAAGGAGGAAAATAGTTACTACAAGAGAGGAAAAGATTTCGCTAAGCTTCCATTTGAGGTGAGCCTCACCCAGCCACCATTTCAGTCTTGTTTAAAATACAGATCCAGGGCCACACTCTGCCCTGACAGAAACAGTGTCAAATCCTAAACACTCATTTTCCACAGACAAAAGTAAGAAGAGAATTTGTCCTTCCATCATTCCATAAGTTTGCTGAATTCACTGTTTACATTTCAGTTGTTCAAAATTAAAGACAATATAATTCAAAAAGGATTTTGATCTTAATTGCATCCAGTAACATGCAGAGTAACTCTACTAAAACAAATTCTGATAATTAATTTTGTTAAGTAAACTTCAGTAGTTATATAGATTTATCATGGTATAATTCAGATTAAAAGCTAACTCAGTCAAAAGCCAGACTTGTCAAGCTTCATACATCACACATGAGACATTCATCTGGCTCCATCTCACTCTCCTCAGTGTGGTGCTTCACAGTCTCAGGCGACCACACAACAGCTCCTCAGCTTCCTTCCAGCTCCAGAATCCAACATCAGATATGTGTGTTTAGATTGCCAATAAATTGTGTTTGGCAGATAGGGTCGTGGAGGGGGAGGGATGGTGGAGCACACTCCAGAGCTGGGAACGGTTGATGTTGAGGGAGACACCACCCTCTGAGTCCCGCAGGTAGGCAGCAGCTCCCCAGCTGCAGCCTCACAGCACTGCCTCTTCCCCATCTGGCCCCAAGCTCTCTGTTCCCTCTAAAAGCAGAGCAATCCTGTAAGAGCAGATCTGAGCACCTAACCTTGCTGATAAAAGCATTCAAAGGAAATCACTTCAACAATTCTCATTACAATGAATCATTTGCTAAACAGAACCACAGGCTGACAAGTAAGGTGTCCTCACAGTAAGAAATTTTGCATTTTCTTAACTTTTTGTGGAATATGAGAGTTCATAACTGTTGAGTTTTCCATGGTGATCGCCATGGTAATACAATACAAATTCAGTGGATAGTGTCTGTGAAATATATTTTCCTCCTAAAAAGAAAAGAAAACCAAACATTGAATGCTGCTAAATGGTTAAGGCATATTCTTTATTTCTTGGCTAGCCAGTCATATTCAGGCCAAAAAATGAGAGGCAAATGAAAACCAGAAGGTTCTGAGAACAGCTATCCCATAAATACATTTAGCAAGTTTTTCAGTATTTCTTGTAATGATGCATAAGAAAGACTGCTGCTTTCTGAAAAACTTTTGTAA
This sequence comes from Dromococcyx pavoninus, assembly GCA_033558185.1. Lineage (NCBI taxonomy): Eukaryota > Metazoa > Chordata > Aves > Cuculiformes > Neomorphidae > Dromococcyx > Dromococcyx pavoninus. The sequence continues at coordinate 1,854,783 of JAUMJL010000098.1, forward strand.
TAGCTACCTGATTAGTGAATATCCTACTAAATGAAATGCTGTTTTATAGTTCCAAATTAGCTAACGACAATATGTAGTTACAGTCATACGTTTTGTTTTCATTCACAGAGATAGACTTGTTACTCTGAGATTATTTACTAAAAATGGAAAAAAAGACAAAGTGATTAAGGATTTATCTTGCTTCAGGCTACAAAAAGGTTAAGAGTCAGATTCTGCCTCCATTTTGCTGGGTCTGGGAAGAGTTGGGGCTGGGAGACAGGGAAGGAAGTCAAAGCACAGTGGACTTTACTTACTCTTTTATCTCCTCCTGTTTCATCCATTATCTTCATCAGCTTAGTGAAACTGTCTTTTAAGGATAATTGGGAAGCAGTTAAGTTTAGAGCAGCCCTGTGGCTGTCCTAAAACAAATGGTTGGAAGGAGAATCATAGAAAATAGCCTCATTATTTTCCTACATGGAAGCACATGGGACTTAATAAAAAATATACAGAATTAAAACCAGAGAAATTTCAAGATTTCCTGGCTCTTAGTTCTGTCTGAAACCCCTTATTCCTCATCCAGACAAAGAGGTACTTCAGAGTTCCATTTAAACTAAAACCTCTAATGGCAGACTCTACCAGATAAGGGTATAGGTCCTTGGACTACAAATCAGAATGTAAAAATCACTGAAATTCATCAATGAACAGCTTTCCAGTTCACTGTCATTACTGTGACATAGACTGAAAAAAAAATGTTTGAGGCTAAATTATAAAGAACCTTTCTTGAATTTTCCTGGTAAAAACATAAACATAACTATTTTGGGGGGAAAATACTTTCTTCAATTTCTTTTATTTCAGGATTCTTCCCACTCTTAAAGAAAAACAAAAGCTTCAAGATGATGAAATGATACATGTCATGCAGTCTGCATCCTACTGATGCTAACCTAATCTATCAACAGCCCAGGAAATATGTGCCTTGACAAAAGGAAGCAGATGTGCTCTTAATCCTCCTAAAGTGAACTATGGGATGGGTATCCTCAATCATCCAGAATGGTTTCTCTGGTGCCCTCATGTCTCTTGGTAAAGGCTGAACAGAGTATTCATCATGGAATCAGACCTTCACTTGGGATTTGTGTACTTTTTAGTCCTTTGATCATATGTCTCATATTTTACCTTAACTGAACCTTCATGGACTTTTGAAGATAGTAATTGCTGTCCATTTTTCAACAGAGAGAGCTACTGGCATGAACAATCCTCCTGCTTTGCAAGCATTCATCTTGAAACATAGGAAGCTACTTGCCCAGCCTACTGAGAGGCAAATAGGATACAGTATGTGCAGGTTTAGGCTTTTTTCAAATAACAGTTGTTAAATCTTTGCTACTTCTTGTTGATTGGAGGCTTGATTAAGCTTTCGCCGTTTAGATCCAAGAGAGATGAGAAAACATCTTTAATGCAGTATTTTTTATACGTTATTTATGACCAAGGTACCATGGCTTGTGTAACGGCGTGTAGAGGACAGTCACTGAGCTCCACCTGCCACTCTTTCCAGCACTGTGTATATGGCAGGTTAAGGCAATATCAGCTCATTTTAGTGACAGGGAAGTTCTCAGTGCAATCAGTTCCCTCATCATGCATCAGCATGTAGAGGAGAAAGAGCCATTGTTAATGAATCCAGATGTCCCACCCAAACGTCTGAAAACACCGAATCAGAATATACCTTGTGTTTAAATATGACATACACAATGGACCCGACTCCCTTGGAAGCACAGACCTTCCACATTTTTAGGAAGCACAAGACTGGAGAGCAGGTCAATGCACTCAGCAGAGAACTGTATTATTGTGAAGAAAGTATGAGCTGGGGTCAAATCAACAATCCTAGCTCTTCAGGCATCAATTTTCTCCTAGAGTAGTGTGCCCTTTATCATTGTCTATTCCATACATTCATCAGAATAAGAAAAGAACTAAGTAGTCAGGATATTCTGCATTGCAGCAAACCCAAACTGACATTTAATTACTCCTCTGAACGCCACCAAAGCCAGAATACACTGGTAGCACTCAGTATAGCAAGCCTTTTACCTTACCTGAGAAAGTACTGTAGCTTTTGTTTGACTATAGGCTCCCCTGCAAGGTGTTTAGAAGTGTGATATAGTGGACTGATCACAGGAGAAAGCACTGTGCACCATTACACATAACTCTTTTGTTCCTAGCAATAAAAAAACACAGGGCAAGTGATTACTCATTAATATCACATAATGAGACAGTCAGAAAACTCTGATTGAAATACAGGTTGCCACCTGGCTCCACGTGTAAGTTGCTAGACCACAGTTCCTACAATCAGATTACTTAGCCTTTTCTTGCCTCATTCTCCCCAAAAGTAAAACAATATGCTATCATACTCTTTCATCCATTACATTGACATAACTGGAGTGCTAATATGGCATGCAAACATTCATGGTATACTTTGAAAATATAAGGTACTATGTAAGAAAACAGAAAAATGTTAATGGTTTACTGCTTGGTTATATAGTAAGAACAAAAACCATGGAGTAAAACTGCTGTAGGCATCTGCCACAGAGGTGGTATGGTTCTGTGGCATTCTGCAGCTCCACAACTTTTCTGGACTGGGTCCTAGTGAAGCAGTACAGATAATTACCACAGCCTGTCAATGTTCTTTATGCAGCTAAAATGTTCACTGACAAAAAAACCAGTTCTTTATTGTGCTAACTACAGAAAATGGATTGTTTTGTACAAAACTGACCTGTGATTCAGGAGATTTGGATTCAGTTGCCATCTTTATTACAGATTCCCAGAGGACCTTGAGCTAATCAAGTGCTCCTTCCATTCCTCAGCTCCCCATATGTAGCTAGTTCAGCAGCAAAGTTGCTGGAGTTGACAAAGGAATTACTGGATATAATTCTACAGTAAGTATTGTAGATTGTATATCATTAACAGTGCACAAGTGATCTAAAATCCATAGCTCTGTATCTTCTAGACATGAAGTCTATGCATCTGTTCAATTTTGCATAGATAACTTAAGCTGGATCTATTTAACATTTTTTAAGCATCCAGATTTTTCTTTCCCTGAGCTGCCAATGTTTTGTGATTAGAAAACATTTTATCCTCAAAGCCTTGCTATGCTTTCATTGCCATGTTTTTATGAACTAAGTGACAGAGGAGATAAATGAGATCTCAGATGCCTATAATTAAAGAAAAGAGAAAAATGCAGTTGAAAATTTCTTAACAATTGGGCTGGAAAACAGCAAGGCAGATGATTGTCTAGTGCTTACTTTCATGAAGTGGTCTTGAAGGACAAACATTTAAGGAGGGAAAAAAATGTTCTCATTTCCCTCAACTGGGTAATTTTTTAATGAAATAATAATGTTCCCTTTTTTCAATTCTCTTCAAATTCCATACATAACCCTTCAAGTCAATTATGTAGGTACAAACAATGCCTAGGAAACACAATCTGAAAGTTCAGGTATAAGCCATGATGAATATGAAGACTGCAGTGAAGTCATAAAATTATTTAACAGTCAAAAAAACCAAAATTTAAGTTGCATCTTGTTTATTAAATCGCCAGAAATTCTCTATAATGTGTTTCTACTTAAACAACATTTCTGTGTAGCCATACATTAAATTTACTGTTGGACTTCTAAATCACCTGCTCACTGTATTTTGTGATTCGGCACTGGTATTCAGATAGAATTTTAGTGTTGCACTCACTCCACCTAGCTGAAAACAGCAGAAAGGCCAGCTTGACAAAGAGTAAACTATCCTTATGAAAAGAATGCAAATCTGTTTTAACTAAAAGACAGAATTTTATTTCTTTAGAGATATAAAGTTTAAGATATTTTGAATTGTGATCTTTTGGTATTGATTAATAACACACTGAAAGTATATTTTATTGTGTTTCACTAATACAGTTGTGAAACTTCTGCACTTTACAGAAAAAGGTATGTCAGAAAAGCATCTGAAAGATGCACAATCAAACACGGAGAAGTTGATAAATATAGAAACTAAAATTTAGGAAACTTAATTCAGCCAATTAGTATGCTTGCACTATGTTCTAATCCTTTATTGGTACAATCATACACTATTTTCCCCTAGGAAAAACCAAACCAAATAGAGATCAACAACCTGTTCATCTCAATTCTCATCTGCTTACACAGCAGCACTCCCCATGTCCTCTGTCTATCTCAGTCTCCTTGAGATCCACATAGTCCTTGCCCCTAGCACACAGAGGAAGGTTTTAGAAGGCTTTTATTTCAAGAAATTGCTTCTTACCAAGAAAGAATTCAACAGAGTTGCCCTTTCCTTTCGTTCTCCCTTTTGTTCTCATTGCCACACAAAGGGAATTAATTCACACAGAGCAAGAAAGGAGGAAACGGAGAACACAGCAGAAGATTCAAGAATGAGCATGGTTAGGGCACCTGCACGAACAGGTCTTGACATATACAAGGGCCTCAGGAGTAACAGGCACGCTGGCAGCAAACTGGGGTACCAAACAAACCATGTTTATATAAACTGGTTATATATTAACTCCTGCCTAGTAAAACTCATCAATAGTTTGCTACACTTTTGTAGCACATTATTGGTCATTTATAGATGGTATAAAGAATAAATTATCCGCAGTGAAATAAAATACTTAGGGGGGAAGACCCGTACAAATGCGTGGACATTTCCCTAGCAGAAATGGTCTCTTGTCTGTTTCAAAATGTTGAGGGGAACATGAGATGACCCAATAACAGCAGACAGAATTAATACTTTAGAAATTATCCCAGCCATTCATAAAAGGCATAAGCCGATCAGCAATAATTCAACCACCTATTGAGCAAATTACAATGTTTGTGACCACCTTTGACTAAGTTTTTCATAACTGCCTAATGCATACATGGTACTAGTTACTGTCAAAGACAAGATGTGGGCTGGTTCTATTACAGAAATCCTACAATCTTAAATTTGATGGAAATCCAAGTTACATACTGGAAACAGAACCCAGAGCTTCACTAAGCTAAGCATATCAAGAAACAGAAATTAAAATATGGTAAAGGGAAAAATTTGCCTTTTCATTCCATCATCTTTTCAATCTGTCTTTTGTCGTGACAGTGGAAACTTCCTTAGGATCCACAAGTGAAGTCTAAGGAATCTGCTTGAATAATCTTTTACATTACTACAGTTCTGCACTCCCCCTCTCACTGTTTAGTCCTCAGCCTAAGACAACTCAAAATAAAGCAACTGGTGTGTCATCAACTCGTCATGTCAGTGTCATTCAACTTAGCAGAAGAAATTCCAAAGACCTGGTTTCTACACAAGGATGTCAACTATTGTAAATATATTATTTCAAATCATTATTTATTTAATAACAACCAATAATACTAAAAGTATTTGGTGTTTTACACTTAAAATTATCCCTTTGTGAAAGAACAGAGCTAACAACCGGCTACTGCAATCAGAAACTACTGACTTTTATTTTAACTTTTTCTTGTAAATGAAAGAGAGGACGAAACTTAAGATGGACCCAGCAGTTAATCAGGAGCTATCATGCCATCATGTTTTCAAGAAAAACAACCATTGAGGAAGGAAGCTGAGTTTAGGAAATCCATTCAGAAACTTGATGGCAGGAAAAAAGAGCTTACTGATAGTGAGAAAAAGCAGAGACAAACTGTAGAAACCACATCTCAAGAAATTCCCTTAAGTTCCCTCGAGGGTAGAGTCTGGTGGTCTGCTCAAGTGAGGGAGAGTATAGAAGCAGGAAATCAGGGAAAAGGACAGAGACTATAAGCCAGCAACCTGCAATGAGTTCTAGATAGGACCTAGAGAGTGAATAAAATACCCACTGCTGTTCTCATACCTTTGGTGTGTGATAATTTCACTTATAAGGAAATTAAAGAAGTGATAATTCCATTATTCATTATAGTTTTTTAAAAAACCTGCAATTAGTTTCTTTGTTAGTAATGGTAATTGCAGCACTGAACCACATCAGCTTACTTATTGTGCCATGAAAGTCAGCTGAGTCTCTCCAACCTGTGTCAGGAGCTCATTTGTACTGTTTTTAACGAGCAGGGGTCTGTAACTGTCTCGTGGCCCCTCATGTGTGAAAATCTCACAAGACCTTACACTCTCAACACCGGTAATTTCTGCTTCAAAACATTCCTGAAAATTCCTACTTCCACAAGCCCTGTGCTAAATGAATTAATAGTGCACCCCATATTTTCTCATTTAAATGTGAATTTCAGAAGCTTAACAGGAAAATGGAATTTAACAGGAACTACATCTTTTCTCACTAATAACTATATTAGTTCCTCCTCCCTTTCTTGCCCTATTGCTTGTTTCCATAACATACTGAGTCACGCTGAGTCGACTTAGGTTGTAAATTCTTTGGGACAGGGGGTCTCATTTTTGTGAAATATTTACCCTGTTTTAGGAAGCTATGTTGACTATTATAATCAGTATGATTATAATAACCTACAAAGTACACACACAGTCCTCTAAGCTAAATGTGCCATCCCTCCCTGGGAAGTCACACAAACCTACACAACTTAACTAAATTTGTCATCAGTGAGTTCCAAGAAGTCAAAATAATAGTTTGCTTCTGGTACAGCTATAATAGAATTCCAGCTGGTGGCAATCCTCCTCCTGTTTCAGATTTCTTCCAAGTGAAACAACACTTTTAAAACAAATAATTTTAAGGGACCTTATGGCATATGCAAAAATAAATATCTAGGACATCAAAAGCCTAAAGCAATTTTTATTTTGAATGGCAAAAAAATGCTTTAAAATTTCATTTTAGCTTTGCATACAAAAGAACCATTGTGAGGCTTTTAGCAGGACTTTCTCTGTTTCACTTTATCTCAGAAAATTAGCATTAATAACTAAAAGTCTTTTTAAAATGCCATAAACATAAAATTTGTATGCCAATGTTTCAGTTCTATTAACATGAAAATTTTAGAATTCCTTTTGCCCTCAGACATTTAGTCACCTGCAGCAGGAGCCACTGAACAGAGGCTTTTGCTTGCTTTGCCCTGGCTGCTGGTATTTCAGTCAATCTAGAACCTTTTTAACCCATTCCTTTGGTCAGCAACTTGCAGGCAGGCTCCTTAAGGGAAATGAGATATGGATCTCTCCTGCTGTTGCAATTGCTTTGTCAAGGACCTCTCAGATAAGGAATCTCTATCTTATCTTAAACTAGGCTCTTATTCTTTTCTAAGACTTTTTTGTAAGTAGTAAGTTTTCAGTTGGCATACTGTATTTGGCTTTCTTCTTACATTTCCTTTTTCTGATTTCAGACTGTCAGGGAGAAGCTGATCATGCATTTATTTGACTGGAAATCCAGGACATTGCTTTTTATAAGGATTCTACTCTCAACACCTTACAGCAATGGCTGTGTGCTCAGGAAATCTATTATTTGGTGAAATGGAGGTGTGTGGTTTCCTGACACTATGCAGTGTAAAGAAGCCAAGTCATTGACATTGTCATGAGATAAATCACCTTTTTAATTACCCCTGTTACCAGGCTCAAAGAACATCAGGAATCTAAGATTGGTAAATACTGAAACGTCTACAAATAGGAGTAAGTCCCAAGATGAGACCAAGTCAATATCTAAAGTATATTGGACACCTAGTTAACAGAAGCAGCCAAACTATAACAAGTACTTCTTCTTCAGCAGCCTCCCACAAAATGCATAAAACTCTGGTAGGATGTTGAGATCACCTCTTACCTCTAAATTTATCAAGAAGCTTTATAATTTCTGTATTCTACTATAGACAAAAGAACGGGATTCTCATTTCTGTGGAGAGAAATTTCTTTGTTAGGAAACTTCTGAAAGTTCATACAGACTTGAAATTCTAATGCAATTACCACTTTGGTAGGTCTGTAGCAACTCTCATTCTTCTTCCAATTCCAGCTCCAAAGGTTTTTTCACTGAAAGACTCAATGGCTGATACAGACCAAATGGGCACCTTATATGTTAGCTCTTTTTCTAGGAACTATGTAGTTCTTCATATTTCAATATATTCCTATTCTGCATATAATTCTTGAAAAAAACATCCACTAGGTAACTTTTATTCTATGTGACTTGGGACTTCATTTTATCTCATCTCTAAGACCTGGAGATACCTTTTCTGCAACATCATCTTTTACCAATAACTAACAATGTGGTTTTCTTTATTTAGAAGTGGCATATATGTACGAGGAGCATGAAGATACATAAGAAATCCACAGAACCTCCTCAGAGGTATTGAGTCAAACTGAGCTGCAAAATAACAACTGCATTTTTCAGCTTTTGGTTCAACAGGCTGGGTTGAACTCTATTTCTGTTGAAAACTTCTATATAGATGTTATATAAGGGACTCCTGAACATCCAACATCTCTGCTAGCAAAGGACTATAACATATCAAGTACTTTGGCAACTCTTACAATCTAGGAAGAATTTCTGTCTTGCAAGCCAATCACACCACATTTCTTCCTACAGAGTATTTGGTTACTTATCCTTCACAGTAAGAAACACCTGTCAAAGAGTATGGGGGCTGACAAAAGCTCAGCTGATGAACTTCCTTTACAACTCCAGAAAAAATCAGTGCAATACCCAACTCTTTTTTCAAGATGTTTTCTATAAGAAAGGAATTATTTTTAAAAGTATATAATGTGTAGATGAAACACAGCACTTCCCCATCACGTGTAGCCTTTTGCTCTGAATTATCTCAGAGTCCAGATGTTTTCTTCAAATCCCTTTGCTTCAGAAACCATGATAGAAAATTACTTCCCTCCTGAAATTAATTCTCAGTAGAAAAGGAACACTGCCACTTACAAGCTCTGCATGGCTGGTTTTGATCTTGCTGGCTGTAATGTAGGCAAAGTATGCTGCAATAAAATAAGAGGATTTTCATTGTTTTAAATCTTTCTCCATAGTTCTGAGACAAAATGGGCTTAACAATCTAGGGCTGTATAGATCATTCTCATGATTTATGTTGTGGCTTCTTTAACAACCATGCAGTTCCTACTCTGTCACCACTTTCTCCCATAACACAGCATTTTTTCCTCGGGTGTGCCAGCAGCATACTGCCATTCTTTGTTCAAGTCCTTAAAATAGCTCTCATCCTAGTCATATTGGAGAGTTATATCTGTGCTGTCTACAACCACATAGGATACAGAGGAGAGTAAGGAAAGATGTTTGCTTTTCAGAATAATCATTCTTCAGAGGAGGTGGGGTTTTTCCACTAAGGAAGTTCTACAGTGATAAAATATAGTAGAAGCCATTTACTACCTCTGATAGAAGCTAAGAAAACTTTACTAGAAAGAGGAACCAAAAATCTTTACTAGTAAGATTTCTATCAATTTTGCATGGAAAGATAAGAATCAAGAATGGGAATCCTGAAAACACAATTTTACTTTTGTGAACATACTTTAAGAAACTTACTTTATCCAGAACGTATTTTAAAAGAAATCTGTACAGTGACAAAACAACGTTTCTTACGTTTGTTTCACATACAATTGCAAAGCTTTTTACATTCCCTATTAAGCTAAAACTGATGGTCACACTTACAAGAAACACTTTTTTTCTGCATCTTACCGAGTTCTATTAAAAGACATTTTTAATCAAAGAATAATTTTGTTTGGAAGGGATCTTTAGAGATCATCTTATTCAGGCCCCTGCTTACAGCATGCTAAATCACACAGTTAGATGGAGTTGCACAGGGCCCTGCCTAGTCAGACACTGAAAATCTGTGAGGGTGATAAAACCACAGCTCTGGGCAGACTGTTGCAATGCTTAGCCATTCTCATTCTTCATATCTAGTCAGAAATTGCTCTTGTTGGCTCTCTATGTACCTCAGAGAAAGAGTCTGGCTTCGGCTTTCTGTGATCCCTACTAGTGAGTACAAGACTCCTAATGGTTAGTTTCCTCACCATTCTGCCTTTCCTTCTCCAGGCTAAAAAAAAATGCAGTTCCATCAGCATCTCCTCATTTGTCAGGTGCTCCAGCTCCGTGAACATCTCAATGGTCCTACAATGAACTCTCCATTTTATCAACATCTGAGCTTCGTTCACAGTTTCAAAACACAGTCATATTACCAGGATGACTTGAACAGAATTTAGATGAAAAAATCAGGCAGGATATATGACCATTTACAGAGATACCTATTTTGACTTTATAATCAAAAGTACTAATGGGTGATCTCTTCTTACCAAGAAAGGTCATGACTGCTTTGACACATACTGTGAACTTCACATTTCATATGTAATTAGTTGGAACTTAATAATCATATTATTTCCCAAAGGATTCCACACTCTGATCTACTGCTAACCTTCAAATACAATGAGCTTTACCCTTTCAAGTAACCAATGGTCAGTCATTTTTTTCCATTTAAGAGCTACTAATGCTGTGTTTTGCCATCTTAAAATTTCTGCTTTCACATGCATACTAATAAAATAAAGTTAGAATTTTTTGGTTTATCCTCTTTGCTACTTAAATAGGATGAAAATACAAATTCCTTAGTGGAAATTTTGGGTTGGGATGAATTATGTACAAATTTGTCATTATTTGTAATTTATCACTTAATTAAATCATAACTTCTAATAACTAAGCCATCTTTCATACATATCTCCAATTACTGTCTTAGTGATTTACTATATTAATTCTCTCCCATTGGTAAAAAGGAAGTAATTGCTGTTCTACTCTGGCATATTTCATTCCAATTTTTACTCTCTATAAATGTGTTACAGTTCATCCGTTGGCAGCCAGAGTAAATCCCTATAAAAGCAGCATTTACTGCTGTTTCTCTCAGAGCCAAGGAATACATATGCAGTTTGACATTTTGGAGTATCTGTTTTCAAGCATTGATCTACAGTAGTTACTAGAGCTATTGCTCTTTCTATTTTACAATGTCTTAAAAGTGCAGCTTATGTTAACTTTTCTCAATAACTTTTATGCGTTCACCATAAAGAAAAAAATTGGCATCTTATATAAATAAATGTTGAAATGGACAAAAAGTCTGCATGCATTCACTGTAGGTCTCTAGGATCTCCACTTTTTCAGTTACTGGAAAACAACACTAAGACGAACAAAACCAGTCTCTTTAAACTGCTGGAGGGCCTCTTGGCTTAATGCAAAAGTAGATTAACTGCAAATGTAGATTATCTTAGATTTAAAAAAAAAGTAAATATATTCATTCCAGAGAGATGTACATCCATTTCATCTTATTTCACCTGTCCCTTTAAACAGTAACACCTAGACAATAAAACCCCCTATTCTTGCACTCTCGATTTCATGCTGTAGAGAAGGGTTAACCTTCTAATCATAACAGCATTTGAAAAAAAGTTAAGAGAAAATTGAAAGTCCTTGCTAAGAGACAAATACAACCTGCCTCAACATTTCTTCTTTACAGGAGTGAGGATCAAGCCTTCCTGGCTTGCCCCCTCCTGCCTCTGGCATTCCTAAGAGGAAACAGTCAGAAAAACACAACTGTGAAAGAAAGCTAGAAGAGAACAATGCTGTTCTTGTTAACAAGAAATTAAAAATATATCTAGAAAGACTCAATATTCAATAATAAGAGTAAATTCAAAAGCCTGCATACACACAAATTACTGGATTAAATTTTACCTAGATTTCTGACCAAGGATAGGTGTTTCTAGAGTACACACTATAGGATATAACAGAGGAAACAAAGCAACAGAAACTTACTTTCACAGAGACTAAGCAAAAATATCAGTTGTATGATCAGAGGTGCATGTATGTAGTTGAAGATCTTGTAATATAACCGTAGAAAAAAATGCATTGGAAAAGAACAAAATTACCCTTTTTTTATACTTCGGGGCCTCATGTTACTTTGGTGTTTGTGACAGGGACCTTCTCAAACTATTTAACAAACTAGTATTATCTCCCATGAAGACTTCTGTAGTATTTAACGAAACTGCTCCCAGGGCACAAGGGAAACGGACCAACATTTCTTACACCTATTTCAGTCATTTGTTACAGTCTTTGCCACCACTGATTTCACTTAAGACCTCAACAGAAGTGCACCAATACTTTTCAGGAGGACCACTACTATCACATTTGACAGATGGCTTGATCGGAACTTTCTTGGGGCCACCACAGAGAATTCTGGTACTAATGTCAGAACATTTGCTTACAGTTGTTTCTTTAGGGGGAAAAAGAATTTGAACTTTTTTCAAAATAATATAGAAAAGCCCTCTTTTTAAAAAAATGTTTTAATTACAAAATCTGGTCATGGAATTCTTACACAACAGGTTCTCTGCTCTCATGAGTAATAGCTATATCCGATTAATCAATGTGTAATGTTTTCAGTTTAGCTTCATATCTCCTATGAATGAGAACAAGATTGCCATTTCTATAAATTTCAGTTATAATGAAACTTTCTCACTTCTTTGATCCAGTTGCTTAATGCACTTTTACACTGACTGTATAAAACTAAATACGCTATCATTTAAGTTCCGGAATCAGAGAAAAAGAACTTGCAAATAGTCATAAGTCTGTTCATATCTCTTTCAATACAATCAAGAGGGCTGTTTCTTCATGCTACCTGTAAGATTTCTTTCAATGTCATCATTATGTAAGTTTAAAATATAAGCCATACAACCAGGGAGAAGTGTCAAGGGTTCTCAGTTGTCTTTGAAAAATATCCAGAGGCATTTAGTTCTAGCTGTCACTTTCTGCTCCATGGGAGAAGTACGACATTTCTAAAAATGGCTTTCTTTAAAAAGCTGTTTGGTTTTCACAGTGTACAGGTGACCTCATGAAGAACATATGCCATCTACCAGTCCTACTTTTCTAGAAAATATTTTTGGTTCAACTTGTCTCAAAGATTTTAAGGTAACAACCCAAGGAAGCAAAAAGCAATTACCTTTTTTCTCCACATTGCTGTTACTACCAGAATGAAGAATGGATTCTAGGAAACTTTCCAGAATCTTAATTTTTACATCACCCGTGATAATATTTTTCCCAATGATTTTCAAGAAACTCAGAGGATGAATCGTGGTTAATGTCAAATGATGATGTAATGAGTGGATTTCTAGCTCCTTTAGTCTTCAGGAATTGCTTCAGCCCCTGCTTGTGATCAGACTCCTGAGAATTCCCAGTGGCTGTTGTCTTACCATTTTGACATCCACTGTAAGGTTGCGCTCATATGATTCTACACTATTACTCTACTCTCATCTTTCTGAAGCCAGAGGAGGCACCAGTCTGAATACAGCTCTCAGTGAAAACCTAGTTACTAGAAATCATTCATTGTACAGAAGCAATGCGTTCTTCACGTGTAGAAATCATCTCATTGCCATAGGAATCAGATGTTGTATATACACTCATACTCTTCTTGCATTGTTCTTCATCTGGAGGTGAGAAAAAACAAAAATCGTACAAAACCAAGTCAAACAAAAATTAAAGAATGAACTGAGGCTATTTTTTTACACTAGCTAGAGCTTAAAAAAAAGAAAAAACTCTAACCATAATTTAAAAAAAGGCAAGCAATTATTTAAAACAAATGGCTCAACATAATCCTACAAGCTAGTAGTAACGGAAACGGTTAAAAAGTTAATTTGTACTTCAAACTCAAAGTACAACATATGGATGTTTGATCTTGTTGTGGAGCCAAATTAAGTTACATTAAAATTTCAGAGCATCATTTTATAAGAAATGTAAAATAGAATTGCTAGCCCTCAGAGAAGGAATATCTAATACAAACTGAATCTTGTGCTAAACTTTCCCAATTCTGGATGACTTTAGAGTCTCAGAATACACAGTCCTGAGAACTGGTATTAATTATGGCAACTAAAACACCATCTAGGACTTCCCATAAATGTTTTCCTTTCAACACTCCCCAGCTATGCCTTATATTTATTTTCTAAATAAGAATCTTGAAAGCAGAATATCTAGCTGTTTTTCCACAGCAATCTAATTCCAAAGGACTTTTTGTCAGTGAAAGTAGGATAACATTCTGGTTCACACTACCTTTGTTTCATGGTTACAAAGACATTGTTTTATTTTGTAAATATTAACTATTTCACAAAATGTTATTATGCCAATAAGTTAAAGATCTCCTGAGCTGTAAAAAGCACATCTTTTCAGAGTTCCTCCTCCCTAGTTTGAAGCATTTTTTAATGTAGAATTTACTATCTGAATTTCAGCATAATGTGTCATTTCTTGGGCTTAATAAAGTTGGTGTTTAAAAACCCTAGTTCTCTGGATTTTCCAGCACAGTCACACAGGAAATGACATCAACTCAGGAAATGACATCACTCTTCTAGTGCCAAAACCCATGTTGGAAGTCCTAAATCTCAGCCAGTGACGCAGACAGCTTTCTGAAGTGAATGAAACCTTTGTCCTGTTCACTGAAACTGGGATTTTTCATGCTTTTTTTAAGAACACCACAAAGCCTAGCTGCTGGATATGCTCACAAGGTAAGCTTCAAAAGACAAAATTCTAAAAATAGTTTTCTAAGCATCAAAATAAGCACTGCAGTAACAATAACAGAAACACTGAGATGCCTTTTCTTTCCACAAGTGTCATATCAACGATTTAGGAAAGACTAGCTCAAGATCAACACATCCCAGTACAGTAATCTACATGTAGCTATGTATCTATGATTATAGTTAATGGGGATGAAAATTAGGGTCCAGTCCAGGTGATGTCTACTTTAGGGTAAGCTGATTCACTCTCACGAAAGTAATGTGTGGCATGACATGGGGAGAGGCCAGAAGCTACGCTTTCACTGAAGCAGTACCCAAAACTGACTGTAAAAAAAAACCAAACATGACTTCTTTCTTTTATCCCACTAGTCATTTTTTCTTCCAAATAGTATCAATCCATGTTCAATTCAAACAGCTATAAATTATGCTCATGACACTGAATCTTCACATTGTTCAGCCAGGTAAGTGAATTAATACTAAAAAGCCTTAAGAGCTCAGTGGTAACTCCTCAAGTACATGTAAACAACCTGTTAATTTTCTTCAAGTTACAGACTCACACATACATCAGTCCTTGCCCATCCACTACTAAACATAAATGCAATTAATTCACAATACCAGGAGAACATAACATAGATTGCTGATGACATAAGCCCATTTTTTTAATCAATGAGTGCAATGTCAAGTTTACTCATGTTTGTAAGCTCTCAGCATGTTTCAACAAAGTTCCCCAGCAATCTAACCTCAGTATTTACAGACCTAATCTTGCAATGTTACATGAACACCAAGTACCAGACATCATCTCCATCTCCACAACTACAGAAGAGCCTGTGAAGACCAAGTCAGATCTTAGATGCTGTTGCCATTTCCTGAAACATACAACAAAGAAAGGTCACGCAATATCCTGGATCAACATGATTGAGGCTACTCCTTCAGCAAATATAATTTAAATTCTGGCACTGTTTTGTTCTCTCCCTTCATCCCTGAAATCCCGCATACAAATTTACTCGTTAAACAATATTGCCTATTTCGCTACATCAGGAAACATTTCTTCCACCTATGCACCAGAAGTACAATCCCAGTTCATGAAAACCTAGCTAAACACCATTCTTTCTTTCAGAGAATTTTTGAGCTTATGCCTCAAACATCAAATATAATCAATGGAAAAGCACTCACAGCCCTTTCATTGTGGCCAGTGAAAGAAGCAGTGTCCTGAACGACTAGCTGCCTTTCCCCTTCCCTAACGCAAGCTTCCCAGGCTTCGACTTTACCTGTGTCAGTGACTTGGTAAGTGCCTTACTTTGCTTGCACTGAACGATGCCCCATAATTTGGCCCAGGATGATCACAGTTTGGCTATTTCTAGCACTGCTCAGACACAGAGGAGCCTACTAGCTGTATCACAGTCCACTTCTGTCACAAAAATTTGCCACAGGCTCACATCAATGAGGAGAGTATCTAGAGCACAAAGTACAGAATTACAAGGGTAAATATTTACTTATGCCCATGAGGTGTCCCATCCAAATTGGGGCATCTCAAATGCCATTTTACTCATTCTTATACCCTTCAAACACTCCAGTACAACACAATTTGACTAATCACTAGCATCCACACTACTGATTACTAATTATAGTAGAACTTTGCAAATCCTTATCTACAATGCCAGGCAATGCTGGGAGGATTTCAAAGACATATTAAAGGGGCCTGTCTTGGTTGTCCAGGGGTATCCCTTATCCTTCATGGACAACTCAATACTTCAAAGAAGTGAAGTCTGTCCTTTGGTTTTAATTATGTATTAACAATAATAAAGTCTGCAGTAAAATTCCACTACCTCATTACATTGCAGTGTGTAATGTGAACACATACAATACATAACAAAGCTAATGCGCTTTTATACTATAAAGACTGATTGATACAATAGGGAAGGGAATTTTCATGACACCTCCCCAATGCACTGCAGCTGCAGCCAGGCAATGCCTGTTACAGAGGCAACAACAAAGGATTCTCCAGTTTCTCCTTTTCTCCATGTTCCACCACACAATACGGGCTCCATTTGTAATCCCTTTGCGAGGTTAAACTGCCCTGCAGAAGCAGCCCATTCCTTCACTTGCACCTGTGCCAAAGCCTACCAAGGACCTATTTTCACCTCACCGACTACAAGCCACATCCACCGACCAGAAATCATTGGGCCGCGTTTTCAGTTTGCACTTTATGGCCTCTAAATTTAAAATAAAGCGCGGCTGCCCGACAACCCGGGAGGGCGACGAGTCGGCCTGGGGCCCCTGTTCGCCCCCCCGGCCGCCGTCCAGGATCACAGCCGGGAGGACGCGGGCGGAAACTGCCCTTGCGCGAGCCTGGCTTCGCTGCCGGCGCTGCCACCTGGCAGAGACGTTTTGCTCATCGCTTTATTTGTAATTGAGACACTTGCCAGGAGATGGCAGCATAACATAAAATATCCTTGAATTTTGGTCCCAGCTATTACGCCCCCTGGCTGGCAATAGTGGCTCCGGGAAGCCCTATAGAATCATGGAGCGGTTTGGGTTGGAAGGGACCGTAAAGATAAGCATGTTCCAACACCCCTGCCATGGACAGGGACACCTTCCACTGGTTCAGGTTGCGCAAAGCCACATCCAAACTGGCCTTGAACACCTCCGGAGATGGGGCATCCACTACTTCTCTGGGTAACATGTGACAGTGCCTCACCACCCTCACAGTAAAAAAAATTATTCCTAATGTCTAATCGAAATCTCCCCTCTTTAATCTTAAAACCACTCCCCCTTGTCCTATTCCTGCACTCCCTGACAAAGAGCCCCTCCCCAGACATTAGGAAGAATTTCTTCACTGAGAGTGGTCAGGGATTGGAACAGGTTGCCCAGGGAGGTGGTGGAGTCTCCATTCCTAGAGGTGTATAAAAGACAGGTAGGTGAGTTTCTTAGGGATATGGTTTAGTAGGGAGACAGGCACGGTTGGACTTCACGATCTCAGAGGTCTCTTCCAACCTCATAATTCTATGATTCTATAAAAGTAAGACCTCAATTTATAGAAGAAGTAAGCACTACAAAGGACTAAAAGGCTACCAAACCCTTGTTCTTAACTTAGTTT
This sequence comes from Dromococcyx pavoninus, assembly GCA_033558185.1. Classification (NCBI taxonomy): domain Eukaryota; kingdom Metazoa; phylum Chordata; class Aves; order Cuculiformes; family Neomorphidae; genus Dromococcyx; species Dromococcyx pavoninus. The sequence goes on from JAUMJL010000098.1 coordinate 1,872,274, forward strand.
TTAAACAGCTAGGTTTATAGCAACCAGTACAAAGCAATATGTCTGAGAGTGTTCCTTCAAGTTTGGTGACAACAAAAGCTCTGGCCACACCCAGGGAGTGCAAGCCAGGAGCCTGCCTGCCAGCACCAGCACTTCGTGCTCAGGCTGGGCAGTAGTCAGTCTTGCCCTCTCAAAAGTGCCAACAAGAAAAAAATGCATTTCTTTCAACAAATAATCAGATGTGCTGTAAAGCTCCCCCAGTTACAGCTGCATTGTCCAGCCGGCCACTAATGCACAGCAGTTTTGTGGGAAAAGGAGAAAGAACAACTTGCGGAGTGTGAAGGTGGCCATATTGCATTCCTTCTTCCTGATGCACTGGCTCAGTGGATTAGGTCTGTCCATATTTGCATTGCAACCAGCATGTTTTCGAAGCAGATAAGTAATTAAATCAGTTTTCCAGGGCGTTAGTGAGGTACACTGTCTTTGAATTCCCACACAGTTTTCTCCCAGCTCTGCTAGGTCTGGGGCACTCTTTATTTCAGGTGGTAGATTTCCCTATAAGAATTGAAGTTAAGCCTCAGGAATCTCGTTATACTTACCAGTTCTTCCAGGATTACCCAATGTGTCAGCTCATTTTTCCCCATAAATAATGCTAAAAAAGGAACAGCCCCCAGAATGATGCAATAATTTAGGAGTAATTCTCCTTATGAAAGTAATTAGATTTTTCATGTATTTTGAGACTTGCTAAAATACAAATAACATGTCTTCTCTATTTTAGCACCCAAATATATTAAAATAGTTAAGAGCTATAGCTTATTCAGATTTTGTAATTGTACTGCCAGTTCTGTTGTCTGGAGTACTTTGTCTCCAAGTACCATTAGAAATTCTGGAATTTCTAAAAACAATGTGAGAATGCTGATCTGTAAGGTGAACAGGTTGGATAAACTTGAAAAGAAACTGGTATTCACACTGGTAAATTGGTATTGTGCTGAAACATGGATATTCTTTTGAATTTCTAAATTCTTCGATGTTCTAAATAGAGTTTCATTAATAAGATGTGACCATATAAAGTACCAGAACAGTAGGAAAATAACTATACTTTTGTATGCAACAGACATGAGAATCATATTCTGAACCTTTATATAAACTTGAACAATTGTGACCAGTTATAAGGAAATGTAATAGCTCTACATATATCTGATATAAATCTGATTTGTGGTAGAAATTCATCTTTTGTGCATATCGCAAATATCAAATGGCAATTTGACGCTTCTGGGTCACTTAATTAATTAGTTGTATTAATTGCAAGCTTACTTAAATTACCTTCCTTGATATATTATGCCTGCAGAATAAATTATTCAACTCACAAAATTTATTAGCTAAAGAGTCTTGCCTCTTTCTAGCTACACTATTTACATCAAAGCAGCAACCAAATATCACAGTTATTTGCCTTAATTAATTAAATGATAAGGAATAGACTCAAATATGCCTAAAAAGAGATCTGTGGAGCTTACAATTTGTCAAACTATAAGCCGTACAACTCTGGAATTCAGAAAACGAAGACACACATCGCCAGGAGGTATGTGTTATTGTAATACCACAAGAGGTCTATGCCTTACAATATTTGCATGAGTTATTTTACTGTCTTTGCACCAGAAGAAAAATGTCTGGGTTTGGAAGCAAGAAAAGCACTGCATGTGTTGGACTTGACTGTGTGTGACTGAAGCATTTTAGCAAACCCACTTTTATTCATGTATTAAGTGAATGCCTGAATCATATATGCGTGTGGAATGTTTTAGTGTCTTATTTCTTCTGCCATTTGTTAAAACAAAACTCAATAAAACTTACTTTGATTTATGACTGACAAAACCCAGATGTTTGATGGGACACTGGTTGCAATGGTCAATATAATGTGCCTAACTTAACAGCTGCAGATATGGGTTAAAAATTGCCTTTTTTTTTTTTTGTAACAGCTGCTCTTTATTTTGGAACATTTTTTTTTTTCATCCTTAGTATTCATGCTGTTTCATAGGCTTTGGTACATTTTTTCATTAAAAAATACATATGAGAGAATAGAAATGGGACCTTGATTCTATATATATTCATCAGTCACCTCATTTCATAATTTTTCATACAAGCATGCTTCTCTGCATCTCTATTAATTCTCAAAAGGAAAAAAATAACCTCCACACCAAACTCTTTCAATCATAAGATGTTTTCCTTACATCTCTAGTTCACCTACTCATTAAACACCAAGTCTCATGATGTATTCTGTAGCAGCATTTGTTGTGTCCTGCTTTGAAGGAGAGAATATTTGTCTGTTTCTAAAATACAGATCAAGGTAGTCCTAACATAAATAACACACCTCAAAAATCCCTGAGGTGAAAGTGACTAAGGTCTTAAAAATGTTTTTATAACATGTAGGCAGACTGTCTAAATAAAACAGGCCAAGTTCTACCTGAAATTCAAGCGGACTTGCACATGCTAACAGCAAATTCATATGATTTTGGAATCCTTCCTCATCAGTACCTACAATGGGTCGCTGAAATTGCAAACTTTACATGTTTTACCTAAATCACCTGTCTGCTGCAACCATACCAACAAAGCAGCACTCTGGGAAACTGCAGTGAAAAGCGATGCTCAGTGCAGCTTAGAGCAGATGGTAGGGGACAGAGCTGCCACAGCAGGCTGTGGCAAAGGCAGAGGTAAGCTCGTCATTAAGTCAACCTCATATACTTTGTGCAAGTTCACTCTGAGGAGGAGGCAAATCATTTTGGTGTACAGGCACTATGACAGGTAAACACTGAGGCACTGCCTTCCTATCAGACATAGAACTCTCGTTAGGATCAAATAAAATGTTTGGCATAGCCACTTTTCAGATGGAGGTGTCTTTTATTTTCACACTTGGTCCATTTAATGTTCACTAGAATTGAGTATCTTTTCCTGTTGGGAGGGTTTTGTATGGCAGTGTCGCAACCCAATCTGGACAGTCCAGGGGTTGCTGGGTTAAGACTGTGGGTATCCCTATAAAATTTATGGGTTCAGTGTCCACTGGTCTAAATGAAGACAAAACAATGCTAAATGATTGGAACAAAAAGAAACATATTTGTACAGGCATTCTTAGGAATAACATTGGGATGCTTGCTAAATCTGTGTTAAGGGAAAAGAAAAAAAAAGAGAGAAAAGGGAGGAAATGGAAAGATGAAAGTGCAGGGATACCACTTGGCCTCTGGTCCTCTTCTTCTCCTTCCAGGATGGTGAGTGCACAAATGGCCCCTCTTGCAGATTACTATTTATAGCTTTGTTGGGCCTGCACAGTGCTTCTTCTAGTAAAGTCCTGGAACTGAGTTTGGGGGGATTGCTCCTTCCAGGGGGCTCTCTTTCAAATCTCATGTACTGTTCTGCCCCTGCTCTCCCTACCAGCAAGACTGCAGCACGACCTCTCTGGGCAGCAACTGTAGCTGGGCTGCTTGTGAGAGTGAACTCAAGCTGGAGGACACTGCCTCTGCTGCAGTCTCAACATTCGAAAACAAGTGGTTTAAGGCAGCAAAAAAGAATCAGTCTGTAACAGATTGATCTAGTGTCACAGCAGAACTGTTGGATGTACTTATCAGAGTTTGCATGGCCATAAGCAGAAGGACTACTCTTTTTACCACATTATGTTGACCAAATACAAACATTTACAATTTAACACATTCGTAGTTCTCTTGAGAAACACAAAGTAGCATGGTCATTGTATTGGTGCTAGGAAAACATTGGTCAGGTAAAATTTTGGTTTTATAAGCTTGTCTGGGAAGGTTCCTGTAGGAGTCTTCCATTCCAATATGTATTTTTTGTTGAAGAAAATAAATTAGAGTTGGATACTCTTATTATTAAGCAGTATTGCTGATAATTTTGACATCTGAGAATATAAAGTATCTGAGCTCCTTAGTTGTTGGAAGACGTTGTATCATCAGTCTAGGCCTGTGATATTTTGTAATTTTGGTATCTTAGCCACACGTGATTTATCATCAGCATATTAGGATCTGACAGCCTTCTGATTCCAGCTTTAGTGGACTACAACAGAATTTGAATTTCCTAACTAGAATTTTGTGACTTTATCACACGTCGTCCTTAGGCACCATCTTTTGGCTTTGCAGTCCACTAAAGTGCCATGGTGAATCTCACCAGGCATATCCTCACTGAACAATGAATAAAGGAAACAGACAGGGTAGGAAGAACGTCGAGTTTCATTGTTAGAGAAAATGCTGCAGGTGAAGAGGCCTTTGTCCTTGTTTAGAGACAAACATAACTAAAAAATAGGTCTGATATTCAAAGTCGGTTTAGTGCAGTTTTAACGAACATTTCTAATAATCAATAGATTTCTATATAAAAATGAGCCTGGACCAAAACACAGGCATTCTTATTTTGGAGAATGTCTGATTTATATTTATTAACTTGTTAATATGGTTTACTTTACATATGTTACTATTGAAATGAGTTTATACACATTTAACTTATGTGAATTCAGCGTTAGAAAGTTAATTTTTAAAGCAGTTATTAGTCTGACTCTTGGGCACGAGCTTATATTCTTAGGTAAATGAATGATGTTGGTCAATTCTGAGAATTAAGAAAGGTAAATTAATGCCCTTCTGTGACCGAAAGTGTAATTGGCAAACCAAGCTGTAAATTCCAGTCAGCTCACCCTGCCTAAATGATAAAATAGGAATTTAAATACCTGAAGTAGGAAGTCATACTATATGGGGTTTCTTCCTAGAAGAGAAAGTCTAGTTCTTCTAACATTAAGAGAATATGGAAAAATTTTCCCCTGGGATATTTCATCCAGTAGCAATTTCTATGGTTCTCTATTATAGTTTGTCAGTCTGATTTTCATGACTTTCTTTGTCATGAATTAGGTGTTTAACTAAAATCCATTAGAATTACATGGACATGTCTGTAAGTGGGAGGTAAATTAGGCCCATCAGTTCTTAGCATTAACTCAAGAGCCCATTTAATTACGGGATTTGGGAAGTTTGCAATTATCTTCTAAATGGGATATTTACTGATTAAGAAATTACTATCATGGCGTCATGCGTGTGTGAAATTTTACTGACACCTAAGAGCTAGTTCTGTGACAGTGGCCTCCATCAGCCAAGAGGAATGTCATTGGCACAGAAAAGGTGATTTATTTATCACTCAGGGGCCTCTGGGCCTTTGTAGTTGCTGGGGAAAACTTCCATTTGTACAGGCCTTGCGTAAAGTACTTTCTTTTACCAACTTGAGAACATATTTTTATGGAATAAACTCAAATGTGAATGCCTATGAAAATATTACCTCTTAACTTAATTCTTAATTTAATTTTCATTTGCTGTTTTTCTCTGTAACATGCATTTCCTCTAGTGCAAAGACTGAGAACTTTAATTGAAACACATGCTTGCTTCAAATATGGAATAAAGTATAATGCAGGCATTTGTCATTCCCTACCCTGGATGGTGTTTTCTTCTTTGACATACATGGTATTAATTTCCTTTTTGACTGAAGGCTCAGGACAGTGTTATGTAAATACAGAAATGCACATTGCGTTCATTTCAAATTATTTCAGGCTTTTCTTTGAAAAGTAATGTCTTTTAGGAGGAGTGGAAAATCCTTACAAATTCCAGATTGTAGGTCTATTTTACTTTGGAAGTAACAGAGGTGTGGAAGTCTGCTGCTAGGTGTTCCGGTATTTTTCATCTTGGTCCTGGTCTGTAATGCTGTGCAAGTAATGTTTTCTTTTGACTTTTTTTCTGGGTTTGGGTGTATCTGGTCTGCTGGAAAATTCAAGCAAGGAAAGAATACTAAACAAATTGTGTTAAAAAGATCAGCAAGGCTGATCTAAGTTAATTCAGAAAGATTTTGGGTTTTGCACTTAAAGCAGAATGACACCAAAGGCAGAATAAGGAGTCTGTTCCCATGCAGCTGTTACACAGTAATGAAAAAAAAGGCCTTCCAGGAGTGTGTAAGCCTGTGCCATTCATTGTACCACCAAAAACAGAACTGAAAGAAAAAGCACATTATGAACATGTAATTCAAATGTGCTATAGACCTTGCAAGGCATGCTTTTATAAGACTAACATTAAGTAATCTCAGAATATTGCTTTGTGTCAAACACTGAGGTATAGGAATTGCATTAGCATTTAATTGGCCACGTGCCATATTCCCCATTGTGATTTCAACTCCTCTGACACCATAGGGAATTTAAACAGGGTGGGCTGCACATCCTTTGTTGTCATCCGCACACAGACTGCAGCACACGCTCAGAAAAAGCCTTGTTCGCGGATTTCTAAGCTCCAGATCCATAGAAGCATAGAATGTTTTGGGTTGGAAGGGACCTTAAGGATCATCTAGCTCCAACTCCCCTGCCGTGGGCAGGGACATCTTCCACTGGACCAGGCTGAAATATAGTAAGAACACACTTATAAAATCAAAACTGTCAAAATCAGCGTTGCTGGGTTTGCGAGGCAGCAGAAGGCGGCGGTCTTGCAAAACGCCGGTATTGTCTGTTCAGACCTTTGTGTCAAAGCAACAGCAAATTACAGGCGCCTGTGCGCTGCAGCTCCTTTGTGAGAAGAGAAAGCCGCCCGCAGGAGCGGAAAGGGGTGCGGAGGGGGTGTGTTCGCCGCTGCCCAGTCTTCCCCGCTCCGGGATTCGCTGCGGGAGCCGCTCCGAGCAGCTGGGCAGGAGGGAGAAGCGGCAGGAGGAGGAGCGGGCGGCCGCGACGTCACTTTCGCCGGCCGCGTGTTTACGTGGAGATGAAGATGGCGGCGCCGGCGGCCCCGGCGCGGCAGCTGCGGTCGCTGTGAGGTGGGACGGGACAGGACAGGACAGGACAGGACAGAGATCGCGTGACGCCTGGGCTGAGGGGAAGGCGGGGAGTGTGCCCCGCCTGCCGCCGCCGGTAACGCTTTGCTCTCCCGCACAGACGCCATGGAGGACGAGGAGCGGCTAAAGAAGCTGGAGGCTGGGAAGGCAAAGGTAGGAGGCGGCGGCGGGGAGGCTGCGGAGCCGGGGGAGGACAAGGACGGGCGGCGGGGGCCGGGCTCAGGGCGCCGCCGCCGCGAACAAAGCCGCGGGCGGGGGAGACGCCTCGCCCCGCCGGCGCTGCGCGCACCGGCCCCGCCGCGGCCTCGGGGCGGCGCGGGCCGAGCCGCGGTCCCCGGTGACAAGGGGCCAGCGTCGCGCGCGCCACAGGTGCCTGGCGGTGGCAGCCCGGGCGGAGGAGAGGTTGTTAGGAAAAGTAGATACTGGTACAAATGTGGAGTCTTTTGTTTTAAGCTACCGTAGAGTTACGTTGCATCAGAGTGACTGTATTTTTTGAAACTTAGACAGAATGTCCCACTGACAGAACATTTTCCTGATAGCGTATTTTTAAGTAGCGTTTTTCCAGACACAGTTCAGAGAGAGAAATGATAACGTCTTGTGTTAAGTATGATCTGTGCTGAACAGCTGTGTTTTCTTCTATAACCATCTCTGTTTGCATCTCTCCCTGTCTAAAATGCCAAGTCAGAGCTGGCTTCAAAGCTCCAATTAGCAGAGAGTTGGCTGTTGTGAAGTTCGTAATAACATTAATTTTAGTCCTTGGAAAGTAGTAGAATATGCATAAGACTTCTGTCCCCAGCTCTTGATTCATTATGCATGATTGATGGAAATCATTCCCTCATGCATCCAGTGCTGAAATAAAGAATGCTGTGTGCTAAAACTCCAAAACAAGTGTTAGAGAGTTTATTTGCTAGCATTTTCAGTATCAAGGTAACCTCCTTCCAGCTTCGCACCCAAGGCACGAGTTCTGTTTGCCTCTTAAGCCTGAGAAACTCCCGATAAACCTTTAAGGAAGTTTATAAACCCAACAGCTGTTCCTCAGTACGGTGCTAATGCTGTGATAGAGCCTTAGGAGGTAGAGGATCAAAGATGCCTTTAGTGATGCATTGAGATGCCTTTACAGTTGCCTGGCAAAGCTGGGCAGCCCATGGGTCACCTGTGTGGCCTTGTTGTGTGCACTGGGCACTGGCATATCCACCTTCAGCCCATCTCCCGTCTTCACCCAGCTGTTACTGGCCTCCAGCCCAGCACCCTCTCCACACCTGCATCTAGCTGTCATACTATACCGGTGTCTCTCTCCTCCAGCTGTCACCCCCTCCTGGGATGTCAAGTGGGTCCATAAGTGCCTGCAGGCTTACCAAAGCATGCCTTGGGGAGCTGGTGATTTTACTCGAACATGGCTTAGTTGCCCTTTGGGCTTGCTGAAGCATGCCTCAGGGAGCTGATGGTTTTTTACTCTTTAAGCATGGCTCAGTACATGCCAACTGCGTAGCACTTTGCATTCTAGGCAGCAGACCGGATTTACCACACTCTAGGAGGACCTCTTCTTTACTTCAAAGAAAGCTTTGGTGTGATCAGTGAGATAAGATATTTAATGGCAATCGTAAGGAAATAAGGTAAAATTAAGTGTTTTGACATTAGTTATCATCTAGTTCCTTCCAGCAGTCATTGCTAAATGATGAGTTTAGAAGTTTATCATTCACGCTAAACATATGCGTGTAACTCGGCAGGAGCTTCTAGTACAGACAACTAGAAGACAAGCTAAAGATGAAAGTATGAAACATCATTATTGTCTTTTTATATGATCTATGGAAAAGAGTGTAGTTCAGCTGTGAAGTATTGAATAGCTATTTTGCTTTATTAGTAAAAAATTTTGTGACTTAGTGTGTTTCTGTTTTTTTTTTGAAAGAGTGTTCAAAACGTACATCGGGAAACTCCTGGACAGGATGGCATTTTTGTAGAGGAAAATCTGTTCTTAAATGCTTAGAGCAAGAACGGTGTTTACACAATGTTATGCAGTACGATTAAAAGGCACTGGGACAGGTCAGGTCCTGGTGGCAGTACATTCTATCACACCCAGGTTGCCTAATTCTTTTGCAGAAAATTAGGAAGTAGTTTGCAAAGACAATGGTTGAAGTAAATTTGCCAATATTATAGACCACAATGAAGAATTTGTCGAGAGAATTTATTTTTTTATCCTGTCCATGTTGTCCAAGGATTAACACAGAAAATTAATGACAGTTACTGAAAAGTGAACCAAAAGCCAGGAAACTAGCAGGAAGTCAATGGCTTCCTTCTTATTTTCAGAAAAGACACATACACATACTAATTTATTTTGCATTTTAGGAGCACTGTCATAACTCTAACTTTCCTTTTAATCTTTTCTGACTAAAACCTAATAATGTTCTTGTGAGTAAGTGCTTGCCTGAAGAGTTTCGTATTCTATGCTTTTAAACATCCTTTGTGATTTAAGTCATTATAGCTCTTTAAAGCTGGATGGAATTTACATGGGAAGGGACTGTAAAAACAGTCTTAGTTTTTCAGGTTTTTTTCATTGGGATTCTGTGTACCATTTACTCCTTTTTATTTGCATGTGAATGATGTAATTAAATGTGTTGTACTGCAGAGACTAAGTCAGTCTTCCCTGTGACAAGTGTCACTGATAATGACAGAAAAGAAGAAATTGTGTTAGCAGAGAATGGAAGCAGGAGTTGCTCCTGCAGCTGCTTTACTCTTTTTCAGGGATACAAACACATTCATAGTAGTGTGATCAGTATGCCTCCTAAAATTACTTGGCTCCAGTGAATATTTTCAACAACAGAAACAGCAACAAGCATCCAAAAAACTTTTAAGCCTAATCACTGAACGTTGTGTAAATAAAATAGCTGGGAAAATATATTGATGTATGTGTTGTTACTGTGCTAAAAGTGCGGGTGTTGCTATACTGCAGATACCTCGATTAATCTGCCTGAAATTATACATATTAAATATAAATAAGATGTTACATAAACTGCTGATGATTGTATGTAGTTGGGAGGCTGGTAAAAGAGTCTAGTGGGTGCCATGGAGGTGGCTGGTACATTACTAACAGTGAAAATTGGGACTTAGATTCTTCTTTGGTTTTGTTTTTGGGTTTTTTTTCCTCAAAAAGTAGGTAGCTAACTACTGCTAAATCTCCGTATTGCTTGAAATACACATACTAACTTTCTGTAAAGCAATCATTTTGTTGTTTTCTGATCCTGTCAAGTAGGCAAGCTCTGGAGTTTGGTTGTGTGTGAATTCATCTGCAATGGAACTTTTTCCTGATGACTTTGGAGACAGTGTCTCCTCGCACGGGTCTTTTACAGAGAAGGGTGTTACAAATGAATTTTATGCAGCAGAGGTTTATTTTGAGGTCTCCTTGATTACTACTGGAAATGAGAAGCTGCATAGTGAATCTTACCTTTGTTGGAGTGACCTTATAGCAGCTTTCTAGTACTTAAAGAGGGCCTACGGGAAAGCTGGGGACGAGTTCTTTATCAGGGAATGCAGGGATAGGACAAGGGATAACGATTTTAAGCTGAAAGAGGGGAGATTTAGATTAGATGTTAAGAAAAAATTTCTTGCTGTGAGGGTGATGAGGCACTGGAACGGGTTGCTCGGAGAAGTCGTGGATGCCCCATCCGTGGGGGTGTTTAAGGCCAGGTTGGATGGGGCTTTGAGCAGCCTGATCCAGTGGAAGGTGTCCCTGCCCATGGCAGGGATGTTGGAACTGGCTGGTCTTTATGGTCCCTTCTGACCCAAACCATTCTGGCTTTCTGTGAAAGGTGCTAAGTGTACTCAAGACTGGCAGAATAGGTCTCAGTGTGAACACCCAGCCTTCGCCAGTACATCATTTGAAAAATGGAGTAAAAAGTTCTTGGTAGAGGCTCGCCAACATTTGTGTGTACCTGCTGACTTTTGGAGACTACACCAAGTCTTTATTATGAAGCAGTTGCACCATATGTTGCTCTTCTGTCTGTTACAAACTCCCAAAGGCAAGGGAGGCACAGAGTTAAACCCCATAAATTACATGTGCCTTTTCCCAAACATGTAATCATTCTTCTTCCTTTGCCACAAGGTAAATGTGCTGGATATTAATCCAGCCTCTATAAATATCTGTCTCCTTTACCCGTTTAAATGTTCTCTCTATACCTTTATAAAATTCTTTTCTCCCCAGACAAGGAATTTCTTCATCTTAGATCCTGATCTGATTATGGTAGAGCGTGAAAAATGTTTGCCAGAAAGACTGGTTAAGGGAAACAGGGCTGACTGTGATGGAAGATGGAAGGAAGATATCTGCCAGCAACAGAAATGCAGATGCATATTGTTAAGTTGATCAGACCCCAAAACACAGTGAACTAAGAAATCATGCTATGTTTTGTGTCTTGCTTGAGACATTCTAGAATATTGTTTAAGGTCTGAGATAGTGTGAAATGTATCTGGTGTTACAAAGACTGCAGAGGATTGTGGTTGAAGATCTTGGTGTGATATTTATGTGCATACATATTATGTGTGTGCTTGTGTGCATCAGTTTGCTTGGATATCTCATCTAACATAAAGGGAATGCTGTTTATGGTAGTTGTGTTTTTTAATTTTATGTATTAGCAGCTTAGTAGCTGCCTTTTCTTACCAGGATTTTGCGCTTTTTTGATCAACTTTCAAAGCTAAACAGAGTCGTCATTAGCTAGATTCAGAATAAAAACATCAGGAAGTCAGATTCCTTTGTAAGACAGTGGCTGAGTATTTTGGTAAAGCTTTTCAAATTAAACTATATTTTGATTTAATTTATATACACACCTAAATGAAATGCACAGCTGTTACAACTGGTGAAATTAAGAGATATGAAACTATCAGTAATAGGTTTTATGAAATGCTCCATTTTACGGTACTGGAATTTTATTTATGAAGTCTTTAAATATGTCTGTTGCTCCTGTTTAAATGTGTGTTGAGGAAGAGGCACACTCCTTAGCTGTGTGGGGGTTTTGGTGTGGAAGGGGTGGATGAGACAAAGGCCCTAATTTACTTCGTAAATTATTTCAGATTGGTCTAGGATTTCAGGTCTAATGTTAGGAATACGTAACTTCATATCCTGATTTTCAAAGGTTCTCTATATGTTTGTAGTACATTCTTGTGATGCTCAAAGAAATCATGTAGTTGTTGAAGAACCATAAGAAATTAGGAAACTGGTTTAGTTAAATGCTTGAGTACAGAATAAGCAGCATTACTGCTTTTGATCTGTATCAGAGAACCACTGAGCAAAAGAAACAGTGAAGTTGGTTTGGGAAGCTCTGATGCCGCTCAGTGGACACTAAATGTATAACTAATTTGAAAAGTTATCTTCACAAACTGAATAGTAAAAAGAAATAATTGCATGTTTGTCTTCTGGTCATGCATATAAATATTTCAGGTGGCTGAAGATGAAAATAATATGTATTATTAAAATAGTATTGTCTGGGAGTCTGATAATGTTTGCTGTTGGCCTTCTTATGTCTTTTGAGGAGAGAAAAAGATTTTACCTCTTCATCTCTGGCTTCTTCACACTGAGAAGTTTTGAATTTCTCAAGGAAAGCTGTTGATTGGATTTTTTAAAATGAAAGACTGAAGCGAAGCATGGAATAGCTATGTGCCACGGTGATTAAAGCTCTAATTTAAAATACCTGGAGGAATTCAACACCTGTTGTAAAACACATTCTTTTTAAACTCCCTTTAATTTACCTGAAGAGGAAAAAAAAACAGTGTTTCAGTGGTTGTTAGTTTTTAATCAGAGAAGACAAATTAAATACATCTAAACCATACATTTCATTAAAGAGTTAGCCTACGAACACATCTTCTTATGCTTTCAGGTGTTTCATTTTGTTTATCCTCTGTCTGCTTCAAATAACTTGAGCAAAAATAGTTAAACAGAATCCTGGAAGCAAGAATTTCCTTTAGAGTCTGCATTTTCTTAGTCGGCTTTTCTTTTGAAAGAAGTTGTATTTGGCCATATCAGAGTGCTGATTTCATCATAAAGCCCTAGACATTGCAGTCACTCCTTCATGGAGAAGAGCAGTGTTATGGGCTAAAGGGTCAAAGGATGGGAATGATGCTGGGCTACATCTCCATCTAAAAATGCTGTGTTTGTACTAATGGACAAGAGAGGAAGTAGCTGGAGGGGACTCTAGGCTAACTCTCAAGAGTCTCCTGTGGAAAGGTGTGCATGAGCTTTGGCTCAACAGATGTGAATGGAAACTGCCTTTTTTCTTTAACAAAGCAGGAGAGTGCGGTGAAACTATGAAAAAACAATGCTATAATGAAGAACTGGGCTTTAGAACAGTTTACTTGACGGAGCCCTCTGTCTCGCACATGAAGATTCTCACAAAGCTCTTCTGAATTCCTGGATGTTCTTCTGTATTGCTAAGGTGTTTTTTTCTCTTGAGTCCTTCTGAACTTGTGGGGTTTGACTCCTCTTCTGTGTTTTACAGGCTTTAGTTTGCTCTCTATCCTTTGCATCTCTGTCAATTCTAAAACAAAGAGTAGGAGGGATGCGGAATTACCTGTATGTATTCTGATGATGAATATCAGTAAGCTTAAGAGCTGGTTTTTGTCTTGCAGAGAAAATCACAGATATAAGGACTGAATGTGACCCTGGAGAGAAAATGTGTGGGCTTAAAACCTTTTACTAAAAGCAGATAGGGCAGAAATCAAGTAGAGGTGAGAGAGACAAAATGTGAGATGTTCACCTCACTATGCATGCTTTGATTTTTGTTCAAAACAGTGGATATCTACATTTCATCATAGAAAAAAGATTATAAAATATATATATTTTATACTTTATAGAAAAAATATGTAGGTATATTTTTTCTATATAATTGATTGCTACTGAGGTGTTATATAAGCTCGTGTGAGAGACTGAATGGAAAGGTAACCTGTGAAACATCGAGGCACGTTCTATTTCTAATAGAAGAATTAGGATGACTAGGTTAGGTGTTGAGTTTTTAATGGAACTTAATTGTTCTCTTAAGGATAATAGAACTACGCACTGTCTACAGTTTTCTCAGTGTTCTTTTTTTACCTTTTAAGAGAAGAAAAAGTTTATTTTTTCCCATTGTGTCCAAGTTTCTTCTGGACTTTTTTGGGTTATGGTAAAAAAATAGTACTTGCCTTGAAATTCTGGATTTCAGCTTTCTGTTTAGCTGGCACTGGTACAACTCTTCCTATATCTAACTGTCTTCTCAATTTTTCTTCTATTTTCTGGTTTAGATCTCAATTTCCCTCATTCCAGAGATCTCTTGTTGCTTCCAATACAGGGCTGGATTATGTGTTTTTAATATTGTCAACATGCTGTTTTATTCAAAGCTCTAAAGTAGCTGCCTACCTTACAATAGTGATGCAAGTTAGAATGAGCTAACTAATACTTACTTTCTTCTAAGGATGCAGATAAATATTACCTTGGAGAACATCGATGCGCAGTGAATTTCACAAATATCAAGACTTAAGTTAACACAGTATTGTTAGTGGCACTATGAAAGCAAGAAATTGCATTCTAAAAACACAGTTTAAAATGTTTTCTTGCTGTTCCATGTGTAAAGAGTTAGAATTACTGAAAAGAAAGCACAAACTTGCTCTTCGCCCACATTTGAGACTGACTTTGTTTTAGCACTAGTCTCCCTCATTTCTATGGTCTGCTTTCCAGCTACTTATTTTCATAGCATGGGTGTTGCAATAGCAAAACAGAGGTGATTGTGACGTTGGTTTCCCTCAACTGTAGCAGTATCTAGACAAGTTTGTTTATATTGATTTGGAAATAAGCATGATTACCACCTCAAATTCTTTCTAAAATACTTTCAGTAAAGTGTGTCTGCTACTCCAGGGAACATAAATGAGACCTATCAACATATGTAGGTGTTACCAGAAACCCCTGTGTTTTTAAATATACTTTTAAATATTGGTGCATAGAGATATTAACTGCAGAATAATATGTGGTTACTGTAGCATCTTAGTGGCTGGAATTTATATTGCAATATATATTATATACTAATAACATAGTTGTTGGGAATCCTTATTTAATGTCTGAAAGCTCCATCTTAAATATGTGCACCATAACTAGAGGTTTCATTGTATTACTATGTATGTGTTTCAAAATAATTTCATTATCGGTATCAGCTAACGCAACACTTTGAATTTGCAAAGACACATTTATAAATGTACCACAGTTCAATGAAACACAATGGTAATTGCAGTCTTTTGACTGCTATGCTGAAACACAAAGTAAATAGAACTTGAAATTGATGATGATGAGACACTTGTATGGCATGGCATACTGTGTTGATGGTTCTGGTGTTCCTGTTTCTTGAAAGAAACTGTTATTTGCATTTTCACGTGATTTCTTGAGAAGCCAGCATATTATATTATAAACTTCCTTTCCTACAACCAGTGGAGAAAAGACAGCAGAGTGAATAAAAATGTTAACATTTCTTAGAATTCTTAGTTACTTGGACTTACGGAATCAGGCTTCCTGCTTCCCCTCTCTTCTTTCCAACAAGCTTCCAGATAAAACAAATTCAGTAGTTGTCAGCTGAAGAAAAGAAGGTGAGACTCTAGAAACCAAACAGAAAGCTTAGGAAAGTGGGAGAGTGGTCAAATCGCAGTTATAACAACCCTAATTTATCCCTGAATCCTGGTTTTGTTTTCTGAAGTTTTTTCTTGTCTTTAAGCTCTTACTTCTCTGTGAAGAAACCTCCTGTGTCTAAACACAAAACAAAGGCAAAGTACTGAAATGTTCCTAAATCCTTTCTAAGTGAGGTAGCTGATTTAACGTTAGTACCATAGATTGAGAGTATGTATTTTCAATCGTAAGGTACCTAGGAGAGATATCTTACTATTACAGGTGATGCTCCATAACAATGATAAGAAGATCCTGTCTTGGTATGCTCAGTAGTACGTTGTGCGAACTAGCATAGTTTGCTGTGTTTAAAGAGATAACGGAAATCCTCATACAAGACTCCTCAGAGTGGGATACGTTTCCTAAGTTTTCTTCATTATTGAGAATATATTCCAGGAATTCAATTTTGCTTTTTTTTTTAAAGGCCACAGACAAGTCTGGAATTTTGTGAGTAATATCAATGCCTGTGTGAGCACACTTTCTCTTATGAGTCAGCAGTGTGTAAAAAATAAGAGAAGCCTGTCAAAATAATACAAGCCTGTCAAGTCTTGCACACTGAGCATGAAATTCGTGCAGTTGGTTCTTTCCTTATGTCTGCTCTGCTCATCACAGAGCTGTCACTCACAAACCTGCTGAGTTTGGGGGCTTTATTCTCACTCTGTCCATTCAATGCCAGACATGCCACATGGTATGAATCCATGTAAAAATAATATAAATAAGGTGAAAAAACGATGAAGCATGACTGAGTTTGACTTGTTTTGAAGTATTTTAGAATTTATTTTCAGAAGAAGCCCACAAACATTTTTTAAAATAAAACTTTAAAGTTTTCTTCACTTTCTAGACAGAGTTGGAGCACAGAGGTAGCCAGAATGCCCATGAATAATCTCCTGAAGATGTATATAAATTCTCCAGACTGCTTTGAAAATCTCTACACTTAAGTTTCTGAAAAGATTGTCTTTGACAACTGGGTAGAAGACATCACATCCCTTGTATTTCTGAAAAGGAGTGGCTATTACTTCCTGTTTAACTTATTAAATTCTTGATCTTAATCTGAAAAGCTGATGGTCTTGTAACCTCTCAAATTCTGTATGACACTCGTTGACTTGAAAACAATTATCTGGTGTTGGTTATTAAAAAAGTCTTAATTAGATCGTCTGTTCACTCTGAAGTTGCCTTTTTCTTTCAGGTCTCTTAGGTAATGGAAAATTAAATATATTAGGATGTCATCGTGCTTTCTTCCATTTGTATATTCTCTCTACCTTTTAAATTTTTTTCTTAATTTTCTATCTTTAAATATCTCTGACATAGATACATTTTTATTAAAGAGGGCACTGTGAAGTGGAGGGAAAAAACATATTCTATATAAATGCAACTAAAAGGGTTTACAGCATAGTAAAGTTTTTGCTACTATAAATTCTTTCTTTTTACTCTTAGGAGGAAAATGTTAAATGAATCAGGATAATATAAGAAGTTCATAGAGACTCAAAGTAAATCAATAATTAATGCTCTTAACATCTAAAAATACTCTCTTCATCTCTTTTCAGCCAACTTCTAATGAACTCTTCAACTTTTTTTTCCTCATTTAGTGTACAGACTAAATGGTACAGAGCAGGAGGAAAGAAAAGTGTGTAATATTGTGAAGTGTAGGGCTCCTGCTGATCAGGAAAAACATGCAGTGGGCCGCAGCTCCTTTCTTGCATCATTAACACAAACCAGAAATGGAAAATTCTTCTGTGATTTAAGTTTTCTTGCATTAGCTGCATAGAGAAGTCTGGACAAAGATTCTTCAGATACAGATTCTCTCCATGTGTTTCATTAGGTATCTCAATATCCCTGCATCTTTAAGCCTCTTTAGCCACTCTAGAAATGGTGGTCTTTTAAGTTAATTAGAATTTGCAGTTGACTGCTTGCAGTGTGTTGTGGAAGAACTACATGAGCTGGAATGGAGTATTGATTAGGATCCCACAGGAAGCAGCAATGTCATTAACTACAGTTTTCTTTAGAGGTGTCAGGATTTTTCTTGTAGGGTTCTAATCAGTATTTGTGATTTTTAGAAAGCAGCTGACTACCCCAATCCTGCCCCCTGGAAAATATAATGATACTTGATAATATACTCTAACCAAGGCTGCAGTCATCAGTGAGACCCTGCTTATGCTCATCAGGGAGTCTCAAAAGACTGACTAAGATTGCTCTTTAAAGGCAACATTGAAGTCTTTGGGGATCTGCACCACTGTTAATATGAGAGCATCTTTAGGTAACTTGGGCTGATTCAGACAGAATTTCTTGCTGAAAATCAGTGTGATATTACCTTTTGTGATGTTGTTTGACATGGTCTTAGAAGCACACTAAAGACTTGGTCTAGGTAAAATCATTTGGTGAAAAAACTTGTTCTTAGCATTATTTTTGTTTTAATGGCTTAATCTCAAAGTTGATGGTATTTCAGTCTCCAGGGGCTTGTGTCATTCGATATTTTCGTTATTAGTGGAAAGAATGCATGGTTATATGTAGACAGTACTAAACTGAAGTGGATTATGAACATTGTGAAGAGGCTTAGAATTCAAAATGATCTGGTACAAAAGGACATGGAAGCAATACTCAAGGTGTTCTTTGCCTCTTTCATGGTACTGACTGTCCTTGGGCTTCCCAGGTTCCTGAATCTAATGGCAGAATTGGAGGGAGTGAAGCATGATCCACGATACAGAAGGTCAAACTAGGGACCACTGAAGCAAATCTGATGTACACAGATTTATGAGACTGAGTGTGATGTATCCAGGCATCCTCCAGGAGCTGGCTGCTATCATTGCAAGGTTATTCTGTTGCTTGTCTTTGAGAAGTCATTGTAATCGGGAGATTCCAAATGAGCAGGGAAAATGCAAACATCAGACCTATCTTCAAGAAGATCGAGAAGGAGGATCTCGGGAAGCCTGGCTGTGGTCTCTGGGAAGGTTATGAAGCACATCCTTCTGGAAACCATATTCAGGCATACAAAAAGCAAAAAACATGATTGGAATTTATCAAGGACAAATTCATTGTCCTCTGTGATGAGCTAAGTGACTCAGTTGATGGATAGGGAATGGTTGATGTTGTTTACCTGGACTTTAGAAAGGCCTTTGATGTGTTCTGTTATAGGCTGTTTGTAACCAAGCCTGGAGATCAGGGGGTTGGATAGGTGGACTGCAAGGTGAGTAGAAAATTACCTGGACTGCCATGCTCAGAGTGCTGATGCAAAGTCTGTCTGGTGGCCAGTAGTATTCCTCAGATGTGGAAACTGTGACCAGTACTGTTAGATGTTTTTGTTAACAACCCGGAGAACAGAAGGGGAGTATACCTTCAGTAAGTTCATGGATGATATCAAGTTAGGGAGAGTGGTTTATGAATTGAGTAAGACTTCTTTTCAGAGACACCTTGACTGTCTGGAGAAATGGACTGACAGTAAACTCATGAAACCATAGCTGCAGGAAAGGTGTCAGTAGAGGAAAGTTCACATGCTTTCCCAATGACAGAAAGGAGGAAATTCAAGTTTCCATTTCATTACTGGGATGTAACAGTCCACAGGATCCTCCAACAATTTAAAAAAAAAAAAAGTGATGTTGTGTGATCTAACTCGAAGGCCCAGAAGGGATCCTGCCTTTCACAGTAGTGGTCAGCACTGTTATTTAGGGTTCCTTCTGCTCCAGGATATGCAACTGAAGAACACACAGCTGAGGAAAAAAATTTTGGTTTGGATGATCTCTGACTCTCAGGGAGATTGATAGAGAGAGCAGAAGCACAGAGTTTTTGTATGCAGTGTTGTCCTTTCTCCAACATGGTATCATCATTTATATTCCAGCAGCACCCAGTCTTGTTTTCTACACACCTTCCAATTTACAGTGAATGAGAAGGTAATTCTGCAAATGACACTGTCTCAATGCAGTATGGGCGCTCATTAAGGCCAGTCTCATGAGAAAAAAATAAAAAGACTGTGCTATAATGTGTACTACACATCAGACCAAAATTAATTAACTGCAATCCCAGTTTTGGAAAAATTAAACTGGACTGTGCTTTTCTGATGTGGTTAGCTTGGGTAGGTTTTACTTGAAACAGGATAAGAATAACTTGTATATAATTGTATTACCTGGTAGCATGGTAGCTGTTATCCCAGGTGATGATGGGCTGATAGGGTCAGGTACTGATTTCTGAGAAATTAAGAGGAGGTGAAAGCCCATATAGTCTCTCTCCTGCTCCTCCCCATTGCAGCATTTATCAGGTTGGGGGGAGGCGAGAGGCAGTTCCGCTGTATTTATTTGCTGATGTTGTTAACCAGCTTTTAGATTCACTTACTCATATTTGGCAAATACTCTGTCTTAGTCTTTAGTTACTCCAAAGAGTGTTCACATTTTAATATTTCATATAAATTCTATTTTAACTCTGCAAAAATAGTTACATAGCGATTTTTTCCAAACAACTGAAATAAGATTCTCCTTTTTGTTGAGAGAATCATATTCAAAGACACAATTTCACAGTGCAAAGTTCGACACAATATAAAATGAATTTCAAAAAATACAAATAACATAAGCATATATTCAGTAATTCAGTACTCTACTGCATCCAAAATGAGCTGGTCTGCTCTATATAAATAATTTTTGGCTATTGTCTTCATCTACTGGAGGTGGAGAAGGACACCGTTTTATTGGGGCTGTAATGTTCATATAGCTGCATCCGTACGGGGAAAATGGATTTCAAATATTCTATTAGGAATCCACCCAAATTAATGTACAGAATGCTATAGAAGTGATGAAAGTAAATTCATTCTGGTGATTTTTCACCAGCAGAAAACATACATTTAATAGTGTTTTGTTTGTATTTTTGATATCTATTTAGGATCCTATTATTAGAAATGTGAGAATCATTACTTTCCTTCTGGAAGCTTTATGTTTTATGGTTTTATAACTTAATGCTAATATTAAAAGATCAGTCTTTATAAAAATGTAAAATATTGACCTTAATTTTTAAATATGAAATACAATTAATAAGCGGAAGAAGGTGTGTTACAAATACAAACTTGCAGGTTGCCAGTAATTTGATCGACAAGCGCTGTGTGAAGATGCTGGCAACTGTTGCTTGTGCATACTTCTGTATTTTTATAGTTGTCTTCTAACTGACAAGCACAGATGGCCATAGATGATGATTTTTGTATGTCTGTGAATTAGGGAAAACATTTATATTTATGTGGTGGTTTAAATTTCATTGTCTAAATGTGTGTTAACTACTCTGTGTAGGTTTTGATTTTAATTACCAAGTTGTAGTATGAGATTTTTAGAATAAATTATTTTTGTATTTTTGTCAATAATATGAAAGGGTTTTGTGCCCAGCTTTTGAATAATTGAGGAATTTGTTCTAAATTAACTTCTCATTAAGTAATCAACATTATTTTGTGGTTGTAGCAGTTTTAAAAGTTTTTCCTGAAAAAAAAAATCAGATTTGACCTTATCAGACCTTTCTCTTGCAGATAATGAAGACTGTTCAACCTCAAAGTCAGAACTGGTTGATTTACTGGTACTCCGTAACGTATTTGGGACTGGACTAGCCCAGACTTTAAAAGGATTTTAGAGAAACCCTGTGATCTGCTCTTTGAAGGATCAGGCTTGTTCTGCCCATTCAAGGAAGTAGAATGTACTATATAGCTTTTTTTCTTCTCTGAATCATAGCAAAAATGAGCACTAAACTTAATTTTCTGGGATGTGAATTCATAGCTTTTATTGCTGTCTGTTTTTGCTAGAAGCTTATAGAGGGGCTAGGAGAACT
This sequence comes from Dromococcyx pavoninus, assembly GCA_033558185.1. Taxonomy (NCBI): domain Eukaryota; kingdom Metazoa; phylum Chordata; class Aves; order Cuculiformes; family Neomorphidae; genus Dromococcyx; species Dromococcyx pavoninus. Next base: position 1,893,536 of record JAUMJL010000098.1, read on the forward strand.
GAATGGCAAAAAGAATCTGAAGATGCGCTATAGGAACTTTTTTATTGTTGTATATTTAGCTAGTTTATGTAAAGTCAGTGTACTGTTTCTTTCTGAAGTTAACTATGCAATGTACTACGACTTCAGGGATCCTGTAAAATAAAAATACACCTCCCAAAATACACCTCCCGCTTTATTAAATTAAACTGTTTCTCTCGGGGATAAATTGCAATTATGTGTAGTTAATAAGGAGAAAAATCGTAATTGAGGAGAAAATTTACTAAGTACTAGACATGAAAATATGGTTTTTGTTTTTCTTTTACCAGAAGGAAACTTTACTCTTTCAATCTTTTATTATAGAAATTTAGATTGGAATATAGCCTTGCTTTGGGCTCAGGGAACAGGTAGACTCACTTTTTCACTGCCTTGTGGTCTTAGGAATGTTTCTCTAAGGTTAGTTTTTGGGGAAGAAGGGCAGCATGTGAAGAAAATTACTGAACGAGACAGAGATTTAATAACTTTATAGGGGTGTGTAGTACCTAATTATGTGGTTTCATTGCTTTTTAGACTATTCCTATTCTGGAAGAAATTTCTTTTGAATTGATGTAGTGGAATAAATGCGCTTAATGCTTAACCCAATTACTATATTGCAGTTGTTTTCTGAAAATAATTTATCATCAAAGAACTCCAAGGGATTAATTAAATGAACCTCCAGCTGTTGATTTAACTATATATAGTTAAATAGCTGATACGACTATATGCTTTTTAAAGAGCAGGTGCTAAACCAGTTGCTTTAAGAAGAAACAAAGCAAAATAAATACATAAGCAACACTCAGATTTTGTAGTAATTTTTTTCTAGAGATACAGAAGGCGACATACTTGCTGACATGCCTGATGATTCTGCTTATTTCAAAAAAATCAGAATCTGAATAGATTCATTTATTGCCTATATTTGACCACTAAGTAGCTACTATGTCGTAAAACAAGTTTTATTTTGAAGCCAAGGTGAAGCTTGTTATCTGTGAATATCCATCACTTCATTCTTTATTTGTCTTTCTTGTGGTACATGGTGTCCACCTGAATGCTTAGTTTTTTTAATAATTCTTTGTGAATAGTCCGTGAAGTATGGTTTTGGAGGTAAGAATGAGTAAACTAGATCCTTGTTGTAATCCACTTGACTGCATCAAGTTTATAGAATTCAACTGCAGTGAATATAAAGTCTAATACTATAATTTTGTGGAATCAAACACAATATTGAAAGAAAAATCAGGTATAAAATTGGAATCATTTTAATGCTTAAGTATCATGGGGACTGTCTCTTTTTTTTTTCCCCTTCTGTTCAGGAGGACTGTATCTGCCTTTTACTTCCAGAAGATAACTTGTTTCACAAGGCTGATTTCATCAACAGTTGAGGGGGAAAAAAAGGACTTAAAATCTTGACCAAATTTGTAATTGTACAACCTTTCAAAATAAGAGTTTATCTTTATGAAATATTGTATTAATTATGGCTTTCAGTGTAATGTTTTTTCTGCGTAGTGTATTTTGTAGGCATTACTTTAATCTGTGCTGGTGACGTTCAAGTTGACACCTCTTACAAGTCCAAGGCCTTTTGTTTGTTTGCTTGTTTTACCTTTATCTTCATTCAGTTGAATTTATTGAATTTTTCATGCTGTGTATCAGTAGAGGCAATTATACAGCAGTCATTATGAGAAGGATAAGGTTAAAAAGTAGGTAGGAGCAATATATAAATCATGTATGTAGAAGTAAGTTAGTTAAGAGACCAATTGTGAAACCTTTTTAGCTATTAGTTTAAGCATTGCTTGACCTGAAGCAGTCCAGCTTTGAAATACACTTGGTGTGCTTGTGTCTGTCATTGTAACCTGACTTGAGAGTATTTTCATGCTCTTAACTTCCATGCCTTGTCCAGAAAATAACCCAGCTGTAATGAACTTAGCTCTTCCTGGGTCTGTTCCTATTTAAATTCCTGCACCATGGAAGAGCAGACCAGATCAGAACCACACTAATTCTGAGGCTTTCCAGCTCACAGTGCCATCTGGAGGGGTTCATTCAAGTTCAGTGCCCTTGTTTATTAGCCTTGACAACAGTACTTTCTAACGTGATATAGACTGCTAAAAAGATGAAGACAGTTGCCCTGCATGCTGTTCCTCTCACTGCCCTCAGTTGTCGTCTATGGTACTTCAGTTGTAACTGTAAATTGTGGTAAATCCCATTGGTGTTCTTCAGAGCACTGCAGAGGAATGGCTGTCTCTGAAGCTGGATGACTCTCAAGTTTGTATGTAGCATTTCTTCTTTGGAAATTTTCGTAGTCTTATTGACATCCTCTGATACTTATGAACCACTTAAATCTCCGTAAGAGGAGACGTTCTAAAGTCCTGTTATTTGTGAAAAACTGACTGCAAGTGCAACATAAAAATGAGTGGATTGGAAACAGCTCATTCTCGGGTGATTATTTTCTTGTTCATTCAGCCTAATATTTCCTATTTAGTAAATTCAGCTTCCGTGGAATGGAACAAATAAGCTAAATCTCTATTTGCCTCAACAGATAAGCAGATTGAGACTTGAGAAGTTCATTACTTACAGTTCAGATTTTCAACTGTGTGACATAATGTGTTGAACATGCTTGCAGTTGCGTGCTCAGTTAGCTGTTTTCTCTAGGTTTTTATCTCAGGATTTGGAAAGAGTTAGGTACTCTCCTGTTTGCTGATTAGCAGAATGTAATAACAGAATTGAATTAATAGACTTCATTAGAAAGAAGTGTGTTTGTGCTCTATATTTGATAATTTCCCATTTGTCTCACTCTCAGTTGTTCTTTTCTTTGTATAGGCATCAGGAACCTAGCAGATGGAGGTAACACTGTAAATTTGCCTGCCCTTCAGGACTTAGTACTTAGACTTTTTAAGAGTATGAGAAAAAGTGACAAAGTGCCACTCTGTAGTTACCAGTTAGGCTGTTCAGCAACTCTTTAGGGGTCAAACTGTCAAGCTTTTACAAAGTTTGGTGACCTAACAATGAATGATTCTTTAACAGCCTAGCTGAGGCTCTGTAGCCTAAATCTCAGTGTTGCTGTCTCCCAGACTCTTTTCCTTATCCCTTTTAAGTGTCTCTTATCTACTGGTGTGGAACATAAAAGTGTTACTGTACATTGGAATCATCAAATCAGTTCACAGGTAAGAGAGAGATCACAGTAGGCACTTTTTCAGTTACCCAGGGGAAAGTGGAATAGGTAACCTGGGACTTGAATCAAAGCAGATTTCCAGATTCTGAATTATGTCCAGAATTCAAATTCCAATTGGCCTTTTCTGGTTTGCCCTTATTGGTTTGCAAGACTTCCATGAATCTTGTGATGCACCTAAGTATTATCTTGGATTTGCAGGTTGAGTCTGAGTCTGGGACACATCATACGATACAGTTTGCCGCAATGCACATTACACGTTCAGAATCAGCTTAGAGCAGATTCTCTAGCAATTTCTCTCTACACAGAATAAATACTCATTTCCCAGACAAATGTGAGGCTCTTGTTTTCATAGCAAGTCCCAACTAACACCTTACAAAGAATACTGTTTCGCATTTGCCTGCCCTCCATATGCTTAATTACAGATATTGCTCTGGTGGAGAACTTCAGTCTGCTAGGCTGAAAGTTTAAGCTATGCTTTCTGCTGTTAAATGCAACGTTTACATTGAAGCAATGAAGCCGGGAGTTGTTCATTAGGCTCACTAGGTCTTTTTTCGCTGTATAGTGAGACCAGATTCTCAAACAACGAGTAGTATTTTTGCTATCAAATGGTATATTGCTGTCAAACACAGGTTTGTGTAGGGTCTTTTGAATCATACTGTGAAGCTGTTAATCACAAAATCTGTGTACAGGCAGTTGGATTCACATCTAGGCATTTACTATGATAGGTATTTAGAGTCGTTTCAAAGAGTTTTCTCATGGTTTCTCATCATTGCTACTAGGGCATGCTGCTTGCTCATATTCAGCTTGCTGTCCACCAGAACTTCCAGGTCCTCTTCAGCAGAGCTGTACACCAGGCCATTCAGTCTTCAAGTGTTACTGGAGTGTGAAATAATTTCATTCCAGGTGCAGGACTTGATGTTTTTCTTTGTTAAATCTCATATAGTTCATGTTTGTTTTGTCTTCTTCCAGCATGTTGAGGTCTCTTTCTATGGTGGTTCTTTGCTTCTGGTATATCTATTTTTCTTCCAGTTTGATGTCACACAAAAACTTGGTTAAGGTGCATTCAATTTCATCATCCAGGTTATCTGTAAACATACTGAATAGTGCAGGACTGCCAATTTGACTTTGAGCCATTAATGACCACTCTTGGCTATAGATGAGAAGATTCAGAAGTCCTTGTCATTGACTGATCTGAAGATGACCTGGTCCAGCACAGAAGACTTCTCAGATACGAGGCTGTTTGAGAACTTCTGACAAAGAGCAAGTCCTCTTTTGTGAGCAGGACTCATTCAGCTGATATTTATCTGGAACATCTTGTGAAGTGATAGTAGTTGAAAAATGCAAGACTATGATGTAGATCTCCGTTAATGCTTTTGTTGTACAGTGTAGAATTGGAAAAGAAAAATTACTTGCCTGTAAAAGCTTTTCTGAGATTCCTTTTTGTTGTCAGTCTGTAAGTTCACAACTCGTCCTTCTATGCTTCTTGTTTAAATGTGAATTAAAAAAAGTAATATTTTTGTACCTAAGAAGAACTGTGAGATGAACAGACTGTTCTTATTCTGCAAGAGGTTCCTGTGCACCACTGAGTTTGAGATACAAGAATTTGATGTTAGTAAGTTAAAATTTTAAGCTAATAACGTGTTGCAGAGACATGAATTAAGACTGTATGACTTGACTTGTACTAAACTGTCTTAGCAATTAGAATTTTTTTTTAGACAGTATGACAAGTGTTGTCTATCGTATCTCATAACAGCCTTCTTCAGAGGCACTGAGCAATTTCAATACCTGTTAACTATAGTAGCTCTGAAAATGAAGACTATCCAGATCTAATACATTGTCTGACAATGTTAAGGAATGATAAGAAATCATAAGGTGGCATCTAGTTTTAAATGGAGCTTAATGTGTTTCTGTTTCAAGAAGACTTTTAGACGTGAAATAAAAATGTAGCTATTCGTGGTTTATGGATTTAACTTTTTAGATTTTCATGGATTTCTTCAATATTTTCTTGTCCTGATATATGGGCAGTGATTAAATGTTGCAGCTTTGTTTCAGATATTTTATATATATTTTTAAATTATTGAGAGGAGATAAAGTTTTTCATTCTATTGGAGCCAGATGTTATTTTAACATGCACTTTCTACTCTAGAAAGAGTTCTGTCAGACCATATTTGAAAGTAATCAATGGACACCGTATCCCAGCAATCTAGATTGCTGGCACAATTGCCAAGGGTCAGAATGAGCTGAAGATAGCTGAATAAATAAATAATGCTACTGTTGTAATTGTAGCGGTACATTATCATAATTGACATGATTTACACAAGTAATCCCCACCACTCTGCAAGTTAGTTCCCTTCTGTGTCAAGAGTATTTAGTTTCTAGTAGCAGTTGACTGTCCTCTGCTTTACTGCCAGTTGGAGCATTTAAAAACTAAGATAATGTTATACTAGGTGTCTGTAGTTTTGCTGTGCAGTCTGTGTTGTGGGATTGGCCTTAATATGTTGGTTTGGGATTCTGTGGTGGTGTGACTTCCCTCTTCTTGGGCCACTTGCCGATCTAGGTTAAGCAGGCATGTTGTGGGAAAGAATTCCCATTGTGTCCTTACCTTTTGTAAAAATGCAGTGGGTCAGAGTGTTGAGGCACAGCCTCAGCATATGTGTAGCTCCTGTGCCTGGGAAGGGACTCCAACCACCTGGGAGAGGGACTGACTGGTACACCTGTTACCTGGATCATAGTCCAAGTGGGACAATATGGTATGTTCTGTAAAGTCCTGGGCACGCACAATGGGTAGAAAATGCCAGAATTAACTCATCTGAGTTGTGACCAAAATGGAAAGATACCGACCAAAGTCAATCACGTGCAATGCTATAAATAGTGATCCCTAAGTGAGACCCATTGAGCTCTCCTGGACCATAGCAGGCCGTGACCAGGACGCCTCTCAGGGTAGACTCCTTGAGATTTAAAAACTATCTGCTAACAAAGCTGAGGGTGGCTGTAAACTTCTTGAGGTTTAAAGGCCTTCCACTGTCAAATACCAATACATTAAAAGTAAGTATTCCACTAAACTCTTGAGGAGGGAAGTTTTGGCCATGGGCATACCTCTGTGTGTTTGGGTATCCATATAGCTCTGTGTGGTGTGTGTGGTTTGATTTAACCTTGCGGTAAGTCTCATGTGATCCTTGCCAGTAAGTTGCTGGTTTGATTATAGTAAATTCCATTGAATCACTTTGTTAAATAGGCTGATGATAAGTGTAATTAAAAATTACACAATCAAGTCTTGTGATCTATCTCCAAATTACTAAAAATCCTCAATTGCTGTTAAATCAAAGCTATATAAAAATCCATCCATGACAGATAATTAGGAAGAAGTTATAATTAGATCTAGATAAATAAATATATCCTTTGTATAGTTGTGTTCTTCTGTTCAATTGCTATTTTATTGTGGGAAATTATTTTAGAAGTATACTCATTATTTATTTGCATCCTGCTCTGTTGTGGACTTGTAACTTCCAACAGTGTTTTTCTGTTTATAAGAGGCAACATGTCTTGTGCATCTAGAGAATTTAGTGCTAACATCCAATCACTTCTCTTTTTTCAAACTAACAGAGAGCTGAGCAGCTGTTGCAAGTGGCGCTTCTGGAAATCTGGAAATAAACATGTAATTCTTCTTGCACAATTTTATTGTAGCTTGTTATACACCAATAGGAAAGCAACATAGTTTCGTTCTAAGACTTTACCTTAACGTTTCAGTTTATTACAATTAAGAATTTCATTGTACCGTGAATATTTGATATAAATAATTCAGACAATAAATATGGACTCCATAATATAATTTTTTTAATTGCTATAAATTGGACATATCTGTTTCCAAGAAGATTGCTTTTCTTTTTTTTTTTTTTTTTTTGCCTAGAAGCAGGACTTGCAAAAACAATGAGCTGGAAATTGTGAGTTGTTACTTATTTTAGAAGCAAAAGCTGAGGGTCCAGAACAAGGAGCAAAATCAGCTGCTACTCACTACTGGAAAATACTGATGGACTTTTTAATGGTATTCAATACTGCTCGGAGGATTCAGGGTCCTCTCTGCATGGTGGGAAAAGCTGAAGGCAGTGTGCTGGTAGATAGGCAGGTAGTGAAAGAAGAGTTGTTCTAGATAGGTTTTAGCACATCTGAAAACCAATGGTAGAGTTGCATCACAGCTGACAGCGTTTCTGATGCCTTCCCAGGGTAGGGTGCTCATTCTTTAACACTTGTTGGAGGCAGATCGATGCAGGGAGCCTGTTCAAAGTGTCCTTCAGCTTCTGTTTTTGGATCCTTCCTTCTCTGTGAGAAACTCCTGTGTTCGCATCTTTTGCTCTTGCTTGCAACTTTTGTAACTGAACAGAGACTTGGCATTGAATTGTTTCAAAACTGCAGAGTCACAACTGGTAGAATATTCTCCACAGACTTAGTTTTGGTATTATGAAGCTGATGTGCCTGGAAGACAGGGTAAAGGAATGAATAGTTGTATCAGCTTATATGATTTCATATTTTGTTCATACTGGAAAAACTACTTTTTTAGAAATACAAAATCTCCAAGTATTTTCCTGTTTTAACGGAAGTTTTAATTTCACAAAATTTGTTTCCTTTAGTTCCCGTGACTGCTGCTGGACTTTTTGCAGCTTGTCATTCAAATATAGATAGATCCTCGCCTCCAGTTCCTGAGTCTCATTTTCTGAAGGAGATTGGTATCTGGGACGCCATTGTCTTGGTGTGAGCATCATGGAGTGTATTTGTTCAGCAGTAGCTTTCTGTCATGCTGCTTCTCTCATTTCTAGATTTTAAAATTTGATTAAAAATGTGAATTTGAAAATGTTACATTAGTAGCTGGACATTGTGTATATATGAATGTGCAGCCTAAAAATTCTGTGATTTGTGCATGCGTCCATCACTAATAATTTAGTTATTTCCAAAACACTGGATGCTCATACAGAAGTTATTAGTTGAGAACTTGTGTAATACAAAAATGTAACTGTTTAATTTGCACGTGCATTTAGCTTTCATATGTGCCTATCTTCTTCAGTGTTTGAACAGAAAAAAAACTAAGGTCTGTTGATAACTGCCATGGTAGAGTTTAATCTGTTAATTCTTAAGAAGTGAAAGTTGACAACTTAACTTTGAAAGGAAAGAAATTTTGCATATCCAGGTGCCTCAGCTAAAATATGCAAAATGAGGAGAAACATGGAGTAATTCACTTGTCCTTGAGCCATGCATCTAATTGTGTAGACAGACAAAGACTGCAAAGCTGCTTTAAAAAAGCCAACTTAACTTTCCATTACAGAAGGTTTCAGTCAAGTTGGGGAATAGAATTCTTGACCAGTGGCACTACCTGTCTTCTGTCTTTCATATTTAACAATAAAAAATAAAAAAGGCAAAATCTCAGTAGTTACCCTTACTTTATATCATTGTCTGCTTTAGGTCATTGTAGCATTTTGACAAATTCTGCTTGTCTTTGGGATAAATGGAAAACTTTTATTGAGGAAAATTTACAGTTTTAGGAGAATGTAGTAATGTTGTAAGGAGATAACTGGAACCTTCACCTTTCCTATTTTTGAGAAGCTAAGTCTGTGTGTTCTTTTTTTTTTCTATACTTTGAAGTCAGAGGGTGACCATCCTTTCTTTTTTTGCTCAGAGTTTGTGGAGTTGATAGGCAACTTCCGTTGTCCAAAAATCTGTAAAAGCTTATGTAAAACACAGAAAAAAATCATGAAGCTGAACTAATTAGGGATTTAGTAGGGAGGAGGTAATTATTAAATACGCAGGTGAACGTATTTGGCTCAGCACATCTTCAGGTCCTTCTCCAGTGAACAGAGGAGGAACCATATGCCAAGCTGTCAGTCGTGGAGTGGAGGCTAAGAGTGGAGAGGTGGCTGAAGGAACTGACAAAGAAATACGACTAAAAGGGAAAAAAACATAAACTAGCCAGAAGTCAGAAATGATCTATCAGTGTGCATTTAGATTGGGACTTCTCAGCTGACTTGGGGCCAGATGAGAATCAGAGAGCACTTCAAGTGATGGTTTGCACTGTAACCCAGTAGTGACCGGGAAAGGGGATCTGTGCATCCTGCTCAATTTGGGTGTTGCTGAAGAGGTTGAATGGAAGCCTGGATTTCTCGATTGGTGAATATAATGAACAAATGTGTTACCTTTTTTTATAGCTTTTTCTTAAAATTGTAGCAGATTTGTAAAAACTGCGTCATATTTGGGTATCAATTGATGTAAAAAGTTTCTAAAGCTTTAGGGTCTTTATTTGTATGCTTTATATTTAAGTTGAAGCTACATTTATAAAACATATTGTAGTACTTAAATGATGTTGGACTCTTCAATTAGAAAATAATGATGTTTGTTTCCAGATTTTATTGATAGGATCTGTGTAATTTTGAATTTTAACTGCTAAAACTGCTGTGCTTGTTTTTCTTATTTGAACAGAAATTCTGTTCTTGTTAGGGAAAAATATTTTAAATGGATTTTCTTGTGTAAACCACTGTAAAGTGATTAAAAGTGATAAGCTCTTCAAAAGGCATTGCTTATATACTAATTGGTTTTTCAACTCTGTGTCTGGCTCACCTGTGACTTTTTGTTCCTCGGCATGTTTTGCTACAAGGTAGTGCATCCTGTAATTTGCTTCCTTTTTGTTTTTAACGTATTCCCTCATGATGCATTTTGCTGTTTATTTATGGCGTTTTCAGTATCTTAATCTGCTTTTTGAGTTCTTGCATAAACTTTTTTAAGAAGTATGAAACTTGCTGGAAGAAAGTTTTGCTTTTTATTTTTTTTTCTGGTATAAAAATCAGAAGTAGTTAGTTACCTTAAAATTAATGTAAGGAATTTGTTACTGGAAAATGGAAAATAAGATCAGAAATTATTTTTTGCATTTGTCCTTTATGATGGCATTTTTATCTTTGCCTTTGCATGTTTTGATTTCTAGGTATCAGTCTGTGGAACAGTAACATACTCATATGAAACTGAAAAGGGATTCATTAATAGATTGTAAATGGAAAAATAATCTGAATGTGTCTCAAAAATGCAGCATTAACTTCCAACTTGTTTTCAGTAGTGATTAGTCGAAGCTTTATGTAGTACAACGGGTAAGCCTGTGTAGGGGACGTCATTAGTAATGAAGAGGAAAACTTTCACCTTTAACAAGATTTTCTCTTCTGTACAGCTTGCCCAGTTTAGGCAGCGGAAGGCACAAACTGATGGTCAGAATGGATCAAAGAAGCAGAAAAAGAAGAAGAAAACATTAAACTTCAAAGATGAAGAATCAATACAAGATGGGATTGATATTAGTCGATCTCGAGGTGATGAAACATCCAGCAGCCGAAGGGGAGCAGCTTCTGCTGCTGCTGACTTTGCTATTATCAGGACTTTGCATAGTGGAGAAGTTACCAGACACAGCCAGTCTTGCAGCATTGAGGTAAGTTTGTCTCGGGCTGTGAACAGTTGTTTTGGGGAGGGCAAAATAGTCCATTAATTTTGAGAGTGGGAATAAAGGAATTGTATGAAATTTTGGCTATTACTTGCTTGCCTCCTCTGTCTGTTTTTAATATGTCCAGAGAAGGCACTTCTTACCTACCTATTGGCATTGTGTTGTCTGTGGCAATTACGGAACTGTAGGTTGTGGAAAGTTTGTTGTTACTGCTGTACTCCCTAAATGGGCAAAAAAATGTTTGTGGGATTTTATATTGCTTCATTGTATGCATTTTGTTTTATTAAAAAGTTTACAGGTTGTATTTTTGATCACTGCAGCTATGTCTACAGCAAAATGCAAAGCTAAACATCTTTCCTGCAATTTGAGTCTTTCTGGTCAATGAGGAGGAGGAATGAATTCAGTGAACACTACTTAGGGCTGGATGGCTGATAAGGAGACACTCCGCTTTTACTACTTAATGATTGCTAGTGGCTGAAAGCACATGCTCCGGGAAGGTTCGAAGATTCCCTGTGGCAGTTCAGTTCAGTTCTGAGTAGAGATGAATTTGTGTGATGTCATACGTTGTTCCAGATATCTATCTAGGGACAAGAGAAGCTGATGTTATTTACAGAATAGCTTATTCCATTCTTGAAAGCAGTACTTCTAAAAGAATGCGAGTGACATTGTGAACAAGCATCTCAACTCAGATTCTTGGCTCTATGCTTGTGAATACAGTTCTTTCTGAGGGATATAGTACAGACCAGTGCTCTGCATTTTGACTTGTCAGTCCTGTGCTAATATAGACCATTTGTGACTATTTTGGCTCCATTATCTCATTGTCAGCAGCTGAGAAGTAATGGAGAAAATTTCAAAATTTTCTTGCATTCCTGTTTAAAAAAACCCAAAAGACGTTACCCTAGTGGAGGGGCAGACAAGGTCTTCTATGTGAATAAAACTGTATAAAGTAATTTATCCATTTATTTTACAAGTTTAAGCCTACATTATTTCAATGCACTGAATATTTTGATCTTTGAAGATACGTGCTTTTAATATCTAGGTTTTCCTACAAAGCTCATGTTAGTACTTCAGAACTGTAGTAACTCAATAAAACTGTCTGTTCAACACATAGCTTTTCTTGGAGGAGGTAATAAATTTTTTAAAGAGTATTTAATACCAGAATGACTCTTTTCATAGGTGAAGGTGAGACTTTTTTGCCTCCTAGGAAAAGAGAAAGGGGTATTTCATGAAATGCAGCAGGAGAGAAGACTGCTAGGGCAGAGAACTGTTTAGAGAGAGTAACTTAAATTATTGTTTTAACAATATTGTAGTCTACATAAATATAACTACATGAAAAAAATTTTTTAACCAGATATATTTTGAAGTACATCATGATTGCATGTTCCAGGTGGATTGTGCTGATGTACTTACTGTCACTCAGGATAAATATCTCTTCTACAATTGGAGAAGCAAGGTAAAGTAGAGAAGCATGGAGTAGTTGGAAGGGACCCCTGAGGTCATCTAGTCCAATCCTATGCTCAAAGCAGGTCTAATTAGATCAGGTTGGTAATAGTAGCCTATGTTGGCCTCTGAATTCTAACAGTACAAGACGTATATGTTTTCTTAAATGGAAAAAAAAAATGTGTCTGCACTGCAGTTGCTAAAGATTGCACACATAAATATATTCTTAAGAATCGGTAGGACTTGTCTGAAGTCTGCTTATTCCTAAAGCAGCTGAGTTTATGTTTAACTAAATAAGCACAGAGATGTGGGGAATTTTTTGTTTGTTTTTAAAATGTAGCTTTAAAAGAAAAAGCATGGTATTTAGTACTTACTGTAATTTGACTCTCCTGAATTACTCATGTCTTGGTGACTTCTAGATCAGTATATAGTTCTACTAAAAAAAAAAGCTGCTCCCAACTGGGAGAGCTCTTTTCTTTGTTGCATGTTGTTTGTGGCCTGCTTATTCATGTTAAATAAGTAATTTGTATTTTGGAGCTGGAAGGTGATTGCCAAAGTCTCGATCTGGGCAGTATTAATAAGAGAAAAAGTTCTGAAATAGTTTCAATGAATCTCATACTTGTCTGGGTTTAGTCTTTTAAGTGCAATGATTTGGACAGAGCCCGTATTAGAGTAATTGGATTAGAGCTTGCTTAGTTGAAATGACAGCCAATGTAATAGGCAGTTTCAGGCTAATCTCTGCAATGGAGAATTACAGACAGCTTCTTTGAGCTGTTTGCTTTTTCACCCAACATTAAATCTTTATAGGCTTCTGTGTCAGGAGAGTAGGGCAAGATTACTGGAGGCATTATGCAGGATTATTTTGTGGCTAGATTTTGATTCCACTTACTTGTTTCATCTCTTACTGGAATTCATGTTTAGAATTGTTCTTTCTGTACCACAAAATGGACTCAGAACATCCGATTATACTGCCTCTCTGTCTAAAAATCCTGACTGGGCTTTTTTGTGGTTATTTTGTGGACAGAAGTTTATCTCCCTGCAGTTCTTCTAGTATGATTTTTCAGTCCACAATGGAATTATCTTGTCCAAATACAAGTAACAAAGGATTGTTACTCCTCTGGGAGTTCATTCCCTATCTGAAGTTAGAGGAGTTCCTTTTCAGAGAGGGCAAAAGTCTGTTCAGAGAACTCAAAAGTTATTTTTTGCAGTCATCTCTTTCCCTTTTTTTTCCTCTCTCTTCCCAAGGGTGGGTTCCTCCCCCTGTAATCTCTGAAGTTACAAAAACTAATTGGAAGAACTCTGGAAGAACTATCACTGTTGTATATTGTCCTTACCCATTCCATTTTATCTTCTTTCTGAATTTATTTGTAATTACTATAAAGTTTTCCATCCTCTGTTAGAGGAACAGTTTATTTACAAGGTTTATTAGAGGAATGCCAGTAGGCATTTCTTGGCTAAAGTATCTGCTGCTTTGGGGTTTTGTCTTTATTCTTTTGCACCCTGATATCTTTTGGTCTTGACATCCGTAGTGTTCTTTTCCATATAGAAGTAAAAATAATCTAGAAGACACAGCCCAGGAAATGAATTGGATCAATGAAACTTTTGGGTTTAGGATTGCTTCTTTTTTTGAATTCCTGCAATTAAAAATGAAAGAATGCAGAAGCCAAGGTAAATAATTGCTGAAATCCCCTTCTCTGAGAAATCTTGAAACAAAGCATCAGAGCAGACTGCTTTGCAAGAATGTACTAATGCCAGGAAAGCGAAAAATTAACCCGTGGCACAGTAAAATTGTCCCTGAGTCACCTGGGTAATAAAAGCTATTATACAAAGCTTCTTAAAAAAGAAAAGTTCAAAGTTCTGTAATGAAGAATACTTGCTAATTGACTGAGGTTGGATTAGCAACTCAAATTTTATTTTGCACAGGACAAATCCGTTTAGTAATTGTTTTAGAATAGCTTCACTGTTCACTCAAGTAAGTGATAAAGGTGATGGCTTCATTTTCATTGTTTCATTTCTTTAACTTAATCAAGTTCTTAGCCTGAGATTTGACAGGTAAGAAACAGAAACAGAATAAGAAGGAGGCACAGGGCAGGATTCTTGAGAAGAACTAAGAAAGAAAAGTGACAAGAATATGGAAACACAAGCAGTAAGGAGAAACAAACCCCTTACAGAAAGCAAAGGTGGTGAAAGTGGATAACACATTCTTGTGATAGAAGCATGAAAGCAAAGAGCAACCAAAGGCTTTGATTAGAGAAGAGAGATTCTGGGATGTACAATAAGGTGGAGGATTTCGGAAAAAATGATAGATAAATAAAATGTAGTAAAAATTAATCCAATCACTTCAGAATATCTAGCATCCCTTTGAAAAATGTTTTGAAATTGAGAATGAAGATAAACAAATGTTTGTAAATGGTCTGTTCGGTAGTAAAGTCACTGCCATGAGCAAAGATAATAGATTCTTAGCAACACATGTTTCTGACTGAAGGCATTCATCTTTCTATTCACTGTCTGGCCAAAAAAATTACCAGGGTATCTTACCAATTTTCTGTGATGCATAAGGCAACCTCTGGTATAGTGCCTTCCTTTCTCTCTGTACATACTGATGCAGAATCGGTTTACTGACACAGAAATTACCTGTATTGAAGAATGATCTTTGTGGATTTACAGAGTATTTCCTTTCACAGGTTAAATATTTATAAGGCCATATGACCAAAGAATGGAAACCCAATTAAAAGGTTAGGTTACCTCTCTGTTAATGTTGTTTTCTGGTACAGGAAATTTAGATACTAACAAGTGGGGTACCTCACTGCAGGTGATATTCAATTTTGCCAGTGGTTTATCTCCACTAAGATGTACTGTGTTTAAATCTGATTGAAGTCAGTTGGTTTGGGTTATAAATTCTCAGGGAATACATTCCTTTGAATTGAATAGTTTTTGGATTAGGAACTAAGAAAGTCATGATGAGGCAATATATAAGAACAGCTCTTCATATTCAGAATGTTCTACAAATATTAAAGATCCATAAAGTTCAGGATGACTTAGCAGGTTTCATGAGTGGGATTTTCAGTTTATATTCTCTTTGTCTCCCTTCCTAGTTGCAGTCTTCTTAATTAGTCTTACTTAGGTTGTGAACATCTATGGATCTCTAGTGACCCAAGTGAAATTGGCCAAGCTAAAAATAAGCTTGTTTTCACTTCTGCTCCTGACTAATAAACTTTCTAGAATGAATCCAGAATTTTGTAGTTATATTTTTGTAACAGTTTACATTGAGATCATAAAAAAGTTAATAATTTACTTCAGGTAGAATTCTGTTTCATGAATACTCAGTCTTGGTTCTCTCTTTTTCACACTGTCATCCCTTACAATTAGAGTATTTCAGTACTGAATGTCCATTCTTGCTAAAACTCCTGTTGTCACCTATGAAAGTTTACTAAAGGAACATAAAAATCACTTTTCAATTCTCACGGCCTATTTCATATACGAGTCTTTGAGATGTTCACTGTATTTTAACTGTCAACCACATTGTCAGTAAAGAAAATATTCAATAAAGAATTAAAACATCTTGCCAGAAGAGAATAGCTGTTCGCAGCAAGCAAATACCGTAGGGTATAGCTGTAGGATATGTGTAGACTCACAGCTTGAAGTCAGAGTGCAACAGAAACCTATTTCAAATTCTATAAAGTATTGAGAGGAGTGATGAATGGCTTTGTCGACATTATCCTTTCGAAAGATGTTGTGTTGTTAACATTGTGTGTATATATGTATTTTTTGAAGTATTCCCTTTTAAACTGGACTCCTGTAGTTCAGCCAGATGAGCTGTGTAAAACGTAATTCTGTTGACCAAGGAAGAACTGAAGCATACAGAGAGGATGGCTTAATAGTGGAACTGGACTTTAAAATAAGGTTGGTCAGCTCTTATGAACAGAACAGAGCTGCTTGGAGGGCAAGATGAGTGCCTGTAAAATGTTGACTGCTTGTAATATTGATTTTGAGAGGAAAAGAATAGCATTAAGCCTTACAGTATCGGCATCTAATGTGTGAGCTCGTAGAATTTAAGTCTTTTTAACTGATTTTAGCCGAGTTTGTATGAACCCCTTAGCACAGAAGACAGATTCATTTAACTTGAGTTCGTATGGCCATCTTTCTGTACATATCTTGAATAAATCCCTTGGCAAAAATTTGTGGTCTTAATAGCAAAAATCTATCTAGGATTGAAAGAGAGATTTTAGAAAGATTTATTCTGTTAGTGGATATTGCACACCTAAACTGATGGAGCACTATATGGTTTGTGATAATTTTTTGAAAATTATTTTAGGTGTTTTTAACTTTAGATTGGTATTCAGAAAGGACCAGCAAAATAGTAATCTGTAAAAAAAAATCTTGTATCTGGCCAAGTTACCATAAAAAAATAGAGAATTCTTTTCAATAATCACCTTCTTTGAGAATTCTTATTTTCTCCATCTAGCCTAAATTTCAGTCTACAGGTTTTTTGCCTTTTACTGTGGTTATCTAGTAGGTTTCAGCTTATCCCAGGATCTGAACATTCATTTATCTTCTTTCTTATAAACAAGGGGCTGTTTATGTAATTCAGAAGCATTACAAGGAAGAACTATATCAGAAGTCACACTCTTGTCCTTGTTTTTTTGGATGTTGGAGAAGTACCTGTGTTTCATGCACTGTATAAAGAGCTTAAGGAGTTGTTATACCTAGGTAAATATGTAAATGTGTAGGAATACTTATCTTTCTTTGTGAAGTACTGTGAATTGAAACAAACCACGAAGTATTGTAGGATGATGTGGCCATAAGTTTTTTATCTGTATTTTGAAAATAAGTAAAGATGTGGTTTTCCCTGATGTATTCCTTTCAGAGGACAACGTAGACCAAGATCATAGGCTATAAATAATACGTCAAATTTGTGTCTGTGTGTATATGCATATGTATATAAAGCTACATAGAAGCATACATAATAAGAATAAAAATATATATTTGTATTTAAAAAATTGCTAAGTACTAATTGTGTATTCCACAGCAGAAACACTTTTGACAAAACTATAGTTTTAAAAAAAATTTGATTTCTGTTTCATTTTATTTTGTAAGATAGACTGTTAATTTTTATAATCGTATGCGTTATCTGAATTTTAGCTTCAATATTCATGTTTTAAGTTAGTTTGTGCACTCTGCACGTAAAATAATACCCTTTTTTTAGGTTAATTACATTGTGGAGCCACGTATTGGGTTCAGAATACATAGAATCAATGATGTTTGGATTGTAAAAACTGCAGAGCTCCAGTAGGTCTTAGTGGCAGATTTCTTTTGAAAAAATGCAAACCAAAACAGAGTTGACAGTTCAAAATTTTACTTACTTCTCATAATGCAAAACTAACTGTGTTCCTTTGAAAATAAGCAGGACAGAATTCAGTGTAAAATGGTGACTGATTTAATGTGAGGCTGGTTAATGTCATAAGTGAATTTTGAAAAAGGCCTGTTATGTATATTTCATTTTTGCTAAAGTAGTTTTAACTCAAGATTACACTTTTCAGCTTCAGATGAATACTTATTTATTCCCCAATGGTGCACTTTATATAGATAATCTGAATATTTTGTTTATTTTCCTGCTAACATCTTGGTTCTTAAACCTTATACATTGTATTTAGTTCATCAAGATATTCTATGTACTCTATATTCAGGCATCTTCCTCGGTAGGTTTATGCTCAGTTTGTTAAGGCTTTGTTCCTTTAATTGCTGTAATTCACAAGATCACAAGATTTGAGTCTTGTTCTTCCTGATCGCTTTTACCTTTCCTTGGTTTCCATGGAAGCTAAAGGAGAATGTCAGTGTTTTTTTAAAATTCTAGTCAACATCAGGTGTCTTGAAAATGACATTCTATCTATGATTACATTCTTAAACCTACAATGTTCCTAATTAGGTAGAATTGATCTGTTAGAGAAAAGTCCTTTTTTGTATTCCTTATTTAAAAAAAGAAAGAAAGAAAGAAAGAAAGAAAAAAAAAGACTCAATTGTGTTACACTTCCAAAATATTATATTGTATTTTCATTAGACGACATTTTTGTGTAACTGTAAAGTTACCATGATCATAGTTGAAAAGCAAAGTAACTTTTTCTCTTTTAAAGCTGGAGTTTCAAGGAAGTAAAAGTGACCTTTGCTGCATATTCTAATCAAATTCATGTGTACCTTAATATTTTTGACTACTGTCTACATTCTCAGAAACACATGGAAAATGTCTTGTTTAATGTATTTAGAGTACCATCATTGTAAATATTTTAATATTTTATTTTAGCAAGAAAGTGAAATTTCCAGCACAATAGAAGATTACAGTTCTGAGGTAAGACTGAAATAATGCTTTTCCTAACTTTTCTTTCAACTTTTTATTTTACATGTTTACTGCAGTGCTGTGCATTGTTTTTATAAAAGAGAAGTAAATAAAAAGCAGATATGATATTATAGGCAAAGCTGTTGCATGTCATTACTGGTATGATCAATGTAACATTAAAGCAAGCATTATGTCCACTGCATTATGGGATGGCTACTATAATCAGTAATGCAGTAGATACATGAACTGTTGTAACAGTGTTACTGTTGTATTAATGCTTCCTGTTGCCATTGGAGTTGTGGCTGTTCATAAATTTTACTGATTTTCTGTGGGAAACTATTTAAGAAGCTAATTACATTTTAATGAGTGCTAAAGCAGCTGTTTCAGTGACTGCCTTGGCATCAGTCTGCTGGTGGGAAGTGATGAGTGATTGCCTTTGCATCGCTTATTATTTGGGGATTTTGTGTTTTCTTTCTTTCACTTAGTAAGCTGTATTTATCCCAATCCATGATTTTTTCTTGCTTTTGCCCTTCTGATTCTCTCCTTCTCACTGGCAGGGAAATGCTTGAGTGAATGTGGGGGGTAGCTTGGCTGCTGGCCAGGGGCAACTCGCCACATGTTGGCGTCTGCTACTCATCTCTGTCACGTTGAAGGGTAGTAGCGTATATGGAACTTTGATCTTGCCTAATAAAACAGTTTGTTGTGTTTGTAAGTAGAAGACTGCCTCATGCATAGATGTAGGCCAAGAGCATGCTTGCAAGAAATAGCCATCAAATATCTGAGTACAGTAAATATTGCTTCTAGTTTAAAAAATAATTTTGCATGTCTCAATCACTTTCTGTAGTGACAATCTAGATTTTGTTTTGCATTTCTCTGTGCTAAATCCCTCGTCAGAACACACTCCAGAATCCTGAGATTGGCCACAAGAAGGGAATGCAGTAATCAAATGAGTCTCTCTTGCTGAAGTAAATTTGGTGTGGAATGCTTTTTTCCTCTCTTCATTTAGCCTTTTGTGAGAGAAGGCAGCTGTGCCCTAGAGAAACTATTTGTTCCATACTAATATTATAGTGTATTGTGAAGCCTAAGGGAATACATGTACCAGGCAATGTATCCCTGGCCTGGCACACTGCATGGTGAAAAAGTAAAATCGTTACCACAGTGAGCAGTCTAGATGTGCCCTGACAACTGGAAGGACTTTTCTTTCCCGAATTAAATGCGCTGTCTTTGCTTGCTTCTTTTCCCAGCATATTCTCTTGATCAACTCTGTGTCTGTGTTCTGTCCCCTAGTGTTTTGTAAATTCTTCCCTTCTCTGTAATGGCAGCTGTCAATCTTTTCATTTTCCCTTGCCCATCGCCTTTTCCTCATTGCTTGGTGTCTTAGCTCAGTCTTGTAGGCTTTTCAGCCTGTTTGTATTCTTCTTTTTCCTGCCTTAAGTTGTTCCAAAACCCAGTTTCTTTCCCAGCGTTTCTAACTGCATCCAAGCACTTTTTTCCTTTCTTCTTTTCATACTTTTTTCTCCCTCTCACTTGGAAACCTCTTCTTCTATATTCCCACTTCTTATGTTCAGGTCCTTCTAATGTTCAGCTCATCTTGTCCTAGATGAAAGCAGTAGTTTTTCTTTCCAACCTCTCTCATCAAACCCAGTTAACAGGTTCCTCCACAGATATTTGGTCTCTGCCTTTTTAGTTGAAATCTTTTCCTGTCCCTCTCTTTCCTGGTTTGGCTCTTTCTCTCCCACTTCTTTCTTCTGTCCTTGTTTATAAGCTCCCTCACTTTCTTCTGGTGTGCTGGGAGAAGGCACTTGGGAGTAAAGGGAAAATATTCCCTCACATTCATTATTGACTTCTTCAAATACAGAGTACCAAACTCACAGACCCTTGGTCTGGTCAGATGTGATTGTTCTTATGGCATGTTCTTTTGTGATGCAAATTAAAAAAAATCTGAGAGGGGCACTTTTGAAATTGAAGATTCTAGTCTTGCTACTGGAGAAGGCTGCAAATGAAAGAAAGAAAAGATTTTTTGGAGGGGCAAGGGGCTCAATCAGCTCTAACTGGGGAAAAGCATAAGTTTAAAGATTTATTATTTTTCGTAGATAAAATGTGTTTTATAATGTCTACGGAATAAAAGAAGTAAAGAACAAAAAGAATCTGAGTTTGCTTTATATATGGTAACAGGCTAGGGCAGTCTGTGCATACAGTTTGCTGTTGAGAGTGTAGCCAATACACTTCGAACAACTGCTATGACCTTACTGCACCTTTTTAGAATATGCATCACCATGGTATGTGGTTATTATTAAATCGAATATGCACTATGTGAAGAATGAACCCTTGAAAACAGTTGGCAATGGCATTGATGTTCATATATTTTTACAAATGAGAGGTATTACGTATTTGATGAAATATGACTGAGAAATTTTGATTTCTGAAGTTGTAGTAAAGAGTGTTGGAGGCTGATTGTAAAGGCTCGAGAAAACACAACTTTGCCCTCCAAGTCAGACTACAGAGAAGATCTGGCATAATGCCTCATGATAATTGTGAATATGTTCTGATTTTTAGTGTCTTGTTAGTATCAGTTGAATTCAAAGGTTTTCTTTTAAAATGAATTTTCACATCTAAATACTTAACTTTACCCTGCTTTGTTCTTCAAAGATTTCTGTAGGTGCCTATAGAAGTATATTGGGGAGCAATTTTTGACATGCTAAAGACAACAGAATTACAACCAGACTGCCTACTGAATGTACTGAATGTGCCTTTTAAAAAATCAGACATTTCCTCAAAATTGCAGATTTCCTCAAAAATGCAATGACAGATGCATTTCTGGGCACTTCTTGTTCCCATTCCTGCAAAAAGACCTTTTACCTCCCCAAGAGATATTTTCTAAGGCATAAGCAGGCAATACAAAATTTGTTAATAGTGATATGATACTGGATATTGTGAAGAACAAACTCAAGTGTTTGAAGTTGTTATCTTAAAAAGCTCTTTTAAATTCCAGTGCATTGTGGTTGGTTAGTGTCTATAATGAGAAGACAACATGTTTAAGAATGCATATGTTTTAGGAACTGAATTTTCACTATGTTTTATGTCAGCTGTAGGGTTACTTATATTATTAAAAGCTCTACGTACAGTCATGGCACCTGTAAATAAAGCAATCTGAAGCCTTTTCAGTTGATGAGAATAAGTTAAATTTTGTCTATAGCAGTGTAATTATGAAGTTGTCTGAAATCTTGAACTTACATTTTTTCAGATACATGTTAAGAAATCTTAAGAAACCTCACGTTTGTAGAAAAATAGGCTTTTCCCTCATTGTTTAGAACTTCTGTATTGGTTTCTGTGGTTTTCTTTGGTCAGAAATTAATGTTCAAATCAAGGCTCTTGTGCTTCAAAGTGAAATAGGTGATAAATCATTCGTTTCTTTGTAGTTAGTAAAATAAGTCAAATGCTTTTAATTCTTCAAACCTTGCTTTTGAAGAATTGGATAAAATTCAGTGACAAGTATTTTCCCCTTTAGGAGACTTATCAGACACAATAATAAACCAATACAGTTGTCTTAAGCAAAGTTGAAGGAAGCAGTGAATGTTTATATATATATGAATTCTTTTCTTGAAGGAATTTTATTGTAAATACAGTCTCTTATTCAGTTTTGTTCTGCCATATCTCACTGAATACCTACACTATCAAAGGTAGTAGCCAAACTGAAGACTGGTAAATCCTTCATGTGACCAGCTTGCCTTTTGTATGAAATTATTCAGTTTAAGAGAAGGACATTTAATTTCGCACTGTGAAGATAGGTGATAATGGTGATTACCTTTATAAGGTTATAGTCTAAACTCAGAACTAGGGGAAGTTAGGCTTTTTCGAACAGTTTGAATTTTTTTGGTTTTTTTATAATTATGTAAGGCAGAGTTACCCCCCTCTATTTTCCGTATGCCTCAATTTAATGATAAAACTGAGACTGTTCCACATGACTTTTCTTTTTTTCCCTCTTATTGACCCTCTTCCCAATCTGAAAAGGTTACCTCTGAAAAGATGGTTAATATGAAGTCTACAAAGTTCTTTTTTGGGCAAATGTTAATAAAGTTTTATACTTTACCCTTAATCACTAAGTAAAGAAATTTTCTGTTGTGCTTTTATTAATATATAGAAAAATATATTAAGCCATGGTGTTTGAAGAAGCCACCAATTGTCATCCTTCAGAATTTATTAACCTTAGTTATGTTACACTATTGTAATTATTTTCATCACAAACAGAAAATGGTTGTTGTTTGTGGAATGTTAAAAAACCAAACAAACTTGAATTAATTTTTCCAAGTTACCCTAATTAGCTAAGTTTCATATGGTCAGTTGTGACATAACTAGAAAATTGAGGAGAGGCATTGACAGGCAGTGTCTGAGGTCTATGTATTAATTTTTGTGAGGGAACCAGATGTCGAAACGGGGGAGAGGGAATGAGATGTGAGGTAAAATTGTAAATCCATTCCAGATATTTATGTATGTGTCTACTATCAGAGTATTTTTTTAATCAGAAGTCTACTTTCCACTCTGTAATAAGTTACATTATTTTCATGCTTTAGAGTACTTTCTACATTTTTCAGTGATTAAACAATGTATATTGATTTATGCTGAGCATGAATTTGCTATTTATGAAGAGAAATCCCTGTATTAACTGACATTAATGTTATAGGTAGTTACACATTATGTATTATTACTGCTATTTCTGTAATATAATTTCAGTTCTTCGAAGGTCTATAATGATTTCATATTAAAAGGCGTACATGGATTTCATAAACTTAATCCTGACCTCTGGTGGCAGTTGTCATGAATTGCTGCCTTAATTCAGTGATGGAAGTTGGATTTCCTTATGTTTCTCCAGAAGACTATTCCTTTCATTTATCTTAAGGATATGTATTTACTGATGTAATGTGAATTATATCTTTATTTGTAGACAATAAATTATATTTTACCTTATATTAGTAAATAATATTTGTGTGAATTATTTTGAAAATATAAGCAAAGAAAAATCAGACAGAACATACTCTGAGGGACTTCCATTACCTTAAGTTGTTTGCTGAACAAAATACATCAAAACAGTTGCTCCTGAGTCGCTCATGTGTTGTAAAATGTAATATCTTCTTATTTTGTGGTTATCTGTTTATGCAATTATATCCAGAGCTCTTGTTACTTGTTGCTTCCATTATTTTGAAATGCTGCATGGTTTGATTGTTTCTTTAAATGTTTGATTGTTTGCTGGGGTCTTTAACTAAACACTTCATGAGGCTTTAAGGCATAAGGATATTTCAGCATTAAAGGTGATCTGCAAAGCTTTAAAAGAAGAAATTATAGTAATCTACATTAGTTTTTATGGGCTTGCAGAAGATGTCTGCATGAGTAAACCACTGGGACCATGAGACGAAACTCAGAATTCCAGTAGCCCTGGTGTGGACATCTATTAACACTGGAGCTGATATCTGGACTGCAGTCTTCATATACTGCAGATGAGTTAAAAATTAGTTTTAAATAAAGATATTTTGAAACTAGCAACTTAGCCCCAACTGTCTGTCTGCTCTGACACAGTGGAACTTCTTTCATGTTAGAAGTTGGCAGGTGACTCTTGAGGTTCCGTTCAGCGTAGCATCCTGCTACAGTGGTCTGGCTGCTTTTTCCATAGATTACGGTGCAGTTTGTTGTCTTGTGTTGCAGCTTGCACTTTACCAGAAGACATAAGGCATTTGAAAGGAAAAGTTATGGGATGAGAAAGAGCATAGGCTACCATGTTGTTACTGTGGTTTGCTTCTGTGATCACTAAGATCTCCTGTGAAATGAGGTGGGATTTCTCAAGTTCCAGACAATAATTTTGAATGTGTATAGAAAAATCCCTTATATAACTAAAAGGTCTTTTGTAGAAATTTCAGCTTCTAAGGAGTCTGGAACATCTAATGAGATAAGGCTTTTATGTTTTTCTCAGTAATTCTTGTTGTAAAGCATCTCAGAGTCTTTGATTGTTGCACACAGAAATGATTCACAGGAAGAGAAGCGTATCCACTGTGACAGACTAGAGAGTCATACACTACATCTTTATCCATTAGGCCTAAATAAAATGGGAGTTAAAAAAAGGGGCAGAGTTATTTCATAATAGAGTTTCTGTTAAACTACAAGTTTTATTAATCTGGCACATGCACCAAAATCCAAATGAAGAGGTTAGTGCCAGGCACTGTGTAGACACTTGTATATCTGAATGGGGAGTGAACATCTGGCAGTGGACAAATGATGTGCCGTACCTCTGTGAGCTGCCTAGACTGCCATTTGCTGCAGTTTTCTTATTCTTTCTAAAATAAGGTAGTAATCTCTGTGTTGTGTCTTGCTTTTTACTGAGCAAGTCAGGAATTGAAAGGGCACTGTGTCAGCCCTGGAAATTTCTGGTCTAATGCAGGTATATTCATTCTCTTACTACAAACTCGATGACTATATTGATCCCGTTTGTAACAGTGTACTTCCATGTCAGGTTACTTATTGATTTGCTCAGACGTGATAGTCCTTTGTAAATAAACACTGATCTAGACTAATGGAGATGTTGGAGCAGTTTAGCTTCTCTTTTTGATCTAAACGTAGAATTTGGGTGTGAAGTGCCGTGATGCCTTTCCATCTCTAGTACTATTGTTTTTGTTTCTGTTTTTGTTCTGGTGTAGTAAATGACTCTGAGGGGAAATACAGCTGTGTTGCTTTCTCATTTTAAAACATTGGTCTGCTGTTTTAAAAGCCTGTCTGTCTGTTTTGTGGTTACAAGTATACAGCATACTCTTTTCATTTGTTGGGTTTTTTTTTTAACTTGAATCTGCTACTTTGGCTTGTGCTTGCCTGTTGGAGCTTAATTATTAACTTGTACGCTCTGTAGAACCAAAATTCCCATAGAAGCTGGAAGAGGTTGCAGTGTTAGGTGAGTGAAATAGGATTTCTTTTTTAGATGTCTCATGTTAAATGTATAATTTCTGCTTTTTTTCAATCTTTAAAAATTCCTTCAAAGTTTGAATAAGAGTCTATGATACTGTCTTTCATCCACTGTTGAGGGATTGAGTAAAACTTGGGGTGTATAAATATCTTTTAGAAAGCATAACTATATTTAGGAATATAGAGGAATATGAAACTTATAATTTAAAATGCAATAGTACTGCATTTTAGTAGTTTAAAGTATAAAGCTTTGCATTAACCTTTAAATCTGAATTCCTTTGTTTTCTCTTGATGTTTAAATTTATGATGTGCTTTTTGGTTTTATACAGTAGTATCTATTATTGCAACTTTTACTTGAGTCTTTTACTTGTTTTCTGTTCTTACCTTGATGCAATTTACTATATATAAAGCTATTTTGTATTTCAAATTAAATAAATTTTTGTAGCATAAAAATTCCCGTGGATCTGCAGGAATAATCACATAAGAGACAAAATAATAGAAAATAGAAATCAAGCTTTATTTCAAATAATGTATTTAGAAATTGTCTTTATACAGGTAAATGGTTACAGTTTTGTGACAAGAACAGCTATACCTGCAGACTTAATCAGGGTACAGTATTGCAAATTGAATTGTAATACTAATGGTGAATACTAAAAATACTGAACAGTTCATTTGAACAAAAACTATGTTGCTGACTAATACTTTATTTTGCATGTTCTGCTCTGCATCTGGATTGTTTGTTTTGTATTAATATAGTGTATCGTTAAACTTGAAATGCAAAATAATTTACTTCTTTTATTAAGACTAAGATTATAAAGCAGAACTCGCAGAAATGCTTTATGTCGGTGCTTCTGAGATGTGAATTAAACTAACAAAGGAGGTTACCATGGCAATAAGATCTTCGACGCTGTGTTGTGTGTTAATGTACTAAGGTGGCATTTGATACAGAATTTGATATTTGAGTTTACTTACTGTGATAAAGCATAAAAAATGGCATGTTAAGGAACTTGGATTGATTTAGGAAGAAGAATTTGGAGTTGGAGAGATTTCTTCTGAACATGGAATGCAGCACTCTCACACGCAGCTAGAGGTGATGGAGAATGAATTGGCTGGGAAACAACAAGAGATTGAAGAGCTAAACAGAGAGCTAGAAGAAATGAGGGCAGCATATGGTACAGAAGGATTGCAACAGGTATAATTACCTTATGTTGCTTTCTACATGTTACTTGGTTACATGCAAAAATGCAGCACTTTACCTACCTGAAAGATTTCACAGTTAGTGACAGTTGTTCAGAATGCAGTCATTGTGTGGTGTAGGGTTACCCATAATTTCTTTGTCTCATACCATGCACTGTATTTCTTCGAATGGCATTTCCATTGTGTGTTCTTGTATTTCGTGACTAAAATTCCAGTTGTCCTCACAGTGATTCTCTTCAAATCAGGAATGGAAAGACGATTTTCTTTGAGAAAAAGCCCTTGTTGTGCAAAGACTCCTTTTCTTTAACACTTTCCTGCTCCTCTAAGATCAAAAAACCTCAGGGTTGGCTTCCTAAGGAGTGATATAACTGAGTTGATCATTGAACCGAGGATGATAGATGTATATCAGACTTCACAGTCTGAAATACAAGACAACTGTGTCAGAATGTTTTAATCTGATAACTTGGGTTTACAGAGAAGTTATTTCTCACTTCAACAATACCTTTGGAATTTAAAGTTAGGTTTTAAAGTAAAGAATATTAAATATGTATCTTTCAGTTTAAGTGGATGGTCCAATGCACTAGAGTCAGTGCTTTCTCATGCTTTGTCTTACATCTATGTCTCTCTTAATTTGGATTCAGATCACATCATTGTGTTTTTCTATTTTTTACAGAGAATTATGGAATACCAAAATGGTTCCAATATTCACTCATTTTTTCTGCTTTCATTTATAATTTATCCATAAAAATTGATGCTATGTTTTCACCGTACTAGAAGGATCTTTAAGTGGTTGCCCTGGAGGAGGTGGTTGTCATTCCTTTGTTTGTTGGTGAATCTCTGGTGTTGCAATTTAATCAAACTTAGCTTCTAATTATCGTGTCCTCTATCTGTTGTGCTAAACATAATAGTTACAGCATAATAAAAAACATAAGCAAAATTTTAGTTTCTCACAATTGTGGCTACTGTTATTTTTTCCCTGAAAAAGGTAAAAATGAAAATTTTTGCATTTTTAAAATTGCTATGATCGCCATTTTAAAAGAAGTATAAAATATATATAAAACATAAAAATTAAAATACATTAAAACAAAACAGCCTGTGGCACAACAATTGCAGCATATTTTTGTATGAAAGTGATGCAGTGCATAATATCTCAGTTGAGAAATGCATATGGTTTACTTTCCAGAAGAAGCAAGAGAGTTGTAAAAGAGGAATGTGGAAGATATGTTGCATGCTTTAGTTCTGCCTTTTTCTCAAAGATTAAATAAAGTTTAAAATTATCGTATGTGTGGATCAGAACAGATGCAAAATAAAAGGTTTGACACACTTTAATGTCTACTCTGTTCCTAATTTTTTCTAGATTTTAGTTTAATTTACTGGATATTATTTAATTTACTAAATATTATAACAAATATCTAGTATTTCCACTGGATCCATACTTTTAACGTAGGTATTCACTGCAGTGTTCTGAAAAGAACTTTGGAAGTATATCCTTAATTTCTTTGCATAGTTCAGCTTGTTTGAGGTGCATCTGTTTTTTATGTCCCACTGAATAATGTCCTTGTCCTCTAAATCAGTAAACTTTATCTGGGAGTGTTAGAATTTTACTTCCAAGATGCTGAATGTACCCTGGAAAAGTTTCTTTTTGGGAACATTGTAAACAAAACAGTTACTGAATATAAACTGATGGTTTAAGAAATTTGCACTGTGTAAAGATGAAGCTTCCACAAGCCTTGAATGAGTTCAAATTCACAAAGTGACTTTAAAATGAGTAATGTATCTATTTGTAAGATTGCACGTGAAAATTGTCCCAATTAATCTTTTAGAATTTCTGACTGCCTGAGTGTAATCCTACAAAAAATAAAACACTTTCAAGGGATTTTTTCTGTACATTTATCATTTCTTCATGATTACAAATCACAAAAGGTCTATTTGTTAAATACACTGTCAGTTTTGCAGCTTGAGCTGATTTTCTCATGTAGTTATGAGTACTTTCTCTAGGTTCACAATGTGGGATATTGCATTATTTTATGCTCTTAGTACGATGAATGCAATTTATTGCACTTTCTGTGAAAGGTGATATAACTTGCATTTATTGTGGGAAAAGTGTGTGGATATGAGTAGTTGTACAAAATTGCTGAAACGTTGTAAGTAGATAATTAGCTTCCTTTATGATGGTTTGTTTATGTTGCCACACTTTTTAGTTTAAAAGCAATTATTAACTTTGAAAGGTCAGATTTTGTTCTTTTATAAATATATTTTATTGAGAGGTCTTATGTTGTTAAATGAAGGGAAAAAAATCTGTGAAAACATAAATGCTCCAGTAGGTCAGTGTGACATCTTTTAAATGGAGAGGCTGGAGGTGATGCATTCCTACTTAACTAGGATAAGCTAATATTTTTTGTCTGTGGCTTTGACGTGCACCAATAGTTTAAATTTTATCTTCTGTAGCTGCAAGAATTTGAAGCTGCTATCAAAAAAAGAGATGACATTATCACTCAGCTCACTACTAACCTCCAGCAGGCACGGAAAGAAAAGGATGAAACTATGAGGGAATTCTTAGAGCTTACTGAACAAAGTCAGAAACTGCAAATTCAATTTCAACATGTAAGTAACAGTGCTACCAATATGTATTTGGATCTGAAAATTGGTGCCACTTTGGAGGGTCCATAAATGGCTACTTCCTGCAGAAATATAATTTTTTGTGTGTTTTTGGTCTCTTAGTATAGATCAGCAGTCAGTTTACCGGTCCTACAATTATCATTAGAGTACCTGGTTTGTTGTACTAATTCACTATGAAATAATAAATATTAGTTAGTTTTGTTCCCTAGTGTGTGGTGATAGACTCTGATAAATACTGGGTGATGGCAATTATCTTGGGTAAAAATGCTTGTTCCCTTTGAAACTGAAACAGCCAGCCATCAGTTTTGGTGGGCCACCATTTCGTGCTCTAGTCCTTCCTTTATTTTTGGGTAAAACCTGCATCTTGTGGTGTTATTAGAAGGTAGCTTAAATAACAAAGGTAAGCTTTAGAGAAGCATTTGGTCTAAAAAGCACTGGTGATCATCTGCATCAGTGTTGCAGTTGAATATTGTAGTATTTTCTGCTGTTTAAGTACTTTATAAAGCTTTTTTGAGCTTCAGGTGGATTATATACTAAAAGCCTGAGGGTTTTTTTTATTAAAAATCTGATTTGGAGGACAGTAATTACAATGTCTTCACTTTATCACTTAGAAATGTTTCTAAGAGACTGCTGTCCTGTGCTAGCTCACCTTAAAATAATTAATATTAAATTTTTATTTGGTTGGCCAACTCAAAAGAATAAGGATATTTCAGTTTCTCCTAAAACAACTTAAAAAAATTTGCAATGGTCTTTCTGACTATGACATGGGAGGAGAAAGTTTGCTTTCTGTAGTGCAAGCTGTTTCTGAAAGTCTTGATATATTTTAGGTTTTGTTTTATTTTTTTTTAACATTCAAGTTGCAGGCAAGTGAAACCCTGAGGAACACCAGCCATAGTTGCACAGCTGCTGATTTATTGCAAGCCAAGCAACAGATACTTTCACATCAGCAACAGCTAGAAGAACAAGAATTTCTGCTGAAGAGTTATGAGAAAAAGAATGAAGAATTTGAAGTGCAGATTACACATCTTCAAGAAAAAATCGTAACGTATGAAATGGTATGTTCCTTATAGAACGATCTCTTTTCCTAATCTCTTTATTCTTTGCATGATTTTGTAGTTCCTTTGACATTTAAGGGCCAAAGCCAGATTATGA
Organism: Dromococcyx pavoninus; assembly: GCA_033558185.1. NCBI lineage: Eukaryota > Metazoa > Chordata > Aves > Cuculiformes > Neomorphidae > Dromococcyx > Dromococcyx pavoninus. Next base: position 1,923,854 of record JAUMJL010000098.1, read on the forward strand.
GTGTGCTGCATAGAATGCATACAAACATTTTAAATTTATAAGACTGCTTCTGTTAACTAACACATAGTATGTGTATACTTTAAAGCCGAAATTTTTATGTCAGTATTATGTATCATTTTAAAACATTGCAGAAAGATTTACAAAAAGTAATGAAACTGCTGTATATTAGAATGCCTTCATTAAATAACATAATTTTGTTAGGAAAAAATTTAAAATAACCTACTTGATCAGTCTTTTCTGTCTTAAGGAAAGAATGAATTCTTTTCTTCATATTCATGGAAAACGTCTTAAAAGTACCTAAAAAATAGATGTCATTAAAAATGAGAAGAGTCAAAAGTTTCAAGAGATTGCACCAAATTTTTTTTTTTCCTAGTATTAGGGCACAACTGGAAAAAAAGAAAGTTTTTTTCCATTTTTTTCCTTTTCTTTTTTGTGTGTGTGTATGTATGGTGATGCTGGGTGGGAGCAGGAAGGGGCAAGGATTGTCACTTATTCCAAGGATACAGAAAACCTCCAAATGAGGTCAACAAATAACTTATGGTTAGTTTTTATAAAAGATCAGTTGCCTTCTAAGGAAGGCATTGTGTTTAAATATTAAGTCTTTAAGTGTTCTTATATGTTCAGATAATAAACTAAAAATAATAACATGTTTTTTTCTCATTTTTAAAGGAAAAACAGAAAAATGAGGGAGAAGATTTGAGTAAACTACAAGAAAAAGAAGCATTAATTGAAGAGCTGGAAGCAAAACTTGGAGAAGAAGAAAAAAATTCATTTCAGCTTAAGGAAAAATTATCAGATGTCAGTAAATTACTTGAAGAATTGAAAGAACAGGTTTCACTAAAGAACCAGGAGATAAGTAATGTGAGAGTTGAACTTACCACCTACAAACAGAAAGAAAGACAATGCTCTGATGAAATAAAACAATTAATGGGAACTGTGGAAGAATTGCAGAAACGGTGTTATAAAGACAGCCAATGTGAAGCAGATATTGTGCAGAGAATGGAATTAGAAACTGAAAGGAGACTGTCACAACTTCAGGCTGAATTAGATGAAGTGCACGGCCAGCAGATTGTACAAATGAAGCAAGAATTGATTAAGCAACATGCAATGGAAATAGAACAACGTCTTTCAGAACAAAAAGTAGAATTGGAGAAAACTTTAAGTCTCTGTTTAAATGAGAACGTTAATGAAAATCAAATGCATTTAATGAATATTAGAATTAATGAATTGAATGTGAAATTGCAAGATGCTGATAATGAAAGAGAAAAAATAAAGCAGGAATTGACACAACAGATGGGCGCCATTTCAGCAGAGAGGTCTCTTCAGCAAACCAAAATTGAAGACCTTCTTCAAGAACTGAAGTTTTCAAGAGAGCAGGTTCAAAGAGCCAAACAAACTATAGCAGATATGGAATGTAAACTAAATGAAGCTGAAAAATACCAGTCTATGATTGAAGATTTAAAAACTCAGCTGGCTTCTGCCTCAGAATTTAGGAAGGAACTGGAATTAAAACATGAGACAGAAGTCACAAATTACAAAATAAAACTTGAAATGCTAGAAAGGGAGAAGGACGCAGTTTTGGATAGGATGGCAGAATCTCAAGAAGCAGAATTAGAGAGACTGAGAACAAAGCTTCTGTTTAGTCATGAAGAGGAACTTTCCAGACTTAAAGAAGACTTACAAAAAGAGCACATAGTGAACATGGAAAGCCTTAAAGATAACTTGAATATGCACCATAAACAGCAGTTAGATGAGGTACAAAATGAAATGAGTCGAAAGATAGAAGCCATGCAATATGAAAAGGACAAATTAATCACTAAGCAAAATCAGCTCATATTGGAGATTTCAAATCTAAAAGATATGCAGGAGTCTATTGTGAATTCTAAATCTGAAGAAATGACACTTCAAATCCATGAGCTGCAGAAAGAGATTGAAGTGCTTAGGCAAGAGGAAAAAGAAAAAGGTACCCTTGAGCAAGAAATTCAAGAGCTGCAGCTGAAAACTGAGTTGATGCAGGACCAAATGAGAGTGAGAGAAGATAACCTTCAAAAAAAATGTTCAGAACTTGAAACACAAAATAACCTTCTTAAGGGAGAAAACAAATCTCTGGAAGAGAAATTGTCAAGTGTGTTGGGAAGGTCTGAAGAAAATTTCGTTTTTAACAGTCGTGTTAGCTCCAAGTCAGAAATTTTGGACTTGCAAGAAAGAATAGAAAAGCTGGTTACTGAAAATGAGCAACTTAAAAACCAAAACAGTCAACTCCAAGAGGATACTGAAAGGCAGAAGAGTGCCTTTTCATTTACTGAGAAGAAACTTGAAGCTAATTATAAAGAGCTGCAGAAAGAATGTGTCAGTCTTCTGAAAGCGAAAAATGAGTTAGAAGAGAACAAGAATAAGCAGGAAGCTGAATATAAAAGCAAACTCAAAGCTTTGAATGAAAAACTTCACCACTTACAAAACAATAGACCAGATTTATTTAAAAGTGAAACTTCTGGTTGTCAAGGGGGTAAAGAAATCAAGGTGTCCAGGACAGACACATGTGAGGCTGCGGAAGTTGTCGAGAAGGATGCGACAGAACTTATGGAAAAGCTTGAAGTTACCCAGCGTGAGAAACTGGAATTATCCCTGAGACTTTCTGATCTCTCTGAACAGTTGAAATCAAAACATAGTGAAATTTGTCATTTAAATGAAAAAGTTAAATCCATAGAAGATGAGAAAGAGCAGGTTCTAGCAAAATGTAAAGAACTAGAAGTCATAATTAGCCATGCTCAGAGGGGAGATAGTAGTAGTAATGAACCCAAGAAAAAATGTTCTAAATCAAAAGCTGTAAAGACTGCTGCTTCAGTGTCTGGAAGTAGAAATAAAACCCCTGCTCCAAGGAATCAAGTTGATGAAGAAATAAATATAATAAGAAATCTAGGTTCAAGTAAAGAAATCAGTAATGAGATACCAAAAAGAAAGCAAGTTCAGCAAGTGTTGAAAGCAGAACAACCGTCTGCTGTAGAGCATTTGCATGAGATGTCAGACAGAATGGCAGATGAAACATCATTAGTAGCCATTACGCAGACTGAAAATAATAATCTTCAGCAGCAAGTGGATGCATTAAAATCAGAACAGGTAAGTTACTTAAAGCAGCATAGAAAATTGGATAATTTGCTTATGAAAATTTGTACAAGCTTGCACTTGGAAATTCGCGTAATATTTTTCTATTAGCTGCTTTTAAGTGCAAGTGTGTGGTCATGTGTGTGTGTCAGTGTGACCAGTGGTAAAAGTGGTTAAATGAATGGTCAGAAACGTAGCCACAGTCAATGTGTATAAGGATACGATTTTTCAGAGAAAGAAATACTCTTCCCTTACCTTTAATTAAATCAACAACAAAAGGTAAGGAGAAGATGACCAGAGCACTTCACGCTTTGGTATAGCATTTAACTTACTTGAGGTGAAACCTTACTCGAGACGTACTTTTTTAATGTGATTTGCTTTTAACTATCCATTCAAGCAGTATAAAGACAGAATGAAATTCTTGACTTCTTCAGACATCTTTTATCAAATGTGAAATATCAAATTTGTGGAAGACTAATTTTCCATTGTCAAAATTTTTGTGTATATGTGGTTATCACTTCCTAAGATATGTATCTGGATACAAGCACAAGAAGAGAAATGTGTGAAGATACAGAAGTTACATATATCTTATACTATTTTTTTAGACTGATCTGGCTTTTTCATCTTCTAAAAATCCACCTAACAGTGAGCTAATACTAGTGCCTAATTTTATGTTGTGTTGTAGTTCGGTCATTTCCTAAAGAATAAAATCACAAGAAAAGTCACATTGGAAATACTTTATAAAATTCTAAAACTATTATAAAACAGAGCTACAGCTGTATAAGGTGATTTTGGTTTTTTTAATGAGGATGTGGTAAGAGTCATGCAATTTTCTGCCATAGAACTCAAAAGTCATTATGATTCAGAGGTGTCTAAAAGTTTTTCAAACTTGGACTCTAAATAGCTCAGTATTGGCAAAGCCTAAAGATGTTTTAACTTGAGCAGTGACGTGTCCAGAAGTGCAGACTATAACTACAAGCCTTGGAAATCAGTGTTTTTAAGGTCTGCTAATAATACAGTATTTGGGTGAACTTTCGGAACTTACTGGTTTGGTAGTTTGCTTTCACTTCATCGGGGTAAAATTCATTGTAAAATAGGAATTTAAACATTGAGTTCTGTTGATTTTAGTTTGGTTTTCTTTTTAAGTTGTAGAAGTGTCATACTATTTTGTTACAATTCAATTTTCCAAACTGCATATATATAAATGTACCTGTGTATACCATATATACAGTGTTCCATTCAATACAATATTAATTTTTGGAGGGTTTTCTCACTTTTCATGAAATGGGTATTTTTTTTTTCAAAGACTGATTTACAGCTACAGATGGAAGCACAGCGCATTTGCCTATCCCTGGTTTATTCAGCTCATGTAGACCACGTTCGTGAGTACCTGAAAGCAGAAAAAGAGAGTGCACTTCACAGTCTTAAAGAGGAGCTTGTACGTAGTCATCTACAAGAGATGGATGATCTTAAAAAAATGCATCAGCTGGAGCTCCAGACCTTGAAAATTCAACAAGCAGGTAACTTGACCAGAACTATGGGAGTGCAGCTCTAAATGTGAAAAACAGGGTCTTTAAAAGAGAACAGGCACAGGAGTTTGTGTATGTAGCTGTCCAATAAATTGCTTTTATAGAATATTTTGTAGTGTTTTTTTCCAAATTGTCTTCACATTACAAGTAGACTATTACAAGGTAACTTAAGAAAACCAAAAATATAATAATAATATAAAAAAATAAGGAATATAACGTATTACAACTCATGTTTTGCTAGGTCAATTAATTGTAAAGAAGTGTGTAATAGATTCACCTGTAAGGTTGTGTTTCTTACTGAAGTAATGAGCAAATGCATCAGCAAAATGTTTTAGGGCTTGTTTTATTTTCTGCATTGTCTCTCTGCTCACATTAAGTGAGCTTCTTTGCTACTACTTTTTGTCTCAGTGTGCTTTTATGTTATCATGTTGGTTTTCTATCCCTGCTTTTTCTGTCAACCCATAATTTGCCCTTGTATAATTTTTTGACCGAAGTTCTTTGCTCTCCAGTATTTTTGTAAAGTTTGATTTTTCTAGAGGTCACTAACACACAAAACCATTCATGTCTTATCACTTACTCCTCTTGAACATGCAGCTCTACCATAATTGAATCTGTCTGTGTGATAGAACAAGATGGGAACAAAAAGCTATGCCTTTCGAAAAGCTGAAGAGGCAGCCTCACTAAGTCAGAAATTAGGCCTTTGAAGAGTTGTGCATCTAGTGTTTAAAACTGATGTGAATCATTTGTATTCCTAGATGATGAAGTGAAATCTGCACAAAGACTTATAGAAAAGCTGAACGAAGCTGTAACTGAGGAATGTTCTAGGATTGTTCAGGTAAGACTTAACAAAAAACCTTTTTTGAAATGGAAATTTTGAAAACAAAATTATGTGTATAGTGAGTCATCATATTTTTCTACATAGTTTTGTAACAGGTTTTCTTTGCAGTTTTCGCTTTGCATTGTTCCCAAACTACAGACTACTAAACCTGATCTTCCAAAATAACATTGCAAGGATTTTGTATTTTTTTTCCCAAAACTGTTTTATGTCCTTGTCTTCTGTCTGATACACAGTATTCTTCTATCTAATGTTTGCCTTATATCTACTAGTTTGGAAGTATTTTTTTCCTTTCTGTATGTCTCTGGCTATAAATTTTTTATTTAACAGCAGTCTGATGTCATGCACATATTTGACACACAAGACATCACTCAGATCTGCAGTGAGATTGTAATTTCTTTCTTAGCTGCAGCATATTTCAGAGACTTAAAAGTGCCGAAGACTAACAAAATTGCTGTCTGTGTCACCTTGAGTAACTAAATATTTTAGTTAAAAAATCAAGCTTATTATTAGTCTGTGTTCTAGTATTAGGCACAATTAAAACTATTTTGCCATATCTCTTTGTAGAACATTAGGTATCAGTGGCCTTTACAGGTACTTTTTGGCCAACAATCAAGTTACTTATTAAACTTATTTCTGGATAAATTAAGCTATTTTTCCAATCTTACATACTTCACTTGGCTGGTCGGGGGTGGAGGATGTGTGTGTATGTGTATTCCTTTTTGCTGGACTTTTTTCCATACCTTTTTTGGGAAAGTGGGTAGCAGAACTTTTTTACTTGAGAGCCAGCACAGGGGAGATTAAGCAGGGCTCCATGAAATGGCTCATGGAAAGTAGCATGAGGGCCTGTCATTAGTTGTTTCACAGCTGGGAAGAATGCTGCTGGTCTGTATGATTCTGTGCTGAGCTTCTGGAGAATTTACAATTTTACTTTAAGTTGAATTTGGTGTCTGTTGGGTCCAAAATCTTTACATAGAGAATCCCACTGTGGGCTCTGAGTAGGCTGTTTCTTTTCAAGTATATTCTGTTTGCCTACTCATTGTAAATATGGCAGCTATTCTGCTGGCCACGTGGCACCAACAAACATGAGGCATTCTGCTTAGAATTTGCTTGAGTATTCTTATGTTATCACTTTTTATCCTATTTGTTCAATGCTTAACGATAAGACGAGATGTAATCTCTAAAAAGATACAAATTTCTGCCATCAGGAATCCTTCTGCCAAGTAAAATTGCAGTTTATGAGAATGAGACATTTACAATGTCAGTTTGCTTTCAGCATTAATAAAGAAGGCCTTTCTCTGCAAGATTTTAATACTTGGCAGTTCCAAATTAAATAACCATTCCAAAATATATGTATGTATTTATGTTTTAGGTGAAGTCTTTCCATATCTGTTCCTTTTATCATGAGTTTTAAAGATTGCCTGGGTTCTTATGACTTAGCAGAAAATCTATGTCGTCATTTCCATGGAAGATAATACGCACAAAATGCTACTTTCCTGGCACTATTTTTTGTGTTTTTCTTTGTGAATTGTGATTGATAAAAGAGAAGAATTTTTAATTAATTTTTCTTTGTTTCATTTGCTTTACAGGCTTTGTGTGACAATCAGAATGAACATTCTTCAGCTGCTGTAGAAGTTGGTGATAGGGAACAGGATGTTTTCTGTAAACCTTCTGCTGTGAAAGAAAAAATGAGTGTAGAAATACCAATACACAAAGGTCAAACTAAAGGTAATGACAATGTACTGTCATGCTGATTAAAAGAAAATACTGATTTCAAGTATTTCAGACTGGGAATTGTGCCATTAGTTGTTCAGATGCTAGTTAATAGCTGCTTTAGAGATTTACTCACTATTCTGAACTACTTTTATTTTTTATTGTGAGATTTTTTTTGTGAAGTTTTCATTGCAGTGGAAATTGGTGGGAAAAAAGTGACTTTTTTTTTTTCTCTTCCTTTTGTAGAAGAAGCTAGCAGCTCTACCAAAAAAATCATATATATCAATACTATGCAAAAATGCATCAAAAATTTGGAAGGGGCCTCACTTGTTCCCGTAATATGTAATGTTCATCAGATAATGCTTCAGTGGAGGACTTGTGAACAGTTCATTGTGTTAAAGTTTATGGGGAAGTGTTTGATTTAGTTTTTTTTTTTTAAAGTTCCTGGTTATCTGTGTAATTTGGCTGTGCAAGAACGTATGGATGCACTTCTACACAAAATAATTGAAGAATACAGTAGACTGAAAGCACTTCAAGGACAGCTGATGAAGGATTGTAAACAGGTAAACTTTTTTTATAGCATGTGAGTATAGGAGCACTTGAATTGTCTCTGGATAAAAGAAAAATGTGTTTGAAATTGTGTTTATATATCCTGGTTGAGTGGCAGAGTAGGGCAATGATTTGATAAAATGGAGAAAGCTGCTACCTGTGTCACAGAATGATGGAATGGCTGAGGTTTGAAGGTGCCATCGGAGTTCATTTAATCAAACTCCTTGCACAAAGCAGGGTCAGCTAGAGGAGGTTGCCTAGGACTGTGTCCATTGGAAATTTGTTTATCTCCAAGGATGGAGAGTCCACAAGCACAGTCAGCAACCTTCTCTTCTTCAGGTTATGCATGTCAATCTCTCTCAGTGTCTCCTTCTGAGACAAATGCTTCAAACCCCCCATTTCATTTCTGACCCTCTGCTGGACTTGTGCCAGTTTGCTGTTTCTCTCTTATTCTGGACCCAGCACTCCCAGTTGTGTCTCACCAGTGCCGAGTAGAGAGGAGGGATTGCTTCCCTCAACCTGATGGCAAATGCTCTTCCTAGTACAGCCCGAGACTATCAGACTTTTGTCATGGTGGCACATTACTCTTTCCTGTTCAACTTCGTGGCCACCAAGGCTTCCAGTTCTTCTTCTGCCAAGCTGCTTTCCAGCCAGTCATTTGTCTGCATGTCTTGGTGCAGAGTGCTGCTCCTCTCTAGGTTGCAGGACTTGGCATTTGCCTGTTTTGAGCTCCATGAAGCTCCTCTCAGTCCATTTCTCTGGCCTGTTGAGGTCTCTGGAAAAAGCAGCACAACCATCTTGTGTATCAACCACTCTTGCCAGTTTTGTACAGTCTGCAAACCTACTGAGGTTGCACTGTTGTCCCCATCCAGGACATTAATGAAAATGTTTAACAGTATTGGCTCTGATATTGATTGGGTACACCATTAGTTATTGACTTCCAACTGAACTTTTTGCCACTGATCACAACCTTTTGAGCCCAGCAGTTCATCCAGTTTTCAGTCTGCCTCACAATCCTCATTTTTCATCAGTTTGTCTTTGGGCACATAGTGGGATGTGGCATTGAAAGGGTGGTCAGGTATGATTTCCCTTTCATAAATCTGTAGAGACTGCTCCCAAGTGGAGTATCTTCTCGACTTCACGTGTTTGGAAATCGTTTCCAGAATATTTGCTCCATGACCTCCCCAGAGATCAAAGTGAGGTTGACTTGCCCGTGGTTCCTCAAATCTTTCTTTTTTGTATTTTTGCAGGTAGGAATGGTCTACTCCTCAGAAAGTTCCCTCAGTCACTGTGACCTTTGAAAGATAATTGAGAATGGCCTCACAATAGCATAGACCAACTCCCTCAGCATTCCTTGTTGTATCCCATCAGGTGTCACCAAATTGTTTGTGTCCAGTGTGTTCCCTAACCTGATCCTCCTCCACCAAGGTTGTCTTTCTTTCTCGAAACTTTTACACATCTTCGGGCCTTGGATTCCTAAAGACAAATTTTAGCAGTGAATTTTGAGTCATGTACTTCCATGTATTAAATAGAGTACACTAATCAGTTATATGTAGAGATGGCTGCAAGTCACATGTATTGATGGATATATATGTACAAAAATATTTGTATGTTGAAACTGCATATTGACCCATGGCGACTATTAGTGTCTTCCTCTCCTTCTTGGAGAGGCAGTATAGTGTTTCAGTCAGAGGAACTGTTACAACTTAAGAGCTTATAACCAGAGAGAAAAGTTCCAAATTTATAGTGGACATTCAGCACAAACTGATCAACTAGCTATAAAAGTATACTTTGTCATTCAGGATGTAAAATGAAACACATTATTAGGCCGGTTATTCTGCCTTATGCATTGGCCACCAGCCTTTCTTACATGATTATAATTAAAATTAATATTTTTGTATTATTGCTAGACAAATTGTTGAAATTTGTATTTACTTGATTATTTTTTAGGTCAAAGACCCATGTCTGTCTTCTTCAGAAAGGAGGAAAGAAGAGGAATCTAGTCATCTGGGAACAAGAAAGGAATGTCTGCAGACCCCTTCACAGGGTCTAATGGGTAAAAAGATGCATATACTGATTTTAATGTATGTGTATTCAGACGTGGAGAGAAGGCAATGACTAAATTTGAACTAGTTTATAGCTTACTACAACTTGAAGCATATAAGAGATCTCTGTAAATTTTGCAGTACAATACTCTGATATTCTTAAAACTCAAATATTTTGGAATTCTGTTCTGTGAAACAGTTTTGGTTTAGTCTTTTTTGGTTTTCCACAGTTTAAGTTCTGTTTACCGTATCAAATATAGTTTTCAAAAATGGAAGATTAAGTTATAATTATTTATTATGGAAAAATAAATTATATATCAGAAAAATTTTTTAACTACAATGATTATACAATTCATCTCTGCTAATAACTTCAGAAGGAGTTAATTTAATGTAACTTATTCCTGGCCGCCCCTTTCAAATAACCTACCTGTAGATTCTACAGTTCAAGAATACTGTTCGAAGGAGATAGGGAACCTTAAAACACAACTTGAAGAACAGCACGCCCGAGAGCTGGAACACCTCCGGTCCTATTTCCAACAGCAGCTGAAAGAGAGTGAAGAGAGGTACACAGCAGAGATTGTCCGTCTGCAGGATAAGCTTCAAAGTGTTGGGGTATCCTCTGACCACTCGAGGTATTAGTTGGTTCTTTAATACTTAAAACTTTGCACTGCATACAACAAAAAGTGTTTCAAACAACCATTCCTGTAAAGCTACGTGTTTTACCTCAAAATTTTAGAAATTCTTTATAAACCCACTACCCTTATGTTTTCTTCCCTGAAGAGTTGTTAAGAGCCTTACGAAGAAATAGCATAAACGTTGCAAACTAAGTAGTGCAGAATTTAGTGTTTGTGGGATACCAGCTTGTACTTCCATATTTGTTTGCTCATCACGTATGCTGTAACTCCTTTTGGTTTTGCTGGCCCTGAAATTATAGCCCCAATTTCCCTCAAGGTATTCATTAAGATACCCACGTTACCCACAGCATTTTTCACTGCTGGTATATTCAAGGGTATTTAGTGAGATAAAACTGCATTTTGATAGTTCTTGCCACTGCTACACTGTCTGGATCAAATTCAAACTCAGTCTTGGAGCCAGAGGATTCACTCCAGATATTTCCATCCCATTCCTCAGGATCCCATGAGGTGAGAGCACAAACTTTGGAAACTGAAACCTTACCTTTGTTTATTAGTGCTCTGCGCTACCAACTGTTCTACATCATTTTGCAGTTGATAGCACCACTCTACTTGAACAGCAATCACCTCTTGTGCAATCACCTTTGCATCCTGCAAAGTTCCTACTTTCTTTTCCAATTCTCTCATTTTACTCTGCAATGCAACAACCTCCAAGTAAAGACCTCTGAGACCAGTAACTAATAACCATTGCAGTCTTCCCAGTAATTTGCGAGGAGAATCTGATGTCACTTGCCATGGCAATTCTAGCATAACCATTTCAGTTCCCAGGGTTGAGGTAAGCATTGCTCTGTCATCTATTTCAGGCCATGCTTCTTGTAGAGCCAGGAAAGTGGCTTCAAGGGTCCAGTCCTCAGTACTACATCCTCTTAGCTTTCATACCTGAAGTTTGGGCTTTAAACATTAAAATTAAACTGGAGTTTTAAAGGAAAAGTTCCTAGATATGTAGATAAATTGGTTTCTAATAACATAGTATGGAGGTCTGCCTCATTGCATCTTAGATGAGTGTCTTTTAATGTATTGAATGATCTGTTACCTACTCAGTCTCCATATCTGTTTTGTTGAGGCATCTTTTAAACTAGGATCTAGGTACGACTATAGCTGTGGGCATTTTTGGGGGTGATTTTCATCTGGTTGTATATCCTATTGCAGCATCAAAAAAGAAAAAACAAAAAGAAATCAGTTGCTACTGTTCATTCATCAAATTAAACGTGAATGCTGCAAGTAATGGCTTGGTTTTTGTAGTCAAAAATGTCACAAGTTTTATAAAATTATTGACCTGGACTCTATTTCAGGGTTATCTAGACGAGCTCTCAGACTTAAGCCAAAGAAAAGCTTCATTGTGTCTGTAAAATCCCAGTATAGTTAAGATTGTAAGTCTCTCAGACAATTGACTTACCTTCTAACTTAATCTGTTTTCTACCCTGTCTTTTGGTAAGGTATTTGATTCTTTGTGGTAACAGATCACAAATACTGGTGGAGATACTTTTTTAGGTAGTTTGATACTGCTTATCATTTTAGCAGTGTATTTCTGTTGAGTCTTTTTCAATATGTAGTGTGTGGTGGTGGTTTGCTTTTTACTGATTTATAGCACTCATATATAGAGCGATTCTATTGGAAAGGACAGTCTCTGAATGTGTTTCAACCTGTTGTTACCTAAATATAAAATTAATCATATTGGATTTTTTAGTATTTTCATGCCTAGACCTTACCTATATAAAGCAAGCAGTGCATCTGTTGATAAACATCAACAGAAAAGAATCAAAATAAAACCACCATTTCCTGAAATGTTTCCATGGCTTTGTACACGCAGCCGTTCTGGTTTTTCTCATATCTTTATGATTCAAACAGGCGCTTTTGTTTTCATCTTCTTGTGTATCGTTATTAAGCACAAAATATTCTCAGCTTGAAAAGTAAGTTGTTTGTGAAGTCCTTGGCAAAACTGATATTGAGGTGTGTTACAGTGACAGGAGGAGGTAGTGTTTGAAAGGCAGGTGAATTGCAAAATCAAGTGTATAAAATTAACATCATGGGACAAGTGTGTTCTGAAGAAAATACTTGCAGTCATTGGTCTTTGAATAAATGTAACGTGTATGTATTTTCATAGAAGGCATATTTGAATTGAGAAAAATAATGCATATTGAAATATTGATTTTTTTTCTTTTTAAAATTACCCCACCCCCCTGCTTTCTTTGTTTTTCTAGTTTGTCCACAGATTTACAAATAGAGCTAAAAGAAGTCAGGAGAGTGAAGTGCTCTGAAAATCCTGACCAACAAAGAACAGATGGAACACTGGAGGTATCATATAACTCAGTTAACAGCTAATCTAGATATAGTCAATGTATTGTAGATGCTTTGGGTCCTAAGATGAAATTTAACTATGGACTAATATTAAGTAGTATTAAAGTAAAAAGAAACTATCATCTTAATAATATGCTGTACTGCCAGACTTCTGTGTTAGAGGAAAAAGTTTTAAATTTCACTAAAAAACATTTCTGGAAATTATGAGCAATATAACTTGCTTTATTGGTCCTGGATTTAAATTTTTTCATTTGTTTGTTTTTTAGTTCTTCTCTGAAACAAGACATTTAGGCTGGGGTGCTTCTTATTAAAGTAGAAAAAAAATAGTGTTCAAATTCTGGGATTTCTTCAGGAGTCTTTAAAATATATCTTTTCTTTAAACACTAGTTATGAAATAAGAGTGGTTTAAGTGAAATCCTAGTAATTGAAAAAGTAATCCCAAAGATCGTAGAAACCAAATGGAAATGACTCCGTATATTACTTGTTGTACTGCTGGAAACCTGGCTCAAAAATTCTGCTTTTGAAATATAGTGATGCAGTGTTGTACCGTGATGCCTGTTTTCTCTGCATCTGACACTTCAAATAGTACTAGAACCAAAGTTGTTACAAACTTAATGTTTAACATTAATTTTGAAACAGAAAAAAGGCAGTCTTTTATGCAGTTCTTTTACGTTGTGGTACAAAATTATGTGATTTGCATGAAATGAAGATAATCTAACAGAAGAAAAATCTCTGTCAAATTGAAACTTCTAAAATTAATGATAAAAGCACAAATACATGGTCTGAGAGTTCATGGTTTTCTTACAGCTTGCTAGTGAAATTGAAATGCGGAATGATCTGGATATTGTTCGGTTGCTAGAAAAACAGTACCAAGAAAGATTAGAAGAAGAAATAGCAAAGGTATTGGTTTTATTTTGTTACTTTAAAATATGTTTAAAAAATACTGTCATTTTCATTTGCTGTTTCTGACAGTAATCACTTCCTTCGTTTGCAACCTCAGTTGCAAGACTATATGCTAACTTTTGCTTGATTTATTAACAAGAAATTTTTAAATTCTGATTGTGAACACGGAAGTCTTAAATAAATTCTGAAACATTTTGGGTATATTTTAGTTGTCTATCCTATTCCGAACTCATACTTTTTGTTCATCTCAGGGGCTGTTCATCTCAGGGGCTGATGGTAGTGTTTTGCTTTAAAACTTTAAATAAAATAGACAATGTGCAACCAAACTCGACACTAGAATTTCTTTAGAAAATCCAGAGGCTTAGAGAGTGGAATTCTTGCTACTTTTAGGCTTAGCAGCTGGCCAGTTCGAAACACTTTTCACTTAACAGTTTCACACTATTTTCTGATCATACTTTATTATGCATTTTAATATGTTATGTAAAATGCGTAGTTTTTATTTGCATCTGGTGACTTTCTCTACAGCATGAGAAGTAAAATTAAGATTTTATAGGTAAAGTATATTAAGGTGTTTGTGGATTTACTTATTTTTTAACTTATGGAGAGGAAGAGTTACGTGTTTTCAAGTGTAGCACTTCTTTATGTATTACACTATTTTTTTCACACCTTTTGTAGCTAATGCTATAAGTGTCTCCTAAAACTAGAACAGAAATGCTCACAGTGGGAAAAGGTGTTTATTTGGAAGGAGATACTTAATGATACAAAAGTTACCAGCCTGTTGCAACTGCAACTGTGACTACTTAATGCCAGCAGAAATTTTTCTGGTCAGGTAAAATTCCAGTGCTGAATATCAACAAAATGGCACTGTTGTCTTTATACAGCCAAAAACTCCATGTCAGTGGAACATTTACAAAGGGTGCTTGGTTAGGTAGAGGAAGCTTAGCATAGCTACACTTATGTCAATATGCCAGGACTTTTTGAAGTCACCTTATAGAATCTTTTTTCAAAAAACAGCTAAACAATTCTCTGCTAAATAGTGTATGTTAATTTAAAATAAATAAATAATTGAAAATAAAATCATTCAGACCTTTTCTAACTTTTATTTATGTTATTCATGGTCAGCAGCAAGGTTTCTTCAGCAGTAGAAGATACTGTGAAACAAACTAAAAACCAGAAGTTTCTTATTTATTCAGGTAATTGTGGCAATGAGTGTAGCATTTGCCAAACAGACTGAATTGTCAAGAATTGCTAGACAGAAGGAAGAAGAAGCACAAACAGAGATTGTACATCAACAGGTAATGCATTTTGAAATTGAAAAGCAATGTAGTGAAGAAGAGGTTGATGGCCCTCTTAGAAAAGCAACAGGAAAAGGCAGTAAGCATGAAGAAGAACTGAAATCACTTTGCAAGGAACTCAATGAAGAGTCTAGTGAGATCAGCTCACTTGGAGAACAGCTTCATTCTAATGGCAAGCCTGGTTGCATATTAGGACAGACCATACCTGAATCAGTGATTTCTGAAGAGCTGTTTTCCCATGTCAAAGAGCTTACGGCAGAAGAAACACCGGTAAGTGTAAAAAAAAAAAAAAAAAAAAAAATTTGGCAGTGTATAACACACTATCTGATTGATTACAGTTCCTTTCGATGAGAAAATGGTGGAGGAAGAAATTAAGATGAAAATTCCATTTAATTATTTCCCTTTCAAAGGGGTGGCACCTTTCCTAAATTATCTTCCTGTGTTCTCTGTGACTGTCATAGCATTATGCTGTACTATTAGGAAAGGCATATGCCACTGGTTATGTGAAAATAGATTGTTCCATTTCATGGGCAGACCTGTATTGCAGGCAATAACGTGTATAAAGACTGTCAGCTGAACATAAAAATTACAGAAGTGATATGTAAAATATATATTTAGCATTTCAGAAACTTGGGGCAGGGGATAAGGTGTGGAATAAATATGGTAGAGGGTAGTCTGAAATCAACTCCACAATTTTATCCTAACTTAATTTTTTAAATTAAATTTGGCAGTAGTTGAATAATAACACTTTCAAATGTGTAACAATTAAATATTCTGATCTGATATTATCTTGATAGTGAATGAACTGTAATATTCCTGTTTTCTACGATACTGCCCTCTCAGACTTCGGGTGTGGTTCACATACACGCTCACACGCATGTATGTCTGCCTCTGCATTTTCTGGTGACAGCCTGCCAGCTGGAAAGCATAAAAGTTAACACTGATAACAGTTATTTTATAGAAGTTTGGTTTTTAAATGGAGAATGATTCTAAACCTGGACCGTCAAGAAGCAAGCAATGAGATAGTGCTTTCATGATAGCTACTTTAATTGTGAAAGTATCTTCTAAAATTTATATAAATATTTACTAGAAACCATTACTGAACTTAAAATGGTAAAGAGTTCCAATTTTCAGCGCTACAGTGAGATGACAGCATCAGACACGGAAACGTCAAATCAGCTGTTGCTATATGAGGAACGTTTGGAAGACATGCGTCAGGAACTGGTACGGCAGTATCAGGAACATCAGCAGGCAACAGAATTATTGAGACAAGGGCACATGCAGCAAATGGAACGTCAAAAAGAAAATCAAGAGCAACTCTTGGCAGAGCTTGAGAGTCTTAAAGTGCAATTAGCTGAGGTAATATGGGGTTTGACTCAGTGAGTTAACATGGGGTTAACTAAGGGACATTACCAGGCAGATTTGTATTTATTTACATTTGTATCTTGCTGTATATTGAGAGATGCACACATTCACTATATACATGCACACACACGTATTTACTTGTGTGTTTCTATATGAACACATATGTGCGTATATGCGTAAAAGACATATTTCTTTAATCAAAGCTCAGGCAATGATGGATCAATTTTGACTTTTTTAAACCTGGAGAAAACCTACAGTGCTGCAGAGCAGCCAGAAGAGTGAGGGAGTGAGTGCAGATGCGTTGTAAACCATACCACCTTACAGGGACATGGCACTGCGCAGGATGCAGTCTAGCACCCATTAACATCAATTAAGCCACCAGCCATGGATAGAAATACTACAGAATTCTTCATCTTGAGTTCCATACTTGAACAGTATTAATGACTTCCCACAACAACATGTTTTGGCTTTTTTTTTCTTTAAATCATGGGGGATTAAGTGCTTACTGATTAATAGAATGAAACAAAATCTATGGGGTTTGGTGGGAAGCACTGCTGTTTCTTTGCTTTTCTAAACTTGTTGTCACTCTATATTGAAAGCCTATACTATGTATACTAATGAAACTCATTAATTTCTCTTAATAATTAAGTCTTTAACATAAAGTATAGAATTGTCTTCAAGGATTCCTTCCTTTGAAAGACAAGTTAGTCAGAATCCAGAATTTGTCTTGCTCTGGTTTAATTTTATCAGTGTAGCATTACAGAAATGCACACAGAAGGAGAATTAAGTGAGTTCTAAAACTCCGTGATTTCATTGTGGGGTGGAACTTTAGGTTCCTTCAGGCTTATCCTGGTCGTTCTGTTTAAGTTTGGGAATTTGGAGAGCCAGTCACTTATATGCTAGGTGTCTATCCTGATAATCTTTCCTTTCAGTATATGCATACTTTCTCCTTTTACCTGTTTGTGGATTTGCGACTGCATCTTTCGTTAGGCATTCGAATTCCTGAATCTGATGAAAAACATAAAGTAGAACTATTCTGCTGGCTTTTCTCCAGTGTTTATTGCCAAGGATGTTTATCATAAGAACGCATGCATTGTGTTTAAGCCATGAGCACTTCTAGCGCTTCTAGAAGAAAGTATGTATACACTTTTTAGAAAAAAGAACTTATTTTCATATTTTTTCTTGCACAAAACATGTACAATAACATATAATATTTAGAAATCAACCTTCCAGTTTGCATTGTGACCACTGTGTTACATAAAAACCATAAAAATTGTATGAAAATCTTAAAGAAGGTATAAGATACCAAAAATATTTATTAGCTATATTCTGTTCTGGAAAGCTTTCAATGTTTTTGTAATCATTTAAAGAAGTGGACTGAAACTTCACTGTGCAGAATGTGTAAAAAATTAGAAGTGACAGGACTCAGTAATAATCAGAAGTTTAAAAAACTATGTGTGTCTCTGTAACACTTCTTTCTTAGCGGGTCTCAATGGAGAACGACAGCCTGGCTGCAGAGAGAGAGAGAATGCTTTTAGAAGAACTGGAATCATTAAAACAACATTCTGTACCTGGAAAAGCAAGGCTGTTTTGTAAGCTACAAAACAACAGCACACAAACGGAGGTAAATATGGACTTTGACTTTCTTGGTAGCTGTGGCATGTGAAACCAGTAAGATTCCTTTTCGCTGCTACTCTTTTTATGTAATATATTTTCCTGAAAGATGTTGGGTATTGCTTGAACAGAGCATGTTTAAGAATCAGGAAGTGGTACTTGTAGACATGTTTTTTACTTTGCGCAAGCGGAAGATGTTTAAACAAATTGAAGGTGGAGATTATTACTATAGCTATTTGCTCAGGTAAACTCACATTTTCATATTGCTATAGCAACACCAACAGAAAGTACAAGGCCTGTTAAATCAGCATAACAAAGTTCTATCTAATAGCCTTGCCTTAGATTTCCTGTTTTGTTTTAATTTATGTTTTAGGTCAATTTTCTTTGTGCAGGAGGTGTATTCCTTGATTTGTAATTTTGTGCACTTCTGTTAACAGAATAAATAATTTAGGTTTTAAATTTCATATTGTTTTGCCTTTAAGAAGAATATGTTGATTCTGGTATGACAGGATTTCTGTCCTTTTTGTCTTTTCTCTCTCTGCAAAAACTTAACTCAGAATGAAAATGACAGCCAAAACAATGTGAGAGAGCAGATCTCTGAGGATGAATATGGAGAAAAAAAGCCTGAAACATCTTCAGCTCTTCTTTCTAAAGAAAGGTGCTTAGAATTGTTAAGCAAAGGGGTTTTTTAAATTTTGAGAGTTCTGTTCTTTCTTGTTGTGAAATTAATAATATTTGTAAGCTTTATTTTAATGATAATGGCATTTTTTATTCTAAGTGATCATATTTCTAATTTTACATACTTTTATTAGACAATGCTTTTTCTTTAATAAAGCCTAACAACGTAATGGCGTAGAGGGTGAGACAAATCTTAGCCTGTTTTACTGTCTTTCGTATTACACACATATAGAATCACATACATCATTTATACATTTGTATTTGTATACACGTCATATATACATATATGAAATATATTTATATAAATAGAGTTGTTGTATTTGATAGTAACTTATGACTATTCTAAAACTTTTTTGATCTGTGTAGAGGAACAATGTTTTTAATTGTCACTGTGAGAAAAGAGTAAGTTTATAAAGAATACCAGGCAAATGTAGACCTCTGTTTTAATAGAATAACTGGATAATATACCACGGTAAAAGTACAAATATTGATAAGTAGTTGTACTTTTTACATTACTTTTAACACAAATGTGCTTTTAGTATTTATGTATTTTATGTATATGCTGTGGGGTTTAGTCTTAAAAAAGAAATCTTGATTTTACTGTTTCAAATGCAGATTTTTCCTGGTTTTTATAAGAGATAAAAACCGCTTTGAAAGCAGGGGAAGAATCAAAGAACTGATCAGTTTCTGTTCTGCAGGCACGTTTTGCAGAAAGCTAATGAGAAACTCGTGAAGGTTGTTTTAGAAGTTGTGAAGACAACTGTGGCCATGGAGGAGACAATTGGTCGCCATATTCTTGAGTTACTGGATCAAACTGGGAAAGTCCAGCCTTCCATACCAGCTGGATGGGACACAGAAGCAGAGGAGTCGATAAAACCCGGTATCCATGTGGGTTTTGAAAAAGGTACTGCTTGGATGTTTTCTGGTTCATAACAAGTAGTATTTGCCTACTTTGATTATATATTTAAATAAACTTAATTTTGAATTTTTAAATTAAAACTAAATTTTTTTTAAAAAAAAAACACCCCAAAAACATAAACTGTCGTTTGAATGCATGTGACAGTTCTGCTTCAGGGACAACATTTCAGGTGCTTTCTGTGTCACACCCCAAGCCAGTTAGGACTCATAGCTAGGGTCCTGTTGCAAAGCCTGCAATAGAATGGGAAAGTGATTGAGAAACACAAAAATAAATATGTTCTGTTGAAAGGGGCAAAGAGAAAGAGAATGAAACATGGCTCCATGGCATCTTCCACCAAGTTTATGCCTTCCTCAGTGTGTATGGGGAATGGGAACTAGTGTCAAAGGCTGTATCTCTACTAGTGCACTTAATGTACACTGGGATGTTGCTGGTGACTGAGACCAGCTGGCATGGGACAGCCTGTATACATGTGCTTGTGGGCTTCCTTAGCTTCCTAAAGAGGGTAGTTGCATGCAAGTAGCCTTTTGGAAACAGTTCCAGGAACTTTCTGACTGCCAAGACCTCCCCATCAGCTGTTTGGAGGAGTGCTAGTTGGCACAGGCCTAAAAGGGCATTTTAATGTTGCAGTTAATTGTTTATCAATATATAAGAACTCTCCCAGGCTCTGTTTAATTTCTTGTGACTGTAGGAGGATATTATCTGTCTATTTCTCTTTTGGGTACGAGTAGTCGATCTATCATATTGCTAGTACCATTTGCGTGCCTTTGAGGTTGTGTACATTCATCCTGGATCTTACAGGGAGTCAATATACAACAGATCAGTTCAACTTGAAAGATATTATCTGGGTTTGGCTGGAATTTTAACTACTGAGAATGAGAAAACTGAAAGTCAAATACTGCATTTCAATTTTAAGAAAGCATCTACTACAGAGTAATAATACAAATGGTAAATGAAGATGAACACCTCTTTCATTCAAAATGTAAATTATTAAATAGTACTGTTTCCCTCTGGCTTTAAATATAGGTCACATGAAGCCTTGGAGTACGTTAAGAGATGATGTAATACTTCATAGCACAGTGGAATCTCTCTCAGTTAATTGCTTAAAAGGTTATGTACAGTGAAATGTAAGCAGCTGCAGTTTCTTCTGCTTTTCAAGTTAACAGCACTTTTATGGTTTCACTGCTGTTTCATTAAAAAAAAATCTCATAACTTTTGGTTTCTGCACATTTCACTGTATTTAATTGTGAGGAAAAGTATTCTTTTTAAAAATCAGACTTCTAAGGCTTTGCCTTTTTCCCCAGATTTTAGACTGGGCAACTAAGCTTCTGGCCTTAATTTTTGATACTTATCCAGGAGACTTTAAAGGTTGAGAACATCTGCTGCTATAATGGAAGGAGTCACTTCTTTCAAATGAAATATTCTTGCGCTTTACTTTGGGGTGGGAAATGAATAAGAGTTTGCTTACATTAAAACGTTTAACGGTGTCTTTGATCACTGTTAACTATTTTCCACACAGTCTCCTAGTGAAATGGTAAAAGGAACAGTGACCAGGCTCAGAGTTTTCTACCACCTTCTTCTATATTCTGAGCTAATCGTAAATTTTATGAAAACTGCATTTTAAATAAGTTTTCTAGATTAAAACCAGAAATTTGTAAATATTCTTCGTATTCTTTGTGTTGAGATTGCATAGTAAGAGATGATAAAAGGTATTGGGATTTTCACAGCATACATTATCCAAAGAAACAAAAACGTGTTCTAGTTTTGAAGGCAGTGCTCACAGGTTGTCACAATTACGCATTTTTGCAATATTGCTTAGTGCATTCACTGCATTTCACTGCACAGAGTTCATCATTGTATCGTACCTGTTCAGAGAAACATGCACTCTTGCTTTCCTGCCTCATTCAGGAAGGATATTGCTCTCTTTTCTCAGATAATAACTCTGTGTACAGAGTACTAATACGCGATTGTTGCCCTTTGCTGCTCTCATAGGGGCCTGCTCTGCACAGGCACTTACAATACACAGTACATGCGTTTTGCCTGCTCCTGCACAGCAATGTATATAATTGTGTTTGTCATTAACTATTCTTAATATGGATTGCTTACATTACATATATGTAGAAAAACACAGTTAAAGTACCTTTATTTGGTGTTTTAGGTGGATACAATATCGACTCATGCCTGGCTTTCATAATACTAGTGTCTAAATGCACGACATGCCCTGTAATTGGAATGTATTGTTAATTCCTTGTGAAATCTTCTGACGAGAATACTCTCTTAAATAGAAGAGAACTTTATTCCGTTCTGCTGGTTGATGAAGGTTGACTTTTTCAACTCTTATGTTTGCTATTGATGTATTTTGGATAGGCACATAAGGTCCCACTATTCTTTAACAAAGCCATAATGCTTTGTAGTGCCCCTCCTCAGTATAGAGTGGCATTCGAGCTGTCAACATACCATTTTTTTATTGCAGTATTCTTTTTTGCATATTTCCTTACATTGAGAAATAGTTGTGACAGGAGGAGAAACTAAAGAAGAGAGAGGATTGAAGAAGACCCAAGCTTACAGTGGCTATAATGGGTCAATGTGTAGTTTGTAATGTACCTCTGATGTTGTATTCACAGTTCTATTTTTTGTCCTTTCAAAATGATACAACAGCATCCTGGCTGTATGTGTATTTCTGCCACTGGGGTCAGACAGCCATAGTAGCAGTCATACTGTTTCATCAACTGAAGTATTTGATCCTTCTTCAAATGCAATTAGATGACAAATTCTGTTAATGTTTTCAGCAACAGGACTGTTGTTATTTATTTTCCCGTACTTCACTGAATGGCCTGAGAGGATATAAGCTTTTAAATTTTTTTCCTTTCTTACCTCTCTTCCTTTCTTGAAGTAAGAAATAAGTAGACACTACTTTTATATTTTAACCTGTATGTGTTATATTTTCTAATACCTAGCCAAACAGACCTTCCTTTTTAATTACTTAGGAAATCTGTTGGAATAAATTTGTACCAATAAAAATCTAACAGTAAAATAGAAAAAATAAGTGCATTATCTCTGGCCAATGCAATCCATATTTATTGACAAGCAAAACTCAGCTTACTGGTTTTGCTGAGTTTCAGTATTTTAAAAAGCTGAGTCATTAAGGTCACATAACATGATTTATAGAGCATATAGAGGTTTATCTAGAACCTTGCCTAGGTTATTGGCTAACACAGGATTTTATTTCTAGCAAAGCGAGTGAAGTTCAGATTTCAGTCATAAAAGGTATCATTGGAAGTGAAGAGCACTTGTGCAGGGTTGTCCAGTGAGTTAATTGTATCTGGAGATTTGAGCCAGGAATCATTGTGACAGAGCCGGCAGACTTTGCTATTCTCCTCCCTCAGGTATAGTACTGTGGGCAGAGGGACTGCAGTAATTGCAGGTTGCTCTGGAGGAGTCTGTGCAGTTATGGCACATTAAGCCCTCTTACCTACTTTCTGAGCTCCTTGTTTCTGAACAGCGTACCATGAACAAGGTAGTGAATAGCTTTTTACACTGAACTGCCTGATTTTTTTTGTTTTCAGCTTGTCAGCCCTAACAATTCCACAAAGTGGCATCCTAGGAGTTAACTGAGATAGTAGCTTTACATGGTGCAAAATATGTATTGCTTCATAAATATCAGTTGGCAGCTCATAAGCAACTTCTGTATCTGAAACTTCTGAGTAAGCACTGTATAATTAAGTACTTTTATTAAGATATAGTGGGCCGTGACATCTGACATGCTGAACTGCAAGGTTTATGGCAAAGGAAATGATATAAACTGTTGTTGGTTTGAGTTTTTTGTTACAAGGAGAGAGTTTACACAAGAAAAAAAAAAACATTTTTACTTGGACCAGTTATAGTCTATGTATTATTTTGTGTCAACAGAAAATGAAAATTGGGTAACAGAGAATTTGGGAAGGGAGATGGAAGAGCATTATAAGGGTTAGACATTCAGCTGTCGGGGGCAGTTAATAAGACTTGACAACATTTCTATTTCTTGCTTCCATGACTGAAAGGCTTCTGGGAAGATAAGTATTAAGACCATCTTCAGGGCAAAAAGATACGAAGTTTTTCACTCTCTGGTTAGGAAGACGTCTAACATGAACTCCTGTTCTTAAGTGCCAGTTTGGTAGAAACAATAATATGGGCATCCACTTTTATCATCTGCCATTGATTTCTCTATTTGAGCTGCCAAACCTACAGTATGAACAGAATTATTACAGATTGTTGGTGCTTTTGACACTTTTTCCTTTTTTGAGTGTAGTAGTTTTCATGTGCCAAATCATACTTAAGGTGACAGCTCTCTTTTTCTTTCCTCATTTTTTATAGTTATACTTCAGGTGAATTATGAAGTTTTGTACTGAGATTTTTCATATAACAAAATTATGTTTTAACATTGATTTATTTTACATTTATCCAGTGGAAATGGAATTAAATTACAAAAGAACTGACATAAGCAAAACAAGAGTTTAAAGTCTTGTCATGAGTTCTTGGAGGTCAAATTATACTTTTCTAGCCACTGGCAAGTAGTAGTAATAATATTAGTGATGTTATTAATGTAAGAGATATATTCCAGACCTGGATTTTAGAAGATTGCATTCTGAGCAGGCATTAGTTTAGGCGGGTTTTTTTTAAGTTTTTGTCTAAAGTTTCCAGACAGCCAGAAGTTCAGATGATTTTGCAACAGACTGCGCAGTTATTTTGTATAGTGTTTATTTTTGTATTGGGCTTACACTTATCATTACACAGTTCATCTATACTTCTGAAACAAATAATTGACTAAAATGTAGAGGTTATAGGACATAAATTATGGGCTAGGCCTGAGTGGTAAAACAGGACCATTACATAGATAATTTATATTCCATCAAGAAATACTTAGATTGTGCAATAACTAATATGTCATTTTATCTTGTTTATAGCTGTGCTACTGTACTATGGGCTTTTATTTTGTGAGATCTCTGAAGCTAAGCAGGGTCTTACCTGGTCAGTACTTAAGATGGGTGGCCTCCAAAGAGCATCAGGTGCTGCAGTAAGTGTGTTGGTGGCTCAGTAGGGAATATGTTTTCCTTCAACTCAGTCTTTAACCAGTACTTTGGCACAGCATTTGGAAATACTTATGCTGCTGGATGTCCATCTTAAATGAAGGTCCTTTCTACTCTGAGGATATTAAAGCTTTTGCATCACTATTGTTATTTTGAGACACCTTGATCCAACCCAAATTTTGGTGGTGAGAAATTAGAAAGCTGTTGAATAAAAAATATGAAATTGTTTATTTTGCAGCCTTCCTTACATTACGGGGAGGGTGGAATATTAGGATGTTATGGGAAAGCCTTGATGCTACACAAACCTATTCTAAATGTCTAGTTTACTGGCAGAAGTGACTGCCAGCCACTGCTAGGGTGACTCCACTAGTAGTGGTAGTTTGTGACTGAAGTTCCAAAGTGCAATTTTCAAAAGTGCTTTGAAATCCTGTGTAGATGAAAGGTGCCGTGTGAATGTGTATTCTATTCATCTGGTTATTCATTTCATTCATGCGTATAGTGTGCTTCTGTTCTTTCCCTTTGGAGTGTGAAAAAGTTTTGTAAAATCGTGTCTCATGTATCTAAAAGGAGATATGAAACAGTAATGATACAAGTGAAACAAAAAAACTTGCTAAATACATCTGCATTTAAAATCTTAGCAAATATAAAAGTAAACAAAATTAAACCTTCCTAAGCTAAACTAAGTGTAAATTAGTTTGTTGTATATGGGTCATTTATACAACTGCATCCATAATGAAATAAACGTGTAGATGAGTTATTATCACGTTTACAGGTACAGAAGTATAGTAAGTAAACCAGATGGTTAGTCATGTTGAAAGTTGTTTAAAAGAAACTGAAAACAGTCTTGAAAACTAGAATCTGACTTTCTTGCTAGGTTCAAATAGCATCAACAGGAGGACTTGTATTTCCCCTATTATTTTCATTCCTGGTTGAAAGGCAAGAGGAGGTATAAGGAAATTGTATCCAACGAATACTAACTAAATTTTCAAAGGGAATTTGTAAAATTGACTTATTATAATTTCATTTCCATTTCTGTAACTAAGGAAACTGTTCCAATTGAGCAATCGTAATTGATGGAGTAACCAGGAACTTAAAATCAAAGATAACACAGTATTGCAATGTTACTGCTAAACAGACGTTGACTGTTCTTAACTCATTTAGTCATAGTGCAGCTTCCCAAAAATAAGGTATATGCAAAGCATTCATTTCCGGGATTTCAATTCTAACAGCCGAATGACATAACTATTGTTGATATTGTGTTTTAAAATGAGTTTATCTCCTGTTGTGTTGTTCTACTGTATTGTTATTTCATACTGAAAGTGTGATTTTAAAACATCTCAGGAGTTCACTTTTACTTGTCTTGCTTAAATACAATCCTGAATTCTAAATATGGCAAATTTACTATTTTCTAGCTGAATTACTCTGTTTAATACCATAGGCAAGCTTTGTCTCCTGCTTTTCAGATAACACCCTTAAACTGAGTCAGACCTCGGGAAGATTGAGGAGTAGGAAGATGCCAGATAGGGACAGCTACAGTCCTTCTGCACTTTGTTCAGCTACCCATTTCAATCAATTTTCAGTTCACGAATGATAAAGCTGTGGTCTAGTCTGTTTGTCCAGAAGAGTTGTCTGAATTGCATGCATGTCTTTGCCTTTACTCCTTTGAGTCTTGTGCTTTTGAATCATGAACTTGAACAGTTTTGTGTTAATGCACACTAACATAGCTGGACATCAGTGAAACAGGGACTGACAATCTGGGGGAATGTTATCTGGTTGTGTTTCAAAGACCATCTTGCAAGTCATTTTTGCAAGTTTTTCCAAGTAGTGAGGGTCACTAGTAGTAACAAAGGTTTGAAGATGAGCCTCAAAGCCCAAAAGCATACTGAAAGGACATCTGAAATAGTCTCTGTTAGTATCTCCTTTTTCTCTTCTTGTTTTTAGTTAAGACATTGTGTATCTTTTTTGTGTAAGTTTTAGTATACAATACTTCCCTTTCTGTCTTTGTGACCAATACAAATATTATAATAGTTTTATGATTTGTCTTTCCAGTCGTAACGCAGATGTAGAGTTTCTTGTGTTTTGAAGAGCTAAGAATCTGTGTGAAAAGATAACCGTTGTTTTTCCAGAGTCCTGTCCCTCATATCATAGTAGTAATGTGGCAGATGATGATATTAACACATGGTCAGGAGCAACAGATGAAGGACTACTGAGCCAACATCTTGCAGAAAGTGGAGTGGAAATTGATCCTGAAAATGAGGAACTCTTTCTGAATATTAGTTCCCGACTACAAGCAGCTGTTGAAAAACTTCTGGAAGCTATCAATGAAACTTCAAATCAGGTAGAATAATCTAATAGTGAAGCATTTTGAGTTCTGTGTCTCATTTTTTTTTCTTTATTTTTTTCATGAATGTGTTTTTTTAAGTGTAAAACCTGTAGGCTCAGTTTGAAAGCTGAAACAATATTTCAGGTGCCTACACCCAAAGAAGTCTGCTCCAGCATGAGCTTACTGATAAATTTAGATTCGTCTTAAAAATCTGCTGTAGAGGAAGCGTGAATTTGGGTGTTTTTACGAATCTAGGGCAGTCTTTCATTGCTTATATGGGTCATCTGCATTCTGCTGCGATCCAGCGATGAGACAGGAGGTGTCAGGGCACATTGAACTGGCCTTTGTGAAGAGGATTAAGAGGAGCTGTGCTCAGTTCTAGACAAACATTTTAGTTGATTGGCTGGCCAAGAAGGTGGAGCTCTACTACTGTCTCTTCCAACTATGATTAAAACATGGCAAGTTCAGTACCTGCCCACCTTGCTATTAGAAAAGGAGTCTATATGCCAGCTTTCTGGTATTTGTGATTTGTGAATAGTCTCCGAAAAAGAGACGGTATATCAGTATTCCTTTCTTTTTCACCTATAGAGGCTACTTTTTGTGGTAGGATATTAGTTGCTCTCTGGAGTACTTCCCTAATAATTGAAATGAGAGGTATATATACATGGCTCAATCAGTTCAAATCACACTGCTTATGTCACGTTCTTAATGTTTAGATGATGTGCATCTCAGTTTGAAAGTATTGGAGTAAATAGCCTGTTTCTCACTGTAACTTTTTATGTCAGTCTCTCTTGAAGAACTCAGTCTCGTGAACCTTATAAATTGGTTTCTGCATTGCATTTATTTGCAATCTCATTCTGCCACATCTCTCTTCTGTTTAAGCATGGGTTTGATTAAAAAGAGATGTTTGGCATTTGGAGGTCTTTTTCCAGCTGAAGGCCTAGCATTACATAATAGTGAAAACGATACACAGACACTCCAATGTACAGAGTTCTGTATAATATAAATATAGTTAGGCATTTGTAGGAAATTTTGCATTTCAATAGCAGGTGATGCAGACAAAGAAAAACACCTTCAAAGTTCTACAGTAATTAAGAATTCATGCTATAATTATAAAATTATTGTCAATTATTTATTCCACTTGGTGCTTCTTTTTTCTGAACCTTTTGCTGCTGATACATACATGCAGTAGTTTTATACATAGCCCTAAGTTATTTTACTTTTGTGAATGATGTTTTTAGAGGAAGTATTTACTTTTCATTATAGCAATGAGAGTAATCAGTATATTCTAAGCTATTCTAAGCAGCTTATTTTTAGTTATTGTCAGCCAGTGAGGGAAGTTTTTTCTCATTTCATAGCTTTGTAGCTGAGACCTTGACAATATCAATAAGAGTTATGTTTTGGCTTAAACACATACACACTTTTTTTCGTGCGTATGAGTTATACAGATGTGGATTTATCCCTGATGATCATATCTGTTTTCTTAAAAGTTCATAAAACGTTAATCAGCTTACACATTTTTTCCACAGTATTAGTATTGGCATCTTTTCTGGCTTTTCTGTAGAGGTACTTTGCAAGCATTCAAACTTGTCCGCTTTGCAATGTCTGTTGTGTGCTTACGGGATTAGGTACAGTTCCTGTACATACCAAGGGTTTGTAGGTGACTCAACAATTATTTTTAAATTTTCAGAAACTTAATACTTTATAAAATACTGCAGAGTAGAAACAAATAATGTAAAACTAATTACAGACAGGAATGATTTTTAACCTTTCCTCTTAATCAGTTGTGTTGTGCATACAGATATGTACACGTCTCTTAAAATCAACTTAAAAGAGTGAGAGAAACCTGACAAAATCTTCAAAGCAACTATTTGAGACCTGTCTGAACACACACCTTCAGAACTGGAGTGCAGTTTGAATCTTTTCAGGCAAGGTGTGTAGTGGGTGTATTAATTCAAATTCCACCTGCTGGTGTTATGTATAGGTAAATAAATCAGGCCACTCCCCTGAACTCTTTCGGTTGGGAGAACCTTACAGGAAGCCTTTAAATTAGCAGAGTTTGAGAAAGTTCTTCCTGTTGAATTAACTCCCAGAACAAGAATGAAGGCAAATAGTGACATATCGTATTTCTCTTTCATTTGCTGCAGTGGAGATAGAAAATTATTTTTACTTTCTGTTCTGCTAGCTTGCTTGTCTGCTGCAGCATACCTGTGCAGGTAAAACAAAACTATACTTCCTTGCCTTGGAAATTATATGCCGGCTGCTATTGAAGATTCCTCTTGTTTTTTTCATGTGAAACTTCTCTAAGAAGGATTTTTAGTTTTCTTGCACCTCTCTCTTGTTTTGGATTACTCCGCTCCTGAATTTCTCTGTTTGAGAATGTGCTCGGAGGCTTCCTGCTGATTCTGAGTACGTTTGTCACCGACCATGCTGATATGTGTCTTCAGACTGTTAAATATATGTTTTCTGTTACAAATATCTGTTAGAAGTTTCTAAAGCCAGCCTAGCTAGTGCAGAGTACCTGTGTGACGGCTGAGAAGACAGCGACAGCAATATTTTTGGCATGGATTCTTACCACACCTACTGGGCATCTAGTCTGTTCAGTGGTTTGTGGAATGAAGGCCAAGAAGAAGATACATACGAGGTTGAATCTCGTGTGCCTTTACCATATCCTTTTCCTTTCACTGAACAGTTAGATGAGAACAATTCTGTAGTTGTAAATACTTCAATTTTTCACTTCAGCCACAAAAAAAGGGGGCACATTTTAAAAGTTGTCTCAAAAATCTCCTTGCCTACACCTCCCTATTCAGTAAGTATAAGCATTTTTCAAAGAAATTGTATTTTAAAGCGCCTTAAGTAGAAGAGAATGCTGTGAAGAATGATATATACTTGTCTCTGTCATTAAAGTTATGTACTGCTGACAGGCTTTTTTCTTAGGCAATTTTTAATGGGCATTGAAAAAGCTTTGATTATACAGTTCTCTCTGTTCATTTCTAACAAAAGACAAACACAAATATATTGAATTATAGAAATTTGAAATCTCATTTTAAAGCACTTCAGTGCTACTTATTACCTTATTCTTATTGTGGATAATTTATGAGGGGAGGGGTCGTAGTCAGTTAAGGTTGTTCCTTTATAACTTTCTTGCCCTGACTAGTAACACTAACTGGCACAAGCTTGCTAATGGCTTCCAGTGATGCCATGGAGAAATTTTTGTTCTTGAAAATTTCCTGTTCATGTTTGTGCTTCTTTTTGGTTTCACCCTCTGATATTTTTGATAATACCTTGAGTTGTTATTACTGAAAAGAGATGGAGAATAATTTTTATTCTGAGTTTTAGTCGGAGTATTTGATGCATTAGAGTAAATCATTTGTATAGTTGTCTATGTATAGAAGTTTCCCTTTTATCTGAGATGGATTTTCCATTAAGCACTTCAAAATGTAAAATAAAGTAAGAATACTCTGTGATTTTTTTAAATATCTAAAACTAGTGCAGATTTTCAGCTGAAATATTTATACCTTTCTTTAACTGCTGTCAGAACAAATATTTCACAGTAATTATGTCAGTCTAGAAAGGAATGCTGTAGAAAAGCAATAAGCTTTTCATTGTATTATAAAAGACAATGTATTGATCATTCAGACATTCTTTTCAAAGTGTAATTTTATTTATAAATGGATAGTTTCATGAGCTTAGCTGGAGATCTGATTTTTTAAGAAATTGAGAGATAGAGTATGTTTAGTAGAAACTGTAGAAAAGCCGCAGATACTACTATCCTACAAATATGCAAATATTAAAGAGGGAAATAAAAAAAAGGGAGAGGAACAAGAGATGTCTGTTATTTCATTTCTGAAGTTGTTCTTATGGAAAATAAGTTGTCTTATTTTGAATTCAAGCCACACTAGGAACTTACGCACTGTTCAACTCTGACAATTTGCGTTTGTGTCCCTCAGAGGTGGACATAGTTGTAAATGTTAACAATTGAGAAGCTCAGTAATTAACTCCAGTTTGCTGCTATTTTAGATGAGCGTTTTGTGTAATCAAAACTTCTAACATTAGAGTAAGGCTCCTTCCTTACTATTTTCCTTTTGTAATTCTAATTTGAATTGGTTTTGAAATTGTAATTTCAGTTACATCTTAAACTGGCCAGTAAGTGTACAATTTTATGCATTCAAGTCCTGTTTTTTCAGTAGTTTAGGTTAGTAACGTAATGAGATTTTGCTACATCTTAGTAGTGCACATTAAGTATTAACCCATCAGACAAGCAGAGAAGAATAAAAAAAAATCCTTAATAATTCTCTTGGGTGAACACAGGTGAAAGAAGCATCACTTTGCCACCTTGTTGACTTAAAAATACAGTATAGTCAGAATGCGTGTTTTCCTGGTATTCTCGTTTACCTTCATCGTAAGGGGAAAAAAAGATGAAACAACA
Source organism: Dromococcyx pavoninus (assembly GCA_033558185.1). Taxonomy (NCBI): domain Eukaryota; kingdom Metazoa; phylum Chordata; class Aves; order Cuculiformes; family Neomorphidae; genus Dromococcyx; species Dromococcyx pavoninus. The sequence continues at coordinate 1,955,206 of JAUMJL010000098.1, forward strand.
CTTGCGTCTATATATCTAAACTTCTGTCAGTTTTATGAAATGGTTTTTAGCCATTCTAAGTATGTGGTGGGTGATAGCTTACTCATATTTAGCACAAAACTCTTAGGTAAATAAAGGTGAATCTAGTGTAAACTCATAAACCAGGAGTTACTAGAACAAAGACTCACATTTAGCCAGGTGGCCAATTGAGTTCACTATACTGACAAACCCTATGTGTTTGCTTAGACTTTTGTACTGAGTCAGTCTTCCTGTTGCAGCCTGCAGATGTTCGGTAAAGATCTTATAACTTCACTGGACTTATGATGAAGTTATCACTCTGTAAAGCAACTGTTAATTAAATAGGAACGATAGAATATTATTTATTAGGAAACCTTTGGTTTATCTAACTTACGTGATTTTTTTCCTCTGGTAGCTTGAACATGCTAAAATTACTCAGACAGAACTCATGCGAGAGTCCTTCAAAAAGCAACAAGAGGCCACAGAATTTATCAAGTATCAGGAAGAACTACAAGAACGTCTTAACGAAGAAACCAAAGCCAGAGAGCAGCTGGCTTTGGAGCTTAGTAAAGCTGAAGGTGAGTAGCTTCTTTGAGTTGTTGAACTTTGCATTCACTTGCTTATTAATTGGGTAAAGAAACTGCAAATCAGATCAATTTCTTTGCAAATTTTAGAATTTGGCTTTCTGGATGTTTATGGACAAGATGAGCTCCAGAGGACCCTTCCAACATTAACCACACTGTAATTCTGTTTCCCATCTTTATCTCACTTATTGCAAAAAACAAAGATAATGTGTTGTTATCCTCCACATTAATTTATTTCATTATAACATGTCTGTTTGTTCAGATGAGCTTAAATATTAACTGAGAATTGTAGAGTCATAAATAGTTGAGGCTGGAAGGTGCCTCTGGAGATCATCTGTTCCAACAGGGTTCTAAGCAGGGTCAGGTTGGAGCAGATTGCCAACCAGCAGGTTGTCAGGTTTTGAATGTCTACAGCCTCTCTGGGCAGCCTGTTCCAGTATTTGACTGCCATCACAGAGAAGAGGAAAAAAAATAAAAAACCCAAACCAAAAAAACAACTTTTTTTTTTCTTACATTGAAATGCAGTTTCCCGTATTTCAGTTTGTGCCTGCTGCCTCTTGACCTTGGCTTAGTTTCATACAAGCATGGATAAGAAGAATGTCGAACCTCCACTCTGAATTTGATGATATGGTGGTGATGTGTTTGAATTTGCCCTCTGTTTGAAGTCCTCCTTTTTAAGTGTATTTGCATCTGCATTAAGGAAGGGATTAAAAATTGTAGGGTGTTACAACAGGGGAAATCTAATAATCTTTTTTGACATCAGGAAAATATGCACAAATCTGACAGACAATTTGTTCTTTAGAAGTAGCTTTATTGTTTCAATAGCTGAATGTTTTATTTCCACCCAGCATTTCTACCATATCATATCTGTTTGCACTTAGCATCTGGAAAAGATACAAAAAACACGTACCCTATAGGCAGAATCTCAGGAATAGTAAGCAGAAAGATAATTTTGGTTAGTTCTGAAGCTCAGCAGACTTCTGTTTCAAAGTGGGAGCGTAGAGTTAATTTCGTAGTGAAATACTATTCCTGGAGAATGCTACCCTGCCAGCCTTCAGCTCCTTTTTACACAGACAGATAATCTGACATGAGTTCACATACTATTAATAGCTGGGACACAACCTGAAAAGAAGTGCAAGTTTCAAAGCTATCTGTCTAAAATGTGTTGCGAAGGACAGTTGGTAGCCTGTCAGTTCACGCAGCATAGATGTTATGTGTCATCAGCACCAGTACTGGCTGCAGCATTTTGATCACTTTAGCAAGACTAGAAAGGAGGAAAATTGATTTCAGAGGGAACAGATTCAAATCTGAAAGAGATGTTATTCCTTTTTTTTTAATGCTATATTAGAAGTGAAAAATCTTAATGGAACACATCTTAACATGCAAAAAAGGTGAAATCATCTGCTAAAATATAGATTACGTAAGAATTTATATTCTTGCACAGACGGAGTTAGAAAAATGTTTAGAATTTATGACTTTCAGAATGTAGGCAGATTTTACACCTGTGGCTGTTTTCCCTTTCTGTCTTGACAGAATTTTTGTTCACAGATCTTCAATAATAATGTCAAATAGGCTAATACATTAAGACAAAATAGAGAGGTTCGTGTTAAGTTTTTTTAAAGGTAGGAATTCATCATGTCAGAACTGTCTGCATAGGTTCAATCTGACAAGTAGTATTTAAAAAAAATAGTAGAGACTAATTTTATTTATTAAAAAAAGGTTTTATTATGAACTTGTCTCTGTTGCCTTGCCCTGGGTCTGTTTTTGGCTTAGTCAGGTTCTTTTCTTCCTTTTCATTTACAATAAATACATTTCCATTTGTGCAAGACTCTATTGCAGAAAGTGCGTGCTTAATTGTATATGTATATGTATATTTACTTGTAAAATTTTATTAAATCCTTGAAATATACCATTGGAGCCTGATTAGGAGGCGTTGCAGATTAATCAATCGTATTTTTTGCTAGCAAAGAAGTTATACTAAGCACATAAAATTTAGTGAGAGCTTTGAAGCTGTGTTTTGCACTCTCTGGGTTTCATCTGTTAATGTTTTGTTTGGGGAAAAAAGCTTGGAAGCATATAAAGGAGAAACAATCAAAAAATTTTTAACTGGAAGTTAATCAGAGCAATAACATTGTCAGTTTATAAGACTTGATGGACTCGCTTTGTTGATTTGGTTTATAAACACTTCTGGAATGTAAAACAGAATTTGATGTTAATTTTAGCCCTTGATACATACATTGCACAGATGAACTTTTAAGTCAGGTGCAGATTTATGTCACATGCAAAGATTTAGTTCAGTTTGGTCTTTTGCAGGTATTCAGCTGATCTATCCCTCTTACTATTTTAATGCTTTAGAACTCCTGAATCAATTAAATAATTTTCCATGCTTTTTTCCTTTGAACTTCTGAAATTAATGCACATCCAAATGACAGGCATCCTTTTTTTGGGTGTTGATATAACAAAACTGCCATAGAACTGTTTTTGTTTAATTTCTTCTGCTCATTGAACTGAGTTGTGAGCATAACTTTGACAAAGCCAAGCTACGTTCTCTTTATCAAATTCCATAGGTAGGTATGCAGAACAACGTCTTAGTTCATTATACAACTGATCATACTCTCTCTTGAGATAAGATGTGTCATTTTTGATCATTCTTCCTTATTGCAAAAACTGCTGTGGCTGAGACATTTTGAAACCTCTAGTCTTTTAGTGATGTCAGGTATGATTTTTCTTATGTGATAAAAAAGCTAATGCCAATTTGTTCATTGAACTCTGACAACTGTCATTGCATCTCTTAAAAAAGAAAAAAAAAAAGGCAGGAGTAAACCCCGCAACACGTGCTCTTAGCAGACTTCTTCATACATTTTTGGTGGGTGTGTGCACTCCTTTTAACCCGGGAATGCCCTCTCGATGTCCTGTCTATTACATACTCATTGTGAGCACCAGCTGATAGGATGGAAGTAACTACTAGAATTCGTATTGTCTCAAATTTTTGAAATGCTGTTAATGATGTTTTTAGTTCAGTATCTTTTGTTTCAACAGCCAGCCCCTCTATGCTTCTGTGTTCTCCGTGAGGCCGTCTGGAAAAAATGATTGATCAGTAGCGTATAATTGATACACATGAGGACCAGACTTCTGTTTCTCAGACTGAATATGCAAAACCCACTGTTACTTAATTTCCTTTTTGATAACGTTCCTCTGGTGTGGAACTAAGTGCTCACAGAGGTTTTACTTTGTCTACATTAATAACAAATGGAAACATTTTTAGTTTTCCAATATTCTCAAGCCAGAGTAAAATGCATTTTAATACTGGCTCAAGACTACAGCTTTATATGGATAAATTACTTTCATATTGAAAATAGTTTGATATTGAAAAAGTACTACTTAGATTCTGTGGGTTTAGTAAGAAGATACCCATGAGATAGGTGTGTGTCCAACTGATAAGGTTTAGACACTGTATGACTGATGTCCTGTCTGTCTTTTGGAACCAGTGGTATCAGACATGACAGACTACACACAACCATAGAAATCTGGGATGCTTATTTAAAATCTTCTGTCACTCAGTAAAAATGTCTTTTGTGTTCTGTGGTTAAACATTTCTGAATGGACTGATGTGAATCTTCTGAAGCCACTACCATTATAGGATCTCAGTTTAGTTTGTACAGACCTCAAGGAAATTTACTGTTTTTTTCTGTCTTTAGCTTTGTTCTCACAGCTGCATTAGTTCAAGATGATGACATTTCTTAGAGCTGTAGTATCATTCATGAAGCTAAAATACAGCTCCCTCTCAGATTGCTATATAAACTATTTCACTACAAAGCAATTTTTAAAAGCATATAAGACCCATTCTCAAGTTACTGTCCCACATTCTCTGTTAAAAAGATTTTTAATTGTTCTATGTTACTTTAAAAATAGCACATAAATAGTAAAGAAAAATTCTTTCTTATATGACAGCTGTTACAAGGCTTTTGGGAATGACTCGAGTGCTAAACGTGGACACCTATGGCCATTTTTTGTGCCTTATGATGTTGGAGGCATCTATATTATTACCTGACCTACAGGAAACCCAGGATCTTACAGAAACTGTGGTTTAAGGTCAGACAAATGTCTTAAGGCACCTAAAATAGCACCTGAATTTATTGGAATTTTTTTTATTTCTCCTGTGTTTATTGCACAATTATTTTTCCTTGGCTTTGGAGTCCCTGTTTGCTGCAGAAGTCTTGCACTGAGAAAAACTTAAGAGCTCTATTTGATCTTGTGCTATCTTTCCTATAATTTGTTTATCATGGAAGACTAGCAAGGATGGGAGTAGAAGTTTCCAGGCACTGAGTATCTGACATGCATGTGTGTTCTTGTGAGAGCACTATAGTGACTTCACAATGCCAAAAATTCGAATTGTTCTTTATTGTCTACTAAATTTGCCCCAAATTTGACATTCTACAGGCCTCATTGATGGTTATGCAGATGAAAAAGTATTTCTGGAAAAACAACTCCAGGAAAAAATAGATGTAATTGACCATCTTGAGCAAGAACTACTGTGTACAGGTAACAAATTGCAGGAGTTAGAGGCTGAACAGCAGCAGATCCGGGAAGAAAAAGAGTTACTCTCAAGACAGAAGGATGCCATGAGAGCAGACGCAGGGCCAGTAGAGCAACGTATGTATTCCTCGCAGTCTTTCTATGATATTTTCTTGTACTTTCAAATAAAATAAGTAATCTTGGTGAAAGTTTCCTCCCCTCCTTTGTAATCATTAATAAAATGTTATAGGGCAAAATATGTTATTTTTGTACCTGATGCCTAATGTTAGCATGATAACTTTTCTTTATAGTTAAACAAAAATTGACTGAATTTTCAGAAACGTTGAGGAATCACAGTTGTTCTGTAAGCCAGCAGAAGACTGATAGCTGTGAAAATCTGCTTTTATTTTTGTTATTGCTGGAAATCAAATATCTTTAAGTTAGCACCTATGGATAAAAATACTGTTCTAAATACTTTCTAAACAGAGTTTGGAGTGGCTAGCAAGCATACCTACCAGAATATGATTGAACTACACATGATGACCATTTTAGACACAGAAGACATACTTGTCTAACAAATTCCTCTGTTGGGGAAGAGTGGCACAAAAGCTGCATGATAAGGAAAGCCTGTTATCTACCAGTAATGAAAACTTCCAGCACTGATAGTGAAGATTGCAGATAAATACCATGTCAATATCATCTAACTAACTGCTTACTCGAAAAAAGTATTTACCTTCATGAAGTAAATGTCTTTTAATTCTTTCTTAAACTAATAGCTTAAATTAATATTTTATGTTTGAGAGGGGAAGAAAATTAGAACAGTGGTGTTTTAAGAAATGCTGATCTTGCAACAACTGCAGTGCTTACGTTGTAAACAGCAGGATAAAAATACAATTGTATTTAATTTCTAAAAGTTTGTGACAATTTATAATGTTACTTTTTTATAAATTACACATCTCAGTGAGTACTTGCCGTTTCCTGCGCCCACTTTATGTGAAGTTTTAAGAAGAACCTGTTGCTTCCTACTTTAAAGAAGACCCTTGTCCATGACTCCAGTTCCATTATTTGTTATATGTTTTAGAGTTCTAGTATTTTAAATTGATTTTCATGTGTAATAGCTATAAGGATAAATAGTTTTGTAAATATGTGTAGGTACTTATCTCATGCATACCAGAATAACTTACCACATTTCCTAAGTTATCTCAACAACTTTGTCATTAAATGCCACATCTATCTTTGGCTTCATTTTCTCTTACATTGTTGCACCACAGGAATACTATAGCTGGCATGTGAATTACTTTGCTTCTTTTTTTGTTTTCTCTCTCTCTATTCTCCTAGGCCTAGTAGATGCTGCAGTCGATGCAGCTTCCAGAGCAGGTGTGTTTGTATGTTGCATGGCCAATCTGTAACTGGGTGGAAGACTCACACATACTCACGTTGTTAATCAGGATTATTGGGCTTTTTGGCTTACTGACATTACTTGTAATTCTTACTGGCCTGCAGCTTTGATGTTGTATTTCATGCTCAGTTTTACATGTCACTAACAAAATTTCTTACATTTTCTAAACATAATAAGCAAATTCATGAATAACCATCATCTTATTCACCTGTGAATTATAGATACTTAGATGGCATTGGAGGGATGGTTTTGTAGCTTTTTTTATTTCCAAATACAGCTGAATCATTCATTCTGATAACTGAACACTGCATTATATTGATATATATGGTCACCTAGAAATGAGAATTGGTTAAATATGATGTAAGATGATGGTACCTAAAGGATCTTTCTTCTATAATGAAAGTAAATTGTATTGTTTCTGTCTAAATATCAATCATGTTTCAAAGATTCTCCAAATGCAATTGTGTTTTACAGTTCGGATTTTACCCCAAGGGATTTGTACAGTTTGTTAATATGTACTTCAGTGGGCTATGGCTTAAGGGTCTTAAAGAGTGGTTTGGGGCTTTACTATATATGTGTGCCAACCTTTTCATGAGGACTGAAAATTGGGCATCCATGCAGTCACTAGTTTTTACAAAGCTCCAGTTACACTAATTTCCCTCTCTGTCTGCCCAGCAGCCTCACTAGGTCTTCTGATATTTCCTTCAGATTATTTACAAGTATCATGTCAAATGATGGAGACTGGGAGCAGGTTGATTTTACTGACGCTGGGGATGAGAAGAGGATTGGGTTTTCTGAACTTCATTGTTAGCCCCTGTGCTGACTCCGGCTGTAGTTTGCACCCATGCATTTTCTTTTGTTTTCGATTATACAAAGACCTTTTAAGTTATAGGAGACTTAAACAGAGAACTGATCTGAAACAACTTCACTATCAGTCCTCTGAAAACTAACTAAAAGATTGGAATTTTAATATGAAGTTGCTTTAGTGGTTTTCTTGATTATTTCTTAGAAGAAAATATATTTTCTGAAAAAGAGCAATAGTAAAAACCCAAACCAGTTCACATCCTTCTGCAGAGTACAGCATGGATACTTTGGGGAGTGGTTTTGCGTCATAACATTAGTAACTATTCATATCTAAGTGTGTGATGCTTTTATCATAATCAGAATTGCTGGAAGAAACAGAAAAGCTAATGAAAGAAAAAATTGAAGTACAGCGTCAAGCTGAAAAAGAGTACGATGACCTTCAGAAGCAAGTGAAAGTCTTGGAAATAGACTTGGAAGAGCAGGTCAATCGTTTCATAGAGCTAGAGCAAGAAAAAAATGCAGAACTAATGGACTTAAGGCAGCAAAACCAGGCTTTGGAGAAGCAACTTGAGAAAACAAGAAAATTTCTAGATGTGAGTATGGTAAAAGGCTAGTTCCATGCAGGTGGATGGGTACTGGTACTGATGTTTGGTTCGGTGGGAAATGCTGATTTTTTTTCAGATTTTGAGCCAGCATAAAGAAGCACATGATAGTAACAGTGTTATAGGTTCTAGCCCAAGAATTTAATTAGCATTTTTAAAGTTGAAAATTCTTTTGAGATGCTTGCTTAGGACTGCTCTGTATTTCTAAGTATAACTTAGTAGGCTTCTTAAATGTTTACGATAATGAGAAACTTCTAAAATTAATCAGGAAACACACATTTTTGTGAACTTCAAAAGTTAGGGAATTTCCATGTTTTTCAATAAAGTCTGTTAGAATTAGTCTGAAGTATCTGATTCAAAGAGGAACACTTCTGTCCAGCAACAATATACTACTTTATTTTCATGCATCTGATAAACGCATCCCCTTTAAGGTTTATCTGTTTAACAAAATGGCTTCATTGGATGCTACCAGTTGCCCATCATTTGCTGTGTAAAGATGTGTTTCCCAAATGTTACACTGGGATATAACTGAAACTGGTCAAAACTAAAACTGAAATGCAAAATTCAAACAATTTATATTTTTTTTTTGCTGTTAGCTCATCATCAATATTAACACAGAGTTAATTTCTGTTCTTAATTTTTATTTATCCTACCTATATCAAAGACATACGCTAGGAGAGCATATCATAAAATATTGGCATGTACCTGGAACAGAAGAAACAAAACTGTCATTTTTGTGAAATAATGTTGGATGTATCTTTGCTGTCCTAAGTTTTTAATAAAAAAAATTGAAATTTTTTACCCCAAATGATGAAAGAAGTTCTTTTAATGGGAGTTGCAAGAGATTTTTCTACCTTAAAAATACTGACGTGCTGTTACCAGCCTGACATTAACAGAAATAAGTAATAGTACTATACTTAAAGTAGATGGTTTTTTTCAAATCATAAGGTGTATCTGCTCAATTTCTTAACTTTCAGGAGCAAGCAGTTGACCGAGAGCATGAGAGAGATGTATTCCAGCAAGAGATACAGAAGCTGGAACAACAGCTTAAGGTTCCACAAAGGATTCTGCCTGTCAATGAACATCAAACCAGAGAGGTAACACACTTTATTACCTCTGTTCAATGAATATAAATGACAAGTTGACAGCTGTTAAGCTATTGTAATGAAGATACTTTATGGTGTACCTAACCAGCATCCATTTAAAACCCAGGAAAGTAAATCCCCTTGGATGAAGGTTAAGGTTTTGGGGAAAGTGGTGAAACTATGTTTTGTTAGTTTTTAAGGCTATTTGGTTGTTTAGTTTTAGTAGTAGATATATGGAGACCTCCTAACTTTCTGAAAAATTCTTTCATATTACTTAAATGAGAAATTCCACCGTTTTCAAAGGCCTGTAGAAACATTCAAGACTACTTTAGCAATTTCACATGTTCTTACATTGTTTCATGACATCCTGGTTATTGCACAGGTAGACAGCTGAAGGAATTGAGTTACCAAGGTTTAGTACCTGAGATGCAGCAGTGGCTCTCTGGGCATACTTGAACCTCCCCAGTGGAAGTCTGTCTCCACTGAAACAAGTTTAGTGACTACAGCAGCAGCTCAAGGCAGTCACAGAAAATTCTTAGACCAAGCAAAATCAAGAACAGTGGCAGCAGTGCAAATGCTGTATATTATGAAGCTTTTGCATGATTTGTTTGATGACTTATTAGTGAATTAAATTGCATTTTATTTTTGGTGGGTTTTCTTGTGTCCTGTTTTTTGAACAAGGCTGATAATTTTGCATGATTTTCCTGCCTGATTTTCAATATTAAAATATCCCTGATTAGGCTACACTTCAATTTTCAAGTCAAAGTTCTTACTGAGGTAGTTCAGTTGCTGTAATTCGGTTCTTAAATATTAGCAATATTTAGTATTCTCTATTATATAGCTTATAAAAATAGGTAGTAGTAGGACATAAATTGATATATGTGAGATATGTTGTTAAAATATTTATTTACTTATAATTCTCAGATTTAGAGTTATATTTCTGTGAGTTTTAATATATTTTAATATAAAAGTTTGTAAGAAATTTTGCAGTGGAAGTATTCAGTCAGTAGTATGTGATTCTGTACCCCTGTACTCAGCATTGGTGAGGCCGCACCTCGAGTAATGTGTTCAGTTCTGGACCCCTCAGTACAAGGAGGACATTGAGGTGTTGGACCAGAGAAGGGCGACGAGGCTGGTAATGGGGATGGAGAACAAGACCTACGAGGGTACTGAGGGTACTGGGGTTATTTAGCTTGGATAAGAGGAGGCTGAGGGAGACCTCATCGCTGTCTACAACTGCCTGAAAAGAGGTTGTGATGAGGTGGATGCTGGTCTCTTCTCCCAAGTGACAGGTGATAGAACAAGAGGAAATGGTCGTAGTTGCGCCAGGGGAGGTTCAGACTGGACGTCAGGAAAAATCTCTTCAGTGAAATGGTGGTCAGGCATTGAAACAGCTGCCCAAGAAGGTGGCTGAGTCCCCATACCTGGAGGTGTTTAAAAGGTGGGTAGATCAGTTTTTTAGGGATATGGTTTAGGAAGGGGACAGGTACAGTTGGACTGATAACCTCAGAGGTCTTTTCCAACCTTATGATTCTATGATTCTATATGGCTTTCACCAGCCTCTATGAGCAGTGAATCTCTGGAATTAACTGGGTGTGTGTTAACCAACACCTATGAAGCAATTCTGCATCTGTTTCCTTCTTTTGCAACATATGTGTGCACTCCTCTCCTGTTGATGCGTTCCACAGAGGGAGGAGACTTCTTAGAAGAATTTGTTTTCCTGAACCCAGCCAGGGTGTTCATTTTGAGTTCATTTTCTTTTGTATCTTGTTTATGACTTGGGGCATGGGTAGTGTATGAATTCCTGTGTTATTAGAAAAAAAATCTGACAAGAAGAAAATTGCAAAGTTCGTGGCAAAATAAAAAATACCCTGTGTTTCTGTACAGAAACTGTATGTAAAATGGTCCTGATTTATATGCACATAAACATGCATGTGTATACTCCAAGTTGGCAGATATGCTACAATGGAAATTTAAAGCATGTTTTAAAGCAAAAGACAGCTGTAACTGTGATTGAATTTTTGAGATTTTTATTAGATGTTTTTAAATTAGAAATTTTTAGCAGGTAGAAGGAGAAGATAATGTCTGCAAGCACCACAGGTGTAGCAGCTATTTTAGAACTGAATCGTGTTGAATTTGATGCATTTATAGACAGAATTTTCAATAGTGTATTAGATTTACATTTCATTTTTATCAAATGAAGCACATAATCTTCCTGTATAGTATATTTTGATGTCAAAATGTTACTTCGTAAACATAAAAATTTTCATAATTTCTAATGCTTTTCTGAGGTAGCCGCTTTACTTTTTCATAGCTGCACGGGTTTTGAAATGCTCTTCTGCTTTATGTGAATGCCTCGAGCATTTTCTGTTGATAACTTCATTTCTTTTTTTACTTTTGTTTCAGCTTACTCTGTCAACTTATTCCAGGGAGGGTTGTCTTAAAGAGTCTGCTCTGGACTTGATTTTTCTTTTTTCATTTCTCTCTCAGGGCTTTTCTGTGATCACTTCAGAGTTTGGTGTTACTCATGGATGGATAACGTCAATAATACCATCCTGTCAGCTTTATGTTCTGGTCCTCTTCTCTCCTATCTATTGAAATGCTTTGAGTCTACTACCTTTTGGCTACATCGTAACTTCCTAATTGTAAATACTGAAATCAGTTTCTTGAGTGGGACAAACATTATTTTTCATGTCTCTTGCTCAATTGCTTAGTTTAACTCAGGTCTTAACCCTGTGCTTCAGGCGTAATACCATGGATTTGTTATGCATCATTCTTATCTGTAATTTTGATTAATGATTTCTGAAATACTGTAAGAACTGTGATCATTCCTTTCTCTGCTACTTCAGTTACTGTTTTAGTGTGTTGTTTCTGAGCCACAAACATCTGAACCACTGAGAATGACAATGCTTTTTTTGGATGCTTTGTCCCATTTAGAAAGCAGAATAATATAATCTTCTCACATCTCATTGATCCCAGTTAACAAACACAGCAAGAAAATATAAAACTTCTTGTTTCTTAACACTGAAATATAACAATTCTCTAAAATGTTAAAGGCCCAGTGAGCTTCAGGGTGTCTGTATGTCATTAATCAACCCCTTATTTCAAATAACTTTGTCTCAGATTTTTAGAACTATGATATTCCTAAAAGATGAAAATAACGTCTTAACCTTAGAGTCAAGATGTTCCATCCTCATATATTAAAGGTATCTTTATAGAGGGCTGCATAGGGAGACCATGCTCCTTGCTTTTAACGGACTAGAGAGTCTGCAGGCTTCAGGTCAAGGTCAGTTCTAGAAGTAGGTGATACAGCACAGAAGATGCAACTCTTTGCATCTTTTGGATGGAGCACTGCAGTATCCTAACTTTACATTCTATTTCACCTAAAGAGTAGGAGTTTCATTACAAGAGAAAAAGGGGGATTTTTTTCTCTCTCAAAAATGAGTGCTATTTCTAGCAAAGCCTTCCAATCTAGTACAATACCTTCATCTTCTTCCCATATTGTTACCAGGTTGAACAGTTAACCAATCATCTAAAAGAAAAAACAGACAAATGCAGTGAGCTTTTGCTCTCTAAGGAGCAACTTCAGAGAGATATACAGGAACGAAATGAAGAAATTGAGAAACTAGAATGCAGGATAAGAGAACTGGAACAAGCCTTAATTATCAGCGCAGACAACTTGCAAAAGGTATTGCTTGATCTAAAATTATCACGTATTTACTATTTATTTTTTTGAGAACAGAACAGTATATATTTTTTATTTGTTCATTATTAAACAAATAAGGTAACTATAATGTGTGTTTAAAGGTGGAGGAAAGGAAACAGTTTGGCACTATCATAGTAAAGGGAGAGTTGCCTCTTGAAGTACAGCTGCAAGCTGAACGAGAAGCTGTGGACCGAAAGGAAAAGGAGGTAAAATACCTGTGAAATGTTCCCTGTTTCTGCTTATATTTTGGTTTGACAGTTTTGGCTTTCTGTTGATTTTAGTGAACTATCCAGATGACATTTTTCAAGACATCAGAGAGATAGCAGTCCAAATCACTTTGAAATTCTCTTGTCAGCCATGATAATTGTTGCTATTGTCTGTTAATAGTTATGACTTAAAAGAGTGTTTCTGGAATCAAAATTCAGCCCAATGAAGAAAAATTTCTTTGTGATTTCACCTGATTTATAGTGGGTTTTAAAATTCCATTTAAAGACCCAAAATGTCACTGAGTACACATTCTTTTGTTTTTGCGTATCAAACCAGTTTACTGTAGACATTGCACTTGAAAGTTGTAACATTTAATTTTTGGTATGGCTGTCTACTCTTTTTCCACCATTTGTTTTGGAAAAAAAGGTCACAAACCTTGAGGAACAACTGGAGCAATTTCGAGAGGAGCTAGAAAATAAAAATGAAGAAGTTCAGCAATTGCACATGCAACTGGAAATTCAGCGAAAGGAGTCCACTACACACTTGCAAGAACTTGAACAGGAGAACAAATTATTTAAGGTAGCTGTGAAACAGAGATTCCTAGAGCTTTTTTCTCCCTCCTCCTCAGAAATAAATTCTTGGAAAAAGCCAAGATGCCAAATTCTTTCTCTTTCTTAAGCATTTCACAGTTCAACTTGAAAAATGCTTGAAAAAAACTCTTAAAATTACTTCTCATTCCATGCCATTTGTATATTTTAATTCGTGTGCCTTAAATACTGATACTGGAATATGCAGAAACCATTATGTACTACTGTAACATCGTTTGGTTTTGTTGGGGTTTTTTGTGTTTTTTTTTTTTTTTATGGTAGAATGAAATGAAAATACTTGGACTAGCTATCCAGAAATCTGAAGATGTTTCCATAAAGGACCATCATTTAGTGGCTGAGAGGCTCGCTTACGTCATGCAAGAAAAGGAGCAGGAAATACGTCATCTTCATGAACAAATTGCAAAACTGCAACAGCAACTTGAATTCACAACTGACAACAAAGTACATACTTTTGAAATCCTTTTCGGAGTCTTACATTCTGTTGCTAGCTATTAGAAGAAAAAACCTCTCTGACCCCCTCCATTACATTATCTTCCATTGCTGCCTGAATTAAAAAATGCAAATGCTTCAGTTTAAAGCAACACCTTAACCCTAACCTGTTTTTACTATTTTGTCTCTTCTTTTACAAAGAATGCATTTTGCCTGGGTTTTTTGTGTTATTCTGCCCTATTTCTGCATGAGTTTTTGTCTTCAATTCTTCTTCATTCCTTATACTTCTAATATTTCTGAACATTTAATAGTAATTAGCTGAATTCAATCTCAATGTTCATTCTACTATCTTCCCTAAAAAGACTTACTTTCAGTCTTATGTTTCAGAGACACCTACTGGATCATGTTAGATATTATATATTTATATTTATATTAAAATTGTATATTTATATTAAAATTATATTTTAGCTATAAAAAGCTAAAAGTTTAGTTGAACTTGAACTCCATGAACTTGAGTGTTTACTTTGTCATCATACCAATGTTGGCAACGTTTTTAATTGAGTTTCAAGGATGGTGGATGTGCAAACAATGTACAGCGGTTTATTAGAAATGTAGAATAAGAAGGAAAGAAGCAGATTCATCTTTATTATTTACTGAAATTTAGCGCTTCTGGCATTTTTGAGTTATGTGCATTTATACTGACATACTTCCATTTTATACAGATTTATACAGGCATTTGATTTAAAAAGAAATACTACATATTCTGCATTAACACAAGTGCCAGGAGGAGCAGGCCACAGGTCTCACATTTTTTTATGGAAGGAAAATCGGATCTTTTCAGTGGATGAATTTTGCATTCTAAACATTTTACACATGAAAATTTATTAGTCTTAAGTTTTGTCCTCAAAACAAATATTATTCATTAAGATAAGACTAGAAATTCTGTTACCCCTCAGTAGCTGATAGACCATTTAGGGTAACGTTCTACTAGGACATGCTGAATTCACTGAAACAGAGCTCTGACCGAGATGGGTAATTTCCCTGAGTTTTTATGTGTGATGTAGTTGTAGTGAACGTCAGTGCGTAATGACAAAACTTTAAACTGGATTTAGGAAATTGGATTTAGGAAAGCTTATACTTCAAGAATCCAGAACAGTTCTGCTTTATATAATACAATGACTGCAGTAATAGGATTACTTTACTAGCCTTGAGAAAGAATACTCAGGATTCAGATATAATTCATTTTAATGATTGGTTCTTCTCCTTTTATATGAAGTTTCATTTTCTTAATTTCGTCCTTTTGCTCAGTTATATTTTCTAGTACATGAAATAATTATTCTGTTTGCTTGATTATGAGATCAGTATTACATATGAATAGGTTGTTCTTGGGTTAATCCCTTTCGTAATCCCATCAACATCTTTATCCCATCAACATCTTTATCCCACTAAGTGCTTGTCTTTTAATTCCTGCATTGGCCTTTTGTGGCCCTTTACTCCATTATGTTACGAAGAACAGGAAGTGTTATGCTGACTTGACAGCAATCACCGGCATCACTGTCTTTTTTTTTTTTCTGAGAACCAATGACTTGTTCACATTGGCATTTTACCTTCGTCTGTTCTCTGTGGATTTTTAAAAATAAGTAATTGATTGGCAAATCAGCCTTTCTAATTTATATTTAAGTTGCAGATTTCATATATTCTTGTATGTATAATAAGTATTACAAAGTTATCTTATTCTATTTAACTAACTAAACTTAATGAAGCAATGAGAGCTAAAGGGAAAAGTACAGCTATTTTAGTAATAAATTTAGTCATCTTCCTTCTCTTCCTTATTATTTTTTCTTCTTTTCTAAAAGGCCTTTCTAGAGTTCTTACTTATTTTAGGTACAATAACTGATTTTATTTTATAATATTCATTTACAAATATTCTTGAGAGATTTCCTTCTGCCTTTTTCATTTCCAGTGTAGAAACACTGTTCATTTCAGACCTCCAGAAGTTTCTTTAAGAAAATATATAGGCTTTTTGTATCTTATTCTTACTACTTATAATCTGATCTGTCTTTATTTTGACTTTGTAAAGGACTTTTTGGCATTGTTCTTCACTGAAGTGAGAATTTGCTTCCACTAGAATTTAGCAAGCAGAATTTTTAATTACTTTTATAATACTTATTCTATTGGAATTTGATGACTTGTTTTATTGCTCTTTTGATAAGACTTTTTGTTTATTTAATTTAGTGTTCATCAACACCAGTAATTCCTATTTTGTGTCTACTCATTTATTTCTTGTTACAAGTTGATATAAAATGGCTTTTTTTTGGCATCATGGACATCACCCTTGTATTTGCTGTTATATCCTTTTGTGAATTTCTTGCATTTTTGAGCCCCTCACACGGTTTGTAATTTTAACTCTAATTTAAGAAAGTATCTCTCATTCTCCTCATGTCTTCAGCAATCTCTTTGATTTTTTTTCTTCTGTAGTCGTATATGTATTTTTACATAAATACTTCTCTATATCTTTTTCTGTCTTTGCTTTTCTGTCTTTGCTGTAACACAAACAAGTAGTTGTGCTATGGGTGCTGTTTACCCTGTGTGTATTTGTGCACATCTGCGTATGTGTGGGCACACACACATGTGGGCAAACATGCATTTACATTTCTGATAGAAAGTGTCAGAGTCAACTGATAGGTGTTTTCTGTGGTCTCAGATTACAAAGCATGTTATAATGGTACTTTCCAAGACATTTAATTAAAGGCCTGTTTTTGTATATAAAATGTATATCCATCTTAATTGGCTACATCCTATATAGCTCTGTTTGACCATTTGAATAAATGGTGCTTTTCCATGAAGAGCACAGTACCTATCTGACCTAAGTGAACATACCCGGCCTGTGTTATGATGAGACTGAGGATCCTTTTTTTTTCTCTTTTTTAAAGAAAATTCTGTATGTAGCATAATGCAGGATAATTTGTCCGTAAGTTTGAAGCTTCATAACTTATTTCCTTGGAATTTTTTGAACAAAAATAAAATATTAAGTCTTGATTGCATAAAGAGATTGTACACCACAGACATGACCACTCCACTTGTTTCCATTTTAATTTTTAGTCAGAAAGACAAGGCAGAGTTTTAGACCAAAATATTGGGAGAAAGTATTGTGAACACTTAAACTTCAGTGTTTCATATCTCTATGAATATTACGAAAGCTTTCACTTCATTTGATACTTTCACACCTATTTTGTAGTTCATTTAGTTCACAGGCTACTTTGTCAGTCCGGTGTGAATATATCTTGGTTCTCATACAAATTTATACCCAATTAAGAAGTTCACTGGGGACATTCTGTCTTTCACCAGATGTTTGTAGTGGTTTTAAGCTGTTGCTGTGAAGTCCAGGAGAAAAGTTAGTGGAGGGTTTTAGCAGTTACCCATTGTGATGAGTTTTTGTTCTGGGTTTTCTTCAGGTTATTGAAGAGCAAAATGAGCATATAAGGGAGCTTGAAGCCCAGATAGAATGTCTGAAAAGTGATCAAGAACGTGTGAAGAAAAAAAATTACGAGGAAGTAGAGCAGTTGAATGACGTGATTGATAAGCTTCAGCAGGAGCTGGCAAATATTGAACAAAATGTGCCTACAGACATTGCTGCTTTTCAGGAAGATTCTGACAGTCTGAAATATACACTTGAAACAGTTCTGGCAGAAAAAGAAGCTTTGGAGAAGCAGGTAGAAAATATGAGCGTAGAGACATCTCTAACAAAGAGTGAGCTTGAGGAAACAAACTTAAAAATAAACCAGCTAAAGCAAGAAGTAAGTATGTTAAAAGAAGAGCGTGAAAGAATAACAGAGAAGTGTAAGTGTGCATTGATGAAAGGTGATAAAGAGAAAACAGAAGATGGGAGTAATGAGGAAACTGAAGAAGGGGAAGAAGGCTCATGTGAGAAGATAGAGTTGCCAGTTCAAACACAGCTTAAGTCTTCAGATGAAAATACAAGAGCTATCATTATTAGCAAGATGGAGATACAACTGCAGCAGCTTCAGGCATGCATTAAGGAGAAAGATTCAGAACTGTGCCAGTCCTACAAGGAAATAAAAGATCTGAAAGAGCAAGGCAAAGCTGAAAGGGAAACACTTCACAAAAAGATTTTAGAACTGGAAAAGGCATTAGTAGAAAAAGTTGCTGCTGCTCTTGTGAGTCAGGTTGAGCTAAATGCAATTCAGGAGCAAAGGAAGTTCATGCAAGAAGCTCAGGAAGCTTCAAAATGTGTGGAGGAAGCAAGCAAGAATGCCAAGAAAGAGAGTGATAGAACTGAAAATGAGATGAAATCAAAATTATCACTCTTAACCCAGAGGCTTAGTGAGATGGAGGACCAACTGGCAATGGTAAATCGTAACTTGGAGCTAGAGAAAGGAAATGTAATAATTGCACAAAAGGAAGCTAAAGTGAAAGAAGAGAGACTCTTGGAACTTCAGCAGTTACTAGAACTGGTTCAAGAAAAACACAAAGGAGAGATTCGGAAATACATTAAGCAAGAAGAAGTGCAGACATATCAGGTAATTAGATGCCATTTTCTTTTGACTTGTTTTCACTAAATTCAGTTATTTTATGTGAACTTTAATTAATGAAACACTTCTTAATGAGACTACTGATGGGACTATTCTGCTGTGTGGGATAATTCTTAATTTTTATATTGTTCCTGGAGTTACAAAGAGGAGAAGGATACTATTTTGGGTGAACTCCACTATGATTTTCCATTTTGCATTAAAAACATCTTGTCTTTTCATAAAGGTAGGGTGATTTTTTATGTTTAACACATACTTTCTTATTCTTACTTTGAACTGACATGGAGTGAATTACACTTTTACATGGCATGGAGGTAGAGAGATAAAAGTTAAAATTATAAAAATTATTGAAGAGAAGGCTCAAAATGATAAGGGTGTGATAGCTGTTTCTCTTTACAGCACTTTTTGAGAGGTGAAGGTAGCTTGTTTGTTTAGGTATGCTTTATTTCGGTTTCTTTTTTCTTTCTTTCCTGTCTTGATTCCAAAGATATTTCCCATCAGCAGTTTTTACCAGTATACGTTTCTCCTTGATTTGCATCCATCTCTGGTTATGTTGCCTCTGACCTTAAACATTCAGTCAAAAGTTGACTATGCTTGTTAGCTCAAGCATGGGCTTGATTGCTGAAACTCTTAAGTCTAGAGACATCATGGAACAGAGTGCTGGATCAGAAAAGTTTCTAAGTTTAGATTGAATGTCATAAATGTCTTATAAATTTAATAATATTATCAGACTTCGTTTCCTACTCCCTGACCTTCCTCCCTGTGCTTTCTACATGATATAGCCAATTTCTGCTTGCAGTGTAGTAAACTGTAAAAAGAAAGTATTTCCTCCCACGCTCATCCAGTAATACTTGCTTTCCTCTATGATCTTTTCATTTATGGCTTTTGTAAAATCGTGTGAACAGTGCTGTTAATACTTGATTTTTGTAAGATTCTTGACCATTTTCCATATCTTGTGTTGCCATGTAGGTAGAAGCACAACTCACGGAGAGTCAAAAAGAAAATGTGCTTGTTGATGAACTAGAGAAGGTTAAAGAAGAGGCAGCTGCTGCTAAGGAAGAACTGAGTAGCTACAGAGAAAAAGCAGAGAAACTTCAGCAGGAGTTAGCAGTAAGAACCAGATTGTTCCACATTGTATTTAAAGCAAATGATTATACGGGACTTATTGTGCATATATGCATGATATGATTTTTGGGGGTTTTTTAATCTTGTACTGAGAATGCCACTAAGAAAACCAGTCACCCAGTACCTGCTGTTGGTGTAGTAGAGCTGATGCTGTAGACCAAATCTTCAGTTGTTGCCGAAGTACCTGCTTTTACAGTCCACTATAGTGCAACAGTAGAGCTAGAGATAATATTTGTTACATGTGTGATAACTGCTTTAAAATAGGATTAATCTGAGCTCTAATGGTACAGGGGTTGTTTGAATTTTAGATGATTTTTTAAGTATTTGGAAGGATTGCAATTCACATTCTCCGTATTTACAGGTAAAAGAAGCAAGTCTAATACATCTTGAGGAAGACCTGTGCAAAGCTAAAGGGAACGTGGCTCAAGCAGAAGAGAGACTTGCAAATTACGTGAGAAAGGACAATGAAACTGCAAAAACCGTGAGCAAAAAGGATGCAGAAATATTGTGTGATTTGTCAATCAGTGAGTCTACTGTAATTAGAAAAAGCTCATCATCACAAACAGACAAGATTGTGGAAATCAACAGCTGTATCCAAACTTCACCAGTCCTTGTTAAAAATGCAGAAATCCAAATTGATTTGCAAAATGGATGCTCTTCAGATGAGATTACAGAGATCATAAGAGAATTTAATGAAAAAATAGAGCAAATGCAAGAACTCCACGCTGCTGAAATTATGGACATGGAGACAAGGCACATCTCTGAATCTGAAGCACTAAAGAGAGAGAAGTTTGTTGCAGTGCAAGTATTGACTGAAGAATGTAATACTTTAAAGGAAGTCATAGAAACTCTACGAGCTAAGGAGGTATGTATCCTGTTTTATATTCCTTGAACTACTTTTTCTTTTTATGCTTTTGCTTCTGCTACAGAAATTCCCATTTAAAGCCTGTTAAGTGTGAATGACCACATGTTCACTAGAAAGCTTTTAGGTGTTCCTGCATTTCCACGGCCTAGGAAGAGATTGTGAACCCCTTTCTCAACAATTTAAGTTCGAGAGTGTACTTGACTATCAGATGCTTCCTTGTGCTACTGCATTGGACCTGTCCTCCTCTGTGATGTGGGAATAAGTGTAGGTCACCCTATCAAATGCCGTCTTTCTTGTCTTCATTTTGATTACTTTAATTGCAGGGTAAACTGAATCAAGAGGCTCATATCATGTCCTGCTCCTTAGAATTAGCTCCTTTATTGTGAGTAGGTGTGGAGTGATTAAAGACTTGATTGTTCCCTTTTCTAATTATAGGGAATCCCAGTTTCTGGATTAACACATTCTCCACCATATCAAGCTAGAGATGGAGGTTCTAGTGGTAAGAAACTTGTTTATGTAGATTTCTAAGAAATAAAAACAACTACTCCCCAGATTGAAGCGGAAACCTGTCACACTAAGAAAAGGTGCTCAGCATGCCATGTCTTTTTAATTTGCCACAGAGTCAAGGAATCAGATGTTTTTTTCTTTTTAAATCTCACTGGAGTTCCTATATTCTTCTTACATATTACACTAGCTCTTCAGTGTAGCTTCATCATCTCCTGAAAGAATTTAAAGCTATTGCCCCCAACAAGCAGGAGATGATAATGCATACTGACTTCTTCAAGAGCAATAAAAATTATTGATATGATCCTTTCCATAAGCAAAAGCTAACATATTGGTGGGAGCGGGGGGTGGATGTGGGATGTGGCAGAAGTGTTTATCCAAGTAGTTGTTTCTCTTTTAGAACTAAACTAGGATTTCTTAAGTTTGTGGATTTTGGTTGGGTTTTTTTTAGTTTTGTTTTGCTGTTACTGCTTTGAAACTGAAAAGTAAAAACTACAAAACACATAGTCTTCAGGTATAGAATCAACTCTGGTGACACGCAACCATCTGTTACAACAACAAAAAATCCTTTTTTGATGCCTGTTCAAAGTTGCACAGTAATCCAGGTTTCATGTTTTTCTCCTTTTATTTTAGACTCCAGTTCAGACTGGAGTCAAGGACTGTATCTTACACAGACCCAGGGATCTGAGGTGATATCTGAAGGAACTGATGAAGGTGAAACTTCAACAGATTTACTTCCAAAAAAAATTAAGGTAAAACAGAACTGATTGTTTTTATTTTGAAACCAGAGTGACGGTACCAAAAACTTAGATTATCTGCTGCTTGATTGGTGAAGAGAGCCATTTAGATAAGTTTTAAGTGTCAGTTGTTTTGATACATTTTCAAATACATCTGATAAATGATGTACATTTTTGCACGTTAAATTAGGTTAAAGGTCTTGCTCTCCATTATGATTATGAGATATAACTACTTTTAATTATAATTTATTATTATAATTACTGTGTTTAGTGATGTCATAATCATATATTACACAATTTTATAGTCTGTCATTATAAGTGTAGAACAATATCTATATTATGAAAGTAAACATATGTGTTTATTATGTTTTTAAAAAAGTCTTTTGCAGAAAAGCCCTAGCTTGATAGTAATTTCAAGAAGTGTATTGCAAAGTTCACTGGGAAGCTCCCCAGGACTTTGTTTTTAGAATATCAGTTTCCATCAGCAACCATTTTAAAATTTGAGTATTGATTTGACAGATAAGCTTTGGAAATTTTCATTTGAAACTGAGGAAAAATACACCTATTTAGTAAATTCTGCTGTTTGGCATATATAAAGAACTGGATAATACTTCTGTCTTTGACATTATGAAGCATAAATAGTTTCCTTATGCTGATGAATGTAGAAGTACCAATATTGCAATATGTATGAAATAAGACTGCTGTTGTTATTAGGACTGGCATTAATGATTTCTTTTTGTATTTATTGTAGGGTTTGCTGAGAGCAGTCCATCATGAAGGAATACAGGTGCTGTCTCTCACTGAATTTCCACATGGTGAAAGAGAGATGTCACCTCTTAAGCAAGAGCCACAGTTTTGGCTTGAGGAAAGAAAAGCGTTTCTAAGCACCATTTCATCCTTGAAAGACCTAATTGCAAAAATGCAACTTCATAGAGAGGCTGAGGTATCAATAGTATCATAAGAGTCTATTGAAATAAAAAATAATTTATGATAATCTGATAAGGCACATTTGCAATTCAGGTTTAAGTGCTCTAAACGCTCTGCTGCAGGGCAAAAGATTTATAAAATATGCAGTAAAACTGCATGTCACGCTTTCTGATAATAAAATATATCTTAAATTGCAGCTTGCATTTGTTCTTCTGTGTATTGGTAGCTTTTGACTGTATAGATCCACCTTTTAAAAATAATTCCATTTTGAAAGTATGTTTGTAGTAGCTTTATTACATACAGTAGTGAGAGAAAAGAGGAAAAATGTTTAAAATATAACACAGTATTAATCCATAATCTGTTAAAGCTTTATGAGGACTTGCCACTCTAATAACCACAATTAAACTTATGGACGTATGTAGGTAGTTTCTGTTACTTCAGCATGCAAATTGAGGGGATTAACTTTAAATCTTCATACACACTATCTGCATGCCACCACATAGCTCTGTGAGAGTCTGTGAACATACACGTAATAAAATAAAAGTTAAAAGGGTAGTGTAATACAGCAACAGAAATAACTCTATGGGGCTAAGTTTTCATTTATAGAAACCTAAATTGCGTCCATCTAAAACAGAATTTAGCATTTGTGCCTGCAGAAGAAATCTTAAGATGTACAATAAATACATCCATTTATTATGAATGAATGTCACGTAGCTGTTGAGTAAGAAAAGCTCAATATTCCAATGAAAACACATTATATGTAAAATTACAATGACCATTCTGGATGCAATCTTTGTATTCTGCTCCTTAAGTTGCTTTTATATACCACTGTAGATTTATGCAAGTACTGAATCTCCCGAAGGCGTCTCAGACTGGCGAGGAGAACTTCTGCGTGCTATTCAGCAGCTTTTTGTGAGAGAGCAAAATGTTCTGCTTGCTGTGTTTCAAACTGAACTTGCAGAACTGGGCACAAGAGATGCAGTGATTTTGATGAATCAGTTAGAGCACAGACTACAAGAGCAGGTAATATAAAACATACTTTAGTCAAAGATTTTAATTTTGAATGTATAAATCCATTTGAAAACCTATGTATTAATAGTTTTTACAGCCTATGGATGAAAACAAAATAAAACTTTTAGCAAGAACAGGTGTCTTTAAAAATAAAAACTCATGTGGTGCAGGAAAGAGATTTTTGGGTGCACAGACTGTAGAATAAATACAGCCTTCAGAGATCAATTTGAATTAAACACAGTTGTCCTAAGCTTGACTCCATTAAGTTAATTAAAATTATGTTACGCTGTCTAAGAGTAAAGGTAGCTTGTATATATTGATAAGAAGCAAGTTGGAAGAAGAGGAAGTGATAAGGCTGCTATG
Organism: Dromococcyx pavoninus; assembly: GCA_033558185.1. Lineage (NCBI taxonomy): Eukaryota > Metazoa > Chordata > Aves > Cuculiformes > Neomorphidae > Dromococcyx > Dromococcyx pavoninus. Next base: position 1,979,224 of record JAUMJL010000098.1, read on the forward strand.
GGACAGAGAAGTCAGTAATCTCCTCTGGAACATGGAAGGATTAGTGAGGAAAATTACTATAAAACTGATAACTCTTTTGATTCTGTAATTCTGATGCCTAATAGAGAAATAAAAACATAGCAAGCAATTCTTCCAATTTTGTAATATTGACATAATTATGACTTAATTGAATATGTTTTGCATATGTAAGCACTAAGTATGTATGAGTACATGCAATATCCATACCAACAATACTCTAATAAAATCTGGAGTTTTACTTTTGAATGTTTCTGGTTCTAATAGGCTACTAACCAGAGATCAGCAATGGACTGTCTTCAGAATGTAGACAGAAGAAGTTTGCTGATGGAGATTCAAGTATTACATGCTCAGATGAACAGCAAGAAGAATAATCCAAAGAGAGAACAAGAGATGGATTCAAAAAGCCAAGGTGACTTCTGTAGTAATACGTGTCTGTTTCCAAATGCTTTCATGGTGGTGCTCATAACGTTGTAGGTGAAGATGATGCTCTCTGATGCTCATTTTCTGAGCATGCATACTTTTTATCTTTTCCCATCTTATTGGACTAATTTTGCAAAAATTAAGATATAGTCTGCGTTCTTATGAATCGTATCAAATTGAAAGTGATACAAAGTTATTTCAATTGCTGTAAAAATCTAGCTTGTATTTTAAGGTAATTTTCCATGTACGTGCTTCAGTGTTTAGGTTAAACAGCTTTAAAATTGTCTAAGTTGGATACTCAGTCATAATGACTAAACTAAAAAGCAATTAGAATGAACAACAGAAAGTTCAGAGAACAGGTATGCTTGAAAGTTATGTGAATGTCAGTGTTTTGTCACAAAAATTTGATCACAAGTATACATGCACACCTAACTTCAGTTATGTTAATCATAATTCAAATGATACATATTGGTATGGTTGTGCACATGGGCTTTTAAAGCCATTGAAGAGGTGAAGTGATTTCTTGGAAAATATGAAATATATCCCAGTATAAAAGGCTTTGCTTTCACTCCGCTACTGAAAGGATATATTATTTTAAAATAATTGTTATAGCTTTGTGATCATTTTCTGTGCTAGGAGAAACTTTACGCAAATAGACAATGTTGTTTGTTTACTAACTAATTTTCATATTAATGGTACTGTCGTTAGAAATGCTGGAGTATAATATGCAGCAAAAGCAGTCACAGATACTGGAGATGCAAGTGGAGCTCCGAAGTATGAAGGACAGAGCAACAGAGCTTCAGGAACAGCTGAATTCAGAGAGAATGATGGGTGCAGAGCTGAAGAATGAACTTGCACAAGCCAAACTAGAGCTTGAAACAACCCTTAAAGCACAGCACAAGCACTTCAAGGACCTAGAAACCATCAGGTGTGGCTTTCAATGTCAACCTTTCTTTGTTGACAGTGAAGATGATCTTTTCTATGTTCTTCCAAATCATAATACTGATTTTATTAAGGAAATAGCTCTCATGAAATATAAATGCTTCTTTTTTTCTGTAAAATAGACAACAAAAAAACTTCTGTTCCATTTGACAAAAAAGTGTAATTCTACAGATTAAGATCTGATTCATAGTTTGATTTAATGGTTTCTAATGATTCATTAACATAAATTGGCTTTTTAAATATTGACATGAGACTTCTGTATGCAAGCTAATAAGTGTACCATATTTATTAAAGGTTTTTCTGCTTCTAAAACTGGTGGTAATTCCATGTGTAAATTCTAAGTGTTGCTTTGGCACAGTCAACAGCAAATGGACCAAGCCAAATATTTGGCTTTCAAGAAAGCCATTTTTATTTATGCCTTTACCAGATGGATTTGACCTTATATAGTATCTTAATGTTCAGCTCAGAGATAACAAATTAAGACATTAAGAATTCATTTATATTACTTTACAGATTATCTTACAGCCTTTAAAGACAACAAGGAGGAAGATTGTTTTGCAAATTGGTGCAAAATTGATTTGCAAAAAAATCAAAATTCAGGGCAGAGTTGTTTATTTGTTTTTTTTTTAATCTCCCAAGCCCAAGATTTTTATTCCCTTTGAGACACATAACAGCAATATATATTTTTCCCTCCATTCTTTCACATTTTGGCCAGTGGCTGAATTACTTTGAACACTAGCTGCCCCTGAGCAGTCGATTAAGGAAAAATGGCAGCTACAGAGTTAGCAGGGTGGGCACACTCTCCATCTTTTTTGAGCTATGCAACTCGTTTTATTTTTGAGTTAAGCTTGTTTTTCTAAATACTTTTCACTGTTACTCTAATGCACAAGCAATGTTTTCAGTGCACAAGATAGAGGAAATATCAAGTAACTGATGTTACTGTGGTAGAATAAGAACCATTGTCTAATCTAAAGGTTGCCCATTTATCTTTTAGGGCCGAAGTTAAAGAAAAAGCAGCTGAGCTAGATATTCTCAAGGATACAATGGCCAGTGAACAGAAGAAATCAAGAGAGCTACAATGGGCTTTGGAAAAGGAAAAAGCTAAAATGCAACGCAGTGAGGAGAGAGGAAGAGAAGAGCTTGAGGTATTCCATAATCCCAAATGGCCTGGAATATCAAAGAGTACACAAATATTCTTTTGGTTAACATTTTGTCTTGGCTTACATTTTTGTCCTGTGTGTGCTCCATTTTCTGTCTTCAACAGCGGTATTTTGTTCTCTAAAGCTGAAGGGGTATGTATAGAAGCTGCATGGGAAAGTAAGAAAAAGGCCTGGTGCAAATTCCATTTAAATTAATAGGAATTTTTTAGCTGCGCTTGTCAGGTCCAAGATGAAAAGATTCTACTTCGTATAATAGCCCTCAGGTACTCAAGGGGACAGGTCATTGGTAACATCGCTACACCTAGCCCCCACCACAACCTAACTCATAAAAAGTAGTATTTAAGACTATTATTTAAGGAGTTCTGTTGTTTCTCTCTATTTTAAAAATCAGCAATTTCACCTCATGAAGACCAAGCTAGGGAGTTTACTTTAGGAGAAAATACATTATCAGCTTACTTGGTACCTCTGCAGTATCTGATACTGTGAAGGAGAGAGCAGGTATCCTAGTATGGGTATTAAGACAAAAAAGCAATCACTTTAACAACTTAGACTTATTTACATCTTGAAATCTTAATATGCAAAATCACTTTCACAGTTTTAGAAAGTGAAAACAGCTAGTTAACTTCAACGTCAGGACTATGGCTGTTGTATCTCATTAAAAAGTATGTGTTACAAATTTTCTGCTTTTATGAGATGAACTGATTTTAAAGACACTTGTAATATATTGTAATATCAGAAGAGACCGCAGTACTCGGAGTATTGTAACATGAACTGTGAATAGTAAAATCTGTTAAAAGCAACATGTGTAGAGGTGGCATATTTCCAATCTGCGGAAGATAGTGGAAAGTATACACAAATGGCTTTATTCAATTATTTTCTTGTTTTCTTGTGGAAGGATTTAAAATTTTCACTTGAAGATCAAAAACAAAAGAACTTACAGTTAACTAAACTTTTGGAGCAAGAGAAACAGCTGTCAACTGATCTGCAACAGAAAATTGAATCCCAGGAAGCACTCAGTGCTGCCCAGCTGTCACGTGAACAAGGCCGTAATTCCGAGTTGCAGGTGCTTCTTGAATCAGAGAAGGTTCGAGCTCTTGAAATAAGCAGTGCCCTAGAAAGGGAAAAAGAGCTGTGTGCTCAGCTTCAAAGTGCTGAAGATAAGGGGCAAGCTGGAACACATAATCCATCTGAGGAATTACTTAAAGAGCTACAGAAACAAATGGATGAAAAACATGACCGTATAGTGGAGTTAGTAAGAGAGATGGAGAGGTATAAACTGGAATCTGTGCAAGTGAGACAGCAAATGGAGAAAGAAAGGCAGATCCAGAGGAAAGCATTACAAGCAGAACAAGATGCTAACATAATAGCACAGAAGAAACTCCATGATCTCGAGTCCAAAGTAGAAGACCTTCAGTGGCAGCTTGGAGAAAAAAAGCAAGAAGTTCATAAATTAGGAAATGAAACAAAGAAGTTGCAGGAAATAATCCAAGAACTACAGAAGAAAGAGCAGGAGAATGAAGGAAGAAAGGAAGCCGAAAGGACACCAAGCCACAATCCAAATGAGGTACAGTAGGACTGAGAGCAATGTGTGATACTGAATTGTGCAATTTAGCTTTTAATTCCTTTGTTCAATTAGCATTGTGTGTTGCCGTGCCTTTACTCAGTCTGTAAAATAGCCTACAAAATACAAAACGCAGGCACCAGAGAACAGAAAAGGGAAAGCAAGTCCTCTGAGAATGAAGCTGTAGAGGTGTGTAAGGTGACGTGTGAGCAGTAGAAATGCATCTGAATGTATACGCACACTTTCTGTCTCAGTGTAGGAGAATATTTCCTGCACCCAGTCACTGGAATGAGCTTTTCCTACACAGGAATGCTCCACATTAGTACTCTTAATCTTTAGTTCATAAACCACAAGTGGTCTGTGAAATGTTTAAAAGAGTTCTCTCAACAACTTCAGTAACTGAGTAAGTAATCAAACAAGCGTACGCATGAATTTGTATCCGTTAGCAAACAAAATATGAGGAAGGAATCAAAATAAAAAAAATAATTTCATAATTTAGTCTGGTTTTTAGATTAATGAAAGTTGGAACTACATTTGCCTGTAAATTTTTCTCTCTTATAAAAGTTTTTTTTAAAAGTTTTAAAGTTATTTCTAAATTATTTTTGAAACTCTCTTTAGAAGCTTTCCTATAAGAGATAAGTGTTGCTGAGTGGGTGATTTGTGGAGAGCCCCAGAGAGGGTTCACAGGAGACACCTCTTAGCTGACTGTGGTTTTGCCAATCCTGCCATCATTCCATGCTTTTTGGCAGCTCTCTGAGGAGCCAGGAAGAAAATTTCCCGTTTTCATCTAATTTGGCTACTGGTTTTAATCTTCTGAAGTGCTGGAAACTACCTGCAACAGGATGTTGAGTGTATTGATAACTGTAATAGCATCAGCCTTTGGGCCACACTCAGTTTGTGCGCCTTCCTTTTCTGCTCAGAGGTAACTGCCAGCACTGTGGTCAACAAAGAGCCTTCCCTTGGATCAGGTTGGCCGTGACTGTGGGACCTTCCCCCCCTCAGCAGAAGACACTGTGATCTGCATTCCAGGATCTGCCTGGAGTTTCAAATAATGAATTGCCAGCTGCTTCCTGTGACACTTGCAGCATCCTGCTCTTTTTCATTGGTACTACACCGTGGCCAAATAACCAAAGGCACAGTTTTAGGCTCAGGTTTTCTTAGAAGGGCTAGCAGCTCCTCCATGGCCAGTATTGGGTTACTAAGGGTGAAGAACATGTGTTCAGTGAATTGCTCCACTTGTGGCAGCATTGGTGATGTGGTTGCCTGTGACTGGGAACTGACTTCCATGACTGTGGTGCGCTTTTGCAAACCTGTTCCTCTATGAGTTGGTCACTGAAACACTTGAGTACAGTTGCCCACATTCCATGCACAAGTGGTGAAGGAGCTGCTGGCAGAAGAAACAGAAAGGCTGGATGGCTTCCTGTAGGCTCAGTTTGTTGAATGGATTCACACTGTAGATGTTTGATTGCTAGATCTTCGTCAAGAGAGGCATCACACTATAGCATTCACAAATAATCATGTAGTAGTAGACTACAACAGTAATGCAGTTACACTGTACTCCTTTCTGAGTCAGAATTCTTTGTGTTCTTCTATTTCTGAGTGTGTTTTAGAATCAAATGTTTCTGGTTTAAAGCATATATTTTATATATGTATATAAATATATATTAATACACAGACTACCTGGGATACACCCAATGAGAGAACAAGAACTTGGGTCCTTCAGCAAAAAATGGAAGGAGCCGAGATGAATGAATCAACGTACCCCACGTTGACGGGAGGAGGAGATCTCTTTGCTGCTACTGAAATTCTGGAAAATGTCAGACGAAAGCTGCAAAGTGCATCTCCAAAGCTGAAGCAGTTGGCACGGAAAGCTGCTAACAGGTTAGCCCAGCCTTCGTTCAGCTACTTGGTTGTGTTAATAGCAACCAACAAGATAATATATTGGGGTTTAGTCATAATTCACAGACTGCAGGCCTAATGGATATTGAGGTTGTTCTAGTTTTATAGTACATGCTGTTATTTGAGACACGCTGATGTAGGACAGGATCACAGAGTGCCAAGTGCTGCTCTAAATCTTAGATGTATAATATGGTCATTTCTAAGTTACAGCAAAACTGTCTTTTTTTCTGTGAAAAGTGATAAGGCTTATTTGGATATGGTGTAGGTAGATCATTTAAAAACAATCTAGTAATGAAATAATTCAGTATTATGAATGATGTTATCGCTATGGATCATCCCCCTTGCTCCCCTCAGAGAAAAATAATATTTTATGGTCAAAGGAAACTGACCTTGATTTGTGTTTTCTCCGGTTACTGTCTCCTTGAGAAAAAAAAGCATGATACCAGGTCCATGGAAGGTTTGAATCTTTTTTTATTTTGCTGTGATGGTGATTTAATATTAAACATTTATTTTGAAACACTTAGGCAAAGCAGAATGCATCGTATCCTGAAAATACCCTAAGATTTTGCTCACACAAATTCCACAAATTTGTGGGAAGCACAACCACATTTTTAAATGTGCATCGTGTAGAACACCCTTTTCTCAAAATCAGTGAAAATTCTTCTATGCAAGTTCTTCCCAAAATCAGGCCAATTTAATTTAGAGTCACTGAGCAGTCTTGAAAATGTTGCCATGCCTCCAGTAATTATGCCGAAGTGATTTGCTAAAGGCCTAGTGCGTGTGGGTGGATGGGAAGTCCTGTCAGTCTGGCTCATGGTGTCAGACTATACCTGCTGCTGAAACTGTCATTTTTGTTTCAGATTACAGTTTGAAACAGCAGATGATGAAGACTTCATGGCCATACAAAATACTATTGAAGAAGTAATTTCAGAGCTGCAAAAACTACCCGGATTGTCCTATCTGGAAGAGGTGAGAGTGCAGTGTTATAACTTCGTGGGAAATTTTGGATAATGGGATGCAAGCAGAAACCAGCAGGGGGTTGTTAAGTCTGTACTTACGCAGGTCTGTACTTCAGAGAGGAAAATCTGCAGCTGGTTTGGAGCTGAAGTGTAAAACCCCTTTCTTTTTACTTTTTTCAATTTTCATTACCTTAAAAGTGAATTATCAGTTTTCAAATTAAATTTTTCCAGTTTAATTACAAATTTTTGAATCTCTTGGCTTTTTCTTTAAGAAAAGCTGTTTTCCTTTCAACAGTATTTCTCTAACTCAGGAAGCTTTGCTCACTACTTCCCAATATTAAAATCAACTTTTCATATTTACCGTATTGTATTGATACAACACATTTACTGTCCTGAATTTACCAAGAGAAGAGCAGTCAAAGAGTGAGTAGTGTGCACTTGTGTAAAAAATGAAATAGAATCATAGAATGGTTTGGGTTGGAAGGGACCTTAAAGATCATCCATTTCCAACCCCCTACCACGGGCAGGACACCTTCCACTGGATCAGGTTGCTCAAGGCCCCATCTAACCTGGTCTTGAGCACTTCCAGGGATGGGGCATCAACGACTTCTCTGGACAGCCTGTTCCAGAGACTCACCACCATCACAGTAAATTGAGGTAATCTATTACAAGGACTTGAGCAATACGTGATTTTAACTGAGCTCAACTAGGTCCTTACCGCATTTTAAGCAAGTGTTTTCTACGTGACTTGAAAAAAACTTTAGGGCTTTTCTTTCCTCTAAGTTAGAGAAATCCAAACGTAGTAGAAAAGATTTGCAAATTGTTATAGCTGGTACAATTGCGGTTGTGTAAAAATATCCTGCTGTGAAATACAGGATGAGCATAGAAGATAAGCATTAATCTATAATGTACATGTATGCTTACGTTTTCTTTATATAAATTATTACAAGAATATTGTCATTGTCTACAAAAGGTTTTCACTGTAAGCCAATTCTTTTCAACTTGGCAACTCTATTACAAGTTGTATTTGGTTTTCTTTCTTCCTTCCAGCTGAAGCTAATGCTACCAGCAGGGACGCCATCCAGCTCACTGACTGAGAGGCTGCTGCGACAGAATGCTGAGCTGACAGGCTTTGTCAGCAGACTGAGTGAAGAAAAGAATAATTTGAGGAATGCTGTTATGAAACTGGAGGAAGAGCTGAGAAGATACCAGCACAAACAATCCCGAGACTACGTACGTCTTCAGTGGTGCTGGTTGAATGATGTGTATATATAGGCATCATGCTGTGAAATAACCCCAACTCTCTTTGTCCTCATCCCCTGAGGGGGAGGGATTAGGCTCTCTGTCTTTCTGGGCTTTCCTCCTGCAGAGTAAATGGGTTCCAGTTGTTATTGTGCTGTGGTCAAAACTCACTCTGTTGACTGTAAACTTTGTGATTTTACCCAGCTTCCTGTTGTTAACTGCTCTTGTCTTTTAAATTCCATGTGCTTCTCTCTTTGATTTGTACCTCATCACTTGGATGAGTAGCATGTAGATCCAGGTAGCTTTGAGATCATGGAGTTTGTATCATCCAATGAGGGGGATTCTTTTTTTTGGGGAAGAAACTATATTTATCTAGGACACTGATCAGGCTACTAAACTCACTCTCCAAGATGTTAGGATGCAAGGGTAGCCTCAGATCCAGTCGGGGTAGTTTTTCTCTCTGTAATTTTATGAGCTCTCCACCAAACCAATGACTAGAACGACACAACTCACGTTTTTCCAAACTGTGTGAGCCTAATTCAGTTTATTTCGTCTTCAGTCTTCTAGACGCTCGTCAGATGTTGGAGTTAATATTGATACTCTTGTTGCCTCCGAGAAGGAAATTTGGAACAGAGAGAAACTGTCACTGCAGAAATCTTTGAAGCAAGCTGATGCAGAACTCTCCAAGCTGAGAGCAGAACTGAGGAGTGAAGCTTTCCTCCGAGAACTAGGATCAGATTCTGAAAATGCTGTTTTAAGGGTAGGAAGATTTTGTTGCCTGCTCACTAACTACAGCTGCTTTTTCTGTTTTGATTTGGGCCTGTTTTGCATTGTGTTCACTCTGCTTATTCTGAGTAAATAGATATTAATGCAGTTTTAAAATTTTGTCCTCAGATACTCGACTCTTAGTTTTTCTCCCCAAGAATGATGCATAAGCACCTATGTTGTCCTTTTGTGTATGCTCTGTTCCTTGCTACTGAGGTGATCTTCAAGATCGGAAGCTACATTCAAAAAGTGAGAGCAGTAGCACAGTCCTCTCCACAACATCAGTAAATGAATGACAGAAACACTGTAGGAGTAATAATGTAAAAAGTCGTAGAACTGTAATAATTCTTGGAGCTTATGAGATCTTTCTTTTTTTTCTCGTTGTAGAGAATTTATGGCAAATACCTACGAGCAGAGAGCTTTCGGAAAGCTCTTATATATCAGAAGAAATATTTGCTGCTGTTACTGGGCGGATTCCAGGAGTGTGAAGAAGCCACGCTGGCCCTCATCGCACGAATGGGTGGACAGCCTTCCTACACAGACCTTGAAATTACCACGCATCATTCAAAGGCTTTTACAAGATTTCGCTCTGCAGTCAGAGTGTCCATTGCAATTTCAAGGTAAACTAGAGGGAGCTATTTCAAACAGTTGAGACTGCAGTTTACTATATACTTCTGTAGTTCTGTAGTGGAATCTAGAACTTCCCATGCTCCATTCTTTTTAAATAGATGGGTTTGGTAGTCATTAATATAGTAGATACTGTGTAGGGAGACAAGTTGAGCAGAGAATAGGTAAAATCTGTAATAGGAATAAAGTCTTACTGGACTTGAAAGTGTTCTCCCTTTGATAATCAAAGGTGCTCTTTATTGGATAAAGTCATAATAGAAAAAAGAGTTACTAGTGGTTCTGGGGTATGCACTTATTTACAAAGGTGTTTCTGCAGCTTAATTTCCTTTAAAGGTTAAATTCTTACATATAAGTATAATACAGATTTATGAACTGATTCTGTCCATCTGAGTTATCTTTGAATTCACAAGACTTTAGGTCTCAGACTGAGGGTAAATAGAAAAAGATGAGGAAGGACAAGCAAAGGTTTTCACTGCATAGTACTGCTACGTTGCTAGCAAACCTTCTTCACAAAGGTCTGAACCCTCAAGCGCTTCTGGTCGCTATTGATCTGAGCCTTGTGTGTAGTCTAAATTCAATGAACTATTCATGTCCCTTATGTAAGTGAGGCTTTTACTTGTAGTGCTCTGTGGTTACAATTCAGGGGATGTGATGGGGCAAAAAGTCTATTTCATATGATTGTTAAAATGCTGTTGCCCTATTGCTTAGGTGCTTGAGCCGTTTGCTGTCCACTTGGACTTATGCAGCACCTCTGGAATCACCTGAATTGCAGAGGTGAAGTTAAAAGTAGATTTGGACAAATTATGTGTTCTACTTGAACTTCAGGTTTTAAATGCTCATCCATTAATTTTGCTTCATGTTCAAGAAATTCTTATGCCTTCTAGAATACAACAAGCAGATTATTTTAAGCAGACTATTCCATTTTTCCTGAGGTCTTTATTTTTTTTTACTTAAAATGCAGAATGAAGTTCCTGGTTCGACGATGGCAGAGAGTTACGGGTTCTGGTATTCTGAGCATCAATAGGGAAGTCTTTAGCCAGAACACAGGTAAATGATCGTCCAGTAATGACTGAAGTCACACCACTGCTTAATGGAGATGGTTTGTAATTTGTATTTTCCTCGTGTGGAATGAATGGGGTGATCTTCCCCACTCCTTTTGTTATTATTGCTTGGATTAACCTGTTCCTCTGGTTGCTTAGAGTTTCCATGCTTAGCACAGACGCTGATCCTTTTGCTTCAGTCTTAGTTTGCTCCATTGTGGTTGAGATGTAAAAAAATATAGCGACCTTCCCTATGCGGTGTATTTGTCAAAATTTTAGCTGCACCATTAGGTTTCTGCCCACCCAGGTCTGAGAGGGGATGCTGAGGACAGGGACAAACAGAGGAATTTTAGCAACTACAGGGCCCCACAGTTGTGACAGAGCCTATTGACCAGCCCTCCTTCATCTCTTCCTCAGAACAAAAGCCTGACGCTCTTTTGTTATAGCTTAACGTTTGGGAAATCTGGTTTTCTGTTTGATTTTTGGTAGAAGCTTAAGGAAAATCAGAAGCTTTTTTATTAATTACTAGCTATCTGAGTCTGTGCTAAAGCCCTGTCCTTGCTCTGTGAGATTCTCATTACACCAGCAAGGCCAGAATTTCACCTCTGTTTTTCTCTGAAGCAGTCTGCATTCATTAAACACCATTTTTGTGATATGCAAACAGAAAACTCGCATTTGTGATTCCCCAGTAAAGTGTGAAAGGTGTTACTTACTTAGTTTAGTTTTCAAGACATTGCTTTTTATATTTCTAGGTAATGACTTGCGGCCTGATTCATTCTCTGGTGGCATGGACCTTTACGGAGAACAAAGGCATTCCTATAGATCCAGGTCAGACATGGAGTCTCCCAGATCTCCTGTAAATTTTCGACATAAATATGTTTTATTTTAGACCACTGTTCTCTGTCAGAACACTGTGTAACTAAATGCATGTATCAGTGATTGCTACTAGGTTTGTAATCTTTGCCTTATGATTTTTTACTTTTTTGTAAGGATACTTAACAAAGTACATCTCAGGCCTTCAGTGTGCATTTAATCATTGCCTGATCAAGGCCAAAGCTTGCAGACTTGTGCTGTCTGATTTATGTCATGTTCTTACAGCTGGTGGTAGATGACTGGATGAAGCAACATTGATCTGCCTCTGTAGAGTCCGGGCTTTATGACCAAGCAAACCTGTCTGCCTTTGTGTTGGCAGCAGTTTGGCATGCCTCCAATATCCTCAGCTGAAGAAAGGGAAAAGCAGGGCCACTTGCTGTGGCTTGGAAGGTTGGAGCACAGGTGGAAGCTGCTTGGTAGCTCTGCTGCATTTTCTTGATTAAACCCTTTTGGCTGGCTGTACTAAGCTGTGATACCAGAGGTATCAGCGAATCAGGTGTCAGTGAAACCACCCATTGTTCATCATAGGAAAGTTCTTTAGGAGTGCTATCAGCCACTGATTAATTAGAATCGTAGAATAACTTGAGTTGGAAGGGACCCACAAGGATCATCGAGTCCAACTCCTATCCCTGCACAGGACAACCCCAACATTCACACTGTGTGTCTGAGGGCATTGTCCAAGTGCTTCTTGAACATTTTTAGGCTTGGTGCCGTGACTGCTTCCCTGCTCTACCACCCTCTGAGTGAAGAACCTTTTCCTAATATCCAACCTAACCCTCCCCTGACACATCTTCCTGCCAATTATTTGAGTCCAATCACTGGACATCAGAGAGAAGAGATCAGCACCTGCTCCTCCTCCTTCCTTTGTGAGGAAGCAGTGAACTGTGATAAGGTCCCCCCTCAGTCTCCTCCAGGCTGAAAGGACCAAGTGACTTCAACTGCTCCTCATACAGCTTTCCCTCCAGACCCTTCATCAGCTTTGTGGCATCCTCTGGACGCTCTCCAGTAGCTTGAGATCCTTTTTATACTGCAGCACCCAAAACTGCACCCAGCACTCGGGGTGGGGCCGTACCAGTGCGGTGCAGAGTGGGACAGTCACCTCCCTTGCCTGGCTGGTGATGTTTCATATGGAGTTGTGGGCTCTGAGCTTTATACTGAATATCAGATTCTTGCCATTTTGGATCTTTATTTATAAATAAACGACCTCAACATTTGTAATCTTAGTTCATGGCAACCATAAAAGTTTACATGGATAAAATACTCAAGTTTAGCCTCTTTTGACTATTACTTGTAGGCAGTAATGGAGAGAGACAGAATCCTCCAGAGATGGCAGTGTCCTTGTCCATTCAAGGTTCTCGATAGAAGAGCAAACATGAATCTATGATGGCTTCTGCTTCAATCTCAGTAGGAATTTGCTGGTCAGTCTTTGTCCCAAAAAAATGCAGCAACAAATCAGGTGCAGTAGAAAGAAAAGGCACCTGGGAAAAGTGGCAGTAAGTTCTCTGGGGAGGCAGTACGATGGCTCAGGCAATGAAAGGCAGGCAGGTTAAATGGGTTATGATGTGCTGACTACTACAGAGTACGTTAAGGGACACACAGTCAGTACGGTGTCCCTGCTTCCAGTGTTTTGCTCTATCTGCTGGTATTTCTGATTTATTTGAAATGTCACTTTTTGAAAACACAGGTGTTGTTCTGCCCCTAGGTTCCCCAGCATGCACACGGATTTAAACCCGGTCTCTTTCGCCTGCTCTCAGCTGCAGAACTACGACCCTGAAAGAGCTTTAACCGATTACATCAATCGGCTGGAGGCGCTACAGCGGCGCCTTGGCAGCGTGCAGTCAGGTGAGGGCTGGGGCAGATCTCCCCATGACTCCTGGGTGGCACAAAGCACCGTTCCACGTTAGAAAGCATGGGATGGTTTCTCTGCGATGCATAACAAACACCTTTGGATTTAGGCGTTTTCAGCCTTAAACGTTTAAGAGGTTATCCTTAGCTGTAGCAAAAAGCTACAAAAAAATTGTTACATTCTTTTAAGGGAAATATACAAGTGTGCTTTAATGATAGATTTTGAATGTATTGGTAACACTTCTGTGTTCCCTGGTGTCTAATAAGTGTGCAGCAAGGATTCAGTTGGCATCTTATTAAGATTTTAAAGCTAGATAAGGAAAAGTGGACCCAAAAGTTTGAGGAGTGGGATTATAAGGGGAATTTCTTCTCCTACCACTTTGATTACAGAAGTTACAGCCTTTTTTTCCCCCAAAGATAATTTTTGTGCTGTTAAAGGAATACATCAAGAAAGTTGTCAGACCAGTGGGCCATAATCTGTGGTACTCTATGTGGGGATGATTTTTGCAGTGTTAAAATACATCATCTGAGGAAGTTTTCACAGAATGCCAGTTTGGAAGGGACCTCAGGGATCATCTGGTCCAACCTTATAGTTTAAATGAGATGGCCCAGAACCCTGGCAAGCTGAGCCTTAAAAGCGTTCAGTATAGAGTAAAAGTTTTGTTCTTAAGATTACCCATGTCAGATCTTTTATGTTAATCCTCATCTACCTATTCAAGTAATCTTCATGAAAATCTTTCTCTGTCTCACAGGTTCAACTTCGTACACTCAGTTGCACGTGGGTGTGAGAAGATAATAACCCTCCAGCATCTCCATCACTGCAGTGATGCTAACAGATTGCCTTCTGTACATCCGTGCTCTTTCTGTGCTGTTCTATCATGTGCACATTGTGGGACCAATATGAACACAGATGGATGATTGTATGGACAGTTCCATCCTGGCATACCCACGCAGACTGCAATTTCTGTATATAGGCACTTTGTGATCATGGGGAAAAAAAAGAAAACAAAAAAAAACAAAAAAAACCCCCAAAAATCCTTTCATGCTATTAAGTTACGTGTATATTTGTGGAATGCTAATTTAAATGATTAACTTATGAAGTGTGTATTTATCAAAAGGGTGCAAAGATGAAACTTGTATTAATGAAATTGAGCTACATTCAGCGAAGTTTACTTGCACTTTTTCTGGCAAGGCTACTGAAGTTACATGACTCATATTTGCTACTGGCAGTGCAGACAGAATATCACTTGTAGAGACCTATTTTTGTAATGGTAGAAGTTTCGAATTTTATGGGTATTTTGTCAAAGTACTGAAATAAAGATGACTTCACGCTTTTAATGCTGTTCAAGAGCCACTCCCTTATTCACACTGCGCTCCTCCTACTCCTGGTGCTGTCGGCGGCAGCTTTAGTTTTTACCACTTCCAGAATGCTGCTGCTCATGAGAAGAGAGGACAGGGACAAGCTTGGTTTCTGAGACCCTGGTGGAAAGGAGGAGACTGTTCTCCCTCAATTGCTGTGACTGATACAAACCCAAGGTTTTATAAAGGTTACTCCTGAGTTTAGAACAGAAGAGACTGAGCAAAACCCTTGCTCCACTGAGCACTGATGAAGAGGGGGAAGCTCTTTGCATGACTGACTTTGTACTTACAAGAAAGATAGATTTTCTTTTTTATGAACTTACTAATAAAAGCTTTTCAGGATTGTCAGGGTTGAGCACAGAAAACTTCCACGTGAGGTTTGTTTGGAAATTTAATTCAAAGTTCCAGAGCTCACTACCATTTATCACCGCCACTCTTCAACCAAACACCATTTAACAACCCTGCATGAGTCAGTACAAAGGGAACAACACATTCAGCTATTTCACTTAATTTGTGACCATTTCATACACAAACATGTTATTTCCAAAATTAGCATATTGTTACTTCCACACATATCAAGCTTTCAGAGATCACTGCCTCCAGAAATTTTAGAAAATTATTTGTTGTTTTTTCTGAACTTCAGCATTTTACAACTTTAAGTTAGACATTTAAGCTATCCTCAGAAAAGACTTCTCTGTGGGCACTGTGTAGTGTGCCTACCACTCAGCTGTCCGTAATAGTTTGTTAGAATGTGGGCACTTCCGAGAATCAGCCAAGCTGATACTGAGTGTGCTTGGAACAGAATCACAAATATCAAAAGTAGGGCACCACCACCTACATTCGCTCTCAGTCCCTGTTCGTTGACAGAGGTAAGGTACACAGCCTTACCCTGTATCATCCACAGAAAAGTAACTCTCAATTATTTTTCAAAAGCAGAGAGTTCTGTTTATAGAATGACTTATTTCTTCACCTTGAAGAGTTGGCATGGACCCTAAAAGTGTTCCACCAATAAAAGAGACACCTTTTAAAAATGGAATGAGAAACCTGTAAAACAAGAAATTACACAGGGCAGGATTAAATAGTGGGGAAAACCAACAAAACAGATGCAAAGACTTTGCCGTTGGTAGGTTATTGCTGCTTTCATAACAGCAGATGTAACAGTTTCCGTTTGCCCCTCACTTTGTCCAATTTTATTCCAAAGTCTGTTAGTTTACACAACTTAAGGGTTTAGCTCCAGAATTTACAGTGATCTCCTCTTATATCTGATAATGGGGTTATGAGGGGTGTGTATCATCGTTGTATAATTTATAGTTGGAAAATAGCCATCGATGAGATCAAATTCATACAAACGGAGCAAAGTAGACCAAATAGTCTTAATCTGAACGTATGCAAAATTTTCTCCAATGCAGCGATGACGGCCTAGAAGGAAAGCCATAAAAAGCAATGAGGACACTTAGATTTTTAAATCACCTCTGACGACAAGCTAACTTTAAACAGTTTATGTGGACAGTAAAGGCTTCTTTCCTTTCTAAACAACCTGAACCTGTATGCTGCACATACACCATAATGGAACTCCATGAAGGTCTTGTTTTTATAAGCTGTCACTGCATAAACAGACTTGGATGAGATTGTGTAACTGGGGGAGACTGGCATTCCATCCTCACCAGAAAGAGTTAATTTATGTATCACCAAAGCAGCATTTGCAACACACAAAAGATATCCACTACATCCATATTGTGGGGATATTTGCAAACACTTGCAAGTGCAGATTTTTGCACTGCCTTAAACTGACTTTGTATTACCAAGTTTGACTTGCCTTGAAAAGACAAGTCAAGTATCGAATGCGCTAACCTAAAGATTGGTTTTGATTGCTGAGCCATACATACTATTACTAATGCAAAAATACTGATTTCATTCTTTTAATTGCACTTTCACAGTAAGAAAACTGTCAGGCAGCAAAAGAAAGAAAAAGATCCTCAGACACCACAGCATGGAGAGGTGCTCTACAAGCTGACCAGTATGAGCCACTTCAGTACACACTCCACTCGGTTTTCTTACTCACCGGCGCCAAATGGAACGTATGCAAATTTTTCTCCAGCTGCTGGGTTATCTTGGAGATATCGGTCAGGCTTGAAGTCTAGAGCATCTTTCCAGGAGTCCCTGAGTCTGTGGTTAACAGTGGGAGATACACAGACCTGATGGCCAGGTGGAATATTATATCCAGCAATGGTCTAGGACAGAAAAGACAAGATCCCCAAACATTAAAAAGAAAATTAGAGAAAATTTGTGAAGTGTTCCCTGAAGTGCTTTATTGTGAGGCTTCAATTTCAAAAGAGAGTTTGGCTAAGCTTGTTTAAAATGAATGCACTCTAGTATTTTATTGGTTTACATGTATGGGACACAGTGGTCAAGCAAGGCTGGCAGTTCTACAGAAAGTTTTTCAAAAAATGAATGAACTTAAAATTCATTGAAAGCATTTGTCATGGGAGGGACATTCATTTAAAAAATTAAATTTGACTTATTTGACTTTCTATCTTACTTGTACAAACAGCAAATTTTCTTTCAGATTTGCCTAGCTTGTATAAAGCGCAAGTCAAATTTTTCCAAGATGGTTATTAAAAATACCTGGCAAACAAAAGGTATCTTTAAATGGTAGCACCAAAATAAGCTCAACTGAGACTAATGAAAAAGAAAAGATAAAAGAAAGGGTCAGTTTTGCTGAATATGCGTGGCTGTTACTACGTCTCCTTAGAGCCTTCTCTCCTCCAAGCTGAACAAACCCTGTTCCCTCAATCCTCCTCACAGGAAAAGTGTTGCAACCCCCTGCCATCTCAGGGGCCTTCTGCTTGCTTCAATTTGTCACCCTCTTGATTGCTGGGAGCTGGAGGGATCCAAAACTGGACACAAGTAATTCCAGATGAAGGTAATAATGACCAAGTTCAAGGTATTAATTGCTTTCCTCGATCAACACTGGCTATGCTCCCCCGACAGAAACCAGGCTGCCACCAGCTTTCATCCCTGCCAGCAGACACTACCTACTGGTGTTTTTCCTTCTGCGATCTGGGACTCCCCCACCTGGCCATTTCCAGCCCTGGGCCACTGCAGTGAAGTCAGGTCCAACAAGTGTACTCACTTGGGGAGTTCTGGCCATTCTCATTATAGTCATTATAGGAGGTCTAAGCCTTAGAGTTTCTTTCAGACAGCGATCCAGCAAACTGAGATCCTTCAGCTGAAAATATAGATAAAATGATATATCAAAATATAGCTCAGTGTATTCAACACAAATGTTATACCATTTAAAAACATTAAAAAAAATCAAAGAGTAACCGGTTCATAGCCACGTGTACTTCAGTAGCCACCCTGATAATTTATTTTGCCATTTGATTCAATTAAGAAGGAAAAAAAACCCTCTGACCAGTGCAATCAAGTACAACTAGTTTCTTACTCCTGTCTCACCAGTGTTTTCTGATGCCTAAGTAAAGAAGCTCACACTGTATCTCTTTCCTCAGTGGGAATATGAAGATCTTCCTCCACTACAGAACTATTATTTATTAAATAGACACTGTAGGAACTGTAATTTCCTTAACACTGATTTAAAAAAAAAAAATGAAAAAAATGTAGCAAGCTGAAAATCTACTTGGAGAGGAAGAGATATGTTGGTGAACAGTGTTATCACAGGGAGGCTGTGCCAGATTATGATTCTAACACAGAGCATATGACCATATTTCACAATTGTTTTATTTTTTTCAAATAAGCATCTAAAAGTACAAAAATACCCAGCAAGAATAATGTAACACTCAGACCTGGTCATAAGTTAACGGTGGCAAGTCATCCCCACAAACTGCTTTTTGTTCTGCGTAGCACTGGTCCTGTATCGATTTGTTCCTGGCTATGAAAAAGCCAAGCCAGGCACTGGTGGTGGAGGATGTGTGCTGCCCCGCCAGGAGCAACCCGATAAGCATTCCGGCAATTTCATCATCTGTCAGCGGACGGCCATCCCTAGGTTGAAAGGCATTACATTAGAGCTTCCTTTCATCAGGTTTCCAGTTACAGTATCATTTACGATTTCTTCTAATGTACTACTTTCTTTTGTTCTTCTTTGTTGTTGCCTTCCCTGACTGGAGCAGCAAAAGATTGGGGGGGGCAGGTAGAAGCGAGAACAGAGGGAGAGACTCTCTAGGAGCCTTGAAGAAAATCATTACCGAGCAGCCAGCAAAGAGAAAGGAAGCAACCTCCCAAACACTGATGAAAATCTCAAAGATCAGAATAACCATTTACAAGTTTTGAAGCTGTATTTAAGAACACAGCTAGGACTGATTGCTGGCAACAAAACCTCTTCAGTTAAAAATCTACCAAAAAATAAAAAATATTCTCTCACATTCAACTGAAGAGCTCAAAGCTGAAGTAAAACATCCATACGTGACTCGTCTTCAAACCCTTTGCTTACTTGTATGAAGCATCAAGCAGAGTCTGGAGCATGTCATCCTCCTTCTCCTCAGACTGCCGACGTCTCTGGATAACTTTGTAGAAAATATTCTTTATTTCTTTGTGTGCTTGATCTCGACGTCTGCAATTCAAAACACTTGTATTAGCAACTTCATACAAAGTAACACACAAAATGCTTACGAAGATTTATTGGGAAATCTAGAATAGCTTACAGATAAGAAACAGAGGTGAGGGAAAATACAAAGAAAGATGTTTAGATAAAATGCTTAAATGTTTGATCTGTTACTGCTGGTACCTGAAGCTTGGCAGAGGTAGCCAGCCTGGCAGAAGCCAAGCAGCATGAGTAAAACCCCCATCGAGATCAGCATACAGCTGCGCCACCTTCTCATTCAGTAAGCTTCGTATTTCCTTCCCGTGTAAGCAATGGCTTGCAGTCAAAATGATAAGTTCTGAAAGGGCTTCAAACAGGTCTGAGGGAAGATTTGGAAAACATTACTGAAGTTATATTTTACAGGTTATTCTTGACTTTTGTTGTAGAAAAGAAAATCAACAGATCAATAATTTATTTAAATAGAGTTTTAGATTGTTTCACTAGAAGAATGAAGCATCTAATTTTAAATTTCCGTCTGCCTTTCAGGTCTCTCTTCAAACAACTTTTTAGTTAGGTCACCGACTTCAACAACTTTTCCTAAGGTATTTTTTCCTAGAAATTTTTCTAGGAGAGGTTGTAATCCTGCTGAAGAAAGCCAAGCAGCACAAGCGCAGTCTTTAATAAATAAATGGAGAGATATGAAAACTTAACCTTGAAATCTGGATCCATGGGAAAACAGTTTTGCTGCTCAGTGAATTATTTTTTAATAATTCTAATATGACAATATATAATTTTATCTTTAGCAATATGAAAAATTTATAAAATAAATTATTAATATAATATGTGCTGAAATATAAGCATTATATATTATATTACTATTGTATATTTAGGTAATATTTTTCAATATGTATGTTTAAATAAATAATATCTCTGATCCTGTTATGCCAGTGTGGGTTTGCAACACCAGTGATGGCCTATGTCTCGTAGGCTATTTGGGAAAGACAGGTGGGATATAAAAGAAAAATTCCACTTAGATCACTAACCTAACCTTATCAGCTTCAAGGACGCAGTTCTTCAGTGCAGAAGATCCCTGAGCAGATGATTCAGTCAGGCAACAGGAACACTCTCTTTTAGCTGACTAAGAAAGCAAAACTAGGACAGTCCTTTACACCTGTCAGTGATTTTCTGACCTATGTCATTTTTCATTTCTTTAATACTGCAGTAAATCATTTACAAAACTGTACTGCATGGCCTTAATTCCTTCCCAGAAAAAAAAGAGGAAAAATGCATCTGATCTTGCTTACTTTTTTCTCCACTCTCTCCCCATGCTTTGAAGTATTGCCTTGTTTCTTCTTCAATCACACATACATGCTGTTTAAACTGGGCAATATTTAGCCCAGTTTTGAGCATCTTCTTTTGTTCCAAAAATACCTGGAGGAACCAAGACAGAAAAAGCAATCATTACAAGGATCATCATATTAAGGTAATTAACAACTTATTATCATTTGTAGTATAAGAACATACAGAACTAAGAAGAAATTATTATGATTAGGATTGTAGGGTACAACAGATACTCAAATTTAAATAATAGATAATATTCCATTTTTCACTTTCGTTTTTCGAGCAAGAGTTAAGTAACAGCAGTAAAATACCCACACAAGGGAGCTACAACTCTCTCTTTTACAGCACCAAAACAGAAAATAATTTTAATATCTTTGTTAAACTTTATCTCTAAATGCCTTCCCAGTAGATGTGTGAAATGAAATGTAAGATAACACTATGCAAAAAGCCAGCTCACCTCTAGCAGATGCATCTGGCCACAACCAAACTTGCTACATCCATAGCTTTACACAAGGAAACACACAACTAGAGATAATCAGTGCACACCAATAACAATATCCCTGCATCTCCTAGCTGTAGCAAAAAGCAGCGAGGTGATTTTCTGAGGAACCTGAATCTGCGGAGATAAAAAGGAAGAACTCCTTCTACTATCAAAGATATAAATGAAGTAGACATCCACAGACACCCAAGGCTGAGTAATACAAAAAGATTAATCTCTTGTCTAAAGCAGAGGTCAAACACACTATAGGGAAAAAATTACTATAACTCTAGAAAAAGACCTTATTTCAGGAAAAAAGGCAGTATGTGCTGGACCAATGCACTAGGCCTCAATCATCCCTATACGCCTGAAGAACATAGTGTAAAAAATGCCCATTTCCAAGGAGCTTATAGGAAGTTCTATAAAACTCCTGAAGAACGAGACTGGATGCCATCAAAATACTATCTCCCAAATAAAGAGACTTTCAAACCCATGCACGACTGCGGAGTGGGAAAGCAGAAGCCAAGACAGCTGTAACAAGTGGATGAACTTTCATAGAATTAAGAGACAAACCAGCATCTTTCAGCTTCAAGCAGACACAACAGTCAGAATCCAAAGAATAAGCACGACACAGTGAAAATCTGACCAACTCAGCAGTCTATGTCTGATTCACAAACACTTGTCTGAAACTAGCACTTAGCAGAGAAGAACATGAAAGGTATTGCAGAAAATCGTGTCCCCTCTCCACTCCAGCAGCTACAAAGGGGATTCCTGACTCCATCCCTGATTTTTTGAGGAAGACCTCTGACTGTTGGAACTAGTAGGAACAAGTTTATTAGAATGACCCCACCTGTGGAAGAGGTCTCCTAGGACAAAAGAAACAGTCTCCTACTTGTTATCCAGGCTGCAGTCCCGCTGGTTTCATTCACAAAGGGATGGGAAGTGCTACACAAGTCCATCAAGTGAAAAAAACCCACCACTCAAACACACACTCCACCTGCAAACTTTGTAACACTGTCTATCCATAATTTTAACACTTCCTGACAAAGCACGAGAAAAGTAAGTTCTCCTTTACTTCTTAAATAAGTGAAAAGTTGTTGGCAGTCAGTCGTATGAGATTTCCAAAGAACAAGGTAAGAACAACATATATACTTTGTGGGTCACTGCAAAATGACGGTGTGGAGGAGAGGAGACTTGAGATTACTGCACCCAAGCCACATAATTAAGAGGGCAACTATCACTGCAAGTACCTTCAGCAGGGGAGAGTGTAGAGACAAGGTAAGGAGGAAAAGTCTTGATGGTTGCAGAAACTGTTACTATTTAAGGGGCTGGAGAACAAGTCTTACGAGGAGCGGCTGAAGGAACTGGTGTTGTTTAGCCTAGAGAAGAGGAGGCTGAGGGGAAACCTCATCACTGTCTGCAACTGTCTGAAAGGAGGTTGTAGTGAGGTGGGTGCTGGTCTCTTCTCCAAAGCAACGGGTGATAGGACGACAGGGAGTGGCCTCAAGTTGCGCCAGGGGACATTCAGACTAAACACTAGGAAAAATTTCTTCACTGAAAGGATGGTCAGGCACTGGAACACCTGCTCAGGGAGGTGGTTGAGTCACCACACCCGGAGACGTTTGTAAGACGGGTAGGTGAGTTTCTCAGGGACATGGTTTAGTAAGTGGATAGGTACAGTTGGACTTGATCTCAGAGGTATTTTCCAACCAGATAATTCTATGATTCTATGACCAGTCAAATGATTGGCTTCCATATAAACAAAATCAAGCCAAAGCTGAAAATTCAAAAATGACGTATATCACAATGCTGTTTCTGCCACCAGACTCCTCTCTTGTTCAAAAGGCTGCCAATGACAATGTACACTGAATACAGAGACCCAGCAGAGCAAGGTTGTCCACAGTAAAATTGGGTTCTGTAGTTTAGGTGCCTGTTTTCACAGATGACAGCCACAAACAAGAGAGCAACCCATGCTTAGCTTGGAAACAATGCCACATGACACAGCCACTGTGCTTCCAGATCCATGCAGACTCTACTCTGCAAACATAATACAGACTGATTTTTGTCCAAACTAGACAAACCTCGTGGTGCAAATTGTGAAATTAATACTCCTGTATGGAGTTTTGTTGTGGCATAAATGAAAAGTTATCCTTCTTAAAGCTCTCTCAGAAGGAAGATGTAAAGTAGCTTGTAAGGGAAAAGTAAACTGCAGTCAGCGGCAATGCTATAAGGAAAGGAAAAAAGAAATTCACTTATTAATTTTTCCTCTCTGGTGGAATTAGATGGTTTCTAGAACAAAAAATACCATCCAGACTGACAAATGGCCAAGCGGTAAGTAAATGAACCTAAATGTGTTCAGTCTTGATTATCCAATTGAGACAATTTAGCTGCAATATGCCAGAATTGTGTATGAACACAACCACATCATACAGAGCCAAGGGCTCAGGGCTGTCTACTCAGAATTTAAATTATGCTACTTTTCTACTCATATTTAAAATACATACCATATTAGGGACATCATAAGCAACTCCTTTCCCAAAAACTGGTGTAGTTAACCGAGAGTATACGTCCTCTGCATTCAGATCTTCGTTTTTACTATTGAAGAGCAGAGCAGCAGCATCACTACCCAGTAAGTATGTGAATGTCTTGCCAACCATAGTGAAACTGAACACAGGTCCATACTAAGAGAGGAAAAGAAATACCAATACCAGTTTATTTTAAATAAAAAGAACAAAAATCATTAAATCCTTATCTCTTTATGTACAGGCTTCCATAAATCAATCATTTACTCTTCTAAGATATGTCTAGAGATTTAATAAAGATAGAAATAATTTAAACCATATTTAAATTCTATTCTCAATATATTTACTAGTGATATCTAACACTATGACAAGCATATGTGATCTTGCATATTTTAAAACCATTTAGGTCTAAAAATTTCAATAAAAGATCAATTACTGTACAAAAACTAGCACAGAGACTACAGCACAAGAGCCTCCATCAATCTACAAAACTATCTCAAAAGATTCTGGATTTGGAGTTATGCACAGGTAATTAAGAGCAAATAAGATTTTAAAGTTTAAAAGTCATCTCCAGCAGATCTTCACATACTAAATGTGGCCTTCTCTAAGATAACCCAGCTAAGATTTAAGCTTATGTTTTAGACGTCAAATAGATCATTAAATATTATTTTATTGGAACTAATGCTCCACCACCTAGTCCATTTCTTTTGGGCTGTTGTAGTATAAAACCTTCTAAGGTTTTATACACCAGCCCTATTAACATTGGAGAGGGCCTTAAAATTTATCAAATTGCCTACAGATGTGGTCAGTTACATTCCAGCCTGGTCACAGATTAGTAAAGAGTGAGATTAAAAATTCCCAATTAAGGTAAGAAATAATGTCATGAAAATGGGTTTTTACTTAACTTGTGATCCAGCTGCGGGCGAGTATTACCCAAATACACAGGCAACATCTCAGAAAACACTATTTCTCCAACAATGGAGATAGAGATCTCAAGAAACCAAAGCCTGCTCTGCACTCGAGGTGGTAAATGCCCCAGAATTAACTGATTTTAGCATGTTCCAGATAGAGAACTTAACAGATACACCAAACCATTTTAGTGTTATACTCAGCCAGTCATGTGGGAAAACATACCTTGTCATAAGCATTTTCCAGAAACTCAATGGGACTTTTTCCAAATGCAACCGCATGTCCAAGGAAAGGGATGCCTGATGAAATATAAGGCGGGTATTTCTAATGAAGGAAGAGAAAAGTAAATATTGAATTTTCTTTGGCAAATAATAAAATCATGTCCACTTACATAAAACCTAAACACAGAAGAGCCTTTATAGGTGGTGTTTTCCAACTCTTTCGTCAAAAGGACAACTTTGGAGAACTAATTATTTTTTAATAAATCAGTATAGGTATTTTTATTAATATTATTTATTATTACTTAATAATGATTTGACATTATTTATTTTAAATTAATATAATTAATAATATTTGATATTATTTAGTCTTAACACATCATTGCTATTTTTAATAATCAGGGAATATTATTTTTTCATAACTAGTGAGCCACATTTAAAAGCAGCCGAGGTTAAAAAAAATCAACACGATTAAGATTCCTGCTAAGCTGCCTCCCCAAGCAAAGCAAAAAAAACAGCACTGCATCTGGGAAGAAAGCAGTCAGGGATAAAACTGCCCCAGCAGCACAGCAGCCCCATCACCACCACCAGTGGAGCAGCAGCAGCACCGCCACCGCCACCGCCACCACCACCACCACCACCGCCACCACCACCACCACCACCACCACCACCACCACCACCACCACCATCACCACCACCAGCGCAGCCGCAGCAGCAGCAGCAGCAGCAGCAGCAGCAGCAGCAGCAGCAGCAGCAGCAGCCCCACCACAGCAGCCCCATCGCCCCTTCCCGGTCCCCCGGCGCCCACCCTGTGCCCGGCCCCGGCGTGGCGCCGATAGCCCAGCTGGAAGAGGTAGCCGAGGCTGAGCGCGAAGGCGGAGGCGGCCAGCACTAGGGACAGAGGGTTGCCCACGGCCGCCCGCTCCAGCAGGGACGCCGCGGCCTCCATCGCGCCCAGCGCCGCCGCCCGCAGCCGCGCGCCGGACCCTCCGCGCCCCGCCGGCCGCCACACCTCCACCCCCACTCCCCCTCCCCGCGAGCTGGGCCGATCTCTGCCCATGTGACGATCACCCGCGCCTCAGCCAACCGGCAGCCGCGCCGCGCGGGGGTGACGGCATCTGCCGGGCTGCGAGAGGCGCCATTGGACGGGAGGCAGGGCGGGGTCTCCCAGAGCCGTCGATGATTGGCCGGGGACAGGGCCTCGCGCCCCGGCCCGGCTGGGACGGTTGACAGCGCCGCGGGACGCGACGGAAGACTCGTAGCGCGGCCCCCGAGGGGCAGCCGGACGCGCCTCCTCCCGCCGCTCCTGGGGGGGTCTCTATGGGCGGGCTACGCCGAGGCCAAATGTGTGGAATTCAGCAAGGCCAAGTGCCCTGTCCTGCGCTTGGAACAGTTCTGGAATCCCCAGCATAAGAAGGTCATGGAACTGTTGGAATGAGTCCAGAGGAAGCTACGAAGGGCTGATCAGAGGGCTGGGGCACCTCTGCTATGGGGACAGGCTGAGAGAGTGGGCGTTGTTCAGCCTGGAGAACAGAAGGCTCCGGGGGGACCTCATAGGGGCCTTCCAGTACCTGAAGGCGCTACAGGAAAGCTGGGGAGGGGCTTTTTACAAGGGCATGTAAAAGGGGGAAGGACTTTAAACTCGAAGGGGAAGGTTTAGGTTAGACATTAGGAAGAAATTCTTCACAATAAGGGTGGTGAGGCACTGGCACAGGTTGCCCAGGGAAGCTGTGGATGCCCCCTCCCTGGAAGTATTAAGGCCAGGTTGGATGGGGTCTTTGAGAAGCCTGGTCTGGTGGGAGGTCTCCCTGCCCATGGCAGGGGTTTGGAACTGGGTGATCTTTGGGGTCCCTGCCAACCCAAACCATTCAATTATTCTGTGACACAACAGCCCCATGCAGTGCTACAGGTTTGGGAAGAGTGGCTGGAAAGCTGCCTGGCAGAGAAGGACCTGGGTGTACTGTTGACAGCCAGTTGAATATGAGCCAGTAGTGTGCCCAGGTGGCCAATAAGGCCAACAGCATCTTGGCCTGTAACAGAAACAGCTTGGCCAGCAGGACCATGGAAGTGATGGTGCCCCTGTACACAGCACTGGTGAGGCCACACCTCGAATCCTGTGTTCACCTTTTGGCCTCTCACTACAAGAAAGACATTGAGGTGCTGGAGGCCATCCAGAGAAGAGCAATGAAGTTCATGAAGGGGCTGGAGCACAAGTCTTATGAGGAGCAGCTGAGGGAACTGGGGTTCTTCAGTATGGAGAAAAGGAGGCTGAGAGGAGACCGTATCTCTCTCTACAACTACCTGAAAGGAGGTTGTAGCAAGGTGGGTGTTGGTCTCTTCTCCCAAGTGACAGGAGATAGGATGAGAAGAAATGGTCTCAAGTTGTGTCAGGGGAGATTTAGATTAGATACTAGGAAAAATTACTTCTCTGAAAAGATTTTCAAGTACTGGAACCGTCTGCCCATGGAAGGAATGGAGTCACCATCCTTGGAGGAGTTCAAAAAACATGTAGATGTTGCACAGCAGGACATGGTTTAGTAGGCACTGTGGTGTTGGGCTGACAGTTGGACTTGATGATCTTGGAGGTCTTCTTCAGCCTTAATAATTCTATGAACACAGGAGCTTTTACATCTCTTAGGAAGAAATCTATTCATAGTAATTTTACAGCACAATCTGTGCAGCATATGTTTTTCTCAAATAAAGGAAATGTGATCTTACCTTCAACCCATTCATCGGACACAGTCAATGCCTCCAGCAAAGGAAGATTATGTATTTCAGAGGAAAAAGATGCAAACTTGTTGTTTGATACACTTTGATCACTTCCAGATTGCTACTCTGTAAAGGAATAATCTTTATCTTATTATTTGAAATATCAGGTGTTTTTAAGAACACAGTTCTTCAGGAAATGACTCAGACTTATTATGGTGTAACAGCAGTACCTGGAGGGCCTTCATCACAGACACCACTGCTGGCATTGATTTCATTCTCACTTGCGTCCAAGTAAACTATTTCTACACAGCTACACAAGCTTGCAGAAAATGAGGACAGTTTATTTTTGTTTAACTCCAGATGCTCCAAATCTTTAATGTCGGAAATTCTGGGTATTATTTCTGAAACAGAATTGCCACTAAGATTTAAGGGTTTAAGGTGAAGTAGTGCGCAGAATGCATTTGGAAACTGAGAGATGATTATTGCTGGTCAGTTTTCGTTATCTGTATACAATTTTTTTATTCAACGGGAATGTATATTAATATTTTTCCAGAAAACTCTATTTTGGAGGCGTCTTTTAAATGTGATATTTATTAATCCAGTGAGTCCAGTTGGTTTGTACTTAAAGAAAACTTTACATGTTTAAGTCTGTGAATATTAGCAGGAAGCTGGGTTAGTTTATCATTATATATGAGATGTTTAAACATGGTACAGTTGCAGATACCTGTAATGCTTTTGAATATTTTTTTGTGAGGTTCTGAAGCCTAAGTTCTCTTAAATTCTTCACTTTATCTGAAAGAAACTCCGTTTGGTTATCATCAACTCTGAGTACTTCTACTTGTCAACCAGAAAAGCTGCACAGGCAAAAATATAAGCTTATTTGGTTTAGTTGTTGTTTGGTACAGATAGGAGGGTTGTTACTAGTGGTCTGTCTCTACAGCGTTGGATTTCTCTCTGTTCCAATTTTTTACTTCCCCACTTTTAGGTGAATGGATTTGTCCTGGTTTCAGCTGGGATGGAGTTTATTTTCTTCCCGGTAGCTGCTGGTGTTTAGAGTTAGGATAAGAAGAATGTTGATAATACACAGCTGTTTTTAGTAGTTGCATGGAAATAAAGGATTTTTCAGTTTCCCACGTTCTGCTAGCATACAGGTGTAGAGCCAGTACAGCTAATCCAAACTGGCCAATGGAATATTCCATACCTTAGCATCATGCTTGGTATAATAATTTGGCCAGGCAGGCAATCCGAGTTCTGTGTTTGGTGCTCCATGTTCTGCTATCATTATGCTCACTGCTGTCTCTGAAAGCAACTCACTGAAATTGCTGCTCAGGACAGGCTAATCATCAGGCAGTGAATAGTTATATTTTAATATTTTATTATTATAATTACTATCTCTGTTCCCTGTCCCACCGGGGGGGGGAGAAATGGGTTGTGTGCTGTTGTGTGTCAGTGGAGTCATTAAGCAGTGAAAGCCCAGTTACACAGACCTCGCAGGCAACATCTGCAAATTCCTGTTTTGCCATGAATAATAGTTTCCAGTTTTCCTGACAAGTTCCTGAATGGCTTCCAAGGCTCACTACCTTAATTTTCAGTCACCAGGGGCCCCTCCCTACAATCCTCTCTGATGATCTTCCTACAGACCTTGCAAAGTTGAGCTGCTACAAAATACAGCTCTTAGGCAATAACACCTGCCTGGCAAGACTTTTGATGGCACTTTCATGGTGGCTGCAGTAATAAAAACAACAAACATGACTTGTTGCAAACAATTTATTAGGTAGTAATAAATATGAATTTAGCAGAAAGAACTATACAGCAATAAGGCATATTAATAGTATTGTTAAATATGCAAATGACACACGTTTTAACATTTTTCCTCTAGTTTTCTAAGAAAGTGCTATGTAGAGAAGTGTATTTCTGATACCAGTGCCAAGTAATAGCAAGGATGCACTATGAAGGACCTGACTGTTGCATTATTTACCTTAAATGAAGTATAACAATCCATGAAGATTTACTGTTATTTATGCCAGCAAAGTTTAAGTATAAAAGTATAGCTTGCTAAGAAGATTAAAAAATGTCTCCTGTTCCCTTTTTTTAACTGCTTACTACTTCAATTTCTTAAACTGCACTTAATAGTAGTAAGGTATGAGTAAAGTTACTGCACAACAGCACAGTTCCTAACATTCATCTTAACTTTAATTTGAAAACCTAGAGGCAAGTGCTGATTTTTATTTTTTAAAAAACTTTTTTACAAAATATTGCACACTGTTTTAGCATGCAGTTTACAAGGAAGAAATACTCAAGTGCACTTGAAACCCTGAAATACAATGAGAAATTTTAAAGATTGGTGTTACGGATACGATTTTAACATACAAGGATATGTTTCAGACTGCATAGGGATCCCACCTTATGCTTGAGACCCGACTTATTGAGACCCAGTCCTGACTCTGTAAAGAGCAGGCAGAAAGCTTATAAACTGTATCTGACTTCCTTGAGATGTAAATCTTCATTCCTGCATCCTGTATTACTTGTACCCTCAAGGAACTGAAGTAAGTAATCGGTAGAAAAATTGGGTTAACAGAAATAACTTAATACCCTCTAAATGAGTTTTCATTACTGCATGTGTTGCAATCCAGGGTAAGATTTATTAAACTTTCTGAAGTCCTCTCAGTAAGATTCATTGTAAATCTGTACCTCCCCTCCTCCATATACACATTTTATATTGCACAGCAAAAGTAAAAATCCATTTTTTTAACAACAAGCATGCTAAACATCTAATATGGCTTCTGAAAGATTTAAAGTATTTCCCTTTTGACATCCTCATGCAATATTTTAGAATAAATATGAATACAAAGTACGAGAAAGTTGAGTAAAAATAAAGGCAGCTACAACATTTGTCAGAAACCAAATAAAAAAAATAGAGTTTAATCAAAAGTAATTCCCCAAAGGTCTAATTGGTCTTCTAAGCATACAATATTTTAAAAGTAAAGTGTGTCTAAAAAAATACTGTAAAATATACAACCTCCTTGATGTTCCACAGAATAACAAAAAAGGTAAATAGGTTAACTGAGAGTTGCTTAAGAGCACTGGTAATCCTGTAGTCCTCTGGGAACAAAAGCCTTACTTGATTCATGCTCATCCAACTTGGTAAACGATTTACATTTCATTAGCTTTACTTGTTAAGCTCAAGTCCTACAATAGCATATACATGAAACACAAAAATATTTATAAAAATAATAGATATGTTGTATAGTTTGTAGAGTTTTTTTTAAAAAAATAAACCATGCAGCTTCTGTACAAAGTTAAAAAACTGTACAAATTGACTTTTCTATTGTGTAAAATTCAGGTACATGGAAGTCTTCTGTTATGATGAAAAGTTGTTTTTTGCTTAGCTATCAGATGCTGTTTTGTAACTATTGTTTATTTCCATCATTCATTTCTCTCACTTGGCATTAACTGACCATTTAATTTCATCAGAAGTTTTACGACGAGACCTGCCTATATAAAGGTATACAATTAAATCCTATCAGCATTTCAGAACTATAATGCAATCAAATGTAAGACAAATGCAAGCAGATAAAAATAATAAGTTAGAAGTTGCATCATTTTAGAAACAAGGAAAATAAAAGCTAGATTTTTCTCAGCTATCAAAGTGTTTTTCAAAATACTCAATCACTTCTCCTATAACCACCTTAATATATAAGAATCCAAAGCAACTACTGTCAAAGTATGCAAAATACTCAAAGCTGTAATTTTGTCCTGACACATGTTAACATGGCATATTCCTGCTGATGGAGACTATGGGTAAAACAAGCATTTTCCAGACATCCACAAACGCTATCAAAAGTTGCTGGCAGCAGTTGCAGGGAAGCTGCTTTGTAACATTGGCTTCAAAGACCCTCAGTTGTATCCAGTCTCAAACTCCACTAGTTTTGATAGCGAAGTTAGCAGCTCTAGCTTTGTGATTCTCATTGTATTTGGAATTATCTTTAAAGTCTGAGGGACTGGGCACATGCAATGAACAGTTTCAATTTAAAAAAGAAGTTTACCTCAATGATTACAGATGCATTTTATGTATTTTGAACCCTTAAGACTTCACAGGATAGGAAAACAAGCAAACATTCTAAAACATTAAAAAGAAACTTTTAAGGTCATTTTTGTGGGGGCTTGGCTTGGGCTTATTTTATACTGTTTAAGGGTGGTCAATCTCAAGAGAGAAGAGGCATGCATCTAGTTTAGGGGAAAAAAATGGATAGGATGAAAAATGATAATGCTTACCTGTTTGGTATGCACAATAAAGCTCATTTTGTTTTCCAGACTGTGGATTTGAAAACATGAATCTCCATCTCCCAACTGCCACATAAAGCAACCATACTTAAGGCTGAGGAGTAAAGCCTATAATGAAATGTATGAAACTGACAGTCAGAAAATATTCTCCATACTTAGAAAGTGAGCTTTCCTTCGTTCACTTAGAATTCTGACATGGAACAGTATGTTTGTCTCACAATCTAGTTGTAGCTTACAAAGTAGTAAAGTGGAAATATACAAGGCTTTCCATTAGTGGTGCCTTATAAAGAACTTAAAATCTTGGAAATATTCCCAGTCAAGTTTCAACAGTCGGATGTGAAATGACTACTAGCGCAAAGAATTTAAGAGAACAGAATTAAGCTTAACACTTATCATTGGCAGTTCACTTAAGCTGACCTTTGTTTCCATGTTGAGGAGGTGCAGCCCTTTTACATTTACTCCTACGTACACTTTGATGACTTTATGGCTACTTGAACTTGCTTTGGTGAATATCTGTCCTGTGAAGAAAGCTGCTCCGTAAGTAGGAATTTCCCAGCAATTCTGCAAGAACATGCGCTGAAGGTGATGCATCTCTTTACTTACACCTTCACTGGTGCTGAGGTTCTAAAAACAAAGGAACAACAGCCATCAACAACTCTTCTCAAATACTTGTGGTTATTTTAAGAAAAACACTATTCAGTGGAATGCCCACTAAACTACTATTCCCAAAGCGCTTTCCCAAGAACTGTATCCTACATCTAAATTAAACTTTATAGTGATATAAAGGCTCAAATGCCAGAAGAGACAGAGGCAGAAAGCCTGTACAAGCCCCAGAAACCTGGGCCATGCACACTTAACCTCTGCAGGGTCCATAACACTGTGTCTCTCCAAAATATGTTGGACTTATCAGCTATGCACCCATCTGACACTAAATGCATCATGATTGTTAAAGCTAAGCATTCTTCCTCCTTTAAGGAGTACAATGAGGCATGGTAAGATGAGCAAGTATCTACCCCAAAAAACATGGATTTGTTTTTTCTTTGCTAACCAGGTGCAATTTTGTTTTCTTAAGTGTAGCCCTCATCTAGAATGAGACAGGCTTCTGTTTCTTCTTCTTCAGCAGAGTGAAACAGCCACAACAAAGGATCACTAGACTGCTCCCACCTCAAAACAGACTGATGTAAAGTACCCAAACAAACAAAAACACTTGCTGGGCCGCGTATGAGATGAGAAGGCACAGGCATGAGAGAGAACACAAGTCTTCAACAGTTGGGGGACCATGACGGTAGGGCGTGGTGGATGTGACCAACCTCTTTAGATCCACACCTTGCATTACAGCTTATCTGAATCCTACATAGTCATTTTTAAAATGTAAAAATATATTAATATCTTTGGAACAAAAGATTGCAATTCCTTTCCCCTTCCCCTTACCCCACACCCCAAAGTAATGGCCTAAGAGCAGAAGTCAAGAAAACTATGCTCATTCTCGCATATCATCTAATACAAGAAAGAGTAGAGATTAGTTTGCTGTGCCTTCTGCTATAACAGTCTTGGAGAAGACACCATCATCCCTTCCTTCATCTGTAATAGAAAACACAGGAACAATCTGCTGGTTTCTGACAAAAACTGATGTAGGCACCAAGAGAAAGTCTATGATTGAGTAATATCTCAAAAGAGAGGCAAGGCCTGAGAACATTCCCTGGGTGCTTCTGCAGTGCTTCCTGGCAGCCGCACCTCGCTGTTTACACAATTTTTCATGAAGTTCACTAATTTAATCTCCAGGTGTCCCAACCCCATTTGGAATCCACAGCTCACAGTTAGACATCTTTTACAGAAGCAGCCCAAGTCCACATTTAAGAACTTTGCTCTATCAACTATCTAGTCAAAGGAGTCTATGAGTGTGCATATGAGCACATCAGCAGCACTATCAAATCGCTAAAAGAAGCTACACTGGCAAAAAGTGGACCTATCGCTACAAGCAGATGTGAAAATATGAGTCAGAGTAGATTTTTTTACATGCACACCTGAATTGGCAGTGTACCCAATACACAGTTAGCACTGAAAATAAATGAACAGATAATTATATTTACTTCTCACAAACAGATCACCTGTCACTGTGCAAGAAAAACAGCTTTCCAACAACCCATCTCAAAAATTCAGAACATTCACATTTCTATCTTTATATACCAGTATTTTTGCTCAATAACTGACAACCAAACAGTCAAAAAACATTTAAGATAGGATTTTCTACTATTTGATTATTTATCTCACCTTGTATTCATGCAGTATCCTGTTTGTCCAATGAGGAGCTTTACTTTTTAGTTTAGTAATTGGCACAATAGATTTAAGATTTTCTTCACTAAGAGAAAAAGCAGGAAAAAAGGGTTTTTTTACTAAATGAAGTAATGAGAAAGAACCATGTCTGCAAATTTGTATCTTCAAGTCACATATTTAGTTAAGAGAGTCAGCTCCTACTCTATCTTGTCTCATCAGGTGAGAAGCTTTCCTGAAATGTAAGCTAAGGCTTTGTAAGATATAGTATAATTCTCAGTTAACGGAGATCCAGCTTTGTGTTGTACACTTTGTGTTCTGCATTATGGACACAGCAGGGAGAGGAAATGCTAGCTGCAGAATATGTGATTCTTCCTTGATTATAGACCAGCTCGGTGAAGTCCATTTTGGAAGCCCAAATTACATACTATCAACAACAACAAATTACAACAGCCATTTACTCCACAATATCACATACTTGGAAAAGATGACAGGTTTATAGATACTCTTCTCTTCACTGCTGCATTCAGCACCAGCAAGGACTTGGCACAATTAATTTCCATGTAAATGTTATAAATTACAAGACATGAAAGTGAAGCTATTTATATGAAGTACCTTTTTTTTAAAAAAAAAAAACAAAAAACATAGCAGACAAAAAAACACTAAAAGAAAACCTTTACAAGTTTGCTTTTATGCACAATTAGGATTGTGATGCAATCTACTTAGTCATTCTTAAACTATATCTGTCAGTAACTGCACAAGTGATCTACCAAGCAAAAACCCTGCACAGGACAAAGCATCCAGATCTTTAACGTCAAGGTCAAGGTCGTACAAATAACAGCCTTGATCTACTTTTGAAAGGACCAGACTTTTAATAAATATTTGTCACCAACAAAAAAAATCAGAATATAAATCTCTTCATCTGTCTCAAGAAGAACAAGCTGAGGTATTTTCCAACATCTTCATTTGAATATGGATGGAAAGCATGCCCAGATGCTCACAAGGCTCTTTATCTGTTCCAAACTATCTTTCCAAGTAGTCCACTTCCATTGAGCAGGATCAATTTAGAACCACACTGCTATGTGCCTCAGTGTGGAAAGGAACGCTGCCCTGCACCTGCTGGGATTCAGCAGGAGGTTGTTTCCTGTTGAACCCAGCTGCATTTAACTGCACACTCCTGCAGGTGGGCAGTCACACTTAAACCCAGTTCTCCTTATGCTCAATCTACCAACTGCAGAACTGCAGGACAAGGTGGGTCAACAGCTGAACCTACTGAGGAGCCCACCTAAAAGTTTTCCAGTCAGGGAGCTCATTCACCTAGCTTGCTCTGTAATGGCACAGTCTCCACGTCCAACAGAAGAAAGAGAAAGGAATGAACAAGTGCAGTCAGTACAGCCAGCCCTTTCAGAGGCAGCCCACGCTTACAGCAGAGTAACCGCAGCAGAAAATACACCCTGATGTACTGATGGTTGGGAATACAACCAAAACAAAGCAAGCTAAGATAGCTCAGTTGATGCTGTGAATTAAAGGAGTCAAGAAGTATAGTAGCATTCCAGGATAGCACAGCTGGTGTTACATGAATGAATTGAGGCGGAGATGGTAGCGGTGGCGTGAAGGTGCACACAGTGGAGAACTAGAATCCTGATGTGCTCAGATACTGCTGTAGAAAGGTACGTGGGAGGAAAAAGAACATATCCCAGAACAGCTCAGCTAGTGCTGTGCTGGCAAGCAGAAAGACGAGAGAAAAGCACCATCTGGCAGGGACCTACTGGTGCTATGTTTCTGACCAATTTAGTATAGCAGTCCACATGCAAATGAGAAAACAGAAATACCATCTCTGTATCGTCTGTCCTCTTTGAAGAGGGAAGAAAGCTAATCCCAGAAGATGGTCTAACTGGACGTAGTAAAAGGTCTCTTCAGCATTGTCCAAAATCTCAGACCTGTCAAAACCCTTCATTCACACGAATACTGATACTCATTTTAGTATTATTGTACCTTAGTACAGACTTACAGAACACAGAACTTCCATCCCTCTGCCTGTGACTGCAATAATTAAGATTAATTTATTTTTCAGACCCCGCATCCTGCTTCTATTAATGCTACATGCATTATGTGATTACTCTGAACTAGTTCAATGATGGAGAAAAGTAATAAATATACCATATCTACAATTGGAGAGGTCTATAGTAAGTGCTATCCAAACATACTTAATCTAAATCCACAGTTTTAAGTTTTAAACACAGATACTTACTTTAGAAAGCCCTGCTTATGTTTCTTGCTCTCATAATTTCCATAGACTATTTGTAGAAGCAGGCTTGCTAGTGTGATCAGCTTGGCATCAGGTGATGTATAGAAACCTTTCAGTAAATTATATCTGGCTTCATCAAAAAGGATAAGGATAGCCAATGGATCCTCAATCTGTTAAAAAGTTTTAAATAAAATTATTTCTTTGTAAAAGAAAATGAGCTTAGAAACTATAAATAAAATTTCTCACTGATTCAGAGACAGAAGACAAAGGTGTGATCCTGACTAAAGTCTACATTTTAGTAATGCTTTGTAATAGAAAAAATTACATATTTTCATTGACTTAATTCAACACTTCACTGATCTAACACACTTACAAATTAAAGGTGACTAGCATACCATGCCCAGTCAAAAGGTTCACAGAAATATTGACATCTGTGTTTTTTCCCCTTTAATCTATTTTGAATCCCATTGAAATTGACTAATTAAATACCTGAAAAAAATCACAGCACAAGGAACAGAAAGAAAATTGGACAGGTTGTTTTGAGTTGTATGACAGACAGAGACTGAGGCACATAGACTTATGACAAACCAAACAGGTGAGGAAGAGAGGAGAGAGAAAGGGCGGGAAGGCAAGAGGGAGGAAGGAAGGGAAGGAGGGAAGAAAGAAGAGGGACGGGGAGGGAAGAATCCAAACACTCCAGCTATGACAGAAATCGAGAGGTCTGGATTAAGTAAGTTTAGAAATTCCTACAGTCATTAAACACACAGAGTGTTGATGGTCAAAGTGTTCTGACTCTGACCACGATTTCATGCTCTCACTTCCAAGCGCAGACCTTTTTTTCTATTTCCAGTGGAAGTCTCACATCTCTTCTCAGAAAAAGCTGTGAAGTTTCCCTTTGAGGATCCAGGTTTGTCAGTTCAGTGAATATTTCAGGCCAGTCTCGAATATGCTGCAAAGGCTTGTGATATGGCTTCAGTTGGAGGCCTGAAAAATAACAGATTTTGTTTATAAATAAACAAACAGAATAACCCAGCTCCCACACACAGATATATATGATTAAATGCTGTACCAAAACCAGAGTATCTGAAACTGAGGACTTATTAACAGACATTTTTCCCTATGTTTTCTAAACTGCTATATATAGAAGGGTTTGAAAATATGCACTTATTGACAAAACTCTCAGCATCAATTCACTAAATGCACTGGCAATGAAACTTTGTTATTTTCAGCTTCTCAAGAGTGAAGTGGTATTTAAAAACTTAATGGAACACCAAGAAGGACCTTAGAAACACAATATTAAAACATTAAAGACTATTGTCTCAATTATTGTGGCAGAAATATGAAGTCAAATCATCTTCTTCTGACAGAAAAATACAGATACAACTTATCTTATAAAAGCATTTGCCACTTTTGGATATATATTAAAAAAGAAACTTTTCAGAAAAGTCCTTTTTTTTTAATCTGTAAAACGTCTTAATTCTTAATAGGCTACAGTCATTCATTTTTTCATGTTCTCCTGTGTATGCGAGCTGAGAAATTTATAAAGAACTTTCAGCTACACTCCTACTATGTACTAGAGTCCATACCTTCAGTTACACTCATTCACTCACCCTGCCTGTCCTGTGATTACTGCTTGGCTGTTTTCTAGTACTGAGGAATGAGAAGGCTGTATCTGCCTCATCCTCACTGCTCTGGCTTTTGCAGTGTGGCATTTCAAATTATATGAAAAACTTCAAAGGACACACTATTGCGCCACATCTTTTCACTAAGAATAATCTGTTCACTCTACTTATCCACCTCACGTGCAAACACAGAAAAGCACTATCTGTCATACAAACAATAAAACTGTGGTCTTTTCAGTCATACACAGACTGCAATAAATAGATTTTATAATGAAACTTGTCCATTAGTTGTTTGAAGACATAAACCATAAGCTGACTAGTTTTAAAACTTAGACTAAATTACTAGAATTTAAATTACTAAATCTAGAGAATTACTTGTTTTTTAAAAAACTATGTATCTCTGAGATTTTCCCTTCAAATGCAAGGGCAATAATTCAAATTATCTGAGTAAACCATGACATAGATATTTAGAAAAGACAAGCAGCAAGACTTCAATACCCAAGCACTTTCTTTTCTTCCAGACATTAACATCTCTGTTTAACTGAGGGTTACCGTAGTCATGTAGCATACAGCAAAGTAAAAAGGCAAATGGCACAACACTGACAGATT
Organism: Dromococcyx pavoninus; assembly: GCA_033558185.1. NCBI lineage: Eukaryota > Metazoa > Chordata > Aves > Cuculiformes > Neomorphidae > Dromococcyx > Dromococcyx pavoninus. Next base: position 2,017,682 of record JAUMJL010000098.1, read on the forward strand.
GAAGAAAAGATTTCCTGCAATATTTATAGATAAGAAGAAGTAACAATGCCTCTGTAGTGGAAGATTAAAAACTGCAAATAAAACGGCTTCTGTGTTAATGGTACTCTCAATACAACATCCTATCAGACGTGAATTGTGCTTTATAACTCCATTATAAAGTGTCCCATGGCTATCTTGTTGCATCAGTAGTGTTTACCACATTTTCTGACAAAACAAAATCAGAATCACTCTTTTGTGGTTCTGTTTCTCTTTTGCTACACATCTCAAACTACAACTGTAACAGTCTTTTTATTTAGATTGGAAATACCAAAAAAATGCGGCAAATGTAATAATGATGTTTGGTATCAGAATTCTCTCCCACCAAATATAAGTGAAAACTTGTTTATCAAAAATTATTTTGGTGCAAAACATATGAAAATTCATATAAGTAAAAGACCTAACAAGAAAACATTAATCAGCTTTACTTCAATTACCAGTTTTGAATAGATTAAACATTGGTAAAAACAACTACGTGCATCAAATTTCAGATCCTCTGAGAAGAAAAATACCACTAAAATCAGGGTAAGTTAGCAGTAAGGACTATGAGAAAAATGGTGCCCTATAAAAGAATGGCAATCTGGACTAGCCTAATCTTCCTAAATGAAATATACTCCAGATGCTGCAGTGATACAAGGTCAGACCTACTGCGGGTACCCAAAATGATGGCTAAAATGGAGAAGCTCTCTATAACTCGAAAAGCACAGTTTGGAGACATCAGGCTGAACAGGCTGGGAGTTGATTTACTGGAGGAAAGCTTAAGCAGAGGAAATAGAAAAATTAGTTTCACTCCCTGTGCAAAAGATATGAAGAATGAGACCTACAGGGATTATAGAGTCTCTGGCAAGAGTAAAGTGTATTAACAGACAGTCTAGATAGGAATTAACTCCTAAAAGATGGTTTTTAAAAGCTGATAGAAAGAGGTTAGTACAGAACTGCCAGAGAGCATGGTTCCTTTTTTTCCTAAGAAAATATTACTTTTTCAGAAAGGCAAGCAGGGAAAAAAAGAACAACTATGACAAACTCTCACATATAATGATCTCCGTTGTCACTTACTGAGGTTCTCAGAACAGATCCAGATAGTGAAGTACTGCTGAGTTTCCTGAGACAAACGCATCCCCTCCATTATCTGCTGTACAGTAGTATTGTTTCCATGTTTCAGCTCAACAGAGCGATATGACCCATCCATACGATAAATTCGTGCCTTTTCATACTACATAAAAATTTAAACATATTAAAGAAAGCAATGGTTAAAATCCTTTATGTTGGTGCTTCTGAAGAGGAAAGCAATTTTACCATAATCCAGCAATACCCATGCTGTTGAGAAAAACAACATCGCACAACCCTTGCATATTTACTGTTTATAAAAACTGCTTGTTTCATGCCGTATGCAAGCTCTTACACTGTGCTTTTTACCACAATAACTCCAAGAAAGACCTTACTGACATTTGAGGACTTCACTGTCACTTCATTCAAAGGCAAGTGGGCATTTAAAAGTTCCCGGAGGGATCTGAGCTCAACTGCTTATGCATATCCCAAAATGTCCCACCTCACTCTTACTGGCACGTTATGAGTTATTCTCCTTATTACTATACTTACATTTATACCCCCTCACTATTCAGAAGGAAGCACCACATTTTACACAGTCCCCAGTACAATAAGAACACATCTCACTAAGATCTTCTAGCACTTCTATAATATTACTACTAATAAATCATCTTCCCCTTCAGAACTCCCACAGCTTTCACTGAATTGCCTGGGGGCCCAGCATATGCCTCCTGAGAGACATACTTAAATGTAAATCGGGTGCTTAAAGCATACATGCACAAAACATAAATCAATTAAACTTCTTGATTTCATCTCTCTAACAGGTTAAATGTTTCAGCTGCTTGAATAAAAAAGTTGCAGGAATTTGTTATTTCTCTTCTTCAAATCTACTCAGTCATCAAGAACTGAGTTCCTAAAAAACTTCTGGAAAAAAAAATGAATGCCTTAGAAAATGATAACTGACTGAAAATGAGACTGGAATGGAAAACATCAGCCTATTCTTTCTGCAGTAGTCACTGTGACTCCTTTTTTTTTATTATAATACATTAATTCAATAGTAATAAGTGACAACATAATATCACCTATTATGCTGTGGAATCTATTCAAAATGTGTGCTTTAGTCTTTTAGAGTCATTGGACACATATCTGCCATTTATCAACTGCATAATAAAATCCCTAAAATAAAGAAGGTCAATTCCTCCTTTATTTTGGAAGATTCATTCCTGTAGAATGAAATGAAGATAAATTAAAACATCTTGAAGAACTGGCAGGTTTATTACCACCTACCTATAAAGGTACAAGTTACATCTGAAGTCAAAGAAGATAAACAAGTGGTTTTGTATCACTCGGCAAATTTTAAATCTACTTAAGGACGAGAGGAATCACATCATAAATTTTGTTTACTCCCCTGGCTAGATCTCCTGTGACTGCCAAGAAAGCCTACACTGACTCACCAATGTAAAGCCTATTTTGCAGAAGCCACATTTAGCCAGCTGAATGCTCCTGTGTATCAACATATAAGATGACAAGGCATTAAAGCAAGCCGATGGTTGTATGATCAAGAGTAGACATAAAATTGGTAGCTGATGTGATGCTCCTACAAATAAATTAATGTCACGTTTAAAGTCTTACATGTACTTCTTGAGCAATAAATACAGACAGAAACATTTAAGAGACAAAATATCAGTTTGTCAGTATTTACACTAACAATTTCAGTATACTGCACACTTCCAATAACAACTATAAGTGAGCCTAGCTCTTCTACAAGTTTATGTATAAATTAAATATAAAATTTAAACTATTTACAAAACAAAATCATACAGGTTTATTTATGGCTTCCTTCAGCAGTTTTGCAGTTTCTTCCCACTCATTTTGTTTGTTCTCTTCACAGACATTCAGTGGAGATCTTCCTTGTTGATCAGTAATGTGCTACAAACATAAACAGAAACATTAATACACTGTTTTCACTGGAAACAGGCAAAAATTTACACATTTTTTGAGAGAATTAAAATCCTTGATCCTAGGATTCAAACATTTAATTGATACACAACGGGAGAAGCAGAAGTAATGAAAAATATTTAACCATTTTTTGTCAATCTCTCAACAGGATTATTGTGTTTACACACTGTGATCTGGACACAAAATATTTCACATACACAAGGTAGAAACTGTTGCTAAAATTGCTATCTCCATAAACAAAGAGAACTTACTCTGTCAATTTCTGGATGATTTAGTAGAATTTGTACTATTTCCGCATGCCCACCACCAGCAGCAAAATGAAGAGGAGAACTAAGTTGGCCATTCAAAAGATTTGGATTGCATCTCCCTTTCTCCAATAGCATTCGAGTGGCTTCAACTTTTCCATACCTGCAAATGTAAAATAAGATCTTTTTCTCAGATAGTCCTAAGTATGCAACAGTGTATTTCCATGCTCAAGAGTTTTTAGGTTTGAAATTACACCAAAGACAATGGAACATTAAAGAGTTTGTAGAAATTAGTTCTGCAATTCTTTGGTAACCATTGGTCTAGTAACCATTTATTGGATTCATTATAGACAAACTTAACCTTGCTTTAAACTAGCTAGATTTAGGTAGTTGTAGTAATTCAGTCATGGCAAAACAGAGTTCGGTCTTGCTTGAAAAACAAAAAAATAATCTGTGTGAGAATCAGAGAAAAGATTCTGATTGTCATGCAGATGGATCCTGAAGACTTTGAAGCCTCATGCGGACAACGGGTAAACCTTTTATGTACTCTATGCAAACTTTCTGACAAACACTAAATTTCAAATACTTTTTTTTAAAAAAAAAGTTTGATTTTTGTGTTATTCATATCATCAGACATTGCTATAAATACAGAAGACTAACTTGCATAAAGATAAAACAAAAGCATTTTTACAACTGAGGAAAGCTCTCAAGCACTTACAAATTAAACCATCACAGAGTTATAGACAGACAAGTTGACCTCTGTAGATCACCTAGCCCAGCTTCCACTTAAAGCTTGACCATCACCAAAACGTGCTCAGCTCAGCTGCTGCTGTACTGTAAAACCTACAAAGACTGTAAAAATTACCAACACTAAACTAGACTCAGTGCCTGCAACTGGAATTAGAATGGATGCTTTAGGACACATAAGAGGCAATAAAAGTGTTTGATGATAAGATCTCCACACCTGGTCTGCTCTGAAACCATTCAGATTGAAATTATCTCAAGACCTGAAGCAATCTTTCTCTTCATAAGGTTAGCACAAATATATATATTAGAGTCAATGTGCAAAAAGTCTACAGTTTTTTTGATTTCTTATTTTTGAGTCTGTATGACAAATTACATAAATGATTAGTGCTAACGAATCATGATAGCAAAAATGCTTTGGATTGGCAAAACTATATTCATCTGACTCACCAGCATGCATAATGGATAGGTGCCCAGTGGTCACTATCTAACTGATTAACAGAAAAATTTTTATCCAGAAGATGGCTCAGTAAATCAGAGTCGCCTTCGCAAGCACTGCGGTGAAGAGGGAAGTCATCTACCCACTGGTGCTCCCTATGAATTAAAAGGGGAAACAGGAGAAAAACATAGTTCAGAAATATTTCAATAGTTGAGAACATCACCTTTTAAAAAATACTACTTTAGCACTAACTGTAGATTTACATAAAGAATAAAAATGTTCATGCAGCTAAAGTGTGCCAGTATTCATACAAATAGTATTTTCGTCATGCAGTAGTCATGCCACAGCTGTATTCATCATGCTAAGAAAAGCTTCCCTAATATTTATAATTTAAACCTTTCTTGACCCATCCTTTAATTGTTGTGTTTCAGTACTTAAAGACTTCAGATAGAAATTTTTTAAATACATATTTATAAAGCCCTAAAGCAACAGGACTATCATTCTGACTGAGCCTACCAAATCCTACTATAATATAGCAAACTACAAATATCCATTAATGAAAAAGGAATGTAACATAATACTTGTCCTCTGTGACACTGCTCATGCTACGTTGCCACTTTTCTCTTTTGGGAATCTGTATCTTTGAATAGTCTGGGGCTCCAAGGCCAAAGTATGGATTTATTACAACTTTGTCAACCTGCGAAGACAAAATTTAAACACAACTGAAAAAAATATCTTAATGAAATTTGGCTAAACAATCCGCCACCCAGGTCAGGAATTATCTTGAAATCGAAGTTACAATATTAACATTTTATAATTCAAGTGAATGATGTTTAAATGTGAGGATTTGAAAAAAGCTTTTAGTAGTGTGTGCAATAAAAAAATCTGCATACACTAAACATAAAGCACACACTCATATTCAACAAAGGAATGAGCTGTAAAATGAAAATATATGTATTTTTCACAAATACAAAATGAAAAAATATTTCTTACCCTATTGGTATACTGAAGGTCAGATCCAAACAAAGGATTATAGATACACATATCTGCTTTCTCCAATGCTAGCATTTTACTCTTTATTTCCAGGGCAGTATAACCCATGTGTAATAAGCTCTCTGTTTGACCAGGTTCTATAGCATAGGCAGGGTTTATTACATTTGTTTTAATTCTTTCAAGAGGAGATGGTCTGAATAAAGCTGGGATGGAGTGAGACTGGGTGTGCCGTTCATCCAACCACCTGCAAGAGAGAATGAGCAAGTAATTCAATTGCAGGTAGACAAGGACTATTTTGGTCATGCCTGTCCATTATTTTGTTTGATTAAGGGTTGCATATACATTACTCACACATTTAATTAAAAAAAAAAAATATAATGTGTACAGCATTTACTTAATCCTCAAATGTTAATTTTTTTACCTAAATATAGCTAAGCAAATGTATTTGCTCAAACACATTTCCTGCAGATGCAAATTCTCAAAAAAAGGAAATTACAGGCCAAGGTAAGAGTAACATTGGTTATAGCTGAAACACTTAACCACACCAACCGTCACTGTTTCATTTGTTTTCAATTTATTACTATTGCTACTCTCAACATAGAAATTTTGAAATCTAAAGTGACTTTTATAATGGTGAGTTGAAGTTTCAAAATCTGTGCTGACATCAGCCACCTAACTAATTTGTTTCATTAGGGAGAGATGGGAAAAGGCTAAAAATCAGAAGGCTCGGTTTCCAAATTGCTAAGTCTCTTCCACATAAGCTACCACCTCCCTTTGCACAAAGCTGTGCTGAAAGTTACTCTCTTCTAGGTGCACTCCAGAGCCTTCTTACTCTAAGCTACTGGGGAAAGTCAGCACTGTACACCTGCTGCAATTTTTCCTGCCACATACGCAAATATACGCAGGGCTCAGGACAAGTTATTAATCTCAATTTTTGGACAAGTATATTCTTAACAAATTGATAAATTATTTTAGTGTTATGTTGAACAGAGCACATTTTAACTAACAGTCTAAAGCCAGGTGTGTATTTAGGCTTCTGCACATACTTTCTCAAAAGCTTGAGATAATTCCATAAATTCCATGTAGTGGTTTAGCCTGGAAATATGGAAGAAAAAGAAGTACAAGCTTTAGAAAGATAGACCCACTGACAGACTGACAGATTCACTTGGATCCTGCCTGCCCCAGCACCATGTATAAGAACAGCAGAACGTGGCCTGCAGTCTAGAACTTATGCTTAGGCCTGGACTCTTAAGTCACAGATCCAAGCTACTGTGCTGCAAAAGCCATATTCTCTTCACTTATTCATGCTCCTGCTGGGAAAGAGGACTGTAAAATAGTGATTACTGTGCTATAAATGCACTCTAGCCTCTCTGAGGTATTTTCGGGCATTTTCTCCAAACAGTTAGTAGATAAATTAGTTATGGTAGTTTGAATCTTTGAGAAGCATTGTTTCAGACTATGTACATAGACAATAATAAATATAAACTATTTTCTATTACACTTTCAAGGCTTTTTTCACAACTTTAAGGCTTATAACACATTTTAAGAGTGCTTAGAGTATGAAGGCATACATTAAGCATCAAATAAATATAACTGACATGATGGCATGCATGGAAATATTTGACTCTACTAATAAACTGTAAAAACTCTACACGTCATAGAATCATTTTAGGTAATAGGCGGTAAATGACGATTTTGCACGTTAGCCAAGAGTTTCAGCTAACTTTATTAACGCAAATAAGTTCATACATAAGTATGTCTGGTATTTGTTTATTAAAGGTACAAAAAAAGATTAAAAAATTGCTCACATATTCAATTTTCAAACTCTTATAAATCTGGCTAAACAAGTAATCACCTTTCTGGAAGTTAATTCCCTACCGCAAATAAATTTGAATGGGTGAGGAACATGCACTCTCTTTCTAAAGGGAGGTTTAATTTAAATGCAGACCTTAATGGTATACAATTAACAGAATATTTTTACTATGCTCTGAAAAATACTCTTAAAGATGACAATTATGTCACTTACAGAAGATTAAGCATTAGTATTTTATGTAAATTTACAGACTGTTCACTGTAAGCACAAACTTCCAAAAAGCCACTTCATTTAGACAAGCACACCATTCTTGAGTTTGTAGAAAGATTTTTAGAAAGATTTCAGTAGCTGATAAACATGAAGAAAATAACATACCACAGTTATTTTCTTCTTAATCACGAGAATGCTATAAGAACTACAAGCTACATCTACAAATTCTCTTGAATTCAATTTGAATGTATTTTTACTGGTAGGATTTCTTACTTATCCAAGGCAATTAACATTCTTGCAGTAAGAGTGGCAAAGTGGGTGCTGGATTCACTGCAGACTCTCATGATGTCTTGTAAACAGTAGAACACAGGGCATCCAGGACTGTATGCATATTTCGTATTATCTAAAAAGGAAACATACTCTGAAGACACATCGATGAGAAGAAGAATCTTATATTCCCTTCTGCATCTTTGTAGTTACACGTTACTAATTGAGAGTATTTTCTAACTTTAGACTAGAGTCACTTATTTTTTTCCAAATGATAATTGATAGAAATTACATACAATCCTTACATAGCAATTCACAAGTCAACAGGGTAGCCTTTAAAATCTTAAAGTGATCAGTTACTATTTCATCACTGTGATTAGCTTAATCTGAGGAATTAATATTTAATGTATACTGTTGCCAGGAAAAAAGAATAGAACTCAAGACTAGAAGAGGTATTTATTGCTATTAGTAACTCCACAATGGCATTTATTCAATACTTTTTATCCTTAAGACCTATCAGTAAGATAAAAATGAAGACATTTCCCCAAAAGCACACAGACATTTCCTTCAGGTTTTGATTAAATACAGAAAAAGCCATACAGTATATTCACAAAAATTCTTAATAAACCCTCAAGTGACCTTCTGCTAAAATGGGTGCAACTTCAGGAACTATGCTCAACGTTACCTTTCACAACAGTTGGAACAATGTAAAGTGATGCCTCCTGGCCTGCCTTCTCTCCATCAAGAGGAAACTTCTTCATTAACACTACACGCTTTCCTAGAACAGTGTTGAAAAAAAAACCCAAAATAATTAATTAGGCAACAACAACAAAAAAAAAAAACCACAATAAAACCCCACAAAAAACCAATCTGGAGTTGGCTATCTGAAAGCTTACTGGACTCAATCTTCCTAATATCTTCCTAATTTCTAAAAAGATAAAATGATTATGAGGTATAATCTAAAGCAAGCAAAGAAAATCTAAACACATAAGAAAAATAAAGAATATAAATATTTATATAATCATTAACATGAAAAATGACATGACTGTACCCTTTTTTTCATAGTACCTTTTCTACACCTTTGATTTTTCATAACATTCAGCTCCTAACTCATGTATCTTTAAATTAAACAAGATTCTTTTTGAAATGGGAAAGCACACCTGCCTGCTATACCTGCCATGTTAGCGTGAATGCTTTTTTAATGTACTGCTATGACAGTATTATATATGTTATCCTCCCTTCCAGCATTACAGCATTTAGCATCTTGTTTGCCTTTCTGACCTTGGCTACATATTTTAGCAATGGCCACACCAAGTTGTGCATGTTAATGCCTGGGCCGCCTGCGTGAGTCAATTTAAAACTCTGAACTGTGTAATAAACACACAGTTTTTGCTTTAACTAAGCATTCTTTGATATTAATGCTATTAATATTAATTAATGCTATTGTTATTTCATGTTTGCTGCTCAACTAGCTTTGTTAAGTCCATCCAATCCCAGTTATTGTCACCTGCAACATTTTACTATGCAACCAGGTACTCCTTTTATAAATTGTTAGCACTGCACTGCCTTGTCTGCACCAACAACCTCCCTTGTATAACCTTATTTACAAAGAAGAGATGAGGTACACATCAAAAAAAAAAAGTGCTGTAGTCAGTATAGTTTATACCCATCTGGAAATGAAATACACTGGCTAGAACAAGTTTTGTCAGCACAAGTGTGAGGCTGTTTGCTAGACCAGCTGTGCAGCAACAATGAAAAAGAAAATGTACTAATAAAATTATATCTGTGATACAATTATGCCAGAAATATTTTCATGTAGATACTGTCTACTGAACAATGATGGCTTTAGAACAGACTTCAGAAGCAATAGATTCACAAGTTCAAGTTTTAGCTGGAATTAAGGATAAAACGTCACTTCAGTCTGATTTACCAGAAGTTTAACTATAAATCTTAATTTCAGGTGAAGAACTAGTACATTCAGGCAAAGTTTCACTTAATAAAAAACTTCCAGTGCACATTTTATAGTTTGAATGTAAAGGGAAACAAGGTAAATTAAAGGTTTTAGCTGTACAGTTGGCTTGGGGTTTTTTGATGAATCTCAAAACATATCTTCTTTTTTTAAGCTAATTTCATGCTTTTGCACAACCTTTCCATCCTCATTTAGTTTTTAGACTATTTTTATAGAGCTATTAGCAATAAATCCAATTAAAACATTTTTACCTTTAATACCCTGATTGGCTGGTGAAATTGGTTTGGTGGCTTCTAATACATAATCCAAGATGCTCTGGGTTATCTCAGTGCCTCCCTGCAGTTTAGTTTCCAGCAAAACTTTCTTTCTTTTTTTCTTTTGGCCTTCAATGGGAACTTCAAGCAATAAAATCTTTCAAGCAATAATGAAACCAAAGCAGTTTAAGCACAACTGAAACAAGCACAGAACTTTTTAATTATTATTTATTTATTGTACCACTATTAAAGCAGTAACAAAATTCAGGAAGGATTTAATATGGAGGAGCAGGATGGTGAAGTCAGAATGACCTCCATAACAATAAGGTTAAAAGAGAATAAGACAAGACTGCAACTCTGTACTGAGCAGCCCACAGGGCAAAGGGCCCTGAAATTAAAAGAAAAACAAAGATATTACAAAACTATAAAGTGTTCAAATAGCATAAGGATGAGGAAATACATAGTAGATCTATGACATACATACATGTTATTTAAGCAATCTTACTGACAGATTTTCTCTTTTGCTATATTATTACAGATTTACTGTAAATTATTATTTAAGAAAAATAGTAATAAATTAAATATTTTTACTTCATAGGATTTAGCTCGATATTCCCGAGAATTCAGACTAGCGGTATTTTTTGGACGAATCACAGCAACATATGCATCTCCGATGTTTTCTGGGTTTCCCATCTCTCCTTCTTACTTTATCTCTGGAAACAATACATAAACAAGAAGTGGAAGTTCAGTTGAAAGATATAAAAAAATTAAAAATCCAACAGCATGCTAAACTTTAGGATGCAGTAATTATATCCACTGACTCTTTGCATTCTTCATTTATTGTTCTTCAGCTGGAGAAATACCAACGGCTGATAAAATTCTGCTTCCTTTCATGAAAAGGGTAAAATTCTACACCACAGATTAAAGACAAATAACCTTGTTCTCTAACTCACTTTTAAAATAAAATAATGCATTTTTTTTCCCACTTTGTAACCATCTATCCCATTCTGCAAGACAGGCAAAAGGCCAAAGAGTTTTAGAATTCTGAAAAACATGAAATTAAAAAAGAAAACCATTCTATAGTTACAAGCACTGTAATTTGTAAAACGTGCTATGACAAAGTACTACATTTCTATGAGTTCCACGGGGATTTCAAGAAAATAACCAGTTCCCCTCCCCACCCTTGGAAGTAGAACACAGCCCACGTAACAAAGTTGATAAAAATAAACTGCAATATGGATTAATTTACTTAGTTTTGCTTCAGTGGGGCTGCAAACTGGTGCACAATTCATTCAAACACAGAGCTTCTGAGAGGATTACCTCTTCAGTTTTTGCAAAAAGTGGACAGAGGTTTTTAGATTTAAGACAAAACCCTTCTTACCCTTCTGTTAAGCTCAAAGTGACAATTCCTATGATCACAAAATTTTATGAAAATGATAGGGAAAACCTCCTAAAGCTAAATCACTTCACATATCAGATTTGAGAAAGAAAGTCATGTCTGGCCATTAACACCTTCCAGCTGATCATTTCCTTCATCTGCAAATGAACCCACTTTCATTCCATACCATCAGTAAGCACATGCTTTTTTCAGATTAATCCCTCCACAAAGACTTTTAACATTACTGTTTCTAGCTTCTTCACCTCTTCTAGGAGAAACAGAGCTCTTCAGATTCCCATGCCCTTAGTCCAGTATTTTTGCTGGGATCACACTACCTGAAAACATATTTAAAAGCCCCAACATAAATACCTGGAAGTGAAAATGTGCATGCCGTTAAAATAAATACATCGGTTAAACGATTTAATGGTGGTACTTGAACAGTAATAGCCAAATAGAAACATCTATTGATTTGTATTACTGTAGCATCTAAAAACATTACATAGACAGAGTGCTGACTTGTGAGAGCTCCTCCTGTGGAATATTAAGAGTTTTGAAAGGAAAAGGAAACGAGCATCCCTTATGGGCAACTGGGAAAGCTGTGCTCCCTGGGTTTCCTTACTGGGAATGTACTGGGTTTGGGTCAGAAGCTGGTGTGAAGGGCTGGGCAGCAGGTGAACCCCCTCTGCCAGCGCTCTGGTTCACAGTGGGCTGAGGACATGTAAGAACCAGACAGCCCCAGGAGCTGCGCTGTTACTCCAGCAAACAAAAGAGGGTGAAGAAGGGCAGGGTTGTGAGGATGTGAAAATAACGATGTGCAGCTTCAGGAAGCACCACTAGCGAACTGGTGATTCTGACCAAACCCAGGTGCCAACAGCGCACCCCGTCCCAATGGATGCCGAGTCTGCAGAAGGGGCCTCGGCCGGGCTTCTCCCAGCCCGGGACCGGCGGGACGGGACGGGACACGGGCAGAGGGGCCTGCAGGACAGGGCAGAGGATGGCGGAACCCGCGGGACGGGGTGGCGGGGGAGGACGGACTAGGGAGACGAGGGGCAGGGGAGGGGGACACCCGCCCCGCCCCCGCTAAGGAAGCCGCCGCACCCACCCCGTCGAGAGTAGGCCCCGCACCGGGAGCCGCCCCGGCCGCCCCCGCAGCGCTGCCCTGGCTTGGCACGACGGCCCCGGCGCCGGCAGAGGAGCCGGGCGGCCCTGCAGCGCCCGTACCTCCTGCCCCACACAGCGAAACGCCCCCTGAACTTTGCCGCCCGGACCCCGGAGCTGAAACGGCTCCTACATCCTCGGGTCCGCCCCCACCCCCCGGGACCAGGGGCACCGCTCTCGCCTTGCCTTCCTTGGAGGCGCCAGCCGCCGCCTCCCCCGCCACATCCTCCCGCCGCGCCGCGTCCCGCCCGCTCCGCCCCGGCCCCGCCCCGCTCCCTCCTCCCCGGCGCGGCGGATCCGCTTCCCGTCGGAGCCCAGCGGGCCGCGGCGGCCGATGAGTTTCCGGGTCGGCGGACTCAGATCCCGCTGCCGCCGATTGTTGTTGGCCGCGGGCGGAGAAAGAGGGAGCGGGGCTGGGCTGTGGGGCATGGGGCGCTGCTGGCAGCCAGCGAGGCGTTGAGGGGAGCCGTCGCCGAACAAAGGGACAGCGACCGGGAGCCACCACAGCGCGGAGCGAGTGCGGCCGCCGTGCGGGCGCTCCCCACCGCCTCCGCCGCCGAGCGAGCGCAGCGGGTGCTGCAGGGGGCGCCGGAGCGGAGCCGGGAGAGGGACAGCAGCGGCTGCTGAGTGAATGGAGGCGCTGGGCGGCGGACGCGGCGGCGCCAGGAAGGGCCGGGGGGAGCCCCTGTGAGCAGTGGTGAGTGCGGTCTCGGGGACTGTGGGGCTGCGGGAGGGTGAGGCGGGTGCAGCTGGGAGGCTCAGCGTATAGACGCGGCGGCGGCGACAGCCACGGCGCTGCGGGCGGGGCGGGGCGGGAGGTGGCTCCGCGGGGAGCGGAGCGGAGGGAGTGGAAGAGATCGGCGGAGCGCAGAGGTGAGCGAGGCGCGGGTTATCGGGGGTGTCTCCGGCGGGCAGGGGGGTCCGTGGAGAAAGGCACTGGTGGGAAGCAGCGGGGTGCCGAGCTGGGTAGCTTACGAGGGAGGCAGGCCGCCTCTGTCTCGTGGTGTCGGGTGTGTGTGAGGGGGTGTCTCGCCCGGGGAGCGGCTGGGCAGAAGGAGGGGGGGATCTCGCCCGGGGAGCGGTGTGGGGAAGGGAGTTCTTTCCGGGAGAGCGAGGTGGGCGGCTGTCGCCCGGGGAGCGGGGGCTGGCGAGGAGGAGGGGATCTCGCCCGGGGCGCAGGCGGGATGTGCGAAAGTCTCGGCGGGGGCAGCAGCAGCCCTGGGGCTGCCTCGGCTGGGACCGCCGGAAAGTTGGGAGCGGGCCTGGCTGCAGGCAGGTCCCGCTGTTGTGCTAGTGCCCGCCTTGTTCGTAGACTGGAAGTCCTTCCTTGAAGGCGAGAGGGGAAAAGTGCGACTGACCAGAGCCGGGAGTGTGCGCTGCTGGGTGAGCTGGGACGGCGCAGCTCTGCTCCCAGTCCTTCTGGAATGAAACTGAGCGCTCACCATCTCTTATTTTAATTCTGTTTTTTCCCTTAGAGGGAAAAAAAATGAATCTTGCTACTGTAGCAGGTTTATGTAAGGAGAGGTATGGCTCTTCCGGGCATGTCCAAACACATACTGGAAACTGGGCAGCTTTTAAAAATGAAGAATAACCTTGATAATTCATGACTGCGCAAGCTGTCTGTTATTTACAGTTCAGGTACTATGCAGGAGGAATGGGGAGTCACAAAAACACACTGCAAAGTAAGGCATTAATCCCACCGTTCATTGTTTGCGTGGACCTTTCTGTTGTTCCTAACCATCACCAACTCTGGTTTTTTCCTTTGAGTGCATTTCTGTCCTCGACAATTCCAGAAATGGAGTTTTAGTTGTAGACACGGCATCAGTAGGTGTGCTGTAATGTAAGTATGTTCCATCAAGAGAAAGACCACTTCTGAGAGAATTATTAGCTGTAGAGGTTGGCAGTGAGAATTGACTGTGTCTTTCTTAAGCGTATGAGTGTTCTGTCCTTACTTTGAGCTCTCTGATTTTCAATACAAAGCATGATAGATTAATTTCTCTTTAATCTCTCTTGGGTATGCAGGAAAAATACTCTTTGTCCTTGGAAAAAGAAAAGGCTTTAGTCATATGTAAAGTGACGGCATTTTTCAACTTCTACCTATGTGTGGCTTATTTAGCTGAGGTGTGTACGCAGAAGTGAAGTGGTAGAATTTATAGCAACTGTGGGTTTTGATTTTGGTTTTTTTATTCCTGGAGATGCAAAGAGTAAATGGCTGCCCTTATGAATAAGAGACCAAATTACAGAGGAGGCTTCTGGAAACTTTAATTCCAAGACTTTCTGTGGTCCTATACTAAAGCAATTCCTTCCTTACCAGATTTTATTTTAGTCCTTAAACAAAATAATAAATACTTTACTAATACAGTGTATTATTCTTGAATAAGAATATTGTTAGTAAGCTATTAAAAAGTGTTGGTGTTGCACAGTCCTTATATATACACATCAGCAGAATATTATGAATGAAAATTAATTTAAAAAAAGGAAAACAAGCTGTCTGTTCAATACAACAACTATGAAAAAAAAGTTTTAGAAATTGTCATTATGTCGTTGTTCACTATGTAGAACCTTGTTAACGCTATGGCTGATTTAATCTGTCCTGAGCAGTTTTTGTTTCAGTAATAGAGCTTTGTTTATTAGTTGTTAAGTAGTTTGGCTGGCAGGGTTTGTGGTGTTTTTTTAATTAATTTTTTTGTTTGTGTTTTTCTAGGGTTTTTTTGTCATTTTGTTTATGTGTAATTTGGGGTTTTTTTTTTTTTAGTTTTAGCTTTGCTATTGAGATGTGGTGTAGTTGCCATTACCTGACTACTTAATTAACTTCACCTTGGAATGTGAAAACTTGGAAGCTGCTCTCTGCTGTTGTCACTGTTGAAAATTTGTTGCCTTTACTAAGGTGACTCACAGCAGTAAGAAAGAAAATTGAAAATTGAGGAACTGGAGGTTACAAATGTGTGTGCTGAATCGGTTCCATTTCTAATCACATTACTATAGTTGCACAGTTGATAATGATACATAGCAGAGAGAAATCTGTTTTGCCTGAGGAGCAGCCCTGTGGAAATTTTGGAATCTGCAAGAGGACAGGGGAAGTTGTGTATTCAACATCAGTATCAGCAAGCAACAATCTTAGTGCTTTCACTCCCCCCTTGCAAAATACGTCACATACTTTTCTATTCAGTGTTTCTGAAGCCATAGGTACGTATAAATTTCAGGAGAAAAGAGTATTTCTTGCAAGATAACATTACATTAAAAATTCAATATGGAGAAGTCTACCTAATGTTTGAAAACTACTAATGTCTTCCAGTTTTAAAGTGGAACTGGTAAAAGTAGTCGTTGTTTGCCCTTGTGGAAGGTGTCTGCACCTGGGTCAGGGCATTTCCCAATATCGATACAGGCTGGGGGATGAGGAGGTTGAGAGCAGCCCTGCTGAGAAGGACTTGAGGGTACTGATGGGTGAAACATTGGGCATGAGCCAGCAATGTGCACTCACAGTCCAGAAAGCCTGGGCGACATAAAAGGAAGCATGGCCAGCAAGTTAAGACAGGTGATTCTCCCCCTCTAGTCTCATGAGGACTCCCCTGGAGCACTGAATCCAGCTGAGGGATCCCCAGTACAAGAAAGATGTGGACTGCTTAGAGCAGGAACCCTGGAACCAGTTGCCGACAGAAGCTGTGGATGCCCTACCATTGGAAGTGTTCAAGGTCAGGTCAGACAGGGCTTTGGGCAACCTGATCCTAGTGGAAGATGTCCCTGCCCATGGTAGGAAGGTTGGAATTAGATGATCTTTAAAGGTCCTTCCCAACCCAAACCATTCTATGATTCTGTGATTTTTTTTTTCTGAAGAATATTAGATTGTCTCTTCTAGCTTCAGTGAAATAGTGTTTTGCATACCAGACTGACTTGATTTGTGTTTGTATATGTTTACTTATCTGTCACATCTCGAAAAATACTCAAAGCGCAGCACTATACAAATAAGCATAGCAATAGTGGAATATCTTCAGTTTATTAGTTCAAAAATCACTGTGGAGAAAAATAGATGTTAGTCATTGCTTTGCCTTTTTTCTAAAAAAAAAAAAAAGGGGGGGGGGTTGAGTTTCCTTTGCCGTTCATGCTTTGTTAACAGTACAGTCCTTACTTTCTGCTTCTTTATTTTTAGTCTTACATACCTTAAATTGTACTGTGGAAGGAAAAAAATGTAACAAGTATCTGTGTAAAATCAACCCAAGGTTTCCTCTTATTGGTGTGCAGAGGAGGTCTGAGGGAGTCCTTGCTATTGCTCTGACCGTCTTCCTGTATTCTTGGTTTTAGTAATTAATTGAAAGTAATTTTCAGAAGTTGCAAACTTCTTATCTAGTATGTACAATAATGTTTTAAATACACTTTTAAGCGTATCCTTAACTCTCCTGTTTTTCAAACAAGAGACTCACCATGGCTTCAGAGAAGAAAAACGCTTCTTTTGACCTAAAGCTGTTTTGTAGCACTACTAATATTCTTGAATTTTCTTTAAGGGGTTTTGTTGGAGTTGCTTAAGAGGTATTTTCACTTAGTGGTTTTGCTTTGATTTATATTTTAAAGCACATGCATTCTGAACTCTTACTGTTGAAGGATAATTGCAGTAAAAATACGGTAACAGATTGTAAATGGATTACTGCAGGGAAATTGAAGAACCTTTCTGCTGAATGCCTGGGATCCTTCCTGGCTGGGTAGGCTTTATGGGGCAGCTGCACGACAGCGTTGTCTGTAGAGTTTCTCTTATAACTTTTCACGTTCAGTCTCATACTGACAAGGAAGATGAGGGGCCAAAATGAATTCTTTAAAAGTAAGTTTTACGTACGTGTGTAAACTTGCCCCTAGGAATTCATGTTTGCACACAGTCTGCAGTTCAGTAACTTTATTCTTTGACAATAAGTTAGTGTAGTTTAAGTATTACATCATGACAACTGAGGCAGTGTATTATTAATTACATATAAAATAGTTCATATGTGCAGGATTCTATGTTGGAGAAAACTTTATTGAATCTCTTGAGGATTTTCCCTACTAAGAGAGTTTCCCAGTGGCTTGTGCTTATTTTGACGTACCTGAAGAATGTCTGTGATGTAGTGTACCATGCTATGTAGCATTCTGGGAAGTAGAAACTTAGTTATTGGCTGCTGCATTTAGGGTTTCCTTTTCTCTCCAACAAAAATAACAACAATAAAAATATGTATTCAATTTCGATGTATGTGTCTATTGTGAAAGTAGAACCTCAGAAGAATGCGAGTGAATGGAAAAGACTTGGAAATACTGCAGTTACCAAGTTCCATCGGAATAAGGACTGTCGTGTGATACCAAATGGTGTATATTCATTTTAAAAGAGTATTTGTAAACAGCTGTGAGCCGCTTAGTCCTTGCTTTATAATAAGGGCTGTGGTCAAAAACACAGTCCAAGCATTTCCAGGTAACTCTGGTATTTTGAGTGAATCCTTAAATTTGCTGGAATGATCTGAACTATTCCAGTATTTACAGTTAACAGTCAAGTGCAAAGGTGTAACCCCTTCTCACTTTGGCATTTTGAAACAAAGCACAGTTTAGAGGAAAAGATAAAGGATGATGGATTTCTGGACCATCTACAAGACTCTATACAATACAGATTGACGTAAGAACCCTGACTTTTAGTAACCAAACAACAGGCTTTGAAAACCAAAATAACCTAAAAAGAGGTGTTTTGAATCAAAGAGACCAGTTGGTTGTAGTTTTTTCAGTATTAGGCAAGAGAGTAAATCACTATTTGTATATTTCCCACATGTAACGCTAAGAAATGTTTGTAATTTTGTGCCATTTTTCTGTAATGTGAAGTAAGTTCTTAAATATAAGTGTGAGGTTTTTTCAGAGTCACTGTCAGAGGTAATAAATGCTTCTTAAATGAGGTTCATTGTTGGTTTTGAATTCTGGATTAACATAAGGTACTAAAATACATTTCATTAAGACAGATTTTTTCTTCTTTTTCATATAGTGTCTTTAAATCCTATGCATTTAAATCCTTTTCGAATTATGCAAGTTAACTAAAGTGTAATTTGTTGATAAGAGGTCTGTTTATATCCCTTTGAACCATATAGCTACTACTATTGAGGTTTGTGTTATTTTTCTTCTGTACAGTGTCTCTGCCACACCCTGTAGCAGCTACTATTCATGCTGTGTGTGTATTTCCCCTGTGTTTATTTATGTGGCATTTTGGCTTGTGAATATTTCTTATTTTTTTACTGTTCTTCCTATCCATTTGTCCTTATTTTTTTCTGATTAGTGTTTTGTTGTCATCTTACACATCTTGAAGGAAAGGTTTGTTTTATTCTGTTGACAACATGAATAGCTTGTAGCTTTGATCTACTCTTGCTGAACATTTTATGGTATCAGGGTTGTGTTCAGCATCATCTGCTGTGATAATGGCTGGTACATTGTGTTGTACTTCTCTGATGCCTCTGTCTCATGAAGTTAACTGGATGGGTGACACCTGTTTAGGCACACTGTGGGGTTGGTTGGTGTTTCGGGGTTTTTTTTACGCTGTGGATGTGGCACCTCTAATAGTTATTGACAGATGAAAACATAAAAACAGACACAGAGGCTTGCATAGGCTGTGAAGCAAAGAACTAGCGAAAAGTGAGATAAGCTAAGGGAAAATGAAGTCAAACATGCATGCTTTTGTGTGAATACCAACCTGAATTAAGATTTAACTGTTATTCACATAGAAGTAAAGATCATAGATAGCAAATCATAATTTTGTTCTGACTTGGTTTGACTTAGGCTCCAACACGTGATGTCAGCTAGAGGTGACCTGTGAGATAACTTATTTGAAAGGTGGTAAAAGGGGTATTGTGGCTAACTGTGAAAATTCCTAAGCAGTTTAATTCTGTGGTGGTTGTCCTACACAGTTAAAATACCGACTTCTGAAAAATATGTTACAGGAATGTTAGTGATCTCTTACCCCCCTCCCTCCCCCTCCTTTATTTTTTAAAGAAAGATGATTTGAGAAAAGATACAGTTTTGGAGGTTTCAAAGCTCTTTCTGGGAAAATACACTTAAAGTTAACATAAATAATGCCAATTATCTGTATACTAATGGCATATGTCTTGGCTGGCTTTTATACTTTGTGTTCATTTGCAGTTAAATGTAAACATAAGTTGGAAATTGATTCTCTGCCCCAAGTAATTCACCTGATGATCACTGTTCCTGGCATTTAGCATAGAAAAGAATTAAATTTTTCTAGTTTATTAATATAATTCTGCTTTAAAAACAGGCCCTGCTTGTTCTTGTAGCAGGTAGTTTAAGTGACAGTAGGAACATCGTGTCCTGTTTGCATGCAGCTGGTTTTGGTCCTAATTGTAAATTACTACAAATGAAATAACTGAGTGGAGAAAATTGTATTTCTTATATTTATTAGTTTGAGCTGTGTTCACAGTCCACTTACAGTCTCCTCTTGAAGGAACTTTCACAGATCATAATTGGGGTAGCAATCCCCCCCTCCCCTTTTATTTCAAATGGATTTCTAATAGAAATTTGGAAGACAAATTTAAAAATTATATGTTTCTATCAATGCTGATGTGTAGAAACTCAAAGTCTTACTGTATTAGAAAGCAAGAGTATATTTTGATGATAGCACTGATGAAGAAGAACAGGAGTATCGGGACTGTTGTAATTTACTGAACTGTTCTCTGTACTAAAGAGTTTGATTGTAACTGTGCTCCTGTGCTGTGCCTTGTGTATTTTCCTTTGTATCTTTATTAGCTATTATACGTGTAAAATATAAAAACAAAAGATAGTATGTCTGAGACTGGATGTACATAAGGACTAAGTTTCAGCAATTGTAGTGTATAAATGCTGTTAAAATAAAATTTTTCTCTGACATGTTCTTATTCCCTTACCTGTGTAAATTACTTGCAGAATTATTACTTTTTTAGGATTCTTTTTAAATCCAGGTGGCTCTGCTGTGTTCTAAATCTCTAAGCAACTTTGGGACCAGCAAACATATTACTTTTCTGTTAACTCTGTTGTGTTATGTTGAAAGACTACAGATAGACCCGTGGAAGTGTCCTGGCGGAGTACAGCACAGAAAACTTCTTGTTAGTCTATGAAAATGGTGAGTTTCATTAGTGTCTTGGAGGAACTGCAAAAAAGGGTAGCTACATTTGCTAAATAGTTGAAGCTGTCTCTGTACCTGTAAAGTGAGGATTTGATAATTTAAAGCACAGATCTTGGGAGACAGCTGCATAGCAGACTTCATGATAGCAGAACATGTGGTTCTTCAGCAATGATCCAACACATACATTCTGCAGAAATAGTTCTACTTCAGAATTGTAATACCAGATAATCTAGGCCTATGCAGCATTGAGTTACATACAATTCTAAGATAAAGTGTTTGTCCTTTATGAAAGAACTCCAGTTACTTATGTTCTCTGAAAGCTTGTATATGGAGGTACACAGCCTGCAGTACTGAGGCTTTACTGACTGCTCTGTAGCTTACTGGGGTATAAATATACGGTGGCTTTTAATTCAGGCCCTTTTCTGTGATTTCTTGAAAGTCATTGAGACAGATACTTCATGTATTTAGTTCTCAATATTTAGAAGCATGTATTGGAGAGAGATTTTTTCCACTGGAGCTATTTCAGTGAGTCACCAAGCGCAAGCTGCCCATTAAGAAAAATACCAAGGAGGCTATATTTGGTGGCTTGTGTATTGAAATACAAGTTCCTTGTAACTTCCCATTTACCAACCTGTTAATTAGTTTGAATTAAACTACCTAGAAGTCCTTTATCCTTTTCATGACATGATAATTAGTATTCAGTAAGGTTAAATAGTGTAGTTTTGCATTTATAATCTTCATTAATTACCTGGATGAGAGGCGATGGTATGCACCATCACCAAGCCTGTGGATGACACCAAGTTGTGAGTGCTGGAGGGCAGAGCTGCTCTTCTGAGGGACCTTGACAGACTGGAGAAATGGGCCGAAAAGACCTTGGGGCTTTCAACAAAGAGTTTGAAAATTGAGACAAAATTACCCTACGCAGTAGTACGGGCTGGGAACCTATGACTAGAAAGCAACATTGCTGCAAATGACATCAGTTTCTTGGTGGACACTAGGTTGAATGTGAGTCAGCAATGTGCCTTTACATAGCAAGAATGAAGCCAGAAGATAGAAGGGAGTATTTCTGACTACTTGGCATTGGTGTGACAGTGTCTAGTTTTGCGCTTCCCAGTATAGATGCTAACATTTTAGGGCAGGTCTAGAGGAACACTGCCAAGATAATTAGGGGGCAGGAGCACATAATGTAAAAAGAGAAGCTGGAAGAGCTGAGTGTCCTCAGTGTTCAGAGGAGACTCTGGAGAGGATCTTGTTTTCGATTAATGGGAGATTTCAGAGAAGGCAGAACCAGATTCTTCTTGGATGAGCTGAGTGACAGGAGGCAACAGAAAAAGTTCCAGCAAGGGCTGTTTCAAATAGACATTAGGGAAAGATTTACACTATGAGGGTGGTCAAATGCTGGGACAAGTTGCCCAGTGAGGCCGTGGGATCTCTGTCCTTGGAGATACTCTGAACTTAATTGAGAACAGCCTTAAGCAGCCTTCAAAGCTTTGAAGACTGCCCTGCGTAGATGATTGAAGCAGTTGACCTCCAGAGGTTCCTTTCAGTGTAAATAAGTGCTTGCTCTCTATCAGATGATACAATTGCACAACCAACCATTTTCTCCCTCCGCCCTGCATACATCTAGTTCTGACCCAGCTGAAGTGTGTGGTCCAGAGGGCTGTGGAGCTTCATGAAAGAGAACAATATGATTATCTTCTGTAAATTCTACTGTACGCTCAAACCCTGCTTTTTTAACCAGGCTTCTATGTGGTCAAAGATTTGAGGTGTCTATTTTAATGCTTTCAGTTATCACGTGTCTGTAATGAAATAGACTAATCCTGAATGAGTTAGGGTGTTTTTTACAGTTTTGTGTTTCTGAGTAGTGTGAGGGCGTGATGTCTGTAATAAGACTTCAAACATTTTTCCTGCTATGCATGCAGAAGTAGCCTGATTTCTTTTACATCCTTTCAAGTTACTAAATAAATGTGTAACTGTAATTGTAATACAAGCTTATTCTGGTTTTATTTGTTTGTCGAGGTTGGGTTTTTTCCTCCAACATCATAAATCCAGACTTTCTCATAAGTAAACTGCCTGAGGTTTATACTTATTTACTTAATAAAGGAATAGAAAGTTAAGTTTGTTTGTGTGGAATGGGAGTTAGACGGGCAGCATGATCTACTATAAAATACTTTGTACTGTTTAACTAAAAAGAGATAATTTGGAGGTTTTAGTTTCAGTTACCTTGGATGTTATTACAATGCAAAATAAGCAAACCTCAATAAATCGATCACATAGTTTTGCTGTAAAGGCGATGTAAAGTGCTCATTGATTTGGTCTTTATTTCATAGAAGTACCTTATACGTTCAATCTCGCTGAGCTCAAGTCAGTAATCCTGTTGGCTTATGCTTTTTTTTGGTGGGTATTTCTATTATATAGACAATGAGTGAGGAATCGGCATGAAGAGCTAGAGTTTAAAATCAGTCTTTAAGAAGGTGGTTGGTTAATTTCTGTCTCCCCTCCTTTAGCTATTCATATGGTTTTCTAGGAAGAGAATGAGTCAAGTTTCCCCTAAATTAGTCACAAGCCTTAAAATTATACTGAATTAACTTGTTTTGTAGGCTGTGGTATCAGGGTAGCCATAAGGAGTTACTAATAACTATGTCCTTCATTATTCTGCAAATACACAAAGGCTCTCAGTTTTAGCATCTCCTCATGAGTGTGAGGGAAGAAATCCAAAACCTCCAAATCATGTGTTTCCTGGGAATAATTTCTGTATGAATTATACAGTTTCTGGCAAAACCAGACAGTATTTTCTGGGTGTCTTCAGCATGTTTTAGTTCCTTCAAAGTAATGATGACATGGAGATCAAAGCAGACTGGGTTAGTGCTAGAGTTGTTTAAAAAAAGTTTATTTTTGAAGCTTAAAACCTGAGTATGAACTTTGAACAAAAAAAAAATTCCTGGACCAGTCTACCCACGGTTTACTGTGGAAATAAATCCTTTCACATTCCTCAAGCCAGACAGTCCACCCTAATCGCGCCTTCCTGTAGCTATTGTATACTTTATTTTTCCCCAGTACTGCCTGCATCTGCTTATTGTCCTTTCCAAACTGCCCAGCCAGCTGCTGTATCCAAACGACTGTAACTGAGGACACCGGAGCAATGTTCTGATGCAGTAATTCTATGTTGTGGCCCCTGTTCCCTACAATTGAGGATGCTTCTGATAAACAATCAGTTCTTTTTCTATTTAAATCTGTTGCATTCTTAAAAATGGAAGTGACTTCAAAATTTGTCCATGTGGAACTGAAGACCTGAGAGCAGTATTCTGTTTTCAAAATACATTCAATGAAACATGAGGCTGTAAAATGCAAAGTTTTTTGCTTCTTTTTTTAAATACAGCTTGCCATTCTTATTGATGTTCCCAGGCACTTGATTACATCCTAAAAATAAGCAAGCTATGACATAGGTGGATTATGTACCTTTTAGAGTAGGTGGTTCCAGCATCCCTGATTCCTGAAACCTTCCAGCCTCACACCCTTCTGTTGCAATACGATATGTTTTCATAGAAACCACTGTTTGAAAATGGAGTCTTTTGTATTTATTTCATCTCTATAGAGGTGTATTTTTTTTGTTATTGTATATTGTTAGTCATAGCTGTTCGCTGAACTGTTGGGTGCTTGCTTCAGAGATACTTTGTTTTTTTACAGTAATACAAATACTGTTCCATTTCTCTCACTTCCTATCTGTTGCTCTTTTTTCCCCCTTCTAAATCTTCCAGGGAGTAGTTTTTGCAATTAGAACATGCTTCTTGCTATGCAGAATGTTACACGAGTAAATAGGGTGACACCAGGGTGGATTTTTAAAGCTATTTGTGCCTCTTGAAATTTTCAGAAGACTTAAAGTCTCTAATTAATACCTCAACCTTGTTGATAAAGTATTGGGTTTTTTTCTACACATCCACCAGCAATGGAAAATCTGGTGCATGGATTGTTTTCTGGCAAGTTTTAAGTCTATTGTAAAGTATGATGCACAAGGATGTGTGATACAGGAGAGAAGGAAGGGGTGACTCTTTCTAAATGTCACCCTTTCCAGAAGTGCAAGTGGATAGGGGCTACTACCCCTCCCTTCAAGACTGTGTTTGTTCAAAAAGCTTTGTGCCAAGTTAGTAGAGTTTGTTCTCACCAGAATCCTCCGGGGCCTCCTACAGTTAAAATAAACTCCTTTCACCAGTAACTTCTTGCTTTTTGACTACCAGTGTAGCAGAGCTTTGCTGTCTTTGCCCTTTAGAAAATGCAAGCTCATCTGTGTGCTTTCACTGCCTGTTGGACAGTGATTTTAGTTGTCCTTTCTACCTAACATCAGACACTGGAACAGCATTTGCTCCTGCTTGGAACAGTCATCTGGTTTTTTTTCCGTAACAAGATTAAAAACTGGACCCAGCCACAGGTACCGGTTCTGCTGACATTTTTGGAAAGGGCTTGGGTGAATCTACTGTATCAGTTTTTCATTGGGAGTTTGCATCCTGATACAGTTTGATAGTTTGATATTCCTTTGTACACGGCTCAGTGTGGGTACTTGCAAACTTGGGTGCAGTTTACAGCAACCAGTGCTGCCTCTGATGCTGTGATGTGTGCTCTGGGTCTCCAGTCTCCCACTCCACCCAGATATGTCATCCAGTCCACACTGTATCTGCCATCCTCTTCTGAATTCACTGCCGCCGTTAGAGCTGTAGCTCATAAAATAATGCTTGACTACAAGAGAAATTTCCTGAAAACTGTTCTGGCTTTAACTAACGCAGTGGTGTTGGTGTTCTCCTGCCTTGGCTCCAGCATCCAGACAACTGTGGGCTTTTCACAGTTTGCGCATTGCTGGTGTTTCTGCTTCTGTCAGTACTTCAGTTTGGACAAACACTGTTTTCAAAGTATTTCCACTCTTTACAGGATGCACTGACACAAATAATCCTGCCTCCCTGTCAGTGCTGCCATGGACCATTGGCATCCAGGAGGAAAACCCAAAAGAGGTAACTGATCTGAGTTACAGCTATTCTGCCTCTCTGTGCAGTCACAAAGGCACATGCCAGTACAAAACAAGGGAAGGTGTGGGGATATGGATGAACAGGAGGGATGGATCAGAAAAAGAGAGGGCAGGATCAGCTCTGCTGTCAATTAAAACCACTTTAGAAACTACGGTCTGAGTTTCTCAAACAACATCATTGTCATATAAAGATAAAGGAGACAGATCTCCAGTTTGCTAAGTGCGTGCTTCATAATAACTATAAAAATTACTTTGTTTTCTGAAGCTTTCAGGGAAGTCTGGTAGAGGTCACATACTGATCTGGGGCAGAAATAACAGGGATCTGGGTCTGGGGGAGGAGAACAGCCTGAGGCAGGAAGAAGTCCTCTAGGGAAAAGGAATGCACTTGTGTTTTATTTGTTTGTTTGTTTGGGGTTTTTTTGTAGGGGGATTGTTCTTGTGGTGCCTTTACTTTACAGGCAGGAAGAGCTGTGTGTTACATTGGCACCGGAGCAGGTTTTTCATAAAGTGGCCACCAAGAGATTCCTGAGCATCACAACTCTGGGCTGCTGAAACTAATACAGCTGGCTCCCCCAGCTTATGTCTCATCTGCTACTGCTTGCTTTTGCTCCCGCAGATGTGTGTGATGGAACTGGCAGTGGGATTCTTCTTCTAACAAACTATATTCTTGGACCAGTGGATTTCTGTCTCACTTTTAGGCAGACAAATACGAGTTCTACTAGTACCTAGCATATGCTGGATTGGTAATTGAACTTTTCCTGGTGATAGATCAGGCTGCTCAAGAACAGCTTTACCAGTCATGGTAGAGGAAGATGAAAGGGCTTGTGAAGCTGAAGGAGAGACATGGTGACTTGACCAATGGCAGTAAGCCTGTTGTTTTATGTTTGCTGGCTGGATTGTGTAGTCTTAGGTGGCCATGAGCCATCTTCAGCTGTCTGTTTGCTGTCACTGCCACTGTTTGGTAGACATCAAAGGAGCAGTCTTTGCTTATATGAGGATCCGTGCCTAGCTAGGGAGGTAGCAGGAAAGAAACACGTGTCTAGTCACAGCACCACCACGGCGGGGAAGGCCCATGTGCAGATGTCCTCTGTGACTTTGTGAGCAGCGTTCAGAAATAGCACTGGCTAAGTACCTCCTGTGTGATGTCACTGACACCTCTTGAGTCAGGAGGATGACCTGGATCTATCTGTTCTGCAGGACCTCTCTGTCTAATGTAGCAGCAAGTATGGGACTCAGAGGTCCTAAAAGTCACCTTACCTAACCAGAAGTACTGGATCCGCTGGTGACCTAGCTATGTTTGCAGCACGGTCAGTCATTCTTTTTGTATGATTCTGGGAACTGTACGGAGCAGATGTGGAAGGAGCAGCGTCAGTGATGACCAATGTTAACTCCACGTTATATATTTTGATACTAGATAGGCTTGTGGGCAAGAAACGAAGGTTATGTAAATGTAAATGCCGCTTTTCAGAACGTGCTTGCTGGCACAGTAACAAGCTGTAAAAGAGGGAAGGTCAGCAGGCTTTCCATCAAAAAAAAAAACATCGTGCAAAATCTTGGGCAGTACACAAAGGTGATTTAGTGGACAAGGTGTGAAATGATCTCAGCTGCCAGATAGCAAGCCAAAGGCTTTTGCTGGGGAGAGGGGAGCGTTACTGTATGAACATTAACAATCTGATATTGAACGGGCTTAAATCTGGTACCTCAGATGATGATTGTAAGGGAATTCAGCATAACTGTCAAGTTATAATCTAAACCATTTTATAATTATTCTCCTTTTGAGGTTGCAGTGTTCTGGTTTAAAGCATAAAAAGTAAAGTATTTCCTGACTAATGTAGACCAGTGTGTTAGACTGTATAGTGTCGAATCCTTAAATTTGTTTCTGGACAGAGGAATTTTCTGCTTCGTATTGAGAAGTCCAGTGAAATGCCCCAGATATGCCTTGGCTATTCAAGTGTTTTCTATGATGAGGTATCTTCTTGTCCTTCCCCAGCAAACATGAAGTGGAGAACAGTAATGAGTGACAAGGTTTACAGGCTACAAGAGAGCATGTGAACAGCAGAACTGTGGGGAGAGGGGAAATTTTTTTTGGCAAGTTTCCTTTTATTTGTTGTTGCTGTGAAGTAGAGAGGAGTAAGGAGAAGCAACGTCTGCATATGTGATACGATGAACATTATCAGAGTAGGATTAAAACCACAAAAGACAGTTTATGCTTTACTCTCCCTTCTATAGCATCTGGCTACAATCTTTCCTTGATAATTTAGCATCTCACAGTGAGAGAGGTCTTTCATGAGAAAATGGGGAGGGAAGTCTAAAATATTTCAATGTTCTTAAAAGACATCATATCACTCCTCTATTTTAATGTAAAAAATCTTCTAGATGTGTTTCACAGATTTCCTGGATTTTGGCTGGATCAAGCAAGGTAAAGCATAGATACCATCCCTTTATCAAGTATCGTTTGCCAAAGTGAGATGTACTTGCTTGGTGATGAGAGCCAGGGTCTAATTTTGTAGGTCTGATCTCAGAACTGTCAGTCATGTTGAATCTTGTGGAAAAGCTGTGAAGACTCTGTTTCAGGTTATTTTCTCAGTACAAATATGGTTTTCTTTACTACACTTTTTGATAATTAAAACTATGTTTTGTTGTGTTCAACCCCTGTATTAAGAACTGACTTGGTGCGAAATTACTAGAGATGAGTTAACATGATGCAATTTTTAAAAAAATTCCAGGACAGGCTTGTGGAACAGCAGATGCGTAAGCTTGATGCCTGTTCCTGGAATATTAGTAGAAATGGTGTAATAATGGACAAAATTAGCAGACATGTGGGTAAATGAGGTGTCCTGAGGAACAGTCAGCATAGCATTGTATGGGAAAATCTAGTCTCACAAACTTACTGAAATTCTTTGAAGAAGTTGGCAGGAAAAATGCATTTGATGTAATCTGCTTGGGTTTTCAAAGGGCATTTCACATGATCTCTTGCTTAGAAGTCTAAAAGAATCCAGACAGCTTTTGGAAAGAGGAAAGGTTCGTTACATGCAGAAGTTATTGGTTGAAAGATAGAAAGTGGGTAAAAATAGACAGGTTTTGTAGTGGTTGAAGGTTACTGACAAAAGTCACAGAAAGATCAGTGATGCAGAAAAGATGGCAAATTGTGAGATGATAGTCTCGAGACAACACTACACAGTGTCAACTGCAAAAGAATTTTATGAGACACAATGGTAAATAGCATATGAAACTTAATATAGGTGAAGGTGAAAGATTGACATTGAGGGGGGGAAGGATCCTAAATTAATATAGAATATTATTCTCTTAATTGTTACCACTCAGGAACAAGATCTTGAGGTTATAATAAAAAACTCTGAAGAATATCAGCCTGGTCCTTGGTACCAGTCCGAAAACTAAATCAAATGTTGAAAGAGACCATGCCATCACCATATAAATCCATGCATTTTGGATGTTGTATGCAGCTCCACATCTCCTAACTCGAAAAGGTGTTAGTGGCATTGGAAGTAGATCAAAAAAAGCAGAAAGGATCCTAAAAGTTGCACAGAATATGTTCCTTAAGAATTAGGGTTAATCAATCTGTAAAAGAGCAAAAGATTGTTATGACAGAAAGGTCATAAAAGATGGTATGGTAAAAGATGATAAGATAGAAATCTCTAAAATCACAAATAGAGTGGAGAGTGTAAATAGAAGTGTTTTGCTGTCTACCTCTCAGTTCTTGTAGACAGTGAAGATGAAATTTAACAAGTGACAGGTTAAAAACAGCTGTTTTTTCACACTGAATAGTTAAGCTGCAAAATTGTAGTATGCTGTGTCTGTTAAAATTTTCCACAGATTCAGGGAGTTTTTGAACAAAGTAATGGGAAAAAAAATTGATTACAGGTTATTAAAACAGAACGTCTGGCTTGAAAAAGTTTCAGTGAAAAAAAAATCATTGTTAGAGACTTATGCAGTCTTGATCATTTCCTAGAAATAAAAAATGCCAGAATAAGGAATGTTTGTTCAGGGCAACCACAGTTCACCTACTTGTGTAGGCCCTTTATTAATATGTCCTGCAGTTTAAGTGAACACCTACTAGTTTTGCCTTATTTAGCTTGCCTGGCAATGGCTCATGGATGATGAAGGTTTTGTAGTGTCCTTTCTCCTTTCTGTTTTCACTTTCCACCCACTTTCCCTTGTTTCCTGCATTTTTCTTGCTCCTGGCAACACTCAGGCTTGTTACTCCTGCTGCTCTTTTCTCCCTACCTTGCCTGGTTGCCAGTAGGAATAGTGAGAGGGTAAGAGAATTGGCATGACTGCTGTTATTGTATTCTCTGCCTAGCTTCAGCATGACCTCTGGATGTGACCATAGAGAAAGTTCCACTAACTATCAAATACCAGTAGCTATTTTATGGTCCAAGGGTCTGTACCGTTAATTCTGATGGAAGCTTCAAGTACCTGCCTGAAGCTTCTCGGTTATTACTTGGGTAAAACAAAATACTTTTAGAGCAGTTCTTGAAAACCTTTGTAGCATTAAGCCTGTATACTCTGTCCTATTTCATGCAATTTGATGCCAAGTGGGTCAGATTTTGCAAATTAAGGTACTGTGTTAACTTGCATTTCTCTTTACTCCATTCCTTGCCTTGCATAGGAAAGGTCAATAATAGTATTCTACAGAGAACGACAGTCATTCGTATTCTATTAGTGTCTACATCTGTCACCAGGTATGTTGATAATTTTAATAGGGAAACTGATGGAAGAACTAACAGAACTGCATGGCCAGCATGTCAAGGGAGGTGATTCTCCACCTCTGCGTCTCTCTCCTCTCATGAGATCCCACCTGGAGCACTGTGTCCTGCTTTGGGGTCCCCTGTGAAAGACAGACATGGACTCGTTGGAGCAGGTCCAACAAGGAGGGTCCTTTCGGAGGAGCGCCACAAAAATGTTTAGAGGGATGGAATGCCTTTCCTATGGAGACGGGCTAAGAGAGTTGGGATTCATCAGCTGAGAGAGGAGAAGGATCAAGAGAGACCTTGTTGCAGCATTTCAATATTTAAAAGGGGCTTTACAAGAAAGACACAGAGAGACCTTTTACCAAGGCCTGTAGTGACAGGACAAGGAATGATGGTTTTAAACTGAAAGAACATAGATTTGTGTTGGACATACGGAAAACATTTTTTATGATGGTGGGGGTGAGACCTTGGAACAGGTTGTCCAGACAAGCAGTGGATGCCTGATCCCAGGAAGTAATTGAAGTCAGGTTTGACCGGGCTTTGAGCAACCTGATCTAGTGGAAGGTGTCTCTGCCCATGGTAGGAGGGTTGGAATTAGATGATCTTTAAAGGTTCCTTCGCACCTAAACCATTCTTTAATTTCTGTGATTCAAACTCAGGCTGGTTTGGATTTTTTTAATAAGCCTTATTCTCTCCATTTTCTTTGGCCTAATTATTTATCTTGAAGCCCAAAATAATTATGCAACAAGGTTGTGTTTCATTGTAATTACACTAAAGTCAAGAATTATCTTCATAAATACAAACGGTAAGTAACATACTGTAATAAAATTCTGTTATTTGCAGCCTTTATATATATGATTAAACTGTTTTTACACAGTGGAAAAAAACGGCCCAATATTTCAGCAGAGGTGTTCTGGCAAAAGTTAAAATTATTTCTTAAAATAATCTGTGTAAATTAATGTTAGATTAGATCCAGTGTATCTTTTGCCATTTCTGTGCCGGAGTCAGAATTTTGCCAGGATGTTAGAAGATGTGTTGCTTTGAAGGAGTGCTGACCAGTTAAATTACCCCTTTGTTAAAAGGAAATTGATTTGTTCATTCATCTGAAAAAACTCAAGATCTCTTTTAGATATCGGTGGGGTCGTATTGTCTTCTAGCTTTACAGAGAACAAAACCAGCACGTAAGAACACTTCCAGGAAACAATGGAAGTATGTGCATGTTTGTTTCTAGTCCATTACATTTGTGAACATTGTTCATCATCTGTCTCTGACAGTTGAATGTGCTTTCATCACCTCCCACTTGAATAGCACAGAGTTGGATACTTCTTTAATGTAAGAAAAGTATAGTTTACAAAGTTTCATCCCATAGCTTGCTAAAGTGAAAATGGGAAACTGCATGCATTGCATATTCCTTGAAATGGTGTGTAATATTCTGTTCAGTGCTTTCATTATTTGAATAATAATAGAGAAATTACAGTTAGTGTTGCTTAGTTTATTCAGAACATGCAACCTGTGGACTTAACAGCAGTCTACAGCTGAAGCACTGGTCCTCTCAACATTGTAGTTACAAGTGAGGAGTCAGTGGTGGGGTCCTTTGATATTATGGGAGTTTCTACATAAAAAAAAATCTAGATTTGTTTGTTTCCCTGCCTTTTTGGTTTTACTTTATTAAAAATACATTGATTTTTATAAAAAATAAGTTTTTGTGTTGGAATGCCCTCAGATAATCATTATTTCTAAATGAAAATGTATGCTTTTAGAAAATAGTGGAATGATTCTCACTATGTACAGTCTTGATTGCAGTTTTCTGACCTTGTGTACTACCTGTCCTTACTTTTTAATATCCACTATGTAGGCCTCTTGCATATTTACAAGGTCGAGTGACAGTGTGACCCTACCAACTGATACTCTTTCCTCTGAAAAATCTCCTTCAAACTGAGTGATTTTTCCTTCAGGAACATGCTAAGATTTCTAGATGGGCAAGGGATTTGTAGATTTTACTGTGGAAGAGTGTGCTCATGAGCAGCCCTGTGTTGTTATCCTCTTTATTTTTGCTTTCTATGGTTATACCTTGGCAGCCAGAAAGTTTTGTTTTCTGTTGTATCAGTTTAACACCACTGAAAGTCAGGTTGATGTTAAAGCTTTTGGCTGGTCAGATTCTACCAGAGGCTCTCCAGAGGGCTGGCTTTAGGCTTCAGTGCAGTTTCAAACTTCTTTACCTGAATCTTAACACAGCTTTTAAATTGAGTTAAGCTGGGCAAACATGCTTGAAAAATGCATCCTGGACTCTGTCAAAGCGAGGGTCAAGGTGAATTGCACCCTGTTTGAATTAGTCGGTCAAGCTCTCCATAAAGTTATCTATAGCTGTTTGCACTGCAGTCTTCATTCCCACTTCATGGCCTGGCAGTGCTCTCAAGCACTGGTTGTCTTTACCCTCAATTTTTCTAAGCAGATCAGTCTGACAGGAACATACAAATTTCTTCAGACGTTCTGCTCCATGCAGTGTCAGTCTGTTTATCCCATCTGTCCATTACTCTGTGAACCGTTACCTTGTAAGTCTCAGTGTTTCAATGTGTTCTTTTTGTCTATTGAAACTGATTTTGGAGGGGACACGTATTTGTCTTTAACTGAGCTGAGCTGGGTTGTTGCTTGTCTTACAGTTAAACAAAGGGTGTTTGAGTCTTTTTTTCAGAGGCTCGCATCCCAGCTGACACAGTGGGCGTGATGTGTGTGAGGGTGAGGAAGGACCCATTAGAGGAGCATTACGTTACCCAAATGGGGTTCTCATGCTGCCAACACGAGAGACATTGCACTGGTTAAGAACATTACGGGTTCATGTGAGACATCAACTGCTGAGGTCACTTTTATAGATTTTTATTGAACTGACAGTGTTTTGTGCAGTGTGTCAGAAGTGTATTGAGTTACTTTAGTCAGTGGAACAATCTATCATGAGGTTTTTATACTAAAAGAAACAGTGTGCTTGAGATTAAAATGCCAGAACTATCAAGCATGTCTGTTTTTAGCTTGACTGAGTCTAATAAAATGTCATACATTTCTTTTTGTACTTCTTCGCCTTCTGATCTACAGAGAGGAGATCTTTGGCATGGTAGTGTCAGTGTTACACTAAGTACAGATATTTTGTATTATTTTAGATTTAGTTAGCCTACTTAACCTGAGGAGTGAAGAGCTAGCCCTAAAAGAGTTCTGCTGTATTTTATGACTGAAGCCTGGATGAAAGCCTTTGTGCCCGAGTCAGTAAGCCAAAGTCTCAAGTTACAGAGTTGAGCAATAACTTTAAGCCTTTTGCTTTGCGGGTACATATGCCAGCATAAAAAGATTGTAACATAAGTTGCTAGACTCTATCCCACAAACATATAAATAAGGAAATAATTCATTCTCTCACTACGCTACACTATGGTTTATTCAAATTAACTCTCAACATTATTGCCACTTTTTCACCTTGGTATTTAAAATGCAGAGAACATTACAATGGTGATCATTCTACAAAGGGTGAGATTTTGGCACATCAATAGTTTTTTGGCCTCTAATTTGATGTGTAAAATGTAACATGAATTTGATAATGTCAAGCTCCATTCACAGAGGTTTTACATGGCAGAAGTGCTTTCATCATTTCCTGTTAATGATTTCAGAGCTTTTGACACAAACCTTAGAATATTTCTGTGCAAAAAAAGAAATCCAAACACCAAAACCAAATAAATTAAAATCAAACAAGCCTCTCCACCACCACTTTTCCATAACTCAGTTCTCAAGCTTTGCTATTGCATTTGTTACATAAACCTTTCCAGAAATGTTCCTCCAGATGTTACTCCAGCAAGAGTAATTTTTGCCCATTAATTAAAACTTGGAAAACCTTAAATCTTTACTGTAAGCATGTAAAAATTAGCTTCAGCCTAACTTTTTCTGCTACGTCTTTGTTGTAGACATCTCTACCAGCCATACATAAGGTATGTATGCACATCTGGGTGTTTGATTTTTCTTTTTTTCCTCTTGGTAAAGTAAGCAATTTTTTGGCACTGTGGAGCTCTTTACTTTGAGGAGAGGGGAGGGGGAAAGGGAGGAAGAGGAGCACTAACCTGGACTTTCTCTGCTGTGTTTGGGAGAAGACTTGATATCCTCAGAGGGCTTGAACATAATTTTTAATTTGCTTCATTTGTGTTAGTCCATGCCAGTAGGGAGGATTAAAATTACAAGCATCACGACACTTCTAAGTATTCCAGGTTACTAGGCTTTCTCCTAAACCATGAAGCTGTTCATAATTCCCTTCTGCATTAAATTATGATTTATAATGCAGAATAGACTGCAGTAAATATTTTAGAAACTTAGCTTTTAAAAATGAGATGTTTAACTGCAGTATCTGAAACAGATTAAATAAATAAAGCTAACTGTGCTTGAAACAGAAAATGCGTTTAGAATACAATGTAGTATAATATACTTTCAGCGAAAGCCAGGTACTTCTGAAAAACAAAGTTTTGATATCTTTTTTCTATGTCTATTTTTATGTGAGCAGTTCATTATCACTTGTTTTTCCAAGGGTGTATAAACCATGTAATATACTCATTTTAGTCAATAATGTATTTTATTTTAATAATACTAAGATTTAATTATGAGGGGCTATGTAGATCTTACTTCTTTGAGCTTGGCTCACTTAAGTTATTCCACAGTAGTGTTCTTATAGTTTGCATGAAAATTACTTTTGTCAGGTAAGAAGTAGACTTTTTTAAGCTGCAAATTATATTCAAACTTTTAGGGTTAAACATGTGGAATTACAGTGTTACACTGTAAAATAATGTTTTCAAATGACTCTTAGATCCATTGCTGATTTTTGCTGATTGTATAGAGAATAGACTTTTTTTGGTGCAAGAAATATATAGCATTTCTTCTCATAGTTAAAACTAAGTATTTTTTACTGGTTTTGATAGCTTTTCTAAGCAGTATGGTGTAGTACAGTGTGTCTCCCTTTCTTTTCTTCATTCCCCAAGGTACAGAACAGCTGCTGTATAATCACGTGCCAGTGCTACATTCAGTTAGAAATTATGGTTCAGTCTTAAAGCAATTCAAATGTAAATTGAGAGGTGTGTCATCTTGTGAAAAACTTGTGTGTTCAATATGTGGTTCCTAAATTAATGTTAGAAGTAGGATGTTTCAAAAATACTTACCTGATCCCACTTGTACAATACTTTATCATTCGTTATACGTTTCTAGCAAGCACTGTTGTAGTGTTTCAAAGGAGACTCCTTCTGAAATCCTATTAAGCCATTACAATTGTCTTCCTTCAAACTCGCTTCTATGGTGATGCCCATGGAAAAATCAATAGTAATTGGGCAGCTGGTGCAACTGTTCCCAAAATCTTATTATTACCTTGTTCTACCTATGTCTTTATCCATCAAAGTGTTGGTAATAGGCCCATAGAAGTTTACTGTGCGTTGCTGAAGCAGAGAAGTGTGTTGTCTCTGACCAAGTTTATTAGAATATTTCCTTCAATTTTAGGTAGGTTGTGTAACCAATATTTTGGGGTTTTGTTTAAGCTGGAACTTTATTTTGGCAATAGTAGAATAGTCAATACAGTTTCTAATTTTGAATGAGATGGTTGGTGTTTGGAATTCTGAAATTATAGGGGATACAATTAGCAAACATTGCATTTAGTTTTTCCTGTATTCTTTGGTGTAAAAGGATATGATATTTGTGGTTATGATAAATGTTATGAGGTTATGGTAAAGGCTATGATACAGCCCTTCAGTTATTGTAGAACTTAAAAATTTAGTGAATAGGTCTGCCT
This sequence comes from Dromococcyx pavoninus, assembly GCA_033558185.1. NCBI lineage: Eukaryota > Metazoa > Chordata > Aves > Cuculiformes > Neomorphidae > Dromococcyx > Dromococcyx pavoninus. The sequence continues at coordinate 2,053,821 of JAUMJL010000098.1, forward strand.
ACCAAACAAATGTCTTGTCTTTGTCCTGTAAAATTATACTTGTCTCACTTTATTAAAATAAAATACTTGGAAAATTATCATTTTCATTATGTTAGTTTTATTCCACTATAATTTTGTAGTACAGCTCATTAAAAAATAGCCTAAGAATTTAAAATGCTGGGTTTATACAAACACAAAAGCAAGACTGGTAATATTGACACTGCATGTTACCCATGCAAGCCTGGGGAGCTGCTGAAACTGCTGTAGCAACCCCTGTATCCAACCTCCGGATCCTCTCCAGGTGCCTGAGATTGTGGACTAGCTGGATCTTCCATGCCCCTTCCCTGCCACCTGCTTCTCACCCATCAGGATGAAATGGCTTAGATGGAAGCACTCTGTGCTGGGTTAGGAATTGGCTGGATGGCCGAGCCCAGAGAGTGGTGGTGAATGGTGTCTCATCCAGTTGGCAGCCGGTCACTAGTGGTGTCCCTCAGGGATCGGTGTTGGGTCCGGTCCTGTTTAATATCTTTATAGATGATCTGGATGAGGGGATTGAGTCCATCATCAGCAAGTTTGCAGATGATACCAAGCTGGGAGGAAGGGTTGATCTGTTACAGGGTAGGATGGCCCTACGGAGGGACCTGGACAGACTGGAGACATGGGCCAATTCTAATGGGAATGATGTTTTATAAGTCCAAACATCGGGTACTTCATTTTGGACACAACAATCCCATGCATAGCTATAGACTGGGGACAGAGTGGCTGGAGAGTAGTGAGGCAGAAAAGGACCTGAGAGTGCTGGTTGACAGGAAGCTCAACATGAGCCAGCAATGTGCCCAGGTGGCCAAGAAGGCCAATGGCATTGTGGCCTGCATCAGGAATAGTGTGGCAAGCAGGACCAGAGAAGTTATCGTCCCCCTGTACATGGCACTGGTCAGGCCTCACCTTGAATACTGTGTACAGTTCTGGGCCCCCCAGTTTGGGAAAGATGTCAGGATGCTGGAGTGTGTCCAGAGGAGGGCAACGAAGATGGTGAAGGGGCTGGAGCACAAGCCCTACGAGGAGCGACTGAGGGAGTTGGGGCTGTTTAGTCTGAAGAAGAGGAGGCTCAGGGGAGACCTCATTGCTCTTTACAACTACCTAAAAGGAGGCTGTAGTCGGGCAGGGGTTGGTCTCTTCTCTCAGGTGATCAGTGACAGAACTAGAGGGCATGGATTCAAGCTTCGTCAGGGAAAGTTTAGACTTGATGTTAGGAAAAAGTTCTTCACTGAAAGGGTGATTGGCCATTGGAATGCGCTGCCCAGGGAGGTGGTGGAGTCGCCGACCCTGGAGGTGTTTAAGGGGAGACTGGATGAGGCACTGAGTGCCGTGGTTTAGATGATGGTGTTAGTGTTGGGTTATAGGTTGGACTCGATGATCTCGGAGGTCCTTTCCAACCTTATGATACTGTGATACTGTGAAATGCATGTATTACATGCCCTTCACCTTCAAAATCATGAAATGACAGATTGGAAGAGTGAACCAAGTTTCATTTCTGTGAATCACTGCCTAGTTCCAGTGGGCTTGTTAACTTACTGTCCTCTGAGAACACATAACGGGTTGGAAGCTCTTAATGGAAAAAAGAACCAACACAGAAAGAAAGCAGACCGAGCCCCTTTAAACTATTTTCAGACCCAGAAGTTTTTTACATCAGCTCATATTTTGTCCTTTTTCTCCTCCAGCTGGAACAGAGGCTGCTTTGGTGGTGGGTGTAGCTGGTCTGTTAGCTGAAAGATGAACTGAAGACTGCAAACAGGCAGATCTTGAATATTTTACAGCAGGGCACTGATGAGCCATGGCAGCTTAAGAAAGGCAGCAGCTGTCACATCTTTGTTTTTCGTGGACTTCCAAACATGCTGGGAGCCAACTGTTACAACCAGGGCACGGAGGCAGCTTTTCCTCTCTCTTTCTGTATTTCTACTGATGTGTTTAAAGGCTGTTCAAAAAAGAAGACTACGGCACAGCTTACCAGATTTCAGAGTCATGAAGGGCTAATGTCTGTCATAGTGTTAAAGGTTAAAGATCTTGTGGATGCTGTATGAAGGTGAAAGGCATTAGTACAGTTTATCATATCATGTATTTTAAGTAGTGAATTGTTTTCTGGATTACTTTTGACCCTGTCACTTCTCTTCTTGCATTCTTCCAGAGACTGGTTTCTACTATCACTTCAAATATAAGCTGTTTGCCTTCACCTGAAGGGCGTTCATGTGCTGTCCCCATTCAGTCATCTTCCGTTTTATTTTGATAGTGTGATAATTACAGTTACATTAGTCGTTTGCTAAATTTTCAGTACCTCTATGCTGATTCTTGGTTTTACAGGGAGTTCCATTTGTATCTGTTCAAAGCCACGTTATTGCTCTGTTTCATACTTCTTCAAATTTTCCCTTTCCTTTAACTAAGAATTTTTTCATTTGGACAGTGGTCCTATTATGCAGACAAGTATTTTACTCTTTTTATTTTGTTCACCTTTCTGTATCATGTCTGTATCATATATAATCCTTTATTGCGCACACAGCATGTAAGCTTTTTTATGGAAGCTGATTCGTTCTGTGACTTATGCAGTACATGCTGCATATTCCCAAAATTCCCGGATGTTATGATAATATACATAATAGCTCAACCAATGTGCCTACATCTTTTATATTATTAGTTTTTGAAGACTGTACTATAGTGTAATATATCTGTACTCCATCAAAAATAAATAAATTGTGCAACAGAGTTAATGGAATTCATGATTTTTGTCTTTTTGGCACTGCAATAAGTTGAGCATTATAGTTCTCCAAAACAAGGGTTGCCTCACCAAGATTTTTAAAAAGGGGGCTACCAGTGCCACCACTCCCCTCCTCAAATGGCCCTGACAGCACTGATGAGATTATGATAGATCACAAGGCAGGGACTAGAGGAGCAAAGTCCTTCCCGCTGTAAGGACTATCAGGCTTGTTGACCACCTGAGGAACCTGAACATACATAAATCTGTGGGACCTGATGAGATGCATCCCCCAGTGAGGGAACTGGCTGATGTGGTTGCCAGGCCTCTCTCTGTGAAATTTGAAAAGTCATGACAGTCAGGTGAAGACCCTTGTGACTGGAAAAAGAGAAACATTATGTGCATTTTAAAATAAAGGTAGAATGGAGGTGCTGGGAATTACTGACATGTCAGCCTGACTTCTGTGCCTGGGAAGCTCATGGAACAGATCCTCCTAGAAGCTAAGACACATGGAGGACAGGGACGGAATTCAGGACAGCCAGCATGGCTTCAGCAAGGGCAAGTCCTGCCTGACCAACCTGGTGGCCTTGTATAATGGAGTGACTACAGCAGTGGACAAGGGAAGAGCTATGGATGTCAGCTGTGTAGACTTCTGTAAGACCTTTGCAGTCCCCCACAACATCCTTCTCCCCAAGTTGGAGAGGAAAGGATTTGATGAGTGGACTATTTGGTGGGTCAGAAATTGATCAGATGTTTGCATCCAGAGGGTAGTGGTGAACAGCTCAATGTCCAGGTGGAGATCTGTGACAAGTGGCGTCCCTCAGAGGTTCATACTTTTCACTGTAGGGGGCTAGACTAGACCTTTAAAGGTCCCTTCCAACCCAGCCATTCTATGATTCTGTGATGAAAGTGGTCTTTTCCCTCCCATTCACAAAATGACCTCTCAGAGAAACTGCAGAGAGGAGACAGTGCAAGACTTGTGCTGGTAGGATCTTGTGCAGAATGGGATCTGAGCAAAGCTCTAGGAAGACTGGGATGCAATGTAACACTTAAGTTCACAGCAGAAGCTGAAAACGGCTCGTGAGCAGACGAGTCTGGGAGAACAAAAATATCTCACTGCATCTCTTCCTGAGGTTTCCCCAAATCCTTTTCACGTGAATTGCATCCACATTGGACTTTCTGCAGCTCTAGATGCCTGTGGTTTTAGTTCTAAGGCTGTCTGGGCACCAGTAACTGTGCTGGAAATCCAATGTAGAAACAAAAGTTTTGAGATACTCCTGACAAGTTGAATATAAGGTACTGGGCACAAAGCTGCTTCTGGCCTGCCTGATTGTTTGTGCCCAGCATAATCAATCTCAGTTTCCTAATCTGCTGTGCTTGGTTTATTTGGATCCCAGCGTGTGCATGGAGTGGTCTGGATTGGATGACTCATGCACAAAAGAGAACTCCTAGAGGGTTCACTCTGCTACCAGATGCAGCCTGGTGCTGAGTCCTCTGTCTGCCCTCTGACATAAACCAGCACGTGCTCTTTCCGACTGCACAACCTGATAAGCTCCTCTCTCACTAGCAGATATGCTCTATCTGCCTGGTCTTTATGCAACTCAATCTGCTGGTCCCTTCCATCCGAATAAAGGTGAGAGGCTGGGGAGCATAGTAGTTGGAAAGCACTTTGAAGTACTTGTCAGGTGCAGGTGGTTTGTGCCAGTATCACGCCTGGTGAACCCATTTATTGTTGATAGTGTAATTTTAAAAATGGGGTTAGGTTTTCTAAAGAGTCTGCTTAGCAAAACTGTTAAGATGGGATCGTGGTAACTCGTGTTCACAAGCATTTGGCTTACTGGCACTGAAAGGTGCTGTTTACACCCACCTACACAAGCACAGGTGATTCAAACACAGTTTCACATGATCTTCTTTAAGTAAAAGTTTGTGATGTCTGCTTTCTTGTATGCTTTTGAATAATTTTACCTCCTTGTTTAAGAATTTTGCTGTGGTTCTACCATGTTTTGAAATCACTTCTAATTTCTAATTTCTCATTCATAGAAATTCAGTATTCATCCCTGTCTTCTAATTCAGGTGGATATTGACTTTTTTTCTTTTCCATATGTTCAATGAGTATAGGTAGGGAAAAGGTTTGCGTAAGTAGATGGCACAATTTGTCAGGGAACTAATCTGTGAAGAATTGGAAATATGTTTGTATTTGCCTAGAAGGACTTCAGCAATTCAGGAGCAGAATTTACAGGGCCTATGTACTTCTTCACGTGCTTGCTTACACTGTTTTACAGAGTGTTTTACAGAATAATTGAAATATCATTTGTCTTTTTAGGCTGTGAAGCATGTTACAGAACTGTACAAGTGGATGAAGGGAAAAGAAAAAAGTGCCATTGATAGCTAGGATAGCAACATGGGAAATACAACCACCAAATTCCGCAAAGCTCTTATAAATGGAGATGAGAACCTGGCCTGCCAAATCTATGAGAGCAACCCTCAACTAAAAGAAACTCTCGACCCAAACACTTCTTACGGAGAAACGTACCAGCACAATACTCCGCTTCATTATGCTGCTAGGCATGGAATGAACCGTATACTGGGGTGAGTATGATTTGGAGTTTTGCTTAGATGTGAATAACTGACCTAAGAAATGCAAGAGCGTCGACTTGGTTATAAATACCTTATGTGTGTGCATGTATATGTACGCATATGTGTGTGTTGTAGACACAGAATTTGTAATATGTTCAGGTACAAATAGAAATCATGCAAATTAGTCTATAATCACAGGCTGGTATAAAATTTTGAATATTTTTCTTACTATCTTTGTTCCTTCCTTATGACATCCATTTTGGACAGATTTAGCTTGCTCCCAGAAGACTCTTAAACCATGATTCTTTGGAAATAGTGACTGTTCCACCATTCTTGATGGGTTTTCCTCTCTTAAAAAAATCTATTTGTAAAGCTGTACCTAATGGATAACACACTGATTGTATCTACTTCCAGGTGGCACAATATATGTTTATTGTGTTGTTCAGGCAGCTTTTACTTTTCACTTTGGATAATAAAAGCAAATATTAATGTCTTGATAATGAGTAAGTTTATTATTGCCACAGTCAACATGTACAGCAGTCCCTAATGTTAGCTGCTTCCATTTTTCTGTATTTTTGTCAATGCTTTAAGATTAATTAAAAATTAACATCTTACCCATGTCCAGACATTGCAGGTACAAGCTGTTCTGGTCTGGTGTTTTGTGCAGCTAGTACTGAGTAGACATTGCGAAACCTCTTCAGTAGATAGTAGGTTAGAGAGAATGTCATAAATATCCTCTTGCTTATATTAGGAAACAGAATGGGAAGATATACTGAAATGTATTATTGTTAATATTCTTTTTGTTTCAGTATTTATATCTACCGATGGGCCTGTGGTATCCATATGGTTTATTATGTCCCCGTATGCTGTAACTTTACTAGCCATATGGCCTCCCACCATACATTTTTTCTGCATGTTTTAGGTTCACATAACATTTTTTTAAACTTTATAACTTCTCATTTATCTTGATTTTTTTAAGCATTTTTCTCTTCCCCCGATGCATTCTGTTTTTCTTGATTTCATTTCACTGCTGAATTTGGTTATTTGTTTCTTAACATCCTCAAACTTTCCCCCATTCCTGAGTCTTGAATTATAGGAAAAATTCAGGTAAACTTAAAATAGCATCCAGTTTTTATTTATGGTTTTTGTGTGATTTTTTTCTCTGAGATTTTCAGGTTATTTCTCTCAAGAAAATGTCTCATAAGAAAATCTAGCCTCATTGAAACAAGAAGGACACAAAATTTTTTGTATACGTGGAAAGAAATGGAGTTATAATTACTGATTTGTAAGCAGTCCACTAGTTAATTCGTATTGCACCGTTATGATGAGATCCCAAACAATTGCATTGTGTTAAAAAGAAAAATACTTTAGAAATCACATTCTACTACTTGCTCCATGAGACCTTCCACATTTAAGTCTTATAGGACAACTCAGTTTTATATTGCATATATTGCAAACAGAAAATCAAAAGAATCGTTTTTTGTAGTTTGAGTCCAAGATTTGCAATACATTTCTTGCCAGTAAGCATAGTGCAGGTGCTATTCTTTGCTAGAGTCTGCTTCTGAAAAACCTGGAATGTTAGAAACTGTTGCTAGGAGTAATGTGCTGAGGCTTTTTCTCTATTTACCTTTTCTACTCTCTTTCTTAGGGCTGTGTTTAGAAGTCCCCCCTAAGACATGCTGCACAAAGATTTAGCCTTTTTATCTAAACAAAGTAGTAAGAGTGAATAAGTGTCAGACTTACAGTGTGCCTGTTTGCAAAGTTGATAGTAGAAAGGGCGCAAGTGATTTCCAGTTGAACATTTTGATACAGAAAGTCATGGGTATGGTAAAGATTAAATAAGTTGAATATGTAAATGAATGCATTGATGAAGTGAAGTAGCTAAAAATAATTTAATTTTAATCTGTTTGTATTTTGAGAGAGTTACAAACATGGGATGTCCATAATACTGTAATATTTTAATATTATAGTATTAATATTTTATTTATATTTATCACTTCATTAGTTTTTTAAATATTTGAGAATCCATAGCTACGCTAACTTGCAATTCAAACTCTAGGTGTTGCTTTTATGTGTACCATGTTGTTAAATTTTTCTTTGTAGGCTGAGATTTGTATGATTGTAGGTGGATATGAACTGACATGTGTTATACGACTCACTGTGTGAAATTTTCTCAGAATAGTGTGGTGGTTGTCAGTACACCTTTTGCATAACAGAATACATGGAGAGGGATATTCTGGGATTTTTAGAAATAATCTGGCAATGCTGTTACCAAATACTGAGGCAAAGGGACAAGCTCTCTGTTGCCAGTGTGCGATTGTCCAGGGCCACAAGGAAAGCACAGCACAGTGAAAGGGGGTTGGGGACATCCTGATATAGTGATCACGGAAGTGAAGAAACAAGAAACTGGAGAAGAGGTGAAAGGGTCATGTAGCAAAACTCCTGACCTGGACAAACATTGTACTATCTAGTGTGAAGTTGGCAGAAACCTAAGCCATCGAAACTTTCTGAATGATTTTAAACTGCCCTGTTGTTCTACAGCAGGTGTCTGAGTCACCTTTCATCCAGCATTTCCAGCCCAGAAACTGAATTTGGCATATAATTCAGCTGTAAAAATTAGAAAACCTGCTGTTAATTTATTTTCTTTCCACAAGATTCAGTAAGAATGTGTTAAAATACTGGAATTATTTCTCTGATAATTTTTCATGAGTATCATAGAAAGCTTTGGTCTGCTAGAAACATTGCATTAAAAAAGTAAAATAGTTCAACGTTCCACTAATATATAACTTTTGCTTAGTCTGCAGGCCTGAATAATGTTTACCTGACAGACTGGTTTGTTTTAACAGAGCATTTAATGTTTAAAAGGAAAAAATTGCTGGTCACAGCACAAACAAGAATTTTCAAAGCACTACTTGAAGTTGCCAGAAATTATTACATAGCACTCAGCAGTTCCCTGTTACTGACAGCTATCTCATTTTATCTGTCCAGTTAGTGGGGTTACATAGCTCGAGTTTGGGTGAGGTTGTGTGCTTTAGGACTGATTGCCAGGAGCACAGGGGATCCCAGAGTTAGAGTAGCAGCGGGATCCTGGTAAGCTCATCAGAGGGAGCAGCCCCCTGCTCCAGTGCTGTCACAGGAGAGGCTTCCACCCAGTGTCCTGGTTGTTAGTTTTGAGAGCTTTGCACAACATACACATCAAAAGCATTTACATGATTCCCCATGAATGAAGGTCTTCACAGAAGATTCCTATTGAAGAGGATAATTTGAATTTCATACATTAAATGGGTATAAAGATGTTATAGAGAAATACAGACAGGAAATTTGTTTTCCTTACGTAATGCAGTCTTCAGATGATCAAGCACTTCCGATGCCCTCAGGCTTTTTCTTGCCTAATCCCAAGATGCATTTGAGACTAACTGCTCCATTCCAGAGAATTGTTATCACTGTGGAAAGTTACTCCCTAGGGCCTGGCTGTTGGAGAACCACGCCTGAAATGCAGCAAGAGAAAAGGCTTTTCCAGAAGGTGGCTGAGATGGAGTGGCTGGAAGTCACAAGGATGCTAGCTGTGGTTGAAAGGAAAAAAACTGTCTTAGATAAACTGTCATTTTGCAATATATGTTGTGGCATGACTTTCAGTGCCGTAGCTTTGCCGGGAAGGTTTTTGGATCAATGACAGATTTCCCTCATTGTGTGCTTCATACAGCTATCTATGTCTGAGCACTTTGAGAGTTTGCAAGCCACAAGTGGATTTTTTTGTAGCAGTTACACGTGGTCCTGGGCTGAAGAGAGGGGAGAAGGAAGAGGAGATTGGGGACAGACATGGGACTTTGGGGAGACAGGCCAAGTTTGTGAAGCTAATTTTTTTCTATAACAGAAGAAACAAAGATTGCCAGTTACAGAAGATTCTGGAAACTGCAGTGAATGCTGAAACTGGGAAAAAAAGCTACACTCAACTGCTGAAAAATACCTGGGTTTTGGTCCTGTAAGAGCCTCTTCAGATTAGTTATTTTAGATGGTTATGAGGCTTGATCACTTACTAAATGGTTTGGAATACGAAGTATTGAAGAGCGTTTTTGATTTGATGTAGAATAATAATATATGAAGAACATGATCCGAGCAGGATTTGTGGGAATGTTTATAAAGAAACAAGAGGACCAAGTGAATTGAAATGCCCCTGACTTCAGTAGAGGACCATGTGACTGCATGGTGGAAAATAGTTGTTTTCATAAATAGCCAGTCTGAAGAGCAGTTGAGAACATGGAGGAGTGATAAAATTAAGAAGCTTTTAAAGTTAAGCAAGTTCTAACTGTGACTGAATCCCCACTGGAGAAAACTCTCAAAGACAGAAAACAATGGAGACACTTAGAGGAAAAGCCGTAGACATGGAGCAGCAGCAGTAGCGTTTATTAGATTTCTGTAACGCTCTCACCCACTTGAGCACTGCTTCTGAAGTATAGCTAGGGCAGGCTGAAAAACTCCAGCCTTTAACTGACTTACTGCCTTGCGTTTTTCACCCTGAAGCTTAATATCAGTTCTCACTAACTAGATGGGTGGCTTCCCAAGGTGGCTTCTCTGGTGCTCCTCATGACTTCCTCACAAAATAGAAAACAGTGGGTAGGCTGTGTCTTAATAGTCATCTGACCTACAAGCAAAGCTGAAATGCCAGTAAGCTGTTATGTTTTCAGCTCTTAAAACTAACCTTATTCTAGCTGATTTCTGATTAATAAGCTTAATAGGTTGGATATATGTGATGCCTACGGAGTTCATTGGTCACTATATGGCCTTGCCCTCCAGGTACAGGTACCACTGTTGAGTGTGTTGAGTTACTGCTGCTTCTTGCTGCTGGGTTTTTCTGCATCCTGAAGAAGAGCGGAATCCTTAGGTTACAGTGCTCTTCTCTGCACAAATTTAGACACTGTTTAAATGCTCTTACTTAGAACAATCATCTATTCCCAATATTGTTCTTATTTTCCTTTCCTTGGAAATCAAATACTGCAGAATAAGATCGCTTCGTTAGTGACTGGTGGTGAGATAAGATATATTAATGCAGTACACTATTAAAGATTTCTTATTCTGTGTTGTCTGTTCTCCTTAGTAGAAACCTGGTGAGCATTTTACCACAGGCAAAGTAAAATTATATTTGGGTTGTAGAGGAAGACAGCTTTGGTCCTCACCAGCCAGGATGATTTAATCTTTATTTCAACTGATATTGTTGCCAGGTAGAGTTTGTGACTCTGTCGCGTTGATTGCTAACTGCTGAATCATGGTGTCAGATGGCTTAACTTCACCCTGGGGTTAGAGGCACATGTGTCTTCCTTATCAGAGAAATCTGTTGGCTCAGTAGTTACCGGAATAATGACTGAGACACTTACAGTTTCTGATAAACAGAAGTAAATTTATCAGAAATAAATAAGTTTTATAGCTAAATGCAATATCCAGCTAAAATATTCAGTGATATTGTATATAAACCCAGTTTTCCTTTCGGCCAAAATATAGACCATGGATGGTTTGATTTTTAAATTTGTGATTTTTTTTCAATTTAAATGTCATAAAATTACTTTTTTGAGGAGACATTTAAAGAAAATAAAAATTAGCGTCACTGAAGATCAAGCAACATACAGATTGAAAGGATTTTTCTGGAGAGAGGTGTAGAGGAAGATGAGATAATGTCTGTAATACATTTGTAGTTTTTAAGAAATACAATAGAAATTATGAAAAGCCTTTTAGTATTTGCTGTGTAATTTCATCATGATTGCTAAATAAGTAATATCAACACTAGATGTCATGCACCATTAGGTGATTTACAAGTTGATATGTGGATAGTGGTGCCTGCATGGAAAAACAAAGCAATGTGTTTAAGTGGTGAAGATGAACCCACTTGTTGGTAGTTTCATGCTCATTATTTCACCCAACATTTATTTGAAACCAGTCTAAAAGCAATAGTCTCACAGTTAGCCAAGAAGAGAATTCATTGTGGATAGTCTTTTCAAAAAAAAAAAATGTGTTCAAAGGAGGCATTTGGAGAGAAGTCTGGAAGTATGACACCTAAGTTGAAGAACTGGTTCTAGATGGAAAGAGATATATGAAAGGAAGGGCCAGAGGCAGAGATAAAAATTACATAGATTTTGCATCATATAAAAGACATCCAGTCACAAATGTTGCTGGTAAGCAGCCAGCTCCAGTGGGAGCCACTTCTAATTTGGCACTCTAGCTCTTTTTCTTCTGAAATTTCACTCAAAATATTGAAATAAAAGCTGGAAGTGGCATGTGGTCGTGGAAACAATGTTCCTGGCTGTCTAAGGGAAGGCCAAGCACAAGTCACTCATAAATACAATAGTTTTCTGCTTAAGGATAACCTTAGCATGATGTTACTACCTTTTTGCTTCAGGAATGGTTTAAACCTGTGTTTTGGTATCCCTGTTCTTCCTAACAGGTGTAGGAACCATTTGTAAGGAGATATTTTTTGGCCCACAGTACAAAAACATAAAGATTAACCCAGTTTTGTCTTTGTCACTTTTCATGTATGCTGCCTTTGACTCTGTGCTCCACAATGCAATTGTAGCCCTTTGCCACTCCTGCCCACTATCCCTTTTGTTCTTCTGTATTGTACCAAGCCAAGGATTGCTATCTATCTACAAAAGTTCATACTTAATCATGTTAGCTAATGCAAAACCACTAAACAAAAGAAACTTTCCAGCCTTTCTTAGGTGTCTTTAAGTGATGGGCTACTACGTTAACATGGATCAGTCCAGCATTTGAACTCAGACCTAGGTGCTGACCTATCTTTAGTCCCTTCAATAGTCTTTTGGAAACAAGCAATTTGGGGAAACCATAGGTAAAATTAGCAATACAGTGAAGAGAATTGTAGGGCTTTTTAGAGCCAGTTTGGGAGGGAGTGAAGACAGAACTTATGTTGTAGGCAGTATTTTTGTTCTGAACAATACTTTTAAGTCTGTAAGTGAAACAGGCCCAGAAGAGCATATATTGACAGAGTCAAAGGTTTCCACATGAACCTGAGAGCACACTGAGTAAAAGACACGATTCATGTGCGTCTTAATGTGGACTGGGTTCTCAGATTGGTGGTTTTCTCTGAAAATCTGCAGAAATGTTTGAGTACTCAGGAAATAAATTTAACCCATTTTGTCAGATGTACCATATTTGATGAGAGTCATATGAATGGGAACAAGGGAGAGGCATTTCTGTTTGAGAAGAATACAAAATTGGAGGCCAGAGTGGCGTACTTGACATAAGGAATCTTGAAATGTCTGTGAAGACTTCAAGTCTTGGAAGGAAGAATTAGCTGTTCCCAGACTTCCATCAGTAGTAGAGATGGTGTCATTGACAGCCTCTCCTTTGATGTTAGCCCAGATTACCCCTGGTATAGCCTTGCTCCTTACTTTGGCAGGATATTACTAATGTTTATGGGAATTCTGGTAGTGTTAATAACAGTTCTTAGGCAAGAGGCCAGTTGAGTTTAAGAGTTATAAAAAGTCAGGATAACAGTCTGTATTTTTTCTTTGATAGATGGTTAATCATCTGTCTACAGATTCATTATCTTAGAATAGATACAGTCACTGTCTCCTGCCCAGGTTTTTACTGCGCACAGGAGATTTCTGGGCTGTAGGAGAAGCTTAAGAATCTTAATGAAACAGAGAAGAAACTGTATGTACTAATAAAGAATTTTCTAGCACTATATAACGAATTAAAATTCAGTAATTACTTTTACTAGATGCGGCTTTCAACATCAGGCAAATAGTACTTTTCACAAAATAATTTAAACCAGCTTATACTTCTGTACAGCTGTCAGTAATGATTAAAAATATTTCTTCAAGTGCTTGCTTGTATGCTGTAGTCGTTTAGTACATTTAGGGGGAAAGGTAGTTTGAGTTAATGAAATAACCATGATTATTCAAGGTTTTAATGCGTCAGTATTGGCCTACTGTCTTGGAAGCTAAATGATTCGGTTATTGTACAAATTAATTCATTGCATATGGAGTTTAAATTACTTGGTAACAGGGCTTGGCTCTTCTGTATGTTTTTGTAACTCATGGCTTTCCTGTATTTTTCTTAACTCAGAAAGCTGTGAGGTTTAGGTTTATGCCTGCACTTGAGTTCGTAGTCAAACTTTTTAAATCAAGAGCTGGACTTACAGCTCTTATGAAAGGGGACCATGTGCAGATTAATTTACTTTGTTGCTGCAGCTCACATTTTTTTATTACCTTACTTGTATTTGGGCAACAGTGCAATTTCCTGTGTAGTTTATATAGCATATGTGAGTGCTTTGCATTCAAAATCAGTGAGTCTTTCAGTAAATTTAGACTTGCTTTAGTCTCCAGCTGTCAAATCTACCTTTATAATTTCATTTTGCACCAGTTTCTGTTTTGCCTTAATTTTTTCTATAGATAAGTACATTTTCATGTTTTTGTGCATATGTATAGATACGTAAGTATACATACATATAGCTATAAATATATAGGTTTTATTTATAGAGTCAAAAAGACTGCAGATATGGTGCTTTTCATATCCCAAACATGAAAGGATTTATTAAAATCTGAAGAAATGGTTGTGTTGATGTGAGTTTCCCAGAGTGAGGGAATGTACCAGTTGTTTATTATTCAAGTTCACAGCCTTGTGATCTTCAGTCTCTTGCTGCCTTTCTGCAAATTCAGATAGTAGTAGGTGTGAATGTTGCAGCCCTTTCTTTTTTGTCACTTTTTTTGTCACTTTTTTCATGTTTTTATCACCTCAGGTTTGGATTTTGCGAAGAGCTACAGCTTGAAGCAAAAACTGCAACTAGATAAACGTCTGTCTGCCTTGTGGTTAAGTGGCATTTCCCACAGGCAATGCATATTTTCACTCTATTGGTACATTTTGAGGCAAAGTTTAGCTTTTTATACCTCTGAAGTTGTGAGCCAAATTGCAGGGGTCTATAGCACTGCTCTGTGAAAGTGCTATAGACCAAAACAGTGCACCAAATACCACTGGTAAAAATGAAGCCCTGTGGAATAATGAATTTGTGATGTAAGAAGTATTACTTTGTCCTTTTTTTTTGGACATTAGTCATCTTTGAACTTTTAAGTCGTGGGTTCAGGTGGGCTTTTCAGCATTGGCTTGACCTCCTGTTAGACTGAAGAGCTGATCCTTTGACCTTGGGAAGAGGTTAAGAGGAGAAAAGGGAGGAATACTGTGGCACTTTTGAAGCCCATTCATGTGTCCAGAATGAGGTGGTGGTTGGCTTTGGCAGCTCTGGTGTCCATCACACCCATTTATCAGACACAGAAATTGAGCAACAAGCAAGGAGAACAAGTAATCAAAGCTAGTTTTTCCCCAAGCCCAACTGTGTTTTTGCAAATGCCACAAAATTGTTGTTGAAAATTTGCATATAGTTCTTACTGAAGTTTTCAACGTATTTAAAGACAGTTGGACAATTTCTTAGCAGGTAACTTTGACAGAAGGGCAAATGTTGAGCTTTGGCAAAGGAATAGCATTCTAGGAAGGGTTTTTGGATTTAGCTCCTGAAAAAAGAAAATCTGTTGATACTTCTTGCTACAGGAGTTGAAAATCTACCTTGCAGATAGACTTATTTGAGTAGAGATATTCTTTGTGTTATGAAGAGATAGTAAAACAGTACAATGACACTTTAAAATATTTAAATCCGTTGTAAAGCTTTTAATTGTTTGGTTAATAAGAAAAGTGCCTTTCTATTTGTTTGAGAATTGAGAACCGGCAAGCAGGCAGAATATAAGCACTTGCCATTTTAGATTAGGATACACATAACTTTTTAAAAATGAGAGGTTTGGGGTTTTTTTCCCCCAAGAGCTTAGTTTTATGGTGGAAAAAATTTATACTAATAGTTGATCACTACTAAAGATACCTTTAAACCTTTTAAACTACTGTTTCACCCTTTAAAGATAAATTTTGGGTTTAAAAAGAGGTACTGGTTTGACAGGCTTCAAATTCTACTTTCATGCACAGAGTTTCAGCCTAGGGCAGAACCATCTCATAACTCTTAAGAATAAGGTGAAATATCCACTTTGAGCTATGCGAGAGCATTTGTATCATTCAGCACTTACCTCTTATACAAGGGTTCTGTAAACCTTTGTAAATCTTAGTAATGGAAAACTAATAGGTTGCAACAGTCAAACAGGGATGAAATCCCCATAGCCTGGGATTATTAAAGAGAATTTTGGCAGAGCTGTTCAGAAAAATTTAGTAAGCTTTTTTAAAAATTAAGGGAGAGGGATGAATATAGGCGGAATGGTCTCTTTAACTGATATTATTTGGTTAACCTTGCTATGATGTTAGCAGAGTTTATGAATAATTTTATTTGTGTGTAAAATACTATTTTATAAAAAAAAAGTGTCTGATTCATGGCTTTTATGGGTGACTACAAAAATATTGTGCTATCCTGAAATCAGCTGCACGATAACCTGATTCAGGAATGAATCACAGGCTTTGAAATACAGCAGCATGGAATTCCAGAGGTGATAAAGAGCTAAATATTGAAAACATAAATGTACATCATGATCTTATCAAGCCTAGAAGGTAATGATTACATAGCTGAAGATACTAGAGAAACTTATCTGGCTTGGGAGGAGATTAAGGTCTTCTCACAATTAAAATACTCAAGCCCTCGTTCAGTGTAATGTGGAAACCACAGGCAGTTATTCCCTGGATTTTAAAGTAAGATTTTACTTTGATTTAGAGAAGTTGCGGGGATCAGTACCTTAAACATAAAGCAACTCAAAGTGGGAGGAAAAGATGTGGTTAACGAATACTCAAAGGACTCTCCTGACATTCAAAGTATGCAGGTCTAATTAATGCAGCCATCTAGCACTTTGTGCAAACTTTGAATTAGAGTTCAGGCACTTGATGTGAAAGGCAAAGTCCACCCTCTTTGCAATACTGATCGGCTTCTGCTAGCTTTGTACCATGAGTTTGGTGCTTTGCCTTTGTGCCGGTTGAATTCTTTAATCTCGACGTTTCCTCAGTTGTGTGTCCTCAGTGATCCCTGCTAAATGCTTCTGCACAGGAGCTGGTACATTCGCTACCATACTGCAGTTTACGGTAGTGATTGTAGAACAGATCTGGGCCTCTTCTTTATCACACTTTCTTCTCTAGTCATTGCACAGCTGATTTGAAGGTAACAGATGTCTGCTGTGTTTTGCAAACTTTGTATTACAGACTTCAGGTAAAACTAGCTAGGCCTAGTGACTTGAACATCAGTGTTACCTAGTTTTAAAAACTACTGAAAAAGGAAGTCTTTTAAAGTATGTGCTCTTATCTCTTTGTTTTCTTAAGGAAGATGCAAGTTTGGAGATGGAACATTAGGAGACATATGGATAGTAAATGTCATGGGTAGGGGGAGGTGAAATAATTTTTTTTTTAAAATACATTTTATTTAATCTTGACTTAAGGACTCAACTGAAAAATTAACGTTACATTTTTCTGTTTGCACTGCAGCTTGTAAATGCATTGAAGGTTAAGTTGGGGTGATCTTTGCTTTAATTAAAAATTTATCAAAAGAAATTGTGAAATGGAGTTAACAGAAGAAAAGATACTGGTGCATCATAGGGCAGATTTTGTTGCAAAAGTAGAGAAACTCAGATTTAGTGAGTCTCTGAAGTTATATGTCACAGAGACCAAGGTGACTTAGATTTAGCCTTGTATTTTCTATATCCAGGTTTTGTAGTGGGTACCTGCAAAACCTTGAACCTAAGGCATCTGGCACTCTCACGTCTAAATGCCTCTACAGAATTCATCTCCTTGTCCCTCAATGAGTTATCTTGTCCTTCCTTCCCTCCTTCCTTCTTTCCCTCCTTATCTCCCTCCTCCCTCCTTGCTCTCTCTTCTCTCTGCTTCCCTCCCTTCTGTCTTTCTGTTCTTTCCTGCTCTCCCTTTCCTCCTTTCTGTCTCTAGTTTCTTACTATATAAAGCTAATTCAAACAAGCATGTATATTTTGGGTAGTGTTTGATGTTGGTTAGTCTTATCGTTTCATTTAATGGGCTGTGAAGAGTTTTGCCTGTGTTGCTAAATCCCTTTCCTCTGAAAACGCAAAAAACTCAAGCAAACAAAATGTGCTCGCACTTTTTTGACAACATCTTTAATCTCAAATTTGGCATGTTCATATTTGCTAACAAATATGTCTATCATGTCAGCTATCATGGAATGAAAGAGAGATTTCCCTAAGGAACACTTTTGTTGCCAAAATAGGGCAACATACAGGAGACTGTTTGGTTTTGGTTTTTTTTCCTCTGAGTATTATACTCTGTTACCACTTATTTAAAAGAACGGTTGTCACAGTTCAGCCCCCTCCACACCAGGTCAGCAGCTGAATGCTAGCAGTTGTGCTCCCAATCTCCGCCACCGAGGGAAAGGGGAAAGAGAAATGACAGAGAGAGACTTGTGGGTTGGGAACTAGACCTAAAACAGCTTTAATGAAACAGTAATAATAATTAAAAATTAATAAGAAAAATTTCTAAATGGATACAAAAAATGTGTGAAAGTTCTCCCCCCACATCCCCCAATGACTACATCACCACTGCTGATGCAGACATGGGGAAAGGTCCCTATCTGTACTCAGCGGAAGATGGGAGCTGGACTCAGGAACTGGTTTTGGGACGCATGGATGCAGGATCAGGGCAAAAGGACAGACGAGGTCCCTCTAAGATGCCAGCCATTGAAGGAGAGAGCTCAGCCCTCACAATCCCTCATTTTCATACTACATATGACATACGTCAGATGGAATACTCTGTTAGTCATTTTTGGGTAACCTGTCCTGTCAGCCCCTCCCTACAGGTGCGATGCTTTTTCGCTTTTACATAGAGCATTCTGCCAACTTAAAACTAACCTCAGTATTCATAGAAATAAATATAAGCAGTGATCTTTTTGTATACCAGTGCCCCATTATTTTGGGGCATGAATTTTAAGCATTATCACTTCTAAAGACAAACAGTGTCTGAAAACATGTGGTTAACTTTCCAAAAACAAAGTTACTTAAATGAGGCTTAGTTGAAAAGTTAGAAAATTAATTCTGCTTTAACTTAAACCAGAAAAACAGTATTTTAGTTATAAGTTTCTTTTGAAACTCAAACTGTTCAGAGATTTTCAGTGGGAAACAGAAACTTGACTGAATGGCTGTCATCAAGACATCCTTCTACCACAGGACCCTATCAACTGTGTCTAAATTTTTCTACTGAAATACTTGTCCAGTCTATTTTCAATAATTTCCAAAAGGGAAATTCCACAGCCACCCTGTATATCCTCTTCCTTTGTTAATAAAATAGTTTCAGGATTAATCTTTGTCCTGAACAAGCATGGGAGAACTCCAAGAGAAAGGGCTACCATGTAGCATCTGATGGGGTGTATTCAGGGACAAGGGAAAGAGGAGGTGGCATTTAGACTTGTAACCATAGCATAGGACAGTAACTAAGATAAATAACGTTTTGTACTCTTAGTATGGTCACCAAGTTCTCCTGCTTTTCTCTGATCACCCAGAGCAATATTGTCTGCTTTTGCATTTAGGCAGTGTCTACCTTCAGGTGTCTCAGCTGCCTGTTTAAACTGAAAGTGATTGCACCTGGTTTTAATTAGTCTTGGGGTGAGGGCAGGGAGGATGGACGCTGGTCTGCTGTATTGTCTTGAAGAGGATTCTAAAATAACTGTTTTTTTAATACCTGAAAACTGTTGGGAGTTGGAGAACAACCTGAAGAGGCAATGAACAGTGACTTCTGCTGGTTTTATGTATAAGGGCGCTTGTGGCAACAAGTGCAAACATTTCCACAGTCACTTCTTGAACCTTTGTGCCGTGCTTCTTACCTAGCCTGATATTAATTCTCTGGGAACTGTCCCTACCTTCATGTGGAGTTCTTTCACCATTCCTGTCTCTCTGATCCCAGTCCTACAGAGACTTTCTGCCCTGTCATTTCCTACCATTCACCCTCCCTTAAGAAAATATAAAATGCATTATTTTAGTTTACCTCAGAAGCCTGGAGCAAGTTTGGCTTCATTGGGCTTGAAAGATATGTCTCAGTTCTTCCATTTCAGAATTGTATTCTGACTACTGTAATTCCTTCCTGGCAGGATGCAGCAGAGAGCTGCATTGTCTCATGAGCTGTCAGGAATCAGATTTGTGATTCCAGGAATCAGTCTGTCATTTCGCTTTCATTCCTCAGCTGATCCTTTTTGCCAGTATAGTTTGTTGTCTACTTTGAACTGCCTCAAAGCATTCAAGAGAAGACTTTAACTCTAGCCGTCCTCTGTCATCTGCATAGGTGAGGGTTTACATTATGTTGCATTTCCGTATATTCTAGTTTAAGAAAGAAAATAAGAGTCTTTCCTCAATGCATGCAGTGCTAGCAGGAAAAGTATTTCATGTGTTTTCAAGAAGTATTAACTACTGCCTGGACATCTGACTGAAGGTATGGGAAAGGAGAATAAATTTTTAAGAAATCACTGTAGCATTTTCAAACTACCAAATGCCCTACTATTCAGGACACAGACTAGAAGAAAGAAAATATCTGTTTCATCAGTCTTGTGACTTAATGTTTATTGCAATACAACACAGAATTGTAGAATAAACTTTGCCAACTAAATTTTTTCCACACGCTGACAAAGTAGTTGTACATGGTACTTAATGGTATTTCAGTAATTCATCCAGATCTTGGCTGTTGACTCCTAAGAGAATTGGAGGAGAGCTGTCCAGTAGTAATTATCCACTAAGAATGTTTATCACTCATATGGCGAATGAAAATCTTGGCAAGCTGTCATAATGTATGGCTAATGAAAATCTTGGCAACCTGTCATAATAAATCCTTCCCACTTCAAGGAAATGAGTGGAATTGTGTGCTAATTATTTTTCTTCTGTTTTTTTATTCACCCCTTGCAGAACTTTCCTTTTTGTTAGAGATGGTAACCCAAATAAACGGAATGTGCACAATGAGACATCTATGCACTTACTGTGTATGGGACCTCAGATCATGATCTCTGAAGGAGCTCTTCATCCTCGCCTGACACGACCCTCAGAAGATGACTGCAGAAGAGCAGATTGTCTGCAAATGATCCTGAAATGGAAGGGAGCAAAGCTGGATGAAGGACAATATGAACGAGCAGCTATTGATGCTGTTGATAACAAAAAAAATACACCTTTGCACTATGCTGCTGCCTCAGGGATGAAAACCTGTGTCGAGGTAAAAGTTTATATATAATCACATCTACATACCACTGTTAGTAAGTGACATGCGCAGAGTTTCACAAAGCTCTTTCAGGGGAAAAAATCTGATGGAGTGTATTAGATTAACTTTTCAATTTTGTTTTTCAATAATTGGAAAAATTATGAAGATAAACAGCTCAAAAGTACACTGTCTGTAGAGAACAATATAAAAAACGGATTACATATCCATTCCCTTCATGACATAAACTCAGCACAAAGAAATCTCATGTAGGCTTATAAAAATTGGAAATAATTACAAGACTTGCAACAGTGGAGAAAAAGCTTTAAAGGTAGGCATAAGCATACCTATATGTTTAAAGAGAGTTGAAATAACTGGCTGAGAGAAAATTCGAGCTCTTTTTATTCTGCTCTGTTGCTGAGACTGGGAAATGCGGTCCATGTTTCAAGAACAGTTTTGATGTCTTTAATTTGCAGTGCTCAGCCTTTTTAGAGGATGCCATACATCTGTGCTAATATAATTAAATATATTTACCTTTTTACAAATTTAAAATAACTTTAATGTTTGTAAAAGTAGTGAGTAGTGATGAGTAACTGGGAATCATAATGACTTTGAAAGTTTCCCATCAAATTAATTCTTAACCTATACCAAATAATGAGGACTAGTATGTAATTGTGCTGGTAATTTAATTTTAAGAACATAAGAACAGACCTCTGACATTTTCAGAAGCAGCTAACATTTTCATATGTTTGTCTATTATAACATCAAGCTTTGTATTTTGAATAGTAATGATTGAGTTATGCATTTGTAAAATTTTGGTTATTTTTCTTCTGTATATAATTTCTTGTTTATTGAAACTACACTCATTAATTTAGTATTGCAAAGTTTATCACATTATTATTCACCTGTTTTCCAGACAACTTCTGCATATCTTGAAAAGTCAGGTTCCAGCACTTGTGGAACTACACTAGCGACCTCTCTCTGCAGTAAAAACTCATGCTTTCCCTGTACTTTCCAAATTTTCCCTGGAGCTGCTTTTAGTAATGATGTTACATCTACCGCCTTCTAATCTTGTACTGTGACAGATTTAAGCAATAAGTTGCAAATTGTAGTAGATTGTTCAGAAATTTCGTATTTGAGTTCATGAATACCACCTGGTGCTGGGTATTTATCGTAGTACTTGGTTTATTGGTTGTTCTAGAATCTCTTGTGCTGAGACTTCCATTTTGAAACAGACTTTCTTTTGAGAATCTGGATTCCAACAATTCACATCGCTTTTCTGCTTTGTGTTATTTGAAATTACTTTTGGTCTGTGTCCAGTGACCAACCTTACAAACACATTGGCAGATGTACTGTGTGATGTTTTAAAATTATTTATTCAGAGTTGCTACGCACCTGGTATACTGCTCAAAAAAAACCGTTCACAGCCTTCTTTATTGTGATTTTACATTTACCTTTTCCAGATTTTGTTCTTTACATATTCTTCATTTGGAGACAACTTCTGGTTTTTATTACTCATATGATTCTGTCCCATTATTCAACCTTCGCAAATTCTTCTGATGTTTCTAGAATTTTTTTCCATGCTTTTCCTTTGTACCACTTTTTGAATTAGGCGTTGGGTGGTTTGTCTTCTTTCTGATTTTCTGAGTGTTGTATCTAATTACATTTTGGAAATTAATATCGAGTGGTTCTTTGATGGTAACATTTTGAATTTTCAAGATTCACCTTCTCGGTGAAGAAATGCTTCCTAACGTCCTGTCTAAACCTCCCCTTGCACAGCTTTGAACAGCTCCCACACCTCACAGTATCACAGTATCACAAGGTTGGAGAAGACCTCTGAGATCATCTAGTCCAGCCTATGATCCAACAGTAGCACCCACTCGTCATTTAAACCATGGCACTAAGCGCCTCATCCAATCTGTTTTTAAGCACCTCCTATCACTGAATAATGTTAACATGAGCCTCTGTCTCTCTGATCCCTTGCTCAGTACTGAGAGGAATTAAGAGGATGCTGATATTAGATTCCAATATTTAACTCCCAGTATCACAGCCTAAATCTTTCCCCTGTACCTCCTTTCCTCTCTGCCTCATAGTGTTCCAGCTCAGCAAGCTCCATGTGATCAGTTTAACACATTCCTAGAAATTATTTACACACAGTTTCACCAGGGAGGTGAGTCACTGTGCAGTTGAATTATACGCACGCCCGGCTAGTCAGGTACCTGGTAACTGAGTTACACACAGGTATTGCCTGACTCTTCCTGTCAGCTGGAATGAATCTTTCCTTATTTGTATGGTTATGTGATTGATGTAGCACCTCTTTTGATGTGATTGATTTGTATACAAATATCAGGCTGTGTCCTAGGTCTATGTTAATACTGCTTTTATCTTGATTGTCATATTGTAATTCTTTTTAGGTTTGATAAACAAACAAAAATATTAATTGCAAAGCACTGTTTACTTCTCTTTTGTTCTCTTTTTTAATATCACTTGTTTGATCCAGCTGCCTGGCTACAGGGATTTTCAGTTACAGTTATTCTATCTAGCCTTCTTCAAGAAGATCCGTTTGCTTTTAAGCATTTTTGTACATTAGAGGAAAAAGGTGTATGTCATATCAGAAAATGAGATATATCAGGAATTGGCATTTAATGACCTCTTTGAGCAAAGTTGTTGAAAAACACTCCCATAAAATGATTTGACATGAGAATAGTTCCTTCTGGTAGAGAAATGGTAAACAGGAAATTCTGGTAACCAATTTCCAATACGTTTGAATTTCTGGTATTTACAAGGTTGCTTACTCACATTATTGAAATACTATGTCTGTTACACCTATTTGTAAAGTGCTTACTGGTGGGCCCATATCAATATACACTGCAAAAAGAAGGAACAATTACATTATCCACCGAAACTCTTTATTTCTTCATCTTCTTTATATATCTATTTGAGATCCCCACATGAATTAGACTTCAGATTTACAAGGGATTTGAGCAAGTAGTCTTCTGCCTCAGTCATTCTGCCTTCATGCCCCCAAATGAGTCAATACAGTGGTATTAGAGGTAGACACAGTTGTTCAAAAATTTCGGTTTCAGGAGGATGATGCAAATAGGCTCACACTGTAAGATCCAGGCAGACTATAATGTCAAAAAGAATTACAGTTGTAGTGGAGTAAATTGTAGTTCTGGAGCTGGGTTGCAGCCTTTAACTGCAAACTGTAAAATCAATTGGTTTTAAACTTATCATGAAATTTCATGGAGTTTCTTCACAAATTATCATTCTGTTTCTCACTGTCTGTAAGATGAATCGTTAGATTTATCCAGCTACTAGACTGCTAGTTCCCCATTTAATTATCTAAATTAGGTTATGTTATCATGACAATACATACTGGCCAATTGGCTAAAGTATTTCTGACTGTAATATGCTTTCAGTTTGTTATTGAAGAAAAATTTACAGTTTGATCCACTTGGATTCCTATTTGCCAGAGTTTGGGCACAGCTACATAGTCTAACTAGGCATGGTTAAAAAAACATAAAAAGCCATTAAAAATATAGAGTATACTGACAAGATGAGACTTTATTATGTGTCCTACCATAGGATAGAGGACCTTGCATCCTAAGGTGGTATCTGAGATATTTTAAGTCCTCCAGTATAGTCTGTAGTCCTTCTAACTCCTTCAACAGGAACAGGATTGTGAACAGGAACACTACATTATGAAAGCCCAAAACAGAGCTTAGTGAGGAATTTGCAAAGATCTCTGTTCCTGGAAGTATTTGAGGATTAAAATTCATAGAAAAATGAGAGAAAAACCTGAATTACCTAATCCTCGAGTTGTCTTCCCTCTCTCCAGTAAACTGAAGATTACTTAGAACCCCAGGAGCAACTCTTGCTTTTCTTCTCCTCTGCCTGCCTGATTTTGTGGTGGCTATTCTCACATCAGAGCAACATTCCTCTTTGATCATCTCCTTCTTTTTCCATAGCTTTGCAGGAAAACCTCAGCCTTGTATCTTCTACTGTTCCCACTACACCCACGTAAGGAAAGGAAAAAACACAGTCCCTTGTGGATGAGCCACCTACTAGCTGATTTCTTCAGAGTTGATAGTCAAATGTACAGTCTTGATCCTGCTCCCTTCACATGTGTTAAGTTTCTCTTTTGAACAGAACAGTTGTGTGGAACCCATAGCTAAAGACGATTTGGACAAAGTTAAAGTGCTTACCTCAAAATACTGATTAGGAAAAAAGCTCCAATTTCATGCTGAATGGATTTGGCTTTATGCAGATACATTTCACATTATCATGCCATATTTGGCATATGAAATGGCATTTTCATGTTTGTTTAAATTATTGATGTTATCATTTAAATTCTTAATCTTTTAGTTACTTGAGACACAAACATTTCTAACAGTGCTGCCATGGAAGTACATCATCATTATTAATAACTTGGTGATTTGCATATTCCTCATCTTCTTTAATAGAATTTGAGCTTTGTAGGTCTATTGAGTGTTCTTTCAATTGTATTTATTATTTTTCTTCCTCAGTTGGTATCTTAGTTGCCTCAGTAAAATTTTTAGTTAAAGTGTACTGATAGAGTGAGACACTCAGGTTAACAAAGTTTTGCCAGTGTTACAAAGTTCAGGTAGAACAAGGTAACTGTAGGCTGGTCCACTGTGGCCTTTAGAATCTGTGGCATTTGTTCTTGCTTGTATCAGATCACTTTGTAGCAGGAGGCAAGATTGACAAGGTAATGAGAGCAGCACAGTTAGTGTTTATTAGCTAGAGACTCTATTTCTGAGTGGTTGCTGGCAAGAGACAAGGTTGCTGAAGCAGCGCAATATTAGACCACGTTAGAATTATTAGAATTAAAATTATTTCATTTCACTTTTCTAATGTCCTCAAAAATAAGGTAGAGCTACCAGTTGTGTTATGTGCTATCTGTGAATTGGTACCCCATCTTCCCTCCTGCTCAAGGATTCTCCCATTTTCTGACACTACCAGTGGAGGGAAGAATGGTGGAATTCAATTCATATATAAAGAATATTTAAAGGTGCGTCTAGCTCCATCTTGCCAGGTGCTTGATGACCTCAAGCCCCTCGTTGTCTATGGAGCATTGACCATATCAGTAGAGCAGAATTTTTGGTGTTTAAAACCTAACAGAGACAAGTTGTCCAGCATTACTTCATAAC
Organism: Dromococcyx pavoninus; assembly: GCA_033558185.1. NCBI lineage: Eukaryota > Metazoa > Chordata > Aves > Cuculiformes > Neomorphidae > Dromococcyx > Dromococcyx pavoninus. The sequence goes on from JAUMJL010000098.1 coordinate 2,079,468, forward strand.
ATATTTCTGAGATTTTGTGGTTCCATAGATTTAAGGTGGATGTAGATATAATTATGTATGAAACTGAGCAATAATTTATGTAATAAAAATAGAGAATCTGTGTTTCCCGAAAAGCACTGCTGTTGTATTTGTCTCTCATTTGTGTTTTCCTTGTTCATTTTTTTAGTTATTCTTTTCTTAACCAACGTGTTATCTCTTCAGGGTATTATTAGAATTGATAAGTAATAGCTGTTTACCATTTTACTTTTCAGCTTCTGGTAAAACATGGTGGAGATTTGTTTGCAGAAAATGAAAATAAAGATACCCCATGTGATTGTGCAGAGAAACAACACCACAAAGAGCTGGCTCTTAATCTGGAATCTCGAATGGTATTTTCACATGATCCTGAAGCTGAAAGCATTGAAGCTGAATATGCTGCTTTAGACAAAAAAGAGGTCAGAGGATACTTTAAATTTGGGGTATTTTACAGTTTTATATTTGTAGCAGTTATGTTGTGGCAAAATTGTGAAAAGTATTTCAGTAGGTACTGTGCTTTTTACTATGTATTTGTAAACCATTTGATGTTGACACAGCTCTTTATATCTTTGAAGTTAAGCTCAGAGAACATAACAAAACTATTGTCAAAACTAAAGAGAAGTTTTATTCATGTACTTAATTATATGAACTGGCTTGTAAGTGTTGCAAGCTGTGAGGCTGGAAGAAATGCAGTGAGGCCAGTAAGCTGGGAAACAGTTGCTCTAAAACAAATATTTTTTTACATATTTTTATTTCTTAAGATGCCTTTTTGTCTAAAAATGAGGGCAGGAGAAATTCTGAAAATGAGAAAATCTGTGGAATAGAACATTCTAGTGGATCTTTGTAGGGGTAAAGCCTGGGAAGTAACACAGAGAATAACACAGAGGCCTTGACAGGGTTTGATAATGAGCTGAGAACGGGCTAACCTTGAAGTAGTGAAAAGTCCCAAGCAGTTTATCAGCAGGGATTAGGTAAAGAAAAACAGAATTTGTGCTACCAATTAAGAAACAGCTCAAGGCAGGTGTACAAGTGCTTTAACCCAATCACCGATGTTAAATCAGCGCATGGACAATGACTTTGCAAAAAGATTGTTATGAAAGAGCAATTTGTGTTACAAATAAATGATTCCGATTGGGACTTCATTTTGAACCTCCATCGGGGTCTGTGCCTTTATCTGCCACAGATCTTCCTAGATGGGTTGAATGTCACCAAAAGCCAACTGAGTAGTGCAGGATTTCAAAACAATGCGTTTACTTTCTTGTTTTATAACATGATGCCTGAAGCTACTGTATACCAGAACTGGTATGAAAAACTGGTAATAACAGATGCTGATATTTCAAAGTCAGTTTTTGAAAGAGAGAGACAGTTCACTGGCACAAATTTCCTTGAATGCTAGTGTACCTTACAGAAGACTCTGATTTGTTAAGGGCAATTTGGCCAAAAAGATTATGAGCAGAAGTTCCCTCCCCCATCAACTATCAGATTTTAAGTAACTAAAATTCTAAATAAGAATACATAGATAATACACACGTAAATTATATGATTCAGTAAATATTATGAAGTAATTCTATGTAAATTAAAAAACAATAGATTTCTGTACAGCTACTCACTTCAAAAGCGGCATGACCTTGCCTTTTACTAGCTTAGCCTGCTTATGACCTAATGACACTTAAAAGAAAAGTCATTCAAATTTAGGTATGACTAGGCTTAGATCACTTTTACTGTTTGCCTGAAAGATACCACACATGGTCACTTTTATTTGAAAGTGAAAAAGTCTTTGTACTATTCAATTAATTTTCTGGCTAATTTTCTTGAGTAAATTAAAACATAAACTTAATTAAGTTGTTTATTCCTAAATGAGAGATTCTGAGATGAGATTTAACACACTTGACCTGTACATTGAAATAACACATGTAATTAACTCATTTAGTTTCTCTGAATATTTCCATGCAGTGACATCCAGATTATTGTAACAGTATAGTTTGTCATTTTATTTTCTCTGTTGACCAAATTGCTTTAAAAGACTGATGCAGTTTCCTGCCACCTTTGCAGTTTGCCACTCCTTTGGTTATACAAGTAGAACTATGTGGATGGTTCTGCTGTCAGCTGCGTCACAGCAATGGTATTGCTTAAAAGAACAAGGAAGTTTTGAAGACTGTTAATATGTAATTGTTTTATTTAACCTGAATATTTGTCTTGGTGGTGTATTCCTGGAAGATAACAGGCCCCTTCATTTCAATCACGTCATGCAGTGGTTTACATTTATGTAAAAAACACCTGGGAATGAGCAGTACTTCAGAGCAGGTCATCCAGAACGGTTTTGGCTCTCAGTCAGGCTCAGAAATATATGTTGTGCAATAGCAAAGTATATAATTTGTTCATTTTACATATGTGCCACTGAATACTGTAGAAATATGCAGCTAGTGAATGTATCACAGACTTATTGAGTTTATAGTAATTGGAATGGTTTTCTTCAGCTTCAGAATTTGTCATATATATTACAAATATAATAAATACAAAGAGTTATCGAAAATTATTAAAATGTGTGTACTTAGCAGGTTTAACAGAAAAGACATTTCTTTTTGTGATATATCTGGTCTTCAAGAAGTGGATACTGTTGTGCTGACAAAGCTACTTGCTTTACAATTGCAGTTCAAAATGCAGTTCAGATTCAGTCCAGACAATTTACTCTTTGCTGTCATTTTTCAGTATATTCCTGCATTATAATCATCCAGGCACCCAGCTGTTTGTATGCCTGACTCTCTGACATGTTTTTATAAATGATCTCTTTTGTAAGAAATTAAGTAGGTCAGTCAAATTTCAGCATGCTATGCATCAAGTGGCCCAGATTTATTTCAGTGAAACCATTAACATTCAGGTTGTCCTTTACTGAGTTCTGCATGATCAGCAATGGAAGGACGTACAGCAGCTCCCTGAACTTGGGCAATCAAGATGAAGGTCAGGACACTCACAGTCCATTTCTCTTCTGCTTTTCTTGCTTTCCTAAAAAGGACAAAACCCAGTCAAGGCACCATTAGTCTTGCCAGTCATTAAGTTTTTAATGTCAAGAAGTTCCTGTTTGTATTACTGACTAGATTACAGAAGAGGTCCTTGTGGGATTCAGTTATGTTTTTGGATGCATTTTTTAGAGTTTGTAATGATATCTAGAACATAGGAAGTGTATAATGTTTTTGAAGTAAGTGTCTCAAAAGAAAATTATTTAGAGGCCAAGGCCATTGCTCCCCATCTCTTATACCTCCTTCTGCTTGTTGTCCTCGGAGTTATGCACACTTATGTAGACTTTTACTTAGACTGCAAACTTCCAAGAACAGAACCAGTCTTTTGCTTTATATCTGTGCATGTATGCTTGCATGTATGTGCATATTATCTAGCAGTGGAAGGTCCTGGACTATGCTCTACATAAAATGAAACTATAAATAGTAAGTAAAAGTGGTTTATAGTCTTAACTATGATTATCTGTTACCACTGCTGCTCTGTGTCCTTTCTTCTCCAAATTGGTGAAGACATTTGCTGTTTGGTGGACAGGTTCCTAATTAGTCCTGAGCACATACCATTTTTATCTTAGTTTTTCAGTTAGCTATCTTTTAGATAAATAAAACCAGTGCAGGTAAGAATAGGGTTTTTTTACATGGCCTTTCTATCCATTCACTGTATATATCCCACTACTTGTTTTTCTCTCTCTACCTTTTGGGCATTTTCACTGTGCAGCACTAACAAATACGTTATTTCACATCATGTTCTTCCTTTCTTAATTTTAAGAAGCAGTCTGAAAAACATGTATGCGTCTCTGGTACGTTGGTTGGAGCTAATCCAGAATCCTAAAACTGTTGTCTTTCTGTCTTTCTCATTTGACCTTTATTTAAGGCTATAATAGAAGGATGGAGCTCCAGACCACGAAGGCAGCTGTATGATCTGCTCGTGTGTAGGGCTACCAGGATTGGCCACTGTTTCTCAAAGAGAGTTTTGACATCTTCATGTATAATGAATCCCTAATCTCAGAATATTTGGAAGCCGTCTGGGCACAGTCCTGGGCGGCTGGCCATGCTTGAGCAGGAGGCATTGTACCAGGTGGCATCCACAGGTCCATTCCAACTTCAACCATTCTGTGTTTCTGTGAACCTCTAACTGCAGGTCTCGTCTGTCGTATTCATGACTGACTTCTCCACTTCTATGAGGGTGAATATTGCCTCAAAAGACCTGTATGTGACTCCGTTCACAAGCATATCCCTTTTTACTGTCTAATGTCTCAGCATACCCTCCTCCAGATCAATTCAATGGGTCTCAAGTCACGTACAAAGTTAGTGTCAGAAGATCTATGTGCAGTGTATGTTAACCTGTCCTTTCTGTTGCTCTCTCCTGAAATCCTTAGTTCAAATCTAGTCATGCATTCTCATGCCCATGCCATGTATTTAAGGTTTAATCACTTGAAAATTCAGCTGGATTATGTGAAAATGTTAGACTAGTTCAAATTTGAAGGTGGCCTCCAGCTATGATGGAGAACTCTAAAGATACTGTCTTTTAGATTTTGAAATGTACAAACATCCTACTATGAATATTGAAAAATGACAGTGTTTCCATATAGCTTTGCATCCTCATTGTTCTGCACAATGAATAAATTTTGTCACATTTTGCCTCACAGTTGAGTTGGTGATCAGTAACAGTGCTTTGAATGTTTTCATTTTAATATGGTATTAGAGACTAACAAGAAAATGCTGCTAGACATAAATCGTCTTTCTTCTTCTTCTCAAAGCCATATGAGGGGCTAAGACTCCAGGACCTGCGAAGGCTTAAAGATATGCTAATTGTGGAAACTGCTGACATGCTCCAAGCTCCGCTGTTTACGGCAGAAGCTCTGCTTCGGGCACATGGTAATCCAAAACTTTAAAGACTAAAGAAACTTTTTTCAGCAAAATCATAGTTGAAGTTATATGCTTAGTTTTATTTCCAAGTAAAAGAGAAGTAACAGTTCATCAAATACTAGAAGCAGAAAGAAAAATGGCTGCAGTATGTCAAAAAGCATTGAGGCAGACAAGGAAGCTGATAGGAAAGTGATTCAAACTAGAAATTATAATGGAAGAAGTAGAACTTCCATGGTTTTATATGTCAAAAAGTCAAATTCATTCTTTTTTTTGTCAGACCACTAGTTTTCTGCCATTACATATTTGTGAATAAAAGTGAATCAATTTTTTTATATCTTTTTTCTTTTGTTACAATAAAAGCAGCCTGACCATTGTAATAAATGATTGGAAAACGCCTTGGGGTTGAAAGTCTATGAGTACATGTCCTTTGAAGGATTTTTGTAGTTACTCTTTTCATACAGGGTGTAGTTTTCTATGTGCATATCTGTAACTAGTTTAATTTCACTGAAGTCAGTCTGTGCTCTTGTCATGTAATTTAAACTGTGGTTGTTAGAATGAGGATATACTAAACTCAGTGTGTTCATTCCAGACAAAAGTATCTGTCCCAAACTCAGTGGAAGCTTTAGTCTTTGATTCAGTATTCAAAGCTTACGCTTACTGAAGCATCTGCATTGTTACCGTATGCCAAAGGAACTACTCGGGCAGTTAATGGTTTGCGTGTTCATCATTGTATTGCTGGATTAAGCTTTCATACCCTGTTACTTTTGTGGGTTCCTCGTGAAAACAAAATGGGGAAAGTGAAATAGGAAAATACTGTTTTAAACCCACAACATTTGGCAGAGTTTTATGAGGAAGTATGGTACCTGAAAATCATCCCTCTTGCTTTATTTTCAATAGTTGCTATTTCTACTTCTTTTAATATTGAATTAAGTCAATATCAGCTTGTGTGTCTGATGATCTTTGCATATATTTTTTAGCATTGATTATTTTTAATTCTTATAATGTATTTATAATATGTGCACTATTTGAATGCTATTTAGGATTCTCAGAATATTTTAATTAAGGCTAAATATTTCTAAATATTTGACTGAATGGGTAGGTAGATCCTGTACCCTACCCAAATATTTTGAAGAAAAAAACGATAGCAAAACTGTTCAAAAGTCTCAGCACAGTCATATTAAGTCCAAAAGCAGTGAGGTGGTTGTAAACTTGTGAAGAAATGACTGCCAGCATCTAGCAAACAGGAGTTGAAAGTAGAGAAGAAATGAGTCGTTCTAGTGATGTTGCCTTAGTGATATAGCAATAACTTAATGCAATTGGCCAGCGTGGAGAAAAAAACACAGACAATTTGCAAGTCATGAGAAGGTCAACTGGTTTGCCTGTAGCTGTAGTCACACACTGGAAATTATTCAAACAGAGTTTATTTTACATGAAATTAAGACATTGAATTGGTTCAGCCTGGTAAAGGGAATACCTGAGGTGTTTACAGAGGTTTAAACTATTAGGAAACATCAAATGCCAAGTTGTAATGTTTTTGCATGGAATCTTGAAATTCATAAAATAATAATGTGGCATCTTAATTCACATTTAGTGTATGAAAAGCATGTTTTAAATTCTTGAAAAGATCATTCTTATGTAACACTTTTAACAGTTTAGTGACATGTAATATTTATTCCAACAAACTGCTTTCTTTTATTGTGCCACTGTATGAATTTCCTGACACAGGCAGGGAGAGTAAGAGTGGAGTTGGTTTCATTTTATTTTTTTTCTTTTTGTTATTAAGAGGCAGAAGCATGTAGACTTAGGCCAAGATAAAAAAATGTTTTTTTGGCAATTGTGAAAATAAATAACTTCACAGTTTTTCTGCAAGTGTTTTTCCAACATTGTTCCTGTTTCTCTGGTCATGACACAGCAGTTGATATCAGGATAAAAGAGAGGGAATTCAGCAAATATAACTACCTCAGATTTTACTAAAACTCATAAATTAGTGAAGCAAATACAGTGAAATCCATTTAGTAGCATATCTTAACCCTGTATAATTTTAAAGATACAATGAAAACAAAGGAGGTCAAAAAAACTTTCAGCAATTCTTCTGTGTCTTAACATCAGTCATCTCCCCACTGAAAGACTGTAAGCTCAGGGCAAACAGGAAAGTTTCTCTTTCCTTCTGAAATTTCATTTGTCTGATCTATGCATAATGTTGATGGGTTTAGATTCAAATCAATAGGGTAATTTGATAGATTTTATTTAAATGAGGAATTTTAAGTATTTTAGTAGAAAAATATCACTTTTTAAGGTATCTTTAGTATTAGTCTTCAGAATCAGAAAGAATGATTAAGAAAGATTTGAGTTAATCTGAAGGTCTCCATGCAGAATAAAATTTGTTTCACTAGTTCTTTTTTCTGTGCATCTGGGCAGTGTTAATTATGGATACAAGTACAACATTCAGTAACAATTATACAATTAAAATGTAGTAAAAATACGTGCAATATTTTTTGCAGTCAGATGGTGGGTTTTTTCTTTTTTTTTCCCCAAAAAATACATCAGTCCCATATACATACATGAAGACCGGTAACTGATTATGTTGCAGACCTTTTTGTAACCAAGTTGTCTCTTACCTTTCTTCCTTCGTTTGTAGCACTTGGCTTCATCACCTTAAAAAAACACAATATATAAACGTGAATCTATATTGAATAATCACTTTTTCCATAGAAAGTGAAAGTATTGAAAGTTCTGTGGTGCAAGGGCTGTTGTATTTTGGTCTGATTTTGAAAATCACTGCAGTTCTGATTTCTGATTGAGTTTCCTAGTTGCTACAATTGCTGTAAGTAAATAATAAAAATAATTTTAAGACTGATATTACAGGAAATGGAGATGCTTGCAATCCCATTATTTACATACATACGTTGCATGATGTATGATCTTGGAATATGTTCTGCAAAATTTAATGTCTATGGTTCCATTCACTTACACTTTATCACATTAGTTTATTTCTAAATTTTTTAGCTTAGTGTTTATATATTCTTTTGAGAGTGCAGTTACAAATATATTTTAAACACTGCCAGCTGCATAATATCCTGCATCTGTATATTTATTAAAGACTGGGACAGAGAGAAGTTACTTGAAGCATGGATGTCTAATCCGGAGAACTGCTGCCAACGTTCAGGGGTTCAGATGCCAACTCCCCCTCCAAGTGGATACAACGCATGGGATACGCTCCCTTCTCCGCGAACTCCACGCACTACTCGCTCTTCTGTAACTTCCCCTGATGAAATCACCCCCTCACCAGGAGACATTGAGACAGCTGTGGTAAGTTTAGAAATAGATCTGGAACCAGCGGGGCAGAACAACTTATTTCTAAACATAGTTTACTTATGTGGACAGGAAAGCTGTGTTGTCATCTCAATCTGAAAATAAGTTTGTAAAGGTGTAAAGTGTTTCTCTTCCCAAAAGTGTTAAACTTCTTTTTAAGTGAGCTTAAACATTCTGTATAATAACACAATTGAGCATCTTGGCTAACGAAGCACTTTGTTTTCGCCTTGGCTGCCACTCACAAAGTGGCATTTTAGCCAGCTACAGCCACATCAGTGCATTTGGCTCTTACAAGTTTCTCTTCTCATCTCATACTTCTCAAGATGTTCAGTTTCATTGTATCCATTTCACTGAATGTGCTCAATGCTGTGAACACTGCCTTTTGAAAATTTTTTCTTTAGAAAACAAAATTCTCTTTGTCTGCATTTTGAAATATCAGCCCACTTGGTGTACTATAAGCTTATAATTACTTTTACTATGTGTGGGCTGCTTCAGGCGGTTTACAAGGCTATTGCAAATTTGAAATATGAAAGCGCCTTTCATTAAAATCAGTGTGGTTCTTTTAGAAAACAGAGTTCTCTTTTTAATAATCTGCAGCTGCAGCATTATAAAACTTTTGCTCCGTGAGTTAAGCGTTTTTCCAGAATATTATATGCAGTCTTGCAAGTGAATCAACCCCAGATCTCATATAAAAATTGAGATTTTGCATTCCTGCATAGAAATTTTTCATTTCTGTAATTTTAAAATGCTGGAAAAGAAATTATCTAGAAGGAATAATGTTATCCTGCATTTAGTTGCATTAGCAGTTAAGTATTGTCTAGGAATATTTCTTAATTAAAATGCGTAATGACAGATTACATGTCTTCAGTTTTGTGCGTTTGTTTGTCATTGATGGTCTGTAGGAATGCAGGTTTGGATAATGATTGCCATTCTAGATACAGTGTATCTAAATCCAAATCCAGAGTTACATGTTTAGTATTCCTGTCATTTAAAAACGCTGTAAAGATTTTTCAAAATAATATTTTCAAAATGTTCTTTAAGAAATAATACATATTTTTCTAAGTCTCTCATTTTGGCAGGAAAGTGTAAACTAAAAGGAACAGCTAAAATAAAACTGCAAGCTATAAAACTCCTTTTGAGGATTTTGCATTTACATCCTATCTTAGAAGTAAAACTGATCCAGTGCATGTTCTGTACTTGGTATTTTAAACTCAGGGCTTCATGAAATTCTTTATTTTAAAGTTACGTAACTCCTATAAATTGAATAATGAATGTTTTTAAAGCATTGTCAACTTCTAAAATATTTACTTTTGGCAATACAATTTGAAACAACTGAAACAGCAGTAACTGTCTTCATCGAGTTTTGCACTTTAAAGGTCAATTTTTTTTGTTTGATTTTGCTTTGGCTGTATCACAAGTGCTTTTAAAAAGTGGCATATGATACACTAACTTTTTAAAAATCATATGTGTGTATAATATCTAATGTATTGAAAGTTGAAATAAATTTTCATGGAATCTTTCCATGGAAAGGAAAAAACATTTGTACTTGAAAAACGTGAGTATTTATTTTCACACCTGATCACAAGCAATGAGTAGTTTCATCCCTATGCTTTAAATGTTCAGTTTTTTTCTGTAGGACTTAGTTGTATAAAATGCAGCAGTGATATCTTCTGTTGGAATATTTGTAGCTTAACTTATTCTTTATTTTGATCAAAAGCCTCACAATATTTTTAAAAGTTAGTATTTGTGTAGATTTTTACTTAAAGTAGTGGCTGTTGTTGCAGAACCAAATTGCCCTGCCTTGGTTTGGACCTGATTGTGTGAAATGCTAAGCATTTCCTATAGCCTCTGTCATCTCCCAACTCCATTTCTGACTGCCTGTGAAACTGATGAAAAATTCAGATCCCTTTTGTCCCTAGAACTCTTAACTGCGAAGTCCCAGTGCTCTGCAGGGTAGGGCACTTATTAAGCCAAAGGACATGATGGAAGGCATCCCAGAATGCGCTGTTTGGAGAGGGAGATATAGAAACAGCGATACCTCATTTTTCCTATTTCTGTTTCTATAGCTTAAATAACTTTTCTTCTAGTAACAGTTAGATTTTTCCCTCTACTGCTAACTTCTTTTAAGTTTGGCTAAGATTTTCCAACATAAAGTATCCTACTAGCGACATGAAAGGTTTTAGGGTATTTCTTAATCAGAAGTATTTTTTTTCATCTACAGTGTGACATTTGTATGTGTAATATTTCTGTGTTTGAAGACCCAGTGGATATGCCTTGTGGACACGACTTCTGCAGAGCATGCTGGGAGGCGTGAGTATAGGCACTTTTCTGTCTTTGGAGAAACTTTCATGCTTGATGTTTTGAAGGGGAAAGGACAGAGACCGTTAACAGCTAGTGTTAGAGTATTGTTTGGGTTTCAAAGAGTTGCTGGTTTGACCCTATCAAATATTTAATTCGTTACTCACAGTGGCCATCAACTGTTTTAGGATTACATAATGTTTGTTTTGGTCCAGATTCAGCAAAACCTTTAAGCAAATGTTTCGAGCCTGTGTGTAAATGGATGAGCCTACTTTTGATTTGCTCAGTGTATGTGTGATGTTGGCAGTGTGCATGTGCTTAATTCTGTCTCTTAGTTTAGGACACTAAACTTAGGCATCATAAATCCATTTCCAGTCAGAAAAGCAATTAAAATGCTTTCTTACATTGAGGGTTAATAGCTGAGGTGTAGATTTAGCTTAAAAGTTCTGTTAGCATAATGCTCTTGTTACTACCATTTTTTTAAAGTAAGAATAGTCCTCCTAGTAGAAACCTCAGACATGGATAGTTATGTTAGTATAAATATTAATCATACTTCCCAGGAATAATTATATCTGCATGCAGTGCCTTTATATTCATCTTTTGTCCCCATTCAGGAGATTGTACTACTTGAACTGTAGCACTGTTGTGTCTTGTAGTGTCATATTGGCTCAGCTAGTCCTGCTGCAGATCAGCCTGATGTACATGAACCCATTCCTGCTGTGTTAATGAAGAGCACTTTCCCTTGCACATGAGTTTTTAGAAGGCTGTTCTTTTCAGTGGCAAGGAAATTAATAGTTATGCTTCTGTTGTCTTGCAAATTCTTATGCAGCAATCTGGAAGTTACCAATAGATCAGTGTCTTGACGTGGTGCCAAATTAGGTGTACTGTGATTTGTGAGTGCACTCAGAGCTACAGCTCAATGTCAAGCAAGTGTTTGTGGTGACCCATCTAGGGTGGGATTCATCTTTTTAGGCCAGTCATCCCTAAGTTAGTTGGAGCATAGCCGGGACTGAGTTATCCCATTCTAAGATATGACTTGGCAAGTCTCTCCACCTTAACTATTAAAGAATCCCAGGTGACAAACTTAGAATCGCTACCTGTCCTTTAGATGATTAAAGTTAGATGAGTCAAATATCATCCTTGATGTCAGATTAATAAGTTACAGCTTTTAAACTAAGCCTCTTTGTGCACTGTTAGGTAAAGTCCAGCTTTCAGCAGATTTGTAAGCTCGTTCTGTCTTGTATTATGGTGCTTGGGTACTATAAAGGTCTCCATTTAGAAATTTGTTTGCAAGAGCAGACCTATTTTGACTAGCACAGTTGTAAAAATTAATTGCATATCAAATTAATTATTTCCTAGATTAATTACACTTCTATATTCCATTTCTGATTTAAGTTAGAAGTTTAATGCTCAGTTTAATTAAACATGGCATGGCTGTCTCTGTTAAATGGCAAGGATGGAAACCACAAATACATAGGGCTCAGCATAGCTGGTGGCGCTCGCTTTTGAACCATGATAGGATTCTTTTATTTAATTGTGCTGTTCATCAGATCTGTGGCCCTTTTGAAGCAGAAAGGGATAGTTCCTATTCATTGTTTAAAAATTGATTCGTGTGAATATCTGTGAACCCTAGTATTCAGCAACTTTTCAGTTTTTACTTTTTATTCACAAACACTGACTGATAAAATTCTGGCAGATTTTTGAATCTGAAAATTCAGGAGGGTGAAGCTCACAACATTTTTTGCCCAGCATATGATTGTTTCCAGCTTGTGCCTGTAGACATCATAGAAAGTGTCGTTTCCAAGGAGATGGACAAAAGATACCTTCAATTTGACATTAAGGTAAGTTATCGAACTGCTCTTGTGCTCTTGAATTGTATTTCATTTTATAAAAAATAACTTACAGCTATGTGAAATGCTGCAATATATCTGTAAGTTTTCAAATAGGAATTCATAAATTAATACAGACAGTGAATTACTGGCTGTCTTATATGCCATGATGTCAATGTTTAGTATGTTACTGAGAAAAAGGAAACTTTTATTAATTCCTTAAGCACAAATGCAAACTTCCATGTGTAACCTAATGCAGTATAAACTAGTATAAAACTATGTGATCAAACTAGTGCTAACAGGTGGTATTAAGCTCTTAATCAGCCAGACTTGTTTGTGTTGGTAATCTAAAATTTTAAAGAGTTTTTTTGTTTATTTTTATTACGAACAGAATGCTTGCATTCAGAAGTAGTACCTGTTTCCATTTTGAAAATTTATTAGTACAAATCAATAACTTCTTCTTTTTTTTCCATCCAGTGCTTGATATGATTGCTATGTATAGGAAGAGAAGTTGGAAGACCTTGATTTGGTTTTCCTGTTTGATTTTTTTTATGTGCTTATTTCCATCATTGCAAATTGTTTTTAAAAGTAGTCATTTCATTCATCTTTTTTCTTTTATAGTGCAGTAATGAACTAGTCTTTGATATAATGTGCTACTTTATAAGTGGTGGCAGGACAAAAGACATATTTTTTTGGTTACAGTACAATACTTTCTCTGTTTGACAAGTCTCTTTAGTGCACAGTAACAGAGTCTAACAAGATACAATGCAAATTAAATGACGAGATCTGATTAATCTTTTGCATCTTTGTATTTCAAGTAGCTGATGACCAGTATAGGTTTGAAGCAAAGCAGTGGAAGTTCCTTTTCCCCTTCATTTATTAGATAAAAATTTTACAAAAGACCTGCTACATCAACCAGAAAAGATTGGAGGTAAATTCCTGAGTTAGTCTAGTTCTGATTTCAAGTTTATTGCAGGTAGGATATATTGTGAGATTTTTGTTTTGATGAATAATTCTTTTCAGCTACAAGAGTCAGTTCTGTTAATTAATGTATTGCCAGTGCACATATAGTAGAAGTTTTCAGTAAGGCGGATCACAAAGGAACTGACTTGCACGCATTGAACATTTTGTTTGGGATGCAAGTGCTTTGCATCTTAACAAAAGTGTGGACTACTGTTGTTATTTTTAAAAAGTACCATTTTTAAGGTGGAGATTCAATTATTCTCTTTTTATAACTATTTTTAAAACCCTATCAAAGTAGCTACAAGATTGTCCTTATGCTTTTTCACTTTGTTCCTTCAGTGGAAGATTATGAATACAGATTGTTTTGTAATGATATAATGTGATCTTTTGTGGTAAAATATTTTCCTTTTTTTCCCTTAGGCCTTTGTTGAAAATAATCCTGCTATTAAGTGGTGTCCTATACCAGGCTGCGAAAGAGCAGTAAGGCTAGCAAGACAAGGATCAAATTCAACAGGATCAGATACGCTTAGCTTCCCTATGCTAAAAGCCCCTGCTGTAGACTGTGGGAAAGGACATCTTTTCTGCTGGTTAGTACTGGAAACTTACCTACATAAACTCACAGTCATCGCTATTCCAGGGATTAAAAAGTCCCACTGGGAATCAAGCATGCAACCAGTATTTGCATGAGATGGTATATGACTGTACTCTTCTGTATCCATGCACTAAATAACCTCATTTGCACAAGTATTTTACTCCCTATCAGCTGTTACATGCAAAACAGTGACATGGCACGTTATGATAGTCTGTTCTGAGGGTACAGAGGAGAAGCAGAATACTGGTGGAGGGATTTTTATGTCTGGTCTGGAGAGCTGTAGTAGGATTGAAACATGGCACATTCTGAATTGTAGCACAGAAAATTAGGTATTTTTCGCTCTTTCTGAATTTTGGTAGAATCACATCAAAGAAGCTGGAGTTGAAACCAGGACTGTGGAGGACTTTGTGCTTCACACATAGCTATTCTATTTGCAGGATGACTCCAATTGTTTCGCTTTAGGATCAGCACTTTTTGTTTATGTTATCTTCTATTGAGTCTTAAGATTCATTCTAGAAGGAGTAAAAGCCGTAAGATATTAAAAAAAAACATCCCTCAGATTGCCTGTCTTTTAGCACTGCCAAGGAGAGGACAGCAATATCAAAAAAAGAAAAAAAAGTGGTGGGATATTTTTCTGAAGTGCAGAGTAAAGCCCTGTTGTAGTTCCTTGAGACTATCAGATTGACGATTTATGACTGTTGTAGTGGGACATGATTTTCACTGTTGGAAAATCAAAAACCATCAAAGTATAGACATTCAGGCAAGCTGAGCAATCCTTCTTTTCATTTTTCAATTGAAACCACAATGCAAGAAGACGAGATCCTGAAAACTCTGTTTGATTCCAAATATCATAAGACTCAATAAAAAATGCTTCTGATTTTACATCTTTCCCATTATGAATGGAAAGGAAGAAGGAACAATGGTAAAGTAGGAAAAAACCCACAAAAAACAGAAAACAGAACTTCGAAAGAAATCGTTCACAATGAAGGTTGTTCACAAATCTTGTGGAAACAGAAAAGAAAATGTTTTCCCTGTGAACATATAGCAAACCTTAGTACAAGAAGGTACCATTCTGTCTTCTTTGCTTCTGGTTAGAGACAGAGAATCAATTTTTCCATTAACAGAGATTGAGACCACTTTAATACTGACACGGTTCTTCAGACATTGGCAGCTTCTGCTTCCTTTATATGGACTGAACGTACTAGTTCCCCAGAATGTCCTCTGAGTGTGAAAATGTCCTTTGAGTGCCTAATTTTTATGAGAAATGTCTTTTTTATGTTTCCTGATAATATTTTGAATGTTCTTTTTTATATTAATGCTTTGAGATACTACACAAGCACATATGGCTAAAGTCTTGAAAAAGACCTCGTTTTAGCAGCAAAGTGTCCAAGAAGTTTTCCGTCCCTACAAAAGTGAATGAAGAGTTTCAGCAATGGCAAGAAAGTTCTGCTAGCAACCAAAGCATTCTGCAGTACTATAAATCAGAACGCTTGCTGAGGACAGCCTTATTAGACTTACAGTTCAAAAATCCTGTGCATGAGTGAGTTCCTCTGGTGGAAAAGATAGCGTATCCCCAAGTTCAGAGAGTTTCCATCGTTACTGTGTGCTTCAAGAGAGCTTGCTTTCTATTCTTAAAGTTCAATCAACACATTCACAGTTCCATACTTATGTCAGTTCTGCAATTTTTACCCAGGTAATCTACAGCTTAGGCATTGTAATAGCAATTGGTACTGCATATAGTAGGAGACTCTTTGGAATTTATATATTAGAAAGCCCCAACCATCCCATAGATAATGGCTTGCCTTTTTTTCAGATCATAAAAGCAAGAAAATTCTCTGAGTGTATTGATCAATTAGCTTTTTTTTTAATGTGGAAGTAGGAATTTTCCTGTTAAAAACAGAGTTCCTTAGAATTTACTCACTTTTCATTACCCACCACTAACCACCTTCAACAAAACGTGACCTGTTGTGGCAAACATAAAATTCCATTCCCTTTCAGTAAAAGCATTCTGAGGTATTTAAATGTAGTACAAATGAAAACTATGCAGAAATCCTACATCTGTGTTTTATCAGATACATTTAGCATATTAGAACTCCTTCATGCTGTTTTCAGAAGTACAAGGAGCTCTAGTGAGCAGACAGTTCTAGAAAATAGTCATAGCAGGCAGTGCACACTTATTTTGCACCATCAGTCCTCGGTCCTTTCATCCGAGATGGAGACAAGGGGCAGAGTCTTATTCTGTGGGAGAGACATCTCTTCAGGTGCATTTGGGAAGCCCATTAATTATAAGTTGCAACTATGTTTTGCAGTTTTGATTCAAAATTCAATGTATGATATAGATACTATCATGAGGGGAAAGATAATCCAGAACTGCATTATTTTTGGATGATGCTTTTAGCCGTTCTGTGAATTTTAACTTGTTGAAACTTTGTACGATTTCATTATGCCTTCAAATAAACCATCCTACTGAGTATTGAGGAAGGCAGCCTGGGGAGGCGAGCGCTGTTAATTTTCACAACCATTTGGTGTTATTTCCCTTCATTCAGTGGTGTCAGGGAGTCTGTCCAAATGACACCTTTGTTTCGTGAGAAGTTTTATGAGCACTTAGGCTCAATGCTTTTGCCTTAGAAAAATGACATCAGTATAAAAATTCTTGGTTTGGGGTAGGCTGAGGAAAGAGCTGCTTCCATGAGAAGCTGTTCTTTAACACTGTTGTTATTGTCCTATAGATATAAAACTGGACAGAGATACATGATACATATATGACTGCACTTCATTAAAAATCCACAAATTTATGAATGTAAAAACATAAAAGACACAGCCTTTCCCCACCTCCAGTAGTAGATTGACTTATCAGCTTTTAAGTTAAAAATGAGTTTGTTAAAGTTAATTTTGCTAATTTCAATCCTTTCTGGGAATCAATACTGTGTGAGAGGTGTTGGCTCTCTTGAAATCAAAGATTTAAGTGTACCACTGCCCCAAAGAAGTGAAAGGTGTCTGTTTTCAGCCAGGGCTAACAGACTAGTTATTCGTTCCAGTACAGTCTCTAAAATGTCTCCAAACCAGAGATCCTTTTGTCGTGAATTTAAGCTTGTTTGATAGCAGACCAGTTAGTGGGAAAAGAACTTGTTATGTAACCTTTTCTTTGTTCCTGCATTCCCTCTTAAGATGTGGACAAGAGTGATCAGAAGAGTATTGATGTCGCTTCTGAATCTGCAGTGCAGAGAGCAGTTCACTATTGGATCTGCAGAAAACTTGTGTATGCTCTGATGTGGCTGATGCCCATCTGAAATATACTTCCTCAGAACTGTTTTGTTTGATGAGGCAGATGTCTGAGGCTATTTTCTGCCATTCCAGTAAAAAAGGGAGTCAGTACAAATCCAGAGTCTATATTGACACATCTACACTGAAGAACCATCTGGAAGCCATGTATCTGCCACTGGGAAGTAGTGATTGCCATCGGGAGAGGCTCAAGGGACTCATTTCTCCACTGTGACCATATAACTAAGTGGAAACCTCCATTTAAAGAGACTCTGGTGGAAAGAGTAAACATCCATAAATAATTCTATTTTGTTCTAGATTAAAGGGCTTCGATCTTGTTCTAGATTAAAAGCTTGAACCTAATTAAAGATTAATTATTACAACTAAATAGATGCAAGTAATTCTACATAAAATACCTCTCAGCTATAGCAAACTACCTAGTTTTGAATAATTTCTTTATTCTAGTTTACCTTTATCAGAGAAAATATACCATCACTTTTTGTGACGCTAAAACAGTACCCAGACATAACTCAAACAAACTGCAAACCCATCTGATTTATTTCAGATTATTTGAAAAGCTCTTTCCCTTTCTTGTCTCTTTTCAGTTCTTTTTAAATCTGAGAAATGGACAGCTATGTTTGCGAGCAAGTAAAGAGTATTTTAAATAATGTTAATTGGATGGCTTTTTATCTTCCTGACTTAATTGCAGTTTGATCATGTCTTGACAAGTTTCCATGTTTTTTATCTTGAAACAATTCTAACTTAAATTCTAAATCTCTAAATGATAAGTAGTTGTGTATACACCATCATTTTCAGGGAATGTCTTGGTGAAGCACACGAACCTTGTGACTGCCAAACCTGGACGGACTGGCTACAGAAAATATCTGAAATGAAACCAGAAGAACGTAAGAATCGTTTGATTTTTTTTTGCTGTTGTGTTATCTTTTGGGTTTAGAGAGGTTTTTTGAGTTATGTTAAGTAAAAACTCTACATTAGTTGAAAAGCAGGGTAAAAGGGGAAGAATATCAAACCCCTGAATGAAAGGCAATTTCACATTTCAGCTGCCTGTGAGGCAGCGCGATGGTAGACTGTTCCTCATAAGCCATTCCTCCCCATAAATCTGTGTGTGGTTCAGTCAGGGTATACAACACTCTTTCCCCTTCCTTATACAGCTTTGTTTTGTTAATTAATTTATTCATGAATATAATTTTATTCGTCCTGGGCAGTTTTAAATCTTTTAGCCCAGTCTGCACTGTTTGGTTGTGTTCCATGCAATTGTTTGTGTGCCTTAAAACTAATTTAAGCCAGCAGGTGACTGCAATAGGAGGGTTGAGGATGAATTGCAAGGGAATTGTGAGGAATGGCTTAATGATGAATATCTTTTATTGAAAAAGCTAATAGGTTGGGATTACACAGGACAGACATTTTCTTGCTCAACATGAACAAAAAAAATAAAGATGAACACTGATTTGAATAAATACTAACTTAACTTGGTTACCACAGTTCAGAGCCTTTCCCTAATATGTTATACATATTCTGGAAAGCATAGAAAATTTTATAAAGAGGCTAAATACACCATACTTTGTCAAACTATGCCAATACTTCTCTTATATGTATTTGCTCATCTATATATTATAAAAGTCAAGTGTAATATATACATTTTTATAGAAATGTATGTGTGGAAATATATAGAAATAATAAATGTAATTATATTGTGTATAATGTTTGTAAATTAGAAAATGTATATATTTATACGTGAGAGAAATTGCATATATATATTAATTATATATAGTGAAGAAGTAGAATATTCTGAAAAGAAACAGATAAACATATATCTTTCCTAATCTGATTTTCACAAAAGATTACACAAGTACAATTTCAGCTTCTCTGTTTTTGCATGCTCCATATCCTCCTGTCACTCTCAAAAAGTTGTGGGTGTGAGTGAGGCATATGAAGATGCTGCCAACTGCCTGTGGTTACTAACGAACTCCAAACCATGCGCCAACTGCAAATCTCCAATTCAGAAGAATGAGGGCTGCAACCACATGCAATGTGCAAAGGTAAGAAGGACCCTTCGTATAATTTGTTGTGAAGCTGTAATTCAGGTTGCGTATGTCTAGTGTACATTTTAGGAGCACAGATGTCCAGAACCTCTGAAATGTCATGCCTGAGATCTAATGGGACCTGTTGCAAGAATCAGACGATTTGCAAATGGCATGCTACATGTATTTAGAAAATGTTTAATATTTAGTGAATCTGTTTGCCTGGCAGATGAACACTGTAATGATTGAAATTTCATAAACACCTAAAAATTACTGGCAATACAGTGTGAAACTTACGAAAACAGAAATAATTGATAGTTTAGTCATCATTAATAATGTAGAAGAGAGAACATTTTTAGCTGGCAGAAGATGCAGCATTTTAAGGAATGGTAAGCTCTAATGAAGGTTTTGCCTTATTACATTTTTCTTCTGCATTATTTCTCTAACATAGCAAAAATCAGAGACGTCTAAATGGAGAACTGTAAACAGGAATTAATCAGGAATGAAAAGACAGCAAAGAGTAATTCCAAAAGGAACTTACTGGTGACAGCAGCCAAAATATTAGTCATGAGTTTGCCCTATGCTGCCAAATTAGAAATAATATTTTTTGCCATGAGTTCAGTATCATTTGAGAATGCTTTTTCTCTCAAATTAGTTGAAAGCAGCATATTTAGAATACTGTTTCTTTTTCTCAGAATTAACTTGTACAACTACAGCTAATGCCTCTTGGGGGATCATCGTTAAAAATCAAAGTAGCACACACTTGATATAGTTGGCCTCCAATATAAAGCTAAGAGATTTTTAAAGCAATTCTCTTGATTTTTCTGGAAATATCTTAGTCTCTCTCCATTGCTATGCAGATGCCATTTTCTTTAGATTATCATCACATACTCTCCTTCTGTGATATGAATTGAAAGTTGGGGCTTTTTTGATGTCATTTCTTTGGTTTTGTCTGTGAAAGCAGAGAACAGATTCTCCTCCAAGTTTTCTGTTTTCTTTTTTTTTCCCTTAAATGATTCTTAAAAGAGCTCATAAATTCCACAGTGCTGAAAACTGTAAAAGATGTGTTTGTTGCAGCTTTTGCCACTGAGCTTATCTCAAGCGAACAAAAATATGGCTTCAGGCTGGAGGACTTTGGCCATTAAATATCGTTGAACATAGATAATTTAATTCAGTACCATTCTGAGGCACCACAGTTCTCATTTCTTCTTTGATGCTGTACGTTATAAACAGTTTAAAGTGTCCGTGAAATAGTCAGATTCCTTTTTTGGTGGAGAAGTCTCTGCAAACAGAAGCTGCCTTCCCTCAGCCTCGTGAGGAAGGAAAGGAAGGGTGTCCTGGAGCTCATTGCCAGGCTGAGACCCAAGGTACAGTGGACACCTTGCTTGACTCTTTGTCCGCCGTGACAGAGCTTTTGCCTTTGCTGCCATTGCTGGAGCCTACTACATGATAAGCTACACCTGGCTCTTAGCAGCTGGCGTGTACTTTGCTGTAGAAGAGGACTCTCTACTCATAAAATCACGTTTCTGTATTTAAGCTGGCATTGTGCTGGTTTATGAGCCCAGTTTCTAAGGAGACGATGCTTAGGCGGTCCTGCCCTCTCTCACTCCCCTACCTGTAGTACTTTTTTTTTTACCTTCTGGGTGCTTTGAACCAGATACAAAGGAACAGGAGAGGGTTCATGGATATTCAATTACTGTAAGTTTCATCAAACTTGGTAGCTGTGTGGTGCAGAGACTTAATTTCAGCTGCCACCAAGAGAGGCTGAAACACCTAGTCAGCGGTTACCTGCTCAGCAATTACCTCTTCTGCTTGGCTTAGACAGTGGCCAGGCAGCAGATGTGATTTGTAAGCCTAGGCAGTGCTGCTGCACGGCTAGGTGATCAGAAAGGCACATAAAACAGAGCTCAGGGCTTTGGGAGATGGGCCGAAAGACATAATGTGGTTTTAAATTTTTAGTGAGACTGAGATGTTGAAGGAGGGTCTGGGAATTCTGGGTGAATCTTGGATTTTTGAGGAAGCTTTTGGAGATGTGAAAGTTAGAAGACATATGATGGTCATGGAGGGAGATAATCATGTTTATTTAGTGGGTGTTACAAAAGATTTCACCCTTTCTCATGCACAGTTTCTGTGTCACTTAAAAAATGTGACTGTCTTTTTTTTTTAAACTAAAAAACAGGCCTGATCATCTGTATTTATCATTTGCTTTATTTCATCCACTTAAAACTTAACTTGTAGGTCCAACACAATCTTGTGATCCAAGAAACAAAAATTATGACTGGCATGATTTGATAACGGATTTTCTGTAGTAGGTAAAGTAGGAAGGAGGCTCCTCAGAAATTGTTTTGACCATAAGCACACTCAGAATGGTGTTAATTCAGTTGTTGATGGAGGAATAAAGATGCATAACTGCAAATCTGCAACGTATCAGCTTCTTTTTTCCCCTCTCTTCTTTTGTTTTTCTGAAGTGCAAATACGACTTTTGCTGGATTTGCCTAGAAGAATGGAAGAAGCACAGCTCTTCCACTGGAGGCTATTACAGATGCACTCGCTATGAGGTTATTCAGCACGTAGAGGAACAGTCCAAGGAGATGACAGTAGAGGTAACAAATGAATGTGTTGTTTGAAAAATAACGCTAAGGCTGCAATTGTCTATTTGGGATAAGTTTAATCAAAATTCTTCCAAACTCGAGCTCTAAATGGAAAAATACAACCTTAAACATATCAAAGAGACAGAAAGAACACACTGCTTATTTGTGGATAGAAACATAGGATTTGGTTCTGCTTTTGGCTTTGGTAATGGCCACTGGTTGATTTCACTCAAATTGTTTCACCTAGAGCTCTGTGCCATGATTTCCCTTTGTGAAATGGGCGTGCTGGTACTGTAACTGGCTGCTATGCACTATGGAAGACATGCTTTAATTTTGACTTTTGGAAAGTCTGCTCAAATAGCATGCACACAAAGTGTATCAACTCATTGGTTATAGTATTTGAAGATTTTGAATTTCAAAAACTACATTTGTCTCTTTACTTACATGGCACTCATCAGCATCGTATACAATACTTTACAAATAGTGAGAATAGAAATAGTTGGTTGTGTAATTATATCTAGTGATGATTGCTAAATTAAATCGTAAGATTTATCTTGGTTTCTTTTGTTTCCCCATTATTTTCCAGGCTGAAAAGAAACATAGAAGATTTCAAGAGCTTGATAGATTTATGCACTATTACACAAGGTTTAAGAATCATGAACTTAGCTACCAGGTGTGGGTCAACCCATTTTTACTGATATTTTGTTTCAATTTTATTCAACCATAAATAATTACCTTATTGTATTTTCTTTATTTTATTCTTCTAGTTAGAACAGCGCCTTCTAAAAACAGCCAAAGAAAAGATGGAGCAGTTGAGTAGAGCTCTCAGTGGAAGTAAGTATTTGCTGTGATCTATAAATTTGATTTGAAATCAAATGAACTCAGTTATGGCTAAACCTTTTTTTTTGATAGAGCTCCCATCAGTCTACTGTGTGATGTGATCCCTCCAGTAGTAAAATTCATAAACCATGGATTAAAAACTAAATGTACAGTAAATCTTATCTATTCCAAAGACTCAAGGAGACAGTAGAATTAGTAAGGGAGAAACTAAACTTCAATGTTTATTTATTTTAGTGAGAATGCTATGTAGTTATTTGGAACCTCCTGCTGTTTACTTGCAAAATATTTAACTGATGTGCTCAAAAATTTTATTATTTTGGAGAAAAGGTCTTATGATAAAAGGAAGGCTGACATCAGCATGAAAATATATTCACAATGCCTGTTTTGTCTTACAGCTGAGGGAGGCTGTCCTGATACCACATTCATTGAAGATGCAGTACACGAGCTTCTTAAAACTCGCCGCATTCTTAAGTGTTCTTATCCATATGGATTCTTTTTGGAGCCTAAAAGCACAAAGAAAGAAATATTTGAACTTATGCAGGTAATACATACGTATGTTTTTTCTTTTTAACATTATATTTTTTGTAATATCAGTTAAAATTGTTTTTTTGCCATTTTTGTAGTGTAGAACTGATATTCCTACTTTGTATTTGTAACCAAGTTTGGAAAATTATTGCATTTTCATTACTTTAGGGCACAGTAGCTTTTAGTTCAATTATAAAATGAATGAAAAACAGTACTTTTATTTTATTCTGCAGAAGGAAGGAGATAGACAGGTGGAAAGGGGGAATAAAGCCAAAATTATTTACCCTTAACCTGCTTTTCTGAAGATAACATTTTAATTTCAGTCTTTGTCTCCTTCTGTAGCACCTCTTTCCTGTCTTTCCCTACTAATGTGTCTGACGTGGGTGAGGGCAAGACTGGGTGCCATTGGCATCAGCAGCAGGGGCTGCTCCTCCTTTCCTTTCCTTTTGGGCGTCTGAAGTTGTTCAATGTGTATGAGTGCAGGGAAGCCCTGCCCCAAGGTGGAGAAGAGCATTTAGGTCAGTAAAAGGGTAGGCTAGAAGGGCAGACTTTTTGCCGTGTTTCGGTATTTCAAATGGCATTTCCAGGAAAATGGATATAATTTTGCTCAGCATTTGTGGTGTAGAGCTCTGCCTGGTTTTCATTTCATTGTAAAATTACTTCATTCTGTATTTATTAACTATTGCAGACAGACCTAGAAATGGTCACTGAAGACCTTGCACAGAAAGTGAACAGGCCTTACCTTCGTACTCCTCGCCATAAAATCATCCGTGCAGCTTGTCTGGTGCAGCAGAAGCGGCAGGAGTTCCTGGCCTCTGTGGCCCGTGGTGTTGCTCCTGCAGACTCGCCAGAAGCACCCAGGCGCAGGTACGCGAAACGGAACGCTGTGCAGGTCAGGAGAGTTCCCTGAGAGCTGCCAGCGTGCGCGAGTCCGCTGTCCTTGGACAGGGAGGGAAAGTGGAGCTGATAAATGTGGTGGTTGTAAGTCACCAGATAGTGACATTTTCTTTGCCATTTGATCTTGTGGAATTACAGCTTTTCACCAAGGAGAATTGTATTTGTGAATTACTGCTCTGTGTGTTGCAGCCTAAATTGCTTCCCCATTTGTGATATAATAATGATTGATGTCATGGCTTTAATTTCCCTTTTTTTCCTTCAACTTTTTCAATGAATACCTGGTACACTCCAAAAATCTATAAGTGTTTGCTAAAAAAATTAAGCAGTTCTGGAATAGTCCACAGATAAATTGTATGGTTTCCTAAATCAGTTTTGAGGTAAGAATTAAATCAGAAGACTTCTTTAGTTTAGAGAGTTATGTTTGCACTACTGTATAGTTGTTGATAGGTTCTGAAGCTCTGGAGGTTGTTCATACTTTGTTCTCCTTCTAAACTCTATGGTATATCTCTTAATTTTATAGCTTTGCTGGAGGAACATGGGATTGGGAATATTTAGGATTTGCATCCCCCGAGGTAAACTATTTATTTCTATTTTTTGAATTTCTGCATATTCTAGAAACACAGGTATGATTGCAAGCTGCATGAAGAGCTTCCTTATTTTGATTCAAAGCATTGGTTTAAGCTTACCATTTTATTTATTTCACAATAGAAGGAAATATATGCATTGGTAATTGTGCAATGACAACGCCTCTAAAATGGCTGTAGTTAGGCAGCATTAAATAAGCTACGTTGTATTCATTATTTTCCAAGCACATAACTGGTTTTAAAATTTTATATAAACTGGTGTTTATGTGCTGGGGAACCTTCAAGTAATAAATACGTGAAATTGCGTAGATTACTTTTGAATGCAGCATAAGTTCAGCAGAATTTGACAAAAAGTATCAGAAAGTACCATCCTTCTGTAACAATCCAACAAAAACATACAGGCATACACCTAAATATTGTTACCTATTTGAAATGTTTCTTTTTATTTTTATGTGTAGAAGCAGGATGGAAATTGCACACTCAGATGAGATGAACTTCTGCTACTTAACCAAGAATGAAAATTATAATTTTTAAAGTGACTATTCCACTGTCTGTATATCGGAAAGAGTAAATAATTTTCATCTGCACTAAAATATGAGGAACTTCCTATAAAGCTTTCCTTTGTCATCTTAATTTTGATTTAATACTCTGAGAACATTAGATTAAAGCATTCAGTTAGGAAGGAAACTTCAAATAAGCGTTTCCTTGGTGCAGTTTTCTTTCTTGCTAGTAATTTTAAAGCATCCTGGAACACTGTGTACTTTTTCTATATATTTCCTTTGCTATTGTTGTTGGTG
This sequence comes from Dromococcyx pavoninus, assembly GCA_033558185.1. Taxonomy (NCBI): domain Eukaryota; kingdom Metazoa; phylum Chordata; class Aves; order Cuculiformes; family Neomorphidae; genus Dromococcyx; species Dromococcyx pavoninus. Next base: position 2,104,894 of record JAUMJL010000098.1, read on the forward strand.
AGCATCACGCTGGTGAGAAAATAGCTTGCTTCGCCACAAAACTTGCTTCTCCTGTCTAGTTCCTTTCGTCCTTTCTTTTGAAATAATTCTGCCTTTGATAATACCAACCTTATTGAGACGTTACTGTATCAGTGGAACTGTTCAAGAGAAAAAGCTGATAAAAAATATGTAGACAAGCTGTTTAGGTGCTATTGCAGCAGTGCTTAGAAGATTGCTTATTAGCTTTTATGATTTGCCTGACTGTGGCACTGTATGTTCGAAATCGGTTTCTTTGCTATGTAGCTATCAAGAATACTTGCAACCACCTATGCTAAAGGAATTTTGTAGAATTAGTAATGGTCACCTTTGTTTATTTTAGTGAATTTCACTAGAAATTTTTTTACATAGAGCTGTAGTTTTACTGACAAACACTAAAATGACTCTGTATACCAGATTATTACTGAAAACAAAATCTTACTGGTTTTAGCAAGGAACACTGCTTTTTGTAGACCACTGTGTGAAACCATGATGTTTCTACCCAACAAAATTAAAACTTGTTTTTCTCACATGTATAAGATTGTTCCAAGTAATCAGAAATAAATTTTATCAGTAGTAAGCAATATATCTCTCTAAGGGTTAAAAAGCAACCAAAAGTTAAATGGCAATTGGTAAAATTTATTATTTTATTGCAAACAGATAAAAGATAAGATCTGATATGATTAATAAATCTTGGTGCTCAATGATCACTTTCCATTATTCCTTGTCTGATTCATAATGATATAATTATATATTTTAAAAATAATTAAGTTATATTGTTCCATATCAAGTGTTGATTTTCTGTTCTTTGAGGCGCATCTTTCCATTTAAGAAATCCCTGAGCTCCCTGGGACCTGGAAGAATATTTTAGAGAAGAATCACTTCATGTTTGCTCTTTTTTTATGCTGTTCAATAGGCTGACAAGTACCTGCTCCCAACTACTGTTGAAGACAGAATATTAGGCTAAATGGACCTTTTGTCTGGTCCAGTACAGCTATTTTTATGTTCTTATGATTTTCATGGATCTTCTTACCCATATAAAAATCTACCCACACTGATGATTTTGTGATTGTTTTTTTGGCTTACGTATGTCATCATGAATAAGAATTTGGTCTAAAACATTTTGTGGAAAGACAACATAGCACTGTAATACCATCAAAATTAATAAGGTGATAGTGTAAGAGAAATGATATTTCTGGATTAAAGTTTTAGATACTGTAGATGTTCAGATATCCTAGGGTGAAAACTTATTGTAAGAAAGGAAAGCTAATGGCAATGTTACCTTTCCCAATTCATCTGGCCAAATGAAACCTTTGGATTACAGATTTCCCACCTTGGGGCTCTGGAAAATAAGTAGTATTCTTTCCGAAAGAGAAGAGCTAGTACCCGTGTGTATAGTTTTATTGCCTTGTGTAAATGAATAGCTGAAACTAATGAAAGATCTTACCTACACAGTCAGGTTCAGTGTCCACTGTACTAACCAAAAAATATATCTGAAAATCTGCCTTCAAGCATAGAATTAGTCTCTTGATAGTCAGAAAGGTACGGAAATCAAAACATGTATTTCCAATTATTAAGATAATTAACCCTTGGGCTGTTAGCTTAGTTGTCAAAAATTAGTGTTTTCCACAAATAGTAGATAAACTGTCTTTAGTAAACACACACAACGTGAGAAATTATGGGCTGCAGGAATGCAAGTCCATATGGTATGGCTTGTTAGCAGCTCAAGTTCAGCAGAAGTAGAGGAGATGTGTAAGTCGTGGAATAAAAATCCATCAAAGACTGTTCAATAAAGGAGTATTAGCTGTGGCTTAAGAAGTTCCGGAACCATAGTGTCCTGGAGCCTGGGAAAAGTATAAAATGTCCCACTGTATGTCTGCCAGCTTTCGGTAGTCTTCCAAAGGTTATTTTCTACTGGCCGCTGCTGGCAGCAGGGACTCTGAGATGATCTATTGGTCTACTTGAGGTTAATCGTTTTTATTAAAAAATGTGTCCGTGTGTGTATATAAAATTTGGCATCAAAAGTTTTAAACAAGAAACGTGTACTTGGAATTCTTTAAAAAGGGAGATTGCAAGTATTAAGATGTTGGCAATACATCAGTATTTTTCTTTGCTAATTCATTGTTTTTCAGATTTAGGATTACCTTGGAATTTTTTTATTATTCATCTTAAGTATTGCATGATATAACTTGCAATTTATTTTTCTGAAAATGTGATTTTATAATAAATATATAAAATCACACATTTTTTATAAAAATGTGGTGCTTGTTACATCAGAAAAATATTACTGCATGCTGCCCTGTGTTTTGTAACCTTTGGTTTATGCAGGAATATGCTGAATTTCAGTATCGGAGGAGGCACAGACAGCGTCGACGTGGAGACATGCACAGTCTGCTGAGTAATACTCCAGACCCTGATGACCCCAGTGAGAGTACATTAGGTATGTTCCTGCCTGGGACTGGATTTTTCTCTTCCTGTTTCAGAGATTGCTGGTAGTGACCACAGTGTTTGCTCTTCTCTGGATACACTTTAAAGATAAAATATATTGCTGTATTTTCAGGATACAAGATAAATTTTTTGCGTTTTCATATGTAATCTTAGAAGTGTTGCTGTCTTCATGGCTGCTCCTCTTTTTAAAGGGAAAAGCTTTCATCTGCCCACTAACAACTCCTCAGCTATTTAGAGCAGGTTTGCTTTTCTGAAGAAATTTTGAATGGCACATACTTCATACAACCGTCTTATCTATATACCAGCTCTTTTATGCTGATTAAAAGGACAGCTGAGCGTAAAGAGTGTAAAAGAGGGTTCCCCTGCTACAGGCCTGCTGGAAGATAGTCATAAGGCTGTATTCCAAAACTCTGCTCAGAAACTCTAGTTCCGGCAAAGACAGCCAGGAAACATGGGCTACAGCTTCCAGCTCTCCTGAGCGGTGCTGCGGCCGGTAGCGCAGGTCCTTTAAGGTCACTGTCGCTTGGCTGTCTGGGCTATCTCCATTCTGCCAGGAGCTTTTGCAAAGGTACAAAAATCCAGATCATACCGTGATGCTGTTTCTTCAGAGCTGTCAGTTGTGTGCTCAGTCTCTAAGCCGTGCTGCACAAACTCTCATCACTGTGTCTCGTGATCTGAAGTCCTATACGTAGCTTGTCCTTTCAAACAAAAGGAGAAATCCTTTACCAAGGAGAAATAAACAAATGCGTTCTTTATTTTACAGTAAAAATTATTTTGATGAGCTTTGGTTCTTCCTTATTACAAAAACATCTTGTTAGTTTGAGGACTCGAATTTGAATACTTAGATGTTGTGGTGATGACCAGCACATACTGTTAAAGCAAGCAAGAGAGAATTAGTTTGTCTCACCTTATTTCATTTTGAGTTTTGAAGTGGAAAATTCCGTTTTTCAAAGTCAAAAGTGTTACATTTGTTTTTATTACAGAACAGGTTTTGTGGAACTGGCATTTTACTTCTATTTTTGTTTTGGTTTTTTGTTTTAAGAAAATAACAGCGTTGGTGATTGATGAGGTATACACTAACAACTACTCTTAGTTGTATTGCAATGTTATGGCAAAAATTAATGTAATAATAACACTACCGCTGAGTTGCTGTCTTTTAAAGAACAGAAAAATGAGCAAACCTTGGTTGTAATTCACCTGTAAATGCATCCTGTATCATGTTCATGTGAAGTGTTTCTTAGGACTTTCCATAAATCTTGTATGTGCCTTAGAAGCACTTTGCCAGCAGGCTCATGCTTCTGATGGCACAGCCCTTCCTTTCAAACAGAAGAAGGGTATTTAGAGCAGAAAAGCACAGATAAACCAGGCAGTCACTCCTAAAAGTGGGATTGGTATTTTGCCACTTTATAAGAGTTGGTGTGAAAAAGGTGGTTTGGATTATTCAGGTCAGAGTGAATAAAAGAGTAAAGTTACACAGCTGGAGTTCAAAAGAAAGGAAGAGGTTCTGTCAGTAAATAATAGTGGAGAAGGCTTTCTCACTGGTTCTTCAACCGTTTTTGTTTCAATTGCCCAAACAGACACTCAGGAAGGTGGCAGTAGTAGAAGACATGGCACCTCCATGGTGAGTTCAGCTTCTATGGGTATTCTGCACAGCTCTTCGCTTCATGACTATACCCCTGTCAGTCGCTCTGAAAACCAGGATTCTCTTCAGGTATCTCCCATAATCTCTTTTCCATTCTCGCTGCTTTGCTTGCCTTTCTCTGCTGTGCTTTTCTGTGTCTGTTTGTCTCTCTGCAAATTTTCTTAATTCTTCGATGAGAAGGGAGAATCTAAGACAAGAAGTTATCCATTCACACCAGTAAGAACTGCTGAACGATCACTGATGTAACAATAGTCATCTTTTAGATTCTATTGTCAGCTGTCTCAGGTTTGGTCCCAAATTATTTTTTAGCCAAAATCTGTAACAAGATGAAAAATTTATTCTGAAAGCAACCTTCTGTATTTCCACAGGCTCTGAGTTCTTTGGATGAAGATGACCCAAACATCCTCCTAGCTATTCAGTTATCATTACAAGAATCTGGCTTGGCCATAGATGAAGAAACTAGAGACTTTCTAAATAATGAGGCATCTTTAGGAGCAATAGGTACCTCTTTGCCTACAAGATTGGACTCTGCTCCCATAAGTATAGACAACCCAAGAGGCGCTTTGAGCAGTTCTGAGCTGTTGGAACTTGGTGACAGTCTGATGAGACTAGGTGCAGGCAATGATCCCTTTTCAGCTGATCGTCTTCATTCACACCCCTGCAGCGATACGAGAGGTGGATTGTACTCAACATCTAGTGATGCTGATTCCAGCAGTCAAGATCCCAATACCAGTGAAAATCTACTTGGAAATATTATGGCCTGGTTTCATGACATGAACCCACAGAGTATTGCTCTGATCCCCTCAACAAGTACAGAAACGGATGAGGATTCACAGCAACCCAGTACTGAAGATGGGTCAGCAGGGCAACCAAACCTTAGAGACACAGGGCTGGAGCCTCCGGAAGAGCATGCACTATTTGAGGATGCACTCAAAAATGAAGGCAGAGGAACCCGAACAGAGGAAAGCACTTGTGAAGAAAACATTATTCCAGGTGAAACGGTATCACAAAGTGGTGATAATAACAGGGAGGTAACAAGCACCCTGGATGCTTCAGGAGATGCTTCAAGTCAGACTCCTCAAACCTCAAGTGAATGGATTGAACGTGTGCATCTGGTATGAATAAAACTAAATCTGGAGTAAATGAATGGCGGTGACAGATGGTACAGTATGTGGAGTAAGCATTATGAAGGCTTTGATCCACATAATTACAGCTGAATTATAACCACTGACACAATGGATATTTAGGAGTTCTCTTGAATTGTAGTTCTTTATAATAATGTGAACTTCTCAAGGAATATCCTTTGCATTTAATTAGGTAGTACTTGCCTTTTTGCTCTCAAGAAAAAGGAATAAGTAGGTTGTATTCCACATTCCTAATACAATGCAGCATCTGTTTAGCCTTAGGTTGATGATCCTTAACTTGAAAGTATGGATTAAAGGCTTACACTGATTCTTTTGGTTGGTTTTCCTAAGAAATAGTTTATTCCATTTTTTAGAACTCATTCTTTCACCAAAATAACATTTAGCAATTTATTTGCATTTTGTTTTTGTTTTCCGTAACTTTTTCTTACTCCTTTTTTATTTTTGTTAGCAGTGTGAACGGAGGTATTTAATGCTTCTCTTTAGTACTGCTCCAGGAACACATTTTCGGGGATATTCTTTCCCATTAAAATCAAAGATTTTTTTCATGTCTATTCACAGTCCAAACGTGCCAAACTGGCATGGTGAGCTGGCAGTAGCCTAATGAAACAGTGCAGTGTTACTCTATCAAACAAGTCCTACAATCTTAGCAGTGAAAGAAACCACTGGGTAGCATTGCTTCTCTAAATTTAACTGGCATGTGTTGCCATGGTGACTGCATTTAATTAAATGTAGCCTGTATCTTAAGTTAATAAAACCTAATGCTGCTGTTTTACAGTTATTTTAAATATTAAAATACAGTGAGTTAGCAACAGCTATGCTGTATTTTAAGAGACACTTTAATGGAAGTGCAATCATAGTTCTTTGTTTTCATAATTCTACAAAGCATTCTATGCACTAATAGTGCAATTACTTTTAACGATAACATTTTATAAAAATATAGAAATACAGGATTTTCATATATTAGCCAGTCCCACAATTAAAGTTCGGATAACGCATCCTGCTCAACATGTTACGGTGCCTTTGCCTAACCCAACTGGATAGTTGCCACAGTTAAACAAGTAATTAAAATTCAGTGTCTGTTCTGGAGTTACTATGCTATTAATTGCAAAGACCTCCATAAACCACCCATGGCCTTGCCTTTACAGTAAATAACTAAATGTTCAGTCAGTGTTTTTGCATAAACAAAACACTGCTAGGTATTTGTTCAATTGCACAATATTCATTTGCTGTGTGATTACTGTTTAGTGTAAAAAAAAAAATCTAAAAATCCACACAAAAACCCCTTTTCCTAGTTGTTGTACCGTGAAAAAAAATACTGGTTTTAGGTTTGCTTAAAAGCATCAATCTACAGTTAGTGAGATACAATGGTACAGTATGTAATTACAACTAGAGTAAGTTGTTGAAATGGCTGTTTTAATTACATATAATCAAAACTTGTCATAACACGAGCAAATTACATGCACGCCATTTTAAGTTTTGCTTAACTGTTACCAGAGATTTGTTGATATGATATAAAAAGTTTATTACTACTGAGTGTGTATAGGCAAGTGTCATGATAGCAAAGTTTATGTATTGATTACTGTGAGTTCAAGTGAGTGTTTTGGTAACTAATTCATGCAAATCCAGCTTTTGAACCTTGTAGTCACAAGGTTCATATTAGTAAAAAATGAAATAAAGAGTATTTTACCCTTACCCTATAAAAACCTAGTTCATTTTGCAAGCATCTCTAGAGAGAATGGAATAGAATAGTCTCAAATCATCTTCCCACCTTTCCTCTAGCTGCCCTTCTCCTGACATAGTCATGGACCTTTGGACATTTTTTAAAAATACCTATCTTAAATTGTTCTGTGGTATAAAATCCTTCGACTAAAACAGTTCTTCGTGAACTATCATCATGAATTGGTCTGAAAGTTTAACTCACATAGGTTCCTTGAACTGTAATTTCTGAATAGAAGGATTCTCGCAAAAAGATTGTGTATTGTATTGAGATGTCTTGCAAAGTTACAGTAAGATGTGTAAGAGTGCTCTCTGTGAAGATAGTGAAGTTTGTGGGTTCTGGTTTTCTGTAATTTGGTTAGGTTGTGCAGTATATCCATTGTTTCCGTGTTACTCTTACAAGCATGAAATTAGCCTATTGAATTTGTATTTTCTTGGTACTTATTTTAACACCATAGTCATTGACTTTACAATTCAAAAATAAAGTTTGGCGAGACTATTTTGTAAACCTGTTAATTTTATAATGTAAAAAAAATTAACCTTGAATTGTTATTTGCACTTTCATAGTCTATACTTGATACATTCCCACTTTATATACAAGTAGGATACTACAACGATGTAGATGTTTGGCCAAATGAATGCTGTTAATAATATGTAAAATTCTTTGATTAAACATTTATTACTTAAACTAATTCCGTTCTGTCTCATTACATCTTAGACTTACAGTAGCAGACTCTTAAGGCTGATGACAGACACTTTTTAGGATATGTTCAGTCCTGTGCCAGATTAGCTGGGGACCACATCATAAGATGAATGTTCTGGTCTGTAAATATGAAGTACCTGTTCATTAGTCTTTGACAACAACATCTAAAGTAGACAATTTTGTCTTAATTGCTACAGCCATGTTGTGCTCTTGTCATTGCAAATAGTGGTGCTGAAGAGAGTGGAGGGACTAATTTTTGAAGACGATCCTGTTAATCAGCGTTACTTAAGTGCCACTTAATACCCAGTCTCCATTGTTACCGGGAAATTCCAGACTGCCTGCGTTACGTTAACAGGCACTAAACTTTTCTGTTTCTTGTTACCATAATGTAATTAGCTTTCTCCAACAAGCATGCTAGGATGCTGGAGAGCTTCTAAAACCTAATGTACAAAATTGGATTAGTCACTGCAAGGCACTTTCCATCACCTGCTGCTGTGGTGTCACTGCATATGCTGCAATTAGCAAGTACTGAGTTTTACTAAAATCGTGAGCATTAGAAGGGTGATTTTTGGTTTTATGGCTGTAGAAGATACTAACAGATATAGAAATTTAAAACATACATTCTGAGGTGTTTAAATTCACAACAATATGCTTCAAAACCAGATCTCCCCACAGCCCAGTTTCAGAGATCTGTTTATCAAGGCCAATTTCACTATTATAATCCCTTTTCCTCCTACTCTTCCCTTCTCCCAGCACACACAAGGCATCCCACTGTAATACTCACAGAGACTGGTAAGAATGGAAACCAAACATGGATAAAATTGTAGCTAGTTTCTTTCCTAAAAATTGTTTATGCAATCTATCCAGAATTAGCCAATATACTGTTTATTGTCCTTAGTGCTGTTCCGTAGATCAGCCAGACAGGGAAGCTTGAAAGATGTAGAGAAGTCAGTGATGATGCAAAACTATCTCATCCTTTTAACTGTGAAAGGTAAAGCACAAGATGTGCATCAAAAGGAGAAGATGGATCCTCTGCAAATACTACATAAAGCTGTGTTTGCTGTCAGTCTCTGTATGAGGGCAAAGAAAGGAACAAAGGCTAGACTTTCTCCAATGATATGCTTTCATTCCACTTCAAAAATAGGCAAGTATAGAATTTATACTATTTTCCAAACATACAGCCACATGAAACAATTCAAGTAGTTCCTTACTAAGAATAACAGTGGAAGGAAAAAATGTTTCCTAACTTAACTGCAAAGCCCTTTTTTCCTCAACTCTTCATAGATACTTAAGGTTACAGCTCACTAACAAAATGTTAAAGCTAATTGTTAACAGGATGGTGATATTTTAAAATTATGCAAGTCTTGATCTTTACAGAAATCCTTTCTGCAGTGACTTATGGACTGAAGAAGGCGTTTTGCATATATTTTTTCTTTCAGGTCATTTGCATGAATATCCAGATAAACTGAATATAAGCAAGAAAATATTTACTATATCCAGATAGATGTTCAGTGCTGCAAATATATAATCTTAAGGATTCAGATCATGTTCTCATCCAAGCGTAAGTGTCATATCCACCACAAGATGCTGGAAAAAAAGATCGGGGAATTTGTTCTGGAGTTCTACATAAGAATTATTCACTATGTAAGAATGATTTACCTTTACATAAGTGGTTTTAAGGAGTATTTATCAGTTTATAAACCCAGATGTTTTTCTGTGAGCAACAGTGAACATAACTATTCAAATTACTCATCAGTTCTATTTTGGGCACTGCACCTTGTGCACTAATTATCAGATCAATTTTATTTATAATAATATATTTGAAGAAAAGGTCTCAGTCAGACACTACCTTTTTCATTCTGCAAATGCCACAGTCCGTCTTGCAGTCCACATTTTTGAAGCATGGCTACATTTCCATGTAGCAAACATCATGACCTTTAGGGATACAAACAAACAGCAATGTCATATTAAGTAGCCAGGCAAGATTCGCTAAAGCAATTGCCAAGAATACTGTTACAGGAATTATGCATGTTATAGCAGAAACCTTTACACTCTGCAGTTAAAATGAAAAAAAAAAAGGCTTATTTTGAGTTGATTGTCTTTATTTTCTGTTCAGGCATGTGGAGTTTGAGGCACTCTTCTGACCACGATAGCTTTATGCATAATTCAGTAGCAGGCTACCCATCTAAAATTCCAGTTCTGGTTTTTGGAGCATATGCAGACAGTGTTATAGCACAGCAGTCCAAATTCTGCTTGGCTGTAGTTTAGCCATCTAACTCCATTCTCCATGACTTGAGATTAAATCTGTCCTGGAAGGCAGAGAAATTGGTAGACTCTCTGATGGCCTAAGTAAAAAACACATTTACTCTATGCATACAGAGTGAGCACAATACACATAGCACAGAAAGAAACATTAGGATATTACCTGTTATGGTGTATATAATGTTTATTCATTATACAAGGACATATATAAGGTGTTTAGCTGAAGTAACTTCCCCTTTGATACACAGCCACTCTTCACAGCTACAAGAGTAACCACACTTTTTGCACTTTCTGCTTCAGATCCTCCACAAAATGGTGTTAGAGATTTAAACTAGGGTGAAATAACACCAGAGATGCACTCTGACTAGATTGCCAAAACAGTATACTAAAGAGTGCTGTTCCAATAGGACATAACCTATTCATAGCTACTGTTAAAAAAACAAAGGGCAAAACTTTTTTTGTAAATTATCTTATTCTCCTCTGTAGATTCACGTTGCGAATCTTTACACTGAAACTTAATAGTAATTTGTTACATAAAAAACATCCTCTTATAATTTCCTATTGCATTGCTCTTTTCATGCCTGACAGACCTTCTAAGTTTTGCTCGAGTGCAGGGTTTCTGCTGTATCAACACAGCACAGCCATCCAGCTTCATCTTTGAAGAAACTTCAGAGAACACAAATAAGGAAGAGTGTAGTTCTATGTTCCATTCCAAAGTAGAGAAAGGTTGGAGTTCATTAACAGGGGCAGACAAGGAATAAAACAGGGACTGTAGGAAAAACTCCCAGACTAAAGCATGGAAAGATATCTTAGGCAAGACTGAACTGGTTGCAGAATCCAACAAATAGGTCAGTGTGCTGCAGAGCATCACAGAAAATGAGGTGTACTCACAATTGTCTCATGTACTCACAGGGTGTCACAAAGAATGCCAAAGGCCACAGGTGCTAAGATCAGAAGCAGGAACACTTCAGGCACTACAGTGAAGTCCTGCTGGAGATAATGAATGAAACTCAGACTCAGTTTATTGCCTACTACAGCAGGTCCTTTTACTCTGTATGAAGAGACAAAAAGTCACAAAATCAAACCGTGAGCCTGGCGACCTTTCAAGAAGTCTGGAAAGGCCCTAACTACACAGTTCCTCAGAAACAGGGACTCACCATGCAATATATAGAATTACAGCCACAAAAGGACTGGAGCACTGCTTTAAAAAATGCAGCTGAGCCCGTACCAGTAGTAGGCCTGCCTGTTTCTACTAGTTGTGACTGAGACAGTTAATTTTCTTCCAAGCAGCTGGCATAGTGCTGGATTTAGAATAAGCATAATCTTATAATACACTGATGTTTCAGTTGTTGCTGAGCAGTCAAGGTCTTCTCAGCTTCTCATGCTGGCATGCGAATGAGAAGGCAGAGGGTACACAAGAAGCTGGGAGGGGCACTACCAGGACATCTGACCCAAGCTGGCCAAAGGAATATTCCATAGCAAATGATGTCCTGCTCAGTGTATAAACGTGGGGGAAGCTGGTTAGGAGACCCACAGCTCAGGAACCACCCGGGCATTGCTCAGCAGGTGGTGAGCAATTGTGCTGTGCATCCCTTGTTTTGTATATTATTTTATCATTATTATTAGTAGTATTATTCTCTTCTTTTTTTCTCCTATTAAAATGTTTTTATCTCATCCCATGAGTTTTACTTTTTTTTTTTCTGATTCTCTCCCCCATCCCACTGTAGGGGGGAGAGAGTAAACAGCTGTGCGGTTGTTTTAGCTGCCTGCCAGGTTAAACCACAACACTACCCCAGAGGGAAAGTTCATAAAACAAATATTACAATGACAATCACAAGTAACCTGTTAAGTACAGCTGACTGAAAAGGACTGACTTCTCTCATGTTAATGGTAAATAACTGAGGTTGATTTGCACTTAGGATGAAATCTTATACAAGTGGCAGATCTCCTTTATATGTTTTTACTAATCAAATATGGAGGAATTCTATGTGATTAACAAGTTAATTTACATGCACAGTGGGAATGTGCATGTGTGCCTTCAGGAATCAGCATTGACTTGCATCTGTTGTACTGGTTTATAATGGAGACATGAAAACACTCTGTAACAAAAAGCATACATAAAGAAAATGACCTTCATAGTCATAGTTAACAGCAGGACCTACTTAGGTCACTGGTACAAAGAGAGAATCACAAAGTCACAATTGCATCAGTACCATAACAGCTAAAACCTACATATTTTTAGTGGTATGGAGTCTAGCTGGGACCACTAATTCAAATTCTGTTCAAAGACTTGGCTTGAAACTGCTCCAAGCATTAGATCCCTAAGAACTGCCTCAAATGAAGCAGAAACAGTAACCTGTAAAGATAACCTGAGATAAATCTACAGAAAACTTGTACTACAGGATCCCCATTTGCAAGAAGATACAATAGCAAAAACCTGCTAACTGTTACAAAAATAAATCTTGAACTGACAAAATATCACCAGCGCAGAAACAGTAATTTTTGTTAAAAGGTGTGGTTTTGCTGTTCCTGAATTCCAGAAGCACTTTAGAGTACAAATGAAGTAATTGGAGATACAGCTTTAACACACTTAAAAAGAACAAAATATTGTAGTCATAATATGTTATTTCTGCCATTGCTTGCCCCAGCCACATTCCATGGGGCCAAAACCCAAAGATCTCACAATATCTGAGGTTAGTTCTTGGCTCTATCACACACTTAAATGAGTAATTAAGACCCAGAAATTGCAGAGATAGATGCATGGTGCCTACCCAAGTAATGATCGTGCAATATGTTCCAAGAATAGTATAATTTTTAGCTACAGGAATTAAGAGAATAAAACCTGCTTTTCTCACAAGAGGCCTAACACAGAAGAAGACCTAACACAACACAAGAAGACCTAGTGTAGAACCTTAGTAGAAAATGATATGGAAATGCAAAGTGCACCAGGCAGTCAGATTCATACTAAATTACATGCATTTACAAGACAAATATTTCTGGAGAGGCACGCCAGGTGCATCCTCTGCAGCTGATAAAGAAAATAAAGGATTCTTCAGATGTGAGCCAGCAGACTATAGGACAGCAGTAGGAAGTTAAGAGGAAGCCACTGCAGAACAATTCAGCTGCCTAAGCAGGAGATGCACAGTCTGTGGATGTGCATCACTTTCAGTAAATAACCAACACCCTCCCTGAAAGCTCCCAAGAGGAACCAATTCTGCACTGATAACCAGTGCATCACTAACATTCACACTCCCGCTCCCCAGGTGGAGCCAGCGTTTTGATCTCTCCTCTGTCCTGTCCTGTCCTGCCTTTAAGTCCCTCAGAGCAGAGATATGCTCTGATGACTCCAAAGAGCTTGGCCAAGACTACCTCTTACTTTTATTGAGGCAAGAATAAAATACAGTGGAGATATGCATTAATTGGAAGGAAATAGATTCACTTCTCAGTGAAAACTCCATCAGCTAAATCGGGCATTTCCAATTAGGCCACAGTGTAACACTTGCCATTCAACCCACCTCAGCCTCAGAGAGAATCTAGTTACATTAAGGAGAATCAGAAAACTGTGAAAAATGCTCAAAATTTAGGATCAGCATTGTCAAACTTGGGTTACTCTAGAGAGGAATGTAGAAAAGGTCACTTTTAAGAAGTCCTCAGCCCTCGCCCCTGCTACCCCAAACTACCAGTTATTCAGCAACTCTCAAATCAGAATAGTTCAGCTATTGCCTACATCAAAATTAAGGTAACCCATGCACGTTTTATTGGGTGTAACTAAAATAAGAAACATCCTGGTTTCACTTTTTGACAAAATATCCTAACCACTGCTCTTTCTGTTACCTTTCAGGTGAGACAGGAAGTAATAAAACAGCACTGACAGCAATCTCTGCCTCACCATCATGATAACTTTAATGGCCTTTCACAAGGCCAAGAGAATAATCATACTAAATGCACTGTAATCCCAAGGGGTCATTTACTGAGGTTCCATTGAAATTATAGTTATCAATGAAGCCACACTTTGTCAAGAAATAGTGAACTAAAACACTTTTCTGCCAACATTACATGAATATGGTTGGCTAAACCCCACTGAATTAGCTTAGATTATCACTTCAAATTAGGTTTCATAAAACTTGAACATTTTTCTCAATTCAATTTATTATTTAAAAGCAGAAGAAAAAAAATCACAGTGGGTAAGTTCTTAGAACAATACACAGTAGCATATTGAACCAGAATATACAGATATATGTAAACCAGATGCATCCTACATTAGTGGCAAAAGAGGAAAAGACTCTGTGGCATTGTTTTGGAAAGAAGTTGGGAGTGGGGAAGATGGTATTAAGGCTGCACTAAAACTGGAGTTGAAAACACACAACTATTTCCAAATATACTTGTTAGCCATTAACACTGTATCTTATAAAACTCACAGAATGAAAACCTTCACAAAGTATTAGGTACTTACCTGGGCAGAAATACACACCACCACTCACTTCTACCCCTTTTCTATGCAAACCAGTGATGCTATGCCTACGTGACAGTGCTGAGGTGGCCCCTTCAGTGGAGAACTTCCAAGGGTGGTTGGGAAGGAAAGCAGGTAGCACTACAAGAAAACTAGTGGAACGAGTTTAAATGTCTCTGTAAGATCACTGATCTGCCAGATAAACACATAAAACCACAGAGAGATGGATTAAAGAAGCAGAGAAAAAGAATAAGAACCCACAAACTTTGAACACCTTGAAAGGAGATGAAGCTAAAATAGGATTTAAACCAAACAGTGAAAATAATTTTGGCATCTAAGACAAGAAAGTCAAAGCTGGTGTGAAAGAGAAAAGTGTGAGAGATTAAGTATAGTTGCCTCTGAGTCAGGACCAAATCAGGCAAGCCACAAGGAGAGTACCAACTGTGAACTGTGCCCTGCAGCCACTGTGCAGGGCAGGCAAATGGAGCATCTGTAAAGAGACCTCTGCAAATGATGTCTATTAATTTTGCAATTGTTACAAGACACTATTGAATTAAATAGCCTCTATTTTACATAAAATAATAATTTGATTTTAGCAGGATCATTTACCTCCATGTAAAATATCTTACTAAAGAAGAAATTTATTTCTTTGTGTCCACTGGGAACAAAAAAAAAAAGAAATCAACCTAATTTGCACCAAAGGTTTAAATAAAACCTAAGGATGACAGCTAAGTGTGGCAACTAGGAGGCTGTAAATCTTTCTGTGTGAGTGAGCATTTCTTTCTTAACATCACACTGTAAGGGATGGCTTAGGGCCATGTAAGTTGCAGTAGGGTGAATGAACCACTATCAGATCCATGGTTCCCACCTGTGTAGCTGGCAAATCTTCAAAAACAGATGTGTTCATTCCCCAGCCTTTTAAATTTTTGGATACACAGCTGAGGGTCCATGCAAAAGGGGCTGTTGACTTAATGAAGACCAAAGCTGGCCTGTGTTGAGGGTACAGTTCACAGCCACTGCTCTCCTGAACCAGAATGACCAAGTCCACCTCTTATTTGCTAATTCTCTGGTCAGTAGGAAGGATGGCAGCTGTACATCAGATGATAGGAGACCAGTGTCCCACTCCAAATGGGAACGGAGCAGGTACTGGAGGCAGCTCCTGTTCATCCATCGGGTCTCCCCCTCGGCTGCCGCTGGCTATCGCCGGAATGACAGGGACACTGCTCTCTGTCACGCTGTTTGCTTGGGACAAGGACTCTTTCTCTTCGGGTACCGAGAGCCAGCACTCGCTGCAGTCATTCTTGAGGGAAATGCCCTTTACGGTGCTGGGACACTGGGTCCTTGGAGCCCCGCTCTGCGCCAGAGCCTTCCCGGTCCGCCGAGACCCCCCGCACTGCCGGTGCCCCCAGAGCCGGGGCACGGACCCATAGAGCCCAGCTCTGTCCCCTGACCCCTCACCCCTCTGGCCACCGGAGACCCCAGCCCCTTCGGTGCCCCTAGAGCACCCCCGGCCACCCGAGACCCTAACCCCGCGGGTGCCCCACGAATCTCCGGCGCTCAGCTCTGCCCTCAAAGCCCCGCGGCGCTGAGTCCACGACTCGGCGGGGCCACTAGAACTCCCGGCCCCGCCGTGCCCCTAGAGCGGGGAGATGGAGCCGTGGAGCTCCGCTCTGCGCTCACAGCGCCCCCCAGCCACCCGAGACTCCGTCCCGCCGGTGCTCCCAAAGCCGGGGCACGGACTTACGGGGCAGAGCCCCCGACCAGCCAAGAGCCCCGCCCCACCAGTGCTCCCAGAGCCGGGGCATGGACCCATGGTGCTCCACCCCGGCCACCTGAGACCCCTCCCAGCCGCCGTCCCCAGAACCCCCGCGGACGGAGTCGGAGCCGACGCTCCGCGGGTCCGGGCAAGCCAGCGCTGAGGCTCCGTGACTCGCCGCCAGCAGGGGGCAGCGCCGGCTGCGCTCCCCGCGCCGCAGCGACATCCGCCGGTGGCGGGAAGGGAAGGGGCCGGCTCCGAGGACCGGTGTGGGCGCCGCGCTCCCCGCGTGTGTGTGCCCGGGGACACGGGCCCCGTCGCCGGCCGCACGATGCCGCTGGGGTTGAAGCCCACGTGCAGCGTGTGCCGCAGCACCTCCTCCTCCATGTGGAAGAAGGGGGGGCAGGGCGAGATCTTATGCAACAACTGCACGGCCCGCTCCGCGCCGCCCGGGCCCGTCGCCTTTGCCGCCGCCTCGGCCGCCGCCCCGCACAGCAGCAACGGCGGCGGTGGGAGCGGGGGCGGCGGGGGAAAGCAGGTGAGGGGGAATGGGGGCACAGGGAGGCCGTGCCCTCCCCGAGCTGGAGTCCTGTGTCCGATTCTGGAATCCCCAGCGTAAGAAGGATTTGGAACTGTGGGAATGGGTCCGGAGAGGCCACGAAGGTGCTCAGAGGGCTGGAGCACGTCTGCTGGCTGGGAGAGTTGGGGTTGTTCAGCCTGGAGAAGAGAAGGCTCTGGGGAGACCTTATAGCAGCCTTCCAAGTCCCTGAAGGGGCTACAGGAAAGCTGGGGAGGGACTTTTTACAAGGGCAAGCAGTGACAGGACGAGGGGGAATGGCTTTAAACTGGAAAGGGGAAGATTTAGATTAGGTACTAGGAAGAAATTCTTCACGCTGAGGGTGGTGAGGCACTGGCACAGGTTGCCCAGGGAAGCTGTGGATGCCCCCTCCCTGGAGGTGTTCAAGGCCAGGTTGAACAGCCTGGTCTGGTGGGAGGTGTCCCTGCCCATGGAAGGGGGTTGGAACTGGATGGGCTTTGGGGTCCCTTCCAACCCGAACCTCTCTGTGGTTCCCCCCGCAGAGCAAGCAGGAGATCCACCGGCGCTCGGCGCGGCTCAGGAACACCAAGTACAAGTCGGCGCCCGCCGCGGAGAAGAAGGTTTCCACGAAGGGCAAGGGCAGGAGGCACATCTTCAAGTTGAAGAACGTAAGGCGGGGTGTGCGGCTTTACGGGAGTGGCGGGCGGGTTGGGAGCCCTCGATCGGGGGGAACGGCTCCCGCCGCTGCCGGGGACCCCAGCCCCGGGATTCGCAGCTCCCGTTGCACAAGGGAGCAAGCCGCAGCCCGGAGCCCGGGTGGGGGCATCTGCAGGCGCTGCCCGAGCCGGAGCGGCGCTGTTCCTGGCTGTGTGGGAGCGGCCCACCGCAGGGCATCCAGGCCTCCAGGCGCCTTTCCTGAGGGAGGGAGCACCGTGTAAATAGAAGCCGGTCACGTGAACATAGTGCTGCTCCACTGAAAAGGCTGAGAGTGAAAATGTTGACTTTATCGGCTTTAAAGTACAAATGTTTGAAATGTTTGGACTCCATTACATGTATCTACTAATTTTCTAAGAAGATAATCTTAGAATCATGGAATGGTTTGGGTTGGAAAGGACCTTAAAGATCATCCCTTTCCAGTCCTCCTGCCATGGGCAAGGATGCCTTCCACTGGATCAGGTTGCTCAAAGCCCGATCCAACCTGGCCTTGAACACCTCCAGGGATGGGGCAGGCACAGATGTTCTGGGCAACCTGTGCCAGTGCCTCTCCACCCTCACAGTAAAAAATTTCTTCCTAATATCTAATCTATATTGGTACGTTGTCGAAAAGAAAAAAAAGAACAACCTGGAGTTCCATTATATGTTTGATTTGTTTCAGTGCTTTTGATTTTCCATTTTTATGTTCTTCCCTTAGCCCATCAAGGCTCCTGAGTCTGTATCTACTATAATTACAGCAGAATCAATTTTTTATAAGGTATGATTTATTCAGACTTGTTTGTAAAAACAATCTTGCTGATTCTATTTTCAATTTCAAAAATTATCACAGATAGTGAATGCAATAGGGCTGTAGTCACAGAAACTGGTCTTCCTTGACTAGCAGTTGTGTAGAATTTTGCTTTGCCTTATGTTATTGCTGTTCAGTCTTTCAAGTTAGTTTACCACAGTAGTTTATGTAGTTGTCACTGTTCCATTTTTTTCTTCCAAGAAAAAGGTGCATCTGGTTTCCTTAGTAATTATTGCAATCAAGGTTTTTAAAGTTTTAACTTCCACTGTGCAAAGGTCAAGCAAAAATTATATAAATTTGTGTGGTGTTTCCTGCCTTAGGTGCAGGAAATATTGCTTGCACTGCATCTACACTAACATCTACACTGGCTCCTGTTTCAGAGCTGGGTGCAAGCAGCCTCGAACACCCTAGGAAAGAATCTGTTGACTATTGCAACGAAAGCAGAAGCGAACCTTCTCTCATTTTTGCTTGAGAGCATTTTTACTGGTATGCCAAGGTGTTAGGGTTTTGAAGTTCTGAAATACACTTGTGTTTCCCAGTTGTGCAAACAAACCATTTGGAATGTCTTTTCCCCCAAAGAAAAGGTCAGGACAGACAGTGGGAGACTGCATAGCCAGCGAAGTGGGAGACTGAGCTTCCATATACTCCCCAGAGGCGTGATGCTTCATGTATGGCATCCCAGATGAATCTGTTTGCAGTTGACTAGCTCAGGAAATAATTAATGTCTTTTCTTGTGTGTTTTTTGGTTTTATCAGAAATAAAAATGGGGGGTTGTGTTCTTTTTATCTTTTTTAAAAACAAAACCCTCCTGGGTGGTTCTTGGCAAACTCTGATTCTTGAGAGTCCAGGCACTGTATTGTGCTGCAGGATGCTGTTGTAACATGAATTGAGTTGCTTTTGCTGTGCAGTCTCACATGTTACAGAGCTCAGTGGAGGGTGGCAGGAGATGGATCTGTGAGTTGGGACTCTCTGCTTTCAAATGGGTGAGCTTCTTCATACACAGAAAGCTGCTTTCCCTGCATACACAGGGAAATGCCTACAGTTACTTTTTCTAGAAGGTGGTGTCGCACTCCTGCTTCTGAGAGAATGAGACCATCGCCACTCTGCAGACAGGAGGCATGGGAGCCCTTGGAGTGGGAGATGTAGAGCAGCTGAGAGAGCTGTCTCTTGAAGACAGATGAGGCCAAGTTGCTTCTGAGACATTTGGCAGACAGAGACCATGTGGAATCGCCTGTCTTGTTACAAAAGCGGTTCTGGGACTGAACTCAGACTCCCCGACATCGGGTGATTGTGTGCAAGCAGTGCTGATGACTGCTTAGGTGAGACAGCTCTCTTTTGTATGCCAAGCATTCTTTTGCATGTGGCTGAATTAAGGCTGTCTTTCAAGATTGGGGTAATTTGAGATAATTTTAAGATACTAATACTTAGGTATGAATTAGAATTACAAAGTGAAGCTCCTAAAATCAGGTTTTCTGGTTTAATTATCGTTTGTATGTCTTCTAGGGTGTATACTATCAAATCGGAGATGTTGTTTCAGTGATGGATGAGCAGGATGGAAAAACATACTATGCTCAGATCCGTGGATTTATTCAGGACCAATATTGTGAAAAGAGTGCTGCGCTAACCTGGCTCATTCCTACACAAGCCAGCCCCAAAGATTGTTTTGACCCAGCATCCTACATCATAGGTAATTTTCATTTTATACAACTACTTATACGTGCCTAGACTAATGCAGAGTTATATTTTCAAATTAACTTTTTAGATTGTCAAGATCATTTATGCAATTGCCACAGTTTAGGCCTTAGTCCTGTAAACATCTAATTTACTTGAATAACCTTTTTTATTTATCTCATCAATATAATATGATTAGCAGTGCTGCCTTGAGTGTAATTATTTGAGTATTTGTGCTCATGTGCAGAATTATAGTCTTGCAGCTTTAAGTATCAACTTTTTACTCCATAGATAAAATCAAAGTTATTACAGTATAAACCTGATACACTAGCCCAAGATGTTTCTTTTAAAGACCCAAATTAGCTGATCTTCATCCTGGAAACTTAAAATACATGGCATGAAAGCACTAGCATAGAGACTGTCCTGCTACTGATTATAAAATTATTAATGATTCATTTGACAGGCAGGCCACAGATAGTATTTAAAATATATTAACTGAAGTACTTAACTCAGGTAACTGAATGCTTCAAATAAAAGGAAAGGAAAAAAAAAGATCAGCCCTGCAAAAATAAAGGTGGCAGTTTCTTGCATGGTCTTTGATGCTACTTTGTCAGAGAAGTCATTGACTGAAAAAGCACATTCTCTAAGGGATGTTGGCTGTTGTTGCGTATTCCTGTGTAGTCCAATTTTATGCCTTTAAGTTTTGTCTTTGAATGTTATTTCTTTTTTTTCCTAGGACCAGAAGAAGATCTCCCAAGGAAAATGGAATATTTAGAATTTGTTTGTCATGCACCTTCGGAATATTTCAAATCTCGATCATCTCCTTTCCCTACTGTTCCCACAAGACCAGAGAAGGGCTATATATGGACTCATGTGGGACCTACTCCTGCAATCTCCATTAAAGAAACTGTTACCAATAATTTATAATTTTTCAGAGGTATACTTTGGACAAGTTATTTTGAAAGTGATCTCAGGCCTGTGAACCCCATACAAGAGTTTAAAAAAACCATAAAATGTTCATTTTACTTTATGGATTATGGTATTTGTTTATTTTAAATTATATCAGATATTCAAAGTGGAAGATTTATTTCTATTTGAGGCATCATTTCTGTGCTGTTTTCTTCAGACATTATAGCTCATTTTGGGACAAAACCACATTTCATGTCATCTTCGACTCTGCTGAGCAAATAATTGACTTTTTAAAGTTGCCCTTAGTCTTCTTACTTTCTAACTTATTTTCCAGGAAAGAAGTTAAAAGACATACTTCTAATCATCCAGCACTTCACATACTTGTTTAATTTAGTTAACTGTGACTGCAGGTTTTGTTTACTTATGAAATAATTTAGGACTAGCTTCAAATAAACAGTAAACTTGGTCAGTGATGCACTGAACAGTTTTTGATTGCATTGGACAGGAATGATCTACTTAGATTTCTCTTCTTCAGACTAAAATCTGTCATCCACAAAGTGGTACTCTGTTTTATAAATAGTCACCTTTTAAGGGTATTTTGTTCAGCTGAATCTAATGTGTGGGCCTATGTGTGTGGCTTCCTGCTAAAAAGTTTAGCTTATGTAAGGGGATAAATTTCTTGGAAAGCTGTATGCAGGTTTAAAAAACAATGTTATTCAGTTTTGCCATCCTGACATCCTCATGGCAGAAATGTATCTTCATTTCCTGAGGAAGCCAACTCTGACCTATGATTTGAGTTTCACGTTGTTACTGTTTGTGTGTGTGTGTTAGCTGGGTCTCTTAATCACAGGACGGTAGGAGTTGGAAGGGACGTCTGAAGATCACCTGGTCCAACCCCCCTGCTAAAGAAGGTTCACCTACAGTAAGTTAAATAGGAATGTGTCCAGCTGTTTTTTTAATATCTCCAGAGAAGGAAAATCCACAATGTCTCAGGCAGCCTGTTCCAGTGCTCTGTCACCCTCACAGAAGTTTCTCCTCGTGTTCAGGTGGAACATCCTATGCTCCAGTTTGTGCCTGTTGCCCCTTGTCAATTTAAAATTGATTTCAAATTGTTTTTTCAGTCTTTATAGTTCATGATGGTAAGAAAAACATCTTCAAGCAATTGAAATGAAAAAAAATTTGATAAGGGAAATAAAGTCTATTGACAGTCTCAGATACCAATGAAAATATTTAAATAGCAGAACGGGAAAAATCCTACATACTAAAATACTAATGTTAAAGTTTTCAGTGCTAAAGTTGTCACAAGCCAGTCAGCTCCAAACACTATGAGATGTACTTGTGTGGCCTGAATTCCTCGGGGTTAGGGGTTCCTTCTGCCTTTGACAAATAAGAGCTGGAACTGGCCTTAAATTTACATTTACAGATCTTTTCAGCTTTTTTTTTTTTTGATATATGTGAACATAGCACCCAGAAGCCCCAAATCAACCTTAGTATGTTGTATGAAAGTCTGTGCAAGTTTTAACTTCATGAAAAGGTGAACTGTGAGCACTGCCATGGTGAAGTGAAAGACAGAATTAACTAAAACTGTCAGCTCTCACTGCATTTGAATCTCCAGCAGCACTGAAGTTAAGAAAGGTGTGATCTAATTGGATATAATTAGGACCAGTGTTGTTTATTGTCTTCATCAATGACATAGAAGATGGGATGGAGTGCACCCTGAGAAAGTTTGCAGATGACATCAATCTGAGTGGTGAGTCTGACACCACTGAGGGATGGGATGCCATCCAGAAGGACCTTGACAAGCTTGGAGAAGTGGGCTTGGGAAAACCTCATGAAGTACAACAAAACAAAGTGCAAGTTCTTACAGCTGACTTGGGGCAACTCTCAGTATCGATACAGGCCGGGGGATGAAGAGATTGAGAGCAGCCCTGTGGAAAAGGACCTGAGGGTCCTGATGGTTGAGAAGCTGGACCTGAGATGGCAATGTGGGCTTGCAGCCCAGAAGGCCAACTGTATCCTGGACTGCAACAAAAGAAGTATTGCCAGTTGGTCAAGGGAAGGGATTCTGCCCCTCTTCTCTGCTCTAATGAGACCACACCTGGAGTATTGTGTGCAGCTCTGGAGCCCACAGCACAGGAAAGACATGGACCTGTTGGAGTGGGTCCAGAGGAGGGCCACTAAAATGACTGAAGAGCTGGAACACCTCCCCTACGAAGAGAGGCTGAGAGAGTTGGGGTTGTGAGCTTGGAGAAGAGAAGACTCTGAGAAGACCTTATTGCAGCCTTTCAATACTTAAAAGATGCTTAAAAGAAAGAGGGGGAAGAACTTTTTAGAAGGGCCTGTAGCAACAGGACAAGAAACACTGGTTTTAACCTAAAAGAGGAGAAGTTTAGACTAGATATTAAGAAGAAATTTTTTCGCTGAGGGTGGTGAAGCACTGGCATAGGTTGCCAAGAGAGGTGGTAGATGCCCCAGCCCTGGAAACATTCAAGGTCAGGTTGGATGGGTCTTTTAGCAACCTGATCTAGTTGAAGATGTCCCTGCTCACTGTAGGGCGGTTGGACTAGATGACCTTCATGGTCCCTTCCAATCCAAAACACTCCATGATTCTATGATAATGCAGCCTTCAATTTCAGGTAATGCAGCCTTCAGCTTTACAATGAATATTACACAAGAAGCAAAGATCACATTTATTGAGTCGGTCATCCAATGTATATTATGATTAACAAAGCCTTAAAGGCCTTATAGAACAGAACAAAAATATTAATAGATTTAGTACTGTAGTTTCAACTGTTCTTTACAGTTATTGAGTTAGAATGATCAGACAAATCATAGTTTCAGTCTATTACTGCAGAGATAGAACTATTACTGCTCCCCACTGCAGAATCTTGCAGTAATTGAAACCAGAATTTTGTATTTGGCAATTCTCTCTCTCACACCCTCACATGATGAACTTCAGGAAGATTACATTAATTTCTTGGTTCAGCCTTTCTAGTTGGCAATTCTAATGCTCGCTCTTGCAAAACGTCTGCTTACTGACTGACTCTGTTCTTGCAGTTGGTTTACAGCTTCTGTGAAGTTATTTTTCTCTGGTAAGTTCTTTTTGGTAACTTCAGTCTCTTCAGTGACAATAACAACTTCTTCATGGACAATATTACCAGTTGTGTCACATGTCTCAATGAAATGCTGAAGAACTTCAATGTCTGTTGAATGAAACAGAAGTATGATTGGAATCCAGCTGTGGATAGAAAGGCTGTTTTTATCTGAAAAGACATAGATTATACTGTCTAGCTGACTCGGAGCAGTAAACCCAGGCATCTGTTTGCTTACATGTGGCGATTTGGGCTCCTTCGAAATCTTCTGAACACTTAACTTGGGGAGAACACAGCAGGAGCATTCCTCTTTTCTCTGGAAGCAGTTTAGGTTTTCTTTAGGGGCAAAGCTATTTTCATAAGTTTGTGCTGCCCTCCTACACAACCTGTGTTCATGGTCCTTGCGCCACTTCTTTCCTGAAGATCATCACCTCTGAATTTCTCAATGTAATGTGCCTTGCTGTAAAAGGTCTCTGTTAACTGATCCAGCTTCAAAACACATACAAATTTTTTCTTAACACAAAACTTTCTCTAGGGGACATCAGTAGGAATGCTTATTTTTTTCTTCAGAAGGTCAAGCTCTGACAATCCTTTTGAATGTTTGTAGTATCTCATACAGTGAACGATCCCTTTCTTTCTGATAAGATCACATTTGGATAAAACCACACTCTAATGCTACTTGTGGCATGAATCTTAAATGTGTAAGCAGAATTTGGGAAGCTCTTGTCTCCCAAGCCTAGGTTTCAGTAAGAAAGAAAAGATAACCTGTCCTGTCAATCAGCGTGCATTTCTCAAGAGCATCTATTTCCCAAATTACAGGAATCCACATATGGAATTTTCCAGTTACCTCTTCTCAAGGAGTCAGGACATGGCAGAGTGAAAATGTCATTTTGCTTGTTCACAGAGGAACATTCTTTTTTGGCATCCTGCATACGAAGGTAGACTGTCAGGAGACCTTCCCTCTTTGATCTTTTGGTGGGGTGTTTCTTCTGCCAGGGTCTTGCTGAATCATTGTCTGTCTCACTGATTGTTGTTCTGCACTGGGTTGTTTTTTCCAAATATTTCTCACCTTCCAAAATGTTACAAAATAATTAGTAACTATGACTTCAAAAGGAGAATTGACTGAAGACAGCATAATGAATGGGCAAGGGAAAGCTTTGTCAAAAATCCTCAAGAAACAGGACCTTTACCTGTGAGGTTTCGGTGATCTCTGTGCACCTACCCGTTCAGTGCCGGATGAGTAAGCTAGTTGTAAAGTCTGACTGCACAAAGCAGTTCATGGTATAAGTGTTTAACTTTAAATACACATTCAACAGAACAACACCAAAGGTTATAAGCACATATCAGGTAGAAAAGCTTATCAAAAAACTTACCTGAGTTCATCTTTTGCATGCAGCCAAGAATGGGATGGTTGTAGGGTGTATGAGAAAGCAAGCCTTTCGTGTCAGGGGATCCTTTTTCAGGGTGTTGATTCTAATACCTTCTGTTTCACTCTTCCTGCTTTCTTAGATCTTTGTTTCTAAACTGTTTAGTAACAGAACGTAAGCAACATAAAAAACAAAAACCTGTCCCCTTCTTCATGAGAAGCCGATCACTAACTGTGGAGGAAATGGAAGTAGATGCTGCATTTATTGTTGACCAAAGCAAAACCAAAAGCAACTGCTTCATACCTGCAGAATTTGCAGCACCTCACTATGGCTTAATTGCTCTCTTGGGGTGACAAGTGGAAATGGTATGTTGGAACTTAACGTATTCATATAAGGCTATAAATCCGACAAGTATTGTGGGATAATGACAGGATCATACATTGCAATGTGTGTCCTCTGTAGGCTTTCAAGTCATGCTTAACTTGTTTGTGATGACCCACTCTTCCCTGAATAAGTTGAGACCATCAGAAAAGGAACTGATGAGTCCACTGCAGATTTTAGTGACCAACAAAATTTTTTATTAACTCATTGAAGTACTCTTCTCTAGAAACAAGTACTGATGTCTCTAACAGAAAACTAAATTAGCATGACAGAACTCACTGCAAGATCTGGGGAAAAAAATCTGTTAAAAAAAAAAAAATCTCAAAAAAAAATGGCTTTACACACTCACATTAATGCCATAAAGGAATGGCACGTGTGGTATGCTGGCTTGTTTCCCTCATCTTGTAGAGCATCAGGCTCTCTGTTAAGGAGACATCTGTGCTATGGTTTTTGTCAGTGTGTTGACCATCTGGGCTTGCCCCACTCCTTGGTCTGACTGACTGGGAGCCATGTCCCTCATTTTCAGTGCAGACCATGCCCTCTCCTCT
Source organism: Dromococcyx pavoninus (assembly GCA_033558185.1). Classification (NCBI taxonomy): domain Eukaryota; kingdom Metazoa; phylum Chordata; class Aves; order Cuculiformes; family Neomorphidae; genus Dromococcyx; species Dromococcyx pavoninus. The sequence continues at coordinate 2,131,038 of JAUMJL010000098.1, forward strand.
TGTTCTGCTGTTTCCACTGGTGCTGGTACACACACTGCCATCTACAGCAACCCTCACTTTTGTGTTATAAACCTCTACATTCTCTCTCTCCCCAGTGCTCAGAAATAGAATTTCAGATTAATATATGAACAGATTTATTGGGGCAGTCCTAAACTCTACATAGCAGTCCACCTCCAACAGTGGTCAAATCCCAACTTCTAATGACTCAGAGATGAGTATCAAGACCCAGGCAATCACCATATTACTTCCTGAAATACTTCCATTTTAGAGGTGCATGTTTAGGACTCCTCAGCAGACTGAACTGACTTTCCCACTTCTGCTGTATTTTCTTGATGCAAGGGGACCTAAACTGCATGTGATGTTCAACAGCACACATGCAGGAACACCATGAATTTTTATTTTTTTTTTTTATAATGACAGAATATTTTCTAAAGTCTTTTCTGTTTCTTTTATAATAATTTCTAGCATTCAAATTCCTCTTAACAAGATGGTGTTTCATGGGAGATCATTAGTTATGAGTAATGATCGTTAGGCTCTATCCTATTGCTTTTCCTTTCTTTCCACCTACAGTAAATTTTATGTGCCAAGTGCAGTAAGCAAGTTTTATGAAGGCCTGTTGTAATGTTTTATTACAAACTTCTGTTTTTACAGACCTGAATAGCTTTTTTTTTTTTTTTGCTGATGGTACCATTTCACTCTTCACTCTCTCGAAAGATCAGATGAGTACATTAAACCCCATAGCCCTGTCTGCACAGCACTAGTGTGACACATCTGGAGTGCTGAGACGCAGCGGCCTGGGCTTTCCAGTACAAGAAAGACATGGACATACTGGAACAAATCCACTGAAATGCCTCAACAATGACTAAGGGACTGGTGCATCTGAAATTTTCGAAAAAGAGGGTGAGAACTAGCCTGGAATAGAGAAGGCTCAGGGGGTTTCTTATCAGTGTGTATAAATACTGGACAAGAGGGTGTAAGAAAGATGGAGCCAGGCTCTTCTTGGTATCCAGTGACAGGACAAAAGGCAATGGGCACAAAATGAGAAAAGAAAATTCTGTTGAAACATAAGAAAAAAACTTAGTTAAAAAGAGCCCAGGAACAAGCTGCTGAGAGAAGCTATGCAGTCTCCATCCTTGGAGATACTTAAAACCCAATCCAGTCTAGACTTGGTCCACCTGCTCTGGCTGACGCTGCTCCACAAAGTGCTGTTGTACTACACAACCTCCAGAGGTGCTTTCAAGCCTCAACTATCCCATGATTCTATGAACTTTAAAAATTGCTGTACAGCAGATTATTTATCTTTATGTTATCAGCCTGAACATTGTAAGTCTGCCAAATTCAAATGCCATGAAAAACAGGTCAAAGGCCATTTTACTATCAGAAGCACAAATTCCAAGTGTATTAGGGATCTGCAACGGGACAAGGGGTGATGGTTTTAAACTGAAAGGGGGTAGATTTAGACAAGATATAAGACATTTTTTACACTGAGGGAGGTGAAACTCTGGTACAGGTCGCCCAGAGAGGCGGTAGATGCCCCAGCCCTGGAAACATTCATGGTCAGGTTGGCCAGGGCTCCGAACAATCTGATCCAGTTGAAAATGTCCCTGCTCACTGCAGGGGGCTTGGACTAGATGACCTTTAAGAGTTCCTTCCAACTGAAACCATTCTATGATTCTATGAAAAGAAGCTACAAAACTTTAGACGGCTTGCTTACTCCTTCACAATGCAATTATCTTCCCCCAATATCAAATGTTAAGATCTTATTTTGTAGTGTTTCAAATGACAGTGCTGGCCACGTTTAGTTCAACTACTAAAGAATGGTAATCACCTGTTTCTATTTTTCCGAGCCATGCATCAAAACATAAAGAAACATTGTCAGGCAAATAAAAGCCTTTACATATTTAAACAACACATATAAGAAAAAAAGTCCCAAACGTATTTCATTCAGAAAGACATTGTTGGATATCAGGTTAAGCAATTTATTCTTGTGTTTGCAGAAAGGCAAAGTAAAAAGGATAGTTATACAGGAAACATGATCAGGACCCTGTCCACCACCTCCTCTGAACACGTACAAGCAAAGAACAGGTGATCATCAAAGGTGTTTTTCATCACTGCTACATTGCATTAACAGAAAATTAAACACCAAACAAATAGCACTGGGGCTCAAACCTGTGCGCAAACTCTAGACATTCTTTCAGTAACTGTGCTGGGTAAATTTCCCCTAATGCATTGTGAGAATTAATGCTCTGACTCGGATGCCCTGAAAAAAAGAAAAACTGATAGTTGGAGACACCAATAACATTAAATCAATGACTGGCAAGGATTCAACGAGGAAATTCGTGAACACTTAGGTGAAAAGCAATGTTTGAAAATTATTTAATTATGTACTATAATCAGTCCTCAGACTACGGTTCCAGCTACAGAATTCTGCAGAAGACTGAAAATTGAATTACCTGGTGTTCTTTGAGATGCGCAGAGGTCTTGAGCAATTAATTATTTTTTAATTATATGTATCAATAGTGCAGGATTTGTGCCATGGAAATTTTCTCCACAGAAGCTAAATTTTTTTATTCTACTATTCTAAGAGATTGTAAATATTCTACTGTGTAATAAGAAGAATGCTACATGATCAAATATTAGATTACAACTACAAATACAACCAGTCTTTTTAACTCTACAGACATTTTTCAGAAAACCCTCTACTTTCTATTTGCTAAATTTTTTTTTAATGCACAGTAATCTAAGCTATATGCAGCAAATACATTGTACACAATAAAACAGTGCAATGACTACAGCAGGAACTTTCAAGTTTTTGAACACATCAACATGAAGAGTGGCTTCATTACTTCATGTTTGGGATAAAGTTGAAATCAGATTAGTATTTTTTTTGTTTCTGCATTTTCAACACTTAGAAAACCTCACCCTCTGCAAATTCTCACTCCACTTAAGCCTCCTCCAAAGGAGATTATTTGGAAAGACCAACTCCCAAGGAAGACCAGGAAATCAAGTTCAATGATGACTAAGCTCCAATATTTGCTTTCCCTGCCACTTGCAATTTATTTGAACATTAATGGGTACTATGAGCAAGAGTTTCACCAGAAATGAACTTTCAGTGTATTGCCTTTGATTCCAGCTCCAAAAAGAAATTATCTGAAAACAAGATAAGATGCAAATACTAAGCACAAACAGCTGTTCCACAAGTATTCCTTGCACAATGGTATATTTTGTGTATTTGACATCTGACATCTATTAAGCAGAAGATGCTGAGTGAGGCCTTATTGCTCACAGGAACAGCTGCTGTGGGGTGGCAGTTTCTCAACTGCTGTTCTAGTCTAGCTTCTCAAGCAATTTATAATTTTGTATGTATCCAAAGCAGATGTTTCTAATATTATTCATGAGCACAGTTTCAGCTCCATAAGGATGGCAAATACATGCAGAGCTCTAAAGTGTTAATCTGATCTGTGATCCAACACCTTGTTCACCCATTTCACCTGTTGAGCCACAGTAACACAACAGGGATGCTCCCTCTGCTAGGATCAAGTGGGAAGTGTCAGAATGCTCGGGCTCACGTGGCCTGGCAAAGGCACAGACAAATGACACAGACATAGAGATGGAGTCTAAACTTAGGCACCACGCTGATCAAGCAATTAGCTAACGATGACAGCTTCAACATATCTATAAAAAACGTGTGCACACATTTGCATGTATCCAAAATACCCATCTTTTCTATGGGACCTTACTTAGAACTGACCTCTCTAAGTGACCTTCCTTGTATCTATTTGCTTCAAATAAGGTTAAACCTTATTTTCTATCCTGGAAGAGGACAAAAGAAGCCTATCTCACTTAAAGTTGTTAAACATCACTGCCATCCCCATCACATCTTTGGTAAAATGTTTTAGTGTTCAGCCTGTGCTTCCTCTGCTGGATCTTTTGAAGGATGAGCACAAACAGTTAAGTTAAAATGCATTTATAATTTTCCTTGAAGTGAGTGGATTATGAATATCAAGACAATAAGAATAGGAAATATTTTGACCTGAAATACTGGTAAGTATCATTTTGTGGACACTCACAAACCCAAACATTTCCACAGGGAAGAAAAGCAGTCCCAAAGGCAGAGAGGAATGTGAAAAATAAATTGTGACAAGCAACAATATTCCCATTTATGCAATCCTGATCAGAATAAAACCACTACCACGCTAAGTATTTTGAACTAATGAAATTTCCTAAACTCTGGAAAAATTACATTTGTCATTTTTTGTTTGCCAGCAATTCCTTGCTGGCTGGAACTTAGAAGAATCATTTGCAAAATCACATTATACATGTTTAATTATCTGAGTGGGTCGTAACAGTAGTGTATTCTCTGTTCTGAGGGTCAGAACAATAGCTTGTTTACAACACTTTGGATTCCATTAAAATCTACAGAGAAAGAAACTTGGTCTTGAAATACAAGTTAAGAGCTGTTCTTCATAAAATGGAGTCAGGAGGTTTCTCTGCATTTTGTTACAGTGCCCAGATTATAAAATCAATTTGAATCCTGTTGCTAGAGTTGGACCCACCTCAGTCACAAGGCTGAAAAATCTGCACAGATTAAAACTGGAAAAATGTTTCAATGCCAAGAACTTGTGCTGCTTACAAAATAACTAGGAAAACATGAAAATTGGAAATCAGTTATTGATACCTGCTTTTTAGCTCTCTGTAACGCATCTTCTAATTTTTCAACTGTTAACTGGAAAGGGTGACTTTCCTTGTCAGTCACCTACAGAACAAAAAATAATCAACAGGAATAAAAAAATTAAAAATATTAATGACAGTGAAGAAATGCTCTCATCTAGTGAAAATGCAGCTGCTACTGGCTTTTATAAAATAAAAGAATCTGAAACTAAGATCAGTCTTTTCTATATAAACACAATTATTTTGTTTTTAAATGTTGTCCTTATCCAAGACTACACTACCAGAAACTTACAGAAGAACTTGTGTACTTGAAAGATCGCTTTTTCCCCCCTCTGAACGAATGATTTGGTCTTATAAAAGCTGCTACACTCCCTTTGACTTGCCTCACAGATTACTTTCAAAGGGTGAATCAATGTTACACTGCTTATGTGGCAGATACATCTTTCAGTGATTAAGGGGAAAAATTTGCAAGCCAAATTTATTCATAGTAGGAGTGACAGATTTGAGCCAAATTATACTTCAGCATGTCAGTGTAGAACAGTGTCTGCACAGAATGTACGTAATCCTACACATCTGATGACACCAGCCTCCTGTCGTGCTGCAGTCGGAGAAAAAGACATGCTGTCTCTAAATGTGCTAGACTGGTCTTGTCTCTTCACTTGGACTCACCTTGCATTTTCAGGCTTTTTTGATTAATGTCTGTTAATGCATGTGAACAGCTAAAGCTTTACCTCACTGAACAAGGGCACGTGGACAGGCTGTATTCCGCCATAGAGCCATGTTTTCGAATTTATACCACCATAGTACGGAGCTGGAATCAGATATCCATCTAAAAACATCAAAAAATGAACTTAACATCTCTCATGAGCAATTATTTCATTATACTCTGTTATAGTAAATTGACAATCTAAGAATAAGGTATTTGATTTAATCTCAAAGCCTTCACTGTGGCCTAAACCAATATTTAAACAAAACTGAAAATTTATCATACATCGATCAACCTGAATTCTTTCCCAATATCCTTTGTTGCCACTTGCAACAGCAGATTCGAGAGTCATATAAATTCTCAGTAAAAAGGAATGGACCTGATCAACTTCTTGCTTTATTTATTTATTTATTATTTATTTATTTAAATAATAAAGACAAATAAAGATCTCACTCTCAATATTTTGCTAACGCTCTGTTACTATCAGTTTTTCATCGGAAATTGCTGCAAACCTGAGCTACTTCTTTCTAGTTGCCAAGGTGCTATTGCAGCCAGGGAGCCTACGGCATTGTGGAACCTGATTCCTGTCTCACTTTCTTGCTGTGAAATAGCCCCAGGTCCGTGTTCTCCTGGAGATACTGCAGAAGCCCTACGTGACAGGCTTTCAGAAAGGACAGAGTGGGCTTCCTATGTTAACCAAGGGGGAGCCGGACAGCGTTCAAGCAGAAGAGTTCCTGTTAAACCTGTGCAAGTGCAATGAAATCTGAACACAATAAAATAGACGTCAATACAAGTAGCCTTCAGTAAACTTTATCATTTACAGCTACTAACAAAACTCTTCACAGTCCCCAGAGTTTCAGTTTATCCCTCACCAACACAGTAACAAATTATTCCAGGAGAGATTCACCACATTGATTTCATGTTCTCTGGTTTGCCAACAAGCCCCTGTATCTTTGACCTTTGCCATTTTGGGTCTCTGTCTCACATTGAGGATGAGGAGAAAACCAGAACAAAAGTCCAGAAAAGAAACTCCTGCACAGGAACCCCAAAGCCTGCCAGTGTGCTGATAACAGTCACCCATGCACCCACCTATCCTGCTTGAGGAACGAAACCACACCCAACTTCACAGGGGCCATGACCAGCACTAACAACAAGCTTTTTTTGCCACCAGTATGCTGAAGTCATTGCACCACTTACTCTATATCACTCCACCCTCCCCCCAAGAGCTTCCTGTGCCAGTAACAGGGTGTCATGGGGATGGCACAGCCTCCTGCACTGGAGGCCACCGAAGTCATCCTGCTCACCTTCCTTTCCTGGCAGATCTTCGTGAATTACCCCATTCTCTGCTGTGCTGCACGCCTACTCTGCTTTCCTAATTCCAAATCAGAGAGGAAACCAATTTCCCCCGCTGAGCTCTCGTTTTCCTCCTACTGTCACCTCTGCTGTGAGCAGATTGTTCCCTGGGTCTCCATCCTTCTGCTTTGCATTCCCACCTCTGCTTCCTTCTCAATACCACCCTTGTTTGACCAGAAATCCCTCTTTGTGCTGCAGCTCCATTCCTCTGTCCCAAATTCCTTCTGCATGTTTTCTATACCCAGTTACCCAAATTTTCTCTGGGTCCCACATTTTAACCCTCCCCGTGTGCCTACTCCCTTCAGTTTCCATCATGGGTCACAACTCTTTTTCTCATAACTTTTCAGAACACACTGCATTCTCGATACCCTTCTCCTCTTCCTATCACGTTCTTAAAAGACTATAGATTGCATTCTGGAAAGCAAGTGGGCCTGCTGGTATCTCAAATGGTTTTCACCATTCTAGAAATAGAGGCTTTATTTCATAAACACTCTGCCAGTGAACAAAGAAACATCACGCCTTGCTTCGTTCTGGCAGATAACAGTAACAGCAGGCTGTCAGAAGTCACAATACAATTATGTTTTTAAGCAAAATAATCAAGTTTTTACTTACCACCAGGGTCACATAATACAGTCAATAGAGTAGCAAAACCAGCACAACAGTCATTCATCACAGTTACCTGAAAGAAGTAGTATAAACTTTCATTTAGGAATGAAATATTTAGCAGAAATATCAGCACTAGCTTAAATTTCGAAAAAACAGAGAGAAAAAACCCACACTACTATATCTATACCATAAGTCCTTGAGTGTTACACCTTGACCACTTTTTCAAATGCAAAATTAACACTACTAAGGCTTCTTCATACCTTACATATATCTGTCCTGTCATATCTTTCTGAAATTTGTGTTCAAATTTATTCATCTTTATCAGTTTAAGAAAAATAAGATGCATAGATAAAGTACTTGTCTTACATGTTCCGGATTCAGTGCTTTTGTAGCTCTGGCATAGTGAGTTAGAAATTTGGCAATTTCTTCTCTGAAACTAAAACACAGAACTGAAATCAAATATGCAATCACATATTTCTAAGGAAAAAAAAAAACAACAACATAAAACAACCACAAAACACACACAGAATAAGGAAACTTACCAAAACCAGAACAAATGCATAATTCATTCTGATACGAAAGCCTTGAAGATTTTGATTAAATAATATAATTTCCTTAAAAAAGCCAGTGTGCTACATTTTGTGAGACAGAAGCACAGAGAAGCCATCTGTTACCTTGAATAACAGTGACTGTGACTCAACTATTATTGCTGTACATGAGAAAAATGAGAAAACAAAGCATCTTTGAGCCCAAGTGGGATCCATTTTTGGAGAAGGAGAAAACTAGGAAAAAAAAAAATCCAGGAAAGAAACTTCCGAACAGCAACTCAAAAGCCTGCCAGTTTTTGCCAGCAACAGTCACTTATGCATCTTTGGGGCTTACCAGTCAGTGCAATGAAACCGCAGCCAGCTTCACAGAAGCCATGACTGGCACTAACAACAAGCAATGTGATAAATGGGAAAATAAACTTCTTACCTTCTAGTACCTTGCGTATCAGAATACTGGAAAAGATCAGGCTCCAGACAATTCACGTCGGGTCTTGTGAGCTAGTGACATGAAAAAGAGATATTGTAGAACACTATGTTCTTGGGAATTTCTGTTCCACTGCAGCAGAGTAAAACTTTATTTTTTTTCCCCAAAATCCCCCTTATTCAGTAACATTAAAGAAATGGAGAATATAAAACAATGAGTTACAATTATATTTACACTTTCCACTTCTTTAGTTTCAAGATATTAGAAAATGCTATTAAAGCATCATCAAAACAAAGGAAGAAAATAATGAATTATTTATTGGATTGTTCTGTCACCTATTAAAACAAGTCCTGAAAAACACACCAAGGAAAAGCATCCCAACTGTACCTAAGAGATTATGGAACAGCCACTTCTGAGATATATCAAAGCTCAATCAGTTCTTGCAATATTTATAATACCAGTTTTTAATTCATGTCAGATTAGATTAGCTTCTCAACCAACAGAAGAAAAGTGATGGCAACCTATCTCTCAAAGAAGAAAACTAGCTGTATTATCAGCAGCGGCTTTCTTGCTCTCCAGGCAGGTGCCCGCCCCCCCCCCCCCCCCCCCGGAAAATTGGCTGTCTTGTATTGATGGTGGCATTGATACTAGTTTAATTCTAAGAAAAAACACTCGTGTGCAGCTGCCAGCAGTGCCAACTCCTCAGCTAAACTGATCTAATGTTGAGTTCATGTCCGACCCTTTGTCACAAGCACTGAAAATGCAGTAGCAGTGGCGCTAGTGTGAATTCACTGCCTCATGGCAATAGGAAGGAGAAGCAAGATGCAACAAGCAAGCTGGAGAAGCTGGCCAGGCAAGCAGCTCTTTGTTCAGCTAACACATAAACCAAAACACTGCGTTTTCCAGCAGATGAGCCAGAATTAACGAATCGAGAGAAAATATCTTTGAAGACAGACTATGCAGTTTCCTCACAGTTGCGTTTCACCGACCGGCCCTCTCTGCGGTGCACAGCAGCGTAACGTTTAGGCTTTCTTTAGCTTTAATTTTGCTCAAAGCCTGCACTTAATGTAGGGACTGCTTTCAGTCACGGTTTTGGCTTTACCATCAGACAAGCGTGCCACGCTTTTCCCCTCCGAAACCACGCTTCTTCTCGAAAGCCAGCATTCCAAAGCAATATTTTCTGCTGACACAGGAACAGACTCCCATATCAGTTCTGCTTGGAGTATGCGCTCAATCAAACGTGAATGAAGGTTAAGCAAAACTGCAATTATTCCGGTTTTCACCTAGAGGCAAGTTTCAGTGTAAATATTACTTGGCAAATTATTTCCGCGTGTGCAATTGGAGCAGGACATGCAAACACGCACAGTGTGCTTCCTTGTGAAAGCTGCGAGCCACAGCACCGTCACTGCGCCCTCGACACCTCCCTTTCCCGTGCTGAGCTGCCAAGCGGACACTCCAGAACCGCCGCAGCCGAGGTGGCGGCTCAGACCCGTCAGTGAGAAGGCGGCAGAACTTACTCTCTCCTCTATCAAGTCAAAGCAAAGCTTGTTCTCGCTCGTACCCAAGTTCAGAATGCCCTGCAAGAGACGGCAGCAGTCGGTGCCCCCGCGGCGGGAGGAGCCCAGCCCCGCCAGCCCCGCTCCGCCCGGGACGGGCCCCGCACCTGCGGGTTCAGCTCCCGATCGAAGGGGTCGGCTACGTAGCGGACGAACCCCGCGTCCAGCAGCGCCGCGGGCGCCGCGGGTCGAGAGCGCGGGAGCGGCCCCGGCGGGCACGGCCCCCCGCTCCCGCTCATCCTGCAGCCCGGATCCGCGCGGGCTGGCGCGGTCCCCTCCGCCCCTGAGCCGCCAGGCGCCTCGAGGGGCGGGGAAAGGCGTGTGGAAGGGAGCGGCGGGATAAGGCGAGGTTCCTGCTTCAGGGCTACTAAAATGCGGTTCGGTCAGCAGGATCCCGGGCTGCTGGTCGGGAAGTTTGGTGGGATCTGCTCACCCTGAGGTGGGGGAGAGGGAAGCCGGACTGTTTTCTCCTCAGGATCCATATAAAAAGAAGGCTTCAATACACTGACTGCAAGTGTTTCTTTATCTCTTCTAAATTCTGCTTTTTAATTCAGGGGATTTTGGTCCTTTAAAAAATAAAAACCCATATCTTTTAGATATTTAGAAAATTGGCAAATTTTAACCTCCTGGAAAATCGGGCATTAGAAAAATGAGCTGAGAGTTAACTCGTGTCAAACATTGAAACTGTTGCACACTAAAAAACCCTTGTCATACATAGCTTTTTAGTATCTGAACAAGGTCATGATATTCTAGTTATGTATCTATCATTTCATATATATCTATATATAATTCTTTATAAGCAGTGGTTTAGCAAGACACAAGCATTGCATTAAAGTAATACCCTTTATTAAGAAATAATTTAATTGCTTTTTCCTGAAACTTGGCAATAATTAGGGAAATGGAGATGAGGACTGAATCTCAAGGATTCAAGTATCTTCCTGATAATGATACAAAACCACGAGGATGGCTTTAATCCTAGGAATACTTATGGTGGATTAATATAATATGGCATTGACAGGATTTTGTGGGTTGTTTCAAATATTTTTTTTCTTTTTATTCTACAAAGCTGCTGATCTCTGGAAGTCTGGGGAATCACCCAACAACCCTATGACCTTAATAATTTTTGCTGTACCAAAATCTAGTGTCAGCATTCACTTTTCCACTGGGTTTCCACAAAACACCTGCTGTGTTGTAGCAGTGCCTAAATTGAGCAATAATCCTTACTGCAGGCTGCCAAGAGCAGTTTTGTGTAAGCAGTGAAGAAAGAGGTTGTCTTTTTGCCCCTAGGAGACCCAAACTGATCTTTTCCTTGAGATATTGTTCTTCAATATATCATTTCAGCTAATTCGAGCTATTAAAGATTTTTGGAGACTAGTGTGGGACAGCACTGCTAAGAGATACAACAGCTTACCCTGCTTACCTGACAGCAGCTGATAGGATGCTGCTGCTGTGCGACATTACAGGAAGGCCTGGGAGTCCTACAAAAGCTCCACCAGCTGCTAGAGGATATGGAGGAAGAATTTTTCACACTTCATTTCTATGTCTGACTTACACTTGTGACTGGAATACCAGTAAAATGATTTAGTATTTCTGTGCAAGCCACCATCTGAGCATCTGAAAATATTTTATCCTGGATCTCTCTGTTGCATAATTGGAACAGCGTGCTAAACCTTTAGTCAATAGATTTTTATTTCAGTGAACCTATGACAGATTGTTACGCTTTGGACTATTTTAGAAATGTGAAAACTAAAGCAACTGTGCCTTAAAACAAGGTTTGTATTATTCCACTCCTCTTGTGCATATGCTAATAAAAAAAATGAAATCATCAGGTATAGGACTTGCTAAAAGTATAAAATGGGCGACAGAACTCGTCTCAGAATTTGTTCGTGGGGCAAAACTGCATGTTAATAAATGCTAAACTTTTGCATGTGTTACAACAGCTTGCACTGAGGTCAAACACATATCATCATGACCAATTTGCCACCTCCCTTATGCTCCCAATGCAAAATATTTCACTTAACCTGTACTCACATCTGATGCCAAGATCGTGCCAAGAGATAGCCCACTTTTAAGAGAGGGCATATTAAGTGCAATGGAGACTCTGCAAACCACTAGTGTGAAATGTTTGGAAAGAAGGCTGCTTTGAAAGACCTCTGCTAAACCACCTTAGCCCCTCTGGCTGAGCAACCCCTGGGGCAACTGTAAACAGGTTATTCCAAAACAACGCCTTTGAGAGTGAATCCTTACCTGTCAATTAACACTGACAAATTTTAGTCCAGTCTCCCAACTTCATTCCATAGGGTTAATGCTGCCTAACTCATACAAGAAATACTGCTGTTATTCTGGTCTGTCCCAAGTTCCTGCATTGCTCACAATTTCATGATTGTTAAATCTTAACTCCCTGGAAAGTCGACTTTACTCCCAGCCTGCTACATTAACTTAGGAGGTATTAAATAATAAACAGTCAGATCCTCATGCAATAATACAGCATGCTTGTATTCTACAATTTTCATAATAACTAGGAGTTAGGAAATAAATTAGGCAACAAATAAAATGATAAATTAGATTAATAATATTTTAAAAGCCAAATACATATTGTTTCTTATTTAAATGTATATGTGTTTGTATAAACACACTCAAACACACACATCAGTTAATTTGACTACAATATACTGTGAAAAAATGAAATTCATACAATGCTTTTGTTTTTAAATCACATTCTAAAATATTTGTTTGCTTTTGGGCTGGAGGACTTGACTTTGTTTTCCTGATGCCAGAAGAGGGGAAGGGAGAAAGTCCTTATATAACATCAAATGTAGCTTAGTGCACACAAATTTTAGACTTGTTTAGATGAACTAAATTCCAAAGTACTTTTCAAATTTAATGTAAATCATAAAATGTGCATGTTTTAACCAGAATGTTAACTGTCATGCTTAAAATACTGTCAAGCAGAGTTCTAGCTGGTGATGTCTAATATGAAACCTAAGGCTACTGTAATATAAGCCTCAGCAGACATTGCTTATCTCACAATCTTATTTCAGCTGGGTTAAGAAATATTTTCTATTTTTTCCCTTCAGAAATGGAACAAAGTTTGATTACTACACAGCTGTAAGAAAATAACTCAAACATACATTGCTTCTAGAGTAAAAGCTGCCTGAGCATTTTAAGAATTACTGGACAGTAGAGGAAATAGCAAAGTGAATCAATCCCTTTCATGTTAGAAACAGGGTAAGTGTTTACATCTATTTTTAACACTCATTTCTTCAGAAGTTCTTCCACTACAGGGAAAGCTGATTGGCAATTGAGAAAAGGTCACCGACAACTGACAATGCTGGTGACAACAGGAGTGAAAGGGAAAAGCTGCCCCAGGTTATCAGCCTTTTATACGGTCCATAATATATACTCAGAAAGACTAACATCAGTATCACTTAAAGGAGGCAGGAATTACCAATGAGCTACTAGGAAGGCACAGACTTCGTCTGGTTTTATGTTGCTGGTTCACAGAGAGTTTACTTGGTTCTCGGCTTGATGGAGGAGAGACTGAAAAACAGCAGCCAAAAGGTTCAAACATGACACCCATCATTTGGCTGCCTGTGGTATCTTCACAGGCCACTGCAAATAAATCCCCACTGCCCTATGGACATGAAACAAACTTCGTTATTGGTCCCTTCTCACTGTTAGCATATTTCTAAATACTGGGCCATGAGGAAGAGCTTCCACAAGCCAGCTGACATTTCTCGCACAACACTTGCATAGAAAGGATTATCCTCCATTTAGCTATAGGCTTTATGCTCCCCGTACCTTGGACTTCTGTGCCTGTGTAACAGATCTTAACCAGGCTTCATTTAGATACTCTGCTATCTTTTAAGATGAGATGTTAACATAATTCAGAATGTAACTGAATATCACCTAACAGCAACTAGTTATTAATAGTGACCTACTTTCTTGGTTCAAATGATATTATCCATGGCAGGAGTCAAGGTTATCTATATGGGGGTGTGTGCGTATGTGTATATACACCCACACATACACGCACACCCCTGCATTAGTTCAGCAAACTGGTGAAATTCCTTGCATGCAGAAAGGAAAAGTGCGGATTCGGAACTTAAGCTTCTTGTTTTTTAAGAACATTTTCCACAACACAATAGCATCTCATTTTGGCTGAGAACTGATAGAATCTAATGCAAGCATGCTTTCCCTGTTAACTTTACAATATCATACTTGGCACTGAAGTATAGTATTCTAATAAAATTAGTGTGAAGATAATTCCACAGATTATTGTACTGACGTTTTAATTAAAACTGGCTTCTGATTGGTCCTTTCAGATTAAGTATCAGTGCATTACAAGATTACCATTACTAGGAAGGTTAAAGCATTTCTATTGTTAATGAATCTGACACATCCACTATCTAGACTTAAGTTAAAGAACAGATACTATCAATTTTGGGCTAATCTGGATGCTTTTGTAATAGTCGAAAATTTCTTTACCAAACAGAAGAGATGTAATAAACCACAATGTACTTTAAACAATTTTGGCAAGGAAAGAGCTAGAAGATCACATTCTTATAGAAGTCCTCGTTGTAGAAAAGAACCTTTGACTGGAAAATCATTAAGTCAGTACGTGGAAGAGTAAGTGAAAAGCTCCTAGAGAAACTATAGGAGCTAATCAATTAGATTAACTGGGCTGAAGTTTCAAATGCAAGTATCTGAATAGAAGATAATAATGCATTTGAATTTGAAGCTCGAGAAAGAGAAGTACTTTGAATGAGCTCAAAATATAAGTGGATGAATAATCATTGGAAAAGAAATAGACAAAAAACTGTTAAACAAATAAAATACATTCTGAAGACCAGAAATGCCAAAAATTAATTACTGGACTTGGAAAAGGAAATAAAAAACCCACCAAAATCATGAAATTTTTGAGTTTTAACGCCTAAACAAAGCAGAGTAAGTAGTTACAGCTTGCTAGCTGCTGCACTTAATTAACAATATTGATGTATTTTTCCCCCCTCTTCCATTAAAAGATACATTTCTTCAAAGTACCTTACTTTTACTATAGTGTAAAAGTGAGTTACCATGGAGCATCTGACAGGGAGTGACTTGCTCCTTTGCAGCAAACTGCTTATCTGTTCAACCCCTATTCATATTCACCTCTACAGCCATTTACACCACAGTGAACAAGGAGAGAAGTGACACTACTATGTAAGAAAGACAAATTCAAAGTTAGAGGATATGGCTCTAATGCTGAACAAACATATATTCACTTTTAAGAAATAAGTATGATGTTAGTGACATAGCGATATTGACAATAGAGCTTTGCAGTAATGCAATAAGGATTTTCAGTTTCAAAACCTACTGAAGCAAGAGTTAAGCACGAGTAAAAACCAATAGCTCAACATAAATGAGGAAACTGGGGGTACTAACTGCTACAAGCTAAGACTTGTAGTGTATCAAGGCTTGTAGTGTAGGCAGGCTTCACCTGTACCAGGCTGCAAGAATAAACACACAAATCATTATTTGCTGGTACTGGAATAGAAACTACACCTAGACAGCAGTGAACAATATAATCCTACAGTCACATGATGTGTTCTTCTAATTACTGACACAGCACAATACATTTCAATGAATGAAATGATCAATTGGAACATGTAGTGGGACCACAAAATCATATATTTATGAGCAGTTTAAGGAAGGCTGCTGCTACTAATGGACCTGAAAGAAGTGATCAGAGGAAGCCTGGATGTACTATTGCCTGATCACAGAAGGGTAATAATGCCCCATGGCCCAAAGCAACACAGATCTGAAAAAGCACATAAAGGCTATGAAAGACTAACAAAAAATAAAAATCAATGTTCTCTGATTAGCTTAGGAAGCTGAATAGTAGGGAAAAAGGATTTGTCAAAAACCAGCCAAGCAAACCTCTCCAGCATTGGCAAAATGTTGTGAAAGGGTGGAACAGACTCATAGGAAACATGTCCAGTTTTCTTTCTCTCATGTCCCTTCCTTTTCCCCCTTCTGCTGAGACCAGCTTATCTACGTATCAGCTGAGGAAGACAACTCTGTAACAAAATTCATGTAAGACAGTAGTAATGATTTTAGTATGTAACATTAGAGAGCTTTCTAACATCAGAGATATTTTTGAACAGTCTCCAAAATGAAAAGATGGGGATAAAAGGGTACAGTTGTTGTGAAATGCAACTTGATAGTCTTCTGAATAATACAGAGTGGCAGAAAACAAGATACAATTATCTTGTTCTGTCTTAATTTTTTTTTGCTACAGTAGTTCTGGACGCTTTAGACGTATTCGCTACCAATAAACGTGAAGTACCACCCTTCCCTAAGCCCTCCAAAAGCTGTGAGAGAATGGCTTTATAGAATTCTTAAAAAACTTTTTTAACATTAGATATTACAGTTTATTTGAACAGAACCTATTTGTTGTGAGGCTATAAACACGGGTTGGAAATCACTGTTAGGTTTTGGCAACTATATTGCTAAAAAACAAAACTAAAAATTTTATGTGATAAACAACTGGACAGAAAATAACCAATGTTCTCTCAAAATTTAATATCAATCTAAGGGAAGACAATTTTCTTCAAAATAAAATGTGACATAATTTTACAGCATGTAAGTTTAAAAGAAACTTATCTCCAACTGCTGCATTAGTAAATCCATATGGATATAAATAATCTGATTTAATCACATTTGTTATTTCCAGTTACAGTTTAGCAATTACCAGCAAATAAAAGTTACTAAGCTAAAGTAATCTTTTGTCCTGGTCTGAACGTTGAGCCAACTTGTCCTTTCCTCTTCTTTGGGTTCTGAAAATTATCATACCTGGAAAAACAAACAAATATTAGCAAATGCTTACAATGTTTTATTTGCATATGCCTCTTCAGATACACATTAATGCAACACAGAACTAAGTATATTTTTATGCAAGAGTGCGTGTCTCCTCAGACCTGGGGACCTGAGGAGTTTTCATCCACAAAACTAACTCACAGAGCTCTCTGCCCTGCTTCCCTACCCCCCTTTTTTAAAAATTTCTTTGGGGAAGGTGGGACAAAGAACAGAGGCGGCAGGGTGGTATAGACTCCTGGGAAGCATTTCTCCTCCTTCTCCTTCCCTGCCCCTTCCTTCTCTCTTTTCCTGCTGTAAGATCTGTTTATGGATGTATCAGTCAAGGAAGACAACTCCTTAAGTCTTCATGTCAGATGAGATCACAGAAAATCCCGATGCCCGTTTCCAGCTTTTTGAAGGTCTAGCTCAAAGTCTAAAAAAAACCTGGTGCCTCATTGTACTGGTTTAGCTCAACATAATACAAGCGTATTCTGTTCTGTGATTTGAATTTCTAGGTCCTATATTAATAAAAACAATAAAAGACAATGCACTGGTAATAAATTTTCTCTTTCCTGATATGTAATTTAATATTTCAGAAAAAGACTGTAGTCATAAGCTATTCAACTCTCCTGCTATCCACCACATTAAATAACTATTATGTTTCTAATGAATAAGGAATGAGAAAAGACAAAATCTCCACTGAATTCTCAATTACTAAACAATTCAGTACTTACAGTTCAGTAAAATTCTTCCAGTCATCTTGGCTAATGGATGGTCTTATATCCTGAAGTGCAGTCAGCAGATGGGATTGGGTAATAATTAAAGTGTTCTTGGCAACCACTGACTGATTAAAGGTGCTGTCCTCCTTGAAAAGAGAGCCATGAACAGACAACACAAAATTACCACTGAAACATAGTGCCACAAATATCAGTGACTCTGGAATCTCCTCAATGTATTATATAGTCACAACTTCTCCCTCTCCAATATTAATAACACAGAAATAACTGTTTAGTTATATGAAAGTTAATATTGGGCTTATTTTCTTCAAAATATGTATAATTTATCTTTTCTATTTTTGCTACATTATATTTCTATTATTGCAGAAATTATTTATTGAAATACCAAGAAAGGTAGGAAAATAATAGAAGAGTGTTAAGACTAAATAATAAAAAACCTGCCATACTCCATTTTTGCTTCTGTAATTGGCTTTGATAGCACTGACTTCTGTCCTCAGGTGCTCTGTTTGCTGCTCCTGGTTATTTTCCAGGGAGTCTTCTTGAGAAGCTGCTCTATGCATTGAAGGTTGTGAAGCTGCTGCCTCTCTCTGAGTCACGCTGGCAAAATCTTGAGTTACGGAGTTTGGTCCAGACAGACACAAAGAACTCTAAATTGACCACCAAGAGAAATACATTAACTCATTATGGACCCAAAAGAGCAACTTCACCATTAAGATTCAGCCTACAATTCAGTATAACTTTGCCCTCACTGGCAAAAAGAGTACTTTCTCTTAAAAATGTATCACATACATAACTTTTTGAACAGAAAGATTTAAGTTAATTTGCAAAGGTGTTTGCGGAAAAATACAAATTTGACAATGAAGTGTTACGTGCTTGGAACAAATCTAAATATTTGCAATGGCCTACCTCAAAAAGAAGAAAGATCTACTAAGTCCATTGTTTTATTTATGTATGAAAATTAGTAGTTCTGAAATCTAGGCAAGTTTATGTAGTTAGCTTTGGAATGACTCATAATTTAAATAGTCATCACCTCTAAATTCTCTGTCCCCTTGATAAAATACGCAACTGTTAAGTTCAACAACTCAGAGATCAAAGTCCTTGTGTACCCTTGCTGAAGAACTTTCACAGTCAGAAGAAAACTGAAGTCTCTAAAGATACATTAATGGAATGCTATCATCTATAATGCAAGATAAAACATACAAAAGCACCTTAGCAGTCAGTAATCACTTCTCCAACGTCAAGAGAAGTTATTTTTGGCTTTAAGAATCAATGCAAGACAGTTTTGAAAATGAGAGTCTAACCGCTTGGATAACTACTTGTAATCACAGTTCCACAACAGATCTTGTGAATTAATGACCCGTGGATCACATGCAAATTCTGAAGTCATCTGCTCATCACAAGGAGCTTGGAGGGAGCACATTCTGTTTTGCTTACCTGGCAGACAAGTGACACAAGCTGGCCAGCTGATCGCTATGCAGGTGCTGGGTGGCCAAGCAGCACATCCCTATCTGCACACGAGCCAGAGAACGGGCTGCTTTCTGTGCTATGTGGTACTACAACAACAGGAATTCTGCTTCTTATGAGCAATGATGGAAGCTAAGGTTTACTTCTGTTGCTTACACAATCCCATGGTCAGATATGCACTAATGCATACTCTACTGGAACCTGAAAAACGTTATGTGGTTTCTTAAGGTTATGACTTAATTCTGGAAAGTTGAATGGTCATTGTTTAGTCATAAAACCGAGTTATTAAAAATCCTAAGAGTCAAAAACTGTTTTAGTAATAAACTTAGGAAGGCAACAAGCCATTAAGACCAAGAAGTAGGATCTCGTATGAATGTAGTTTGCCTCATTATAAAGTATTGAACAGTATTTTGGGATTTTGATGTTAAAGACCTGCAAAGCTGCAGAGAAGTCCATATTGTATTTTGTCAGATAACATCCTTCCACGTTCTTCCCCACCGTGGACCACAAGGTATAGGATGAAGACAGTTTGAAGGACAAAGCAGACAGAATTGTATTTACAAAACCATACCGTTTTCCTAGTTCAGTTTTTCTGCTTCATAACTAAGAATATTTAGAAAATTCAAAATATTATGTAAGTAATTTACCAGTTCTGAAGGAGTTCCATTTCCCAACTCTGATTCATAAGAGCTTCCAAAATAGAGACGATACATGTTGGACCTCGGATCTTCAGGAAGCAAGTCAGACATGTCTAAAGAAACAATAGATTGCTCTAGCCCTGCTTCTCCATCTACTGCCGAATCATCTGAGCCACTGCTGTGGTTTAGAAAAACCATGGAAGAGAGACTGAAGTCACTATCAGAACTAGAACCAAAATCCTGTGACAAAGAACGGAACATTAGAAGTGTTAAATCATAACTAATTGCAATCTAAAATTCATAAAAAATTCCATATACAGTGCAAATGAGAGTATTGATTTACATTTGAATCTATCTTTCTCTGGGACTACATTTCCAAATATTTTGCTATGAAAATCCAGTGCCTATAAGCAGAACTTTCTGTCTTCGTGCTAGAAAAGTACTCTGTATGAACTCTCTTAACTCAGTAACAGCAAGTGCTGGGAAACTTCATGTACTTTTTCTGTCCTAGAACTGCATCACTTCTGTTTTAGCCATTCCCTCCAGGCAATTTAGTATCTGTGTAAAGTGGTCTAGGAGATTGTGGTGAATCTACCTCTACAGTGCATACTTGCTGTACCCATCTTTAGTCAGTCAACACATTTTAAGTGCCAATGTGGGAATGACAGCTGTTGGTTTAGACTAGTGTCTAAAGTTCTGCAAACCTTTTTGTTTGTACACCAAATCAGTAAAAAATTCAAAGCCCATTCCACCCAATAGATACATATTTATTTATTTGTAATTTATATACGTGTACTACTGAAGTTTCAGTATTTTCTTCCTGCACCTCAATGGACTGTGTTGTGCACCACCTGCAGTGGGTGCCCACCACTCTGGAAACCACTGCTTTAGACAAATTATCAGGTATCCTTACAACTACTTCCTTACTGATGACACAAGCGAAGGGATCATTAGGGAAGATATGGTGGAGATCCCTTCCAATAACAACATCTGCATCCTCAGAGCCCCATCCCAGCTGGGAAAGAAGAATCCAAGAGGTGTCCTTGCTTTTGCACCCCAGATCCAACCCTTCCTTTTGACCTCCAAGTAGTAAGAGTCATGCCTGCAGCTTTCCAATAAGAACCAGAAGACAGTCATTAAAAATATTAGGAAAGGTGGCTGAATAGAGGCTGAAAAAGACCTGTCAGTCACATAAGGGGTTTAACCAAGGGTGGGATCCTATACCTTAGAGGTGCAAGTGTGAGCTGGTGCCTGGAAGATGAACCAGAGCAGGTCACTTCAGCTACCACCATCCTCTTGTCCCTTCTCTCTTGACCTCAGATCACGCTCAATCCTTTGGAACAACTACACAAAACCCACCAATTCCCGACTTCCTCCATCATCCAAAATGTACCATCTCAAAACTGAATTTTCTAGCTGCTTCTAAGAAACTCTGTGTGATCCCTCCTATTGATCTTTCAGTCATTCCTCATAACAATGTTAAACAGATTTGGCTTACATAAATCTATTTCACATTAAACACCTATCATAACACGAAAAAATCTTGTATTTAAGCAGTATCTAAACTAATTTGTTACATTGTTCTTGCATTTTTCTGCACACATATTAAGATTTTAATCCTCTGTATACAAACATAGGAAAATGTAATCTTATTAAACATAATTTTTCTAAAAAAACATAGATAAAATTAACCTCTTCAAACATATCAACATCAAAATAAATAGACATCAGTTTTATATACCTGTGTTAAACCTGCACCTAAATTAGTATGGATTGCCTCTAATTGGGCACTGTACAATAAAGCCTTTAGGTCAGCCCCTGTGAACCGTTCTGTTTTTGCTGCCAAATCCTGGAAGTCCACATCATTTGCCAAGGACAGGGAATGACTGAGAGCTTTCAAAATTTCATACCGTGAATTCTGTAAAAAGGGAGAAAACGAAAATAGTCAGTAAAGCAACCTGTTATTTTCCTTGTCCTGATTGCTAGATAGTGCTTTGCCCTGTCACAAGCAACTTCCAATCTGAGAGAGGAAGGATCTTTTTTAAAGAAGATAATACTACATATAGGACATACTGTACAGTAATTGATCTTTAAAATATAGGCACACATTTTGTTATATTTTCTTAAGGAGTCTAAGAGAAACTGTACCAAACACAGTATACAGAGAAATATATTTCTCTAAATATCCAGTTCATATCTGGGATTTTTACATATGAAATACATACAAATATGGAGGCGAACTCTGCTACCCATATGTCCTTTGTATGACAAAAGTGAAAAATTTCTGTTTATCTGAGTGACCATAGTCTAAATCAGAAGTTTACAAAAAAAAAAAAGGAAAAGAGAGTACATTTGTGTTCTTAAGGCACAAGATTATCTTCTTCATGTGCGTTTCAGAATGAAATGACATGATATTTGTTAAATGTGCCAACTAATCTGAAAATGAACAGCACTGATTTGTTTTTTTCAATAAAAAGGATAATTGAAGACAGACATTGTACACCCTCACAGGCCTGATACAAACCCCACTAAAATAAACGGGAATCGTTCCTTTCCTAACTATGACATATTTGACTTAAAAAGAGCTTGAATATTCCAAATCATATGTAGGTAAAGAAGAGTGCGATCAACTAGATTTGGAATAAAACTTCACTGAAAACTTCAGATAATTCAAGAGCTAGGCTGGGAATGGCAACAGCTCATCACTTCAAGCAAATGGCAGTTCCACTGGACTCAATTCAGAGAAAGACACGGAACCAGATAAACCCAGCATCCATTTTTTCCTGTAGACTAGTTTCTTTTCTTATTTTTCTTTTTAAATCAGCTTTATCCACAGGAACATGATTTGATCCTGAAGACTGCGGTAAACAGCCTTGTCTTTCCCTAGTTTTATGTGAACATACTGGCACTAAAATCAGTGAAACAGTTTATACTGTTGTATAAACGGAGCTAGACAATCAAGTCCACTTTGTCCAGGTTTGAAATGTCACTAAAGATAACGAAAAGAACAATAAAGCCGATTAGTTTGATATTTTTTCCTTGCCTCTCATTTGAAACGTTTTTTTTCCTCACCTGATCAGGAGGTGGACAGTACAGGCACTTATCCAGTCGACCTGGCCTTAGCAAAGCAGGGTCAATCAAATCTGGGCGACTGGTAGCAGCTAACACATAAACCCCTTAGGAAAGGGCAGAAAAATATCATTAAACATCTGCCAAACTTCTGCATAAAAAGGAGCATACAGATGAATTATTACCATGTAAGCCTTCCACACCATCTAACTGAGTCAACAGTTGATTAACTACTCGATCTGTAACTCCTGTGTTGTCATGACCTCGTCGAGGAGCAATAGAATCAAACTCATCGAAGAAAACAATACAAGGCTTAGCTGCCTGAGCTCTAAAAGGAAAAAAAAAAAAGGCAGTACTTAAATTCTGTTTAAGTTCAGGTCACAGGTAAAACTGCTTAGCAATATTAAAAGCAATTGCTTTTTGCTTCAGAGAACAGTTATCTTTAACAAAAGAACAGAAAATCTGTTTTATGTAGAAATTGAGAGGTTCTTAAGAATTGCATTGCAATGGAATCACTGTTCATTTTTATGACATAACTTGTACTCACTTTATAATTTCTGAAGTACTCAGCTGTTGTGTTAATATACATGAAAGCTCTAAAATCCCATCACTGCAGATGAGGCCTTGGCTTATGTACACCTAATACAAAGACTGCCTGCACTGTAAACTACACAAGAAGCAAAGGCTATGTAGGATATGTTTACGTTAGTGAGCACTGAGGGTCAGTAAGGGCAGATTTGTAAAAAAACACCAAGTCTAGTATGATCCCATGTATTAAGTGCTTATTATTGATTGAAGCACGCTTGACTGTCCCCTGGAATCATCTGAAAGGAATTCAACCTGTGTTTTCCAGGACAGTTCTGTCATATGAACCAATGCACTGTAAGCGGAGAAGACTGGAGGTTCAGTTTCAAAGGTGCACTCCTGATCTGAGACAAAATGTTCAGTTCTTACATAATGACGGTCAAGTTGAACTTGATAAGATCTAAATATTGGGTTTGGCACAACTAATTATTTCAGATGCTTTTGTGATCTAATACCAAAGTCTCTCCTAGAACGACAAAACTATTTTTTGGAGCTTCAACTAATAAAATTCATTGATAACGTCACAAATCTTTACATAAAGCCAACCTGTTAAAGATATCTCGAACTGCTTGCTCACTTGCTCCAATGTATTTGCTGAGCAACTCTGGCCCCTAAAACAAAAAAAAGAAATCAAAAAAGAATGTTCACAATATGTTTCTTAGTTTCAACTTTAGCATAGATTTCACATTAGAGTGAGTTTTCTTATAACCAAGAGAGTGGCATGTTTCAAGAAAGAGCCAATGGGTCTAGATAAGTCAAAAGAATCTTGCAAGCACTCAAACTTATTATTTTAAAATAATAATTTCCATTTTTATAGCATAATGGGACATATCTCACAGAACCACAAGGCAACAGCTTACGCTGCATTTTAAAAACAAGTTTTAAATGCATTGCTCAACTTCGTTGTCCAGTGGAACCAAAATCTAGGATCTTTTTATAAAAAATTGGAAACTAAGAACATCTAATTAAATTCTGTAATTCTGCCTAATGCATAATACCACCAAAATATCTCAGTAGTAGAACTGTGGAGTTCCAGAAGTCAGATAGTAGGATTTCCAGAGACATGACAAGTTTGTATTTTGCCCTCACAAGCACATACTCACAGGTATTATATGAAGCTACTTCATTCAGTTAATAAAATAAATCAATCTTTAAAATCTTGTTACCTTGATACTAATGAAATTCATTCCACTCTCTCTCGCAACTACTCCTGCTAACAGTGTTTTTCCTGTTCCAGGTGCCCCATACAGCAAGACTCCTGACCTCTGTCGTATGGGCAGGTTTGCAAATAATTCTGGATACTGGAAAAGAGTTTCAACAAGACACATTCTAAAATATATTATTATTCTGCAGTGTACTGTAACATCACTGACTAGCATTGCCTTTTGTCTAAACAGAATGTGTCTGATTTATTTTATCCATCATTATCAGAAGAGCTCATCTGGACTGTTGTTAGTTTACTTGGGGCTGAAATGGTTCCTAGCCTTCATAGGCACTTAAAACACAAACAAGAGGCATTTTCTGCGAAGCAGAAACAGGACAGAATAGTGATGCACTAGAGCTTTATAACACCTATACTGGTACTTCTAAATCCCTATTTAATCACTGACCAATATGACTAAATTATAGAAGTATACAGCAATATTCTAGAGCAACACCTGATCTGTAGAAAAGCACACGTCGTAGTCTTTTGTATTTGGAAGAGGGAAGGGGAAGGAGAAAGTTTTCCAGTAGCTGAAGACAGCTGAAGACTGGGAAGTTACAAAAGGTGCTTAAAAATCATACCTGTTTTCTTTCTGTCAAATACCATGTCACACCATAAAAATCATTCCTCCCTTACTATCATTATGTACAAAATTCAAGTAATTAATTGAAAAGAACTGGGTACCTTTGCAGGTAACATGATGGTATCCATGAGTATTTGCTTCACATCTTTTAAGCCACCAATCCGGTCCCAGCCAATGTCCTTAGGTTTATGAAGGCTGACATTTCTCAGAGCTAATGGAGTAAAATCTTTTAGAGCTTTTTGAAAATCCATAGTTGACAGATTCAATTCTGCTTTTAAAAAAGAGAAAAGAAAGAAATCCTTAACAAAAAAAAGAACACACAGCCTACCAATAACAAATGCCCCACAATATGTAACAAACAGATTTTAAATATAAAACATTAAAAATGGCTTTTTATGTATGTATTACTCCACAGGTTACGGATAAGAGAAGTAAGACTGAAATAGAGATTTTCTTCTCAACATACCGCCACTTTGAAAAGCCTTCTGGCTGGAAACACAGGCATGAATTGCCCGATCAACCAGCATAGTAAGATCTCTAGCAACAAAGCCTTCTGTTTCCTTTGCAATACACTGGAGGTCAAGATCCGAGAAGTTCTTTATATCAGAATTCAATTTCTTTTTTATTATGGAACACAGCATTTCACATCTTTGCTTCTGAAAAACAGAATTGTGCAGCAAGTGCATATTAAGTTTACTATTTATATGGATTTCAGAAATTCAAAAAGTAAATACATATGAGTAACTAAAATTTCATTAAATATTTACACATCACCAGGCCTTCAATTAACAAACCTGAGCAGGTATGAATATAAACAGAAGTTAGTTCTTCAGGTGAATTTCAATATATTTACTAATTTTACAACTTTAAACGTTTACCTCGCCACAGCTATCTTAAATCCAACAATAATAATGGAACAGCCCTCCAACCCCAGATTCTACTGTTTTACACTCATTTTTTACGTTTCACAGGAAAACGAACATCTTTCATTTTGCTGATATTTCAGATTAAATACGTTGCATTAGATACATCTGATAATTTGGTATCTTTTGAGATCCTGACTTTTTCAGTGATGTCTTGTGCTTACTCATGTACACCATTACAAATGATAAAGGCAGACCTGCAGGAAGCGTGGGAAAACTACACCGTATCTCATGCACAATCCCTTCCCCAGCGGCTTTTACTTGCTAGCCTGTGGCAGAAGCCAAGCAGGAAGGAACAAGCCTGTTATTTAACAAGCAGCATTCACACCATTCGGGCATCCACAGGTACAAAGTGCTGCTTTCTCCTGCAATGAAGTTATTGTTTATTTTTCCCACCATACTTTTTACTTTTCAAAACGAACTATTCAAAAGTAGAGGCATACAACTAATATAGAAAACCAAACCAATATCTTCCCAAAAAATTATGATTTAATTTTAATAACATTTTTAAAACACACCTTTTAGGGACATACTTATTCCTCTGAGCAGTGAAAAAAAACACACTTGGGTTTAATCTCATTTATCTAACTATAGTCCCTTGTGTTTTCAAAGTTGATCCTCTTACAGGTAACAAGGAGACTGCATATCTCACCGATTTTAGACAACCTGACTTGTTTTACATTGAACTGAAATGTCTTCTGAATACACCCTTCTCTTGACAGGGAATATAAGGAGAGTGGAGTCAACTGAGAGTTTTCACTGGATTACTTTCATTTTTTAAAAGCTTTATAATGACAGACATAAGTTCTGAAGTATTTAACTATCATGAAAGAACTTCTAAGATTTCCAAATTTTTTCTCATTTTTGGGTGTAACCTGCTATTTTTTTCAGCTGTTCCAGTATTTTATTTGAGGCTGTAGGGAAGGCAACAACACTTTAACCAAATTAATAAATATCTGAATTTACCTGATCTGGAGATTGGATAGATTTGAAGCACTGAAATATGTGAGTTCCTTGAGCTGAAACCAGGGAAGGATGAAGGGAATGTTCAGACTGACTTGTGGCAATTAATGCAATCAAACTCCCCATGGAAATAACTTCTTTTATCAGATCTTTCAAAACTAAACACAAAAGACATTGTTCCATGAATTGCAAAATAACAAAAGATTCTCCATTTCATAACAGACATCTCTGTTGTACTGGAGAGCAGTGTTAGGGCACAAAAAATGTAACATCATACTATATATTTTTTTATTCCCATGTTACAGGCTTTTTTTAAATTAAAAAATAAAAGATGTATAGTTACTTTTCTCTAGGACAGTATATTCCATTCGTAAAATGCCATCAGAAATGCTCTTTAAAAGCTAGATGTGTAACATCATTGATCATGTCTACCATAAGATATTAAATGTTATTTTTTGTACTTTATGATCCCTGTTCTAGAATTATTATTCCCTCCATGCAAACAAAAAAGGAAAAGTTACAAGAATAAAAACAGATGCTAAGCCTAGAAAAATAGGCAAACTAGGAAAAAATAATACATGAAAATCAAAGAAATTATGGATGCAAGCTAGATCTTCAAGGAACAATCTTTAAAACTCTAAACTTTTGTTGTATGCATTATATCTGTAAATAAATAACAAACAATTCTGCAAGTAACTTAAGTGCATATTTTTAAAAAAGACATAATGGTAACATTTTCTGAACTTCAAAAGTAATTTAATAAAAAATTATTCTAACTCTCCCAAACTAAGCTAAGAAATGAAAGATATTTTTTGCTATGGCTTTAATTTTAGTTGAACATAGCTAAAAAAAATAAAGACATTAATCTTGATCCTTCAATTTTGTTTTGCAACCACTGCCTAGAATTTAGGGAATAAAAAGGAACCGTATACATGATGTCAAACTACTATTGGTAATCTTATTTTTTAAATTTGTGGATTGTTACATTGTAAAATAAAACAGAAGCTCTACAAAGTATACCAAGTAAGATGATGAGTTTGTATTCAACTAAAAGAAGTTGGTTTGAAATATCAATAAGTATCAAGTTTATATATATATCTGTAATTATAAATAATAATTATGGAAAATAGAATCAAGTTCAATGATATGTCAATTATAATATTGATCTTATCAATAATTATCAGCTAAAGATGAATTGGCAATTTGTAAGCAATTGCCATGCATTTGAGTGCATGACCAATACAAAAAAGAATTGAGAAGCCTCCACCACTGGCAGTGGTACTGACAGCAGCCGTTGCTGTCATCAGCAGTGGTGTATCTACCATTGGCAATGACTGCTCCCAGAGTGGACTATTTTGATTTAGCTAGTGGTCCCCAAGTGGTCTACATACTATAATTAATGAATTCCTGCCATGGAATACCACATAGTCCAGAGGCAATAATGACACAGACAGAATTGTCCAGGTAGAACAGTACAATTCAGGTGCAAGAAATTCTAAGTTATATTATATTTTTATCTAGATAGTGGTAGCACAGTATTACCATAGGCAAACCTATTGCTCTGAATGGTTTCAGGGCTGTTCTCATGCTCTGGTGTAGAAGGTACTCCAACAATGTGCTCGAGATCATCCATCAAAAGAATGGATGGTTGTCTCCACGCTGCCTCTAAAAAAGCTTCCTCCACATTTTTCCTTATGTTTACTAATCTTTTTCCTAAAATAGAAACACAATTTTCAGGATGAAACACAGCAGGAAAAAAAAATAGACTGACAGCCTCTCGTTTACATAATACTACAATGTTTTGATTTGTGTATCTTAACTCTACTCCTATAAATCCAGGTACCAAGATTAAACCAGAGTCAACAGTCAATAAAGAAAGAAGTCCACATATACTATTACAAAAGTACTAGAAGGATCCACCTGTTCTAAGATGACACTAATCAGTTTTTACTAATCACTATATAAGCCTAAGGTCTAATTTGTAGGCAGTTAAAAGCGGAGCAGTATCAGCAGTGCTCTAAATCAGCTACTGAAGAGTCCCACAATTGAAGAATTTTTCAGAGTGAAGGACCTAGCTCTTTATCAATCTCTCCCTTTTTCTCTGGAGCAAGGAGCTTAGTAGGGACTTAAGGAAAAAGAGTATAGCCGTGCAATATAAGAGTTCTGTAAGAAAACAGCTGAGTAACCTATGTCTCTAACTTCAAGACTATTTGGGAAAGCTGGTGAATGAAAGAGTAAGAAAAGCCTTTTTTGTCCTTTTCCATCTTTGGTGCAAAATACTTATTCTGAACTCACAAAGGTAACCTCATCATCATCTATAATCATGAGTGTAAGAAGACTATTGCCAACATATGCTAGGTTTAGTAAATATGCCATCATAATCATCAGGTTTCAGCCGGTTGTCCGATCCTTTCACTGAGTAATACAGGCGCCCTTTAACACTAATGATTTATTAATGTAACACTTGTTCCAGTTACCACAACTGGAAAAGTGCACGGTTCAACTTGCAACAATTAGAAAAAAGCATGGCAAGCATGCTTTGAATTTAGTGGTGGTATGTGGGACAGGAACTGATAACAATGTGAAATAAGCTTATGGCAGCTGTATCTCCATCAGTCTGTCAAAGATGCTCATTGTGCGGCATCAAATATCTTTTCAAAAGCCGTAATAATACTAGAAAAAATATTCAGACTAAATATATTAATTTCATAATTCTGCTTCCTCATCACGCAGCAAACACCTGAGATTAAAAAAAGTTATCATACCTCTTAAAGTTTTACAATCAATTACTTCTACATGAGTATCCAGTCTGTCGAAGGCTTCTTTGCAGATGGCCTTTGCTAATGTTGACTTCCCACTTCCCTACAAAAATAAATGTGAGCTAATGTAAATTGACAGAACTATTTCCTTCTGTTTCTGTGGAGTTTTTGTCACAGTATACACCAGTTGACAAACTGGGACAGCTGAATGCATTCTGGTTTTATTCCTCACTAAAAATATATAAGTATTCTGTCTTTATATCACTTGGTAGAGACCTAAGCCCTAAGTGAAACAAATTCAGAGTAGATACATCTACTGCAGATTCCACTGACTTCAGTGTTAAAACATCTGTCAGTTTCAGGTGAATACAACATTAAGCAGAGGCAATGTTAAAGAGGCAACACGAAAACAAACGTATTAACTCCACTGCCATTTTATAACACAGGAGAAAATATTATATTCTTATTTTTATTCAAATATTTCAGAGCCAAGAATTGTTTTTACATTATAAACACAAAGTAGATTAATCCCCTAACAGAACAAATAAAAATTGCCTTGTAGCAATCTTTAAAACTTTTTTTTATAGAGATATAAAACATACATACATGAAATAAGAATATATATTGATGAAGTGTGCTTATAATGTCTGTGCATGTATATAAAATATTTTACTGAATTACCTCTGTTCAGTTAACTGCTCTTTTTTCAGCTTGTTCTTTAATTCTTTGGAATTCACATGGCATCAAAGAAAAGGAATGAGAACAGTTTTATAACTGCAGAAAACAATCTGCGAGGGTCTGCAAGCAGAGAGTTTTTGTGTACCTTTCCTCCAGTAAGAAGCACCCCTCCATTTCGCAGTCCTACAGCAATAGTAGCCAGCTTTTGAGATAAAGGACGCCCAAGGAGACTGTGGCTTATATGTTCAAAGGAAGACGTTCCTAATTTGTCCACTCCTCTGCAGAGCAAATAAAACATTAGATAGCCTAGAGTAGCATCAGTACACACAATGTAAATAGTAAGAGCCTGCAGTATGGTGAAGTTTCAATGCTGACACACTGTGACGTCCTTCACCTTTTCAAGAAAAATGCTAAAGACAATTTAGTCTGAAGGGACAGCATCTTTCTTCTGCAGTGATGATACAAGGGAACAGACATTACAGAAGCTCCCCCCCACCAACAGAAACATTATCCAGTAATTCCACAACACTCCAGCATGACTGAAAATATGAGCTAACCTTCTTCATCTGTTTGAGTGTCTGAGTAACAACTTCCTAGGGAATGTAATAAATTGGTAAAATATGGAGCGTACATGGGTCAGAAAACTTCTTAGCCTTTTCAGAAATAAAGCAGCAAATAGTCCATTTGAAGACGTCTGGCCCTAAATCTTTGTGACTATTGACACACAATACTGCTCCTTTCAGGCCCACAAACAGCAAGGCTATCAGTTTTGTATTTCAACTTTAAACAAGTGTTGTTCCATGAGAAATGTAATGAACAAATGGATCCTGGTTTCTAACATCCCTACTCTACCACATTTCATCCCTACCACAATACCCCAAATCAGTTTCCATTTTCTCTTCAATAATAATATGCACAGTTGCCTTTCACAACACCTCAGTTATACCCTCAGTTGCACTTCACAATGCCAAGAGCATTCTACCGCAATACTCCAAGTGTTTGTGTACCGTCTGTCCCATCCCTACCTCAAGTCTGCTACACAGTACCACTGTCTACTGTCATATTGAAGACCACAGCTTAAGACATCACTCAGCCATTGGCTGGGAAAGAGCCAGTACGCGGTGTGCTAGTACCAGTCCGTACACTGCCACTGGCCACCTCGTAGCTTAACCGAGTAGCTGTTGCGCTTACACTGCACTTTTTACCAGTGGAGATACGATTCTGGATTTCTCTCCTCAGATTACAATTCTGACAAAATTAGGAACTAAGTTTCTTTGAGACCCATATAATTACATTTAATTAAATAAGTAAACAGGTTTAAGTTACGTTTGCGAAGAGGACTGACAGAGTGCAACATATGGTAAGTTCTTCCTCATTTAGAAACCCGAGCTAAAAGACATGTTCCCACAACCCCAGTATGCTTCACTGCTACACAGAGGTCTGTCTTGTACCACTCAGAAGACATAAAGAGCCACTGAATTAGCAACATTTCTTCTGAAATATAGGCAGTTCTGAGACCACCCATCCTATTGTCAGACATAGTGAACTTATCAGTACATGAATCAGGTGGTCTTCTGTTCTCTTCATGTAACTATTCAGAGAAGAAAGTTAACCACCTACATATACTAGGACAAGGTCTGAACCTGACACAAGCCAAAAGATGCAGAGGTCTTTTTTAGATCTGGCTTAGTTTTAAAAAAAATCTGCATTTCGACCAACTTTCTGTTTTTTTTTCATTCCCATTCCCTCCTGTATTTTCTACTCTGAAAATCTCACCCCAAATCATTTAGTTTGTGGCAAGGAAGGTTCTTTTCTATATCACACATAGGTGGCTGGCTGTCATCATCCGCTTTTCCAGTAGGAGGATGTAGAAGAACCTACAAAAAAGGGAAGAGTTAGTATTTTACATTAAATATAACTACAGAAGAAAGGTACAAAAGTGACTATTTTGGAATTGTGTAAAAAAAATGTTGCATATATGGTTTGCTGAAGCTTATTGTACTTAAAAGAAAGATGCATTGGTCAAATGGCATCAATACAACTATTTCGAAAATAAAATCCATTGTTTACAGAGATATAACAACCTGCGATGAGATGTCAGGGCAAGTGCTGTTTATATAATCTCTTTCCCTACTTGTTCCTTCTCCTGTGCCCTCCGTTGTTCCATTGGAATGAGTACGTGCAAGGCAAGACAGTGAATCAGATCAGGAGTCGGACCTGGGTGAAAAGTAACCTGACAAAACACGTGGCTCTTTTTCACCCGCACAGATTTTTCAGGGAGCCAGCATGGAAAGCTGGGCAGGCAAACAGAGCTAATGGAGAGGTTCACAGATAAGAACAGGCTGGTAGGAGACACTGACACTGCTGTTAAGAATGCGCTTTGCCCTTTCATCTGAGTACCAGTCACTAGCACAATCTGTAGAAGTCTTCTTACACTTTTCTGCTCCCAACAGAAATAAAGCTCGTTTTACCTTTTTTTTTTTTAACAGAAATCCTAAATTTTGCAGAAAACTCTACTCCAAACAGCTGAAACAGGACACGTTAATTCTCTGCTAAAATTTAACGCTTATCACTTTAAACATTAAAAAATGTTATCCCACTCCTATAACCATAAAGCTGGAGTTACAGGCACTGGTTCTACCAGAATTATTAATGGAAACAGTAATCCTAATATTAAAAAGAAATATTTATTCTTCTGAGAAAGGAAAGACTGGAGAAACAGAAGCACAGAAACTATATAAACAAGATGGCAGTGTAAGCCTGGTAGGTTTGAATAGGGAACACATCTCATCTTTGTCAGAACAAGCTACTATTTCTTAATTTACCATAGTTTAGGTATTAAGAGAAATAACAACTAAGTATAAGTATAGTATGTTCAAATTTGGACACTACTGACTTTGCTCTAACTATTTTTTCAGGAAAATTAATATAGACTACAAAATTCAGTAACTAGTATACCATGTCTGGAATCTCCCCAATGCTAAGGCTATAAAATAACATATAAAGAATTCAGATATTTATTTTAATTAACAAAATGACAGTACTTAAAAAAAGAAACCAGAATGTTGTATATAAAATGTAATATATTTTTAACCAAATATAGCAATTTAAATTACTTGATAGCTGAGACTATGATATTTACTTGTATATTAGTCTTTTGCAGCAAACTGGGACTCAGTATAAAAATATTCTCAGACTTATTTTCTTCAGTGTGCATAGGATGCACTACAGTAAGGAAAAACTCCTCCATTCCTGTAAAAATCCAAGGAACAACAATTAAAATTCCAAATAAATTAAACATTTATTCCTCACAAGACGAAACAGATTAGTGTATTTTGAATTATTATCCTTACCTTCTTTAAGAGACAGAAGTACCCAGTCTGTGCTTGTTATTATCAATGGGATATCATCAGTAGCAGAATCCTGCAGCCAAAAACTGAAAGCAGATTTAACATCATCTTCATGTATATCTTTATGCTAAACAGGAAATAAGAAAATGGGGAAATTAAACAAAACAAGGGGTTAGTAATAAAACTGTTTTCTTTCTTCTAGCATAATGCCTCTGTTTTTCTTAAGGTAGCAGAGAGATGGAAGAAGACAGAACAATTTTATTTATAGAGAAAACAACATTTTGCCAACCAACACCACTTCCATCAACTGCTCTATGGAAAGCACCTGTCTAGCCCTTGCTATGGCAGCAGTTCCGTCTTCTACCACCTCTAAAGATTATATCTTTGAAACATTGATGTGAGGGCAAGGAAAAGATTTATTTCTTCTTTTACTTACCTGTATTACCTGACCCAAGAGCACTACTCAGCTCCGAGGTTTGAAAGAGCACATAAGATATGCATCAATATCAACCTGAGACTTATTTTGGGTGCTCACTTCCTTGTATCCTCTGCGTCCTATACAAAGAAGCCTGGGCTCATCTAGATAAGAGGCACCATCAACAAATTTGGACAGGCAGGGAAACAGATCAAACCACTTACCCCAGATCACCTAGAAAAATGGAGTATCAAATGAAATTGAGTCTAGATCACATACACCTTGGCTCAGTTCCTAATCACAGAAGCATAATTCCTGTCTAAAAAGGGGGAATGAACAGACATCATGGAAGCAGCGTTCAGAAAGGAAAAGCTACTGGTGCGTTTCTTTCTGTGTTTGTCTGGTTTGTTCCAAGAACTAGAAAAACATAACTAAATTAGAAAGAAAGGGAGAAATCTGTATTTAAAAACACATAAAAGGATATGTAACTACTATGCATAATTTTAGCAGATTACTGACAGAATAGTCTTCCTACTCCAATATTAAAAAAAAAAATGCAGTACAACCATTCCTCTTCCTCTGTATAGGCAAGAAGTCACAATAGAATATTGGGGATAAAGAACAAACCATGCATAAGTCCTGCTATGATGGGAAGTGCTGTATCTTAAGTTTTGAGGAGCAGCTAAAGTGGGAAATAATCAGGTCAGTGTCACACAGAAACAAGCATTATGAAGAAATACATCATTCCAGAGCAACATCTGACAGACTGTGAGAACTGGTACAAAGTATGTTCTTACTGTCACAGATGCTCACTCAGAAGACTGGATATGTCACATTTACAGGAAAACAGATTCAATGACTGAACTCTAGAAAATCAAGTTTCAGTATGAGGGGAAAAAAAAATCAGCATTAAAATAAGGCAAAACCCTAAACAGCACTTTAAAAAAAGCATAATAATTTTACTGCAATTGTCTTTCTTATGAAATGCACTGGGCACTGCAATGTTTGAAAAGCATAAGCATGTCTTCTCCCAGAAGAGCTAAAATGGATATTTCCTCTTTAACCCTATGACTCCTTTTTTTTGTTTCTGTTTATATAGCATTAAATGTATAAACTTAAAATCTGCTACATTGGAAGCAGTATTAATATACTGCTGATGAGAGTCTGATGCAAAATTATTTTTTATTATCGTTGCCATTTTGACAGCAATTTTTTAGGTTTGAGACCTGATTAAACAGAAAACATATCTTTTCCCTACCAATGACATTCCTCCTTCATGATGTCAACATCCTGGTTAATAAGAAAGACACTGAAAATTTATATAATTTGAGAATAACGGAAG
The DNA here is from genome assembly GCA_033558185.1 of Dromococcyx pavoninus. Taxonomy (NCBI): domain Eukaryota; kingdom Metazoa; phylum Chordata; class Aves; order Cuculiformes; family Neomorphidae; genus Dromococcyx; species Dromococcyx pavoninus. The sequence goes on from JAUMJL010000098.1 coordinate 2,166,449, forward strand.
ACCCTATGATTTAAAAGGTACTATAGAGCATTCCTCTAATATCTTCAGCAAACTAGGAGTTAAAATTTAGAAGTTATATTTCCTCCACTCTCTGTGATCTCTGACAGTTCCTTTAAAAAGGAAATTGTTACAGATAACATGCCAAATTATTTGAAATATTTGCCAAGTGCAAATCAAAATTCAATGGCTTGATGTTTCCAGTATCATTGATCAAAATACAAAATTGAATTACTAAATAACCCTTGTTTAAGTGGATCATAGCGTCTTCTTAACTTAAATTTTATATACTAAAAGAAAAACAAGGAATTATTAAAAAAAGAAATTCCTTTGGAACGATGTCATACATGACAGACAACATCCAAACTATCATTTAACAAATTAAAACAAATAAACATTGAAAAAAAACCCCAACCTTGACCAGAATAAGATTATCAATTTTTCCATGTACGAAACAAATTTGTGACCAAGAATATCAACTCACTAAGTTCTGTTTGGGTTGCAGTCTAAGAGATACAGGAACTTTAGGAATACATTCAATGGACTTAATTCGGACTGTTGAGTGTATTTCGATATGTAGTTTTTTTCTCAGGCCATCTGGAATCTGAAATATTTAAAATAAAAGCAAAGAAAAAGGAAATATCAGAAAGTAAAACAGTTATTGCATACATAGTACAACATCAGTTTCGTCATCACTAACAGAATCTCTACACTTGATCATTGATTGATTTGATCATTACTTTCAATTTGCAAAAGAATTAAGGAAATGATAAAATGGATGGTGGTATCCAAATCTTCTCTGACACACGCTTTTAATTGCCCTTTATCATATTTGATATAGTGCTAACTATAGTTGACCAACTACTAACTTCTTAAATAAAGAAACAAAAGTTTGAAAAAGAAGAATGAGGAGGAATTCTTAGAACACTGAAAGAATGCTTGTAGTATTGGAGAAAAACAACAACTCTACTTTCATTTCCTGATTAAAATTAATTTTACATGGGCAAGTAAACATAAATAGGCCATTATACGGATCAGAACTAAGTATATTTGCAGCACAGAGAGAAAAGCAAACTCTCCAAACTGTATTAGTCAGTTCATCCTTTTAAAAAGGAAACTACTTTTCAAATATTCTGTGTTATTTTAAACACATCAAAATTGAAAACAACTCGTAAACATTTATTAAGTCTGACAGGCTTTACCGAAAATTGTTAACACTAAATCTTTTGAAAGATGTAAAGATCACTGCAGGCTCTTGTTCTCCTTCTCCACAAAAAAACCAAGCGAATAGTGAGATGCGTATTATGTCAAAACAGTCAAATGGCGACTTGGAGTGCACTTTATCTGTTTTTGTTGATCTCACATGTACTTGTAGGGAAGAAGGAATATGAGCAAGCTGTAGTTTTATCCGAATAAGCTGAAATGTCAGTGTCTGCACACTGGGACCAGTGAGACCTTGTAAAATATTACATAAAACCTAAAAAAGTTGAAATTATATAAAAGCTAATTGTTTGATATTATGTTATTTAAGATTTTAAATGAGTATATAAAAGTGCCCGCAAACATTGGGTAGCGCTAGAATAAGTGATCCTATTACATTACAGTTTGATGACACCTAGAGTCCAAAGCACATTTTAAAGTCCTAACTGATAAAAAGAATCTCATGATGCAGTACTGAATGTAAGTAAGTAGATGCTTTCACGTTCTCATGAATACAGTGGCTAGCAACAGCTTTTGTAAAAAGCATGCATCCCTCTAGAAATACCGAAAAATTCTCCCCGTTTGGTTCAAAAATGCTAAGGGTGCACAAATCCGGAGTACACCGTACATCTTGGGAGGATGAAGGGAAGTAACATAGTACAGAATTATATGGCTTAGCAAAGCACAGCTAGTAAATATTTTTGATTCTAGGATACTCTACTTGAGCACTTAACACAAAATCTATATCCCCAAATTGCACACTAATTAGCCTTTTCAAATTATTATAATATTACCCAGTAAAAAGCCCCAAAGATAGTGTGCTCAAACTGACCCAAACTCTTCCAACATGCAGGGCTTCCCCACTGTGGCCATACTCTATGACATTCTTTAGGTCTTCAAATCCGTTCCAAACGACTTGAACAACAGATCCCTCACTGGATGTTTGACTGCTATTAGAATTAGCATGATTTTTGTCTTGCGTACTAGGCAAATGCTTTTGCTTTTCAAATGGCAGATTTTGCTTTGCTTCTTGATGACGCTGTCTTGGGGAAAGCAGCTGATTAATTTTCCCATAAGATACTACAGGATTGGGATACAAATCAATAAATTCTAAATTCCACGGGAAAACATGAACAGCATTGTATTTCAGAAATGTGTGAGTGGCAGATGTGTTCTGTACGCTGGGAGGCTGAGACTGACACACTCTAAAAATGGAATCCATGTGAATTAAGTTCAGCAGCTTGTCTTTGAAGGTGCTCATTTCATCTTTATGACACACAGTCTTTTGTTTCTGCTCAGATGTATGAGAGAAAATGCTCCCTATGAAATTCCAAATATTTGGGAGAACATTTGAGCCAAACGTCACATTTGCATCAGCCTTACTCTGTTCAAGGACTCCTGACTTTAAGTAAGGTTGGTTGGCAAATGGATCCTTTAATGTTTCTACTTGCTCCATGTCATTTTTCACAAAAGTTTTCAGCAAGATGTCACTTTCTGTGGAAGGCGTGCTGGTGATATTTTCCTCAAGTTCACGTGTTTTGGGAAGTATCAGAAGCTCCGTGCATGGCTCTAATCTCCCATAGCGGGCTGCTGGCACAAGCGTACCTGAGTATGAACAAAGCAGGTCAATGAGTGCATCCACTCTCACAAAATAGCAAACTCAAGGTGCCACAAGAGCCTTCACTGTTGCTTACCGATTCTGACGTAAATGTGAGTGTGCTGCTCAACCCATACAGGAAAGATGGCTTTTGGAAATACTACTCGAATCTGGTCAAGAAGATGTTTTTCAAGAGAGGATGCATGCAGTTCCTAGGAAATTGTGATACCATTCTAAATTAAATCCTGCATACATTTCTAACATTTGTTTGAACATAAGCTCTACGTCTCTTTCTAATATACCATTTGAAATGTAAAATACAATCAAACCCCACCACATTTAGTATTTCCTTAGGGGATGAAAAGAACAGGGCATTGTGCAAAAACTGCTTATGTCAAAATCTCTGTTATCTGTAGAAAAAGGACATGAACAGGTAAAAACGTTTTATTACCAGAATTTCCCAATCATCTGTTGAGAGAGGTTCCACTTCTACTTGCTGACAGGAGGCGACATGGGAACAGGGTTCAAGGAATACCTGGCAAAAAACCATTTACTTCTTATTTATAAACACAGAAAGGCTCCATCTTTAATTCAACTAGAAAACTGACATTGTCTTCATTCTATGCCTTCACCACTTTGAACATATGTCTTCGTGATGACACTAAGTAATAAACAGAAGATTGATGTTCAGCGCATTGGAAGTGGATTGCATTGGGCAAGGCCTGGGGACTTCACACACTGTGAATGGAAGATAATGTGAAAAGCTGATAACACTCCATCAATTTCTAATGCATATTGATTCCATGACTGTGTTTGCATTTTGTAATTTTTATTTTGAAGTGTCCTGGACTCTAGAATGTTGAAAACCTTGTCAAGTTGTGCACATATTTAGATAAGGCAGAAACAGAGGAATAAATGAGGAAAAACTACAATACAAAGGCAAAATCATCTCCTTTATGAATGGTTTCAGAGCAAACAGCCCCACTTCCACGAACAGTTTTAAGGTTCTGTGTACCAAGAGGAACGATGAACACTACTATGGCTTAGGCTTTCCAGAAGGCATTAGCCATACATTTTGAAAATTAATTTTCAAACGATATCACGTCATACATTTAAAAATAAATTTCATTAAATTTCTTTTGAGATAAAACTAGTTATCTGACCTCTGAGAGAGATTTATTTCAGGTAAAAAAGTAACAGCTGATTTTAAATTCCTCTAAGTCCTCAGACTGAAATAAAAGTTGAGAGGAGTATCTTTTCTCCAACACGACAAACTGAAGAGCATATTATGAAGCAAGACAGCAAACGTGTAATTCCTGAATCCAAACCATGGCATAGCTACCTAATTATTGATTTATTCATTCACTTGTACAGATGATTATTTTCAGGTAACAGTTGGGAGAGGTTTTCTTAGCCTTCCTTCGTCAACCACTTTTCTGTTATAGGCTGTTAATTGCTAGAACAAAAAATAAAAAGGTAGCTACCTTGCCACTGAAGTAGTGAACTGTAAAGCTCTGCAAACACATCTATCATTTCTAGAGAGACTATGCTAAAAAAAAGTGAAGAAAGTAAGATAACTCACTGCCCTGAGACACATTCTTTGAGGCCTTCTGTCATTCTGACTAAAATTCTCCATATGAGAGAACAGGCATTTTATGAATATACTACACAATAAAACTGTGTAGAGGAGTACTTCAATATTAAATCTCTACCTATTACTATAAAAAAAACACCTTTCATGATGAGATTTTAAGAATCTCATGTCAGAAACCTCTGCCTGTTTCTTGGGCATCTTTTCCACTTCTGTCCAATGACAGAATCGTTTACAAGAAGTTTAATACAGTGTTGAAGAGTAAGAGGCCAATTTAAATGCACGGTCAAAGAGAGAGGACGTATGGCGACACACGGGGACATATAGTGAAGGGGGAAAAAAACGGATAAAATGTAAACCCTAAATAAGTCATACATGAAAAAATACATAGTAAGTCAATAATTACTTGAAAATAATAGGAACTCCAGGCAAAATATTCTCATAAAGTAATTCCGAAGCTGTTTTATTGCTTAAAAGTGCTAAAATTAACGGCACTGCCTCCAGCCCTGCAAGGACCTACCCACAAGTCTATCCTAACATTATTTAGGCAATTGTTAATGATTTAATGAACAAATCTTTTCATGTTTGAGATGTTCCATGATGGTTAACTTTTCTTATAATCAGTTACAGAAGTAACTAAATACATGAAACAAGAAGCTACTTTGTAAGTTTTGACCTTTTTCAGGTATCTTACTATATAATCTTTACTTAAATAATAAAGATTGCATTTCAAACCTGTTCTCCATCCTTAATGCCAAGTTTCTCCGCTAAATGTCTGTTAATCTCTGCAATATTTTCACCTTGGTAACCTCGATTCCTGATTTCCATCCAGCTCAAAAATGCAGATTGGTGATCATGGGATACTTTCACAGCTTGGCCCTAGGAGTTTCAAAGAAACAACATAAAATAGCGTTAAATAAGCTAAAGAAGATGAGTGATAGTCAGCCTAAACCGTATTTGATTAGAGATCAAATGAATTAAAAATATTTTCTAGATTTTACATGCCCGACTTCAATTAACAATCCCTAACAATAACTTGCAACATTTACAACATGTCGGTACAGGGTGTAATGGTGATGTTTTTTTTTCCAATTCTGGCAGATTGGTCAGCTTCTTAATAACCAAGAGCTTCCCTGGAGTTCTTCTTCACATTACCTATTTGCACAACTCTCAACACAGAAACACCAGCTCACACCCGCGCGTTCGCTCACCCACACGCGTTCGCACCTGGACACACACAGCGTGCACACTCGCGCTCACACACAGATGCGTTCAAACACAGGCGAACGCGGGCACACTCGCGCACTCAGACGAGCCCCGCAAAACCGCGCACACGAACCTGCACGCATGCGCACACAAGCACACACGCACACACACACGCTCACGCGCACACTCACCCACCCACCCAGCCACCGTCTGACGCTGCTCTCCCGCCCCCAGCTCCTCTCCCCCGCCCAGGCGCGCGCGGTACCTGCTGCAGGCGGAGGTGAGCGGCGAGCACAGGGGGCAGGTGCAGGAAGCAGTCCCGGGTCCCACTCAGCACGGCCGTCACGGCGGCGGCTCCGGCACCCGCTCCGCCGGGGTTACCGCTGCCCCACATCCCGGCGGGTCCCGGCGCCACAGAGCGCCCGCCCTGCTCCGCCCCGCCCCGCCAGGAGCTGCCTGAGCTGGGGCCGCCTTCCCGAACGCCCCCCCACCCCTGCACCCCGAGACAATGGTACGACCCGCTGCCGGCCAATGCGGACGCGGCAGATACTGGCTCCCTGCCTCTGATTGGCTTCTCTATCGAGGGCTTCGGCTCTCCCCGTCGGGCTTATCGACCCAGCCGATTTCCGCCTCAGTAGGAACCAATGGGATGTCTGTCCGTGGCTTGCTCTCTCGGCGAGCAGCTGGAGCTGTCTTGCGCGGGGCCTGGGGGTGATGGGAAGATGGCGGCCGGCAGTGGCGGCGGCGTCGGGGGTAGCGGGGGCCTGGGCGACGCCTGTCGGCACCACGCGCAGCTGCCGGTCTGCGAGTCGCGCTCCAAGTACCGGGAGGGGCGGCGGCCGCGCGCCGTGAAGGTGGGGCCGGTGCCGGTGGGGGTGCGGGGGGCCCAGCCCGTGAGGGAGGACGGCTGGTCGACCGGTGCCTCTGCTGCAGATTGACCCGAGCGGCGCGGCCCTGGCCCTGCTCCGGAGCGCCGCGTCCTCGGCGCTGGAGCTGCCCGGCCCGCCACGGGGTTGCTGGCCGCGGCTCCCGGGAGCAGGAGGGTCGCCAGCCGCGGCACCCACCTCCCCTGGCTGCAGCTGTGCCCCGTTCCGGGCATTCTCCTGTTCTTCCCCTCTCCTTGCTGCTCATGCGGGCAGGAGGCACCAGAAGGAAGAGCTGGAATTGGGTTTGGTCAGCCCAGCGAGTCCCGCGTTGTGTTTTCTAAAGCGATCACTCAGAAATGTGTGCAGTGTAAGCAGGGTAGTTCTGTGCCAAGTGTAAACCCAACGATGAAGCATGGCCCAAGGAAAAAGTTTTGGGGCCGAGTGTTGCCGTTATTGGCCAACATGCAGTGGGGTGGACACCACCAGTGACCTCTGCAGGGCTCACATCTGTTAGGTTGCTTTTGTGTCCCACAGCTGTGGTGTCCAGCAGCTCCTGGGGAGCCGAGGGGAATGGCATATATATTGTAGGTCTCACCTCTTGCAGAGCAGGAGCTCTCATTGCAGCAGGAAAAATGCTGGATATGCTTTTTGTGTGTGCACTTAGTGTACAGTGTGCTGAAATGACACTTTCTAGGGCTGAGTTTGGAAAGAGGGCAGGTAGGACTAAGCTGCTATCACAAGAACAACTTACGTGACTTATTTGCAGAGATTATTTTTTATGACAGTAGTTTGAGAGCTGGTTTCCTAAATGGTTCCCTCTTTGTCCTATATTTGCTGGTTTTTTTGAGAAAGATGTGTACCTTGTGCGTGTTTGCTTTTTTTTTTTTTGAACAAAATCAGAATGAATTTCCTTTGATCTTACGGTTTAGCTCCCCACTGTATGTAGTGAGCTGTCACAGAACTTTCCCTAGAGGCTGTGCTATGTATACATAAGTCATTACACAAAGCAGAAAAGAGTTGTTTTTAATCTGCTGAGGGAAGACCTTGTTTCTCACAGCATTGTACTTCTGTCTGGCTTAAAAACATATGCTCTTTGATCACTGTAGCGAGGAGGCAGCTTTGCATACACGTCATCTTCCTCAAGCAATTGTGGTGCATTTTATCTCTGTGGCCTCTGCCTCTGAAAAAGAGAGTGTTTTCTTTATTTTGGCAGTGCCTCATACTCACTGGTTACAATCAGTCTGGCAAGGAATTGGCCAGGGACTTAAGAGATTTTACTCAGTGAATGGCAGTCCTCTGACCTGGAGGAGAAGAATTAACTCTAATTTGTGTTCTACTTCCAGTAAGAAGCTTGAGTTCATTTCTCTCTCAGTGATGAATAGGTCCCAGATAACTGTGCACTTACTGTACCTGCAAGAGTACAGAGTCAAAATAGAGTACAGAGGGACTGTCATAATCTTGAGAAAATTTGAGGAACCACAAAAAACACAGAGAAAACTTGTTACTTGCTGTAAAGCAGGAGTGGGAACATTTTCAAATACTTTTTTTTTCTTCCCAGGTTTATACTATCAACTTGGAATCTCGTTATTTACTAATACAAGGAGTTCCTGCATTAGGTGTTATGAAGGAATTAGTTGAACAGTTTGCATTATATGGTGCCATTGAAGAGTATCATGCCCTAGATGAATATCCAGCAGAGCAATTTACTGAAGTTTATCTTATAAAATTCCAGAAACTGCAATGTGCAAGGTACTGGACAGAGCCATATCTGTCTCCTGCTGTCTTAATCTTTTACACCTTCTTTATTTACAATCTCTAGAGAGTTGAAGTAAAATCCTCAGTTTTGCCAATGCAATTTAATTCCCTTCAGGGTGGCCAAGAAAAAAATGGACGAACGAAGTTTCTTTGGTAGTTTGCTGCATGTGTGCTATGCTCCAGAATTTGAAGCAGTCCAAGAAACTAGGGAGAAGTTGCAGGACAGAAGAAAGTATATAGCAAAAGCAACAAATCAAAGAGGTTTGTAGTTACATTTCCTATAGAATCTTAATGTACCACTTGAAGGGTGGGTGGGGTTTTAGTTAAAGTGCCCATTAAAGAAAATGCTTGGTGTCTGGCTGTTTTAAAGCTGCCTTTTAAGAATGTTTGCAGCAGAAGGGAGAAACCTTTTAATATTTACAGGGCTTTATCTTCTCAAAGTAACTATTTGCTTTTGGTTAAGACTAAAATAAAGAAATGCTTAAGCTTTAGTAATGAAGTATTTCCCTGTCTTTTTATTTCCTTTTCAAAATGTTATCAAAAATTCCAAGCACTGGCAGGAAGTTTGGGATTGAATTTTCACCTTGTTCCAGCTTATTCAGTCATGCCCAAATGGATCATTTGTAAGGAAGGTGACCTTCAACAGCAAGTTTTTCCAGCATATGTATCGATACTGGAGGAATGCTAAAAATGGACTGGGTTTACTGCAGAGTTCCCAGGCAGCACTGAAGGCTGGGCAAGCTGAGATATAAGCAAATGGCCAAGCACATGCTTCTCCTTTCTTGTGCTTAGGTACATTATTCATTGCATAAGGATATGTAAAGAGAATAAAATCACTGATGTTTAACATCAAAATACTTGTTTTTTTCAATGTTGCAAGAGAGCCTGTCCTTGAAACCATAACTGGAGATAAAAATAATGGCTTTGCAGCATTAGAAATATTTTCCTTGTGTTCTTGAAACTGCGTTAGTACTTCTGCTCAGGCGTTCCTCACAACCCTGCAGAGAGACTAGTCTGGAAAATTTTAGTTTGAAGGTGCCACTTTGGAAAAAAAGAATCATAGAGAGGTGGCTGGGAAAGAAATTTCACTGGTATTGCTTCATGTATTAAATGTTTTTTCTTATGTGTTAGAACTCATAATGACATGAAATAGTGAGGCTACTTTTTTGTTTGTTTTAAAGGTTGCTTTGTGTTAAAGAAAGTAGAGGGGTCTAAGAAGACCATCTCAAAGAACTCTCACTGTCCGTGGAATACACCAGGGTCGTGTACAACTGGTAATTGGGATCCGTCCTGCCTTACAAGTACTCCCGGGGTATCCCAAAACGTAGGATATCCACCTGGGAATCAGAACGAGAGCCTGTGGATATTTCCCCAGCATGATAACAACTGTGCTGAAACTTCTGCCTACTTTGGTCAAAGCACATCCCTAACTATACAGCCCAGAGGACATACTCCACCAGCTTCCTTAACGCAGCAAAGAACAGTTCCGATTGATAATGGAGTTGATAGGTTTATGCCTCGTACAACTCACCTGCAAGAACGTAAGAGGAAGAGAGAAGAAGGTAACATGTTTTCCCTCATTGGACCAAGTGTGGACAATACTGAAGTTATTATTGGTCCACAGCTACCAGAAACACCTAAAGTGGATATGGATGATGATTCCTTGAATACTTCAGCTACATTAATTCGAAATAAACTGAAGGAGGTATGGGTTCTGAAAGTTTTGATATTTTCGAACATATATATGTGCTCATTACCCATAAAACCAGAGACCCTAAGGTAATTCAGCATCTATTCAGTATTATCAGTTTACTTGCCACTTGAAGCTAGCATTCTTACTATTTAGCTCTTCCTTAATGCAGAATGTTGGAGGCCATTCTACTCCATGCCTCTTACACTACACTTAAGACAGTATAAACGTCAGTGCAAAGCCCTAAATGGTTTTTAGTAAATGACACTTTTTTTCCCACGTGGGGAGGCATGGTAACTGTGCAGGTAGTCCTACTGACTCCACGTGGTACTCGTGTCTGGTTTCTGATTGAGAGTAACAAATTGGGTGTTCAACATAATTTTGCTCCAACACTTGTTATGGCATTAAAAGATGTACAGAACCACAAATTCTATGCCGAAAATCATGTCTTAAGCTATATAACCTTTTATGGAGGACATTAATCAATAAGCAGGTTAAACACTCCTGACAGACCTTGCCATTTAAATTAAGATATGAAAAAGCTCCCTTGGCTATGACTAACTAGACAAATTTGAAAAGAGCTCATCTATGCAAACACCTCTGGTAGGGAGAGGGGTGATAAGATACATAACACTCCCTGAGTATCTGAAATCAGTTTGTGTTTAAAAAACAGAAATGGTTCTGCTAGCACTTCTGTGTCTGAAGTTTCATCTCTCTTGTGTTTAATGTTGCCTTTGGTGTTATTTTTCCCCTTTTTCTGCAGGAAAATTTAATGCAACTGTGATTATAGTAATAACATCCCTTCCAATGCTCAAATGTTGGGAGACCTGGCCTTACTCAAAAACCAGCTTAAAGGAGTGGTTACAGTTACTAAGACTTCTTTTTTTCCCAATTTAGGTAGCAGATTCTGTTCCAAGAACACCTGTGGAAAAGCCAGAGAGCAGCTCAGCCAAACCCCTTGTAAAGCAGAGAAGAAGAATATAGATACTGCTGGCAGCAACTTCCAACCATCCTTTTTAAAAGGATGTAGTTTGAAATACTTATTTTTTTATGTCAAACATAAAACTATTTTATACTGTATTTCCAAACAATTTCCTGTTAAAAATTTTATCAATTTATTTTCTTGGAATGAACAAACCAATACATTATTGTTGCAATCTGTCCTGTGTACCTTTTACTATAACATATTTCATAACTCATTGAAGAACTGTATTTAGGAAGAGTAATAGAAGTAAATTCTGTTTATTCAGTGGCTTTTACAGTAAAGGGATACAGAAACTAAGTAATAGTTTCAAGTTGCTCCTATTTTTACTATACTATGAAGAACGGTGAAGAAAAAACCTCTGGCAATGGTATTCCACTTGGAGTTAGAGTTTATGAGTTTCCTGGAATGTTTTCTGCTCAAATGCTATAGCGCTCTGTTAAAAACAAACAAACAAATGTGAGTTTGTTTTCAATTAACTAAAGGATTTAAACTTAGTCAGAGAAGATGCTGAACTGAAATATGTAAGTATTGACATTCCTTACACCTAGGATACCTCTTGCTTTTTAGCTTAGAAAAGGTAAATTTATTTTTATAAATTTATTGTTAATGATGTCATCACCAAAAGCCCAGTTATGACTGAAGGGGAAATTAATATTCTAACTGCTCAGCAGTGGTAATGTGTGACCAAGGAATGATCTGGCATGGAAGGCAAGAAGGCCCAGCTGCAGCACAAGTTAAACTGACTGGAAGCAGGAATGCCAGGGATTGGCAGAGATGGGGGTTACTAAATGTGAAGGAGTGAGATTTCCCTTGGTGATGTGATAAGAAATATCCTTAGCATGGTGGTGTAACAGTCCCGGAATACGAGCGCTCAGGGGCCACCTTTGGGCAGCAGAACTGGCACTGATGGGCATGAAACCCAATGCTGGGCTAAGATTCCCTAGGCTGATGCTCACAGAATTGGTGTGGGTGCATCTTTGCAGGCTCCTTTGCAGAACTGCTTGTGGTGGTAGGACTCTGGCCTATACACTATTCCATTACATTTTTACAAATACATTTAAAAGCAAATGAGTGTTTAATTTATGTCATGGAGTACAATTAAAATTCCCACACACAACCTCACTGGGAAAGCTGGTGAATTATAGGGTTTCTTCATGCAAAGCTTATAGCCAAAATCTGTTTATTGCCTTTGGACCTTGCAAGGACACATAAACAGATTTCTCTTTTAACAGTGAAACCAGAGACCCGTGAAGAGGCAACAGTTGGGTGAAGTACAGAACAGAGGGCCAAATGCTGTAAGCTAGAAACAAGCTGAGTTTTCCATCTCTTGCCACGATCAGCATGAATTGTGTACCTGCTTTATCACCAACACTGACAGCAACTCATTTTTCTATGCGGATGAGTTAGCGTTTTTTAAATCTTTTCACTGTTGTAAAAAGCAGATTACTTACCCGGGTTTTCCCAAATCCTTGAAAGTCTTTTGACAGCCTGCCAATATCCGGCATTTTGGAAACAGCTGCTTTGCAGCTACTGTGATGTAATAAAGCCTGAAATCATGGCTACAAGGCGCTCTTTTCCTGTCCTCCAGCCTGCCAGGAAGGTGAGTTGGCAGGGAGTGTGGGTTTCTAGCAAATGAAAACTTGCCACATTTGCAGCAGTCTTGCAGAACTTTTCTGTTTCTAGGAATCACTGCATGTACAAAAGAATTCTGATTTCCCATCTCTATGAAGGCACAACTTCGAGTACTTAAAAATGACATGCAGTTCAAATAGAATAATGATTACTGGATTTAAAAAAAAATTACTCTATTGTAGAACAGAAACACTCTCCACAGTTGAATTTAACACTGAGGAAACAAGCGTGTTCTAAATTACCATCTTCAAAAAATTCTGAATTGAATTACGTGTATCGCTAACATAAAAAGACCAGTTAGATGTAACTAAAGCACAGCAGTGCCACACTGAGATGAAGAACACTCTCAAGGTAATTTTTTTTGGAAGGCTACCAGCCTCTCCCAAAAAGACTGTAAGTGAGGTGATGGCAGTGTTGCCCATGGCACTGAATAAAGAAAAATAAAAGTTGTATTCCTGCAGAGCTTTCGGATAAATGATTTAAGAGAATGGTCTCATTTTCTTAGACTGAGAGGGTGCTCATTGAGGATCATTCATTATATCGCTTCCATTGACAGATGAACACTGTTTTCTCTGGTACCAGTGTTTGACTGTATAGGGGAACATCGGTACTGTGAAAGGTAGATACAAACTCGGCACACGTGTAGCTCACAACCCCAGCATTTATCAGTTGATTTCAGCAGGCCCTATGTAATAACCTAAATCTCTGTAACAATAGTACAGAAAGTATTGCACGTTGTTTTTGAACTCAAGGTTGATGTACCTTTATGTCTGGCAAACATGGTCCAAAGGCTTCCAAGAGAAGATTTTCATTTTTGACTGCTGTTTCAAAGTCCGTAAAAGAAAGCACGCCATCATGATCATAATCCTACAAAAGGAAGGCAACTCTTCAGCAATTATTACTTGTAATAATTTGTAATAACTTGTAATTACTTGTAATAATTGTATTTTTGTTTAACAGGTGCTTATTGACATGGATACTATTTTTAATTTGATTGTATACAAAAATAATTTTATTTGGACTACTGGTGTCTGCTCAGACAGGATTTTTATCATTTCCCTCTACGTAAGGCATAAAAGGTGGAGCAAGCTCAACTACCTCATATGGCTTTGTTACTGGAATTCCAGAGAAGGCAAAACTTTAACATGGGAAGAGGCTGAGCTGAGAATTGCATGGTCAAATCTCAAGGAATTGCACTAAGATAAATTAAAAGCAGGAGACTTAGAAGTAGGAGAAGATGTTAGGATATATTCTCTATATGTATTTACACCATGAGACTGGAACTACTTTACCATCGGTGTTCCTTATAGCCTGCACACTTCTGCCTTGTCTTTTGCATGTACAGCATCCAGAAGCATACAGTGGAGTATGCTAATGCCCACCCACTTTTTTCATACTGCAGAATTTCAGCACAGCAGAATATTCCTCTTGGGTGGACAAAGCATCCTTGTGCTTTTAGCATTTCTGCAAAATTCTCCTGTTCTACTGATACGGCAGCTTAAACCACCAACAAATGCTATGGTGACCGTTAAGTACTTCTTGAAACCATATAAAATAAAGGCTTTAGGTGAAGATATATAGGTGGATATTACTAGACACAGTAATTTTTGAAGATCAAGCCATGGAACTATCACAACCAGAAAAGCAGAGGCAAAGAGCTATGTAGACAGAGAGATTCCTGACAGGAAAGCCTGCTTACTGGATACTTAAGAGAAACAGAACTGGATGGGTGTGCTCTACCTTTTATGCTCCTCAGCACAGGGGAGAAAACACTGTAACGGCACTGGATGCATGCTTAGTCATAAAGCAGGTTTATCTGCAGGTAATTGCTCAAAGAATAATTTTTGAGTGATGGACTCTACAAATGCATTTTTGGATATCTAGTAATTAGTTATTTAATTAGCTGGCGTGGGAAGCAATCAGCAATATCCTACTCAGACAACCACTCAGCAGCCAAATCAGGTCTGGACATTATTCAAACAAGTACTGGAGCTTTCTGAAGTTCTTATGCAACAAGATTATGTACATGATTAGTTTATACATGTTCTTACATATATGAAGACTTCATTATGTTTAGAGGATACTGCTTGTGCCTGGAATGGCATAGCCCACTTATCAACTGCCCAGACATGAGGGTGTTCATTCTGGATGCAACCGGCAGGCAAGCTGAGCATGTAGGTTCTCCAAAGCTTAACAAATTGCTGAGTTGTAGCTTGCTTTCTACGTGAAACTAGCCTCGGCAATGTCAAGAACTAAGAGCAAGATGGACCTTTCAGCTGAGGGTGTGCAAAAAGGGTGGCTTTGAGATATAGAAAACACAAGGTTAAATAAGCTAGGATTCAAGACCTGGGTTTAAGTGAAATTTTGGAACACCATCATAGGAGGAGAGGTTGTATTGTAAATTTGGTGAAAATGTTGAAACAGTCTCTGGCTGATCTGGATATCCTAGATAAATCATGGTAAGACAAGTTTCACATTAATAACCTTGAGGTTACTATTCTAATAGAATATTTATATCAAATAAAGACATTTCATGGCCAGTTGATAAAACACAAAGGTACTTAATTGCTTCCGCAGATGGTTAACACTTCTTAAATAAATGCAGATTATGCTCTGAATTTCCTAGTTTTGACTGGGCTTTTGTTTTGACTGGGTGTACACATGTGTATATGCACATATACATATATTAGTTTAAACAAGTTTATAATGCATTCACATAAGAAGTTAACAGTTTCATGTGAGGATACTGGACTGGGACTCATTAGATCTGGGTTATATTTCTGGATTTCATTAGGAGACTTGTTTATATCAAGTATGTAACTAACTCTGTGGCTCAGAATCCCACTGTAGAGCAGTCACAGTATTTAGTTACCTCACAGGAATGTTCTGAGGTTCAGTTAATGAATATTTGAAAGACACATAAGTATCACAGTAAGTACTTGCCATATTCTTCATTATTATGTCTATCAAATCCTTAACTCCCTCATCAGGATCTTCTTCTGCTGGTTGTTTGAGAAGGCTGTTCTTCAGCATTTGAAACATTTCCTCTTTTGAAATGTGTCCATCCTGATTCAGGTCGTAAACCTCAAAACAGTCTTTTTTTGAAAGATAAATAAATTTAAAGTTCATACAAACTATATCACACACCATTAAAGCTGCCACCTATAGACAGAAAATGTGAATTGTATGTTGTACAGGATAACTCTTGAGCCACATTTATCATATATAATATTTATATATTAAATAGGTCGCATATATACACACGGTAGTCAGTCGTGGCTATTTACTCTTCACAGTTAAAATCTATTTCTGCTCAAATAAATTATCCTCAGTTCACAACAATCACCATAACTTACAGATCTTAACTTCTCTGAAAGTGTCAGTTTAGAATATAAATGAGGTTCTGGTTTAGAAGCCACACTTCCCAGGGTAGGGACCAGCTGTCTCTATCAACAGGGCTTTGCACCTACAAAACACATCTTAGCTATTTCAGAAGCTGGCTTAGAAAAGTAAAGGAGAAAGAAAAATAAGCTGTACTAGCATGGAAAACTGGAGAATTTCTAAATGCAAAAAGTAAATCTTTGTAACAGAGTATTTTATGTAGGACTATCTGTCTAATTTATCTTCTAATTGTTTCTACCTCCCTGGAATCTGAAATCTACAATCATAATAAACTTTAATATCCTTCTTTAAACAAAGAAACAAAATTCTCCGGTTTTAGAACATAAGAAGGATTTTTTCCCTGAAAAAGACTAAGCCTACAGTGAAAAACCACACTGGCGTACACTTATGACAGACAACACTGTGTATCACTACGCACTGGTATATTCTCCTTACAGCAGGGGCTGCCTATTTTACTGCTGCCTATTTTACTGCCGTTGTGTTAACATACTGAATTACATCCTGGGCAAACATCCTAGTGCTGTGACATCCCAGGCCACCTTCCAGATAAATTTATATCGTACATTAGGAATGGCTGATGCTGCAACCTGGGAACTATGGAAACAACATGCTGTTATTCTCCTTTCTCTAGTACAATTTTCCCTATGTCCCCTACTTTTTTCCTGTGTCCTAAAATTGTAGAGTTCTTGCTATTTTTCCCTCCCCTATCTTTCTCCATCATTATTTTGGAGATTCTCATGACCATCTTATAAAGAGACTCAGTTTCTTCACTATGCTTCCAAGCTGAAGAACTGCTAGAATTAATGCAACTGCTGCTGTGTTCCCACTGTGCTGGCACAGGTCTTGGTTGGCTTGAGATCATTTAGCCAAAATCACCCTTGACCTGCATCTGCTTCTTTGTAGTTTTCAGAGTGAATACAAAATCATATATTCTGTCAAACCTGTATACTGTAGAACAAGTTCAAATGCTAGTTTTTGTCAGCAACAAAGTAAGGTGGCAGCTGTGATAACAGCAGTTTACACAGAAAAACCTGTCAGAGCTGTTTCAGAACTGTTCTGCTGCGTTAAACAGAAGAAAACTCAATTACTGAATACTTTGTAAGAGTAACTACTAAATTATAACAAAAGCAACGTGTAATTTAAATCATGAATTCAATGATTACTACTAAATACTACCATACAGATAAACCTTACATTTAATCTTTTCTTCCAGTGTCCCCCGAAGAAATACTGACAAGCCTTGAACCCACTCCACCACATTGATGCAGTTATCGTTGTCTCTATCGAAAATGCAGAACACTGGGGAGTGTATTAGATACATTTAAAAGGTATGTAATAGGGAAACACACAAAAAAGAATATTTTCTTAAATTCAATGAAAATAAAAAGACATATTTTTTCTGAAGATGTTTCCTCTGCTTTTGTCAGGGTACTAAATTACCCTTCTTGAATCTTTCTAAGCTGTAACGATGAAGGTTCAGTTTACTGACCTTCCACTCTAGGACCCTGCTAGGATAAGACAATTCTGTTTATTTGTTGCTTTCCTGACTTAAACAACTACATGAAGTCTGATTCTATGCAGACATACACCAAACAAACAAATATCCCTTACACTAAGGCATATTTGCATGTCGACGAGGATTTTAATTACTAGGATTTGTCTCTTGGGGAAAGTAAACCTATAAACAATACAAGCAAAGAAAAATAACCTTCTCCTTTATGTACCAAAATCCTTTCCCTGAAGTAAGGAACCTTCAATCTTGCAGCTTCACTATTCATGCAGCCTGTAATATAGTACTTCAAATCCCAGACACCATTCAAAGCATCAACTAACAACTATAATAATTCATATTTTAGAAAGCTAATTAGTAAGTTGGCTACAGGAACACCTCTACACACAGAGCCAAGCATTCTGGAATTGGAAAACAATATGTTTGCTTTTGCAAACTGAAACCAGCCCCATTGTATGTAAGCGTTTTTAAGAATGTGTGCCCTAAGGTATTTTCTAGGCCATACCTGACTTGTGGCAGAGAAAGGCAAGAAAGTTTGGGGGTTTTTTAATGGCATTTAAATACACTTCATGCCAGAGAACAGGAGAAATTTGGACCAAGAGGTGACTCCTGGCAGCCCGAGACCGAAAGGAGTGACAGACTCATGCCTCCTCTAGACGGCTGTACCTCAGACATCATTCATGCAACTCTCACAGTAACTGCAAACGTGGCCCTCATGTTGTGAATCCATGAAATCACTACATTTTCAAGGGGCTATTTGGCTCATCACTCTCACCTCCCTGTTATTTCCTGCCTAGTCCCTTCACTGCTGTTTACAGGACCTCTATTACAGCAGTCACCAACACAGAATGCCTTTCTGGCACCTCCAAGCCTGAGACAGAGCTGTTCACCTGCAGCAGTGACTGCAGCTCCTGGAGAAGAGATTCATGGGACACCACACTGCCTGCTTTGGTCACAACACTACAGAAACAGAAACAGCTGCAGGACAGCACTACAGTTGCCTCTGACTGGTCTCCCTCATACAAGAGCATGAGCTATTTCAAACTAAGGGAAAACTATTTTGTATAAAGGAAAAAAGAAAAGATGATATCCTTTACTCAGCAGCTCTTAAGCGTAACTCCTCCTTTGCTGCCTTGCAGGGATGAGATGGCACCATTTTGCTTAGGCATGCCCACCGGGTCAATAGCATAAAACTTCCATCATTTATACCTGCTGACCTCACCTCTGTCCATGAGGATGTCATCTGTCATGCCAAAGGTGCAGTACAGGGTGTCTTGGAACACATTACGGTTCAGGCCGATGGCAGCAGAGCAGGTGCTGGACTTGGCCACCAGCGTGTCAAAAAGTTTGACCAGGCACTCCACTTCGCTCTTGTTAACTGCCAGCCCAAACACAAGGGAACAGGACCTGTAACTTCAGTTGGTGAAATTCCATGGCAGGTTGCAGGCAATCATAGAACTACTGGGTTGGAAAAGACTTTTGAGATCATTGAGTCCAGCTGTACCTGTCCACTACTAAACCACATCCCTGAGTGCATCATCTACTTGTCTTTTAAACACCTTCAGGGATGGTGACTCAACCACCTACCTCCCTGGGCAGCCTGATAACCATTTTCATGAAGAAATTTTTCCTGATATCTAGTCTGAATCTCCCCTGGTGCAACTGGAGGCCACTCCCTGTCATCCTATCACCTGTTGCTTTGGAGAAGAGACCAGCACCCACCTCGCTACAACCTCCTGTCAGGCAGTTGTAGAAAGTGATGAGGTCTCTCCTCAGCCTCCTTTTCTCCAGGCTAAACAACCCCAGCTCCTCATAACCCTTGTTCTCCAGCCCTTTCACCAGCCTCGGTGCCCTTCTCTGTACGCACTCTAGCCCCTTAATGTCCTCGTAGCGAGGGGCCCAAAACTGAGCACAGGGACAGTCACTGCCCTGCTCCCGCTGTCCGCGCTCTTTCTGTTAAGCTGCAGGGCCCGCACGCCTCAGGCGTCTGGAGAAGGCGGGCACAGCCCGTGCTGCCCCCGTCCCCGCCCGCAGCTCCCGCGGTGGGCCGTGAGCGGTCCCATTTGGGGGGGGCAGGTGCGTGTGTGCACAGGCAACGCGAGGACAGCGGGAGGCGGCGGGGCTCCTGCGGCCCCCAGCGAGCCGCGGCGGGGCCGCCCCCAGACTCACAGTGCTTGGCGGAGCGGCTCAGCGAGTCCATCAACTCCTGCCGCCTCCTCCTGCTCATGGCGGCCGCCCCGTCGCTCCCCGGCAACGCGGGCAACGCGGACGGGCGGGCGAGGCACCGCCCCGCGCGGGGACACACAGATGGACAGACATACAGAGAGACATACAAGCACTGCATACGCACATATCGGCATAATAAAGGGTTTTTTATCATATATTTAAAAAGCAGCAATTAAAAAAAGAAAAAATCACTGAATTTCAAACTTCTAAAACCGTTTCTGGAAAGAAGAGCTAAAAATTCAATGCTACGGACAAGCTGAGAGCGCTGGGGTTGTTCAGCCTAGAGAAGAGAAGGCTCCGAGGCGACCTTATAGCAGCCTCCCAGTGGTTAAAGGGGACCTACAGGAAATATGGGAGGGGCTCTTTATCTGGGAGTACAGTGATAGGACAAGGGGTAACGGTTTGAAGCTGAAAGAGGGGAGATTTCGATCAGATATTAGGAAGAAATTTTCTACTGCGAGGGTGGTGAGGCTCTGGAACAGGTTGTCCAGCGAAGTCGTGGGTAGCTCATCCCTGGAGGTGTTCAAGGCCGGTTGGATGAGGCTTTGAGCAACCTGATCCAGTGGGAGGTGCCCCTGCCCATGGCAGGGGGGTTGGACCTGGATGATCCTTCAGGTCCCTTCCAACCCAATCCAAATCAGTCTACGTACACTACTGTGTGTTCTTCAGCTGTCAAAAGACATGAGCCTATTAAAATATTCCCACATTTCTCATTTTCTACCTGGCCCCACTGCTTGGAACACACCTGCAGGCTGCCTGGTGCCACCCAGGCACCAAGAACTCGCATCACCACCTCATGTACTCAGCGTATGTGTACGGATCAGGAGAGCTGAAGGGCTGTGACCAGACTTTACTCTTCCTTCATGAAAAGAGGATGTTGCAACATATTTGTTAATGTATTTGTAACAGAAACATTTCACTGTGGGTTAAAGCATCATTATTGTGCAAGGGCAAAGCTCCCTGAGCAGCCACACCACTTCTGAAGGGCAACACCAGTGTCTGAAGGATGGATAGCTGACCAGAACAAAAGTCACGGTTGGACAATCAAAATGACCTACTGGCTTACATATTTGGAAGACCAGGGCTCTCATTTCCATTTTTATTTCTTTCTGTTGCAGGCAGTTGTGTAAAAGTCAAGATATCACAAAGGACAGAGGATTTGTGCTATGGTTCATTACAAGTTCTTTTACCAAAACTGCAACACCGCAACTCAAAAAGAAAACAACCCCAACAAAACCAAACATGAACCCAGACCCAACCTATCTCACATCTATTTTAACCTCAGTGACAAAACGGTGTCTAGAATCGGTCACATCAACCTCAACAGTATGAAATAGTTGATCAAAACATTCTTACTATGGTTTGGAGGGACACTGCTGCAACTCGACAGTTCTATTTTCCCAAAAACTTAATTTGAAAAGACAGTTTCTCTGTAGAATGAAAATACAAAATCATCTTTCTCCCCCCAATTCTTAGTTATGGTTTACAGGCTAATAATCAAGGTCTTCAAGGTCTCAAAATTCTTGGCAATACAATATTTGAAACACCTGTATGCAACAGAGGTAAGTTCTAGGTTAGCACCTGCACAATGACAAAAGGGATGGATCAAGAGTGCAATCTATAGTTGACCACTCAAGATGGACGGGCGGATTTTAAAAGCTAAGAGGAGGCCCACGAACAAGCACTTTGATGGAAGATGTGAGAATTTCATGTAAAAACTGAAATCGAATGGTTGCTTGTGTTTTCTTGTGTGCACATTTAATTCAAAAAAGCCTTTTTCCAATTTCTAAAGCAACTAATTTAAAGTAAAACAGCTTTATGATTTAGGTCAACATTCTGTAGCCCTCAAGTACAAAAATATAAATAGAAACTGTTTAAACAGTATCTTTAATGAGATTCTGGCAGTAATTTTTTTATCTAACAAGACATCATGGAACAGGTCTGCCACTGAACTTGCTTAAGATTAAAATCAGCTTCAATATGAAGCTGTTAAGGTATCAAAACCCTGCTTTTTACATGCTAAATATCTTCAGCAAATGTGCACTTAAACACAGCAATGAACTTAACTATAAGAATAATTAAATACATACATGAAACTCTACATGTGGAACGTAGTTCATAGTACTGGTTACAACAAACCATTACCTGCATTTTGTTAATTTAAAAATGGTACAAATCATGCAAAACAATCCTAAAGATAATGCAAATAAAGCTACCAGTGTTTGCAAGAAGTGTTCAAATAAACCAAAATTACATTAAATGAGATAAGCATATTTACTAGCAAAGTTCTATCGCTATTTCAAAGAAGCAGAGGTAAAATCTTAAGGTTTTGAATGTCAGTTATACTGCAAAATGTCATTGCTCTTGCTTAATGCAGAAGCACATGCTTACAAGCCCAGAACTGCTTATTCAGAAAGTCTGCTGACAATAGTTGCAACTTCCCTAGAATCAAAGATGCTGCATGGATTAAAAATAGCAGAGATTTGCAAGAATCAAAGGCAAAGGCACCCTATTGAGTCAGCCAAAACAGTAGCATTCCCTTTCCTGTAAGCATGAAGACAGTAATGGGGCAGATGATAAACACTTCTACAAAGGCAGCATTTTAAATGTTATCATTAATTTCCCATTTTGCAAATGCCATTAGCAGACACCAGCTTGTAACAGTTTTATGTATAATATTAACCTGCGGGATGAACTTGGGATTTCATTTTTCCTGATTTACAAATAAAGACTATGACTAATGCTTTAAAAGACTACTTTTACTATCTAAAAGGTTAAGTCTTATTTTCCAATATTTTACACCTCAGCTGGACTAGCATCTCATATTGTTTCAAACATCTAACACTGCTTACTGGAATTTTATTAAAGTGGTACCCCATGTATTAAGCTGCAGGCAAGAACAATGGTCTTTCCCAGCACAGCTGCATGTGGCTGGCTACTGAAAAGAGTAGGAATATTTCTAGATCACAGGAAAACTCATGCAGTTTGGTAATGTTTGCTGTCATTTCACAGTTTAAGTTTCCTTTACTCATTGCACTTCTGTTGATACTCTTGTTTTTTTTAAAATATTATTCTGAATCCGAATTTGAATCAGCAATCTTCTTTTTCTTCTTTTTACCATGTTTCTTGTGCTTCTTTCTCTTTTTTGTTTTATCCTAAAAAATAATAAAATTAAATGGAAGTTATTGTATAATAAAACTGCCATCTATTAAATTCTGCTAATGCAAAATGAGAGCATGGAAAGAATATCTTTATAAAGCCATCTCAAAAGAGATCTTTCTAAAAGTGTATTGAGAAATCACAAGAAGAAAATTCATATTTTAGCCAGTAATTTGCACTGTTATGAGCAGTATTCAATCTATATCCACGATGGCCTGGCTATTTCACACCTCTCATCATTGTCGCTAATATATTTCCTAATCTTTAAATGATTTTTAGTGCCTTATAGATTTCTGAGAAAGTAACAAGGAAGTGCTTTGACAAGCAACGACATCTTATATATGTGTGAATAATCAGGATATGTATATATTTTAAAATTAGTGCTTATATTTACTGTGCAAAATTAAATAGTTCAACTACAGTTGGCTACATTCTCATTCAAAATCAAACAATTATGATCTCAATTTTAAGTACAAATACACTAAATTAACCCTACTGTATCGGAGAGCCCCTACTGCATCCAGTCCTGATGTTATTATCCTGATCAGTGTAATACAGAAGCTGAGAGATACAATTTTGTCTTCTTGCATGCAGAATTTCAGCTGGAATTCTTGAATAGGTGTGACATTATGTAAACAAATTGATCTTGGTATGAAAGTTTTGTTTTATACATTTTACTTACACAGTTCTTCTAAGGAAAAAACTCACAACCAATCACTAGAAATTTTATGGCCACCAGCTTACATGTTAAAAAAACCAAGCAAGTTCCATGGAAAATGTGTATTAAGCATCACTAATACTCCTATGTGTTTATTTTTTGATGACCCAACTCATCTAGACAACTGAGATGCTGACAGGGGAGACAGAAAGATAAACAGACATCTCAAGTGACATTGAGACCTCTGAATCCCTATACTACTAACTGAGGAGTCGCAGGTACATGTGATTAATCTGAGTTCTACATGAATCACCGCTCAATCTTCCTCTCACTTTTACCAACAGAAACTAATCAGTGAAATTGAGAAAAGTAACAGGTTGCTGGCAGCTTTTTCTGTGGTTGGGAGAAGAACTGTTTTACTGCAGATGTTGCAGTGATTATGTCCCAAGGCCGTTTTCAAGGTCTGGTAGAGTGGACTTACCAAGGAGGGATTATACACAACACTAACAAAGGAACAGCACTGATGTCTGTGCAACAAACTGCTACCTACTCAATGCTATACAGTTATTTGTAGTTTGACAGAGTAAAATATACACTACAGTAAGTGTTCAATTTATATAAATCTGAAATCCTATGGATCTATACAGTGACAAATACCTATAACGACAAATTCTTCCTTTAATTCAATAACTGAAAAAGTGACTTCAGCAGGTAAACAGAGAAATTGTCAATTTACATTCATGTGGCAGTAGACTTTTGCTGTAAAGTAACTGTATTACTGAAAAATGTGAAACTGGAATCTAACCACATATAGAGAATATCCATATCCTAAAACGACAGTATAAGTGAGAAGGATACTTGCGGTTTTCTCTTTTTCCTCATTGTTTTTCTTCTTTTTTGCTTGCACCTAAAAAAATAAATCAAAATTAATGGGACAGCAGCTTTGGAAATGCTGTTTTAAATAAAAGTTGGAGTTTTTGTTGTGTATAAATGAATGATGGCCCAATAGTGGTAGAATGCACTGAACAATAACCCACAAAGTAGTACTGGTTATCTGTCTTATATTCTAGAATATGCATTATCCTATAAACATCTGATTTGGGAACACAGTCTGCTTTTAAGATACAGCAGAACAAGAAACAGCAGAGACAAAGCTAATAATGTGGTAAAAATTTGTAATGATAAAACAGAACACATTGCAACCTTGCCAAATTTTGTATTCTGCAAGAATATAAATCCTCAAAGTAGATATACACAAGGGTGAGAATAAGATTTTTACATCCAAATTTTTTTAATTCACTGGAAAAGGGAGACAAAAAAATTTTAGCCATCTTGAAATCTGCTTATCTATTCATAAACATCACAGAGAGACCTTGTAAAGGGCACCACATCCATCACTTCACCTCATTTCATTAACCTCTAAAACACAGGTGGCGAACACAATGCCGGCGGGCCAATCCGGCCCTCCACTTTGTTTTGTCTGGCCCAGCACCTTGTTACTACCCAGCGGCAGCACTGAGCAACTTGCCCCTGCGCTCCTGCCAGTGTTCTAGTCATGTGTGCAGCACGTGATGCGTGTTACGCTGCAGGAGCAGGCTGATGTGGCCCTTGGTGAAAATCAATTTGACACCCCTGCTCCAAAATATCCATAAAAAGCTGAAAATTTTCAAGAAAATTAATTAAAAATTACTTGTATGTGATAGGAGCTGCACTAAACAATTCTTACTAAAAGTTTACATTAAAAACACAAACAACATTGAATGTGCTACACTCTTTAAATTCAACTGTACAGAGCGGAACAGTTTCAACAATATATTAAATCTAGGCTAGTTCGTTCATTCACTCATGCAAACCACTAGGCTAAAAGCACTATAACATCTGAAATTGGGATTTCACACTGACCTCCTCTGTCTGATCCGATTCTGATATGGATTCTGATGATAAAGGTCCATCAGCACGATCAGCTTTCTTCCTTTTCCTGCGGTGGTTTTTGCCTTCCTACAAAGTAATACATTCCTGAGTAAAGTCAGGCCTTTCAGATTTTATAAAACTGCTTAAAACTTAGATTGAAAAATTATTGCTATGTTGTGAAATATTTTTAAACATTGTTGACATCAAACTAATAACTCATCATCAACAAACGGTCTGACAAACTGTTAAAATACTTGTAGTGGAAATAAACTTTTGCTGTATATTCCATTCTCGTTATCAAGATACAGCAGCCTTCTAAAAGTGAGGAATAATATCACAATATAGTCTCTTATTTTAAATAATAACACATGAAAGAGTAAGCATTTGAAAATAAAATCTCTCACCACTTTTAAGTACTACTGAGTAAATGAAGATGTCTCAATGTATGCATACAAACACCGCAGCTTCAGACTCTGGCTTTGTTGATGAAATTGAAAGGAAAAAAAGCTCCCTCTATATATATTTCCAACCAGGACAAGGTGTCCCTGCCAGCTGCACTTCAACACTTCACCTCAGTATATTTAAAGGACAGCCTCTTTTTAAAATTTTGATGCTGCATGAGATGGCTCTGATGAGCTACTGTTCTGCTCCCACCTCCTGTGCTCTGGATCAGGCAAGGTGTTCCTAAGGCTGAAGCTATTTTCTTCCATTCAATTTCTAAGGCCAAAACTGAAAAAAAACCCTGCTAACCATCTTTTTGCAAAGTGAGGTCGCACATCTCAGCTGTGCTATTAAGTCTGTTACAGGTACCTCAATTCGTTCCCAAAAGTACTCAGAAAAAGTACACATGATGCTGCCCATCTGAGAGCCAGGGGATCTTCAGGCAGGGGAAGGCCTCTAGTCCCAAATGACCTTTACTTTCAGAATATGCGTGGAAGAAGTATTAAAATAATGGGTTATGTAGACACTGTTGGTGGGAAATGTAAACTCTGTGAAATAGAAGCATGAGCGAGGGAAAAAACCCCAACATATTTGCCTTATGCAATGGAGAATTTGTACATTCAAGTCAATACTGTTGACTGGAGTAGCAGAAGCCAATGTGATAAGAAAGGTAACTGGAGAGAAGGACTAGGGTGGACTCTGAAAGCATTGCTAGTTTACATATAGGGTAGAAAAAACAAAAATTTAAGGCAACAAGAATATTTGCATTGAATATAGTGGAAGGAAGAAATGCCTCAGATGTGTGTACGAAATGGTAAGGTGGTGGGAAGGAGATAGGACGCGCTCAGAGAAAAGATGGAATAAGGCAATTTTTTTCTGAAGCTAATACATTTTTCTCTGCAATTTTTCAAAGCCAGCATAAATACAATATATACAATTATGACTACATTTAGATGAATATATCCTCTGCTTGATGTTCCTTAATTTAGAGCAAAAAGCCAGTATCCTGCCAGGCGTGCCACTGAAGTATCATCACACATATTTTTAGCTCAATGCGATGGCTCAAGATAAAACTCAAAATCCTAGAATGCAGCTGATCTACTACAGCAGATTAGATACTTTTTTCATTTACCTTCGTAACACGAACAAATCCAGCAGTTTCCACTAACAACAATTACTAAACCAGGAGCTGAACCCAGCTAAACATCTGCTTCAAATTGGGGGCACTGAATACCTTCTGACTGTGTAGTTCTGGACAGAAAATTTCCACAGATTAAATTGAGGCATTCGATAGTTAATTAAAAAAAAAAAGAGAGAAATCTCTATTATGTACATCAAATATAGCTCTGGCGTTAAGTATTTCAAGAGTAAAAATACCTTCTCTTTTTCATAATCTTCCTTTGACCTTTTCTTTTTTGTGCTATCCTAAATAGGAAGAAAAACATAAACCATGAAAAAATTATTTCAGGAATAAGGTAGAAATCCCCAAAGCAGTCTGACACTTTGTTCTTCAAAGTTGTTCTTTCTACCTTGCAGCTAACAGCAAAAACGTGAAAAAGCTGTAATTCTGATGCAATTTCCCGAACCAGCAGCATGGTCTGTATGGAATCAGGTAACAAAGCACTTGCAGTACACTTAAGAGAACCTCTGGAAAGAAGAGGTAACCACTTACAAGAAGTTGTAACCACTTACAACATACGCCCGACAGATAACAGCTTGTAGACTTTATTCTCTATCCATGCCCATCTCCACTGATGATGCAGAGGTTAAGCAGGTATTTCCATGGAGCTTCCTGCCTTCCAGTTTCAGGAGTAAGGGCACCTCTGTGTCCCTTGATGTAGCAAAAGTTTGCAAACCACCACCAGAACCAACTCATAGGTGTATGCCAACAGTGATTTGCCACACTTTATTTCACACTGTATTAGGTATGCCAGTGAGAGCCTGTGATAAAGTCTACACACAGAATCTTAACAACTCACTGTATTATTAACATTTAGGCAAGAAGCACAGTTAGTATCTACTGTAAAACAGAAAAATGCTACCATAAGAGAACAAATTGCCTCCTATATCTTATCCATTTTTTTGTTCATTCAGTAATTCTATATATCTACATGGATTTACTTTCAGAAAAGGAAAAAAGACACTCTCAATTTAATATGTGTTTGGGAAGGGCTCAGTTCTCCAACAGGAAACTACTAAGCCCATAGGTATTTAGAAAGGCAATACTGATATCCTGCAATACCTATATTTTCACAGATGGTGTTCAATTAGCATATTAACAAGAATTTCACATTTTAATTTAAGTGTCAATGTAGTATTAAAACTAAATATTAGCAGCACAAAAGCTGCATATGTCTGAATTCAGAAAAATAGCTGGAATAAAGCACGTTTGTTTTTCAATGATCAAATTATTTCTACCAGGCATTGTGGCTAGTGGAAGCAGATTCCTGATTGCACTGGGAAGATACAAGTGCAGCTCAGCTACAGTAAGAATGCATGGTTTGCAATCTGAAAGATTAAAAATAAACCATCAAACTGGTATGAGAAAGTCAGAAATGTTTATGTCTTTATAACACAGATCAAGAAAACTTGTCAAAGGCAACACAACTACATACTTACCTTGCTGTCTGACTCAGATTCAGAAGTTGAGCTTGCTGAAGATTTCCGTGAGGAGCGATACTTCTTTTTCTTTTTCTTCTTCCCTGGCTTTTTATCCTATCCACAAATATTGGGGGAAAAAAGAAAAACACAATCCTGATTTAGTCTCACTGGAACTCAAGACATATTAAATGTAAAGAGCAGGAACACCAAATTCCTACATGTTATCATGTTCTCTTGAGGAATAAAGTACACTACAATTGATTCTTTTAGTGGAGGACCTTCATAATGCTTCTGCATTGGAAAAGGGTAAACTGGTGAAAAATCCAGGTTCTCTAGATTCTCTTTTTTGTTTAGGTGTGTGCTGCAGAAGCTGGTTATCTGTAACAAAGATTTTTGCTAAAAGGTAAAAATTATATGTTTGCATTTTTATGATTAGATGGGGGATTCTATTGAAAGAGTGCACAATTCAATGTTAAAACAGAAATGGAACCAGTTTACAAGCCAGCCACCCAAAATCTGTAGTGTTCAATAAAGCAATTCTTGAACAGATAGATATCTAAAATTCATAACTTTTATATATGTGCCAATACATTATGCAAACCAAGCCCTCAAACAATACTCTAAAATATATTACCAAAATCTATGTGAAATAGGGCTCATGAACAAAACCAAGTTAGATTATAATAAGTTAGTTCTTACCTCATCTTCTGAATCAGATGAACTGCTGGAAGAATCAGAGCTTGATGAAGAAGAGGAAGATGAAGACAACTTGACCAAACACAACAAAAAGTGAAGCTTGTGAGATGCAGCATTTTATCTGGCAAATACTCAAAAGTCCATCCAAAATTTCTTTATTTGGAAAGTATTAATCAATTGAATTTTAATTTCAAGAAACTGATCTTACATACAGTTTCTTGAATAAAAATGTAAAAAGTAACTTCTAACATTTTTCATTTAATAAAATCTATTTAATGCTCTTTCCCTCCCTTTAAGCAGAAGTAAAATTCTCCTTATACAGAATGTACGCTACCCCTCAAATAAAAATCCATTAATTTAACAGCTAAATTCAAAATTACTGCTATACTCTCTCTTTCCAAGAGAACTTAAGTGGAGCAACCCCAAGGCAAGAAAGCTCAGAAAACTGAAAATTTTGCTCACCCTATTAGATTTCTTCTTTTCCTTTTTCTTTTTCTTAAAAACAGAATAAAACAAATGTTACTTTGGCATCATATTCTTTTGTTGTGCATTTGGGTTTATGTACTTTGATGCTGGCTTTTAAAATGTATTTATGACATTCTGTACAGGCAGCATCAATGATAAACCCAGTTCCAAACACAGACTGTATGAAATTGAAAATAACTTACCTCTTTCTTTTTGGAGGAACTCTCATTTCCACCCATTAACTTCTCCCTGTGTTTTTCTAGTTCTTTCCTCCAATTCTGAAAGCGAAACAATAATGGAAACACTGACATAAGTGTCATTTCTAAACAGCTGCTTTTAAGAGAACTGTTCTGAAATCCTGTCCTCTACCCGCCATTACAGTTTTCACAGCTTGAGTGAAGTGAAATATTATGGATACTTGGTGCCATTAATGATAATAGAGGAAAAGTAGCATATAAGATGAATCAAGTGTTAACACACTAATGGCATTACCCACCTCGTTCATCTTTTCTTCAAACTCAGCCAAAGCCCTGGATCCTTTCTTTTTCTTTTCTAGTTGCTCTTTCACTTCTTCCCTACATAGAAAGGATGATAGATCACAATTTTCACAATTAAAACGAACTCATTCAGCGTCTGACTTTTTGTGGAGTTTTTTGAAGTTTAGCTTTGGCTGAACTTCCAACAGAAAGAAGAATGAAAGCATTCTGAAAATGAAAGCACCCTAATAACTTAAGTACAGTAGCTAAATCTCTGTGAAAGATCTAAAGCTAACTTTGCAATTAGGTGAATTGTTCACTAATGTCTTATGAGAGGAGGCAAAATGGACTGAACACAAAGTAAGTTGTCGGTAAGATCTCAAAGTGATGATTTTGTTGAGTAGGGTAAACTGTATTCTAAGAATATGCCAGCAAAATGTTCTTCTAGAGATTACTTTGTTTAAAAATTAAATATATCTGCAGGCTTTAGGTATTAGGATCTGTGAAAGAGCTAAAATGACCAACGATTTCCTCTTCTCAGAAACTGTTGCCAAAACACTTAAAGACACATGAGAAATATGCATTTCGAAATGAAATACTGCTGTTTTTAAAAGGGGAGACTGAATACGTTTTTAGAAGAGAAGACCTTGGTTAGAGACAAGGAATGCTTCAAAATGTATTACTGGGTACGCTGGGGAGAAGGTAGGTACCGGGGAACAAATCTTCTACTCAAAAGGCTAGAAGGGCAGACAAGCATTGCCACTTACCATGTTGGTCTTGGCCTATTCAAGTAGTCTTGGATTGTTGGTCCTGAATTTGGGGCTGGACCTCGTGCTCTGGCCATAGCTATGGGATTCATATAAGCCTTGAATATGAAACAACAATAAGAAACATAAAATTAATCAGCTGCACTACCATACCAAAAATCTGCCCTTTTGGTTCTTCATGGAAACTTTTTCTCACTCACTGAAAAATAATTCTGACTTGTTTCTAAAAACAAAAAATACTTAACTAAACCAAGTTGATTCGGTCTAGCAGAAAGATTCAGGTAAGTGCTTTCAATCTGAGTTATACTGTGGCAGAAAGAACTCATCCACAGAGAGACCATGTTCTTTACAGTAACTCCCCTCCCTGAGCAATGGTTTTGCAAACTGAGTACAGTATCACAATTGCTGAAATATTCATCCTTGGGATATGGGAAATGTAATTAAATTTCAGTCCTTACTCTCTGGGACAACAGATCTGATGGTAGCAGATTCAACAAACTCTGCATAAAGTTTCTTGCTGTAACAACAAAACAAGCAAGCAGTGGTGCTCTGCTACAATTATGTATGTAGGAAAATTCTGTGACTTACGGCTACTTTAAAGAGGGAAAAAAGTAAAAAATAAAAGCCAAACCCCAATGTTATGAGGTATTCCATCTTTCAAAGCCATGCATTCTCTTCATATTCACTCTAAAAATGTAATAGGTTATAAAATAATAATTTAAAACTTCGAATCTGTAATCCACCTCAGCAAATAATGGAGAAACTCTAATCTAGCAAACACATATTTTCAGATTTTTTTTTTAATGACAATAATATTTCACTCATGTGAAAGGGAGGTACATATTCCCCCTTATGGGCTTTTATCACTATATCGTCCCAACACTTCACAATTTACTCTTGCAAAACAGAACACATATTGCTCTTACTGTCTGCAGTTTGGAGACACGGGAAAAAGTCAAACAGCCAAAACAATGACTAGCTTCGATTGCCCATTCTGATTTTTTTAAGAGTAGAACATTCTGTAGATTTGAAGTAAAGCTTCAACCATATGTGTAGCTCTTACATGTCCAATACTGCTTTTTATGGGGCCACAGAGTAAGCATTCAGACACCACCACACACAGCAAGGGGCCAGTTGTGAAAACTGTCAGAAGCATCAGCCACTGCCTCCCCTCCTGCCCCAACCTCCCACGTAGAAGCAGTGGCCACAGCAACATTGGGTTTTGGGGCTCGACTGCAAGCAGGCTGGTGGCCTTCAAGCTCTTGGGGCTACATGTAGCCCTGGAAGAGGGAGTTGGGTTCTGCCTGGGATGGGGCAGTGGGCTGGAGTGAAGCACTCCCCACACAGTTAGGCTCATGGTCTGTCAGCTGGGGCACACTGAAGCAATCTGAGGACTCTGAAATGGACTGTTTTTTGACTCAAGTTGACTTTGCAACTCTAAGGGTGACATTTGATGCTATTTCTCAGGGCCTTGTTTTGCTGCTTTAATTCACACAAAAAGGTTAACTCACACATGAAAGTAAACACTGAGGTATGCCAATTTAAACAAGTTTAGTCTCAGCTTGGCCCCTTCTTTGGTAGCCAGGTATGCACTCAAGTAGTTATAGTGCTTTATTCACGTTATTAACTTGAGCATTTTACTGTATTACAAATCTACAAATGAGTAAAAATTTTGCATTTGAATTAAAGTGGAAAAGGAGCTCCTTTAGCAATGCAACAAAGCAGTACTTGAACACTGTTTTCATTAAACAAAGGTAATTTCTTTGTAAGAGTTCCGCTAGAGAAGACAACACAAATGTAATTCACAACTTGGCTTACTCCAGTGTGCAAAGTGAGTCAACTCTTTCTGGTCCCTATTCAAGCATCTATATCCTAAAGCTCTAGCTTCTTACATAATTATTATTCCTAAAAAAAAGAGGTCTCTTGCAGATCTTCAATAAAAAATAGCTACTTTCTTACCTGAACTGACCTGAAATGAATACCCCAACAACTGACAAATGTTGTTTTTCTACTTCCCCCAACTCAGCCCAGATAACCAGCTAGGAAGATTCATCCATTCAGTGTCTTCCTTTAACTTTCTGGCAGCAAGCACATAATGACTGAATACTGCTCTATATTCCACGATTAGGAAATTTATGTCTTATGTTCTTATAATTTCAAACAGGTTTATTTACAAAGAATTACTTTGCCAATAAACATTTCTTGGTAGTATTTACACCACTTTGCCAAACTGCCTGTCACTAGCTAGAGAAAACACAAAAATGCACCCTCAATAAAGCACATTCATTTTCTTCTTCTGGCAATTTGCTCAAGCAGTTATTAAAAGATATTCGTTGTAGAGCTTTCATGCTCATGAAAAGCATAAGGTACCTGCGGTCAGCTAGGGTTTTCTGTGCTAGCAATAAAAACTATTACTGCCTTGCAAGAATCCTGCAGATGTGAAAAAAATGCATTTCCATCTCCAAATAGTCAAAATGATGGCATATTTAAGAAAGAACGTGTGAAAGATGTAACAAGCAGAAAGTTCTACAATCACAGGAGAGAAGAAAGGGTCCTATAACTTGTCTGTACTAGCAGCCATCATGGCATAATATACTTTATACAGAAATACAAAGATTTGCTGGCATTGGTAGGCGCATCCCAAATGTCCTATTAAAAGAAAATTAGGAATAACTAAACAGACACCCAAATACACCCAAAAAACATTACAAGAAGGTAATACCTTTCAAGCGCAGGCCAGGTCTTGCAGTCTAACACTGTCAACTTTTTCTCAGTACACACCATTATTTTGATGCCTCAATATGGTACCAAAGGCATGTCACTAACCATTTGTTTAACGTCTATGTCCACAGAATCATAGAATGCTTTCATTTGGAAAAGACCTTTAAGATGATTGAGTCCAACCATCGATCGAGCTCTGCTAAGTCTGCCACTAGACTATGTGCCCAAGTGTGACACCTACTCGTGTTTTAAACACCTTCATGGACGGTGACTCAACCACCTCCCTGGGTAGCCCACCCCAATGCTAGTCCATCATCTCTATTACCTATTACTCCACCAAGGTAAGCAGAGACCTTTCCCTGAATGGATCTGAGTATAAACTCATGGCACATACTAGAAATACAAAAAGAAAGGGGAAAAAAATGCAGGCATTACGCCTTGGTTTTAACCATAAAACTCATGAATTGTGAATCTGCAATGCTCAAATGAAACATGAGCATAAGGAGAATGGCTAACTGGTACAAAAAAGTTTAAGTAAAAATATGAGGAGGGAGGAGTGTGCTAACAGTGTGACCAGATTCTGCAGCCAGGTGTGCAGAAGCACATTGCTGGCCTTCTGGCTCTGAGGTCAGCAGAGTGCTGCGGAGAGCCGAATCTCAAATCACTCAGATACTGATGGCCACCAAGTAGTGACTGTGGCCTTGTACTTGGCATTGGTGAGGCCACACCTCAAATAATGTGGGTCCCTCACTACAAGAAGGACACTGAGGTGCTCAAGTGCGTCCAGAGAATGGCAATCAAGCTGGTGGAGGGGCTGGAGCACAAATCTTACGAGGAGTGGCTAAGAGAACTCGGGTTGTTTAGCTTAGGGAAGAGGAAGCTGAGGGGAGACTTTATCACTGTCTACAACTGCCTGAAAGGAGGTTGTATGGAGGTGGGTGATGGTCTCTTCTTGCAAGTGACAGGCGATAGGAGGAGAGGAAATGGGCTCAGGTTGCACCAGAGGAGGTTAAGATTGTACATCAGGAAAAATTTCTTCACCGAAGGGTTTCTCATGCACTGGAAGAGCTGCCCAGGGAGCTGGTTGATTTGACATCCCTGGAGGTGTTTAAAAGACGGGTAGACGCGGTGCTCAGGGATCTGGTTTAGCAGTGGACAGGTACCGTTGGACTCAATGATCCCAAAGGTCTTTTCCAACCAAGCGATTCTACGAATACGCCTTAGTGCTCCTTCAGCGAGTGCTGCAGCTCCCGCTGGGAACGGGTTATTTTTGCGGAGCAGCATCTCCGCGCAGCAGCTCACACGGCAGCGCCAGTCGCGGCGCGGCCGGGTTCGACACAGCCGCCCCGGGTCCCGCCGCGGCCCAAAGGGCGCGGCCCCTTTGTTGCCCGGCGGCCCCGTCCCCCGCATGCCCCCCCGCCCTGGGGCGCAGGCCGAGGCCCCCCCGGCCCCCGCCTTCGCTGCCACCGCACAGGGAGCGGCCCGCGCGGCCCCGCCGAGGCCGCCACAGTTGCCCAGGCTGAGGCCGCGCCCGGCTCCGCGCAGCCTCCCCGCCGGTGTCCCGCGATCGCCGCGCCGCCCGCGTTACTCACCACGCGGTTGTCCCGCTTCCCCATGGCGCCGCCGAGACCCCGCGCCGCAGCCGCCCCGGCAAGGCCCAGGGAGGGCCCTGTCCCCGCGCCCGAGAAGCCGCGCCGCTCGCGTCCCGGCCTCAAGAGCCGCCGAGCTGCTGCCAGCGGCGATGGCGGAGGCCGCGTAGCGCCCCCTCCCGGCCCCGCGGCGCCAGCGCCGCCCGAGCGGCCCCTCGGTGGCGCCCCGCCTCGCGCGGGGGGGGGCGGGCAGCGGCGGAGGGAAGCGGTGGCCCCGCAGCTGGAGGGGCGGGCGGGGACGATGCGCGTTAGTACGGGTCACGCGGTGGGGCAGTGGTAGTCACAGCG
Source organism: Dromococcyx pavoninus (assembly GCA_033558185.1). NCBI lineage: Eukaryota > Metazoa > Chordata > Aves > Cuculiformes > Neomorphidae > Dromococcyx > Dromococcyx pavoninus. The sequence continues at coordinate 2,201,938 of JAUMJL010000098.1, forward strand.
GAGGGCGAACGTCATGGCGAGGGTGGGGGTCGTGGGCGGCCCGGCGCGGCAGGGGGAAGAGGGCGCTAGGAGGGCTCTGAGGGGCGAGAGGGGATGTGTAGGTGCGCGTGTCCGGAGCAGGCATCGCCGGAGAGACCAAAACTTCATTAGGAGGGGGTTTTCTCGTCGTGGTCTCGGGGCCTTGAGCAGCCTGGTCTTGTGGGAGGTGTCCCTGTCCGTGGCAGGGAGTTTCGAACTGAGTGATCTTTAAGGTCCCTTCCAACCCAAACTGTTCAGTAATTCTATGATTCCTAACAGCTACGGCTGGAACGGCAGCTTTTCCTTATCCCTTTCCCATAAGCAGATGCACACAAAAAGGTATTATGAAATAGCAGCCTGCCCTGGCATAGAATTCCATGAAACGGGGCTCTGTTTGAAAAAAGAAAAAAAAGAAGTGCATATTCAACTCTTGTTACCCACCTGTACTGCAAAATGAAGAACGCTGTCACATTGACCAGGTTAATATTGCATTAGGCTGATACCCGATCCTGAAAGAAGTGTGAGAATTATCAGAATCTACTTATTCAGAACATCCTTTCCTTACCATGTTTCTGCTAAAAATTACTCCACATTAGTTTTTAGCTTTGTAAAAATGAAGAAAAGTGAATATATGTTAATATTTGAATCATATATATATGAGTTGTTTCTGAGGTAGCATTGCTGTGTTCATCATATTTAGCAATAGCTGGGAATATAGAATAATAGAATCATCTAGTTGGAAAAAACCTTTGAGATCATCGAGTCCAACCGTACCTGTCCACTGCTACACCATATCCCTGAGAAACTCATCTACCCATCTTTTAAACACCTCCAGGGATGGTGACTTGGCCACCTCTCTGGCCAGCCTATTGGCAAGTCCACAGGAAAACTGTGATACCAACCTATTGAGTGAAACCAAGAACAGGCTGATAGAAACCAGGAGATAATTTACAATGTGACTACACCAGATTTGCAAGTAAAATTTGCTGAATTGCAAATAGAATTTACAGTTGAAACTTGGAAGATAGTGCATAAGGGAAGGGTTAACTAATTCCTCAGGAAGTAATTGGTATGTTCTAAACCAAGAGGAAATGTATGAGGCTGAAGTGCTCACTGAGCTGCCTGTGATGTTGGAGAAGTACATTGAAGACAGAAGAAACAAACTGCATTAAAATATGTAAAATTAAGAGTAGGAGTATTACTCAGTATGTTATGATACCCCTTTTGTGAAGCATGGTGATGTCCTCCCCCTGAACAGATTTCAGATCTTGGACTACACCACCTAATGCAGTTTTAGGTGAGTAACACCACTGCATTGCACCTGTGTAGGCTGTCCCCAGCGCTGCAGTGGCCCTTGCCAGGATGAGGGTGGCCCCAGATGTGGAAGCAGGGCTGTCTGTCCCTCTCTGCCCTGACATGGAAGTAGGACTGCAGGTCCCACGGGCTTCAGCAGCGTAGGCAATAGTTAAGCTGTGTCAAGACTGCCAGGACAGAACTACTTTTCAGGAATATTTTGACCAAATTTGAACCAGGATAGTTTATTCATCCAAATCAGTGGGCCACAGGGCTCTGGTGGCTCCGCTGGGCATGCTAGAGTATTTTAATTACTCCCAGTAGCTTTTCTTCCCTGGCTGTGAAGGAGGCTTAGGAGTCCAGCCAGACAATTCAGGTAGCTATATCAGATGTCTAAAAATGGATGAAAATACTTGGAGAAAGGACTTCTGTGTGACAGGAGACTGAAAGATGACCTTGTGTATTGAAGGGGAAGAAAAAAAGAAGGAACACAACAGTTGGGTGTAGGTAAAGACATTATAACCCTTGCTTTCCATGTATCAGTAAATGGCAGGCAAATGATAGACAAAGACAGCACACTGAAATCTTTTAAAATAAACATTTGTTTCTGTGGTGCTAATAAGCATGTGACATCTAATGTCATTAGATAATTTTGCGGCAAAGAGGATGAGAATGCTTATGTCAATAATGAGAAGAGTAACGTTTGTGCTTATTTCTGTAAGGTCCTTACTATTTTGTTTAATGGACTTTTTAAAAATAGAATTGTCTCTTCCATAATAGGTTTTCATGAGCTTCATGCACCTTCTCACAGATGAGGGCTAGGAAGAAAATTCTCTTATGAAGAACTTGTTCCATAATTGTCCATAGACTGCTGGATTTTCTTCCCTAGTATCTTGCCCTGAGTGCTATCAGATATAAGACATGGGATAACCAGATCCGAATTGTAGCTCTTATTTAATCTGTTAAATATTTCCATGTTTTTTTTCTTTTCTCAAGGCATTAGCTATCACTCATATGGGTCACTGACTGCTCTGCCCAGCCACAGGCCTCACTGCCGTTCATTTTGTGTCTGTCTCTGGCTGAACTGCTGTTTGTAATCCTATAATGCGCTTAAAGACTACTTTGGAATGTCACATAATGTAAAGGTAGCTGCTGTTTTTATTTAATGCTGCATCATATCTGCAGTGTATATAACTATGTTTTGTAAAGGACTTTCATGGTTCTTTGTAGTTTCTAGGAGCAGTACAAAGTTTTGCGTTTTAAGTTGTAAAAACCTTAGTGGCTTTGGTGTCTGGTCAGCTTTGCAGTCATTTCTTTCTAGAGCTTTCATCCAGAAGCTGAAATCTGTTTGGATATTTGAGCTAATAGTATTTTGATTCCTATGTCTGGTGGCTCATTGGGGGCCTTGTTAGTAGAAAACACTTGTATCCTGCTCTAAAGGGCACTTAATGATCTCTCCAAGAAGCTGAAGCTTTGAGTTGTTTTAATAAGGATTTTTTTTGGTTGGTTAAGAGTGAAGACAGAAAATATTTATCTGGTTTTAGAGTTTGATGTTGTGTCATTTTGTGTTTGAGACAAACCATGCACTTTTACCATATCGATACACCCAGACAGGTTACTAGCCATATTTATGGCCGATCTAGAAAATCCTGTCAATCAATAAAGTGTACTCAGAGTCCTAAAAGATGGAAGATAAAAGCAGCAGAATCTTTAGGAATACACAAGCACCACATACATTAGTGCAGCAGTTGGATCAAGGTAATGTTTGGGGAAAATACTACATTTCATGAATGAGTGAGAGCCATTACAGCTGAATTAAAGCACAATTTGCCTAAACCAAAACAAAAGCAGTACTGTTCCTAGCCATTGCAACAATGTTATGCTTTTGAAAGAAAAAATGATCACTGAAATATTTTATTTTTTTAAATTAAATTAATCCTAGGTAAGCAATAAAGTAGTTCAGAAAGGAGGAATCAGAACAAATGATGTTAGATTTTTATAACACTAGGGGTATATGGTAATGTGCTTGAAAGGGTGTGCACATGCTTACGTTTCTGTGTCTGGTTGTGTGTATGTTTGTTGATTTTCTAGAATACCCAGGGTGTTGAGAAAAACGCTTGCACAAATAAAACATAGAAAATGACTTTGCCACTTTTCTCTATTTAATATACAATACTTACTGCATTTGTATTCATTTTACATTTTTGATAAAAGAAAAATATAGCTAGAAAGGTGAAGTAAACCTCAGGAAAGCAGTTTTAAATACAAAACTAATCTTTTTCCTTTTTAATTTCCAATAATTTGGGAACAACTAAAAAGAACTTGACACCGTGAAAATTTTTATTATATTGATTTTCATACTGAACCCTCAGCACCCAACAATAAATACACAACTTTTTGCTTTTCTTGCACTGCCAGCAGCAAAACGTTCAGTTCCAAAGGACTGTAATTATGATAAAATACAATATTGATAACCTTCTGTGTGCCTTAATTTAATTTTGCTGTATTGACACATGATTATTTTTGCAGTCAACCATCTTTACAAACTTGTAAAAGCTAAAGAGTATGGTATATGGTAAGGTGCATGCTTCGATGAACATCAATGCAGTCAAAGTAAAGAAGCCCCAGCTGAGGGTGTTCTTAAAGCAGAAAGCCCCACAGGGTGAAATCTGGGAGCAGGCATGCAGTTAGATCAAAGGGCTTTGTTTGAAAGCTTTCAAAGTGAGCTCTAGAGTTTCCAAAGTGTTTGCATGATTTGCCAGCCATTCTGTACAGCAGAAACATACCTTTTTTTCCAATGTGTATATGGTATAAGCAGCTGTGCAAGGAGGAGAGAGGCTGTAAGATTTCATGTACCACAATGGTGCAGAACTTTTATATACCACAGTTTGCATGTTATAGCCCCTTGGTGTTACGCTGAGGACTAAAAGGGAAACCAGCTTGTTTGAGTAACAATTCAAGAAACCACTGTTACTTTTTTCTGTACCTCTATAGGTGATACTGTGTTTCACACATAGGTGGTTTTAATGCTGAATGCAAAAAATGTAAGAACACTGAGTAGTAACTATTAAGCACACAGAATAATAATAAAAAAGATGCACCTTTAAAAGAAACAGTAACACACGCACCTTTTAATGTTTGTACCCTGATTAAAAGAACATCATGAATTTCAAGTATGAAGTGATACAGTGAAATCATGTCCTGTGAATAGGCATCAGTTGTAGTCTAGGTAGTACAGTTTGCACCGTAGGTAACTTTCCACCTTGGAAAAAAAATCCTACTGTATGTGTAGGTAAAGTGACTTGAAACACTAAAACTCGATGTGCCAGCTGTTTGGCTGGCATAAGCTGATATAATGCTGTAGAAGTCAACAGGACTATGCTGCTTTCACCAGCTGAGTTTATGCCCTAAGATGAATGAAAAAAAATAATTCAAATCTGCTTTGTATGTTTTCGTTGAATTATCAGATCCTAGACACCTCCAGAGGAAATTACATTTTATTACAAAAAAGGGCTAGAGGGTAAATGAGAAAAAAAAAATAAGGCAAACAGCATTCAAAGCTGTTTTAACTTTCTAATTTTTTTTTTTAAATAAAATCATACTGAGAAATAAAGGCACCGAGACAGATTTTGATTTGCTAATGGATGTTGGTCTGATGTAACACCACTTAATAAAGTTACTCTGGATGTGTCTTAGAAGCTGTCCTCACTGTTCCTAGTATTCTGTAAACCTGAAAACACAAGTTTTAATAATGCCTTTTGAAAACATAACTTATCTTGCAGATTCTGAAACCAGTATCCTGTGAGCGTTACAAACAGGCTTAACATTATACATATCTTCTGTCAGCTTCAGTGGGATTTGTAACGTGTAAGGTAGGCACACCTGGAGTGTCTGGAGCAGTAAGAAATTAATCTTGTTTTTGATACTTTTCTGTACCAGCATCATGCTTTTCTCCACATATCCCAATGCCACTAAGTGCACTTCTGGACTTTTGAATAAAAAAGTAATGAATAGAATTTTCGAGAGAAATAAGGTTACTACCATTAAGGTTTTTATCATGCATTACCATTTATATAGTATTCTTGCTGATGTACTAAGCTTAAGTATCTTTATCTAGACTTGAGCTGTTCAACACTGAAATTTGTAGATTCACAAGGTCAAATTCTTGGTTTAATTTAACTGTAGGCAATGGAGTTACAACAAGAGTAAATTATCCTAAATGACTTAAAATACTTTGAAACCCAAATACTATTTCATGCAATTGTCCATGCGCCCTCCCACCCCCTCAAATTTGCTGCCTTTATGCTTTTGTTTACCCAACAATTCTACTTAAAACCCAGATGGGCAACTTTATAATTGCAAAAAATTCTTCAATTACAAGACACCACACAAACTTGGCCCCTGGCTTAAGCATCTCGAATTGACAGATACCTGCTGGATCCACTATAGACACAATAAAGCCAAAGGCAGCCTATGTAATACTTTCTAATTTTAGTTTTTCAGACAACTTTCCTCCACTATGTGTAAATTAGCTCTATAATAGCATTTCAAAGTAATCTTATGCCTTTACATATTAAAACAGACACAAATACTCTAAAGCATAAACCCCCTTATATCTGAACACACATACTACTCTAGTTGCAAAACTCAATGTACAGTATGAAGCTTATTTTTCATTTTTTTGACCTAGGTTTTTGCCTCTCTATGAAATTAGCTCCACTTCAACAACCAAAATGTATACTAAATGCAAATAAACAATAAAGCAGCAAGACTCGACACATGTTTTGGCAACTACCCTTTCACGGGACTAGTGTGTTTTCATAAGAAATAATATACTGAATTAAAATAGCAATAATTTAGGTTAATGTCAAATAACTTGCAGGTAAATGTCTCCACATCTTCATTAAACACTGACCCCATTTACTGATATCTTGGTGCTGTTATTAACCGTGTGTCCTCACAACTACACACAATGACTAAAGGAAAGCCTTTTTCTGCAAATAATTTCTGTGAGCACCTATACTCACACGAGTAACCCCTCTCAGCTCTGTGAGACTGCCCCGGTGAGGAACAGTATTCATGTGTTTGCATACTTGGGCCTTCAGACTGAAGAGTATGGAGCTAGTGAGGAAATACAAATACACACTATTACACAGAAAAGTAGAAGATAGACGTACAGACAAAAGCACCCTGTGATGCTTTCAGAAGTTATAAACATAATTTCGAAAGTATACATTTCAACTTCTTAGACATCACTTTAAGGGTATATTTTTTTTTTTAACTAGAGCATTCAAAGACACTATACTTTTAAAGCTGTTCAAAGTAATACAGCTAAATAGTAAATTAAAAGTAAAACCCATATGAGATTCAATGGCAGATACAGACCACTTAAATGAACTGGAATGAAATGGACCATAAATACATTAATCTGAATGCCTGAAAAAAATTTACAAAGAACTAAAAGACTGAAAGGAAAGAATTAATGGGTGCTTGAGGGCTTGGTTTCAGTGCCAGAACCATACAGCTTTGTGTAGAAAACAGATTCTATCAGGAAAAAAACCAGACATCTTTATATTTTTCTTTATCTGAAGTATTTTAAAATGTGTTTCTCACTTTAACAGAAGTGACTGCCTTGGCTGTGAAAGGTGCCTGGCTAAGAGTCCTTGAGACTCTTTCAGACCCTGTTTCAATTGGAACTGGTTCTCATTCCCTACTGAAAAGCACCGCCATAATGTAAACTTCTTGTGCCCAAATTGCTGTGACTCTAAGCAGGTTGTAGGAGGGTAGTTTAGTCTCTGGGAAAAGAGATTTTGAACACTGCAGAAAATGACAGAGAGGGTATTTAACAGTGCAGAATGCAAGAAAGTGCCACGGGTATTGAATTCTCTTTGTTGGAAGCTAAACAGAGACCAATCATTCACTTAATGTTGACCACCGCATGGTGATCAAAATGGTTGGACAGTGCTGGCCTGCTTTGACTTTAAGCTGGTAAACTAGAGTAATGCTTTTCTTTTCAACTTATTATGCACACATTAGGAAGGAGAAAGTTGGTCACAGAGATGAAATAAAACAGAACAAAACAAAAGAAGGCTGGAAAACCACCGGGTTGCTAGATATCTAGGGAGAAAAAGGAAAGGATGGATCAATCTTTGAAGTCTCTTCAGTATCTCATCTCATCTCATCTCATCTCATCTCATCTCATCTCATCTCATCTCATCTCATCTCATCTCATCTCATCATCTCATCTCATCTCATGACACTGCAGTCCTACTCTCAGGTTATGATAGGTAATTTCAGTTCAAAATGTGTATGCCTATCAATACTTTCAGACAAGCACATGCCCACTGAGCTCATGTAAGCCACCCTGTACAGTCTTGCACCCACAAATTTCTTGCCAGCATCGGATTTCTGATGTACTTTTTGTTGTAATTGCAACCCATGGTTACAGCCACCTTTGATACAAGAAACTCCAAGATAAAGTCCGTGCAAGACATTCTAATGAATTTTGGGTCTTTCTGGAAAAAGATTGAGAAGCACTTCTTATTTAAGTAGCACTCTGCAAATGCAGGCTATATTTTGAACCCAGTTTGGTGTTTTTTTTTTGATCATTGATGAAGGATGATTGTTTGAGATAGGTCAGCATTCACCTGGAATAAACCACTTCATCTTTTCCCACACCATGGCCAGAATTCACAGTGATTCTTTTTATGTACTGAGAGAGCTTTCTCAGGGGTGTTCCTACAACATTGCTGTTTAAAATGCAAAAAAGTCAACTATTATAGAAACAGAAAACACACCGTTCCCTCTAGAGCCTGTAAAGATTTTTCCTTGGGAGAATATATTGGGGGATAAACTCTGTCTGTGCCTAATACTTGTTGCAGAGCTCTACTCAAAACTGCCATAGCAAAAAGCAAAGGAATGAGCTTGATTGCCTACAGGCATCGAAGTCATTGTGAGAGTTGGGGACTGTCATGTAAGGAAGAACTGTTTCTTAGTTGCTCTACTTCATTCTGGAAGGAATTCTCTCCCTGGGCATAGTGATCTCAAGAAATAGGAAGGGAAAGGGGCTAACCGGTGGGAGGGTGGCATTGCTGGTCTTGTCTGTATCCATTAAAAACTTCTGTATAACAGAAGCATCATTGGCTACTTCTGTAAACATGCACATCATAGACAGTTGTCCAGGGATGTTCTATATTTAGGAAATAATCTGAATAAAAAATTGTTATGGCTGATCAAACACATTATGTTTAATACAATCTATTCGAGCTCATCTCTTTCTTAGAACCAAGGAGTGTAAAAGTAGCACACACTTTGCCATCTTCTACTGTAGAATGACAAGCAAGGAAAAACTACAGTACAAATCATTGGCTGCCTGCAGACCGAGGGGCTACAGAATCACAAGGCAGTAATTTAGCTCACAACTTTAGAATTAGCTGTGGAAGTATCTGCAGGGTCAGGTACCAGTGACAAGCAATGGAAGTGTTACTGCACTAATAGGAATCAGCGAGATGAAAGACTGTTGAGGAGTAGGTTCCCCAGGGCTTCTTTCACAGTGTCACAGTAGGATGATCTGGGTAAGGAAAGGACAGTGTGAGTGGCCAAGTGATCTGTCACTATATATATTTAACAAATATCAGAGAACTACTGTGTAGAATTAGAGGTTTCCCATCCCTGAAACTTGGAAACCTGTTCCTGTGCCAAACCTTGTTGCTCACAACGGAAGGACCAAAATCAGCTTCTCTATGCCAACACTTACCCAGCCACCCACACACATGGACTAAACACAACAAAATGCTACACAGACCTTATATTCCATATCTTTGGAGGTGGCACAGCACTAGTTAAAGGTAGCTCTCACATTGGCATAGCAGCTCAGAAAGCTCCATTACTGCTGTACAGACTTTTTCCCATGGCAGATCGTTCTGCAGTACTGCTTGCACTGGGTGTTGGACAGACTTGCTGTGCTCTCAGATGTGCTCTTGTAGGACAGTGAACCACTTGGACTGATCCAGTCAAACTTGCATGTAAATAACCTTACCAAAATCCCAGTGCTCAAAACCATGCCATATTGGGTTGGCCAAAGATTTTCAGCTCGCAGTGCACAATGTTATTGCATGCTAATAGACATTGTTAGTGACTGTCCTGCGTTAGAGCTGTGCATTCTCCATGTCTGCAGCTGAACTGCAGGCAGTGCCTGTGCAGATAGCTTAATCTGCTCTCAAACTGTTTCATAAGACCTTTTTTTTTTTTATATCTCTACAGAAAAACCTCTAGCTTCTGCAAAATCTGATTTTAAAAAATAGAGCGGTTGCTATGTTGAAAAACTGCACTTGCAACTTGTGACTTGAGTTGGCATAATGAGTACTGGGAACTAAAATCATCTGCAGGAGTCTTGCTTTATCATCTTATGCTTATGAAAGTGAATAACAGGAGAAAACAAAACATAAAGGAAAAAAGTCTTCCCCCTACACTTCTACTTAACTTTTCCACATATTCAAATCCACTTCCCTAACTGTCCTGAACTCTCCTAATCTCTGCCCATTTTTCCTATCTTTGCAGCACTTCACAAATTTCCTCCCTCACCTTGCTACTCAAAATAGATCTTACACATTCAAGAACTGTGGGTTTTTTTTAAAACAAAAGCTGAGGATTTGCATAACATGACATATGTATGAAACAAGAAATAAGAGGAAAGGCTGCATCTTGTAGAAACTTAATTACAAACTCTTTAGGAGTGATGGCATTAAGGAAGCTGGCAGTCTTTAGAAATTAATTTTCCATTCAGTGGCAGAGACAGTGCTCTTTGGCTGGGTTTAACATAAGCATGTCAGTGGGAGCAAGGAGCCATGTAAACACTAGGAAATGTGTTTTTTCTGGCATGTGGATGGGTTTAAGGAGCAGAAAGCTAAATAATGTGGATGCAAATTTAGCTTACTTAAAAATGGACAGCGAGCCTGAGAGCTTTACAACACATTCAGGTAGACATCACCAAAGTAAACCACAAGTTAAAGATTACCTATTTTCCCTTCTCCTTTCAGTCAAATAGTATAGGTTGCTTTAGTGCAAATGGACATTAAAATGGTAGTTAAAATAAGTTCATACTTAGATTCTTTTCTTCCATAAAACTCTATCAGCGAGGTCAGTGAAAAAAGTATCAGTTTCAATGCATATTTAATACACATTGTTTGTATTTACATTTTTCACATTATAAATATGCTCCTTTTCCCTTATCCCAATGGTATTTTCCCAATAGTTCCTTAAAATCTCATTTTTTACTAAGTGTCAGTTGTTTATTGCATTTTTTTTAATAAGGCAATATCTTTTGTCTGATCATTTTTGGAAAAGAAAATAATCTACACTACCACAATCACCCAGTATCAATTTCATTGCAGAATCTCTTCTTACTTTCTCTAGCCATGCAAAAGTCTCATTGGCATTGGGCTGGATTAAACTCACCAATATATTCTAACACGGATAAAATATTTAATCTTAAGGAAAAAATGCCATATGGTCAGGGAGTTTTGTTTTACCATCTTAGCTGTTTTGCACAGTCTTTCAGAAGGAGGCTGGAAGTCTGAATATTGCAGAAGCTCTCAGAGGACTTTAGGTCAAAGCAAATTTTCCACTAACTTTACTCACTGCAGTCTTGGGCTCTTCTGCTCAGAAAACAGAAGGTCTATCTAAGCACAGTGCTAGCTAATTTCAGCTTCTGCTGAACACGTGAAGAACTCATGGTATCTATTTGGCCTTGCAGAATAAATTTTGAGAAGTTCCTATTTGATTCAGTTCTGTTTGGGTACCCATCACTGCCTGAATTAAAAACACAGGCAAAATTTTTCAGGAATATTTTTTAATGGAAAATAATTTGTTTCAAAATTTTGAGTGTTACATCTAGAAGAATGATTTTTTGCTGGTTTCTGCAAGAACCCAATGATCCATTTTTTTATATTATCTATGCGCACTACTCCTAAGTGGTTTTTATGGTCCTTGTATTGTGTATATATTGCATATCAGTGTTCAATACTGGCTAAGCTCCACACTAAAGGGAAGAAATCACATGTGGCAAAAGTGTATTTGTCAGTTCGTATGTCTACATCTTTCTTCTTTTGATGGCCTAGGTAATTTAAATTGAGGAGAAAGCCTCTTATTGTTTTACATAAATTACTGTTTTTTGATGTTTACAGTCTGGTCCAGAAATCAGAATTATATTACAGCCTTTATCTAGATAACAATCTGTGATACAAAGAGATACAATAAAATAAATAGCTTACAAACTCCTATTTGAGCTCTACAGCCTGTTAGACTGTTAAAATTGTAGTCGTGATTTTGCACACCTGAACTATACTTGCACAAAAGAAAGGGATATGAAAATGAAACTTGGAAGATTAAACATATAAAATCTCGTTTACTTTTCTTCATGGAAAGTGATCTGTATACTCCAATACTTAGTAATCAAACAGAAGTAAAAGTGATAGCTTATTAGCAGTCAGTTACTGAAGATTTCACTGTATAACGTTATTAATCTCCGTGGAAGTAGAACTATATTTCTTAAATTTTCCTGCACAACTGCAGTTTGGAAAAACATTTTTTCTAATATGCTAATTTCAATAAAATCATTTGCACATTAAGAGAAGTGTGAAATCCTGTTAACATTCAAAAGAACTTTGATATTTAGAATCAGTTTTGTAGCAATAAAATAAATATGTCAGGTTCCTAAGCTTGTGCTCAATTCAAACTTCAAGCATAACACAACCAAAGCGCTCTAATGGGCTAATATCTTCTAATTCACATTGTATATAAAAATCAATCTATTCCTGAAACTACTGCATATAAAAAATACTACCAAAGTGGTTCTATAAAATAGAGTTCTTGAATAAACTTCCTCATTATTCAACTGTTTCTTACACATAAAAGATAATTAATTTACCTGGTCTTTTAAACCAAACTTTGTGGTTTATGATTCATATACATATTTGACAACTGATGTCTCTTCAGTTGTGAGTCAGATAAGTGCTCCAAGTTTGTTGGCTAAAAGACCAAAACATCATGTTTTCTCTTTATTTTCTATATTAGAGTTGGCCTAATTTATATCTAACAGCAGAGAGAATTATATATATAATAAAACATACGGCTCAAAGACAGTGAGCGAACCTGTGAAAAGTAGCATGGCACAGTATTTTCTTCTTATTCACCAAAACAACCATTGAATGTAAAAACCACACAAGAGTTACGATGCTGGATGTCCTCCCCTACGCAGAAGATGCTCAAATGCTACAACTTACTGATTCCTTCCATGCAAAAGGCTCTGTACATATAGCACCAAGTTTCAATATTTTGCAAACATGACATCCTAATTTTTTTGTTGTGTTTTAGGATAGAAACACAGAGGAAGGTACTGTAACATTTACCATTGTGGACTAATAGGCTGAAAAAACCTGGAGTGTGGGCATAGTCTACACAGAAATATGCACAAACCCGATTTATGCACAAACTCTATTTTTAGCATTTTACTTGGCACACAGAAGGCAACATAGGTATAAGCAAGGAGGTACACAAAGAGATACTTTTTAAATCATGGGCTGCTGGACCAGAGAAGCAACATGGGTAACAGGGATGTAGGGGACACTGACATGGTGCAACTACTGAAAACTTGGAAGAAACTTTTTGGAAATAGCACCTGTGAGCATCACTGAAACTTGTTTCCATGAGGGAGCTGACCGAGAAGAACTGGAGAGCCAGAGTAAGTGTGGAGATAGGGTGAAGAGAGAAAAGGGCTGCTCCAGACATATCGCTATGGTTCAGCATTTAGCACCTGACTCTGGTGATTTTTTTCCTTGGCTATTGGGTCTGTTTTTTCCTGCAGAATTATGTAGTAGTGATAAAAATAAGGTGGGAGACAGATATTGCTCCTTCCATTACTTAGAACACCCTGTTCCATAATGAGAAGAGAGCAGTGCCTGTTTGTGGGTGCTTTAGGAGCTAAACTTCTATATATTTTTTTAATATATTTTTTGTTAGTCAGTCATTTTTAGCTGCTGTTGAACCACTTGTGTAGAACACATACAGGCTTAGTCATTGCTCAGAAAAATTGCACTCCGAAGTCTTATTTAGAGGGGGTATGAGTTTTTCATCACACTCTGGAACACGCAGGTCAAGGAGCAATTTCTTTTTCACGTATACCTACATCCTAAACATATGACAGTAATGAATAAAGGTACTCAGGTACTAGAGCTATGCCAGTCAAATAAAAAGAGCAAGGGCATGGGCTCAAGCACAGTCCCACAGTCGTCTGTACTGTCTAATTATGAGCATGATGTCTGACACAATTTCAGGCAGTGCCAGCACATTGCCCAGCCAGAGAACAGGCCTTCTCAGTTTAGCTAGTGTAAGTGAAGCCCCACAGTTTTGCAGAGAAGACTGGAATAAGAGTAAGCCTATAGCGTGTCAAACGGAATTTCTTCCTAAAGAGATCTTGGAAAGAAGATCATTTGAGAAGTCATTGGTCCTTTGAGTCTAGGCCCTTGCTACCACAAGGATCCTATTAGATAAACCTTTTCCCTAACCCTGACAAGACATAACTTAGATTTCTTTTTCTTTTTTTTATGTTCCTGCCGTTCCCACTGGAAGGATGTTCCAGAACGTGACCGTTAATGCAGCTCTTCTCAAGCTGTTCTCCTGAATACCTCCATTTATAACCTGATCCTATATTACCCAATATACAGCACCATGTTGCAGAAGCTCTGCTTCTGATTCCACAAACCAGCCTCTGCTTTTCTCTTTTGCTCTCTGAGCTCTTCTTCTGATCCTGCAGATTGGGAAATACTGCTCCAGTAGTTAACTTCCTTGTGATTGCCATATTCTCATTAGTTTTTGGGCAACACTAACCTTTTGGTTAAAGTATTGTCTTTCCTCCTCTTTGTTTTGCTACCCTAATAATGTACCTACAATAAGCAATCACATTTTCTTCTAGCCTTTGCTTCAGTAAGCTTAATACAATAAGCTCTTCTAATATGGAACAGATGCACATCTCTGTCTGAGAGTTTTGACACTAATTTGAAAATACCGCCTGCTCCCCTACATTCTAACCCTATGTTAGTTGTTGGAGAGCTCTGGGAGAGTTCCCTGCTGGAAAGCCACACCAGCTGAATGCTCTGATTAAGTGTGTATGATAGCTCTGTGCTGGGTAAAATGTGGAAAGTTTTAAGAAGCGCTGAACTGTGTAGAAAACTTCTCTTTTTCGTTACCGTCACAAGATTCTCCTGAATTCTGGCTCTGTTTGTTGCTGTAATTAGTGTTTAAAAATCGTTAGAAAAAATTTCACTCTGGCCCATCCTTTTCTGTGAATGTTAAAACCTATTCCCACCAGTTCCATTGACCTATGGAAGAACAGGGCTGGGACAACACCAGTGCAGTGGGTTCACAATTCCCTTTGGATGGAGGAACAGAGATAATGACAGAGGCAAGGCCAAGATTAGAGGTTTAGCGGCCATGACCGCTCCCTGGCCTTCAGCTTGCAGCTCGTAGATCTTTAAAAATTCTTGTATTATGCAGCTGTGGTCCCTCTGTGTGCAGATGCCTCGTGCATGCTCTTGCCAGTTTGCAACTTGCCTGTTCATGCTGGTAGGTTTTGTATAGGCATCATTCTGGGCATGAAGAAAACCACAGGCCACTGCATGCATGTATGCAAGTGGTCCTTTAAAAATCTTATTTAAAACAGTCCTAATTTAACCATATGTCACATAGTTCTGTATCTAACTAACAAAAAGATTTATCCAAGAGACAGATAAGAACCACTCACTGTCCTAGCAATGGGCCACGTCCCAGACAGTGCAGATAACTGAAACAGAGGTAACAGTGAAGTTCGCCACAACAGCCGTTCTATCACAGGACTGAGAAACCTGCCAGGGAGTTGGCTACAAATTCCCATGCCACAGCTGGAAAAATTGTATTGCTTAACTCACTGATAAGAACCTGCTTCTGCCAAGCATGCTATGAATGAGGATATACTGCTAGCTAGACAGGATGAAGTAGAGATGAGGAAGAGAGAAGCCTAAGAGATTATCACAGGAGAAAGCAAAGCTAGCTGCCTCACTTATCATCAATTACACTTCAATAGTATATATGTATGGTTCTGTGGTAAAGACTAACTCGTTGGACCAATCTTTTCCCCAGGTCATATCCAGGTAAATGCACTAAAGTCATGCAAGGGATCAGCTTTTATGGATTTAAAATATTTCTTTTTTTTTTCCCCGGTACAATATTAAAAAAATAAAAGCTTCTTTTTTAAAATATTGAAAATATATTTTAGTTAAGGTAAAAATACTAAATATAAAAATTTAATGTAATATTTAAAAGAACTGTGTTACAAAGGCATGTGAATTGCTTAGTTATTTTGACATTCAATAATGGCACATTAACCCTAGAGGATAAGCACGTGCCAGTATACCCACATGGTGGTTTAGGAGAGAAGCTCATGCATTTCTGCATAGAGAACAAGCCTGCTGAATGACATCTGAGGGATTTTTGTGACAGTAATGTTCATGCACTTCTGATGCATGGGGGAGTGTTACAGGTAAGGCAGCACAGTACACAGCATAAAACTCAGCACAAATACATGTTTGTGCTTCTTATAGGTATAGGATTCTGTTTCTGAACTGGAAACATTTTTTCTATTTACCTTTTTGACTGATAATCAAATAGGTTGAAGGCAAAAATCTGTACTGATTTTCATTGGCTCTGCTCATGTCTTTGCGCTGCATATCAGAACATTTGGAATAAGAAAAAGAAAATGTGCTTGCAGCTGTTTCCAAGGGAGAATGATGTGTTAGCTGATGGGCTAGAATGCGCCTGGATTCCAACACAAACTGGCCATTTGGAAACCAAGAGTCTTTAAGAACAACACTCTAGAAGTTTTAAAAAACTCTTGTTTTTTGCAACATACACACAAATGTAGTTAGATTATAACTTGTTCGTGTATGAAAAAACCTAGAAGTTGAGACATTTTTTATGATCACTGTCATCTCTGCTGTTTTTATAGAGCAATGAAATTATAAAATAATCCATCCAAGTTTTCAAGTGGGGAAGCACCTGTATATATGCTATGAATCAACAGTAGCTGGATGTATTAATGAATGTATCAGTTAACTGTAGGTTGCAGAGCTCTAATATTTCAATGCCGTTCTTTAAATATCACTGTAAGAGATCACATAACAATAAAGTACCAAATCATGCTTCAGCAGCTAGAGAGAGAGAGATTGCATCATGTTTTGGCAATGACTTGATCATCCTACTTCACACTGGCAGCATTCAATACTAAAAGGATAAAATGGCAGCAAAACCGGTCAGCAGCTTCTCTTCATCTGGAGTTTTCCCAGGTAGATAAACAAAACAAAGCCAAAACAAATATAAAGCTGCAAAGGGAGCAGGTCAAAGCTCTGGCCCTTGAGTTGCTCTGATGAAAGTAAACTAGATTGTTTTCCTTGGATAAGCTCATCACAATCCCAAAATAAAAGATAAGTGCGCAAAACCTCCAAATAATGATCTTCGCTAGAACATCTATGTGGTTTGTATGGGACAGTGACCTTGCCAGCTACACATCTTGTTCATTTATGGTTCATCTTCAGTCAGCATTATGATGCATTCACCTCACTGGAGTTTTGGCTGGATGATATGTGAGAGTCCAGATTCTCCTTGCATTTCTCCAGATCACGGAAATACGGGTGAGAGAGGGCAACATAGGCAGATATTCTCTTGGCTGGATTGAACGCTAAGCATTTCTGTAAGTATGAAAAGAAGTTGGTTTTAACTAAAATGTAGAGTTAATAGTGCTAACATTGCATTAATGCATGCCAACTTTAATTTACAATCAGTATGAGATACAACAGGGTCTCAGTTGGTGCTGCACAATAAGATGATCATCCCATATTAAAATAAGCAGTGGGGTCATAGTATATGATTTTGGCATCCACAAAACTTGGATCAAAAATAAAAACTTGTTATCAAAAATAACAAGTTAGAAAATTCAGGTATTCATAGTTTAGGAAATCCCAGAATTCAGGTTTTCTTGAATTCATATGCACAGGAAATCTGTCTCACAGACTGCAGGGACCAACTATTCATGAACAACTTTTGAATCCCATCAGTGTTCCATGCAATGTTCTCTTGTGGTTATACAAACATGGATGGCATCATAAGGTATAAGTTAACTCCTAGGCTCAGCATTTCTATAGGTGTTGGGTCTTTCAGTTTATAGCCTTTGTATGCTCATGCTTTGTATTCAGTTTCTCCCACTTTTTCCCCATTGTACTTTGCTTGCCTTCTTTCCAGATGCTTATCACAGACTTTCTTCAGCGAGCCAGAAATCTCTCCCATACCCTTGCATTTTATACCTTTTCCTTCTTTTTTCCTTAATTCATCTCCAAAAAGTATTCTTCCTACTATCCTTGTCTAACCACTTCCTACTCCTACTTTCTTTTCTTGTATCTGAATTTCTATCATTTAACTTCGAAAATTTAATTCAGTGACTTCCAGTCCTACTCTCCCCTTTCATACGTGGCTCCCAGTTCTCATATGTTTGTCTAACAAGAACAGCTTCCCTTCCCACCTCACCATCTAGGCACAGATATATGTCTTCTTCCTCTCTCCCATCATGCCTCACACTCACCGAGCTCTCTGCCATATTTTATTACTTGTTGTTCCCAGAATCTAATTCTTGTCTCATGTCTACCTTCCATTTCCAGGCTTCCTGCAAGCACATGCGTATCTTCCCTGTCATTTCAAGTGTCCAGATGAAATCTAGCTTAATGTAGCTAGGAGCTGCAGTCATGAGGACAATGGAAAACGATTTGCTGTTCTGTAGAGGTAACTTTGGCTGGAGATAGTCCCTGAAAGGATGCCAAGTCTTTCAAGAGTCGTACTGAGCCTAATCTACCACTCTACTCTGTGAGCCAAGATCTTTTAAAGGCTTCCAGAGAATAAATTTAGCTAGATTTCAACAAGCATGACAAAAGGTAAACTGAGGCAAGGCCATTCCCTATATTCCATTCCAAAACTGAACTTCAGGGCTGGTGTTTATAACATAGCTATAAAAATGATGGAAATAATTTAACTGAATTCAGTGTTACCAGTTATACCACCACAATTTACTTGCTTCTGTTCAATCCTGCCATTTGCAAGAGGCAACAATTGGTGAATTCCAAATCTTAAGTTTTCAGCATTCAGTAAAAGGCATGCAGATGTAATCTGCCTCAACAGTATATTTTCTGCTTTATACTGGGTCCACTATGCCATTAAAAAAATGTAGATCAGTTTTTGTACTTATGTCAGGCTTATACTACAATAATGGCTGAATCAGTGGCACAATGATGGTCAGTCATGCGGATCTAAGGACAAGGTCTAAAGCCAGGTCAAACAGGTACTTCCCTGGCACAGTTTCCTAGTCTCTAACTTTTCTCAGCTCTGACACCTCTTGACCAAAGGTAGTGTTTGTGCTGATGTTTCACAGATTTATATGAGTTTGTCGACCTGCTTTTAAGTTTTTCCTTAATAATTCCATTAAATGGAAACATAAATATTTCCTGGAATGTTGCATGTACAGTGGGAGCTATCAGTCATGCGGCTTGGAGAACAACAAACAGAAACTCACAAGAAGCAGGTCTTTGCCCAGCTCATCAATATCTGGTACAAATTTTTCAACAGGTTGTGCTGGTCTGGAAGCAAAAGCATTTCTTGGAAGGGCAACGTCATTAGGCCAGTCCTCTTCTTCTGGGAGTCCAATTACACTGTGCAAGAAGAAACATAATGTTAGGTCTCAACATTTATGCAGTCTCCCCTTTATATTGATTATACTGAGTGGCAGTTTATGAGTGAGTGTTTTTGTTTAAATAAGATTTATTGTACAGTAGAGCACTGATCTCTGTGAATAGAGGGTGATGAGTGTAGGTTTTCAGTGTGCTTGGTAGAAATCATTTTCCAGCCAGCACAATTTTCTGGCCTAGGTCTCAATTTCCTGAGTCTTTTTGTTGCGAAAGGGCTGAGTGCTTTGGAAGAAAGTTGCTCAGCTCTTGACTGGATGGTGCAACATATGTCACTCCAGGATGATTAAAAGCAGCAAGTTTCAAAGGGGAATTGCATGCAAGGATCTTTATTCACAAGAATAGAGACTGAGAGAGGAGCGTGGGTCAAGATGAGGGTAAGGCAATAAAAGGGATCTTTCATAATGCTTCAAAGCTATGTGCAGTAATTGTTGTCCAAATGTAAACAATTTATTTGCTTCACAATACAGGTTTTAAAGTTTCAGTTCAGCAGTGGTATAGGACTTGAGTGTCTTTATGTTTTGACTTTCAATTGTAGTTTAGTTTTTTACCCTTTAATACAATATTTTAATTTCTTTTTATAATTTATTTCTTTATTCTTTAATTTCTAGAAAATATTTACTCTCATGACATAATCATGTTGAGGTTTAAAACACAAATAAGTGAAGTAGTAGGTAAACATCCAACGCTGGATCATGTCTCATACATTTTGTGTTTTAGTCTGACGCTAATATATGTGGGATTGAAAGAACAGTTTCTGATAGAAATTCTGTAAAGTACCATACATTATTTGTCAGGTTTCAGGGAAGATAATTTTTTATAGCCTACAAAATTGAGATTTTTAATGGAAACACTGACAGGGTAAGACAAGAAGGAACATGAAAAACCGTCACTGAGTGCTTGGGTCTGCACTAAGGCCAGTGCCACTAGGGAGCAGCATTGCCCTTCTTACTGAAATTGGCATTAAGACTGGGTGAGGCCATGGGCCAGACACTTTGATGTAAATCACAGGATGCCTCAGTGAACTTATATGGATTTAGATTGTAATTTACCTCACCTAAAATACCTCAAAAAATTAACCTGTCCTTAAAACAATGGCATCACTAGAAGGGCAAAGTGAAGTTTAATTTTACTACTTCTGAAGATATCACAGCTCTTGAGAAATTACAAGTTAAATCTGTATGAAAAATTGAATTTGACTTTTATCACCACAGTTACGGTGGGGGTATAGGGCAACTTTGTCACTATGGTGGTTAAAGCCATGCGATAAGGTGTTTGAGGACTTGAACCCATATTAAATATAATACAAACAGCGCTGTAAGAAGATAAGGCAGTTAAATATTTTTAAATAACAATGAAGCTTAACCTGTCATTCAAATGTGTTTCATTAATCCCAGTTTTTTAACATTTGCACGAGAGAGCATGAACAGGACAGAGAAAGTGCAGGCACAGGCAAAGCTAACAAAAAGAAAGAAGGAGGCAGCCTGTCAGACAGGTAGGGTGGACAACACCAAGAGTAAAAAGGAGAGATATTTTTAGTTACACACTCACGTAGTACTCAAAACTCTTAATAATGAGTGTCTGAGTAGATGCCCTCACTCTGGTCTGGTAGCACTGCCATTTCAGTGTCTAAGTTTGGGAGTATCTTGGATGAGTTTCACCTCCTGCCAAAGGTTCAGGCCTGGTCTTGAGAAACGTCGAGCACTTTCCACTCCCAATGATCACAATGGGAGACAAGTCTGCTCAAATCATTGCAGCATTTAGCCTGAAATCTATGAGGATATCCCACACACTGATGGTGTCCTGGAAAAGCAGGAAATTGTTTTGGGCCACATCCGAGGGATTTACCCTCAAAGGTGGTGGAATTTTACCTGATGCAAATCAGAATGCACACGTAAAGCAAAGGTAGAACACAGCCCCCTTATCTGAAAGAATGCACCAGTCCAGATTGCACGAAAATCCCGAAACTACCAAATTAGTCTTGAGAATGAGTCACTACTGTAGAAAGAACAATCCTCCTACAAGAAGAGCTATGCCTAACTGTAGGGGGTTCTCCAGCTGTGAAAACACAAAATAAACACTATTTAGCATACCCCGCCTCCCCCGAACCCAAGAAATAGACTTTTGAACTATTTAAGGAGAACTGCAGAAAAGAAGCAAAACCAAAGTTTCTCTTTAGGTCAATGTGTAATAAGGAATTTGTCATAAAATTAGCACAGCATTTTCTCATCTTGATGAATTCTTTTCTGCACAGATAATGTCAGCCCCCAGGGATGGAAAGATCTTTGTTGTAGTCTGCCACTAGCAGCTATGCATTTAATCCTACCCCAGTTCTTTTTAATTTTCCCCCTGAAATGTCATAAATGAATCAAAATCCTTAAAAAAAATCAGAGCTATGTCTCTTAATCATATATACATTGTATGTATCAAAACTGTCTTCATTGAATAAAACAGTACACTGTAGGACTCGAGGAGTAGCCCTGACAGAAAACACAAAAACCTTTAAGGACTGATTCTTTTGGATTGGGCAGGAAGAGCTTTTCAGCGCATGACAAATTAACCACGCAAGTGAGTCACATACACTGGTATGGTATGCAGGAAAGGGAAGTCAACTGTGTGAAATTAAGACCTGCAATTTAGGAACCTCATATTAAATAATCAAAAAGCTTAGAAACAGATCTGTTATGATTTGAGAACTGGAAAAATGGTTAAACAGAGAAATTATTTGTTCCGTTTAAGCTCTAGAATTTTTACTATCTTCTTTCTGGAATATCTTCAAGAGAATAATGTTTCAGTCTTCTCCCTCTCACTCTGCCTATTTCTTATTTCATCCAGGTTCCTGGATCCCTGCAGCACCTCCATATGAAAAGGGGAGACAGAGGGGCAGGGGCAAATGGAGAGGGATCAGCCCTATGTGTCTTTGATTTCCTAACTACATGCTAGGTACATCAGATCTTAAATTCTAACAGTTTTTACAAATTCAGAAATATTCCTTGCTCTGAAGAGCTTTTACAAGAAAAAGTCGTATAATCTTACTTAATTATCATATTGGTAATATCAGTAACTTTTTTTGTTGTTTTTTTTCTTACTAAGAACATATTTTAGAAGAGAATTATTCTAGCTCAGAGTTTAGAGCCACCCCACCTCCTAAATGAATTTGAAATAGCTGAAGAAGAAAACCACAGAATCCTAGAACTGTAAAATGGTTTTAAAATAAAGCCAATTAGTTCATCTCTGAAAAAGCACGTTAAAATGCTGATATTCCTTCAGTTCTCACAGTTACATTCCCAACCAAAATATGGACTGTTAATAATTTTAACAGGCTACACAGTATTTTTTAAAAGCTAAAATATTTTCTTATGTCTTTTCTGCAAAGATGTTGGCAATCATCTTAAAGATTTCAGTTTAATAACAATTTTAAAGTATTCTAATGTTGTTCTCTGAAATACACTAATGAAAAATGAAACCTCTGTTTTTGTTTATGCGAAGAGAATCTCTTGGATCTAAATGTTAGGAATATGCACACTAGTTTAAGAGATTTTAAAAGCCTGAAACAGAAGTCTGTCATAACTTCCTGATGATGGCTGTTAGTTCTGCATAACTATATTCTCTGTTGCTTCCTCCTCCCCCTCTGACACAGAATACACGGAAATCTCATGTTGCATACGGGAGCAATAGGAAATATGTTCTAGGAATACTTTGTTCTAGTCACATTACTGCATAAAAACATGGCAATGAAACCTTACAATATTTCAATGTTAAACAGATATTGACATAATGCAACTAATTATTACTTACTCAAAGATTTTTCCTAGCTGATCAACATCTGAATTTCCGCGGAAGAGTGGTCTGAAAAAATAAAGAAATATTTTAAGATGCAGCTTGCTTTAATTAATGTGAATTTACATTTGTCATTGACAGCTGCCAGCATAAGGTGAAAATGTGTTATTATTTTGACATCTCACTTCTTCTGCCTCCATATTTTATTCAGTTTCTGAGTGTACCTTTCCAGTTTTTACTAACACTGATAAAAAAGGGCACAGATGAGATTTTTTTTAATATCCTACTTTTGAAAATTTAATTGCATTCTTTAACATGAATGAAATAACTTTCTCCCTCTCAACTAGTACTATCTTATGAATTATATCATTAACAAAATAGTTTTCGCTATAAAACATACTTAAATAGCTGTTCAGAGACAAAAAAATGAATGAATGTCATGCAATTAATTTATACATAATAAACATAAGAGATGAATCATTATGGATATAAATTCAAAATTAAATTTCTTGTATCCTGTATATTGGAAATGTTCTCCTAATTTTAAGAGATCAAATAAATAACAATGGATTTATGAAGGTCTGTAGAGAATGGGGTGTGAAACGGTACAGAATTTACCTTGAAGGAGAGGAATACTTCTGCTGCATAAATAAAGATATGTTCAGGAAAGAAACAAATTAATAGGCTGAATGTCCAAAGGCTTTCAGAATAAACAGCAACTAAAAATGCTTTCAGAGAGTGGCACACACTTTTTCTTTGCAAAGTGCAATTTTAAATACCTTCACTCATTCTTTACAAAATACTGTCACCCCACAGTGCCTAAGTAAAATAAGAAATTCACATTTGTATGGCTGTATTTCTATCTCTGTGTTGAATTCAGTAAGGTGTGACCTACAGTTCAATTTTGTGTTTAAACTCCCGAGACATTGGAAAAGATTGCTGATGGATGATTAACGATTCAGCCAAGAAAGGGGTATCTGTGAAGATCAGGCCCCAGATGTTCTGTACCATTTTCGTTCAACAAATGGTAGATTACTCCAAGAAATGCAATTCAGAAACAATGCAAATTGAGATACTGACTTGAGTCAACTGACAGCCAGGCCACTCCCATCTCCTGGAGCACAGCTCTTGAAACATACAGTTAAAATTTCCAGAACTGTTCAACTAAGAGCTGATGACTTGACAAACAATGCATATTTCCATGTTGCCACTGGCAGCTCTTGGTTATGCAGAAACATCAATTCTCCTGCCTCTCTCTGCCTGCTCCTTTTATTCTGTCTGAAACAGGTGAAAACAGCAGTGATAGCCAAAGACATCATTTCACTGTTGCTCTTCACAGAACACCTCTCGCATTGACACCGGGCGAACAAGGAATGCTCAGCTATAGTGCTTCCCCTCTTGTTGCTCATACGCAGGAGCAGGTATAGGATCTGGATCTCCTTTTACTAACCATGAATTAATTCTGAAAAATGGTGCTTTACATCTTGACACTCACATAGACAATAAAGCTCCATGTCACTGCCTGTCTTGGCGGGTCCACACCAAATACAGTGAGAAGACCTTGAGCACTGTGACATTTGTTAGGTAGACAAAACAATCTCTGCAGAAATCTGTGCCACCAAGAAAAAGAGCAGCGCAATAACTGGAAGACATGCTGACCATTTCTGGTGATTAAATGTGTTTTGTCTCCTTCATGTTTTCTGCCATTCAGGTCATGTCATATCAACTTATACTGAAAACTGCTTTGTGCAGAGACACTGAGAGAACAGTTTCATCAAGTTTGATTTTAACCCATAGGATATCCAACTGAAACTAAAGGGATAAATGGCAGTAGCCTGTTATGTGTCCATAAAAGGCTTTATTTACTTTGACTCTGAATAAATAATAAATAATGGTATACCCTACTTCTACAAAAAACCCCAAAGCTTATTTCACTCAGACAGAAGCATCTACTTTTGCTGTAATTTTTGAGTCTGACTTTCAGAGCGGTCGGTAGCTATAGTCCTAGCATTGTTGTGATAGTATAGACACTTCATGTCTTCCAAAGTTAGACAATATGACAACCTTAGACATTTTTTTGAATGACTGCTTTAAATTATTAACATATGGTTACTTTGAGTATTTAATTTTGGTTCCAGCATTAGAATATTGGGAACTAACAAATAGAATAACATTAGAATATTTGAACTAACAAATTCTACACAATCAAATAATCCTATCTGTACAAATGGAAAGCTGAATTAATGTTTTAAAATGTGTGCTAGGCCTTGCATTCATGTGAAAGCTTGGCAAAGCGAGTCTTGTTCGCAAATCACCTTAGGCAGTGTCATGCCAAAACAAGTACGATTCTTGGGATTTTTAAGGGAGGTTTTTCTCATCGCTGCTGCTGTCTCAGATTCACTAAGGGCTGAAGCAAGAATTTAAATTCTTTTGAATATATAATTATACAACACAAGGTGACCTGCCAACATACTTTGATATTTCATCATAATGAAGTGTTATTAATTCATCTTTCAGCCTCCTATCCATCCCACCATCATGACTACAACAGAATGCCAACTCCGGGCTAGGCACCACAGATGTAATGAAATTTGCCTCATGAATTTTGGCTGGAGGTTCAATTGGAATATTGGACGGATGACTGGGGAAGTAGATCCACTTAATCAGCAGCTGTATGAAGATCTCAACTCACATTTTGGCAGTAGTTACTCTTTGGTAATGATTTACCAGTGCTACAAAAACTTCTACCGCAAGCTGATAATTCGCTTAAACTCTATTCTTAAAGGTGGACAGCAGTTCTCCCACTGCCACTGAACTGGAAGCATACTCAGCAGCCACAGAAACGTAAAATTTCACCTTTGTTCTTGGTATCTTTCACTTGACTCACTCACCCACTCACTCCCCGAGGTTTATTTATGCTAGCTGAATCCAGAAGCCCTTACTTGGGGATATGTTCTCCTCTCTGTGATGATAATCTGTGTAAGACTGGTTAAACTCTTGAGAATCTGATTTTGTAGAATTCCTTATTATTTCCTTGGGAAATGCATGAAGGTTGATTTGTCTCCTGTGGCAGAAGATGTGAGTCTGTCCTCTGACTTTAAAGAATTCCTAAAATCTGTGTATATGTTCATCATGGGGAAGAGGAAGATTCCAACAGAGGAAAGGGCTATGCATGGGGATACACTTGCCTTTTTTGTGGTTCCTTGGTTCTCTAAACCTTCCCTGACTTTGCTTACAAGATCCACGCTCCGAGTGCTCCAGCACCACTGCTGTTACAAAACACACACTTGAGTAGCGAAGAAGGTGGGACGAAAAGACTTAAGTGTGCACCTAAGACCCTATTTGCTCAAAAAGTCTCAGATACTGTTGTGTTCCTATAATCTCCTGCTTTTGTTCATGGTTGCTTCTTTGGTTTTTTTTTAGGGAGATGGGAGGAGGGTAACATCACATGGAACCAGCAGGTATCCATCTTGTTTGACCACTCCTTCTCCAGGCCCTGAAGCTAGACAGTTATCCATTGCCTCTGGCATGGTGCCCACTGAATGGGGTAAAACCCTTTTCATGTCTAATGTAGGACCCGAGTGCCCTTAGCCTACAGACATGAAGATGAGTTGGAGGCACCATATTAACACTTTGTCCTGCTAGAATAAACTACTGAGTAAATAAGCACATACCTCAGTTCTCAAGCTATTAAATGTGCAGATGCACAATTAAATTGATATTAGCTATGAGTCTGCACTGTGACTATTTTCAAAGGATAAATCTATCTACATTTTTATAAGGCAGTCCAACACAAAGATGCATATAACTCCTGGGCACAAGAGGTTCCATTTGAACATAAGGAAACACTTTTTTCTGTGAGGGTGACCAAGCACTGGCAAAAGTTGCCCGGAGAGGTTGTGGAGCCTCTCACCTTGGAGATATTCAAAAGCCATCTGCTTTGCCATCTGGTTGCCATCTGGGCAACCAGTTCTACGTGGCCCTGCTTGAGCAGCAGGGGTTGGACTAGATGATCTCCAAAAATCCTTTCCAATCTCAACCATTCTGTGACTCTGTGATAATACAGAGATAAAAATACATATCATGACATAAATCTTGAAAAACTTACCCACTGCTTATAACTTAGAAGGACTAATCCTCTGGCCAAAAGGCTCTCACGCTTATATGTAGCTGAACAAATTAGATTTCACCATTTCACTTCAGGCGCTTTCCTCTTGTCCAAAGGAATACACTCAGCTCATGTTGTTGTTTCATGCTGAGTTTCACCTTCACTGAATACTCTATCTAGCTGAACTGGATATTGGCGTGGAAAATGTTGAGTATTTGTTTTACAGACACAGTGTTTCATGTCTTTGCTACTTAGTAAAAGCTGATATAAACACTTCCTAAGCATGTCTCCATGAAAAACTTTTCCCTGGTGCAACTCCACGAACATGCCAAAGCAATTCTAAAAGTATTGTACACAATGACAATGTAATGACACTCAAGAGATAAATGAGGTTTAACTGTAAACTGGCCATGTTACTTCTAGACTTTACTTTCAGCCTTTGGTCTACAAAGCAAAGAGCATTTGTAACTTTTCATAAGAAGAGGTAGAATTTTCATTAACATCGAAGTGCTTATTGATAAGTACTGCACTAGTCTATACTGCAGTGTAGACACAAGTTAAAAATAGTCTAATAAATCCATATGCATTGAGGCACAGGAAAAGATTTCTGCACGTTTCTTGATAGTGGCTGACGTTTTGAATCAATTAGTGACATTCTGATTGGAAACTACCTTTCAATTTCTGACACTGAATTATCAAACTACAGGTAAAATGAATACATGGAAGAAAGGCCATGTAAAGAAAAATAGCATTGAAGAGGGGAAAAATTTCAAGAAATTATCTTTCTAATCAAAACTTATTACAGAGCTATCATGACAATTCTAGAGTTGCAAATACAATTGTCTCCAAGACTAGACAAGCCTTGTATCTTTCCAGATATGTAAGAAATAACTTCCAAAATAACTATCTGGATTCTTTTTGATCGGTGTGCAGACAAGAGCGGTTGTGAATTCCGTCCCCTTCCTTGTTACCACAGAAAAGCAATAAGGATAATCCCTTGATCGGTGACTTGTCTATATAGAATATTCTCAGTGAAAAGTCTGTATACAATGTAATCCACATGCGCTCAGTGAAGTCATACAAGACTCCCTAAAAATCCAAAGAGCATCACGGTTGGGAAATGTACACCTTGCTTTTCAGGCTAGTAGGGCTTAGACAGTCTGGCTGAAGAGACGGCAAGGAGAAGTGCTGGGAAGAAGAGCAGTGCTTTCAGAACAGGTAGCTGCTACTAGAAGGCATTAGACAAGATGGAGGAGGTGTTCAAAGTCCATGATA
Source organism: Dromococcyx pavoninus (assembly GCA_033558185.1). Classification (NCBI taxonomy): domain Eukaryota; kingdom Metazoa; phylum Chordata; class Aves; order Cuculiformes; family Neomorphidae; genus Dromococcyx; species Dromococcyx pavoninus. Next base: position 2,230,225 of record JAUMJL010000098.1, read on the forward strand.
ATTTGCCATAGTGGAGAGAAAAATGTGAACAGAAAGAATATAGCAGCAGTTCACAGAAGCGGTACAAGGAATTTTAGAAGTCGGTAAGGTTGCAGTAGTTAAGTCTAGAAGTTAGTATGACTGTGCGTATAAAAGCAAAAAGATGACGATGAAGAATATATATATATATATATATATATATAAAAGCTGAAGCCAAGGAACATTTGCCAAGGAATCCTGCATCGTGCCATGGGAAACGCGCCAAGTTACACAGTCTGTGACTCACGGATATATTCAAATACCGTGGTGGTTTTTTTCATATTACAAAATGCCGATTTTGTAATATGGCTGGCAAATAATTTTTTTCAGGTTAAGTTAATTGTTGTGAAGCAAATATTTTTGTTTTTAGAAATAGAAACCAATAAGACCTAAAACTACATGAGATGACTAGAAATAACATGATCTGAACTGTCCTGTGAAAACCTTAATTCAGAGGAATTATTCCTGAGCTGATTGCTCACTCTTGTTCACACCACTGTTTCTTTTTGACAGATCCCCTGGACAAGTCTGTACTGCAGGCACAAAAAGAGAAACGAAGGCAAGATGAAAGGAAAAAAATATGTATCACTGTTGAAAGATGAAGGTCCTTGACTTTTGTGATAGGTAAACCGAATATGGTACAGTATAAAACTTTACTCTGAAAACGGGCCACAGCTGACAACGTTGCATGCTCTGGACAGTTACCCACTTCCAGTCACAAGTGGCTTGCCTCAGCTGTTGTGCAATTCAGAGCTCTCATTTTAAATGTAACTTTTTTTTTTTTTTACTTCTCCCTCTCCTTTCCCCTTAATAATATCTTTATGTGGGTGGGTGCTAGACACTGCATAGGAAGAAGTTACTTCATGTAGAGCTTATTATACTTGATCACAAATTGCTCAGAACTTTTAAGAAACTAATCTCTTCTCCTACATATCAGAAGATGACAGAGATAAACATCACAACTGAGGAAATACTCTTCAGCTAAAATCTGACAGAAAACAGATCAGCCATCTTGAGTTTCTCTTTTAGTATTTAACAGTCCAAATTTTACTGGAAATCTATCATTCTTCAAGTAGGATAGTACCACAGTCATGCACAGCATCTCTAAGATCATTGGGGCTAGTCCAGTATTAAACTATTATTAGAATCGTATCTAATGCATCAAAGGAATTGCAATAATTATTATTGTCTCTGGAGTTTCTCATGTCACCTGCCAGGCAGAAGCAGCTAAAAGAAAACAGGTACTTTCTGAAAAACTACGGCAAACTTCCAGTGATGTATTGTGTTCAGTTTGTGTCCTATTGCTATTTAAAATGAAACATATGAATTCTAAAACTAAAGATATTCTGACCCCCAAATGCATATACAGCCTATTGCCTAAGAAACATAAGAGATTTCTGCTTGAACGTAGAAAGCAAGATGCTTTCTGAGCCGTGTGTAGATACAAGCCAATGAGGGACAGACCCAGCTAGTAGAGTGAGCTTCTGGGACACTTTAAGAACTATCCCCTCAGCCCAGGGAGCTGCTAGAAATGCACCTGGAAGCTGCAAGCCACTGGTATGCAAGAGAAAAATGGTAAAATAGAAAATAATAGCAAAAGAGAACACACTAAAAATATTAGGCATAATTTTGGCAATCCACTTTGGGGTTAAGATTGCTCATCAGATGAATGTGCCCTGTTGTGGGTTTTCATCATGACAAGTATGCGCTGCAAATGATTGTGTTACATGGAGATGTTGAACTTTCTGTGGGTCTTTAACATACAGGTTGTTAGCCTGGGAAGAGCCAGGGTTGTAAAATGGACCAATGACAAGAAATTTGGAGATGGATATGTGTGTTCCCTTTGCGTGCATAACCGAAAGGCAGAAGTTAGTAAAATGGAAACCAAACAGAGGCAATGTGTACAGCTTTATGACCGAAGAATGGGGCAGCCTACTGTGTAAATTTAGTTGCTGATTAAAAATACAGCAAAAATCATGAAAGACCATAAATGAGGGAAAACACACGCATCTTCAATGCTCCCTTAGGTACTGATCAAAGGAAGGTATTTTTCTGTGTGTTTAATATTTGCTTGATGTCTTTCACGTAAGCATCATGTTTCAAGGTCCAGGTGGCCTTGGGGCAGAAGGATGGGCCTTGTCCCTCACCACTGACATAAAAGGGAGCTTTACCACCAAGTACAATTACTCCAGGATCAAGCTAAGTGAGATCTGGTTTCACAATCTCTTAAAAGGAAAAAAAAAAAGGTGTTTTGACATAAATACAAAACCCAAAAAGTAAGTTAAGTGCAGACATTTTCTTTGACCAAAATATGCTCCAATGTGGACAGATTTCATCTGTTCCTGGACAGAAGTGCTTCAGCATTCATCATTTAACACTACTTTTTGAAATGGAAGAGCCTTGGTAGGTTGAACGTCCTTCACTTATTCCCTCAGCACACACGTCACAGTTCTCTTATCTGTGGACATTTGCTTCTCCAGAAGATTTGTAGGTTTATTTCACCAGGGCTTTAAGAGTTATCATCTCAGCCCAGGGAGCATGATTTAACAGTGGCGTTTTGAAAACTGTCCCAACATTTGAAGCAAGTTCTGGAAATATATACACAACTGACCTTGGAAAAAAGGGAAAGGAAAAAAATATGTGGTCTCTGTTCAGCATGGAAAAAGAAACATTCCTCTTGTTTGTACTGACAGTTCTACCAGCAATATGATTTAACCATTTGTTTGTTAAACACCCACTCCATCATCGCACACAGTTAAATTACACCTGTCTTGTAGGTCAGCAGTCTGAAGTTTAATTATATAACTAAACTGTAGACTTCTGTATTTTTATAGCATCCTGAAGGAACTACTGGTATGACAAATACTATATAGTCATGCTCTTTCTGTGATCACTTACCTAGTTTCCTGTTTCTCTTCTTTATTATGAATCTATTCCATGCCCACTTTCTAAACTTGCACTCTCTAAAGCTGCCATGCTTCTTCGCTCTTGTGCAACTCAGTTTTAGGATTTGAAGGAAGTAGTTTATCTATGGTTTAGATAAAGGCTGTCCTACGTGGATGGATAGGAGCCAACAGGGATCATTTCTCTTCAGTTCCCTCACATATGCAATGGTGCAAATCAGTGTGCAGGATGCTGAGTACAAGCAGTGTTTATGTGCGTGCAGAGCTCACGAAAATCCTCACTTCCAAGTGTTTGTGCCTGTGAACAAATTTGCCCATAAAGATCTAGATTCTCTTTCCAAACAATGCCAGAGCTGCTTTTCACCACTGTTTAAATTTAGCTTATAATTTACTCCTCACTTAAAAATCTAGCAGACAACACTCCGAAATGACACATTTTAGTCAGAATGTGAAGGTGCTCTTTAATACTATATTTTAAAAAAATGTTTTTAAAACATCTACATCACAGCAATGGCCCCACCTTCAAGGTAAGCAACAGGAATTTAAGTCTATTCCTAGTCTTCAACAATTATGCAAATGAAATGAAAGAAATCTTCCTCATGAAATATCTACTCCTGTATCCTGTATGAAATTTCATTGTGAAAATCTATTCAAATCACAATTTTCAGAGATGCAGAATTTTTTTTTTTATTTCCACAACTTCTCTTGCAATATCAAGATGACTGTGAGAAAGCTCATCAGTTGACATTCACCATATTTACTGGTCTAAAAAACCCTTTTAAAATGGACTTTGCTCTGACAGCACCTCTAATGCTGGAACTAGTTTTAATCAAGGGCATATCCAATATCTTTTCAAGTCTGAGGCCCTCTAATTAAGATCTGATTCATGTTCCACAAACTGATTATATTTTCAATCAGATTGCTTTCCCAGTAAAGCTTTAAACGAAAAGATTTTGTGCTATTAGGTTGATTTCTCTCGGAATAAACTCTTTTTAACCGAATGTTTAACAGTGTTGTCTTGTATCAGCTGGAAGTCTATGCATACATATAACCATTGCTTGAAGGAAACCGACTATTACCTACCCCTGATTCTTCTATATCAAAGGAGAAGCAAGTTAATGCAAAAGGAACAGATATACTACACATACTGGTTCATTCAATCTGCCTAAAGTTACTTCACAAATTAACATCCAAGTATGTGTTTCTCGTTTTTTTTTCTTTATCAATAATGTTAAGCAAGGAATTTCATAGGCCAACGTGTACCATACAGATCAAAGAGCTTATACCCTAAATACCATGAGAAAGGACAGTGTTATAAATGATGATTTAGTTCCATCATTATGAATTACACAGAATATGGCAGTTGTATTTGACTAAATTCCTAGTCTAACTGTTTTTTTAAATTCTAGAGCTGGGAAGGATAAGGCAGAAAAGCAAATATTCAACTATAAAAGTATTTGAAAAAAAAATCTAAAAGGCTTTCCTGTCATCTGCAGCACAACAGTGACAGAGCGATAATGAGATAGGAATGACACTCACTGAGACTTCAGAAAAGAAAGCTCCAATAGATGTCAAATTTCCATATTTGAAGGGAAACACAGAATTCAAAATATTCTACACAATCTGGAACATAAAATTCTCAATACAGTATAAAATCCGAGAAAGAGGGATTGTTTGGGTTTTTTACCTTTGGGAAAATATTACAAGACAAGAGAAAGAATACTCATTTTTTTGTCCAACTGGGCTTGAGCTGCTCCTATGTGATACTAAGTACTTATTTTGATCTATGATCACTTCTGTTGCTCCTCTATTAGGTGTTAATGGCACCTGTTGCACTAAGTCTAAGTTTTCAGATAAGCCTGAAACATCAGAATAGCTGCCACCCACCCCGCAACTAATACATCTCATTACCTTCAACTGTAATAAAACACTCTTGCTCAGAAAAATAATTCTGAAATAGGATTACAACCTTTCAGTCAAGAAAGGCAGGGAAATCATTTCAATACTAAACGGTAAACTGTTATTTGAGCAGAGATGAAATTACAACTTCAAACTTTTTCTCCAGCTGCTGAGTTTCAGTGTCAAAAGACATGAAAGTGGATTAGAAGGATGGTGTGAAGAAAATACATAAATTTTTAACAGCTGTGCTGATGTACAGTGAATTAATAAACACCTGCAGTAAAAAATGCAGATAAGCACTTAAGGAAGAAAGTATGTACAGCAACCACACAAGGAAAGCTGATACAGTTTTCAAAGGCCAGTTAAACTAGATAAAACTTTGTCACAATACTTTGACCCATGAAATACACTCTGTTACTCAGACTGGAGAAGCTGCAAGATTTACATTCACTGCCCCACAGTGGTGCATCGTAATCTGAGTTCACCTATTGTGAGCTCTCTGGTTACTCATGCTGTTCAGCTATTACTGATTTCATATGAAATCATTATTTCCCACTAAATTCTGACCAAAAGGAAGAGTAAGTTAATTTATTATATTAAAGAGAAAAAACAAAAAAGAACTTCCATGTGATGACACTGCGTGGATGCCACCCTCCCTTTATGTACCTGCATAAGATTTGTGTATTTAAAAGCTTCCCAAATTAATTTCAGGACAACTTTCATGCTGTTACCCCTGCTTTGCCATTATTGAGCTTTTGTGTTGTCCGTGGCACAACTCTATTGGCTTTTGACATTATTTTAATGGGAAAAGTAAATAACTCTGTCTTTATAGAATGAATGTTTCCTCAGTCTTTGAAGTACTGAGCACCTGAAACTCCTTGAGCCACCCCACATCTTGAACTTTTCAGTCCCCACATCACCAGGTTGTTCACCACCTTCATGTCCACAACAATGAATTCCCTAAGCTCCAGATGGAGCTGGCTGTAAGTTCCAAAAGAAATCTTATTTGCTCTCACTTTCCAGCAAAGTACCATCACTATCAAACTCTCAAAACATATAGGAGATGAGCAACACCTACCTCTCCTTTTGCAATTACTTTATAGAAAAGGAAAACTGATTCCAAGCCAGGAGAGAAGCAAGCAAGCCTGTTTCTGTGCCTGAGTGAGTAGGACGCTCAGCTAGGATAGAGTTCTGACTTCGCACATATACTCTTTCATTGCTAATGGTTTGATGAGATCTAGTTGTAGCTGAGTATTCTTACTGCAACAGAGTGTGATTCATCACTGCCAAACTGGTTTAATTTAACAGCTACAGATATGAACAGTACAGAAAAATCTCTTGCTACATATACTTCTTCAGATGCTGAAAGCTTGTGCTTCAATTATTTGGATATAAAGAGCACTCAAAAAATTATACAATTGTATAGAACAGGGTTTATGCTGTACTGATATAATAATAAAACCTGTTTTATGGACATAATCTAATAAAAATGATCTGATAATTCACTATAGTTGGTCAAATCCTGGATGATATAGCTGATTGAGTCATTTATCTTTAGGTAACTGATTCAGACTCAGTTAAAATCAATAGTAACTGAATCTTCATGCCAATTTATTCCAGCTCAGCAGAATAAATGAGTGGATACAAAGTAATCCCTTGGATGAAATTCTTATTTAACAAATGTCTATAAAGCATTTATTACTGACAAACCCAGATGCACTAGGAAAGAAGCTATGAATATGGAGAATATTTAAGCAAAAAAAGAAATACAGCATCAGAGATTGTCTTAAGAGTTGCTTCCAGATAGTACGTGTTCAGTGCATCTATAAAAGGAAAGCAGGGCACATTATGCGTAAGTTTCTGAAAGAAGTCATATGGTTTGACCACGCATAGCCAGACTGCTGTTTCCTCAAAGACTGCAAAATGAAGCACACTGCCATCCTAGTGCATCTGGGTTTGTCAGTAATAAGTGCTTTATAGACATTTGTTAAATAAGAATTTCATCCAAGGGATTACTTTGTATCCACTCATTTATTCTGCTGAGCTGGAATAAATTGGCATGAAGATTCAGTTACTATTGATTTTAACTGAGTCTGAATCACATGTTGACGTCAAGAGCTTTCAACTTGTCAAATCCTCTAGCAGGGTCAGTGTAGCTTGGTGGCTGTATCTCATTTGTACAGGGCCAGCCTGCTGGCAGGTCAAGCAGAGCATGCAGGTGATTGTGATGGCAGTGCCACACGCTTCTGGAAACAAAAATTAGAAGCAAGGCAACATGTGTATTCATATCACAAGATGAACAGTGGCTTCAAAGGAATAAGGGACAGGAACTTGTGTGAGCCATATCCTGCCATGCCTACTCACTACTTTTTAGTACACAGGCAACACCAGGACCCTGAGGATTGATGGCAAAGGCGACTCCAGCTGTGTGTGAGTACCACGTGTGCTGCTCTGTGGCAGTCAGTGTGCACATGCAGGAGAGGCTTTGGCCATGTCCTTTCCTCCCCAAATTACAACTCCATCTAGGTCTTTGACATCTGCAACTACCGCCAAAGCACAGACTTCCAGACCAGCTGGCAAGTTCTCTGCAATGGTCTGAACCCTGTAGTGTAGGTAAGCTTTTCCAAAAAGGCAGTGGGGATCTGCTTCTGGGCACTGCAATTCCCTTGGAGAAATTGTTTTCCAGAAATCTAAATATCAGATTTCTCTTGCTTTCTCTTTGACATTTCCAGCTCTTCTCTCACAGCCACTTAGTTGTTTGGTACACTGTAGTACAACATTTCAGAAACCTGTTACATTTTGCTCTGCTGTCCTCCGCTGTTTCTAAGTTCCTGCTGTTGTCTATTCGTTTAGGTGCACTTTCCACTTCTCTCATGAAGATTTATGATATTTTCAGATGTAAAGAACAGCTTGGGTGAGCACCTATATGTGGAGAAGTGCTAGTGCGAAGCTGTTGAAAAGAGAAGACAGAAATGCAAGACAGATTTGTCCTATACAGTTCTGAACTACTACATACTGTTACTACAATTGACTAACAGTAGCTAATTATTATATTTATTTTCTGGACAATCAAATACAGAAAACTCAGTAAAGCTGCCCAGATCAAAATTTCTGACTGGAAACTCTATTTGGAAAAAACCCCTACACTTAGGAGCTCAGCGGCAAGATCCAGTTAAAATCTAGTCTTTCTCCCCACCTTCTGGAGTGCACCAGTGTCCAGGAATGGATCCTATACACCAACTTGGACTTTAAATGCCTTTTTGTAGCCATTTTCTTATGAAAGAGAAAAGTAAATAAAAACAATGTTTAGTTCTATTAGGAGTCAAACAAAAGTACACAGAGCTTCCCCCGGCCAAACTCTAGACAAAAAGCATAGCCTCTCTCAGCCAAGTTCTTGAAGAGGGAAGCTGTGGGAAAGAGCCAGGAGACCCTTTCAAAAGGAAAATCTTTGGGCAGCGTACAGCTGGCTATCCCTTTCTGGGGACAGGGGCATGAGTAACATCTCTTTGATTCTCTCCTGTTCTCCGGCTGGTGGAGTGACCGCTGAAAGCCATCTTCAGCTAGAGATACCATCAAAGCAGCCCTCAGGCTGCTCTGGCTTATCCCAGGAATGAACTTGTCCTTGAGACTCTCCAGAAGACACAAAGGTGGTACACATTCCCACTGAATGGCCAGCAGCTGTGATGTTAATACCAAGGACTAACACCTACAGCATGACTGACATGTGTGGTCTTTCTTCCTAGCCACAAGGTCTTTTCCTCTGACTTCAGACCAGGCTAATTCAGATTGTCATAGACTGTAATATCATCCCTCTAAGGAATGTATATTTTTTTAAGGAGGCCATGTTCGGGGGGATTTCAGACTGCTGCTGTGCCACCTGCACATAAAGAAGGTACAGGAAGTTTTCCAGGAAGGGATCTCTCTTGTGAGCTCCTGCTGGTCTTGAGCTGTGTATGGCCATCAGCTGCCAGCCTAGACCCACCTGGCCCCTGTTCCTTGGACACTGCCTGGCCTGACATGACCCCACACCTGAACTTAAAAGTTAAATTAAACTCGGTCAGCTAACAACATTTCTGTGCGTCTTCTAACCCCTGCCTCAAGGTTCCCTTCTGTTTTTTTGTCATGGGAAGTGACAGGTTTTGGTTTCTACGGTTTATCAACGGTTTCCCTTACCAACAGATATATTCCTCTGACTGAAAGTCTGGCACAGCTGGAAACTAGAAGGAAAACCACAAGTGAATGGCCTGGCACTCACTTACCACTCATCTCCAACCACAGACCAAGACAGTTAGTGGATCTGACTAACGGCTATCAATGAGCACAACTGTAGACACTTCGATATCAGCTAGAAAAGAACTGGGGGGGAAATGTGAGCTAAAACCCAACAAGGTATTTTACTTTTATTGGGTGATGCTGTCTTGGAAACTCACATCTATTTTGAACTTGATAATTACTGGTATCATTCTGACTGTTTGCCCTTCTGTCCATTAATGTGTATTTGTCCTCTGCCCAACGCCAAGGGGAGTTCTGCCTCGGAGGTCAGATTAAGAAGAAAAAAATCCTGCCTATCTGAAAACTGGAATAACATGAACAAGTGCACTCTTCTGCCTTCCTTTGTTAGTTAAATTTGAAGCAAAATGTAATTATTGTTCCATCAGATCACTAAGGTCACTAAGCTAAATTGTGGCTTGGGTCCATTCAACTTAAAAAATGCTTGAAAAATATATTTTTAATAGGCTGGCCCACCTATCTAGGGAGGAAGAAAAAATCCTATTTTATTAGGTCTGGTTTGGAAAAACCATCAGCCTCCCACACACCCATGTGCACATGAACGGCAGATGAACAAAGAAGGAAAAGTGCAAAGCACAGAACTTTGAATGCTGACAAGATCTTTCCAAGGAATGATTCCTCTCCCAGTCCAGTTGGTCTGGACTGTGGTGAACTTTTATGGCACTTACAACTTAAATCATTCTTCTAACAAAACAAGATAATTTCCAAAAATGGCAGAAACAAACTCAGGCCAGAACTGTACAGTACCTTTGTTCAGAGGTTGCAAATCAAGCTGTGTAGCTGTTACAGTTCTAAGCTGCAACATCCACCTTTGTTTGTTGAAACAAAGACAAAACAGAAAAGGAGAAAAAAAAAAGTTTTTGTTTTACTTTTTATGCTACCAAAATCTAACTGTGAGCAAGCAGACGTGAACGATTACACTTTTGTGTTCTTGGTCCACTAGATATGTTAGTTTGAGGTTCACTGGAAAACACCAGATAATATGATTGCAAAGTCTGTGTTTAAAATTGCTGCATGATAAAGAGAACAGTTGTCTTTTAAACCACATTTAAGACGTTTGCCAGTTTATGTGGAAAACCCAGCATTCAGGACTGTATTTTCTCAGTTGCTTTTTGCCTGGATGTCGCTACTGTCTTGGTTTTACTATACCTTCCCTCCCAATATTCAGTTATACATCCGTTTTTTCTTTTAGAGATTCCTCTTTCTCTGTTTCTCTCATCTTTCCAACATAAAGGAGACTTGAAAATATATTACAGCTCTATTCTCTCTCTACTTTTGCAAGGTATTTCAGAAATGTGTTGATAATAAGAGAACAAAAAGGGAGGGTTAAGTACTGAAAAAAGGTAAAACCTTTAGTGTATGGAGAAATATGGGATCTAGTAGGCAAAGCAAAACAATTCTTCCCCTGCATAGCTACAGTGCCTCTTAAAACAGTGAGGACTAAATGATCAGATATGTTGAAGCACAGGAAAATAACTGACACAGAATTAAAATGCATCTGAAATGAGATAAAGCCGTGTCACAGAAGTACACCTCACAACTCCTTACATAGCAGTATTCACATTTTAGAGTATCTTTACTATCTTTAGAGTCTCTTTTCAGACTCTATTCACAGTACTATCCTTGTATATGCGAAAAGGTAAAACAAAGCTGAAGTCTTCACTACTATCAGTCAGAGCTGCCTTTCTTTTTCTTGTATTCTGTATGACCAGGATTTCATCTGTAATATCCACACACATACCAAGAAGTTAAAAATGCAGGCTGGTGACAATTCACAACAGAGTGCAAAACAACTCTTAATAAATACAATTTAAAAAACCCAAAGAATACAATCCTTCCCTACAGAAATCCTGGTGATTTTTTCCATGATTTCCTACCCTACGTTGATCATGCTAAGTTATGGTGTGTTATATAAATATGTGGTCTCTCTTTTGGTCCTGTCCAAACCAAAGTATCCTTGGTCATATCTTTGCTTGCACTGATGCACTTGGGCTACGGCAAGAATATGTACCGTACTTAGAAAAACAAGCTCCGTATTAAGTTGCATAAATATTTTGCTAATATTCCAGTATATGGCAATTTGCTGTTGATTACAGGCCTTGAACTCTCTCCTTTCTGCTCCCCACAATTCTTTGAATAATTGAACAATACTAATGGAAAACATTTTAAAGTGATGACATACTATTACTTAATTTGAATTGAGGGTCACTTAGTACATATTAATTCTCCTGTCAGGTATGCATTTGCAAAGTTACAGATTCATTGTCTGTTCCTCAAGACCATTCAACAGCAAAGCAACTCATGACAAGGAGTGACGAACTCAGGATATGGCTGGAGCAGAGGCCACAGTACTGCAAATTTCCAAGCAATTCTCTGCAAAAGGAGAATTTCTATGAATCACTTTCCCCAAAGCTCACTGTCTTCTCTATGTCATTCTCCAACTGAAGAACACGCTTAGGCAGTCGAGAACCTGTTGTTCTGTGGTTGAATATATGTTTCCAGATGTATACCTGATTTTTGAGAAGTGCAGCATTAAAAGACTACATCTGTGAGAGATTAGCACCTATAGTAACAGCTAATTCAGACCAAATGAACACATGATGAAACTGATGCTAGTTAGAAGAACAGACTCAAGGATGAACTGTACTGCAGACCTCTCCTGAGAAAAAAGCTGCCGGTCGCATTCAAAGTACCAGGGAACTTAGAGGCTCTGTTATGAGTCATCACTTAGTTGCCTACTGGAAACCAACAGGAGTCTGTACCTCCTTCTCTAGATAAGGATATGCATACAGTAGCTCACACACTTATGGTCTGATTTCCTTTGAAACTACCTTTTTTCGGTGTGTGCATCTGATACTTTGGCATACAGATAACAGCAATCATCCCAGCACAATGGCTTAAATTCTTGCAAATTTAGGTTGAACGAACTCTTTTCCTTGATACACAGTGTCATGAAGACAGAAGGGAGACACAGCGAATTCCAGTCTCAGCTCTTCAACTGACAGTTCATCGTATCTCCCACATAGTCTGCAACCCTTATTCTGAATGAAAGGCTGACAGACCCACAGAGGTATCTGTCGAGGTTTATTCCACAGATAAGACAACTAAAAGCTGAAAGCTGTATCGGATCACTGAAAAAAGTGCAAGGAATGGAAGCTGGGATGACATTACGCAATATCCTTTCCTCCTTGCCAGCTTGCAACATTGTCCTTCACAGGGATCACTCTGACTGAGTTCTACTGTAATATGCACGTTAGCAGAGATGAGCTCTGCTGCTTTTCGAGGCTCTCTGCCACGCTTATTTGTTTCCAGAGATTCGAAGTCAGGGTTAATTTCAACAATTATTTCAGTGAAGCCAAAACTTTACCACATGATCCAGCTAAAACTAGTTATTCTTTTCACTCAGTATATACAAGTTCTAACCTTCCTATCCAGCTTCACTTTTTGGAGACAGCTTAAATACAGGTGTTCCTGTTACACTTGGCTATTTTCTTCTGCAACCACTTGACCATAGTTATACCATAAAGTATTAACTGAAACTTAACCTACAGAGCCGACTGCTCTTCCGATTCTCAAGAGCAGAGGTGGAATCCAGTGGCAGGTGGGTGTCCTGTCTTCTTGCACAGACCTATCCTACCACCTGGTTCTGGAGTGGACGACGAAAAAGTACATGCAATGGATCTGATGACAGCATTTCAAACTCTACTAATGATTTATGGCTTGTTTGGAAAGGGGAATAAAGATTTACTATATTTTAGCATGAAAGATGCTTTACAATTACTCTATCCTGTAAGAAATCGTATCTAAGAATGAATATGGGTGTATTGCTAGTTTCTTTAAACCTGCTGAATGTTTTAAATTAAAGGCAGCCTGTCGGTCTCAAATCCAGTGCTTACATCACAACCTGGTCACCAGACGAGGCTCTAAGCTTTGGTTTTATCACATCTGTATACATTACCTAGAGCAAAAAAAGTCCTGGGCTCATGGTTTTTCTACACACAATGATGTAACTCATCTAATTGGACAAATTTACACCACTGAAAGACAACTTATATGCCTACAACTTGTTTCCCTATGTCTGTTGTTTTTGCCCACCGGAACGTGTCCTATCATAGGTATTTTAGAAGAGTCACACACATCTTATCTGCTGCTACAATTTTCAGGCATGGCTGGTAATGCAATAACTGTCTTACATGTATTAAGATCTGGCAGAGTAAACTGAAAAATGACACTACCACTAAAACCATGATTTAATATTTAAAAATGAATAAATAACAACCTCACACTATTTGTGCCAGTCTTGCAGCTTATGAAATTCACATGATCTTAACAACAGCAAGCTGATTAAAACACCATGGAGCTGATGCATGAGCCGTCTCAATAAGAAGCCCATGTGCATGGTATTAATTTCCCTCTCAGCCGGATGAAGCTCATGGCACTGAGATAATACTGTTTAACTTTTGGGTTGAAGAGGTGGGAAAGGTCTTTGAGAGAGGACCGTCTTCCATGTTTTGGGTTTGAACTGGTACCTATAATGTTTGTGAAGATTGTATACGCAGTCATAACACTGGCCACTCTCTAATGTATGGCTTCTTCAGCTTAAGTGGGCTGTGAATACAACATAGGTTACAAAAAACCTGATGGCCTCTACTGATGATTTTTAGCTCTGTATATACTACAAGGGAAGACCAAGTCAGCTGCTTGTGCAACGTTATAGTTAAACTTGCCCAGCTGGAATTATATATATATATATATATATGACTCATTAGTCCCACATACACACCTATTAAAACCCTAGTTTGTGCAGGGCTGAAATCACGTAAGATTGTGGTTTGGAAACTGGGCATGTATAGATGCACTAAGAACTAAGCATTGAAACTTTTCCACATTTTTTCTCAAGGCTGCCTACTCGGAAGAGAGTCCAAGACTGCTGGTCTTTGCTTTCTTTTACGGATCATTTGACCCAGATTCAGATTTCAGTCTTCTTCCCCACTCACACTCATTCACCTTGATTAAGTATTACCTAATCCAGGCAAGCAGAGAGACAGTTCCTTCTTCCCTAAAACACTGGTCATGGCTTCCTGCTTTGGAGCCTCCCTCAGTCTTGAGTCAGCTGGAAGAGTTTCGTGTATCCAGACAGAAGTGGATGCTACTCCCATGTTCGCTTTTCTCTTTAATGAGCTATTCACTGAGTAGGAGGTACAAGGCCCTTTTCTACTGGCCAGGAAAATGCTCAGCCTGAGTGAAACCTTTTTATAAGTAAACCTTATTTTTACCCAATTTTTTTAAAAAAATTGCTAATCTTCTCACTGTGCCAAAGGATGCCCCCATGCCTCTGTCAGCCCTGCCAGCTGTATCTCTGAAGGATTCTGTGATATCATAGCAAGCCCTAGTGTACCTTACAATTTTCCTTACTGGTTATTATTATCAATGCACCATAGCTTTTAAATCACAAAGAAAACTGTCCCTGTGACAAATATGTCTAGAAGTCACTGCAACCTACTTAGACAAGAAATTTAAAACCTGAAACTACCACACAGGGAAATTTTCAAGTAATGCTTCATTTGGGTGGGGCTCTCAGCAGCAGTGCACATGGGCAGAAAAAGAAGCACAAAGCAGAACCGTTTCCGTGTACATAACACATACACCTGACTACTGAGCAATTTATTGCTGATCTGTGAGTAGAGTAGGATCCTTGAGACTCTGTGTGATGGGTTTCAGGAGACCTTTGTGCATTCACATACTCAGAAGCCTACAAAACTGCATCATAATTAAAATGTGCCTCTTTTAAATATAATTATGAATTTATACAAACCTCAAATTGCAGGAGGACCAGAGGCCTCAGCAGTGAAGTGTAATTTCTTCAGCTGAATCAGCCAAAAGGAGAAATGTTCAAATTTACTCTAGGTGTATCTAGACAAGAGATACATTTATTTTAATTTTTGTATCTATTAATTCCTTTATACACTTTTGTGTATTTTGGATTTACTCCTTAAACAAATACTTTGTTTTGGATTAAACTGTTTTTGGATTAAGGGTAATTCAAACTAAATGAGGTGTCTTCTGTTTAGAGACACAGCAATCTGTACCACAGGGACTGGACCATTCACACACAGCTCAACTCTCTCCAGCATTTGTCCAAACCTACAGCACCCTGACTGTGTTTGTAACAGCCCGCATAACTATATTCTAGCAAACTCAAACTGACAAATGTCTTCTTGGCATCAACAGGATTCTGACATGTTTTGTGGTGCAATATAGTGTTTTATTTTGAAATCAGTTCCAGTGAAGTCTTTATGATATAAAAAAGCAAAATAAATGACAGAGCTTTAAAATGTTTCCAAAGCGAAAGCAAAAGAGATTAGGGAAAGAAGGCAACAAGTACCCAGAAAGAAAAGGTTGTCTGAATGTCAAACCAACATCTACATCTAAGCTTTAGCTGCATTCTAGTATTCTTGTCCTACCCACACTAGTGGAAATGCAGATGGGTGATTATCCAAGGCCAAACCATCTTCCAGCAGAACTATCTGTTGCATTTATTCAATCTTTTGGAAATAATCCATGAAATTTGCAAATTTTTACAGTTTATTGCTACCAAGGTCACAGTAACGTGTTTTCTTTTGCAATCCATCATGAGAATCAGAAAGACAACATATATTTTATGGAGAGTATTACAACATTAACCCAGTACAATGGTCCATGGAGATAGCATTCCTTGCTCTTCCGTTCAGCTTTACGGCAATGAGGTAAAGCCTTCCAAATGATGCTCGTATACTGAAGTATGTGAAAGTCATATTGTTTCCAATGAAAAAACATAGTACATACAGGCTTGGCAGATTCCTGACTTCTATAGTTTTTGACAGTCTCCCAGATTTAGGGCTGAGAATGTCAGACTGACCCGGCATTTTTCAAGTATAACAGAAATCCTGGTTTTATCAAACTCCACTTCATTCAGATCTCATTTCCATTAAAAAAATCCTCTGATTTTGTGATATTAATGTAATATTTGCATTTGTAAGGAAGCAGAATATTTAACTGTTCCTAATTTAATTTTTTGTGTTGGATTTGGAGAGTCAGTGAAGCTCAAACACCAGAAAAATAAAAATAAAATTAAATTGGTGGCACTTGTAGATGGTAATATTCCCCATTTGTCCGAATGCTGCAAATTAAATGAGAAGAAATGAGAGCTTTGAGCATGTAATAAAGTTTGGTGTTCAGCTGTTTGTATTGTATCAATCTTATTTCAAATGCTAAAATGAAGTTGTTGACTCTGCTATTTAAACCAGAGAAAATATCAATGGCTTAATGCTATTGTGAACCTGACAGCATGTGGGATAATACTAAACCTTTAGAAGTTTGCGGTGGAATTTTTAATTGATATTCCTAAAATCCACATTCTTTTTTTTTGTCTCATTTTCTGACCTCATTTCTGAGTCAGCGACAAAGAGGGTGGAGTATAATAATTCTATCCAGGCCATTTGACTAGGCAAGAAGTCCAAGAAAAATTATTTTTCCATACACTAACATTAATAAATAGTTGAATCCCAAAGGTATTTTGCCAGACTTTACAGGGTTTACAAAATGGTATACAGTTTCTACATGGAGATCACCCAGGTGATGACAACATGCGTTTTTTGCACTAAGCTCAACTAAAATGATTGTCTTAATATTGAGACATATTTACTTTGATAAGGTTCTTGGGGGTTTGCTCCCCTCCACATCCTACATGGCAGAACTTCCGTATCAGTGTCCTTCCATGGGGAAAGACCAGCACACCAGTGTTCCTCTTGCATTCACAACACATTTGCACCCGGCTAAACAATTTATTCTCAAAAAAATCCAACCTCTGCTTCCTACTTCAATACATCAACTTTACAGTGACTTCTGACATCTCAAATATGTCAAGAAGGGACTATCAGCAAACATCTGATGCTTCAATACACAAACTCCAGAGCAAGAAGACTGCTGACAACCATGCCCTGTCTTCCTAAGAGTAAATCCATTCCAGAATCCAGCTTTACTCAAACTGATCAAGAGCCTCTCTAACCCACTCTTATCTGCATTTGGATTCATGTGTAACAGGAATATAACAATGCTCACACAGGCTTTACCGAAAGCTGAGGCAGACTCCCATTAGAAAAGAATGACACCAAGATGGTAATAAGTATCAAGTCACAATGTGTATTTACATTTTGCACTGCAAATAAAACATCCTATTAGTCCTTTCCAATATAAAAAAGATCCAGTGTATTGTACCAGACATTACTGCATCCTTTGTTTTTTAAATTTCAAATGAAAAACATGAAGAAATTAAAACTATATTTCTTACTTTCGACGGAACAATTCTGCAAATATGCAGCCAACACTCCAAAGATCAACTGGTGTTGCATAGCTGGACTGAAGCAAAACTTCAGGAGCTCTATACCACAAAGTAACAACCTGCAAAACAAAATGGAACAGAAGAGAGAGCACACTTAGCTATAGAATTACAACCTCATAAGTGCTGTTTATACATCTCTCATTTAGTTTAATTCAACTTGTAAAATCTCACAGATTAGCCCAAATTAGTTTGGCCAGTGCATAGAAGAAGTCCTGTATGGAAAATCTCAGCATGGGTAGCTGCAGTGATGATGAGCTGGGAAGTGAGATCACTTCTTGTCAAGAACAGTGTAACTCAAGGTTGAATACAGATTAAGTCAAACCCTCCCCAAAGCTGTCCCTTTACAAGTGCTGTCTGCTGTGGTTGCCTTGCACACAGATTTAGCTTAAACTGTCAGTTTTCGACTGAGCAACTCAGCACAGGGATCACTGGCAGATTCATGACCTTTATAGTTATGTGACTGCCCATGTGTCTGCCCATATGCTGCCAGTTAGACCTGCACTAAATTCCCTCACAATTTATTTCCAAATAATACGCTCCTTCCCAGGGATATATGTCATGTAAAGCATCTGCTTTTAGGCTGTTCTTGTCCTGGTGGTTGTGTCGCAACATGTTGTAGAGACTCATCGGAATTTTACTGGCACTGCTTGTGCTTTGATGAGTCCTGCACATTGGACCCACAACAGAGATGGGACAGTTTATATTTATCCTTTCTTTTTTTTCCCACAAGCAGACCAAATACATACAAGGTTGACTGTATCTTCAGTATATTTATAGAAGAACACAAGGAGCTTCTTCAGAGTCCTTGTGAGCTATTATGTTGCTAGAATTAATCTCAGAGCCACAAGAGTATCCTCCTCCTGAAAGCAGTTATGTGCTATAATTTAAATGCCTGACTATTAATTGGGGGCAGGGAGGGTCTCAACAATTACTGGTCTGCTTCTCCAGCAAACACAAAAGTGGGAGATGCAGCTTTCAGGAGGAGTGTGAAACAAAGCAAAAACACTGAAAAGAAACAAGTGCAAAGATAAGAATGAAAATAACTTTTAAAATTAGGTTACCTAGGATAGCGAGTTCTGAATTTCAAGACCACTACAAAGAAATATATAAGAAGACTGGGGTGTTTTAATGATAACAATATAATTGTCTTCTAAGCAAAAATAACAATGGGAGTAATCAGCTGAATTTGCTGGTCAAAGCCAGTTGAAACAAAAGCAAATACAACATTTATTACAATCATTACATGCCCTGACAGCCTTTGGAACTACTGAATGGGTATTGAAGGGAGGTTCACGGATATTTGCACAAGTAGTCATATTTGCTAACAGTCCTCTTAAACACTTTGATCTCTATTCATAAAATTTGTCTTTGAAACAGTTCAATAACACAGTGCAAAGTACTGCACCGGCAAGCTAAACTTCCAGATACCTGTCCACAGAAAGAGATTCTTCTGTGGAAACTGGGCAATATTTAACTCTATTTGTTTTGTTCCAGAGTTGGTACCGTGTCAGTGATGCTTTTCCATGTTCCTGACATGGTACTATACCAGTGATGCTTTTCCAAAACATTTCTGTCTATATAAACCAGAAAAGTTTCCTCAGAGACTCATTCCAGGGAAAGAAGACACATGGTAACTGGAGATCAGGCATTTTTACTGGAGCTGCCCTGTCTGAATCAGATAGAATTCTTCCTAAAACACACATATATTTTTCCTGATGCAGATGTACTTCTTAAACTGATCTGGACTCTCATTCTCTCAGGACAATTGTGGAAAAGCTTACTGAAGAAACGTTGCTGTGAGAAATTAAATATAACAATTTCACTCCATTTTTGTTTGCCAGTGACTGGGTGCAGTGTCAGGAGCAAGAGCTGTGTGATCTCTGATCTGTGGGAAATCTCACAGTTCTTGGTTTGAGATCCACATAGCTTTTCTCACACAGAGTGAAAGGGTATTTTATTTTCCTCAACCCTACCAGCCCTGTCACATTAAGGCTCTGCACTCTCACAAGCAAAGGATCGGGGGATGCACAGTTGTGAGAGAGTTTGAACACTTGGGACAATGTATGCCCCAAATTGAAATCCCTTTTCCAGGGATATGTGGTACAGGACAGCTGCTCCTTTCCTGAGAGGAGCGTCACAACTCGTGGCTGGTTCCTGGGCACCCGCTCAGGGGGAACAGTGCTGTTTTCAGAAAGCTGCGGAAGTGTGCAGCGTGTTAGCTGCTTCTCCCACGTGACCATTTACTGGCACAGTTCCCCAGGCATTTGCACCCTGCTACACTCCATGCATGCATACGTAGGGGACTGGGGGACTGGGAGATTTTACTTCTGAGTAATGTGGAAACTTAAACCTTTAAAAAAATTATTTCCAAAGTCTTATAGTTAATTTCCAGCAAATGCCTGATTGCTTTATAGTCAGAGAGGAAGTAATCTACGTTGAGCTTTTTTGATATACTCTGTCATTACTGTGTAATCATAAAAACGACCAAATAACCTTTATGGTTTGTGATATGCAAGTCTGTGTTTCAAAATGTGAATTTGAAAGGGATCAAAATGTACTAAATGTCACTTTGCGCACAAGTAATGCCACAAATGACTCCTCTAGTGGTCAGGGTCTTCTCCTGAAAAGCACAGGATGATGCACATGATGCAGTGGTTTTGACACAGAGTTTCACACTGTCTCTCTCTTACCATAGAAACTAAGAAAATATTTGTGGACATTCCATTAACATTTGCAGATAAGTAGAAATGAAAATTATTCTGAACACAGGATATGGTGAGGCAGAACAACTAGATCATCGCTTCCTCTTTAGCAAAGTTCTGACTTAGAACGAAAAAATGCTTTGCTTAGGTAAGCCACACCATCAGCGTCTCTCCTTGAGACACAGAGCACTTGACAAAGAGCTGCTTGATAAAATCCCACTTTTTAAGATGGAAAAAGTAAGCACCTACATCAGTACACATCTGACACATGTAATGTGGCACATAGTGATCGTTCTGTAGGAAAAGGGGTTTGTGCTCACATGCTGACAGAGATCCTAAATTCAGCTATATACTCCTGAACACTTTGGAGACTGTTGGCTTTTGTGACCATGTTGCATTTTAGTCCTCTTATCTAATAAACTTCTCTTCGTCTCCTCCTTTCTTCTCTCCACACTGCCTGGTCTATTTAGCTCCTCTCTTAAACCAGCCAGGTTCCTCCCAGCTGTCCCCTGACCTCCTGGCTCCTCTCCTCTGCCTTTGCTTTTCTCCCACATGGCAGTAGCCCTCCCTGGCAACATCACTGAACATGTCTAAGTTCCTGCTGCTCATTTGCAAATGTCATGTGGAAACAGCCTGCTATGTGTTCCCCATCTGCTCCCTTGCACCTCTAAACTCCCCTGAATTTCACACCCTGTTCCCTCTTCTTTCAACTGCATCCAAATGGTCTTGGGCCAAATTAACTTCCACAGCTTCTCATCCCTCTCTGCCTGTCCTGAGGATACCCTACGACACTTGTATTTCATAGTTGAAGCTAAACATGAAAATATTGAGAATAGTTCATACATTGGCAGGTGTACGTACTTAAAGGAAAAACTATGTTCCTTTTCCACTGCATATTTTATATTTCCACTGCCTAAATAAGATGGGAAGATATCAGATCAGAATGATATCAGTAGCTGCAGATCACTGCTTCTAACAACTTAAATGTCAATAGATTTAGGTATCACTCCAGGATGAAAATAAATTATAAGAGTATCTAGGAGGCATTAGAAAGAAAAAGAATATCTGCAAGAGTCTACTGAAGCTGTGTCCGACCCCCTAAAGAAGGAAATGTGCTTACTGAGAAGCAAGGGGAGAGCCACACTTAAGAGTCAGAAGAATTCTGACAATTCTGCTTTATTATACCTGACAGCTCTTGCTATTTGGGACCATCTAGCCCCAGGAGTTTCAGTCCTGCAGTTCATTGTGCCTGTTTCTGATGAAAAGTCAAATTAGTGGTAAATATCTGCTCACTAGCAGTGCAAACACAAGATCCAGGCATTTTGTCAGTCTCATTTAATTTCCATTTACTTTACAGAGTAGATTTTCACTTTTGGATAACTGCTTAATTTAAATTCATCTGCACAACAGACAACCCTTTCCAAATATAGTTGCTGTCTAAATAGCATACGGTTCAAAAAAAGACAAAGGCAGACAGAGGTTTAGGGATGGGGTTGAGTAACACAGACACAAAAGACTCCATTTCGGTTTGCCACAGACTTTAAGTACAGACCAATGCCCAGTTGCACAGCTACAGGAACAAAGCCGGGATCAGGCTGTAACACAGCGGCTATGTCTGTGCTAGGAAATTAAATGGGACAGGAAATGCTCCTTTGGCACCGAGACCAACAGGCACAGAGTGGCCTATGTCCATATTATTAAATTCTCAGCCTCCCAAAAAAGGTGACCGCATGCAAACTGCTCATTGGGAATGGTCTTTGGTCCATGTTTAACTGTGCCTAGGAACTGTCTGGGGAAAGGCTGGTTGGCATAACTAAAAACCATGCCAGGAACCATTCTAATAATTTAACAGTATAGACAATTGAGCTCCAGTACCCACGAACGTTTCCTGGCACTCTTTAATCTACCAGCCAGTGAGTCACCCTGTGGCCCCGGGTCTTCCTTTCACTCCAGAGAGAAGGCGTTTTGCTATGCTTCCCTCATCTCCGCTGATTCAGAAGGGGCTCCAGGATGGCGATGGGGTGGGGGAGGTATGGGCCACTCCTCATCTCACCCAGGAACTGATCTTGTTCTATCTTAAGTGTGTTGTACAGGTCAGACAAACACATGCTGCAACTGCTTACTATCTATGAGGAGAATCTGACTGGCCCACATGTAGACATCTTCCTCTCAGACTTCTAAAGCTGGATGAGATTGTCTACTCTGGTTCCGAAGGGACTTTGTAGAGGCCTATAAACCCTTTTAAAATATTAGCTTTCATAGAAATTATGCCACAAAGGCAACTAGCAGGATGCTTAAATTCATACAAACTATCGTTGAATCCAAATAAAAATCTTCTCCCAAATCTTTTGCCTTTGTGACTGTGGTTTCTACTGCACTCTTTTTGGTGCTGATTTTGTGAATTATATTTGCCAGTAGACACTGGCTCATTTAGTTACTTAAAGCATTTCAGTCTAGTGAAAGATTATTTGTAAGCTTTTTTTTTTCAAGTTCCCTAATACAGTTCTTAAACTCTGTTATTTTGTTCATTTCTCACTAGTGGGGCTTTCACACTCACTTTGGGGCATCTTTTTAACTCTTTTCTATAGACTATATCATGCAGTACGTAGAATATAGATCCTTAGTGTTGCTTCACGATTTCCTTTGAACTGTTCAGGAGGATTTAAGATAGAATCTTTCCAACTTCACTACAGAGCTACTCCTGCATGGCTTCTTCTTTAGATCTGGGACTCTAAAATGACTTGCACAATTTTCTTCAACTTTGTAGAAAATTCTTCTCAGCTGTATGACTAAGCCTGACACACTCACCACAGACTACTTGGAGAAGACAGAATTACAGACGGGTAAAAATCCAGGCTTGCATATTCATTGAAGCTTGGCTTCAATCTCCACTGTGGACTGACTCTCTCTCATTAATGCACTTCCCTCTTGCTTGCTAGAAACAGTGAGCTAAATCTCCACACTGTCTGAAAAGAAGAAATGGAATTTCCTAAATGAATAGGCTTAAAAGTGGCTCACTGGTCAGATAGTGTAACATTACTTAAAATGGAGCCAATGTAAAATTAAAAATTAGGAAAAGGAAGAATTAGTCTAATCATGTCATATCACCTGCAGTTTGGAATAGTGACTGATAACCAGGATTGAGCAGTGCAGATGTGGCGATTCAGAGGGTAGGTGACACTAACTTATGAGGTGATGCCATTTCTGTAGGACCACGGGCTCTGACACTTGCCCTGGACCTTTGGCCACCTCCAGCCCCCTCGCACACTGAATCGCCCCTGGCTGCTCCACTCCAGCAGTGCGGACAATTTTGTGTGTGTGTGTGTGGAAAGGGGTAGTCTGGATGGAGGATGAAGGAGAAAAGAGATGAGGAAAGGAGAGAAGGATGATGCCTCATTGCACCCTGCAGCAGTTTGCACAGCAACTTCTAGAACAGGCAGAGAACCTTTCCAAAACAAACCCACCTGTCCTAAAGGCATAATAAGGCCAAGATAAGTGACAGCAGCATAGGCTTTTGAGCCTTTATACAGTGTCTTTAAAATATTTTTTTATCCCTGGTTTGGAAGAGGAGTGTGTTTGCTTTACTTGCCTTACTATATTTACTTTATTTGCCTTCACTGTCTTAACTGTATTTTCCTGTCACTATCCTTAAATCATTCGCTGAGCATTCTGCCTTTGTAAAGCAAGCCTAGAACTGT
This sequence comes from Dromococcyx pavoninus, assembly GCA_033558185.1. Classification (NCBI taxonomy): domain Eukaryota; kingdom Metazoa; phylum Chordata; class Aves; order Cuculiformes; family Neomorphidae; genus Dromococcyx; species Dromococcyx pavoninus. The sequence goes on from JAUMJL010000098.1 coordinate 2,254,115, forward strand.
CTTTACTGAAGACCTACTACTATTTCTAATCGTGATGGAGAAGGTAATAATCACTACAGCATATAAAGTGCTTTAGTTTCCAGGGATAATATCAGCCTGAATGATTATATTTTTTAATCTCCTTTTTTGAGTTGTGCTTCTTCCACTATTATGTAAGCATTTCCAGTTTCATTGCAGGGATAGGTATAGCTGGAGAGAATGTTTCTTAGAGATCAATAATTATATTTTGCCTGCTTGTGTAAACATTAAAATAATTTCCCTTTTAAAGTAAAAGTGAACCAAACTACCTTGGTGGCTTTTATAAAGCACTTAATTTCTTGACAAAAGTTTAATTTATGAAAATGACATCACTTCAAGTGCTATGGGTCTCAAGTGCACGTGGTAATAAAAACTTTATCACTTTATTCATATTTGTCTTCATTTTAGGCACAAGCTTATTTAACTGCTTTGTGAAAAGTGGGAGGATTGTTACTATTATTTCATTTGTAATATTATTTCATTATTTCATCAAGCAAAAAACTATTTACAGAAGACACAAATCCTGATTACAGGTGCTGCTGACTATCAAGTTGTTGTATTAGAATATGATCTCTTTTTGATGCTAAAATATTGGTGCTTTGAAGAAAGCAAGATTTAGCATATATTGTCAGATATTTTGCAAATAAAGAAGCCATTAATTTCTTTGATGGCTTATACACACAAAACTGATCAGAATCTGGCTTTTTATTTCTAGGAAGAACCACATAAGCCAGTGTGATGATGTTGCTGAAGAATGTTTCTAGGTACATCCGTTGTCAGTAGGAGTCCGCGAGCACACACAAGTGTGTGTTTGTACATCATGCATGTGTATATAAACGCTAGCGGAAAACACTTTACCTACATTCAGTGGATTTTTCCTCAAAAGTATTTGTGCACTAAGCAGTTTTGTGTAACAGCTACTAGAAAGGAAAAGTGGCTCTTAAGATGAGGTAATATTCTCAACCATTAGTGATAATTCAGAACTTACCTCAAAACCAATACAAGGAAATGTATTTTCATTAGGCAGAATATTTCATAGAATTCTCTGGTGACACTATACAGAGAACATTTCTGAGAGAAACATCACTTGAAAAGTGTTTTATCTTTGTACAAAAAGAAAGAAGCAAAAATAATATCAGAAATACTGCTGTACATGATCCAGAGACTGTGACATTCAAAGAGAGACTTGCCAGGGCTTGTTGTATATTAAAATTAAAGCCACAATGCCCTAATTTCTGAACTGCAGAGCAGCATTCTGTGGAATATGGGACCGCTCAGTACTTTATAGAAGTGGTCAGCCTTGCATGCAATGAGGCTTGTGCTAATACTGCATTGTATTTACAGATAGAGATACCTGTCAACACTGAAAGTGGCAGGCTTCAAAAAAAAGTAGTTATTCTTCAGTCATGCTTCAAGATTGAATACTCAAAAAATGTGCAGAATGAAAAAGGTAATTCTTATAATCTCTCTCACAGCTGAAAAAACCCCATAAATGCAGAAACAAATAAACACCATTGGCTTCTTATGCTCATCAAGTTAAACATCTGCCACAAGAAAGAAGAGATTTCTTTTCACAATACCAAAACTAAAAAAGCATTAAAAAGTTGGCAGTCTGCAACTGTGCCTTAGAATACAGGTCTTGCGCTGGGCCTGGCTGAAGCACTTTGGCATGTTTCTGCTCTCTCATAGGCATTAGCTAACTAAGGGAACAAACATAATTTCTAGTACCACATCTTGGGCCTTGTTCTAATTGCTTTGCTTTACTTAACATCTTTATGTAGCTAACAAACCAACCCATCTAGCATCCTACATATTCCCATGGAGTGCCATCTAGCTCTTCTACAGTGTGTCATGTCACTTATGCTCAGTCCCTGGGAGAAGAAGTACACGTAGTTCTAATTTTCGCCATGGTCAGCTCCACCCTCAAATCGCCAGAAGCTCCCCTTGTGACTGCCTGGTCTCTTCCCGAGTTCATCAGACTACAGAATCTGACCCTGACCACCTACAGTTGCACTTTATAATAAAGATCAGCTTTCCATTACTACTAGAAACCCACAGACTGCTTAATTGAAAAGTACTCCCGCTTCCTGGGGTGCTGTATTAGATTTTGGTTCTAGAAAAAAAATAAATAAAGCAAAACCATGAAAGACACTGCAGATCTCTCTTCCATGGAACTTGGGCCCACTTCTGTTTCAAACCATCTTTAAAAAAAGCAGACTGCATAAAGAAAATACTCTAGGTGAGAGGCTTTACTGTGAACTCTACAACTGTTTCTAGATGAGAAAGAAGGTGGAATTAAAAAGTTTTTAATGAAACACAAACATCAAAATTGACCTGAACAGATAAGTGACTCTCAAAAAGAAATACTCTGTACCATTTTGAGGCAAATATAACCACTGAGTCAGAGTTTAACACAGAATTCTATAAGATCCTCAATTGTTACAGATTACTGTGAAGAAAATTAAGTTTTCCATCCTGGGACTCTAAAATGGGGGAACCTTGGTGCAAACAGCTTCGATACTATTTTCGTTCAGTTGAGAATGAAACTTAAGAACTAATGCTGTGCTTTGAGTTAATGAAGAGCTGAACAGGAAAGTAAGGACTCAAATAGCAATCAGGGCATATAGGTAAGAGAGTTGTACCTTTTTTTGCATATGGCAGGGTGAGCAGGGGACATGGGTGCAAGAGCGGATTAGCTGCTGAGTACAAGCTTACCTGACCTTTACCCAGAATGCATAATGAAAGTAAAACAAACTCATTCCCTATTAATCTGAGAATTTTTCTACAAATGTCTTTTGTAGTGAAAGTCTGATTTGGACAAGAGTAGTTTCTGGCACATGGAAAATTAAGATATTTGTCCAGATAATTTATGAAGCTGATATATATGAGAAATTTCATATCCCTACTACATATTAGCTACAGTTGTCAAAAGTTTGTGTTGTAACTTTAGTCTTCCTTCAATTTTATGTCTCATCAACGCCTAGGAGAAGCATTCATCTACCAGAGGCACTGAGAGCTATAATTTCTCCCCAGTAGCATGGCAAGGTATGGTGAGAGATCCCACAGCACCCGATATACTGTTACGCAGTCACACAGCAAGCCTTCCCCAAAGTAGGCTGGGGCTGTGATGCCTGTCAGACATGGAAACCCGTGCTAATAGTGATGCAGACTCTACCAAGGCCTGTGTTAGGCCCCTGGAGGCAAAATAGCAATTTCATTGATAGCCTGGTATGACATACATAATAAAAGGGCTGGTGGAGCAACATTTGTCAGTGATGCTCATGTGAAGCAACAGCTTTCAGTTGAACCTCCTGTATTACAGCAAAACCCAAAGGGAACCCAAGGCTGCAAATAAAGAAGCTTTTTTGCAGTAGGAGCTCCTCTTGGGATGTACCTGCCCTCACCACTTCACAAGGTGCAAACTTCAATCCTATTATCACCATGGTGGCTGACATGAAACTGGACCTTCCTATACCTATGGCATAAAGAATTTGGGCAACTCCAAACACTGGAAATCTGTTCTACATTTGAAACTGAATCTAGTAGATTCTAGTACAGCTTTAAATTGAAGCAAAAATGTAAAAGAGACCATAGAGATGAAACTCCTATGAAATGCCTTTCTAGGGCTCCTTGAAACTAAATTTGGGAAACACCTTTATTTCTAAAAGCAAATGAGAAAAGAGGTTTGGAAATATATAGGTTTCTAGAAAAAAAAAAGACAAAATATGAACAACATACCACAGATCATTAGAAATGAGTTGAATTTTGAAGCAAATATTAGCAGGATAAGGACCTACTGTAGATATGTAATTTCATAGCAAAACCAAGGACTGGACAGACAGGACAAAAAGACTAAGGGGAATCTTCAGACTGTTTGAATACCCCATTTAAGTAGCTTTCCAAACTTAAGACTAATAAAATGTGATGCATAATCCACTGACTTTCCAAGGCTATGAACTTCGTAGATAACTTTACTCATCAAATTCCTCTTAGTCTGAAAGTATCTGTGGATCTTTAAGTGCAGATGGTCACACACATAAGAAAGGCCTGTGCTGGAGAAACAAGCACCTGGGTTTCAGCTGAAGCTCTACTGCAGGTGATGCCCGTTTAGGCAGACAGACACCTGGGTGTTCTCAACAGGAGACCATATGGAGCCCTAGCTGGTGAAGATTGTAGCTAAGAGTGGTGGTGGAAGCCATATGCATTTACATCCACATTAACATCTTGTACCAACGTTACTATGTTAATTTCAAAGTGGAAACTCAGCCTGAAGGGGACTTAACTGGCACCGCCTACATCCAAGCAAATACTTTGACCACTAGGCTAGGGTTTTTTTGGGAGACAGCTCTTTCCTTGCCTTTGAGGAAGCCAAGTCACTCTTCTGCCAGGAGTATATGAGTCATGGGGCAAGACTGTGTCTGAAAGTAGCTGAGTGCTTAAGAACAATCAGCTGGAAGGGGCGAGGAGCAGTGTTTCTGGATACTGCTCTCTGGAATGTGTATGCATTTTACATTAGACCATCACGGGATAAAAATAAAAGCAGGCATTAATTACATTAACCAGGCTGGATTCTACTTTGGATCTAGGCAGATGCTATTCCATCTCTCTGACTCTAACGGATGGGGCTCATAAAAACTCTAGAAGATGGCACTCTGTTTCATTCTGTGGAGAAAGATGCAAGATCTCCCTTGCTATTTGATATGCTACTTACTAGCCAAAACTTACGATTCACAAAGTGAAGGCCAAGATTTTTAAGGAACCCAAAAGAAAATTTCCTCCACCTATAAACACTACTTTTCCAAACAGATACTAGGTATCTGAAGATTAAGCAGAAAATCAGAATGCTACAGTTGGTCCAATAGTAGACCTTGCCAGACTTTATTTGTCGTTTTTAAGTTTCAAGCTTGTATGATTAATTTAGGTTATTTTCAAGAAACCAGATTCCAAGGGATATTAATAACAGATAACAATTGTATTAGTTGGATGAAAAAGATCTAAATTAGTCTAGATCACTGAAGACTCTACTCCAGAGAGGCTATAGACTTATAAAAATATAAAATATTCGATTTGTGAAAATGATGTTGTAGAACGGACTTCTACAAGTATATCATCTCTCTCAAAATTGATACAAAGCATCTTTTCTAAACTAAAAAGGAAATAGCTTAAGACAATACAACCAGGAATGTTCAAGGTAGAGTGCTTTCATGATACAAGTTCTCATGTCTAAGGGCACTGCATTGGGCTAAAGGACAAAGCGATAAGAACAATATTGCTAGTTACTAACAAACGACAGATAACAGAGCTCTTCTGGACTCTGATTCAGTGACAGCATTCTACACATTCCTGTGAGTTGAGAAAGTTTGCCTGAGAACAGCAGCTATGTTACATGTGAAGTACCACTAAACAAGCATATCTCTATGTTTTCAAATTCCAGTGTGAGTAATGGCTCTTTTCCTCATCACTACAACTTGAACAGAAGCTCCCTCTCTCCTTCTGGACATGCAGGAATAACTTGCCGTGCTTCAGTTTCCATTAAGATATATAAATGTATGCGCTGAAAGTAAAGAGAAGTTCTGTAGGACTCCATGGCTTCGAGCCAATGTTTACAATTCCCTGGGTGGGAAATACCGGGTGAAAGGCTCTCCATGGCAGGCTGTAGGAGCCTTTGCTGTTGCCGCCAATGACCTTCTGCCTCTGTTTTCAAAGTAGCTCCCTTGTTAACCCCTTGCACACTGTGTGCATAGAGGCCTCAGAGAGGAAACACTTTCTCTGAGAGACCAAATTCACTTCCAGGCATCTGTTTGACAGATTCTGATTTCAGCAGTGGTTGAGCGTGAACTAACATACATACTCCCCATCTGCTGTTGGAGCTGTTGGCATCTAGATGCATTTTTATTAGTCCAGAACTGGGTTTAGCTGTTCTGCATGTTACAAAGTAAATGTTCTCAGCATCAGGCAATGGACATCAGCTTACAAGCACAGGGGTTGTGATACAGGAGCATACCCAGTCTCCAGAAGAGAAGGAAATATTGTATTTACTGAGGTATATTTTAGATTTCTCTGACCAATCATTAGCAGTCTTGTTTGCTGGTAGTCCCAATACCTCCTCCTGGGATCTCCCTGAGAGGGGAATGATACTTAAAATTGAAGACAGGCCGAAATGCTGTTGGTGCAATGGAGATCACAAGGGGATCACCACAAGGGAGCATGTAGTGTGTAATGGAGATCCGCTGCTTTAAAGGGTTTTGTCCTTCTCCTGCCGGAGAATAAAAAAAATCAAATATTCAGGTCTCTTTCTGTGTCACATTTCATTTGCTGCTCCGTTACTCACTCCTGGCTCCTAACCGTTCAGGAAAAATCCTTATAAAATGATAAAAATGGACATACAAAAAAGGCCTTCTAACACGTTTATTGCAATATGTAATCCATCCTTGAAAAGGGAGAATAAATCAAATGGGAACTAATATTCAAGAACTAGTGTAAATGTTCTAATGGTCACAGAGAGAGAGACAAGAGCTCTTATAATATCAACCTTATCTGACCTTGAAATTATCAGTTTCATAGTCTGTATTCTTCCTCCTCCTCCTCCTGATTAGACAAAAATCTGTTCTCACAAGCAATCATTCCATGCAAAAAATCTCCCTACATATTCCCTGCAAAGGAATAAGAGTGTCTGTCACCTCCAGAAAACTTTCACAGCATTAACAGTCACATAGGGACAGCAACATCCTATCCTCCTCCTTGAAATTTCAGAGGAAGTGCTGTAAATAACAGCCTCAGGCAGACAGGAAATCCTTCAAAGCATCGCTCCATGGATCCTGAGGAGGAGAGAGAGAGAACCAGTGCTAGAAACTAGAGTTTCTACGGAGAAAACAAGTCCAAGTGCCAGCAGCTCCGGAACTGACACAGATCAACTGTCTCTAACCTGCTGCATGGTCTAAAGGTCTAAACATAAAGGTAGAGAAGGTACAGAACAAGCTGATAAGATTTCATCTATTCTTCTGATGCAAAAAATGTCTTGCATGAAAAAGCTAATGTTATGAGGCTGTGTTAAAAAAGTGTCATAAAAAGCTCCAACCTAACTCCAAATACGAAATTCCTACCAATTTCAGTGAAAGCTCTGGGTGGGTAGAGGAAGACATCTTCAGACAGTGGAATCATTTATATTTAGGCCTAGCCTTGGTTTTAACTGTTAGTATTTTAAAGACTAGTTTCAGAACAAGAAATTAGAAATAACCTGTGTTTTCTAGACTGTATACAATTCCATCCAATAAATGCTACCTATATTTTCTAGGACAATGGCAGTCTGCGAAGAAAAGGAATTTTTTATGATAGCCATCAAAGAACATATTTATTTTAGAATATTTTTCTTTTTTGTTAATATCATGAGATTATGTTACTGCTGTTTAAATTCATTAATGATTCTGGGATCAGAAATTAAGTCTTTTCAAGACCTAATGATATGGTTGTTTTTACAAGGATACTCTCAGGCTGAATTTAGACCATGTTAGTTTTTGTAATATGAAGCTTTTGCAAAATGTGGGTCTAAATGACCCCTTCTTAAGCTTTTTTATTATTTACAAAGCGTTTTTAAACACCAGATAAACTTGTTTTAGGCTACTGCAAGAAAATCTGAAAATAAAACTTGTTTGAAACAAGACTAAAATAACGTATTAGCATAATCCAGCAGAAGGAAAACAGAAACGAAGTGCACAATGAAAAAAACAATGGATTTTAAATTTTTTCAGTTACAGTAAAAGTGTTATCTGCAACAACAAAAGATGCCGCTAGTGCTTCTTTTGAATAATTGGAAGTGTTAGTCTTACAAAATGCCTTGAAATCAATTATGTGGAGACCCACCCACAGTATTTCTTAAAACAATTCTAGGGTGCAATCTTCAGGTTGAAAAATAATGTAGAGCACTGCTGATCACCTCTCTTAGCCATCCTGCCATTCCTGTCTCTAGGACCTAGGATGAATGACAGTTGACTGGGAAATTCTGTATGCAGGAATGCCATTTATTGTCGCTCACACGAGGCACAAACATAATTTTAATCAATTACATCTCAAGCAAATACAAAGTAGAATACTTAAAACTCGCATGATAAATGATCTATAAATCAGCTTACTTTTCAAAGTTTATAAGACGCCTTCTCCTTGACTGGGGAAGTAACCAGTGTACTTACATAAATGAAGGCTGTTCTAATTAATATGTCTTCCAGTAGTTTTACATATTTTATGATGAATATTACCTCATTAGGTTGCCAATATAGTATTTTTTATTTTCATGACAGAAAAAGACAAATCTGTAATCACAGAATCACAGAATTATCCGGGTTGGAAGAGACCTCCAAGATCATCAAGTCCAACCCTTAATCCAACAACCCAACACTATCATGATTACTAGATCATGGCACTAAGTGCCACATCCAGTCTTATTTTAAAAACCTCCAGGGATGGTGAATCCACCACCTCTCTGGGCAGGCCATTCCAATGCCTGATTACTCGTTCTGTGAAGAACTTTTTTCTGATAACCAGCTTAAAACTTCCCTGGTAGAGTCTAAGCTCGTGCCCTCTTGTTCTGTTGCTGGATGCCTGGGAGAAGAGCCTGACCCCCACCTATCTACAACCTCCTTTCAGATAGTTGTAGAGAGCGATGAGGTCACCCCTGAGCCTCCTCTTCTTCAGGTTAAACAACCCCAGCTCCCTCAGCCTCTCTTCATAGGACTTGTGCTCAAGTCCCTTCACCAGTTTTGTTGTTCTTCTCTGGTCCCTCTCCAGCACCTCAATATCTTTCTTGAACTGAGGGGCCCAGAACTGAACACAATACTCAAGGTGTGGCCTCACCGATGCCGAGTACAGGGGAAGGATCGCTTCCCTCGTCCTGCTGGCCACACTATTCCTGATACAGGCCAGGATGCTGTTGGCCTTCTTGGCCACCTGGGCACACCGCTGGCTCATGTTTAGCCTCCTGTCAATCAGTACCCCCAGGTCCCTTTCCACCTGACTGCTCTCCAGCCACTCTGTCCCCAGCCTGTAGCGCTGCATGGGGTTGTTGTGGCCAAAGTGCAGGACCAGGTACTTGGCCTTGTTGAACTTCATCCTGTTGGACTCAGCCCATCTCTCCAGCCTATCAAGGTCCCTCTGCAGAGCCCTCCTGCCCTCCGGCAAGTAGACACTCCCTCCCAACTTGGTGTCATCCACAAATTTACTTATGATGGATTCAATCCCCTGATCTAAATCATCGATGAAGATGTTAAACAGAACCGGACCCAACACTGATCCCTGAGGGACACCACTGGTGACCAGCTGACGGCTGGACGCAGCCCCATTCACCAGCACTCTCTGGGCCCGGACATCCAGCCAGTTCTTAACCCAGCTGAGAGTGCACCTGTCCAAACCATGGGATACCAGTTTATCCGGGAGTATGCCGTGGGAGACAGTGTCAAAGGCTTTGCTCAAGTCCAGATAGACTACATCCACAGGCTTCCCTTCATCCACCAAGTGGCTTGCCTGATCATAAAAGGAAATCAGGTTGGTCAGACAGGGCCTGCCCCTCATAAAGCTGGCTGGGTCGGATCCCATGTCCATCCTGAAGGTGCTGTGTGATTGCACTCAGGATGATCTATTCCATAACCTTGCCAGGCACTGAGATCAGGCTGACAGGCCTATAGTTGCCCGGGTCCTCCTTGCAGCTCTTTTTGTGGATTGGCGTGACAATTGCCAACTTCCAATCATCTGGAACCTCCCCAGAGAGCCAGCACTGTTGGTAGATGATGGAGAGTGGCTCGGCAAGCTCTTCTGCCAACTCCCTCATCACCCTAGGATGGAATCCATCAGGTCTCATAGATTTGTGTGGATCCAAGTGGCTCAGTAATTCATAGACTGTTTCCTCCTGGAACACAGGGGAGCCATTTGGTTTCCTATCTCTATCTGTGAGCACAGGAGGCCAGCTATCCTGAGGGGCACCTCTCCTACTGGTGAGGACTGAAGCAAAGTAGGTGTTGAGTACCTCAGTCTTCTCCTCATCCCTGGTAACTACGTTTCCCCCCAGGTCCAACAAAGAATGGAGGTTTTCCTTGCCCCTCCTTTTGTTATTAATGTATTTATAGAAGCGCTTTTTGTTATCCTTAACAGAAGTAGCCAAATTAATTTCAAATTGCGCTTTTGTTTCTCTGATTTTCCTTCTGCATGTTCTAACTATAGTCCTATACTCTTCCTGAGTAGTCAGCCCTGCCTTCCACAGTCGGTAGGCTCTTTTTTTATCTCTGATTTCCTTCAGTATCTCCCTATTCAACCAAAGTGTTCATCTTCCCCGCTGGCTTGCCTTTTGGCTAATTGGTATAGCCTGTTCCTGTGCACTCAAGACTTTTTCCTTGAAGCACATCCATCCCTCTTGTACGCCCCTGTTTTTGAGGAGTGTGTCCCAGGGTGTGCTCTGGACCAGTCTTCTGAACAGGTCAAAATCTGCCCTCTGGAAGTCCAGCATAGAGGTTTGATTGGTGGTCCTAATGTGGAAAGGAATTTTGGTATCAGTATGTTTATATTGGTAAGTGTAGACCTGCTCTTGAACTTCACTTACTTCAATGGGACTTAAGGAGTCCCATCCCTATCAGTCATCAGTACTGAGCCATACTCATCTCTACCATAAATCTGACCCCTTTCTTCATCTACTGTTTTTACACCACTTTGATTCCTTGTTCCCAAATGATGTCCCTAACTGTGAATAAATTACATTTATAGATGCCATTACAGACTGGAAGTATGTAGAGGGTCTTTAAATGGAATAAGAATTGGTTTCCACATGTGGTAGGATACACAGCGGTTGGTTATAAGGGTATGAACAAGGGATCCATGCATGGGAAACAGGACATATGTTAGTAAAACTGAGTGATTTTGCATGTTGGCTTTTACTGAGGGAAACAGAGAGTCCTTCTCTCAAAACTCTGCACATCCCTTCTGGTAGAAGTCAAGCAACAGAAGAAGCATGTATATAATAACTTCAAGCTTGCAGCATGGCCTGTTACTGAAGTTATCTGCATAACACCCTGTTTTCAGCAGTTTTTAACGATCAAAGTTTCACTGATTACAATAACATTTTCCATGCTGGATCTCTCTGGAATATACTCAATTTTATTGGAATATTTCGGTTGAAGCCAGTCAGGGGTTTCCGTGAGTGAGGTTAGGAAAAAATACACGGTTTGCCCATGTTAAATTCTGGTGACCTTCTTTTTGAGAAGCTCTGATGCCCTCGTGTTTTAGAACAAGGGCTATGGAACACGGCCTCTATGTCAAGGAGGTGCCTCTAACCGTCCTTGTAAAACTTGGCTCCAAATTTGGCCATGTAATAAATCTGAAAAACAGCACGTGTTCAGTAAGAATTTATATTACTGTATAATTGTTGCACTTTTGGAAGGTTTTGTTTTCAATAAGCACACTTCAGACCAGTTCCAGGGGGCTCAGCAGTACATCATGGCATCTCAAGCTTTTGACTGAGTGCAGAAAGCCTGTCACTCTATAAATGGTCTATCCTGTGTTCAAAATAGAACCTATCAATCCGACTCATCTACAGAGATGAAAATAGCTGGTCGCATTTGGGGAAGACATCCCCTTGTTGGGCTGAAGAACAATGGGGAGCAGGAGCATCTGTGGAGAGTTGGGGTGACTGACACTGCCTTAGAAAGAAGACTATGAGTTATGGAAGAAAGAAGCAGGAAAAAATGACTAGCAAATTTGGGATAGGAGAGAGAGAAGACTGTGCTGGAGGACAGGTAGGAATATGGTTTGAGAGGGAGAAATAGCAGTAGTTATGCGTTGCAAGATGAATGGCAATCTGGGAAATCCAATGGCAACTCATTCTGCCTTTTTCTGTTTTAATCAGCAACTTAAAACAGCCGTCCACCACAGTCAGATATTCTACTAGCTTAAGTTCAAGAAAACTATGATGTGACTGACACATAGGTTCAGCCCTGCTGATAAACAGTGTGCATATGAATATAATACCAAGTGAAGAAATTCAGCTCTTTTGATATACTTTTCTTTCCTTACAGAAGAAAACTGCACATGTACAAAGAAATAATGGAACAGATGACTTCCATATTTTGCAGCTAAAACCAATCACAAAAAAATCTGCCCTAAAACCAAAATAAAAAACAAAAACCCCAAATTACTTAACGCCAGAAAGAGCATATAAGTTTGGAAGTGAAAACAAGCCTTTGGCAAAAAGGGCCACTGGTCACTGGAAGATAGTCCAAGTACATCCAAAAATGCCATAGAAATATATGTCAATTTAAGCTCATTAACAATAATTTCTTCCTCATAACTTGAACAACAGACCTGCTGTAACTGCAAACCTTGTCACTGCCTACTGCAGTTGATTCTCTCCTCTATGCATATTGACAGTCTTCACGCCAACTTTCACCTTCTTTGGAGAGGCTGCCTATTATCTGCAAGTTTTACAGTTTTTACCTGTAGAAGAAAATAGCAGTAACCTGTTCATGTCTCTTCTCTTCTTTGCTGTCTACTAGTAGTAGCAAAATCACTTACTACACTGTGTATAGTAAACCAGTATAAAACTTCCTTAAAAAGTTGCCAATACCTTAACTGTTCATAAAAACAAAGAAGAGAAAAATAGTAGCAAACTAGCATGTTTATGAAGCCTCCTGCTTTTATCCAAGCATTAATGCTATATTGTGGGCTTTTCCCTAAAGCAGATAACTGATTTAATTGATGAGTTTAAAAAGGCAGCATTCACTGTTACCAAGGGTCTCCTCCTTGCAGCTGTTGCTGTGATGGGTTGTACTTAATGAAAGTTTCTCTTTCTTCCCTCTGAAAACTTAACACCTATAATTTAACATTTGAAACACAACCTCTGTTTAAACATCTTATAACAACAAAAATGCATAGATATTGAAATAATTTTATTTCTTGTAACAAAATCATTAGATTCATGCAGTAACAACTGAACTGCTCCATACACAGTATATAGTTAAAACTGCACAACTGAAGCCAAAATATGCACAGCTAAAAGGAATGTTACAGGGGGGCCTCTCTTAGTGAACAAAGCAGGCTCAGTTTGGCTCTTTTTCCCTAGCGCTACCACATCCGCACATCGTTAGTTGGAAAATTCCAGATATATGCTGTAATTTTTTGTGCTTTTTTTTCCCAGTACACTTGAGGCTTTAGTGTCCAGATGCCATTTTCCCCCCCTTATCTGTCCCTGCTAGTTTGGGTCTTTGCCAGTTGTGGTCAACAATTAATACAGCAAAAGAAAAATACAGTACACTCCCTGGCAACTGGCAGAGGCTCACAGGAAATACCAAATAAAAACTTTATTATGTATTGTTTAACTATTTTGTTTGCCTGTGGGCCACCCTGTTGTTGGTGTAATTTAGAAAAGCATGCTCCATCTGGATGATCTGTGCGCAGGCTCATTGTTCCCAGAATCTGTCACGCACAATCACTGCTTCAGCCTGTGGCCCTCTGCAGAGAGAAGCAAAGGCATGGCAGCCCTCCAGCCTGCATTCCTTTTCATTAGACAACTTGTGACCAAATGTTAGAATAGAAGAGTAACCTTTTAATATTCATGTAATTAATTTACTTTCCCCTTTAATTATAAACCTTCACGTGAAAAGGAGAAAATAAAAAGACTTCCCTTCATGAATCTCCTCCTTCCCTCATCCTTTCTATTTGCTTTTAGGAACACGGAAGGTGCTGGGAGTTTCATTGTATATAGGTACCAGTACCTCGCGTTATAGGGAACTTCTCATGGTCCTAATATGTTAGTGGGCTTTTATTATATGTATTAATTGCTCTGTTACATGGAATAGATTCTGAATTATAATAGAATGGGAGAAATTAAATTATTTCCTTCTATATCTCTTGCAGCATCTGCTTCCTTGTCTTAATCAGGGGGGTAATCCATGAAACACAAAACCATTCTTCTATATTTGAAAACACAATAGACATCTAATTGAAGTTCCCTTTCATACCAAGGTCAGCATATGACTCAAAATACTGTGTCAGCTGGGACCGTGGCTGTGCAGGCTTAGGTGTACAGGCAGCGCTTTGTCAGTTCTGCTTTTCTGGAAAACGGTGCCATTTTTTTCAGCTGAGGTTAGACCAATGCTGAACTGGCTAACATGATGCAAAAGTTTGCTCCCCACAACTCAAAAATGTGTATTTCATTGCCAGGGAAAGCTTCTGATCCTGTAAGGTCCCATATGAGTCAATTTCAGCACACTGAATCGGGACCCTTATTTCCGTGTGCGTAGTTTATCTCTCCATGGTTGCAGCCCATTCAAAGGAATCCAATGGTAGTAGGTTGTAACTCAAGTAGATGAAACTAAGATAGAAACTGCCTGTCTTCAAGTCACATTGCCTGTCTTCAAGTCACAGCATTTAAGTTCTTGTTGCCTGATTTTGATTGCAGTTTCAATAGGCAATGAGGACATTAAGGACTCACAGAAAGCCACTTAACATTTCAAAGAATGGGGGCCCAAAAGCAGTCAAGTATTCTATATAAAATGCAATGGTTTCTATGACAACTGAGGAGATGATACTAAACTTCACACATTTCTCTTTTATTAAATAGGTATGATGTCATGTTGAGTCTGCAAGCGATCAACATACATGTTAATGGTTTTGGTTAGTTCATGCAGCAATGTAACATAGGAATGGAAATCAGCATAAGAGATTGTTGTGGCCAGGTGAGCATAAAGATAATATAAGAAGTCAGGATATCTTACATGAGGGCAAGACTTAAAGTTTCTGTAATATCTTTTACTTAGTTTCAAAACAGCACTTAATTGAATTGGAATGATTCTGTATCTGAAGCACCTTTAGCAGAGAATAGAACAAAACCAATGTAATTTGTAATACTAATTGCAAATTCAGAGTATAATACTTCACATATTGTCTAGGAAAGAATTTCAGCTATGTGGCAAATTAAACTGCTTGCTGATAAAAAAGTAGCATCTTCTGTCCAGAAGGCAAAGCAGCAACTGGAAATAAAAGTGAATGCAAACACTACTTGGCCTAAAGCAACAAGAAGTAAAAAAAAAACAACAACCAAACAAAAAAACACAACAAAAAAAATTCTTGTCATTATATTTAGTATGGTCTCATTTTCCCTGTCAATGCAATGAGTGTTCTGGTCTTTTTATGCCTTTTCACTTTCTTTTTGCTCTCTTTTCTCCTAGCTCCTTCTATTTACTCTACACAGAATGCCATGATGTGCCGTTAAATATGCAATATTTGAGGGAAACAAAGATGTTACGAACTGTGCTAAGCAGAATTCAAAGAAAGAGGAAGGATGAGCTGTGTTCTAGGCAAAACACTACAATTTTAAAAAATATTACAGGATACTTATGACAAGTCATTAAGTATGTAACAGAGGTCAAGCTCCTCCTACAATTCCAAACTTCTTCCCCCTTTTCAGTTCCTGACCAAATAAGCTTGAATACTAATGTAAAAACTCAGTAATTTAATTTATGTCAATTTAAATTTCATTTTTGAGAGGATAAAACCCAGAGAATGAGGAGCAATATGTATAACTACACCTGGATGCTTAGAAACATAAAAGAAGAGTAATACACTCACATAAAGAAATCTACTCTGAAGACTAGGAGATATTGTTAAAATCCTTCGTTAAAATAATTATGTTGACTAATATGAATAATTAATATATTAACTAGGAATTTATCATAGTGGGATAATTTAATGCAAGGCCATAAATATACACTATGATAAAATGTCTTCAAAACGGCTATGAAAGAAGATTCAAATGTACGTTGATGCAAATTTCTACAGCTCTTTACACAATAATGTGCTGTTCCAGGACAAGGGAGTCTCAAAATGAATGGTTTCTGCTGAGAGAATTACCACAGCAAAGGCTTAACTGTAGACAAGTTCTTTCCTGATGTCAGAACATAAATCCATAGTTTCTCTGAAAGAGCTTAGCCTAACAGAATGTTTGTATAACTTCCCTCATTTTACAGCCAATCATCCTCAGCTTGACTGACCAAATCCGTGACCCTTTACAGCGGAAATACTGTCCCAATGCCATACGTATACTTATACATGGTGTACAGTGGGAGATTTCCTGAAGATTGTGATGGAAACATGCAGGACGGGTTCTGTTGAGCTCCTTACTTGGACAAGATGCTTACTTATACATACTAATTCTTGGGAACAACTAAAGCAATATTCAGAGCAGAACATTTCAGTCCTGAAATGAATGTTCATTCAAGATTAAAGGGCATCTCTTCTCCATTTTAGCATGTGTTTCACACCTCTGAATGGGTTCCAGAGCCCAAAGGACAGGCAGGGAATCCTCAGAAGAAAATGTTAGATACAACAGATATGTTTGTCTGTTAATACTCATGCTGTCTTTTCAGACGTCTAGGGTTAATTCCAGCTACTATCTTTTGACTTATTCATGTTATTGATCTAATGTAAATCTAATGCAAACATCCTCTCAAGGTCCCAGGTGAAAGCTTCTCTGCCATGATGATCTTAATAGCTACACTGAAAAATAAAGACTAGGATATCAACTGTATTGAAATCCGAAC
This sequence comes from Dromococcyx pavoninus, assembly GCA_033558185.1. NCBI lineage: Eukaryota > Metazoa > Chordata > Aves > Cuculiformes > Neomorphidae > Dromococcyx > Dromococcyx pavoninus. Next base: position 2,270,704 of record JAUMJL010000098.1, read on the forward strand.
TCACTTCAATTTCATAAGAAGCAGCAAGAAAACCAAGAGCCTATTTCAATGCATATTAAATAAAAAATACATGGTTTCCTTCACCTTCAGCTGTTCTTCAGGATAAAGTATAAAACACCTTCAAATTTTCCACATTAGTTATCTGTGTACTGTAGTCTACTACCACTGCTTGTGATGTTACTGAAGGTAAAGAGGAAAAAAATCTCTTCGATTTTCAATATGTCTTAAAAAATTTCAGGTATTTTGCATATTTTTTGATTGTACATGCCTATGATGTGGGATGATGTTCACAGTTCTCTTATTTCAAAAAATCTTTTTTTTACTTGGCAATGTTAAGTTTACAGTTGGACTTGATGATCTTAAAGGTCTTATCCAACCTAAACAATTCTGTTATTGTGTGTGAAAAATAAATGAGAAACTTACTATTGGAGTACCAAGGAGGAAGAGTAACACAATAGACTCAGTGATATCGAATACCCAATATAAATAGGAATTAGCACCCATTTATCGTGAACATTTTTATTTCTAGTCAGTCTAATAGCTTCCTCACTTTGGCATGAATCTAAGAATTTTTGAAGATTTTTGTGTTTTACTTGCTAATAGTGTGAGGGTCAGATTTCATTTGCTGTGTATCAACTGCAGGAAAAGTAAGTTCTGCATGAGCATAGCATTTCCCCTCTCAGACAATCTGGTGTTTGCACACTATCCTGTACAAAAATGATGTATAGAAGGATAATAGCTCCTTAACGTCTTCCTGGTAAATACATTCATGATAATAAAATTCCTTTAAAAAGGGGAGGACTAGAGATATGAGGCAGATCTGGACAGCAAACATCACTCAGAATAGAAGGGAAGTGAGAATAAGTACACATTAAGTGAAAAAAAAAGTTTGGGAAAAAAAGCATCATCGCTTGTAAGTTCTAAGATCAGCTGTAGTTTTTGTCCTTGCTTTCTGTGAGTTAGCAGCAATTTCCAAGACTAAAGAACAGGATACATCTGTGCATACGTTCAGAGTTAGCAGCATCCGATTCCCATTTTCAGACCCTGACAGTTCTAGTGGAGCAGTGCAGTAGTCAATTTGTCGAATGTGACTACATAGAATATGCACAGAGCCTCCTCACAGCAGGGTGAGAACTCCACCCCTTTGGGGCCTCAAGAAATCTGTGCAGGGTAAATATATAGCTGATGTTGTAAACACAAAGTAGAGTGAGACAGAATCCAGAAAACTCAGGCTACGATCAGAAGATGTTTACATTGACTACAAAAACCTGAAAACAATGTTTACATTGAGAGAGACATTCTCTTTTTCTGGTATATCCAAACTTGTCGAAACCTAATACTCATGCTTTCTAATTTTTAATCTCGACTTACCTGATGCAAATATGTTTTTACTTTGATTCACTTGGTTTATTCAATGCTGCTTTTTAACCAGTTGCATCTATTACTGCCTACCTCAAATTTAATTTTATAACATGGAAATGTCATTATTTCAGTAGTTTTGCTGATAACTGCAGTGATGGATACATTTTCATTTTTATGCAGAAATGCTTGTTACATTAGTAGATGTCAACTGACTACTGTAGTTTATAGATGAAGTACTCCAAGTATCATTCAACACTTCCTTTCGGTGTTGCTCCATATTCTTGAACCATTCACTCACTCTTGTATTAAAAAATGGATCACCTGCAAGGCTTTGAGAAGTTTAATATGTTATTTTGACACTGTTGTGTTAACACTAGGGAAGAAAAATGAGGCTGTATTCTTGCAAAGGACTTTGGGAATTCTGCGGCCAAAGCCCATGAACTGGATAGGAACTTACATCAATACCATTTCTGAAGGTCATTGCTGTTCCCTGTATACTTCACTCCTTCAAAGCAGCTTGAATGAGTTCAGAGAAAGTGTCTGTATTTTTCAAATAGAATATGAAAACCTGGAATGAGGTCCTGGCCACAATAAAGTTACAGGGATGTTTTCCATTGACTGCACTGAAGCTAGGATTTCATGCCCTGGAGATTCAGTAGCAGTGTGTCAGTCCACTTTCAGCAAAATTTGAAGCTAAAACCAAAATGGACTTATTTTCTTGCTACACATTTTTTCTTCTTTGTTTGTATTGAAAGATCCTTGCTACTCAAGTTACTTTGCCTGGAGATGCCAAGCTTCGTGTTTAAAACTTAATTCACGCCATAAATTCAGTTCTACTACAAACTCATGGTTTTTACATTTTCATATATTGATGGTAATATAAACAGCTTTGATTTCTGTTGAAAATTACTCACCTGTTCCATATATGACTTGAATTGATCTGGCTACAGCGTATGACACCGTCTGCTTTAATGAGCTCTGAAATAATATGCTTAAAGCTCATAGGCAACCTCCCACAAACCAAAGAAGTCCATAGTTGAACAACAGTAGTTTTCACTCTGTTCCAGTTACATAATTTTTATCTCTAGAAATCAAAGCTTTACTTTTTATACATTGATTATTACTTTTTTTCCACAGGCTGGCGAACACTAGTTTTCTGGAACTAGGTTACACACAGACTTTGGTCCATTTAACAAGGTCAGACTGTTTATTCTTCACCAAATTCTTTCCCACTGTAAAAAGGTACTTTTAAATGCCACATTCCAAACCCAGTGCCAGTAAGCCACTGAAGCATATTTTCCCACAAGAACTGATACCGTGCACAGGCCCCCCCTTATTTAATTCTTCTGGTGTTTAAATTAAATAAGATTCAGGATATCTTTAGTGTCACAAATAACTTAAATCTAAAATAGCTTAGTGGCACTAAATCTACACAGTGCCAGCTGTGTCTTTATTAATTTAAATAGTCCCATTCATTTCAAAGCAATAGTGTCTGAGCAGCATCAGACAGCAAAAGAAAACCAAGAAGACAATTAAGTACAAAATTCAATATAAAATAAAAATAAAGCAAATGCAAAATATTCACTGTTGATTTAAAGACAGTTCCTCTTATTCACCTTATAAATTGGCTTTGTTCAAGGAAGCCATGCTGATTTATACCAGCTGAAGTATATGACTATTACAACCTACTGCAATAGCTGTAAGACAATGTAAAGCAGTAAAGCACTTCCAATTTAAAGCTATGTTTCTAAGTTGGCTTTCATTTTACAGAGCCAGAATACACATATGTAAACAAAATTAAGGAAAATACCATTATGTTATGAAGATACATATCTACCTCTGATCCTCTCTGTTTAGATGTTATACTGAGAATGTTCTGAGGTGTATTTTTTCTAAATGTAGCATGGCCCAGATTAAACCAATATACTAAACTGCACACGAAGATTTTCAAATTTTCCAGCAGTCACCTGTATTTTAAGTACAACTTGACTGCTTCTGTCCTTGCAAATGCAGAACATGTAAGAATCACAGGAAAAATGTATATCCAAATGGAACAGAGCTAAAAAGCACCAGCTAAATCTCTTTCTGAGATGTACTCTCATTGAAATTATGGTACCAGTGATTGAAGCACATTCTTTAAGTAATCAATAATACAATTCCAAAGTAGCTAAAACTGTACTGCCTCTAATGAACATAAGAAATTTGTATTTCTTTTGGTGATTATTAGAAGAAATTTACTCAAGTACTCACATTGAAGCTGGTTAAAAACAGAGAAGTCAGGAAAAGTGTGATTTATTATACTTTGATTCAAACAGCAAACCTAAAAAAGTTCCCCCCCAATAAAAAAATATTCAAAGGTGCTCCCATCTGTTTTTTTTTTCTGGAATTTCACAACATTCAACTTGACTCTATGTGCTCTGACATGAAATCTCTGCCATGCTCCTTTCTTGCTCTTGAAGAACTCAGTCATACTGTTCAATGGAAAGAACTTAAAAAAACCCAGAAACAACCAGGGTTCCATAAATGGTCTTAACATTTTGTGAAAAACTACTTGTTTTCCATACTTTGTAGTGCATCTTGTAAAAGAAGAAGTTTATGGCAGAGCAAACTAAATAGCCAGTTTGCCTGTTCCATGGAACCAGTCAGTAGAAGTGGTGCTAGTACAAACTTGTACCTAGTTTGCATCTATCTCAATGTTATTGATATTACAAGTGGATTAAAAGATACTGCTTAGTTATTCTCTGAGAACTATTGCCGTAAGAGGTATGTGACATTTATACTACTCTAGAAAGCCTCAAGTGATGTACAGTGGAAAGAGACAACTCTCCGTGGCCAACTCTCCATGGCAGACAACTCTCCCCAAGACAACTCTATATGGTCATACTCTCTGCAAGGGCTACAGTTATGGTTATGGTTGGAGGGTCCCCACATACAGTTGTGCCAGCGGGAGAGTTGGCTGTGGAGACTTGCCCTGCAGAGAGTTGTGGAGAGTTGGCCTAGACCAAATTCACAATACTCCCAAAGATATTATACATTGCCAGATCCTGATAGTTTTCATTTTCAAGCTCATATCTTACTTTCAGTAGTAAGATTCTCACAGACTTCTGCCATCCATTTTCTTACACCCAGAATCTTTCTGCTATGTATATAACAATGTATGCATACAAGAAAAACATCCCATATTTTTTAGACTCAGTATCCTCAGGCTGTATTATCGCGTCTTCTGCCTGAAAATTTAATCAAAACAGGGAATTCATATTAATTTTATAGGCTAAGTGAGGATGGGCAAGAAGACATGAAATCATGATGTCACAGATTGCTTTGTTTTGCTTCATAAAAAAGGTGCAGAAAATCCTGTTTCACAAAACAAATCAAATAGGAAGATACAATTTGCCTCTAGGACTTATTCCAAATACTTCACCCAAAAGCTCTCAGCTTTCTCAACATTGCACTATAATTGTTCCCATTGATGTCTATGTGTGACTTCTGTATGCGTATGTATTTGTGCACTGCTTCCTATTCCTTCTCTCAGTCTCACATAACTTCTCAAAGACAAGTAGTTCCTCTGCACTTTCATTCAGTCAAACCTGCTCACCCACATAGCTTAGATTCCTAACTGGCCTTGCATACGCTGTGTATTTTGGGTGGTGGTTCTTATTTCAGCTATATACTCCAGGAGAGGGTTTAATTGCTTTTACAGATTTATCCAAAACATACCACTGCTTTTATGCTTCAATTCATTTCATTTCACCAGGAACTGTCTCAGCTCTGCCCATATCTTGATGGAATTCTTGATAGCTATGTTCTTTACGACTCACCAAGAGCCCAAACAACAATGGCATCAGGATTGACTTGGGCTGGATTCATCTCAGCTGAATTCAGATCCGAATACCGTGAAGAGGTGCACATCTGAACCTGTCACCCCTGACAGTCAGTGGAAAGAAGTAGGTACTTTTAGAGTCTGATTCATCTGACCGATGTTTACTGTCTTCTTTAAGCTGAGATAACTCACTCTTCACTTTACTAATTATACTGATTAGGACATCTCCTTTGATTACTACTGGGCTACTTACTCAGTGGACTGGCTTAGGGGTTACAGGTCTATAGCTGGTCAGATAAATTCCAATTACAGTGTTTCTACGTCAGGAAATATTCTTCCAAGTCTTCCAAGTTCCCCTACAGCTTTTCCTTTGTTCATTTTCCTTTCAACTACATCTCGGATATTCTCAAGAAATTGTTTTTGCTTTTAACAATAATAGGTTGACACAAGAGACATACTTGGATAGTTTTATCCTAATGGGAAGGTACTACTACTATAATTCTTTCGACTTCCTTTTGGCAGCATATATATTTTTGTTGATAGGTGCTCAATGGGGACTGGCTGGACAATGCTGAATTTACCATGGGACCTACCTATCAGCTTCCAGTTCACTAATCTATTTATTCAGGTCAGGATTGGACAGTAGAATCTCTGAATTTCTTCAGTACTGATTTTTACCTCATTCTTTCTTAGCCCTCTGGGACAGTATCAGCCCCCACCCACGTTAAAAGCTTTTGCACATTGAGCATTTTTAACTTACAAGAGATTATTACCAATTTTTCCTCAGAAAGATGTGAGGTCTTCCAAATTAGGGCAGTTTCTGCATCAACCAAGTGGTCCAAATCGATTCCTATCAGGAAAATCACGGTCCTTGCAGATCCACGCAGTGTGCTTGATGCAAATGCTGATCGTTCACACCTAGACATAATGAGTGCTGAGGCACCCTATAGTTTTAATGAGTTCTGTACACTGTAATAATTAATAACATATGCTGATTCCAGTTCCTTTTGTGCTGTTCTACAAAGGTACACAGCTAAACTCCAGCTTTGACTGAAAACTTCAAAAACTGCAGATTCCTGACAGAATTTTTCCCTTATGTTTGTGTATAGTTTGCCTGGGATGCCACATCTAATGAAGAATTAATTCATAAAAATGTCTGCTACTGCTAAACCTTCGGTTCCTTGCTTTGTGTATCCTCAGCCATCTCAAAAAGTGCCCTGCTAACAGCTAATATTAACTAATGGGCTTCTCCCCCATGTCGAAGCCCAAACATATCAGTAGCCAAGTGCTTCAGTGCTACTCTCAGTCATACTGTAGCAGCTGGATATATATTTCTATTAGGAAGAATCTTCTTTGCCATACAAACATGGCATACCCTGCACTTGTTTTCCATTTTCTCCGGGCCCTTCACTGAGTAAAACTCTTTCTTTAGTTTGAGCAGGGATTTCCAATCCCAAAATGTGCAACAGGTTAACAAGCATAGCAAAATCACTCTTTCACTGATACCTGTAGTTATCACCTGCTGTTTCTCCCCACTCCTTGTTGATTCTGTTGCTCATCTTTAACTGCCAGACTTCTACCATATGCTACCATCATTGTGTTATCCAAATACAATACTAAATTCTACCTGCCAAAGAACTCTTCAACTCATATATCATCTGGGAAGCTTTTAACTGAAGAGGGGATCATCCAGCTGCCCTAGTGGATAAGCTATAAACATTTGTTTTTCTGTAAACTATGTGAAAGGAGAAAATAAAAGTCTTTTGAGGATGCATGTCTCTGCCAACGTATTCCTCACCGTTCCACTTAGGGCTGCACTTGCAATCAGAACTTCATGAAGGCACTCGATTTGTTGTATCCTCAAACTTGCTCATATGAATGACAGTGAAGATAACTGTAGAATTTTAGATATCTCTAAATGTTTGTATTTTGCTGAGTGGCATAAGTTCTTTCTATACTACTGAAATCATCACCTAAGCCTGTGGTGTTTCCACATCAATATTGCCAGGGAGCTGTAAGCTCTAGAATTTGTGTCCAATATGAGCCAAAAAGGGATTCCTGAACTATATTAGGAGTTTTTGGTATATACTAATATGTCCTGCTTGGTTTTAGATTTTCAAAAAGCATTCTGCAGTCACCTTTCACGTCACTTATATTTAAGTGAATTATTTCTTTTTCTTGGCACTGATATAATTTTTTCTTGTTTTATACTAAAGACAGTATTTTTCTACTTAGGTACAAATGCAATTTATCAGATCAGAATCTCTTTTTCCGTCGCCTTTTAAACATAGAACTGTTCTCCTAGAGTGTCGGACAGGAAGGGTATGCGGTAGTTGTATCATCTTCTGGTTCCTTTCAGTAAGAAACTATTCAATTTCCACGGTAAATCTTACAAACCCCTAGAGTGCCTTTGGCTTCTTTGCTTTACTTTGGTTGCAAAACCCAGTCACTTCTATCTTGTCATGCTCTGTGGTATCCATGTGTTGTAAGAATGCAAGTGTCTTTAGGTGTCCCTCTTTTCTTCCTCTCTCTAGCTCTTAGTAGTATCCAAGTGTACTCAGATTGATGTCTGTTCTTGACAGATATATCACGGTCTTACGGCAAATCTGAACAGTGGAGGCTGAGTATAAATTCTGAAGCTCCATCAGAGCTGGGCTACCTAGAAAGGTTACCTGACGTGCTCCTTTCTGCTCCTTTTCCTCACCATTCATATAGGGTACAAAGCTGAAGTCAGCTTCTCTGGAATTTTCAATAGGCATTTCCATTACTTGAGCCGAGAAAATGTAAGTCTGCAGGATGCACAGACAGTCTCCTGACACATTCATTTTTACATCTAGGTGTTCGCTTTACTTGCACAGTAGCCTATGTTTCTGCTTACTTTCATATGTAGATTTTTCATCTTAAGTTTGTGTTGTAGGTTATTTCTGTTAGCCAGTTCCATGTTTATCCAAGCTTTTCTGTCATCCTCACAGTTTTAGATATCAATTGTATCTTTTCTCATGGTTATTTCTGTAAAATTAAGTCAAGTTCTTCTCGCCTCAGAAAATAGTGCTCCCTCTTCCCCAATAGTCGGACAGAAATCTGACCTTCCCTCTGCTTTTTCCTGTCCAAAATCATCTCCCACGCAGAGAGAAACTGAACAGCTCACAGTATTCTAGATGAGGTCTCATCAACTGCTTTCACAGAATCATTTAGGTTGGAAAAGACTTTAAGATCATCAAGTCCAACCCTTAACCTAGCACTGCCAAGTCCACCACTAAACCATGTCCCTAAGCACCACATCCACACATCTTTTAAATATTTCCAGGGACTGCGACTCAACCACTTCCCTGGGTAGTCTGTTCCAATGCTTGACAACCCTTTCAGTGAAGTAATATTTCCTAATATCCTAATATCCTGGCACAATTTGAGACCATTTCCTCTCATTCTATCATTTGCTACTTGGGAGATAAGACCAGCACCTACCTCACTACAACCTCCTTTCAGGTAGCAGTAAAGCGCAACAAGGTCTCCCCTCAGCCTCCTTTTCTCCAGACTCAACAACCCCAGTTCCCTCAGCTGCTCCTCATTAGATTTATGCTCCAGAGGCTTCATCAGCTGTCTCCCAAGGAACTCTGTCAATTAGTCTCCTAAACAGGTCAAAGTCCACCCTCCAGAAGTCCAAGGTGGTAGCCTCTGCTGACTCCCCTCCTCATTTCTCCAAGAATCAAAAACTCAGTCACATGTGTTATAGTATCCTTATTTTCTTATTTATAATAAAATATCCTACATGTAACAGTCTATATTTCTGTTTGGTTTTTTATGTATCTAAACAGTGACTCACAGCCTGCTTATGATCTTTGCAGCTTCTCACCAAGCTATTTTTAAGATCCCCAAAACTAAGGAGCTCACCTTGTAGCTCAATAATTCTTTTAGTGTAAATGTTTTCCTCTGGATTCATCCACTCAATTCTAGAAGGTGGGACATCTAGAAAAAGATATTTTAATTAATTTGTGCTCTATAATTTACTGAAATCTGAATAATCTGGGACTATTTTAATTCCATTGTTTATCAAGTGAATAACCTTTCATATTTTGCAAGGAAGAATGTATTCAGCAATATGTAATTGTTTTCTCTAATGCAGGAAGCTAACTACAAGGCCTTGGCTATCTGCTACTATTCAGCATATAATAACAAAGAATGAAATGGAGTTAAATTAAGAATGGGAAATTGAAGGCAAGGAAACTTTCTGAGAGTTATTATACAGAGGCTTTGGAACAGGCTGCCATGGCAAGCGATGGAATCCCTATTTCTCGGTGCATTTAAAGTTAACACGGGCAAAACATTAGAAATGACATATCAGAGAACAATCCTGCCTGATTCTGAAAAGGACAGGATCATTTAACGTCTCTTATGCTTTGAGCTCTAGAGGTCCATGCCAACAACACCGAACGAGTACCAAATATGTGAGCCTAAGAGAAATTTCCTTGGCTGCACCTGTACACGGGAATTTTCAGTTACAAATATCTTCTGCTGTGGGACTTTGGTCAGTGTGCAGAGAAAATTTACGAATACGTCCTTGTTACTGCAAGAACATGCTAGTAACTCATTTTTTTAATATATTAATCCCTAAGAGCATTTCCGTCAGCAGTGTACAAGTGCCTGCCTTCACTCTCGAAGAGCATGAGCTCCAAGGAGAGTTTATTTTTACTGCTCTTCCTTTGACTGTCTCACATTCAAGTGCCAAACAGGTCCATGCCTGCCCACCCTGTATGCTCTGATAAGACCATAACCTGAGGCCCTATTTTTGTGTTTCAGGATGGTTTGAAATTATGTGGGAACAGTTTTATAAATACACAGGGAGAGACCTTGTCAAACAATCAAATTGTTTTCACAATCCAACCCACTCAATTATCTCTGGGAGTAGATGTAAAAACAGACCCACTTAAATCAACAGAAAAAGAGTACAAAGAAGATGTAAATCACTGGGTGGGAGAAATGCACCACATATTTTTATATCTGAAAACAGAAGATAGCACTATGGTCCCACAATAGCAGGATGCTTTTTACAGTATAGAGAAAATACACAGTAGTAATTTTCTGCCTTTCTTTCACCTGTTTACACCCCCCCTCTCCACTTTTTAGCAGATTAAGCATGGCCTGTTCCTTATAAATTTAGTTCTACATCCCAAAGTCCATTCACCAGCTATTTGTTTGAAAAGTGTAAATCAGTACAGTACTATTACTAACAATATTTACTGGACCTTGTTAAGTGAAAGAGAAAGAAAGAAAGAGAAAAGAAAAAAAGAAAGTTTCATTTTATCTTCACATCAACATATGAAGGCCTATTTGCACCAAGCACATTTTTCTTGCACCAACAGAACTGCACTGCTGCAAAAATAATGCCAAATTTCACCCAGAGGTGAAAAGGAAATGCCTCACAAAAGCAGAATTAAGAGGAACATAAGCAAAATTACCATGTCAGATTTAAAATAAAATAAAGAGCTCTTCTTACAGTGCAGAACTTAACAGCAGCCCAAAGTATAAACTATTCAAAAAGTAAGTAGATTAATTTATGGAGAATGGGTATTTCAGTAATTATTATAGACAACGATCCAGATACAATCTCCAGCACTGGAAATAGTTAAATTTCTGATTGCTGGAAGCTGATTCTTCCTCTCCTTCCTAAGCATCCTCTGCTGGATACTATCCCTTGATGGTGCACACAGTCAGCCTTTGGTCCAGCCCAACAGAAACTTCTTTTGTTCTGATGAGAACTGTGCTCCGTGTTGTACCTTTTTTCCCGTTTTCCACTAGCACAAGGTAAATTTATGATTTTGGCAGCTGCAGGCTGCAAAACATGCTCAGTGCAGTGTGGACAAACTCTGTCATTACATATTCTAATATTTTCAGCTTCGAAAAAGAGTTTTCTGGCACAAAAAATATTCTCATGTGGAGCCAATTTACTTGTTTACTGTAAAATAATTTGCTTTCTTTGAAAGATTAAAAGATAGGCCTTTTATGGTTCATGATAAACCTGGGCCTGAATCACAGCAGAGCACTGCATTCCCTGCATTCCTGACAGGTCTCAAGGGAGAGTTGTGGCATCAGCTGTGGAGTAACAGCACAGAGCCCTGAACCCAGGCCTTGGCCTTGAGGGGTAAAAAATACTTCAAACATCAATACAGATACCCTTAGAAGTTTTGTTAAAGTCAGATACAGCAAAGGCCTTAAATAAACCAGTAACCAGGTCATCTAACATCTTCAAAACAGCAAAAGTCAACATAAGCTGTGAGGTTTTGAAAAACATTTCTGCCTTTGAGTTAGTTATTTGAGTCCTCAGCTGAAGACTTCTGATGTGGTTTTATAACTGGCTCCAACAAAACTATGGGGTGTCTATGGAGCGGATGCCCTCATCTTTCTGCTCACCCTTTCCTGTGAGTCAGTGCTTTCACTCGTGTCCATGCAGTGCTTTGCATCCATTAATCCACCTGAAAATGAATAACTACTTTTTTACGGGCAAGGGCATGACCACTAATGCTGATGCAAGGGAAGGGATGGGAGAGGTCTTTCAGCAGCAGTAGAAATATTACATCTACTTATGCTGACTGTGAAACAGCACCCTTAGAATACTATCTCTAGGATGTGTTTCTAAAAATAAGAACCTTGCGATAAAGCTTGTCTTTTTATAAGAGCAGCTAGTATTGCTCTTTCAGGCAAGTCTTAACTTTAAAGTTTCTTATGATGGCAACAAAAAAATCAATAGTCAGTTTTGAAAATGGACTTGTATGATCATAATACAGATGAATGAAAGATAATTCTACTGTAATTTTCTAACTTCATCCATGTGTATTCTTGTATTGCCCTTAGATAATATTGTGGTATTGAGCAACCTGTTTTTTCATTGTTATTTTCATAGAAATCTGAGCCATCTTAGTGAACATCTGATCTGGGTGAAGTCAACGTAAATATGTATTGAGATGTTTTAGTCATCTGCAGACTTTACTGTCGATGTGCTGATAATGATTTTTAAGATGTCTCCAGAGATAAATTACTCATTTTATGAGATAGAATAACTTTCCTATAGGGTGTTTGCGAGGATGCAACGAAGATTCCTTCAGATATTCAAATGTTAAAGTAGCAGAGAAATTCACTTGTTTCTTCACAAATGTGGACTGCCTATGCAGAACTCTGTGTTAGTAGAGAAGACAGAATTGCCTTAAATAAGCCAACCAATTTAATCATGCTGCATTCCTAAATGGCCACAACCTTTCAGCAGCGGCACTGACAAGTTCAACAACGCATATTTTGATCCTCTGGATGTCTGTCTGTGACTCATTTTCCTTTTCAGGGACATTTGCTTGGAATGGAGAAATGCACCATGAGGAAAAATCTGGAGATCAGGGCTCAGATCTAAGATGATGTGCTTCCCCACAACAGTGAAGGCTCAGTGCATAGCAAAAGAGTCTCAAAATCACCTGTCAGAGGGAGGAAGATTTATGCTTTTATCAAATTACGTATAAGATGAAAAAATCTAGTGTCACTGTACTGATTCCATCAGGGCACTCTCCAACACAGCCCAGATTTTGACTTTGATTCACTAGAGGTAAGCGGTTGATTGATTTCCACAGGTCTACTCCTACGTTTGATGTTAACTGCAAGCTTAAATTGATTGCTCAATCAGGCCCATTTAGGGTTACCCAATGCATCACAGGTTGAAGCTGTACTGGAACAGACTCTAGGTCTGCTGGAACATACCCAACATAGGAATGGACTCTTCAGGGTGTATTACGTACAAATAAATATATGGATTTGGGGAAGCACAGTATCAGGAAGAGGTGCTCATAAGAAAAAAAGGAGGAAAACCAAGGCAAAGCAAAAGAAAGTCCTTTGTGTTCTCAACTATTATATTAGCTCAGATGAGAGTTTACATTCACATTATTTACTAACAAGTGGTATTTATTACAAAATTACAATGCAACAGTGGGCAGAAAACAGGAAAGCACTCATTCCTCTTTGGACAAGTGTTTTTCTATTTTTCTGACTGTTGTTTTTGTTGCTGTAACTAATTTCTATATTTATTTTTACAAAGCAAGCCCAGTCAGTGAAAATTATTTTATGATCCTTTGCTACTACACAAAAAAAATGAAATCCAAGTTCCTGCATGATGTGACATGTAAACCATTTGTGCTGAAGTGACTGCCAGAAATGGATGGAAATTTTTATCCCAAAGAAACACTGAAATAAAATGCTAGTGTAATCTAAAATTACTCACTGACAGTAACTGTAGGATTTTTTTGTGTCTTCTCTTTTGAATTCAATTCTCAATTTAGCTGAGTCTAGTATTCAACAATTTAAAGCATCTGTAAAGTGATGTGTTTTCCATTCTGATGTTCAGTAAATCTGAAAAAAGTGGGTTTTTTTCAAAAGGAAGACTTAAAACAATTTTGTTTGCATGTCATAGGAAAGAACCCATCAGTAGTGCTGCCATCTAAGGTAAAGCACACATGTTTTCAAAGAAAGTATTATGAGTGTGTTAAATTTTGCCAGTTTCACTCAGATCCTGAGGCAGGTCAGGTTTTAAAGCTGGACAGCCCCAGCTCCATTTAGATGCTGTGATCACAGCCACGTGCACTTATCTCACTTTGCATTCTCATGTGCCACGATTCAGCTTCATTTCCTTTCTTTAAGGCATTTAGAAGTTAACAAAAGTAAATAAATGGCTTATTTTTTTTTCATAGCATAACTTCAGGTTTTCCAGACAGCCATTTAGTCCTTTGCTCAGAGAAAGTTTGACTGAGTTCCCACTTTCTGCCCCGGGAGAAAAAGTGACCATTCATTAGCTTTTGCAATCAAACTCTAAAATTACACAGTCACATCAATCCATCTCCTCTGTCCTATGGAGTGTCTTCTTATCACAAACCCTATTCAAAATTTCCCCAAGGGCCAAGACCAACACTTGAAGAAGAGCCTAACTTTGTATGAAACCAAAAGCATGCCCTGTTACCCACCATCCGAGACACCTCTGCCTGACCTCATTCTTTCTAGTGCTGTTATTTCAGACCTGTATCAGTTCTCAGCCTGACCACAGCTGGGAGTGGTGATCTCCAGCCCGCCCCCCTAAGCCTGCGTAACATTAGTTTGAATCTTTTATTCATTCACTGATGGAAATATCAAGAAGTTTCTTTAAATGACAGCAATATGCCCAGACGACTGATCTGCCAGAAGAATTCTTTAGCATGATGGAAATAACTGGGTATAAGAGAGAGACTGCTTTGAAGTTACCATTTGCAGCACCCAGGCTATGGCTGGATCAGTTTTTACTGCATTACTTTCATGGCAAGCTCTTTTTGTCCCATCTGAAGAGTTTCTTTATGGGCAATGAATGAGGATGCATCTTGGGAATGATCTGATACTTCAAAAGATGATGCTTGTAGTTTATCTTTCAGTAAGCTGCTCTTCTGAAGGAAATGATGCAGAGCCCTTGCAACGATCACAGTGATAGCGCATGCAGTGTGCCTTTTATCGCTGGGCTGTCTGCACGATCACTTTTCAAAACAACTCCAAAGCAAATCCCCAAATCCTTGCAAGCTAGGGATTTTATTAATTGATAGATGTGTAAAGATATGCTGTCTTTTATAACGCACTTTTTTTTCCTTAAATCACTTCAAAACAAAGCTAGTACTGCTGAAGTCAATGAAAGTTTACTCAGTGCCTGGTGTAGAACTGCAATTTAGACTATTTTGGGAACAGTAAAGTCAATAATATCTATATATTTAATAAAATGCAGGAGGTTGGTTTTGGTTTTAAAGTTTTGTTCCCTGTATTGAGTTTGAATGGAGGAAAAAAAAAAGAATTCACACACAAAGCAGCTAGCCAAAGTGATAAGCTATATTCAAAAAAGGAGAACCGGTGGCCCTTGTCAGCTAATGCACATTCAGTAAAAATATCTAACTAGCACTCTGTCTGCAGGAGCAAAGATTGACATTTAAAGCCATACCATATTACCACATTGTAAGTAACACTCTCCTATAGGTTTCTACATACCCAGACAAAAGTGGATTTGAAGGTGTTAGACACTAAGCGTTTTTAAACCAATAAATGTTTCACTTAAAAAAGCCTTGCCTGTTTGGTTGTTTGGTTTTTTTTTTAAATAAGTAAATAATGATAGAGTAGATACTAGGTGTGAAAGCTATTATCCACATCTATGCTTATATACTTTATTTGTAATTGGTCACTGAATAATTCAATTATTGTAATACTCTTTAGCATAGCTGTAATGACAATTAAATGCTTGCGCAAACACAGTATAAACTTTTAAGTGTACAATCCCTTAGACTTGAACACCTCTTGCTCACAGCAGCGCTAAGGGTACCCGGTATAAAGGGGTTTTGAAAAAATGACTTCTAGCATGCAAATATTAGATACTTGAGCACACGTACATCAGTTGCATAGCAATTCTGGCAATGCTGTCTTCCAAGCAAGTCTTGGTACGTTTTTCATCAGCAGATGTAAATTAGGGTCTTTTAAGCTTCCTTCCTATACAGGCTACATGATTATGGGCAAACTCCTGCTCAGTTCTGTAGACACTTTTTCCTCATTTTATGCAGAGCTTTTCAAAAACATGCCATTGAAAGCCTTATGACACTCTGCAATTTTAGCCTGAGGAATGTTAAGGATCAATAGAAAGGCTCGTTGAAGCTGTTAGTGGCTGATTACTGGGAAATGAAAAATTACAGCAACAGGACCAATCTTTCTCTCCTTTTCTTCAAAACTCTGTTTTGAATTGCAACATGATCAGTCCTCACTGACCTCAGCAGAGAGATTCTTTCAGATTTGGATTAGGCTACATCTTACAGACAATGATAAAAAACAGCCCCAGAACACAAGTTTACATATGCTTTATGCATATACTTTCCTATGTTTAGCAAGATGGCATCATTTTCTTTTGCTTCCTGCCTTCAGACACCTGAAGCCGGAACCAAGGATGTCATAGTTACCTCACACAATGATGGGAAGACTCTTACAGTAACTAATTATGACAATAAATTGCTTTTTGTCAATGTGAGCCAGGCTAATTTCTATAGTATGATGTAAAATGCAAAGTAGACTCCTTCCATTTTCTTTTCTCAGCAGTTCTCCCTTTCCTGTCTTTAGCGCAAGTGATACTGCCATGGCAGTTGTGATACTCAGAATAGAAAATGAAAACAAAAAGATTCATGAGCAGGCAACAAAACCAAATGACACCCACCATGCACACAGCATGCTTAGCCTTAAATATACTTCAGAGATGCTGTGCCAAGCCAACAGCAGCTGATCCTGTGGGCAGGACAAGAAAGCAAGGGAATAGGGTCAAAAAGTAAGGAGCTGGCAGGGCTTCTCTACCAACATTAATGCGGGAGAGAGCCAGACCTTCTAGGAGTGAACTTGTGTCTGAACCAAGTTAACAAGGAGCAGTCCTGGGAGAGGGGCAACAGTGGCAGGGGGGGCTAGAGATACTAGAGGTGCTCTTTAACAGCTGACTTGGGAAATAGCTGTGATTTTGGCTGCCACATCCACTTGAGGAGCCTCCAGCACAGCTCTATTTGGAATCATTCAGTAACATATGGGTGTAAGCATCGAACCCGTATCCACAGAGATGGAAAATTAGAGGCATGACAGTGTGGCATTTTCACAAGTATCTGTGTATTTTTTCAGGAAAGACACCGAGGATCAGCAAGAGTTTTAAAATAAATACTTCAGAAACTTTCACCTTACCTGTCAGGCTTAATGTGCAAAAGAAATCGGCATCACTACAGTAATTAGACTGATGGAGTTTCATAAAACTAGCAAATACCTATCCTTCAGTAATCAGGTGTGATTTAATTTAGAACCAATAATTAGTAATTTATTACTTTTACAAAGCAACAACAACTACTTCAATCTTGACTAGAAAACAATTGTTTTCAGAGACAAAAGTAACTTCAATTGCAGAGATAGTTTTAGAAGCAGCTCATTTATAATATGAGATAAAAAGCCACGAACACAGAGAGCAAAGCACCCTGCTGCATTAAAGAAATAAAAGTCTCCAGAAACTCACCACTGAGGTAAGAGCCATCTGAAAACTGTAGATTCGTGCAAGGCCAAAGTCAGCTAACTTTATCTGCCCATTGCTGGTTACAAGGATATTTTGGGGTTTCAGATCCCGATGCACCACACGATGTGAGTGCAGAAAATCCAGTCCCCGAAACAGCTGAAGCATCATATCCTAAATATAAAGGAGAAATCAATACGAAATTATCAAGACAAGGTGGCAAAAAAGTAAACTCCCTGTTATAATCTGCAAAACTAATTCAAGAAATACTGATTTAAATATGTGCACAGGACATAAACACAACTATTAATACAAAATGGACAGGATATTGCTAGAACCAGTGGACTCAAAAGGTGCATTTATCAAGTTAATGTATTGTTTCTAGTTAATTTTTTAGAGGTTGATTGATAGAAGCATAAAGACTGGTCAACATACTTAAAAGAAACAGCAAAATCATATCTCTAAATTCCATGACAACTTCAAAAGAATGCTGTCCAAGAAAAATACATAGCAGCCATTTGCTCTTAACTTTAAATGACACAATACTTTGATAGTGAAGTGAAATTTTATCATTCAATCAGAAAAGCTTTTAAATGACAGTTTCGCCACAAATTAATGTTACAGGGAGAAAAAAATTACTTGGCAAAACCTGTTGTATAGAATGTAGCGAACATGACAATAGATGAAAATTTAGCACTAAATCAGTGTAATAATTGTTAAGTAACAGTTCTGATTTTGCTTTCTGTTATGTTATAGTGATGCAATCTTCTATGACATTTCCACAGCTGAAGAAACTATATTTCATCTGTACTCATGTTTTCACATTAATCTTAGTAATGTGAAAGGAATGAACCAAGAGACTTCGAAATAAATACTAGAAATCCCCTGAATTCCAAATCAGAAGGATACTGTCAACTTGAAAATTGTATTTGCAAAACAGGCAGTTACAAGAAGATGCTGCAACAACTAAGATAAAATAGATAAAAAGTTATTTTCTGTATGCACTTGACTTGAGTTCATGAAACTCCAGCTCTGTGTTTGTGGATGACATCTGCCCTTTCCATAAGCTACGCAGCAGGGTGTCTGTCAATCCTGTTATTAGCAACCAAAACTATTTTCAAGATGTGGATGGCATAAAACATGAGAAAACAGAAGAAGGATTAACTGAATTTGGTTGCTTTTGTCCTTTATGGACTTGGGCATTTTTCAATAAATATTCAAGGCACACTATTAAAGGGAATCATATCTGAAAACAGATTTCAAAGTAGCTCAAGCATTCAACCTGATAATATCGATTTAGCTGGTTGCATTTTTAAGGTTTATAGATTTTGCTACTTAATTTAACACAAAATTATCATTTTAATGTAACGTTGCCTGATCTTCTCTACAGAAAGTATTTTTAAATGTATCGATATTAAGGCTGGAAGCTCTAATCTAACCTAAAAATAGCATAGCCATTTCTATATACAGTCTCTAACTGTCTACCAAACATTAGTGATAGTGGGCTGCTCATAAAGTAATCAGATTTTATTTCAAGACCCCAATGATGGAGATATTACTATGCAACTACGGACGCAGTTACAGCATTTAGTCATCACTTTTGAAGGATGGTGGTAATAGTAAACTGAGAACCCCATTCCCTGTTACCTGATGCCTTTTATTCTTTTTGCTTCCCCAAGAAAAAAATGGAGATTTGATAATTTTGATAACTAGTGTAATGGGGTTTGCACCTTTAAAACAAATACACAAAAGTGTACTGAATCCTCTTGTATATATATAATTTTCCTCTGTAGTTCAGAAACATGTGGAAGAGCTAGGACTACATCTCTGCAGGTTTCAGCCATCAGTAGAATTATGCATGTCGTATCTACTCACACTGTGCTATTATAACTTAAACCAAATCCCAAGTCTTCAGATCTATCTTGCATATGTAAAGAACATGACAAGAATATTTAAGCATATGGTTATCCTAACTATCTACTTAATGGTTTCACTAAATTTGGGCCTAATTTTTTAACTCAACATAGACATAATATCAGATAAAATAAAAATAATTTAAAGAAGTTAAAGATTAGTTAGGACCCCGGCATGTCCCTTCTTGGTGACATTTCTGCATCCTACTCATTTATCAAGTATGTGGATTCATTCCTGCCGGTTACCAAACACATAAAGAATATTTTTTCCTATAGCTGATGCTGGTTTTGTTTCGATTTTCTTCCTCAAGCTCAAATGCAATCCTGCTCTGCTTGTTGCAAGTTGCAAGCAATGTCTTCTTTCTATATTGAGAGTCTTCTTCCAGGCACAGGTAAAAAAAGAAAATATTTGAAAATAGAAACTGTTATCACTTTCCCTGGCCCAGAGGACTCAAAAGATTAATACAATTTACTGTAATTCGTTTCACACACAAAAAATGAGATATGCAGCAGAAAAATATCCCAGGGAAGTGTAAATTTAAATGGTATCAGAAAGAAGGAAAATTGGATAATAAAAGTGCTGTATTTCCTCTTCCAGGAAATTCAGAGTTAGTCCATACATGTTGTTCTCTACTATTCATTTTGGACTCTTGATTATGCTGGTTTTATATCCCTTATTACTTACTATTATATGTAAGAATAGATTTCAGTTCAAAATTATCTTGGAAGATTAGTGTGTGTATAGAAGGGCACTTCGATGTAAAAAGGCCATTTGCTATTTGTGATTCATTATTGTCCTGTTTTGAAATTCTCATACACAAGTCAGATCACTAGCTAATTGAATAAGGATAACTCCTCTCATCTGATAGAAATGCATCCATTTTTTATTGGTGATGATTAGCCAGTATTATCTCAATTACCAACATCTAGAGATGACTGTAAGAAAGTCTTCATGGATTAGTTTGTTCCATGTCTGCTTTTCCCTGCGAAATTTGCTATGGTAGCTAGACATACCATGCTTTGGAATTACAGTTAAAACGATATTTCAAAAGTTAATTGAAAAATGATAAATTCTATCCAAGAAACAACAAGATCCATGCCTTAACAGACCTCAAGAAAAAGCTCCAATGAGTCACGACTTACTTACATCGATCAGATGTTCTTTGGACATTGTATGTTTACAAACACAAACACAGAATAGCGACTGTTGTTTCAGATTAGAGATTTCTGTCATACTTCTACTATCACAAAACCTACGATTTGTTGTTGCCCAATTTGAAGATTATTTCACCGTGATTACTTTCAGATAATCATAGCTTTACAATGTATCTCCTTTTCAGGCTACCCTTTCAATGTAGTCTACGCACAAATCTAAAATATTTATCCATAACTCAGTTGAAAACTGAGTTATTTTGGGATGCAATGAACAAATACACTTTCCTTAGAGGCAAATATGTAGCTTTAATTTTGTAAAAGCCTCAAAATGGAAATAGTTAGGATCAAAATTTGTTATGGAGATGCTGCATCTTTTGCATGTTCCACCATACGTGGCGAATATATCAGCAGTGAATGTCAGGACCAAATTACACTGAACTTTTCAAGCAATACCATATTGAATCATGAGTCTCAATAATACACAGAAATATGCCCTGCATATTCTGCCTCCAGTGTTAGTGAGGATGGGGATATGTTTGGGTTAGGCTGAGCGGCTGCTGTTGCTGCCTCTACCAAAGGCAGCTTCATGGTTCACATTTCCCGACTCGGAGGGCAGCAGGAGCAGAAAGCCCTGATTTCCTACAGACTTTTGCCTCCTCTTTGTCCTGTCCCCTCTTGATACTATGCTCCACTGACCCTTCTTAATCTTCATCCAGCTTCTGAGCCATAAATCCCTTCCAAGCCATTGGTTTTCAAAATACCACTCCTTTAAGAGTCACCCATCACCCTGACTTCCAGCTAAGATATCTGAGAGTTGCCTGCAGTAACTTACTTGCCATTTGACCAGCCAGATCCTCTGGTGTACTCTGCCTGCCTAATCCAAAAGAGGACGGCATGACTGTCAATCAAATAATTCAAATATCTACTCAAAGAAAACAGAAAGTACAGAGTTGCTTTTGGTCCTGGTGCCCAAGTGGCGGTAGCTGGGGCTGCAGGGCCCTCGGTGAGGGGAGACCAGGGGCTGTATTGGGCCAGATACAGCTGGTTCCAGCTGGCTCCAATGGATCCATCGCAGGGCAAATCTGGGCCCATCAGCCAAGATGGTGGCACCTCTGTGAAAATCTATATTAAAAAGGGAAGAAAAGACTGGGGTGAAAGAGGAGGGAATAAAAAGACTGAGAAACAGCACAGGGAACACAAAGGTGAGAGATGGAGGAGGAAGTACTCTATGGTGGAACAGACATTCACAGTGCAGCCCATGGAGGACCTGCATTGGAGCAGGTGGATATTCCTGAGGGAACTGCAGCCTTTTGAAAGGACATACAAGCAGGCAGAAAGTGTGAGGAAGAAGGAGTGGCAGAGAGCAGCTGCTACGGACTGACCACAGTCCTCACATCCTAATGGTCCTGTGCTGCTCGGGAGAATCAGGAGTGATATGGAGCCTGGAAAAGGGCAGGAAAACGTCTTCTTCGAATTTTGCCCTTTTTGTTTTCCACTACTTGAATTAATAATTAAATATCTCTTAACTTCATTAAACTAAGTTAATTTTCCCCAAGGTGACTCTATTTTGCCTGTGATGGTAAGTGGTAAGCAACCTCCCTTTCTTATCTCAGCCCATGGGATTTCTATTTTCTTGTTTTTTATTTCCTGTAGCCATCCTGCTGAGGTAGTGGAAATGAGTGAGTGGCTGGGTGAGAATTCAGCTGTTGGGCCAGGCTAACCCATTATTGTGATAAAAGTATAGATGCTAGATTTTGTCTTTGTAAAGAGTGACACAGTGCAATGGAACTTGAGGGAAAACACCAAGAATAGTATGTTGTTAGAGAACACATGCACCCAGAGATAACACACACATACGAATGGCTGCTCATTAAGTGAACCTCACATTTTTCCTCCATTGACTAGCGCATGAAGAAAGAAATACTTTCAACCAGATTCCCCTTGATCATAGTGACAGGAGTTCCTAATACCAGAGAAAGTTAAGTCTGTGGAAGCCCACAAATACCAAATAAATATCACCAAATAAAGGCAACGCGGTACCAATCCTCATCAACTACAACAGACTCTCTCTCTCTAACACACAGTTTTTATGATTTTTATTTTCCTGCCTATTTTCTTCTTCCTGCTCTATTTCCGTGCTAACATTTGGTAAAACTCAACAATCCTTTGGAATATCCTAACATATCTCCCACTCCTCTGTGAAGTATCACCTCATGCCACCTGCACAACAACCTGCATCCTTCCTCCAGAGTTGCTATTTATTTGTAACTCATTTTCCTCTTTTTGCCAAGCAGAATGGAATGTCCCTGTTTTGGACGGCAGGTGTTGAGATACTCATCCCAAACATTTCCTGTAGGAGTGTTTGCGTAAGAGACAACCGCAAGTGTAAACAAAGGGGACGAGTTTTAGACAGCAATGTGTAATGAATCAGTCAAGCTAGTTTGACGAAAAGGCTCACTGCCTCTCACTGAGCAGCAGGACCTGCCCTGAGCGTAAGAGGAGCAGGATGAGGCTTCCTTCATATCCTATAAGATTAGACAAAACCCCCAACCATCAATTTGCTTTCATTTTAAAGAGTGTTTTTTAAACACGCTGGAATGAAAGTTCAAAAAGTTTTCACATTCTCTGGGGCCTATTTTTGAAGCAGAATAATTACAGCACTTCTATGGTTATACTTTGTAAGAAACAGTCAACATTAATTAATGCCAAAAAAACAATGGCATTCCTGAGGAATTACACAGTACAGATACATGAATAGCAAAAGACATGATTAATGTTGTTACACTGAATCCCAAAGGCTTTAGTAATAACGTAGTTACTCCTTGTTAAATGCCGTGATTTTGTTTCTCAAATCTTGTCCTCGCACTGGGCTGAGAAAGCATCACACCAGCCTGTCTAGAATGCCACGTCTGTGATGGTGAGGGCAGAGAACCAAATTACCACAGCCTGTATAGTTGCAGGACACTCTTCCCCACGCAGCTGCTGAGTGCAGCAGCTGGGGCACAGTAAGAGGCAGATAGATCCCTGCCCTTGTGCCCTTTTCCTTCTTCTCTCAGGAGAAAGCTATTCTGATCGGTCTCCATGCAGGGAATTCAGAAAGGGGAGGAGGAAGCTGTGCTCTTTGCCTTCATCTAGCTACACTATAGCCTCTCAGGAGTCATCCATGATCCAACCCAATATACACCCAGGATACAGAGCTCTTATTTTCCTTACACTGGGTAACAGTTTATCTTGGCATAGTCCTATTGCTTTCCATTAAAGCATTCACAAGGCAAGAGTTGTCCCTCAGAAGAGAAGACTGCTGTGATATTCCTGTCAATTAACTAGAGAGTATCAAGAGAATGTGAACTTCACAGCATGTTCAATTTAAATATGTTCATTGTTTTGATAAGACAACAATAAATCTAAATGACTCATTCATTTAGTCCTATTAATCAACTTTACTATACAAGACAAAATGTTCATTCTCTGTTCATAGAATAAAATGCTATGCAGAGAGAAAAATACAACAAGTTCAGTTAGTGTATTATTAGCAGAAGGGAACTAACACCTGCCAAGCTCATGCAAGAATTGGTCTAATAATTGTTGGTGTTTTGTATGGTGCTACCCTAAAGGCAAACAACTTGTTGAAAATTAATTAACATATATATTTTTAAATATGAAGGAATATATTTGCATAATTATTTTTGAATTGAAAATTTGTATATCAAAGATACTTCAATACATTCAGAGTAGATGAATAGATATTTTAAAATAAAATTTGGTAAACAGCTTCTAATCTATTTTAAACTACTTCTATAAGAAAGAAAGCACAGCTCAGACAAGTGATTCTGGATTATCTAACTGTTAGGATGAAGAACCCTACAGATATGCACACTCACAAAGATACGAATGTATGTATATATGCATTTTAGTGTTTTGAATAATCCCTTTGAAGGCAATGTTATCTGTACTAGTCCACTGCAAAAGTATAAACACTGAAATGAATACAGTTGGGTTGTTTTTTGTTTTGTTCCGGTTTGGTTTTTTAATGGCTAGAATTGTCTATACAAAAATTTAGAAGATACAATACCTGATAGACTGGAGTCTCTAAAACACTGTTTTGAAGACTGTTTTGGTTGCTACTAAAAGAAGTAAGGTAACCAAGATTAAAAATTCCTAAATAAATTACCATGGAATACATAATCAGCCAATCTTGTAAATCTTGCAGTTAACAGTCAAACTAGTAAATCTTGCAAATGTCACTATTATTCACAGACCTGCCTATGTATCATGAACACTACCTGTCAGTTGCAAGCATAAGTACCACAACTGCGCATGACGTTCAGGAAAAATGCAAAATTTTAACTGAATTATAGAGGTCTGTGGCAGTCTCTGAAAAAATTTGAGGCTTAACAATGCTATTGCATCATCATAAGTTTATGACTGAATTTTATGTATGTTTATAAAAACTTTCAATATACCAAGGCTTTATTTTTCTTTTATTGTCATGCTTCTGGTTGTAGACTGAATTCCATCCACAGCTATCTCAGCAGGTTCAATACGTTCTAGTCCCTTTGCTTAAACTCACCAATCATCCCTTCAAAGCTAGAAGTGAACCACTGAATTCATACTGTCACAGATTATGGCCAAGCATATTGTTGAAGCGCTCCAAACACTCCTCAAAAACCAACGCTCAGCAGCAGCAAAGGCAAGATAATTAAGACTATATTAAGGCAAATATAGGCACCTCAGTATGTTCAATGAACTATTCTGAGTAACTGCCCTCTGTAAAATAGAGACTAGGATTAATATTTTAGACATCTTTAAGAGTTTAAATCTTAGTACATGTCTTAATATTAACAGATTTTCATACTGATCTTAGTGGTTGTGAACCAAAGACCAAATACACTATATGAAATGTGTACTTAGCAACTGTGGGATGTATATGTACACACACATGTACAGTCACACATGTGGATGCATTTAATTTCATATAGACCAATATTCATTTAACTATCTATAAGTCTTTCCACATCAATTTCTCATTTTATAGCCTAACACCTGTCAAGTCTGTTTGCAATACAGACCTTCCAAGTTATAATTCATCAGCTGCTGTTTTTCATATCTTATGAGAAAAACTTGCATGACTGAAACCTATTAAATTATTGTCCTCCTTACTTATTTTCAGCAATTTAGTCTACCAAAAAATGTCTATGAAAGTGGAATTACCAGACATGCAAATGTAACACATAACAATTCCCATTTGGCTACTGGTGTTTTTAAGAGAAAATATATGCAAATTAAATGAGAACAGAGGGAAATTTTGTTATAACAATTTGACAGAAATTGGCAAATATGGCACTGTTACCAAGAACTGTCTTGGCTTTGAATTTTTTATAGGAGGTAAAAGCAATTTTGTGATTAACAATCTTCTTCACTGTTCAAACATTTCCAATTCTTGTCTCTAGTAGAAAAAAACAATAGAAGGCACAGACCTTAACAGAATTTATAGATCTGAACCTAGATAAACAAAAACCAGATTTTTTTTCCGGTATCTCTGGATGATATCATCACAGTTTCGTACATTCCCTAATAGTTTCTGGGACACTTGCTTTCTTTTATTACAAGCTTTTCACAAAACAGTATTTGAGACAGTAGTATCTCACAGTGCATCCTGGTTTGACAGTTGTTAAGCACTCTGTTCTTGTACTCTTCATACTATCTGAAAAAGACATGAAATGAACCAAAAAAATCCCCCAAACTCTTTATTGCCTCACCCAGTTGGTAAGCCCCATACAAATGACTTGAAATAGCATTTTAGATTTGTAGCATTGGCTTTGAAGCCCTTTCTGGTACATGTCTGGGGACTGACACCAGTCAAAATTTGGTACCTAAAGTAAGTGCCACATCAGGTCAAGTTGGATAGCTGGGACAGGGTAGCAGTTTTAATTCTGGAGCACACCTTTCACATAATTCCAGCTTCTCTAATGGTCATGTTTCTCAACAAGGCAAATCATTCTTCCTTCGACTGATGCTGTGAGTCTCTTCCTTTTGAGGTAAACCCCAGACTTTCACTTGACAAAATCAATCTATTCTGGAGCACTGTGTATACTCCTCTATCTCCATCAC
Source organism: Dromococcyx pavoninus (assembly GCA_033558185.1). Classification (NCBI taxonomy): domain Eukaryota; kingdom Metazoa; phylum Chordata; class Aves; order Cuculiformes; family Neomorphidae; genus Dromococcyx; species Dromococcyx pavoninus. The sequence goes on from JAUMJL010000098.1 coordinate 2,297,117, forward strand.
CTCTTAGCAGAGCTTAGTGCTCTCGGTTTTTAAAAAAAACATTTTGATTGCTTATAATAATATATATTTCCTTCCCTCATTGTGGGACATCACTGCCATTTCCTCTTCATAGCCTTTGCTTGTGCATTTCCAAGCTGTATTTGGGGGCATCCAAAGTGTATCATCACTTGTTGCAATGTAATCCTTGTGGAAGCTCTTCTGATGTAATCAGAGAAAGAAGTCCACCCATAAAATTCACAAAGCTGGAGGTGACTCACTTTAACTACTTCAGCATGCTTCTGAGAGGAGTTCACAGAAATCACTGTATCACACCCTGTCAGAACCTACAAACTACAGTAAATTATCAACCAGTGATGAGCCAGTTCTCCTCCAGTGCCTCTCACACCAGTCCTTACAAGGGATGGTACCAACAAGCAAAACTACTTCCTTAGAGGAGAATGCCACTCAATCAGCACTACAGCCATCTACCAGCACCTTCAGGACAACGTTGGTCACAATAGTTCTTATTAGTCAAACTCCATGAAGGGTTAAAAATATGGCATATGTTGACAGCTGACACTCCTCGCTAACAGGAAAGACACGTTGCCGTGGGGCCCAGATCTCGGCTTCTCCTTCCCTGCAGCTGTCTGTGGATAGCAGCTAATTGTATCCACTTGTTTAACCTCAAGGATAACGTCTGGAGGGGACAAAGTGCCACAAACATACTTTTTTTTTAACGGTCATTTCCTCTCTGGTGTAACTTGCATGACAGCATGTGACAAGCAGAAATTAATGGGGACACTGCTGTGCCAATACCTCTTGAATTGCTTTGACACTGGCTGCAGGCTGCCTGCTTGGCCACCCAGCCAAGACCTCACAAGAAATGTGGCAAGGGGCCCATAGCTCTATTCACTAACAAGCCAGCTGGTCAGTGATTAGAAAGCTGAAACAATGCTGTGCACATACATCAAGAAAAATGCTTTACAAACAGCTTCGGACTGAGGAGGTAAAGACTCCTAGGAGAGCAAATCTGTAAATTTATCTTCTGGGGACTGCTAACTTAACCTAACACTAGAGATTATGTGGAAGGCCCTGGAAGATGACTGCCCTACATTGTCACCTGAACACAAGTAGGGCTAACCTCAGAACTAAGATCAACAACTTAACATGCTTAAAATCACGTGAAAACAACTTAGACTACATGGGTTCTGGTCCAAAGATGCATTCAAATCATGCAAATACATAGAGATTTATGACAGATTAGTCTTCTTAATGATGTATTAACACCTTGGCAACATTACTGACACTTCTGCAGAAATTCTCATTGAATTTGTCTGCAGTGTTCCATCAAGAAGGCTGAGATTTGTTTATACACCGATCCATAACAACAAAGGATAAGACTTCAGAGGTATCCCAGGGGATCTGGATGACCAGGCTTCCTCTGCCCAAGGCAGCTTTGAACACTTCAGCCAAGATTTTTTTGAAAACTGTCAAATCTTTGGCTAGACATAAAAGGCTCAAGAAGATTGTTCCTTCAATTTCTCTCAGTTGTTTTTTTTCAAACAGTATCCACCAAAAATACATGGGTTCTTTATGAAACACCTGCATGGCAACAATAAAATAAGTTAGGCTTTTTTAAAACTATCGAGAAAAAAGCAGTCAACAGGATCCTACAGATTAGAAATCCAAACGTCATTTCAAATCAATAGGACTTGGTTACCTAGGTTCTATGGCTCCTTCAAAGTTATAAACCTAGTCCAGCAATTCTTGTTTAACAGAAAACTTCTTTAAACTTATAACACAGACCTGCTCCATTCCATGATATGTAAGGAAAAGAGACTGGCAGGATAGCAGAGTCACTGTAGTGAATTAGAAACTGGGGTTACTATAGAGTTTGGACTTTGGGCCTAATTAATTTTGATTGCTTCCATATAAAAATGTCTGGGAATTCAGCATAGCATGAACGGCACTTGCATGCTGAGGAAGAAGATGGGCCTGTATTAGGTACAACCAAAGCCCAGTGAAGTCACTGGGACTCTACTCAACAGTTTCAAAGACCTGAGCTGGTCCCACTGCTTTTTAATATTTCCAACCTCCTCTCACACTGATCGGAACCAGGAGGACCTTCAGAGAGATGCAGCTAACCTTCTCTGCGACAGAAGTGCTAGCATGACACCAGAAAATGAAATACAGCTAATCTCTAGAGTTAGATGCTCTTACATTAAATAGTTAGCAGTTTTTATTAAAGATGTGAACGCAGAGGAAAGTAAGGAGACAACACCTTCCTAAACTCTCCAGGGAATACAGAATAAGCAAAGCTCAGTTGTGCACCTTTTAAAAGCTTCTTCTTAATAACTTGTTTTAGCTTGTAGTGTACTTGCATGGCACAAGTATCACGATGCCTGTCAATGCTATGCAATGGCTCAGCATTGGGGTCAATTACTATCTGAGCTCTAGTCACAGCAGCTAATTTAACTTTGCTGTCTCTCTCGCTTCATATTATAAATTCAGGGATAATGGTTAACTACTTCATTAGCGTTGCAAAGATTAACTGGTTAATGTTTGTGAAGTACTCCAAAGATCTAGAATTTGCTTTCAGTTATAAACCCTCAAGAAAACCAAGGAAAGACTTCCTGGATATAAGTTATGGGTAGAAATGGGCTTCAAGGAAGAGTTGAGAAGAGAGAGTGGCTATTTGAACCAGCTTGGCCAGAGGCCCCAATCCAATAATTGTACAAATAGCTTTTCAATGCTGTTATAGGATTGTATGAACTGCCAAAACAATCTTCAGGATGATAATTTTATCTGTGCCTTAGTACACCTACATCAAATGTAAAGAAACAGGCTTGGAAGGTCTCAGCAGATTGAGTTGTTCTCTATATTTACAGTAGCAATTCCTTTGCAATTCTGTTACATTGAATTAAAAAATCAACAGCTTTTGAACCAACAGTTTTACAAGGGGAATATGCAAGCACTTTACCCTACAGACAAGGCATAGAGAAGAGATTTTACAAAAGGAGTCAAGCAAGAGCATAAAGTCTTTTATTTTCACCAAAAAGCACAAGTAGTTTGCCAATAGTACCAGACTAGGGGAATAGCTGCCCATTCCCTTCCACTTACAGGTTTGTCACTCCGTCCTTTCTTTTCTGACTTCCTACCTTTTCTTTTACTTCTTTCTTTCTTCCCTTCATTTGCCCTGTTGCCCTTCATTTGCCCTGTTGCCCTTTCCTGCCATGTCCCCAGCTCTGACCCTTCTCTTCATGCCTGCACTGTACCCCATCCTACTCAGCCATTTCCTCTCCCACCATTCACACTCTCAGTCCATGTGGTCCTGCTCCATCTCTCTGGGTTGCTGCCTCCCATAGGCCAGGTGATTACCAAGCAAGGTAGATCAGCAGAAGATGCCAGCTATTAGCACACCTCAGCAGCTCATCTCTGGATTTCAGTCACAACAAACTGTAACAGGTAGTGTGCCTGACATGCTCACCATGGATATGGTCCCACACATCTGCTGAGTCTTTCTGAAGTGCCATAGGCAATAGTCCCTCCAAGTTCTGAGCAAAATGACACTGATTTACATTAGCGTAAATTAGCGTAAACTTCACCTTGTTTTCTTTTGAATACTTGACTGATTCTTGAAAAAGGAGGCAACTTCAACTTGTAGTGACACAATGAGCGATGAGCCTACTTATTTCTTAATATTAGCACAATAGACAAGAATGAGCTTTGCTTTGGGGGTGAGGCTGAGGCTTGGGGATCAGGATGAAGGGGCAATATGAGAGTCAATAGTCTTCTTGGGAAGGGAGAAGATTGCCTCTGAAGTTTCACAGGCATGATATCCTCTCCTTGAATGCTAACTGAAACAAACTCTGAGACAAACTCTGAGTTTTAATAAAAGGTATGTTAGCAGTTAACTTATAAAGACAGCCAATCAATGGAACAAACTGCTTCCATAAAGAAGTATCTTTTGGAAGTGTCACAAACAATGCACATGACAAATGTAGCTTGAGACAAATGCATCATTGCTTTTCGAAAGGGTAACTTGTGGTAAGCGGAAAAGCATGCTATTTATTACTCAAGGCAATTTAGAAGAGAAAATTACATGATTTCTTGTGCGTCTTAACTGTAGCCTGGAAAACCTGTGAGAATAAAAGTAGCTATGATTCAGACAACCTGAAGCAAATATATCTGTGCTTTGCTGAACGAGGCGCTAGAAAGATAAATCTTTTGTTTTCCCTAACAAGAAAAAAAACATTGCAAATCATATAATACAATATCAAACTCTATGTTACTCCAAAATGACAATCAATTAAGTAGAAACAAACTGTATCTTCAGAAGGGTAAATGAGAGAAGCTAGGGATCACTATCAAAGGACTTCTGTTTTCTTTTGTTTATTAAACAGCAACTGTATTATTTACTGCAGCTTTGCAAGCTAGTGAGCAGCTGGGTGTAACACATTTTCATGCTGTGTAACCTCTCCTTATGCTTCGTTAGATTCCTTATCAGGACCAGAAGAAAAGAAATCTCCCTGTTATGCTTTTCCTGTGGCAAAGGAAAAGACAAGATGATGACTTTCCAGCTCATTTCACTTGTACAACGTTCTCATCAATCACCATGGGGTAGGTCTTTGTTATTTTCACTGAAGGACTGTTCTTAGTTTTCTGTCACAATAAAGTGTGACTCCACTAACTGGCAAATCAAGGTTACCTCCACCACGTTTGCAAAAAAAACCCAAAATGCAAACATAAGGCTAAAGCTACTTCTGAAATATTTTCACAGACATAAACCCACGTCGAATTAGGTCTAAATTATTTTCACTGAAATAAAGGTTAAAGCTTGAAACACTCAGAGCAGTTGAGGTAAGGAAGCTAAACTAACCATTTCATCAAGAACCAAAAGTTTTCTGCTTGTTTTGCGAGTTTTTGCTCCAGAAACCAAGCAAAGAAACTGTGGTTTATTTTTATTTAAACTCTCTGTCAAGTATGCATCTCTTTGCAGTTTTGGTTCACTATAGCCCACGCAGCTTGGCCTCTAGTCTCCTTTTCCTGTGTCTTCAATAAACCCTACAGACATCCACAAGAATTATGTGAGCAAATAAAAAGCAAGAAAGGGACAGATACTAATCAAGGCAAAAACATAAGAAATATGATTTTTAAGATGCTGTCTCTTCCTTTAATTTTTTGGTTTTATATACCTTTTCCTTTTTGGTCTGTGTTGTTTCTTACTGAGTGCCAGTTATACATAACATACAACAAGCATATGGCTCAGATATCGCTGTTGAGTTTCTCAAGTCTCAAATTAGACATTTTTATTTAAAATACATGAAAGACATCTGTATACTCTTTCATTAAATGTATTTTACATTTGTAATATCCTATGTATTATTTTGGAACCATTTCCATTAAAATGCCGACTCTGGTTTGGATAGCAAGTATTTCCTTTGTAACACTAAGGGAGGAGTCTATTACTGTCAAAATTTCTCTTTAAAAAGTCCGTGCTAAAATATTTGCTCTGCTTGTCAGAACAGGAATATCTGAAGTTAATTCCAAATGAAAGAATATTTTAGAATGAATCATAAACTAGATGTTAAAGAAAAGGCAACATGCTGCCATTCCAGTGCCCCTTCCCTGCTGTAAAACTAAACAAAAAATGACTCTGCTTTTGCATCCACAGAATATTGTAACATTTCGGAGTCTTCTGAGATTCTTTAATTGTAGTTATGCAACAGAACTGTCACATCCTAAAACAAAGGACAAAAATTCAGCAGCTGAATTTATTGGCTTGGAAACAAAACGTTCTGAAGACATGGCTAACATGTCTTCTTGATTATTTTTGGCATTTGAAAGTTACAGAGCAATTCTTCCTATTGCATAGACCAAAGAAGTGAAACATTTTAGAAATACTTAGAATTTTTATGGCACAGTTTGTAGAGTCACATATTTAGTAACAGTGAAAACTGTTGAGCAGTAACCTTCTTTGTATTTAAGCCAAACAGCAATGGGCCCTTTATGGTATAAGACTGCTCAGCATTAAGAGATGTAATGCACTGGCTTCTAATGACTTGGTCACAATGGTAAAAACGGCTTCTTCTTTTAGACAGGTATTCTCAAGTGTCATGATTTTCAAAGGGAAACGGGATAAATTATGTGGGCAGAACATTTATGATATTAATGAAAAAAGAAAGAAAGAAACAGTCTTTCAAACCTGTGATCCTCTGGAGCCCTTTTCCATTACTGAGTCAGTTTACTCTGACAGCCAACTATGATTAACTTTTGTGAATAGTCAGGAGTCTGGTTCCAAAGGCAGACATTGCTTACACATAAGTTTTGAGAAATAATATTTCCTCATTCTGAGGAAGCATTTAAACACAAGCAAAACACTTGTTTATGACCAATTTGAGACTATGGAAACAATAGTTTGAATTCTTCTTTGCTCTAACCTTGGAATTCATCAGGTCAGTAGTACAGGATAACAACTGATTCTCTGTTAGCTCCTCTAATTCACTGTCTTTCAAACTTACTTCTTCTAAAGCTGGAGCAATCTGCTTACATACAATTAAGCAGAAACTTAAGAATTTTGCTGGAGCAAAGCCTCTGCTCCCTTTGAGGTTTCTCCCTTAAGGTCTGACATTGAACCAGAAGGTTCAGGTATATCTTCTAGCATGAGTTTAAAAGCTTTATGTATACCGACGTAAGTGGTAGTACTGTATAGCTGTAACCATAACAGCGAAATAAGAAGAACCTAAAATACTGATGTTTGTGCGTCTTTAGGTAAGGCTTCTAACCCCAAAATTAAGGACAAATTTGATCTAGGAGCTTGAGCCTTTGTAATTCGCTCTTTCTTAATTGAAAACTGTTCAGGCTTTGCATGAAAATAAATGAAAAGTTGTTTGCTAACTGATGTTAATAGCATTGCACCACACTCACCCCCGAGGAACCCTAAGAAGTCAACAGTTACACCACAGAAGGATTTGACCCATAGTTGTGCTCTGGAGTTCTGACATTGGCAAATATTATAAAACCACGTCTGCTTTATGAAAACTACAAATAAATTAATCTTTTTTAATTTCTAAATACTTTTCCTTGCTGTCAAACCAAGAGCAAACAACAACAGTATTTCTGTTATTTCACTCATGTTTCCTTCTAAATTTTCTGTCTTCTGGCAGCTGCTTGTAAACTCACTAATAATGTGTGTCTTTGTTTGGACTTCTTAAAATGAAGGATATAATCGAAATGGAAGAAAGCTCATTTTATTTCACTTTGAAACCTGAGAAACCTGTAACATGAACCATACGCTGATTACAGAGCACTGATATATAAAGGAAGCAGTTGTGTAAATGTGTGAAGCGCCTGTGGTGGGGAAACAGTAGAGCAGAGGAGAAGCACTATTTTAGACAAATAATGCTGTTGTAGAATCTGATTATCATGACTCAGGTTTAACAAGGTATTGTGTAAAGGCCAGCTAAACAGGAGGACCTATTATGGCGGGCACTATACAGTCAAGGGTTTTCATACAGCCTCTTCCATTAAAAGCTCGGAAATAATATGGACAAGACAGACCCCAGGTGGAGAAACAGTGTGACAGTTCCATGATACTAGTTTTTTATGGGAGTCAGTTAGAAGGGGATAAGTAAAATGGAAAAAAAGTGACAGAGAGAAAAGTTCTGGAGGGAGGGAAAGAACAATGTAAATACAGAGAAAAAGTGAGGTGAAAAAATGAAAGCGGAAGGATGGAAGGAAGGAAGGGCTGGAAAAAGTGGGATTATCAGAGGTTGAGTAGAAATCACTGGAAACTCTCTTGAGTATCAGAGGGTTCAACTTTGATTGCTTCAGCTTCACCATGCCACTGGCTGGTGCTTCTCTGCAGTATTGTCCCTGTCGCTACAGGATGCAAAGCAGCGAGGAATCACGTCTGTTCTGATATCTGCAGGGGCAGGGGGTACAGGGGCTCTCCATGTGTCTCTGATCCAATACACTGAGTAGGAGGGAGAGGCACAAGCTCAGCTGGGTTCCATTTTATTCTTTCCCTATGACTGCAACAGCACTCATTTCAGCTTAGCTGTATCTGATGATGAGCTGGAACATAAGCCTATGGGATGGACTCTGGGAATCAGCAGATACACGTGTGTATATATATATGTCTGTGTGCATGTGCATGCGTAGTGTGCCTTTACATGTATGCATATAAAGGCAATATACACCAAGCCACTCCCTAAGAACAATATCCCTTCTGCATTCTTATACTTTTGACTCTTCTCTAAGCATCTGAGTTGCCAGTTCTGGCCTCTTCTGGCCTACAGCTATTTTGAGATCATGAACTTCACAGACAGTAGAGTGATGATCGAGTCTTCATTTCCCTCTAACCCATTTGCTCAAATAGCAACATTTTTTTCTGCAAATACATTAGAGCATTTCTGCAATAAACACATGTCTATGTGTATGTGTGCTTATGTGCCTATATATGAATAATTTTTAAATTCCTAAAGCTAATTTTAAATTCTACATATGAAAACATGGAATAAAAAAAATCTGTCCCTATCCATCTGCACAGGATTTTGTTTTCTGGCATAAGCTAAATACATCTGTTACAGAGGAAAAGAAACAAACATAACATATCTTGATTAAATCAGTGTGCCACTAAAGTAACACATTTCAAATTTATTTCTACTGTGGAATACAGAATCCTGTCTATTCACTGGCATAAAAGCAGTGCATACAGCTAGAGCAAGAGTACTAAACATCTCTTGGAGTGGAGGAGAGAAAACAGTTTTATAAAAAAGTAACTTATTCAATCGGTATCTTACCTTCTATTAGCTATGAGTTGTCTGTGGTCAACTTTTGAATTATTCTACGCTGTGGTTGTATATTTCCTGCGAATAAATACGGACACTTTGTGAACACTCTGGTTTAGAGAACCAGAGCTGCCCTAACTTGGGTTGGCTCAGATGGGAAAGTATCCTGCCAAAATGGTTCTTGTCCCAGATCAGCGGAGTTTAACCCTTAGAATCTGGAGTTCAACAAGAAAAAAATATGTTGGCCAGGTTTCCCAAATATCTACTTTGTAACAATTTCTTTCTGTCTGTCACCTCCTCTTTCCCATCTCTGTGTACTTGTTTTGGGGCGAAGTACAGCTTTGTGGGTATGCAGAGGCATAGGGCCCCGATTCCCCTCCAGTGAAGAAACTGCTACTAACGAAGTGATTTCTATCTGCTCTCATAAAAATCAAGAAGAGCTCTTTGAATGTCTCCTCTTTATCTCACATCTGCTGCAGTCTGATCTTCACATTACTTGTCAAAAGAAACATATGGCTTGTAAGCAAAAGTCAGAACATGGGTAAATCCAAACATTTCAGTCTATTGTTCTGCCACTGCTTTAGGTTCACCATGAGCTGCAACAGCTTTCTCTTAATTGCTTTAACTGTAGCATCTTATCTTTTATGAGACTCTGAAAACGAGCGATACTTCTGCTGATCACCAAGGCAGGATTTACTTGCAGAACAAGTTGTGACCATACACCACCACCACGAGACCAAGGAAATAATCTTAAAAATACTCCCCTCTCCGAGGAACTGCCACTGACTGCTGTGGAACAGTATGGCACTGTCTCCGCCATGCTGACTGGCAATCTAGCCCCACTTTTACATCTGTCTGAGCATTATTTCTACCACACGCTCCCTTTCTTTTTTACAGTGTCATCAAAGCAATTCACACAGAAATTGCTATCACATTGATGCTCTAATAGTAAAAATCTAGAGTCATTAATAATTCGAGAGCATCTCAAGAAATCCAGAGCAGCAGGATCCATAACATTACTTTTGCATCACATCACCATTCAGCTCCACAGAATGAATAAGCTGACAGCAACACTTCATGTCCAGTGTTTGTAATACTGCAATTTTGCAATGACTTAATCATAAACTCTGTTCTACCAAAGGCTCAATCTCCATCCCTGCTCACAATTCAGAATCTCTTCACTTCCTTCATTCCCTTTGACTTTCTGAAAAAAGATGATTTCTGGCCCTCCATCTATTGAAAACAATAGCTTCTTTTGGACTTCAAAAAGGATGTGTCCCTTAGGGCCCTACTGGGCTAGACTGCTGCTTTGAGAGTTTGGGTCATAAAAGAAAAGTTGGTTGAAATGTCTACTTAGAGTCCTCGATAGACATCTTTTCACAGTGACATTTCCAATTCACTGTCATTATTCTGGAAGACTAAAATTATAATTTCAGGCAGGTTGTTTTCATGCATTATGCTACAATGTTGCTTGACTGCCTTCCAAATTGGAACAACTGAAAAAATGTGAAGCGTTCCAATGATTTTAAATCACTTGAGTCAGGACAGAGTGATTTAAAATTATTGGAGTGCCTCACATTTTTATGAGCACTCTGTTTGCGAGCAATGGAGGTCCTGGCAGTCCTGGGCTGCGGCACTGCAAAAAACCCCAACTGTACATTGTCATCAGTTTGAAAATGTTTGCATTTTACTTTGGAAATGGTAGGGATGTGGAGATAATTAAAATCACTGACTATAAAAAGATCCACACTAAAGAAGTAACTGTAGGGATACAATTTTGTATTTTGGAGCACTCTGTGTTCAGCAGTCTCCTCATTCAAATCCTGACTCCTCCTAGCTTCTTGGTCAGACCATACATTCCTGTGTATGTGCACCACTGCACCAAAGGAAAGGTGGCAGCATCTTTTTAAGGTTTAGTTCCTTCAGATCTGCCACCTGCGCTCTCTCCTGCTACCTTTCCATGGAGCAGTCCAATCCCTGGTAGTAGGATCACAGAATAAAAAATAAAGGATTTATTCCACAAAAACATATCATTTCAGTCCTTTCATTTTTCTTTTATTTATAGGTAACTCTTCTTTTAATTTATGAGACAGATTCAGAACAAAAATTATTGCAAAACAGTCCACAAAGAACAAGATCTTTAGCAGCTGTAAATGGGCATCATTTTATTGACGCTAATGGATTTACATCTCTTACTATCAGCCAAGGATCTGTTTCATTATTTGTGGACTCTAAATTCCTCACTAATTCTTGTTTCTTTCTTTTATCACAAAAGTACTGAAAGGAAAATGTAAGTAACAGCTCTTCTCTTAGTATTGTTCTGATTAATTTTACTAGGTTCTTTTTTTAATGACTTTTAGCTTTGATGTTTTTAAATATGGGAGTACTCTGAAGACTCTCAGTACTGCTGAATCTGTTTTCCTGCAATATCTTGCATTGTTGTCAGAACTGCATGATTGTGTGACATCTGCTCCACCACTCATGTGATCGACCGAGTAGGTGCAACTGTGGCAGATGGCTGATGACTCACCTCACCAACACTGAACATAGGTTTGCTTTCTGAGAAGCAACATCTCCTTACTAATTTTCTAAGAGTCTTGCAAAGATGTGACTGGTCTGCCTGGTTTGTTAGCAGGTAACCTAAGTTACAGGAAATGCACGGGGATGCAACCGCAACGTTTATTCTAGTACTGGGACTATTATTTTAAAATCCAGTTTATGGGCTACTATCAGATAAATCCACAAAAGGAAATTAGGTTCTCTGCTGCACTGTCTAAATTTGAGGCATCTAAATAGCAAAATCTGGATCCCTGAATCAGACAGAGATTTAGGTTTCCTTTGCAAAGAAGAAACAGAATAATAGCCATGGAAGCCATTTATTTGGGTGAGGAATCAGGAAACACCAGAGAAAAGGATATACCTTAAACACTGCTCTCAGTGTCATTTTGGCTGTCCTGTTTCAGGCTGTGGGGAATACTATGAAGATTAACAGATCACAGACTTGGGTAGAAGGTCATTCCTGGCTCTTTTTACATCCCATGATAGGTAACATATACATCTGCTACACCATAGATCTTTTTTCTGTTCCCTTCTCTGTTGACTGTCAGATTGAAATAGGTATAGCTTCTGTAGGCTAAGTTCTTAACAGTTGCAAGAAGACACAAATTTACTTGCACTGACATTACCTCACAAAATTAACTTTGTTCATTACTAAAATTTAAGAACTTCAGTAACGGTTTGTTATTCCCTCTCATTCTTAAAGACTTCTTGATCTAGAAGAACAAGATGACTGGAAGGAACTCCAATGGGCCATTCCTAAACCACTTAATTTACAGCTCTGTATACCAAGCCATCACATGCATATATTAATTTAAAGATAAATATTGTTATATACATTGTAATAGCCTAGGTATACCGAGTTTAAATTGATAAACATTGACTTGTTCGAATGCAGATCATTTCCACATTAAAAATGTAATCAGTTTTATAAAAAACATATCCACATCCAGATCCTTTAGGATCAAACAACATGCCAGTCTCACAAGCCTATCAAAATGTGACTACCCAGTTTAAACACAGAATCATAGAATCACAGAATCATTTAGGTTGAAAAAGACCTTTAAGATCATCAAGTCCAACCCTTAATCTAACACTGCCAAGTCCACCACTAAACCATGTCGCTACGCACCACATCTACATGTCTTTTAAATACCTCCAGGGATGGTGACTCAACCACCTTCCCTGAGCAGCCTGTTCCAATGCCTGACAACCCTTTCAGTGAAGTAATATTTCCTAAAATCCAATCTAAACCTCCTTAGCACAACTTTGAGGCCTTTTCCTCTCATCCTATCGCTTGTTACTTGGGAGACCAACACGTGTTTCACTACAATCTCCTTTCAGGCAACTGTAAAAAGTGATAAGGTCTCCCCCCAGCCTCCTTTTCTCCAGACTCAAGAACCCCAGTTCTCTCAGACGGCCCTCATAAGATCTATGCTCTCAGCCCCAAAGACTAACACATCAAAATGTTTTTGTGGCTTGTCAGACTTAAAAAATCTTTCTGTAGCAGAGACGCATCATTCCCATTTCCACTACTCTTATGTCAACTAACAAAGTCTCCTAATAAGCCAAGTCTCTTGGAGGCTCAACTGCTAATGCCATTAATACTACCAAAGACCAGTGTATGACTAACAGCTGTGTCCTAAAGAAACTGAACTCATACCTTCCATTTCCAAATAAACTACCCAAAAGTTAAGAGTATCCCAGGAAGGAAAGAAGGGAGGAGATGACGGGTAGAGAGGAAAGGAAGATGTTGTCATTGCTGATTCCGATTCATCCCATATGGAACAAAAATTAATCAGGTCTGACAGAGTGAAAGACAGCAAGGGTAAGCAGGACTGTAATCCAGTAGTTACGAAGACATATTAATTAGATTAAGGGCTTGGGCATAGTTCTCTTCCAAAGGTAAATATCACGTTCACAAGTATTTGTAACCATGTTCTCTATCCCTCTAGCCCAAAGTATAGTCCATTAAAAAATAATGGAACTGCTTCAGCAGAAAAGATTTAACATATAATACCTCTATCTAGAATAACCTAGAACTCAGAAGCCAGAACTATAGCCATAGAAATGGGCTACAGAATTTATACTCCTGTCAACAGGGAGTGAAGTGAGCATGCCTGCCCCTTGTGATACATAAGTATTCTTGTTACCAGGCAATGCCTCAAAGGGAAACTGCCTCCTTTCTATCATTTTGTTGGCATCTAAAATATCCTCTGCTCCCTGCTGCAGAGCATTAGACCTTAGAAAGACATTGCTGAGCAGCATTAAGATAAAAGCTTTAGCTGTATTTAAATAATTGGTATGGTTAGTCTCTCTGAACTGCTACAGTCTGACTACTATCTGCTAAACATAAAGGAAATTCTTGAAATGGTACTGGTGTCACTTATATTCCTTGACAGCTGGTAACTAAAAACCCAGCATGCCCTAAAATCAGAAAAAGCCGAGTTTCCCTCCCCCAAACTGTATGTAATGACGGTAGTTAATTCAAATAGAAAAAAACTTTCGGGGTTGATAATTCTCTCATAGTAATTTTATGTCATTCAAGTTCTACTAGCAACTATTGAGTTTACACCATGGTGCTAAAGAGGCATATTAGATCCTTCAACTTCAAGCTATCCAGAGCTTACTTGGATCATTTGGCACCTCTGTGTTGCTGACACACACAGAACTCTAACAGATGGTCTTACAATACTGGCAGTTGTTTTGTACTGTGCTAGCAGAGAGGGGCAATACTCTACGCTAATTGTCTCTGATTTTGGAAAATAAATGAAGTACAAATCCATATTAACCTCAAAAGCCAAACTATAAAAAGTCAGGTTAGTCATTTAATGATATACGCTCACTTGCTGCATAATGGCAATATTCCTTGCAGCCAGGAGAATTATGCTTTACTTCAGTTTCTACCAGGAATATCCACAAAGACTGTATCATTAGAATGGTATCAAACTGCACTAGGAATAAGCCTTGAGACTCTTTCTTATGTGATCAACCTTGACTATCAGCAAGATTCTGCCCATAAACTGGGTGTTTTCATATAAATAGTGAAGCAACAAAGTGCTTAATCAAATCTCTCTTTCTTCCCATGCCAAACAGAATTCAAGAAATAACACATCAGCTACTGTGCAAATGTTCAGATTAACAGAGATGACCAAGTAAACAGCAATTTTACATTTTTCCTCACCCATTTAAAAAGAGCTGTACATACCACAAGCTGAATTTCAGACGCAGTAATTTCACTGTCTGCAGTGGAACTTGCACAGAAATATTCCTCGTTGTTTCTGTGTGGCTAGATTTTTCACTTTTTGGCACAATAAGTGCTAAATTATCAGATATGTAAACTGGGTTGAACTATTAAACCCTGTACGCAGAAAAGAGCTTTTCAAAAGCAAACCAAATGATTTCCTTCACTAATATATAAGTTCCATGAAATATACGTTTACACATACATATTACAACCTACTAGTGCAAATTCAGAACAGGCTTTTAGAAAATCACAAATCTTTTAGTCTAATGCTCACCTCTTCTATTTGCTTTAAACGAAACATAGCTCGAGGCTTAGTCACTCAGTTCCCATCCATTTCAATACATTTAGTTAGATAATATGTCAATCATCTTGTAAGTTATTTTCACAATATGTTAGTTACATTGAAGTAAAGTTCCCTGAGGCAGCTTCAAAGCCCTAGAAGGAACTAGAACCCTAAAAGTGTTATCTTAAATGTCCCTCAAATGCAAGAAGTGAATTCCAGTCTTCTGCCGGGACTGAATCAAAGTTGTATACTTTTTAAAAAAAAAATAAAAATTATCCACTACGGTTACTTAAAAAACATAGTTGCTGGAACTGACTGATGCTATACTTTTGTGACTTTGGTACAAGTGAGAAGATGTTCATCAGTTTTTTGTCTATTTTTATACTGAAAGATTAAACAGCTCCTAAGTTTGAAGCCATTAACAAAAAAATATTAAAACAACTAACTTTCAGATAGGTTTCATGTTTTCTTTTCCTCCCTCAGGACTTTTGCCAGACTAAGATGGCACAACATACTTCCAGAAAGTACTTATACAAATACAAGATAATCCGTCTCTGAAAGTATAAATTATTTCTTCTTATGAAAACGAAAAATAAAAAGAAATGTTAAACAGACACAGTCAAATGTAGGAACATCAATTCCAAGCTTAAACATTTTTGTCAAAAATTTCAAACTATGATCCTCACTGTAGAACTCTGCTGTGAGAGAAGTTGGTATACATATTATAGTACCAATAACGCACGCATGTCCTATTCTGGGAAGAGGTCCTCCCTTACAGAACATGAATTAACATGATGGGAAAACTTCATGAACAGCCTTCAGTTACTGAGAGGTGAGCCCTCCCAGCTTCTACAACAGCTGGACATGGCTACCTCCTTCATTGAGCCAATTACAAGTCCACAGTGAACCCTTCCTGCTCTTGGGACATACAGAAACCTTTCTGGCAAGAGGGACATGAAACTAAAGTATTTTCTCTTGGGGGACTTGGGGAAACAAAAGAAAAAGGGAGGGGGACAGGAACACAGGATTTATCTTTCTAGTCCATTTAACAATATTAATCACTCTACCACATGCCTTTTAGGAAAGGTTCAAGCAGTCTTGGATTAAACAATAATGGAATAATCTGCCTACAGATGCAAGAGAAGGTCTTTCTTAATGATTTGGAACACGACATGTAGTAAAACAGCAGAGACACAGAGGATTTATAAATCTAAGAGAGAAAAAAACAAATGCAGCATTTCTACAAAGAGAATATATCTGGTTTGAATACAGATCTTTCTGCTGCAATTCATGTCCCAAGATGGGAATTATTCATGTTTTATATGGCAAAATCCCATGGAATCAAAATGCTGTTTTTCATTGTGATTTATCTCTTTGCCCTTCCTATCTAATATTTCCTGAAATAATACCCAAAATCTTCTTAAATACCTTTATAGTTTCAGTAGGCACTCCAGGCTCTGGAACTTTTTCCAAGTAAGTAGTCAAGTCTTGATCCACGTGTTCAAATACCAATGTTAACTTGGTCTCTCTGTCAGTTCGTGACACAGTGCACACATCAAACAATCTGAGAGGAGGAAAAGAAAGAAGGTGGTAAGTATACAGGAAACAATACAAACACAAACACCTTGCAGTTCATAGATGTCTTTTAAAATTTCTTACAGTATATAGAATGGAAAAAAGAGCTTTCCATAGGTAAAGCAGTCTTCCAGCTGTTGATAACTACTGATACATCACTAATATCATTTTCACATGTGGATTCTGAAATAGGATTCAGTATTAAGAATTCATCAGCTGTTCAAAGTAAAATAATTGCATGAAAAGAAAACAGTTTTTGGATAGACCAACTAGAGTTTATACAGAAAATTATATTTATCCATATTCTATGCTGCATCACCTGTACTCATTTAAAAAAAAAGAGCAACATTTTTGAGAAAAAAAAATACCAGGTGTTTTCATGCACTTTCAGTGTTTACCAATGCAACTCCTTTGTTCACCATGACAGGGTTTTAGAATTAAATCTCTCTTGGTAGAAACAGAATTATTGTGTTGATTACTCTTGCAAGTTCCTGGACACAAGGAATACCTTCAGATTCAGGATACAGTCATAAAAAGCTTTGTGTCTGCTTCTCTCATCAATTTCTGTCATTCTTTTACTAAAATTTCTTTATCATTTCACCTTGCTGCATGACATAAATTCAAACTAATTTGCAAAGCTCTTCATAACGTCACATTCCTATCTGATTACTATTTTCTAGGGGTTTTTTTTTCTCTTTTTAATTAGGATTTTTCCTCATCTTCTCCACTTTTTTATCTTTTTTCACAAATGTCTTCTCATACTCCTGTGCTTCACATCTCTACTTACATCAGTGACTTTCACTATCCTTCCTCAAGTCTCACTTTTACCAAATCACAATAGGAAACCATCTTAGAGGTGGAAGGACACTTTTGTTCCCTGCTCACATAGTTTACTGATGCGTTTATTCATTTACTTTTGTATTGTATACATCAGATTGCCTTTTTCTCTGAAGTGAGGTGGAAAAACAATCACTACTTTTATTAGTTGATAGCAGATGTAAAAAATGTATTAATATAGTTACTGAGAAAAAAAGTCTATTGTGTTAAACTGAAGAATCTATTATTGACAATAAACCAAAAGTGGTGTTGATACTACTGCTTATTTGGTCAACATCATAGCAGTTATGCGGTTTTATAAAATGCATCATTTATCCTCTTAGAATAACTGCTTCCTTACTTTGTGCCAAGTGCAGGATTTCTGATAACATTATCAAGTAACATTTTTATTCTTTGTCCTAGGACCGAAGGCTTAATATGCTGAATCTGTGGACAACAAATCACGCACAAAGCCTTGCGGGGCAACTGCTTTTCAAAGAGGCCATCTGACAAACAGAGTAGGAAAACACTTTGCATTGAGTTGTTACATCTGACCTCAAAACTCAGAAAAGCAGGAAAACACTTTGCATTGAGTTGTTACATCTGACCTCAAAACTCAGAATACTTCACAAGAGAAGGGAAGATAAGAATTGGCACAATTATCTGTGAAGACTGTAACCCCGGTTTAAGAGTGCATTATGCTTCACTTCAGAGGATATAGATTTAGCATGCTAATGGCATACACTAAATAATCTTTGGCCAGACACCTAGAAATTGTTTATTAGCCACCATGTTTTGAAAATGGCTGCATGCACATTTCTTGTAGATTTAAAGAAACTTTTCAGTGAGTAATAATTCAGGAACCAGAGTCAGAGATTATGGGGAGACTCTCACCCTGTCTACAACGGTGAAAAAAAAAACATGCTAAAAGAACGCAATCTGTATTGAACCTGTAATTGTCCTACGAACAAGTATTAATTAAATCATTATGGAAACATAGTGACTGTAGCAGCAAAAGTCTCGGCACATTTCTCATTAAGACAAGTACTGTTCTCTTTACGATTCAATTACTGGGGTGTAGATGGCAGACAGATGCCCTGTACACAGTAAACTGATATTGTGAAAAGTCACAAACCTTCTTGAAAAGTGAAATTTGCTTGTACTTGGCTGCAGGTTAATAATCGGCAATGTATTTATATAAATCAATGTGGAATGTAGCCAGACTGCCTATAACCCGAACACATGTAAATAGAGAGGAGCCAGACAGGTCTGAACATCTAAACGTAAACAGTGGAAAGTATTTCCACTGGATGATTCCTTTGTGTTGACCTACATTTACCTAAAAATCTTCTAAACCACCTTTTTTTTTGCCAGGTATTTAACTCACTGGCAAAATTATCTTTTCAACTACAGCAGAATTAAATTTCAAGAAAAAAACGAGAAAAGATTTCACTGTACAGAAAATAAAAGCAACATGTAATTTCCAGCTCACTGCAGAGGGAAATGCTGATTCTCTGTTTAATTCTTCTGTATGTGGTTTATTTTGACTCTGGCATTTTCTGGCACAACAAATTAGAGAACTCAGAGGAGTACAGTTCTAGTTGCCTATTACCAAGTAATATATTATCACTGAGTAATAATATTATCTTTCCCTTTTATATACCCTTTACGTGAAACTGTAAATGCTTTACTGTTAATAATAAAAACTGCAGGTCCTGCACCAGGCTGGGTGGAAGCACAGTGTGTTTACTCACAGAAAATACAGCTGCTGCTTTAGAAAGATAATAATTTAAAGCACAGCTTATATGAATTCATGATATTACAAAAAGGCAATATCTGGAATTGCCTGTGCTAATCATTCTGGAAACAAACTGAGAAAGACATAGCTTTTTTTACTTGATAGTTTCCATAGGGATATAACTACTTTTTATAAATTATATTATTTTACATGTACTGTGAGAAAATAATCCATAATTGTCTTCTTTAGTTAGGAACTTCTCTACTGTCTACACTGCACATCTCATGATTTTCTGTACATGATAGGGTAGTTTTGCATGTGATTGCTTCTCTGGAATATGCAACAGCAAAAAGCCTTTTATTTAATGAGTTACTATGTGGAAACCATCCTAAGCGAAGTAAATGTACCTCAATTAATACAGGATTTCCATACTGAATACTTTGCAAACACAAGTCCTGCCTTTCTATTGTACCTACAGAAGAAATATTTGAATTATTTGATTAAAGAAAGATCTGCTATGGGAAATCCTGGAAGTATTTAACAAGATGTTTGGCTAGGAGTTATACCTTGCCTGATGTGTTGATCTGAACTGGAACACTGTTGAACAGACACTTACAGAATATATGTGTTATAATGTAGATATTTTGTAAAGTTAATTGTACTAAAATAAAAAAAGCTTATCAGATATAAAGCTATGTCTCTTGATTTTGTATGTCTAGTGCCCAGTGTATATTACTATAACCTAGCAGAATAACTGGCTTCCTAAAAAAAATACTTTGGGTTTTTTGAACGCAGAAAACTAGATGATGTCTTGAATTCTCCAGAGTCCCTCACAACATGTACTCTGACAAACACAACCTCAGTTCATCTTCATTTTACAATATACAGTCCGAATACTTAATGCTTTTAGAAGAAAAGACACAGTTATGCCAATTCCTTTGAAAACTATAGTGTCTACTGACTGGTACTAATTTTGTAACTGCTTCTACAAAGTCCTTAAATATTAGTGGACTTGCTTTTGAGATACTTTGAGAACTGCTATAAAGTTATCCATTTTCAAGTGGAATAAACTTTTTTTCCTGAGCAAACAGACAACAGGGATGGAGATAAATACATCATCCCAAGTCACCTGCAAGAAATAAAAAAAACCCTGGATCTGACTGTCAGACCAGGAAAACTGTAGGACATAATTTCTCTTGGCTACTGTAAAACAGATGAGTAAGTGCAACTGGAAGATGAGCCGGAGCACAGTCAAAGGGAAGACCAAAGAATTAGACACTTGGTGCCAAATCATCCAAAGACTTATTGTTACTTTTATTGCAGTAGGACTAATCAAATTTGAACACAGATTCATTTACTTTGCTGGTCAGTCACAGCACTGAACAAAAAGACAGTCCCTGCTCTCATAAGTTTTTCAGTAACATGGATTTACTTTTATTCTTAGGAAGAGTCCCTTCCTAGGAAGAGTTATTTCCAAGCTTGTACATGACAGAGAAAGAGAACTGGCACCATTGATTTATGAGTAGCAGAAATATTTAAGAAGACTGTGGTGTGGTAAGTAGTGGCACAGTAATATGCTGCTGTTTTAATGTTTCAGAAGTCTGGACAAAGACTCAGATGGAAAGTGTTTGGTGGTCTCAACCTAACTCTGAAAGGTATTTAACCACATGACAGAAAACCAGCACAGAATTTATGTATGATTGACAGTGCTTATGCAAACACCACAAGTTTGGGACACCAAGACTATTACAGGTCAGGATTGAGGTTTATTGACAAATATGTGGGGGGGGAGCCTGAATAGGTTCTGCTTTCACTGCCTTTGGCTCAGGTTAATCCCAAGAGCCCATAATTTTCAAGCGCACAGAAATTTCAGTCTCTCATACCTAAAAGCACTGAAGAATGACAGACAGGCATCTTTTGAGTTCAAATTCCAGCAGCAGCCTTAGACTTTTCAGTTCTCTGGAAGCCACGTGGCAGCAAGCCCTTTGTCCATCACAACTTCTTGAACTACGTACTCTTCGGAAAAAAAACAGTTTTCCACAAACTTTTAATATTAGCTACCTTCTCCTTTCTTGCTTTTGAAAAGGAAAAAGATGCTGGTAACAGAAACCACTCTCTACTTGGAATTACATATATTCAATATATTATAACAAAGGGGTCATATTTCAGATGAAGACAATAGCTGGGCAAATGGAGTGGAACATGTGCGTTCTGAGAACCATGTCCCACATAGCAAAACAGGAAATAGAGCTTCACACTCTGAAACGTATGACAAGAGCTCTTCCCTTTGTTCAGAACACACTGCTTTGTTTCATCTTAACCAGCAATCACCTACTCCTCCATGCCTCTGAAAGCCGGTATTACAGATGTAGATTTTTCTTGCTCGAAGGAGCTTTAGTGAAGTACTAATTTCACAAATTATCTCTGATTTCTCTAAATTAGAAGTAGCTCATATTTTAAGTGCATTTTTTTTCTAGGATAGCACTTCTAAAAGCATGCAGCATTGCAAGATTTTAGTTACATTTTCAAAAGCATATGGGTTTTCAGGAGCTTCCCAATGTGCTTGTCATGCAGGCTGCAGCTGCACTAATAGACTTCCATACTTAGGACAGCCTCTGTGGCAGACTGCAACATAATGCAAAAACGGTTAGACCACCTCAACTCACTCTCCTCGGTACTGGAAGCATACAGCGAGACAGCACAGCACTGCCTGCAGCACAGTACGCTACTCTACTGTGTACTTCAGCAGCAGTCAGATGATGACAGTCAAACTCAATTAATTGAAATAAACCCAAGTATCTCTATGTTGATGATGGCAATTTACAACTCAAATCCTTATCCTCTACATTTCTACTGGGTTCTTGGAGTCTGTGAACATGTTCCTTGCTCCACTACCCTCCCAGGAAAGAGCAGCAGGATCAGATCACGCCTTCAGAACAAGCCTCTTTCAGGCAAATAGGGACAGAACATAACATCAGATAAAATAAGTTAATTTATCTAGGACAGGCAGATGTTATGCAGATAGATGTTTTCAACTCTGCAGTCACTCATTCATTATCTGTTGCGCATGCAGCAGAAAGAGCTACTGTGAAGAAGCAACTGCATGATGGAAGCAAGGCAGCAGAAAGACCTATGCTGAAGTCCTATTCCAGCAGAGCCCAACCAATATTCTTGCTTACAGCCCACTCGCAAATGAGGCTTAAGGGAAGGAAAGGGGATATTAGGATGACAAGGCAGTTGTTCATCTGTAAGCTGAGCTTTGTGCTGTAAATTTTTTCCAGTCTCTCCCCCTTTCTGACATGGAAAAATTATTTAAAATGCTTAGCTGTATAAAAGATGGTTTTGTTCTTTAAGTGTGTTTGAGGAAGAGAGACAGAGAAAGTGACAGAGAGAAATAGATGCTCTTGAAAGAGAAGTAAATAGCACTGGCTAAAGTCCGATAGTGTGGGCTGACCGGGCAAGCTTTCAACGCTCAGTACTGACTACAGCCCTGACCTGCAACACCCCTGTTTTCCTGCACTGGGCCCCACTTGAGCAATGACGAGCCTGGGTGCCAGACTGAATGGTTTTGTGATGCAGACAAATGTCTGCTCAGATGAAACCACCAAAACTAATTTTCATTTTCAACAGAAGCCAAGATTTGTGCCCAAAAGATGAGAAGGCCAAGTATATACACTCACTGTGCCACCCAAGTCACTAAAAGATGCAGCTGTTAAGAGTTTTACTTCAAGGAAATACACGCTTGATAAGACGTTCTCTGCACCTTTTTGTTTATAGCGGCATACTGTCTTTTTTTTAGCCCTCACACTGCCATTTCTTGTTCACCTTCTTTGCAAAGGGAGATTATTTCTAATTGGCAAGGACAAAAAATGGATCTGGTAAGGCTAAATAATTCAAACAATATCCTGTCCTGCAGAAATTAACTTTCAGGACTCATTCTACAGTTCAGTAGTTTTTGAAATACTTAAATCCTTATGCGTACATTAACAGCTTCATCTTATTGCAATTGATATTAAATCCAAACTGACTACACACTGAGCAATTGCCACTATCAACAAATACCAGCCTGCTGGTGCCAGTACTTACTTCTGTGCGGTGCTGTACCAAACAGAATCTCAGATTCTCTCTGTGAGGGACAGGCCAAGTCACCCCCAAATCAGAAAAATAACTTGGCCTGTTATAAAGACAGTCGCTGACAGATTGTTTAAGATCAACAATAGCTGTCTGACCTATTCATAGTGCTCTCATGTGATCCTCCAGCAAGCAAATGTACGCTGCCTTTCAGAGTCACGTATGCTGCTGTATTACAGTACTGAAAGCCTCCAGTGAGCTTCCATAAGCTTCCAGTTCAGGCTTAAAGGTGATGCCAACATACCAAAAATAACAAGGAACTAAACCCCCTCATCTCCATACAAGAAGTATTCACAGCAAAAAATCAAATCTCATGTTTGATATTCTGAACCATCTCATACAGTCTTTTAAATTCTTGCAATATCACAGCACTTCCTGAGGTGTTTAATTCAGCATTTTTTACATGGTAATTCCAATGCAGATTTGACTCCAAGCTTTTCCTTTTTAGAGATGCAAGGAGAAACCTAAAATAAAAGAAGCAGGTACTGTAAAAGATGACAGAAGAGGTCTACTCTTTTGATGCTGTTCCTGAATGACCTCCAGCTTATCCTACAGCCACAATTACACCAGGCGATGGCAGCCATATGCAAAACTTGGGTTCTGCTTGAATCCAAATTAACCCTCTAGTGTATGCTAAGCCCTCAGGAATACAAGTAACCACAGTCTGACTGATAGTACTTCTGAAGGGCACATCTAGTCATCAGAGCCGTTGCTCAAGCAAGGTAAGGGGGCTTGCTAAATGGTGGAAATATGCCTGAGCCCTTACGATGTGCTGCCACTTCCTAGGAAGAAGGGACAGTACAGGCAGCAGCTGAATGGAGCCCAGAGCTGGTGATAGGGGGGAGAGAGAGCACTAGGGACAAAATGTTTTGCTGTGGTACTTTTACTGACATTAACAACAGCTTTGATTAAGATCCTCAAAAAAATATTGTTCTAGTGAGTAGTGAGACACTGACAAATGAAAGTCTGATAAGAAAACGCATTTCTACAGTGCTTCATTGGTAGAGATGGGACCAAATGGTCTGTGTTTCTCAAAGAAGGATCAAGAACTGACTTTTAGAAACGAAAACTTCAAAGATTCAACGTTTCTCTGGACTCCACTGCAAAAGCAAATAGTAGGAAAATAGAAGGCAAAAATCCTAAAGAAAAAAAAAAGGCTAAATTGGCTGAAGTTGAAAATACTGATATGCACGAAGTAAATAAATAGTGTATATGTTAGTAAAAACAGCTTTGAATTGTGTTGTTCTAATGTATTCAAGGAATTCTTAAGGAATTCTGTACACCTTTTAATGTAACATGCTGTATATCCACATTTTAAACAGAAAGCAATAAGTATATATAGAAGTAAAACACAGCAAAACATTGTGCGGTTCAGTGTCATGCCCATTTGTTTATACTCGGGTTTACGATGATGTATCATTTTTCAAGTACAATGTTCTTGGCTCCCTAGATGACATTATAGCAAAGAAATACTAGTCTGGGAAATCAGGTGCAAAGTTCTTACAGAGTCTGTTTGGTTATTGCTATGACAGCATGGTCAGTTGACATAATACAAGTTTTGAGCAGTATTTTATGAAATATTTTTAGATATGTCAGTACAAAAATGTGATTTTGGACTGTGCAGAGAAAAGGAAGAGTACCTGTCATAGATACTGATCTTGCACTATCCGATAACCCTGAACTATGAAAGAATTTACTCTGTGCTTAACTTGCAGCATGCAAATCACTTTAGCGACTTCTAAGGAAGTGTACACATTCTAAAGCTCCGTCTACCTTATATGCCTTGTATCTTTGAGATATGAAAGCAGAGAAGGGGAAAAAAACAAAGAGAATTCATTATCCATGCACATGGAATGAAAGACAAAAGACTTAAAAATGGTCATTTTTCTCTTCCTTATATGCAGTCATTACCTGGACAGACAGCAATGTAAATCCCTGTATGCCTATTAAACCCATGTATACTATGGCAGTTGCTCTTTGTAGTTCCTGGTGTGGAACTTTTACCCATGCAGTGAAAACTCGACAAGCTGGGGCCCTGCATGTGAGATACACTCTGTATCTCAATGTCCTATCTATACCAAAGTCTCTCCTTCGTAACTTTTAATTAACTTTACAACTCAAGTTAGTTCTTGAATGTGGCCATACATCTCTGAAAATGATGTTATTGATTTATTCCAGAGAGTTCATCACAATATTTGTTTTTCCTTAAATTCTGAAATTAACAAAACTGTGAACTGTTGCTTTCCAAGTCTTTACCTGGGGGACTAACAATATGAACAGTTCGTGTTATCTTACAAATGGAAACAACAATTTACCACCAGATATTTAAACTGCATGAAACCAACTTTTAAAAAATGTCTAAATCTGTTGAAAGAATCTGTTTAGAGATTCACTAGAACTGATCAGAATTTCCTATTACCACCACTCGCTGTGCTACGAATCACATCCCATTTGCCCAAAGGTAAATAGCACTAAGGTGATTTCCAAAACTCCAAAGACAAAGGCAACTGCTCACATGGGTGAGAAAGCTAAACAGGATTTGGCCAGGTTTTGGGAGGCTGCCAGATTTATGCACCTAAATATTTCATTCCTCTTTATAAGTTGCATTCTAAAAGAAAAACTAGTAGCAGAGATAAATATATGAGAGAAAGAAAATAGTGAGAGGATAATTCTCAACCCAAAGAATCAAATCTAAGGGAATACAAAGCTAAGATAACACTTAAATTCAGCATATACAGGGGGCAGATTTAAGGCTTGCAAGGAAACTCACAACTCCATTGAATTTAGTTCTCTTTGGCCAGCCGTAATCAGACATTTCAAAGGCTATCCATCTAAGCAACAGCCTAGCAGAGCTTGTGGAGCATTGAGTTCTCCTCTTAGCTACTGTGGAAGAGCTATAACTCATGTAATGAGTTCGGTGGTTAGTCTGAAAAAGTCACATAGTTCTCCACGTATTCAAGGGAAGGTAGGCTGGTTGAATCACTCTGGGGCAGGGGTACTGGCTCTCCCTGCTTCTTGTGGAAGATGCCTAGATGACTACTTTAGACCAGATCTTGAATTTAACTGAATTCAGGAGAGATGAGTCTTTCTGAGGAAGAATGTAATTGAGAGATTTTACCTGGTGAGATTCCATATTTTGGTTTTTGAAGATATTTAAAAATATTTCTTCTCATGAGGAACTTAAAACAAAATGAGTCATCAAAAGAAAAAGAAGACCCTGAAAACACCTCTTCCCTATTCATTCAGCCCCTACAGATCAGGACCAGTTCTAAAAAGCTCTGCATGCAAGAACCTAAAACTAAGACTCACAAAGTCAGTACATGTATTTAATTGGCTTTGGCCTAGGCTCAGAATCTCCTTTAATTTGAATAGCGAGCTTCACCTGTGACAAAATTGTAGGACTGAGTTTAATATTCATGTTGTACAGAAAGAAACAAATGGAACTAATAAATCTTCAATAGAAACTTACAAGATTTTTCTGGCTTAATAAATTTAGCCAGAGGGCAATTGTTCTTAAGCGCTTGATACAAAGGGATCTTTGCTTCCATTAGCATGCAAATTCCTTACACATTTCATCAGAATTTAAGACATAACCTCTTACAAGTTTTTAAAAATGTGGACTTAAATGTTGCTTTTTTTCCTATGTACAGTCATTCACACGTGACCCCTTGGTTGCCATGTCATTTCTAATGCTAAGCTGAGTTGTTTTTCTTAATTTAAAATTAGTTCATAGCACATGCAAAGAAAACTAAAAATGGTTATTTCTCTAAGATTCTCAGGTTCTTTCATCCTCCTGTTCTCCAGGTAGATGTCTAATATGTTTCCTCTCTTTCCAGCCAGTTACACAGCATTGTCAGCCAGCCATTTGAAGATTACTGCACATGGAGTGAAGTATTCTACAGGCTATACAGCTCTTTAAGTATTTCCTTTAAGGTCTTGCACACATATGTAAAAGAAAACAAATTAAAGATTATTTGCAGAGTTTTGCAATGAAAATGAGGTGTTAGTAGCATTTTGAGCTAGCAATAAATTTTCTTCGACTGTTTTATTACTTCAGGGCAAAGGCAATGATTTTTTTTGGGGCATCTTTTAGCAGCATGAGATGAGGGTTTACATTTTAATAATGGATAGTTTTGAAATAAATTCAGCATTTTTTAAATAACAGTGATGTCAGATGTAAATACATTACAAAACTCTTCTTCTGTTGTTTTGTAATGTTGTCTTTCACACTGCTGAAAGAAATGAGCAAACTATAATAAATCTTGCAAAACAAGGTCTGGTTCCTGAAGTGCTAAAACATTTTTACATCTAGGCAAATGCAAACAAGGTAGATCCATCCAAGCTCAGCAAGCAAAGGAGGGAGGGCTTTGTGACATCCACGCAGCCAGTGTCAGCTCAGGCCGAGCTGAGGATGCTTTGCGGACAGCAGGGAATAATGGCTGAGGCTGCACAGTGCTAACATGGCTACACGGCTCTTAGCTGGCTCAAAGGACCAGCAGAGCCAGTAGGCATCTGCTTGGGAATGAGGCACGGTTGGTTCACATCTGCATGCAAATGCTGCATCGACATACAAAGCCGTGGACATAGATTATTTAAGATCATAAAGCAAGTCAGTGTCAAAACTGTAGAGTCTTGATTTGCTAGAAATTATCACTCCAGGTCTGTCCTGCTCTTACACCATTCTCTAAACTATCAGATCCTTCTCACCTCAAAAAAAATACTAGGCTGGGTGGAAATTGTTCTAAACTTCTCAAAGCTGCATATGAATTATTTTATTCATATACTTATTTTTATTACAAGAATAAGTCAAGAGACATCAAGAGCTGAAGGAGCTGGTCCTCATTTTCACTAATCCACCCCCAAACCCTGCAATCATCCTGTTTACCTTTGTTCAGAGAAACAGCACAGAAACCTATACCACTGCTGATGGTCTTGAGCCTTTGTAGAGGCAACACTACCTGCTATACAGGGCCCATAGAATCAACACAGTCTACAAAAGCCTTTTCTGGCCATGTTCAGCTTGCCTATTCCAGTGACACACTACTATTTTTTTTTCCAATTTCCATCTCTTTTTGATCTAACAGAAACAATAACCCCTCTTAACTCTTCTTTAGAGCTTCTGTTTATCTTCTCTTTAACTATGTAGTCAAGGAAAATTTTCACACTGTGAAATGTATCTAATCATACTGGATGTCATTATTTATGTACAATTTTTATATGAATTTTCAAGCTTAGTGTATCACTTTTTTAATTAAGCTGCCACTGAACTGCAAATTGTATCAATTGCTATATCATCTAACTTTCTGTTTGCAGACGAACACTTAACCTGTGTGCACTGGCCTACAAACATTTTTTTCATCCACATGGCCATTATAGACTGGAACAGTAGGAGTTAGCAAATAAAATAAGATTCCAAACTCAATGATACAGGAGTAATTAAACTGAATAGATATCAGGAACACATTTAGGATAGTCTTAGACAGTTAAGATACGGCTGCATTAATTGTAAAGGGGAAAAAAAAATAAAATTTAAAACTGTCAAGATAAGCTATGTGATTTAGGAGCCAAGGTCCCAAATTACAAAATAACCTAGGTATTTTGGGTTGTCAGTACATTTCAGAATTATGGGACTAGTAGTCCCAAGTGCCATTTCTCAATGATTTGCAATTAGTATCGCAAACACTAAATCATAAGAATACAGGATTGGAAGAATAATCCTAGAGTAGCTGCCTGCATTAACAAGCACCCACATGACAGAGATTTATGAGGATGCACAGATACCACAGGCCACAAGATGCTTCCTGCCCATCCTGTACCAAATGCAGAGCTAGAAGGAGAGCTATGGCCCTGGAGGTTTTCGTTATGGTGCATTTTAGTTCAACAGCCTCACCATCACCCCAGGTCCCCGCAGCAGTAGGATATTCGTGAAATAAAACTCCAAAGTTATTCCAGGAAGCTGACCTCTACCATTTTACACAGGATATTAAATAGACCCCAGCTGTCTCCACTTAGAAGTGACTTAGTTCATATGTTTTATAAAGGTCCATTCAGCCACTTCCTGAGTTATCACAGAATTGAAGTAACTTTCTGTGAAGGAAAAGTCAAATTTTTTGGTGATTTCCCTACCTTATTTTTTATGCAGGCATTTCTTTCTTGCTTTTCAAATATCACAACTGGCATCTATATGTTCTGAAATGAGAATTTGTGCCTGGATTATGAAAATATTTGACTTGAGAACCATTTCAAGTCCATTTGGAAGAAACATACACAGTATTTTTTTTTGCTAAATCCAGGAAGACACAGTAGTCTCCATTTCCACAAACAACCCTGTATGCAAGTCCCTATGGTATATGACCATTGACCTAAGCGCAACACAGTCTGCACGTTTTTTACTTCAGAAGGCAGAGAAGTGACATGGATTTAGATTTTTCAAAGCACAAGAACACTTTTCCAGGCTTGTGAAAATGACAGTTATCAAAATATTAGAATGCCTCGACAATCATGTCCATTCAGCAAATTTTAGTTAAATTATTTCAAGGACTCAACAGTCTTTTTAATACCCTCTATTTAAAACCTGAAAAAATGATATTGCAATATTTTGGTATAAAGGATGTGCTCTGGGATGAACAAGTTCTGAAACTGAGTGAATAATGCAGCTTAAAGATAGTAATTTTATGCTTGAAAGAAGAAGAGATCAAAGTAAACTGAAATTTATAATATTTGAAAAATTTAAAAAAGTATAAATATTAAAAGGATAATCCCATCATCTAAACATTCCCTAAAGCCTTTAAAAATATATTTGTACTGCACACAGGAGGAAAAAAAAAAAACATCTGTTCCAAAAATTAGTTCTGGTACTTTTAAGAATTGACATCCCCTGTTCAGTCACCTGCTGCGGCAGATTGTGCTCCAGTTTACTCTTTTGGATATTGCCTGGGCTCTTTCCCACTCACAACAGGCTTTATAATTTTCATTTACTCTTTCCAGAAAACATCTAATAGAATTTACTGTTTTGTTATATTTAGGAGTGAGATGACATTTCAGTTCCAATTCCCAATGTCACGTAACTTCTTAAAAACAATTAGTTTTGGGAATGTTTTCTTCCAGGCTTGCCCTCATTCCCTTTCAACTTTTTAAAAAGAAAAAAATTTTTAAAAAAGAAAACTATTCAGAATTTTTAAGGCACAAACATTAAACTAACTGCAGTCCTACATTTCTAACAACCCTAACCTGTGTTACAAAATAATAATTCTAAACTTCTTAAAACTCATATTTTGAAATTTTCATGGTTTTTCTTTTCCACATCTACACCCACATAAGTAATACGCATATCCAAAGACCTTAACAGAGCAGCTTATTTGCTTTACTACAATTAGTGGTTCCATAACAGTCTCAATAGTTACGTAACAAAAAAGCAGTTTCCAAACTTTGTCAATCAATCTATGAAAGAACTAGCTCCAAGAGACACTCAACATAAAAAATGATGGAGCAGAATCTGTTAGCGTTATTGACTGTTTTTAATTTTGCAGGCTATTACTGAGTAATATGGGCTGACAAGTTTTGAGATTACAGCAAAATGAAACTTTAAACTCCAAAAAAATTATTTCAAGACATAAATGTATAGCACCACTACTTTCCAAGCACTCAGGTTTGGATAATTCAGAGTGGAATATAAGTTAGACACCAAAATTTTCCAGCTACTTGCACTTGTACAACCATGTAGTTTGCTCAAAAGGAATTTGAGGCAATGAAACTATGTGTAGCATCAGAATTTTATCAATAATGAGATAATTAGACCACGTAGTGGCAAATCCTGTATGAGATCAGTATGGCAGAGTGAAGGGAAATTAGAAAAATATGCAAGAGAAACTACATCTCTGAAAGCTTTGGAAGATGCCTTAAGCCGCTGTAGGTTACATGACTGTCCCTCTCCAACACACATCTTCAGCTACTCTTCCTGTCATAAAAGATTAACAAGTTTTGACCAAAATGGCTTCTGCTGGAGCTTAGAATTGGGTACAGGGTGACCAGGCAATGCCCACCCATTCCAGCTGCATCCTGTTCTCCTTAGCACTTAATGCCAAGCGCAAAGTAGAAGCAGATTGTCTGAAGTCAGTACATTTCACAGAAACCCACACTCTGCTATCAGGAAAAACACATAACTTTTGCCAACTGATAAAAAAAATTGTCATGTACAAACCCTCACCAACAACCCATACACTGTAGACTTTGATTAAAAAAACCAAGTTCCCCTATAACACCATTTTTATATTTGATCGCCTCCTCTCATTTCTCATAGTTCAAGTGCCCTCTAATTTCAGTACTAGCTTTTTGTTCTCTCTCCCCCAAAATAATTTCCCATTTGCTTTTGAAACTTTTCTTATTTGCTGTACAATCTCCCTATTATTGTTTGCACCTTCCACCTTTGAACTTGAACCATACTGACTGGCATTAATCAGGTTACAGTTAGGTGCTGACTCTGAATTAGCCACACAGGCTCTCTCTACGGTCAACAAGAGCGAGGCAAGCATTCCCAGAGGGCAATTCATTCTGCTCCAGGGTGCGTATGGAGGGTGTGTGGGATGAATTATTCTCAGAAATCAGGTCTTCTTCCTGCACTAACTATGGGGAGACTATAAATGACTTTTAATATCCACTTGATTGAGGTGAGATGTCTCCTCACAATTACCTTACATTCTTGTTTTATTTTTTTGTGCATGGCTATGTGTGCCTTCTGTGCATCCATCATGATATACTGGAGCAGAGCCATAAAAGGGGTACAGAAAGTTTGGAGTCTTGCTTTGACATCCCCCACCCCTACTGAAGAGTCTGAGGAACCAATACATTTAAACTGTCCAGCTACAGAACCCAGGAAGAGACTATAGATTCAAAGAAGTGGCTAGGATTCCCAGTGACTGGACAGAACACCACACCAGGCAAAAATGTGTGTCCCAAGTGACAAAATGTGCTGCTACAAATCTCTATTTAAGTACCTACCATGTTAAACATAAGCATTTTCATGTACTTCCTTTTGACTGTTGACTTTTTGATTACGTTCTGTTTCTTAATCTCTCTTTTCTAAAGCCTATTGTTACTACATCAAGTCTGGAAACCACTCCTTTCAGAAAACCAGCAGATTTAATTATTGTGGCCACTACGACTGTGTGTCTTTACTATAAGAATTTCTTAAACTAGATATTGCAAGTTACCTCAGGCTATGTAGAGAATAATCTGTCTTCCTTATACTCCAGGAACAACTGCTTCGTTGACAGTGTCTGTAAGTTTTGTCTTTAAACCTTGTCTGATTTGCCCATTTTATTATGAACAGTGGTTGAAATTGTCCTTTATTACCGTTTTGGTAAAATTAGTTGACTTTCCAGCTTCTTCCAGAATTATAGGCTGAATATCCTTTCACTTATCTAGAGGACAGCAAAAGATATAAATTTACTTTTATGACTTAAGCTTTGTTTTTGCAGAATGGTCTTGTCCAATCTCAACTTTGGGTTACTGGAAACCAAGCAGTCTTTGAAGTGTATTTTCTTACAATCATCACAATTTCCTATTGATTTGGGACATTCCAATATATTTAAAATGTCTTCTAAAAGACTCCCTCATCAGTGTTATTCACTTATTTGGGGTTCATCTATAGTGACAAATACCTTTCATTTTTAGTCAAATGGCTCACCTCACGCTTCTCTGCAACTTCTAACTATTTTTGCTGTTGTACTGCTGTAGTCTTCAGTTTCAGTCTAATTTCTGTTTATATTTTTTCATGACTGCCCAAAGATTTGCTTTCAACATAAATGACATCTCTAGAAGATGTTTTAATCTGGCCAGACAAAATTAAAAAGCAATGAAACATTCTTGATTTCTTAAGAAGACAGACAACGTGAATAATAAGCAGCATAGAATTAAGTAATGCCAGCCAACTCTTTCTTTTTTAAAATGATGTTAACAAACCTAAATGCATGTCATAAATGGGATTCCATGCAATGAAGAGATACAGGTGTTCAGTTCTGCAGAAGTACTAACTTGTCTGGGCCCTTCCAAGGATGCCACATCTTTCAAGTTTAATGGGACATTTAATTCTGATTTTCAGACTAGAGTCATTGATTCAAACCTGTCTGGATATGGGTATTATTTCTTTAATCAAAACTTGTTGCTCAGCATTTTATAAAAAGCAGAGATGAACATTAAGGCAACAAATTGATTAGAGATGTCTGCAAGGAAACCACAAAGATCAGTGTGTAGGCCTATCTCCATTAACAATCTAGAAGGTTATTTAAGGATAAACAACACACTAATTAAAAGTGCAGACAATCTCTACGTCATAAAGCTCTCAAATACAAAGTATGCCATTAGATAAAATTAGCAAAATGAGATTCACCTAACAACCTACTTCCTAGCAGAGAAAAACAATGCAGGCCACCACCCCAAGGAAACCTGGAAATCAGTAATACAGTTTCTAGTGCTGTGCTAATGAATAACAAGTTAGGCATAAACTTTCAATGCAGTGCAGCAATCAGAAAGTCTCTAATTGTAGCTATAGAAGCATTTTCTCTTGAGGAAGGAAGCTGTACATAGCACTGGGTGGACCGGGCCTGTTGTGCAACCTGGAGTTCAGGGGTAAGCACAGCTCTGTACAAATTGCTTAAGTGACAACTAAGGTAGAAAGGAATTATTTGTGGTGCTAAAAGGGAATGTAATTAGGAGTGAAACAGGTTAACAAAAGTCCACATCAGTGAAAAACCTCCCAATGAAAGAATTATTTTTATACCCCCGTATGGAGAACTCAATAGTTGCAGCATCTAAAATCTCAATGGTAAAGTCTCAAACATGCATGCCTGATGGGATATCTCTGTACAGTCTACCTGTCTTAATGCATTTTTGTTCATCTTAACATCAGGAATCTATGATCTGAACAACCAGAGCTGTTTGAACCACTGTAGCTCTATGGATTTTAACTTCACCAACAGAAATTCAAGCCTTATATCTAGAACTACGTTCTTGGGTTAGCTGGTAGGCAGGGATACAATTCCCCTGTTAGTAGTGAGTGTTAGGCTGCTCACACAGAAGAACAGTTAACTGCGCATATTGGTTTTCAGAACATAATGCAAGAATAACTAGAAGATTTTC
The DNA here is from genome assembly GCA_033558185.1 of Dromococcyx pavoninus. Classification (NCBI taxonomy): domain Eukaryota; kingdom Metazoa; phylum Chordata; class Aves; order Cuculiformes; family Neomorphidae; genus Dromococcyx; species Dromococcyx pavoninus. The sequence continues at coordinate 2,331,370 of JAUMJL010000098.1, forward strand.
CTTCAACTGTAATCTTCTGGTTAAAATACTCTATGTATAATGATCCACTACTGCCAAGTCAGAGAACCTAAAGATCAGAACTGCCTTTTCTGCAGAATATCATCTGACTATAATTTATTGAAGGGCTGTCATTTATTATGAGACATATTGATATTCTAGACAGCCACAAGAGATCTCCTAGGAAAATTATCTGATTATGAGTGAGGACAACTGAAAAGCAAAGATCATACAAAATACGTAATGCTGTAAATTTGAAGAATCTAATTTCTCCTTTAATATGCAACATAGAATAATCACAATATATTTATATGATGAGTAAAGGGGCAGAAAGTCAAAGTTAGAAGAATGGCAGAATGGGAATCTTACTAACACTTACTAAAAGAGACACAATTTTAACATTGCTACAACACATGAGAAACAGACCATATTTTTATTTATATGTTGGATTTTAGTATATTTATTCAAAATGGTGTTCCTAGGGATGTTTAAGTTTGTTGTAAATAAAAGATTTCCATATCCTATATCTGTTTTTAATATTACGGGGTTTTAAAAAATGTATGAATATGTATTTCTATGCATTAAAGTTTTCCAATTTTTCTGTCAACACTCACAAGGAGTCCAATTCCTTGTCATAATGAGTGAAAGTTAAATGTGACATTCAATTGCTTCACAGTCCTCTCTTTTTATGGAGAAGGAGCAGAGTGGGCAAACTCCTCTAAGGTTGTTTCACTTCAGCCGTAGCTGTGTATCCAAACGAGTCCTCCCCCAAACATCTATGCACAGTCAGTACATTCCCAGCTCCTACTGCCAAGTTAAAATGAAAACGGTCTTAGTTCAGAAATGATTGAGGTGGTTTGCTCTAATCAAATTAAATCAGCCAAATGTTCTTTTCAAAGGTAACTGTCTACTCTGCAGCTGTATGCAAAATACCACATCAAATGTGAAAAAAAAAAATAGTGATAGAATTCTATCCTTACAGTAGAGTCCTGGCTCCACAAATGAAGAGAAACAAAAGCACCAGTGCAGCTAGGAATTGCATTCACAGCAAGTGAATATATGCTAACTTAAGAAAAAGTGAACAAAGTACTCAAATTTCCACTTTATAATTAATTGATTTCAGGAAGAAGGGAATTTTCTGACATTGTTAAACAGCAACCGACGCTTTCAGTTATTTATCATAGTGACCACACTTCAAATAGATATTAAAAGACTAGCCAAAGCTTCACACAAAAGGTAGAAAAAAAATCACACAGGCTTTTCCATTCTATTTCTCGCTTCCTTTCTCTGTTTCTATCAAAACATGTAACATTCTGCACTGACTAATGTCACAAAAGTTCAAACTAAATAGGTTTCATTTAAACTCAGTATGATTCATCTGCACTAGAACTGAGTTTTCAATCATTAAATATGGGAAATTATTGCAAAGATGAATTCATATGCTAGTTGTTTTTTATTTTCTGTTACTAAGAAAAAAACAGTCGCCTGTTAACGATAATCCAGAGTGATAACCAGCCACTGTTCAGATGAATGTTTTTGAAACAGCATGGAACTTTTTGCTAAGTTTGTAAATTGTTTGCTAGGTATATCATGGGAAATCTGCCCCAGGGCAACGCTACCAATATCAGCAAATTGGCACATTACAGTACACCCTGTATTTGGGTATCTGAAATCATCATCAGGTCCTAGAATTACATGAGACGCTTCTTAGGCTAGAGACCCATCTGCTAAAACCCTAAAAAGACATCTAAATCATTATCTGGAAGAATTTCTTATTTCTTGTATAAAACCTTCTTTGCTCCGCCTAAAGAACACACAACTATGTTAGAATTTTAAGGACTTATTTTAAAAGAATTATTTAGTGAAATACTTCCTTCTGAACATTTTCTAAGGATGGAACAAACTTTCAAAATCTAAGGGTAAATAAATACAATGCAATAAATCAATACAATAATTTGGATGCAATGAGGTATTTTGAAACAGTTTGGAAATTGACAGTCACATTTCCACACTCTGATGATCACCTCATTAAAAGCTTCCCAAGTGGAGGTTTCCCAAATGGAAAATGTCAAAGCACACAATGGAAAAAAACACTCCCTGGAAAATTCTAAAGTGGTTTGTTTATTAAGCACGAACACTTTATACTTTAAAAGTATAGCTGTTAAATAATTTTTCAGATTCTAAGAAAAATATATGAAGAACTGATATAGGAGGAGAAATTTCCTGTCTTCTGAATGAAAAAGCACAGCTTAGTTATACACTTATATCAAAAGATAACTGTACCCATGTGCCCATAATTTGTTAGATCATTAAGAATCAAATTGTCCAGCAGTATGGGAAAAGAGCTAGATTTTGTACAAAGAGTAAAAACCAAAAGCTGTCTATGCAGCTGCAGAAGTTTTGGAATGAAGAGCAACTTCTATTTTAATTAGGGCTATGAAAATTTATAAAATAATTTTAAAACTTCAGAACTAAATTAGGTCAACTAAGAATTACAACAAAGACAAGTAACCACTCTTGAGGTCAAATTCACAGTACTGCTGTATCAGGGTAGTTATTTATTCCGCATGTGTATTTCAACTTTTAATAGAAAAATTCCCTAGAAATAGGGCTTCAGCTAATGTAATACATGAACAAGAATCAATATCTGTGATTCATATTGTGTATGTTATCCCTGCACTCTCTTCCAAAAAGCATTTTAAAATTCAGTAAATGCTTAATATCATAGCTATTTCTATTTGATAATGAACTTACACCTGTGCTAAACTTCAAACGACGACTTAATTCCCACTGAGAGTACTTGAGTGACTCACTTAGTGCTTTGCTGAATCAAAGCCTCCAGTCTACTTTCTTTCAAACACCTAGAAAAAGAGCACTTTCCTTCTCCATGTTCTATTCCGCATTTTAGTTGACACTGAGGTACCATGAAGCAAATGGGAAAGTCTCAATTAACTTACCCTGGCCCCTGTTTGCTGCAGTGGAGTATCCACTCTCCTGTCCTTTTCAAGGATCAGTTTTGAAACCTGGACTCCACTCCATTAACCCAGAGATGCTGACATTTTGCCTAGCAGTTGTAGGTTATCACCAGCAATGGTTGTCATGAAATGAGTTGGTTTTCCATTCTGGGCAGGATCCAGCAAGACTAAACGTCTCCAAGAATAGAACAGATACAATCATCCACAGATTTCAAGAAGAGAGCACTCAATATAACCTAAAATGGCTAACATTTACACACAGAAAGACTGGAAACGTTTTTTGTAAAAAGCTTAGATTCAGAATAAGATAAAATACTTTTTGAAGAAAACTTGTACTCACTCCAGAAGCTGGATTTCCTAATGCTCAGAAGGCTATTCCATATTCAATCCTTCCTTCCTCACACGCTCTTATCTTGTCTTGTTTCTTGCAGGCCATGTATTCAAAATAAATCACCACATCCACTACTAATAAACAATTCATATGGACAGGAAGAGTATCACTTATTTTCCCTGTACGTGCTTATTCTGTGTACTGTAGGGTTGCAAGCAGATGATGACAGGCCAGCATTCATGTGCAGTCACTTCACAATGTCCTCTGCCAGTTTAACAAAGTTCTCTAAAGCCTACTGTCAAACCCTGTTCAGTGTCATCTACAACATTCTTCCTTGCCCTCTTGCCACCAGAAAAGAGGTATTTCCACATAGGCAGCGACCCCTCTCCAAGACCTTTGCAGTGTCCTTCCTTACTGTGGTAGGTCAGTGCAGGGACTGTCTCCCTTCCACTCTGGCCACCACTGCTCTACAGCTTGGGAATACCTCTCCTGCCAACACACTTCCCGTCTCCACATCTGCCTTGAAGACCATCCTGTTTGTGTTAGACTAAAACTGGCACTGAAGCTCATTCAGTTTTTCCTTCCCATTACTCATCCACCTCTTCTACGTCAGCTGAGACTCATCTGCCACATTAATTCCCTTAACCTTGGCAACTTTAAGCTTCAAGCTCAGTTTCTTCTGCTTCATTCCATCTCTGCATCTTATTTTTTTGTACAAGATTGTGCAAGACAATCCCTGTACCCAACAATGTGGAGTCAACCATTTTTCTCTCCAGGGACCTGCCAGATAACACGTTAGTGGTGCTACACAAAAATAAATTGTATCACACAAATACAGCACATTGCCGAACTGTAAGAATGATGTCACATGCTAAATGTTTAACATTAGCTTGGCAGAAAAAGGAAGAAAGGAAGGAAGCAGAATTCATTGGAGACAAACACCCCCTAAAATAGAAATGTTTCACTTGACAGGATGAGACATCTCAATGATTTTGAGATCATCCTTTAAAATGATTAACAGTAATAAAGCCAGTAGCCAGTTTCAGAGTCATCATAAAACTGAATTTTTTAAATTCTTTTCCTTCTGCACATTCCCATAGCACTTCAGTTTAACAAACAGAACAAAAAAAACAACTGCAAGTTCAAATTGCCTTGCAAAAGGTTAGCTAGGTATTGATGAGCTGTTACCATATGTTCTGGATGCTTTCTCCATCAGGTTAGACAGAAATTTCAAACACATAAAAAGGCAACTTCTTTCTTAGTATAATGCATTTCTAAGCACCAAGACATTATAGATTTCTGGGACCTCTGAGCAGAGTCAAATGCTGATCTTTTAATTCCCAGGAGGCCGGGGGATTTACCTGTGCCCCAGTGTCTTCTCCCACACTCAGGTTGCCTTGCCAAGGGAATCAGTTGACGGGCTCCAAAAGTACTCAAATGAGTACTCAAAAGAGACAAGAGCATGGACCACTGGACTGCAAAAGCAGGGAAAAAGCAACATGACAGCACTGTAGAACCACGGATGGCAGTTTGTACTGTCATTTATATTTCAAAGAATACAAAATAACATAAACCCTTGGATGCTGTCGAAGTCGAGATTGGTGATGATCAGGTTGAATGCCTATGGGTAAGGGTCAGAGGGGCAGTCAGGTCTGACCTCCTAGTTGGAGTATGTTACAGACCGCCCGACCAGGATGAGGAGGTGGATCTTCTATTGTTTAAGCAGCTGGAGGCTGCCTCTAGATCGGCTGCCCTTGTTCTTTTAGGAGACTTTAACCTCCCGGATATCTGCTGGGAACTTAACACTGCCGAGAGGAGGCAGTCCAGGAGGTTCTTAGAGTGTATTGAGGACTGCTTTCTGTCACAGCTGGTGAGTGAGCCCACCAGGGGTGAGGCTCTTCTTGACCTGCTGTTTACAAACAAAGAAGGGCTGGTGGGTGATGTTGGTGTCGGAGGCTGTCTGGGGTGTAGTGATCATGAGATAATCAGGTTCTCTCTAAACAATGTAAAAAGAAAAGCCAGGAACAGAACATCGATGCTGGACTTTCGGCGGGCAGATTTTGGATTATTTAAGGAACTGGTCAGGAAAGTTCCCTGGGAAATAGTTCTTAGTGGCAAGGGGGTCCAGGAAGGCTGGATACACTTCAAGAATGAAATCTTGAAGGCGCAGGAGCGGGCTGTCCCCATGTGTTGTAAGAAGAGTCGTAGGGACAGACGGCCGGCCTGGATGAGTAGGGAGCTTCTGAAGGAACTAAGTAACAAAAAGAGGATGTATCGTCATTGGAAAGAAGGGGACGTAAGCCACGTCATGTTCAAAGATGTTGTTAAGTCGTGTAGGAGGAAAATCAGGGAAGCAAAAGCCCAGTTGGAGCTCAAATTGGCCACTTCTGTAAAGGATAATAAGAAGAGTTTTTATAAATATATCAATGGTAGAAAGAAGGGCGGCAGCAACCTCCACTCCTTGTTGGATGTGGAGGGAAATATAGTAACCACTGATGCAAAGAAGGCCGAGGTACTTAATGCCTTCTTTGCCTCAGTTTTCAACAGCAAGGATGTCAGCGTGCTTGACAGTTGGCCCTCTGAAGTGGTTGATGGGGGCAGGGTTGGCCCTCCTGCAATCCATGAGGAGGAAGTTAGAGACCTGCTGAGCCACTTGGACCCTCATAAGTCTATGGGGCCGGATGGGATCCATCCTAGGGTGTTGAGAGAGCTGGCGGATGAGCTTGCTAAGCCGCTCTCCATCATCTTTCAACAGTCCTGGCTCACCGGAGAGGTCCCAGAAGACTGGAAGTTGGCCAATGTGACGCCCATCCACAAGAAGGGCCGTAAGGATGATCCAGGTAATTACAGACCTGTTAGCCTGACCTCGGTCCCAGGTAAAATCATGGAGCAGATAATCCTGGGTGAAATCATGCGGCACCTGCAGAACGGTCAAGAGATCAGGCCCAGCCAGCATGGGTTTAGGAGGGGCAGGTCCTGCCTGACCAACCTGATCTCCTTTTATGACCATGTGACTCGCCTGGTGGATGAGAGGAAGGCTGTGGATGTGGTATACCTGGACTTTAGCAAGGCCTTTGACACTGTCCCCCACAGTAGACTCCTAAAGAAGCTGTCAGCCCGTGGCTTAGATGGGAGCACTCTGTGCTGGGTTAGGAATTGGCTGGATGGCCGAGCCCAGAGAGTGGTGGTGAATGGTGTCTCATCCAGTTGGCGGCCGGTCACCAGTGGTGTCCCCCAGGGATCGGTGTTGGGTCCGGTCCTGTTTAATATCTTTATAGATGATCTGGATGAGGGGATTGAGTCCATCATCAGCAAGTTTGCAGATGATACCAAACTGGGAAGAAGGGTTGATCTGTTAGAAGGTAGGATGGCCCTGCAGAGGGATCTGGACAGATTGGAGAGATGGGCCGATTCCAATGGGATGATGTTTAATAAGTCCAAATGTCGGGTACTTCATTTTGGACACAACAATCCCATGCAGAGCTACAGATTGGGGACAGAGTGGCTGGAGAGTAGTGAGGCAGAAAAGGACCTGGGAGTGCTGGTTGACAGGAAGCTCAACATGAGGCAGCAGTGTGCCCAGGTGGCCAAGAAGGCCAATGGCATTCTGGCCTGCATCAGGAATAGTGTGGTGAGCAGAACCAGAGAAGTTATCGTCCCCCTGTACTCGGCACTAGTCAGACCTCATCTGGAATACTGTGTACAGTTCTGGGCCCCCCAGTTTGGGAAAGATGTCAGGATACTGGAATGTGTTCAGAGGAGGGCAACGAAGATGGTAAAGGGGCTGGAGCATAAGCCCTATGAGGAGCGACTGAGGGAGTTGGGGCTGTTTAGTCTAAAGAAGAGGAGGCTCAGGGGAGACCTCATTGCTCTCTACAGCTACCTGAAAGGAGGTTGTAGTCGGTCAGGGGTTGGTCTCTTCTCTCAGGTGACCAGTGACAGAACTAGAGGGCATGGACTCAAGCTTCGTCAGGGAAAATTTAGGCTTGATGTGAGGAAGAAGTTCTTTACTGAAAGGGTGATTGGCCATTGGAATGCGTTGCCCAGGGAGGTGGTGGAGTCGCCAACCCTGGAGGTGTTTAAGGGGAGATTGGATGTGGCACTGAGTGCCATGGTCTAGATGATGGTTGGTGTTAGTGTTGGGTTATAGGTTGGACTTGATGATCTCAGAGGTCCTTACCAACCTTGTCATACTGTGATACTGTGATACTGTGATATGGCATAACTGTGCAAATACTCATAATTACTGGGTTTGCCCCACACTGAGGAAACCTGTGGAACAGAGCTACACTTCCAGCTAGGTGGATCATACTGATGAACCCAAGTCAATTAGCTGGGCCACCTACTCTGCAAGTGAATAGGAAGAAAAGAACTAAGATTTTTAATTCCTTATTATATAGTAATGATGACCTTGAATAGCAAGAGTTCTGACACTGATGTTTGAAATAATAACTCAGATTAGATTATATTCTAATAGATTGTCTTCAAGATAATTTTGGTTATTTAAAAATTGAAGACTAACTAACTCATGAAAATACTGAAAAAGTTATAGTAAGAAAAAAAAATATGAGCCAGAAAGCAAAAACACAACTCTGCAGGTTTGCTCTATTTGCTTAAGGTTTAACACTATTAAAACTGTTAAATATATAAATGTTAGAAAACAGGCATTGCAAGAATTACAGTATTCTGTCTTGTATTTCAACTTCCTAGAGTGCAAATTCATAGTTTGATGGATGATTAAGGGAAAATTATTAATCTGATTACCATCAGGAGAGAGATAAAATGAACACAAAGAATTTAGCATTATAATCACGAGTAGAAATTTTACAGAGGTATTGCAGCAGGGAATACTCCCAGTTTTACATGCAGGAATTTCCTGAATCTAATATGTCATTTATTCCTGGCAAAGTCTATCCTCTGCCTACATATAGATCATTCTTCCCAAACAGCATTAAGCCACATAAATGTTGGACTGATTTTTGCCAGACTTAACCACTGAATACACTAAAGCTTTAATAAATCATTACATCTTATCATCTGAAAGGAGAGCTAGAGTAATCATCCTACCAGTTCACAGGACATTTCAAAGCCTACAACATATCTCATGTTAGAGTAATTCACAGTAAGACATACTCTTGAAGACTCTTTTCTACTTGGTTTTGTGAAGATAAACAGAATAGAGCAAAGTGTCCTGATGGAAACGAATCCCATACCAGGGCAAACGTGAACAGGAGAGGATTTTAATCACACAGCAATCTTCCTTTTAACTGTATTTTTCCCGTGCCTTTCTGTACACCATTTCTGACCGTCTTACCAAATTGTAGATTAGTCCACCAGGCCTTATTCCCATTATAGTAAATAGTACAGAGACTTCCACTACCACTGCTTTTCCAATGGAGATCAGACTTCCCCTCACTTGTTATCTTGCACCTTTATTTGCTTTATGCTGCAGTGAAGTCTTATCTAACGTCATTATCTACCACTGCAAATGTGGTAGAGCAGCAACAAATGCATCTCTTCACTGTGTGAATATGGAAATGACAGACTTGGACAGAAGAAACAAGAAACAAAGCTCTCACATTAAGCAAGCAGTAGCACGGAAAAAAATATGATAAATATTTTGTTTAAAGTTATTTTATGCTATTTAAACAGTTCTACTTTATGAAGAAAATTATTTTCCATACCCAATGCCAAACACTGGAAACCAGTTTTGGCTCTAAGCTTTTTTTCAGGACTTTGGAGGAAGGGCATCTATGACCACTATGACAATCTTGGGCTGCAGTAGCGTCATTGGTCCCGCACCATAGCTCCATGACCAACAGAGTGATGGAGCTCTACCACTACCTAACAAGTACCAGCTCCTCTCCTTACCAAACTGTTCTTCACGTTCAGCACCATTTCATGGAGACAAAGAATCCCTGGACTGCTGAGCTCCCTACAGCAGCCTCTGGAGATGCGCAGACCTACCATCTGAGTTCAGCATGATGAGATGTGGCCTGTGATTTCTGTTGTTGGTGTCAGCTGAGCTGAGCTGTGTCATGCCACAGACGAGCACAGGGCATACGCAGTTCATCTGTTTGAAGCCTGTCTAAACTTTGACTCACAGAATGACTGTCAGTTCGCGTTGAGCAACTCATGGATCACATGTCATTACACAGAGGTAACAGATTCACCATTATATTTGCAGTTCTCACTCACTTCTCTCAGGTCAGTTGCCTATATGTAATATTCAGGAAAAAAAGCTAGATGTCCCTTCAAAGTAAAAAAAAAAAATCAAGTATTTTTGTTGTTATCCCAGCGCTCTGAAAATTATGTAAATTTTAATCTAGTACTTAGACAATGCATTTGCCATTATTTTTATTTACTAGCCTGGGTACGACACCGGTTTCCAGAATGTATGCCCAAACGATGAACATATTTGTGAGCATAATATGCTTGATTACTAAGTAGAGCTAAGTCAGCTGCTTAAAATTGCAGATCTTCTTTTACAGTATTTCCTTTCATGAGTATATTTACATAATACAAAAATAGACCTTTAATTTCAATAAATTACAAACTCTTCTACCATATACTGTAACGGAACTAGGCCATTTAAATACTTTCAAATACTCTTTCATTATAAGGATATGATTTCAGTCACTCCAAAGTGCTACTTATGGCTTCATCTGCTCTACAGATTAAAAACACACACAACAGAGATGAGTTTTTAAGTAGCATTCCTGGATTTGCTTGATTAGCAATGGATATGTGAGCTGCAGCCTGTATCACATTGCTCACTACAGTGAAACCTATGGCATTCTACCAACACATACTCCACAATTAGTACTTCAGAATACACATACTTTGCCTATTAAGTTTAGGCAGAAATGAGACAGTTGTATTACACTGCCTCGAGATGAATAAAAATTAATTTATCTCTAGCTACTCGCTTCTGTATTTTAAATATTATTCTCTGCCTCAGCTTTACTCCTTGCACTTACTATCAACCCCTTCATTTCAGACACTAAATAAGCAGGATCACAGCTACAAGTCATTTTGAAGGTCACCTCTGACTTCAGATTATCTATTTCTCTAGGACTGAAAGAGACTTGGTGTTAGTGATGTAAAAAATACTCTTTTTGCTATACAATATGTGCACACCATAACAATATTTCCGGTTATTTGCGTTAATACAGCACCATTAGCAAGATGCTGACCAGTTTCAAACTGCTGCATACCTGGATATACCCAAAGTGAAGCTTACTTCTTAAAGTTCTTAACATTAATAAAAGATGCTCACAGGCTGCTGGACATTTCCAGCTATATAAAAATGTAACAGGTTACAGTATGGCCAGCCTTACTCTCTCTTATTGAGAGAACCTGTTGAAGAACACAGGTCATTTATCCAAGGTTTATGCTACCAACACAACAGAAGAGACACCTTGCCACCATTTTGCAAGCAAGGCCTGACATCTGTACATTTGCACTCTTGGTAGCAGAATTACCAGCATGTGGTAAAATTCATACCTGTCAAACAGTATCCAACTGGAAGGCTGCCTGCAAAGCTCAAAGTCTTAAGCTGTTACTTCTAACACAATAATTTACAACTTTCTACAAAAGCATCTAAAAAGGTGGAACACACATTCCACTGCTGCCATTTTGATAATGAATAGAGCAGCTAAAAATCAGTTGCAGCCATCAGAACTAACACTTGAGACAAAAGCAGGGAGATGTTGGGTTTTTTTGAGTCTGTCTTATGCCTAAGGAATAGTGTACATATGGCTTCTTGCCCATCCACTCAAACACTTAAGTCACACATCTATGCCTCTGGAGATGGGTGTTTGTGTGGGGGGGGGGGAGGCAATGCACAGGGATGAGTGAGGTCTGGCAGGCAGCACCATGGCCTGCTGAAACCTCAAACCACACTTCATGTACACAGTTTAGTGCTCACTTCATCCACAAACCCAAAGTAATGTCCAGTCCATTTATGTACTCAAACTCTTGCTTGCCCAATTCACATACTAAAACCAGGACCCTGCTGATCAGGAAGCCTGCCCCACTTCCTCACCTGACCACATTGGGGTGCTCAAACGTCTCCAGGTGCCTCAAAACAGCCACCTCTCGGATGGTAGACAGTGGCATCCCCTCCTCGCTGGTCTGCACTCGTACCCGCTTCAGCGCAACAAAGCGACCTCCATTCTTCAAGTCTCGGGCTTTGAACACCTTCCCGTAGGCTCCTTCCCCAATTTCAGCCACACATTCATACTGCTGGTCAGGCATGTTTGTGCTGTCCTTATCCATGCTGGCGCTGTTGCTCTTCCTCCTGTGCTCTAAGTGCCTTGAGATCTCACTTGCTTTCTAAAAACTAGCACTTTGCTTGCGTTGCAGATATGCCACACGCTCAGTACCTCTGCCAGAAGGGCAGTAGGAAGCTCTTGGCCTCCTGTTCCTGCTCCTCCGCTGTATAGGCCCAAATGTGCCTCCTCTTTCAGCCACCAGGAATTATCGTACAGTCTTTGGGAGCATTGTCTGTGTGAAGTCAATTAGATCTGGAGGACAAACCAAGCAAGAAAAGTGAGTTTAGTTTACTTCATTACTTTGCATTGCTTAAAACCAGAGAAAATTAAACTGATACAGTAGATAGCTACATGCAAAGCAAAAACATGGTGCAAAGGAAGACATGAACCACCAGGGTGACGCATGTATCAATGTCCCCGCATGGCTGATACAACACTATGTAGTTACCACGGTCTGTACAGAAAGCTACAACACACAGCTACAGAGCAACCACGTGCTGTGGGATTTTACTGAGCAATGGACTTAATGAGGTGACCTTGTGAGACATGGATGATGGGGATGGCTGAGCTAACCATGCGTGAGACGAAGTTATGTCCAGAAACTTATGCCAGGATTGCAGGACTCAAAGGTTTCTCTGATGCACATGGTGGACTCTTGGAAATATATCCCATGCACTATTACTGTTATTTATTTGTAAATGATAGCACTTGGAGGTTTCAGACGTGACCTGCTCTCCCCTGTGCTAAGCCCTGTGTGAATACATCGCAAGAGACAAGTTCCTGCCTCAAAGTGCCTGTGGGGAGGAGAAATATGCACATATTTAAATGATGATAATAATATGGTACTGTGCACTGCATGCCAAAGGTAGATTCAGAAATGTACACTTTAGGAAACTTAAGAATATGCAAGGATTTTGGCTGCTACTGCTGCCACTGAATGTATGATGGGCAGCTCCTTGCACAATGAAAGATGGTCTTCAGGAACAGCAAGTTCTGCTATTACATGAATTTTCAACCATACTTTCTGCACGACTGTAGGCAAATCCTCTCCCCTCACCACAATGCACATCAATCCCCGTTTCATCCTTTTCAATATGATACTGTGACCTCTGGGGCTGTAACCCTCTCCTACACTGGATTGTTACCATGCTAGAATTAAAGAGCCCCAGACAGTTCAGTCAGGGATCCCCTAACTTGAATAGCCCCATAAAGCACATTTATGCTGACCTTACACCTTAGTTGCAGCCGAAGAGAAGAGCAATCTGAAAGAAACCACTGCCCGTCGCCCACCACCTTTCCCTGGCTACAGCCCGAGGCGCCGCTCAGCCCCACTGACTGAGCTTGCCACCACCAGAGCTCCCACCGCGCCGCCCCGTCCAGCGAGCAACCCCGCGCCCTCCGCACCTCCACGCCCTCTGCATCACCGGACAGCACGGAGCGTGGATCGCCGCGCCTGGCCCCGCCGCCTCCGAGGGACACCTGCCCCGCAGCCGCCCGGCCAGCGCCGCCCGCGTCCCGCACCTCGCACCGCCCCGCATCCCGCCCCCGCATCCCGCCCGCACCCTGCGCCCTGCGGAAGGCGCCCCCCCGCGGCGGGCAGCGGCGACGCGCGTGTGCGCGGCCGCGGGGGCCGCGAGGCTGCCCGCCGGGTGCAGAGATACCGCTTGCCCTGGCGGGCACGGTACCAGCTGTGTCCCCCGGCTCCCCGCAACGAGCACCCCTCTGCGGGCGCCCCGCACGCGGCAGGGGGTGGCGGCGGGGGACACGAGGGTACCTCGTCCCCCCAGCTCCTCTCAAGGGGCGGGGAGGGCGGCCCGGCAGGAGGAGGAGGGGGGACCCCCGGCGTCGCCCCGGCAGCGCAGCCCCTCCCCCACGGCCGCCGGCACTGGGGGCGCCCCACGCCGGCCCCGAGGGGGGTCGCGGCGGCACCGCGGGGGGAGCTGCCCCGGCTCTGGGGGGGTGCGTGGAGTGGGCTGCCCGGGCCGGGTGGGGAGCGGCCACGCCGCCGGGCCGGCTGCGCTGAGCACATGGGCGCCCCGCGTTACCTGGTGTGCTCCACGGCCGCCTCCAGCGCCACCGGAGCCCCAAATAATCCCCAGTCCCGGGGCGAGCGGGGGTAGGGAGGTGGGGAGGTAGGGAGGGGGTGAGTCCTCCCTAAAACAAACCTCCCATTGAGCGAGGCGGGGTGGAGAGCCGGCGCGGGGGCTGCCCCTTCACATGGCGATGTCTCCGGCAGGTCCCGGCCGCCCGGGCCACACAGGTAGCTGCTCCGCGGCTCGGCCGCGCTCGGCTCGCATCCTTCGGGCTGCAGCTCGGCGGAGCAGGCGGCTCGGCCTCCAGCCCGCTCCTCCTGCCCCCGCGCTGCCCGAGGAAAACAACGAAAACGCGGAATAAAAGCGGCGGCCCCCGGGGAGCTGCAGCGCCGCGACCGCAGCTGCGGTGCGGGGCTCGGGCACCGGCCCTGGCGCTGCCGCCGCTCCCTCGGCCTCTGTTCAGCCTGGGAGCAGCAGCAGCTTGCTGCCTTTTTTTTTTTTCCCCTCTCCTCAACTTTTTTTTTTCTCTTGCTTTCCCACGCTGGCTGAATGTGACTTGACCCCGTTTCAAAAAAGTTTGACATAGTGCTTCAACATTTCCGCATTCCTCCCCAACTACAAAGGCTGCAGCCGCCTCCTTCTGCTTTCTGTCTCTGCTCTCTGTCTTCACACTCAATGAAATCCTTCATGTGCCTCTGCCAAAGGCGGCCGCATACCGCAAGGGTCGCCGCCAGCGCCGCGGCCCCGCGCGGCCCCGGGCAGGCGCCCCGGGGGGTCCCGGCAGGGCCCGGCCCCGGCCCCGCGCCCGGCGGGCTCCGCCGGCTGCGGCAACACTGAGAGCCCTCGCTCGTTCCCGGCGCTGGGAAATAACTCTCTTGGGGTTGTTTTTTTTGTTTTGGGTTTGTTTTTTTGTTGTTGTTTTTTTTTAATCCTTCCTGAGAACCATACACATATATATTATTTTTTTCCTGCAGAAAAACGCAGATTATTCTGTGTTTTTATTTTTTTTTTCTGCTTTCCGTTCGCCGCTCCGGCAGGAAGTCAGCGCCCATGAATGCTTTCGGGAAGCATCAAGAAGCTTCGTTGCCGAAGAAGTGCCCCCCAGCAAAGTCTTTGCCCCGACAGGCTTGCAGCTGGTGATGCAAGGGGCACAGGGGCGAGGAGGACAGGGTGTGCTGGGCACGAAGACAGCCCGGCCTCTGATTAGGAGAACATTTTGTTAGCAGCCCATTGCTGCGAATATTGAAATTCACTGCAGGAAAAAAAGATCACAAATCAGATGCCAATCTACTCAATCTCCATTGGGGAAAACACACTTCTGCAGTGCCTAATTCCCAGCACATGCTTTCCTGGACCTCAAGGATGATTATGGTCCAGCTCCAGAATCAGGACTTACGGTGGTTTAACTGGGAGGGAGTGGACCCAGATCCCCTCTTACAATGACAAGCGTAATTTAACTAATTGGGCTTATAACTAAAAAAGTGCATGTCGAGGACTTGGCATCATATACTGATTTAGAACAAGTGAAAAAACATACAATACTGTACGAACAGAAAAAAAAATCATATCAGAAAGTGGCATATAATATAATTACTTTATCTGGACTCACAGTGCCACCAAACACATATGAAATCCTATAGGTGAAATAACGTTTGTTTCCTGGCTTCAAAACTGACCCCAGGAGTTCCACATGCCCTTCCTATTTCTGAGAGGTTTAGAAGCAGCACCTTGGGAGCTGGTCAGGGGAAACTGGCAGAGAGCAGAACCAAGACCTCTGATTTCCCCTGCAGAAAGGAGGGAGTTGGTACCACACATGCCTTCAAGGAAAAGGCCAGTGGCATGTGCTTGCAGAAGACCATGCATTCTTTGCAAGAACTTAATTTATGCTCATAATATATTTTACTTTAAATCACAGAAATCCGTCGAGAACTTTTGAAGCCTGGGATTTATCAGAAAAAGATGGTGAAGTTAACAGCAAACCCCAAAACCTTTAAATGTGAAAGTGTCAAAGATTCAAATACGCAGATAAAATCTTTTTTTTTGAAGATGTGAAAAATCATGTCACATTCCAAGGTTTATATGGTTCCTTCTCCCCTCCCCTCCCCTCCCCTCCCCTCCACTTTCCCCTCCCCTTTCCCTTCCCCTTTCCCTTTCCCCTTTCCCTTTCCCTTTCCCCTTTCCCTTTCCCTTTCCCTTTCCCTTTCCCTTTCCCTTTCCCTTTCCCTTTCCCTTTCCCTTTCCCTTTCCCTTTCCCTTTCCCTTTCCCTTTCCCTTTCCCTTTCCCTTTCCCTTTCCCTTTCCCTTTCCCTTTCCCTTTCCCTTTCCCTTTCCCTTTCTTTTCTTTTCTTTTCTTTTCTTTCTTTCCTTTCTAGTTTAACCTAATATTTAGGCAGTCATGACAACCTTGGTGCAGAAAACCCTTCTCAGGTTCCAGGGCTGTTAGCTGTCTTGCTTTACATGCAAAAGACTTCACATCTGAGAAGTGAAGAACTGGTGGCTATCTTCCCCTGAAGATCTCTGATCTTTAAACTCCAGTTGGACTCTTGTTATCTGCTCTGTTCCCAAGGAGGGACTGAGGGACACCAGGTCCTTTGGCTGAATAAATTGCAGCTCCACATTCAGGATGGAAGGGAAATTTCTGCAGTCCCCTGACATTTACCTCTGTGCTCAAATGTGCTGATGTATCTTTCTCCTGATAAATAATGTTCAATACAAACTCACCCTGCCATCCCATATTCTCCCAATGTTTTGAAGGGAATATGTGTAACAGTTCTGTCCTTTGGAAGTGTTTTATCTGCTTTTCTGCATGGTGATGTCAGTAGAGATTGCCACAGAAGATTATAATGCTCGTGCTATAAAACTGAATGAATTTAAAACATAAAAGTGACACATAATTGATGTGGATTTATAAGATCCTCAGTTTTTTTCAAGGACTTTTTAAAAAAATTATGACTACTTTTTTTTTCCTTTCTCTCTACCTGAAGATCAGGTAATCAGACCACTTCATCTCCCAAACTACAGAGTTCAAAGAAATTATACAAACCTTTAGAATGACTTAAACTAATTTTCTCCGTTTTCTTTATATGCAAGTTAAGTGATTTTAGGAAGAAATTTCCAAACATGATTAAACAAAAACATGAGCCAAAGTGTATGATATTACCAATAATTTGTTGTAGAGGCTGGAATTACTCACATGAATTATTGGAATTTTTTGAAAATATAAAAACTACATTTGTTTTAAAGTTCAAAGTCAAGATGGTTCAAATAATATACATTTTAGAATAGTTATAAATCATCACAAATACACTGTAAATTAAGTTTTTGCTGTTGCTATTGTGGCATCCTTTTAAAATGTTTAATCTCTGTTTTCATGAAAGCAACATTCTACTTCTAAAATCTCTGATTTAGAATAGGTAAGTATACATCTAACAATGGAAGTTTCCCTTGTTTCTTTTATAACTGAAAACATTTTAATTTTTATAGATTTATAGCTATTTTGAGAAATTAATGTTTTTACGAGCTTACTAAATATTGTTATGAAATGAATTCCAAATGCCATTATTGCTAATTCTAAACTTACTTAATTATAAAGTATTTTTTGTTCCCTAAAACCAAAAATTTGGGAATGTGTATCAAAAGAGGAAGGAAAGACAATTCTTTCCACATCATAGTTTTCCTACTTTCCATTAAATTTTTCATTGTGAAAATATGTTTTTGAATATTTTTCAATTCTGGCATTTTTAATTCTAGTTTGGTTTTTTTTTTAAATCACAGTGAAAAAGAGAAACAACTTATACTGGAATGCATTTTAAAAGGAAAATCCTAGTGTATTATTGGAATTGGAATTAAATTGCAATCAAACTCTATTAAAACCAAAAATAAATTATGTTACATGCTGTATAGAAATAATTTTCATAAAATGAGGTCTGTAAAGTTCTGCTGGAAAAAATGAATAAGCCAGTGGTGTGGAAATGGATAACAAGCAATTACCAGAATAAGTATAAAGCAGTTGATTAAAATAAGCTGGTAGTGATGGGCAATACCAAGAAGCATGATGAATAGACTAAGACTTTGAGAAAGGATGAGACATAGTATATTGTTTTGCTTTGTGTATTTTATCTGTGTTTCGGGAACAGCTGAGGTTCTGCTGGGGATTCACAGTTTAATCTCACAAGAAGTGTTTTACAAAAGAACATGAAACTTCCTTTTCAGAGTACAGATTTTCATAAAGTTTTTGGAAAACAATTCCCTTTGATTATGGTGTCATTGCTGGGTCTTGTTTTTTAACTTGCATCTTTAGTCTCAGTTAATATGATTTTAACCAATATTTCTGGGCATTTATCCTCAAGAAACCACCTGAACTGATGACAGACCAACTATAGTTGTAAGAAAAAGGCATCAGTCAACTATTGTGAATATAAATTTTTAGAATAGGCAGAATTTGTTTTAAAATGGTAGCATAAATGATGGTTTTTTTAAAAGTTCCCTTTAGCAAGCTGAAAAAGGTTTTACAAACAAAAGAATTAGGATTTATACTGTAAACCTGTTTCAAATATCACATCTCACAACAAACCTGCAAAATAATTTTTACCTATCTTCAGCTGTAAGTCTGTGAAAACGGACTATAAATATATACTAAATATTTTAAAGCTCCTTTTAATGAAGCATAGGCGTAAGGAGAAATGCAATATAACTAAACACTAAGAATTAATTCCAAGGTGATATATTAAAATATTTTACATATGTGTCTTCTTAGATAGATGAACAAGAACACCAAAAAAAATCTAAATCATATTTACAGAAAGATAATTCATTAACATTCACATAATGTTTTAACTAAATCAAATGAAAAAAAATACAGTCTAATCCGTGTAAAATGTATGCAGCCACAGCATAATTGGCAGTGATTAAGGTATCTAAGCCAATTACAGTATGATTGTTTAGTTTATTTTTTTCAATCAGAGCCTTTGCTTAGAGCAGATAATTTTATGTTTCACAAATTGTATCTTTCTGTTATTACAGTAATAAACTATACCGAGGGGCTATTGCTTCTTAATACAAAGAACCGTAACATAAGGTTAGGCATTTACGCATACACATATTTCCCCATGCTTGTTTGTGTATGGTTTAGTAATTACCAGTTGCAGGAGTGGCCAAGAAAGGTGCCATGTGAAAAGCATGCCTACAACTAACACATGCCTATTTGTTCCAATAGTCTCTGAATACTCCAAGGAACGCACCTGAGTGAATCCACCAGCTGTATTTTCTCACCGAGCTCTTAATTCAATAGTCAGCAAACTTCATTTGCTTTCTTCAGAAAGCTGACTTGGGGGTTATTACACAATGGAAGATCAAGGGCAAAATGTATCCCTGTTGTCAGGAAAATAGCTTGCTAGTTGTATTTGCATAATTCCCTCAAAGCTTCCAGCTAGGAACTGGGTCATCTCTTGCACTCCGTGCTATGCGGCATGATACTGAAAGCAATCTTTGCACCAATTGCTTGTAGTTAAAGCCAGGGAAATGGAGGGACAGAGAAGGGGAAAGACGCGCTGAAAAACGCACAGCAGATCAGTGGGGAAAAAATATAACACAAAGATGGAGATTTCTGGAGCCCTGATCCTATGATCTAACATGGAGGTAGATAAACTTTGGCATGCGTGCTGCAGACGGTGTCCAAGGCAGTGGGATCCCAGTGGCATGTTTTACACCACAGGACTGGCAGCCGGGTTGTGCCGCTGTGGAAGCTGCTAGGTAATGCAAATCCCTAACAGGAGTGAAAGTGGAGAAGCAAGCCAGTGGGGTCTGCTGAGATGGGCGCTACAAGCTCGTCTCAGGACCCTGTGGCATGCAGCACGAGGTGGGACTCCTGAGGAGCTGGTGCCATCTCCCATCTGTGGTCTCTTGCTGGCATTCTTCCTTTCAGCTCAGAGTGCTGAGCCGAGGGATATCTTTCTTGGCCTCAACACTAAGATTTTTTTGGAATGGGACTCATAGGAGCGGAAATATCGGCCACCCTGAACCTGGCAATAGCCAACAATTGAGGGACACAGTAGAAAAGGGACTTGCATTTTATTTTATTACAAGTGTTTTCCCCGATTCTCAGTCATTACTCTTTGGTATTATATTATACACTTCCTTACAGCAATATTTGGCATAGATAAGATTCTTTCTTATTTTATTCTGATCTCTTTATTGGTTTTAGTGACTTTCACATCTTCTTCAGATAAGTGTATTTACATACATTCATATATATTCAGTGCATGGCTGTATTTTTTTTTTCTTCACACCTTTTGTAGAAGGCTAATTCTTAATCTCTGTTTTCCATTCAGTGTAGGAGAGAGGCAGAGGCAGATTGCTAGCTGTGAAAACTGATGTCCATAGAAGGTTTCAAAAAAACCCCATTTGATTTGTATACCCTAATACTAAACTTTCTGTGTCATTCAGGTCTTAAAATATGACTCACAATATGACTTATTTCAGAGTGTAGCTGTGATCAGGAAAGTTGGCCACAGAAAGCAAGAATTTACTCAGCTGATCTGGCCCCAAGTAAACACAGTCTTATCTTTTGGTAACAGTGACTAATACAAGATTTTACAAATTTTTCTTCTGTTAGTGTTTCACAGAAAGCGAGCAGACTTTGGATGTAGATAATGCGTGGACTGAGTTCTTAAACATGTTCCAGTTGCGGGTTTCCTTCTGTCATGCAGAAGGAACCTACCTTATCCCAGAGCCCACATGGCTTTTAGCCAGTGGGTGGCCAGTAAGCCTTTTTTTTTGTGCTGCACTTGGGAATTAAGTATATTTGATCTGGAAATTGCCAGTTCACCCAGAACCTCAGCATGCCATCTGTATAGTCACATTTCGGAGAGAGACGACGTATTTGTTCCGGCTTAGTGAAAAATGCAGTAATGTTTGTCACAGGGTGCTAGAAAAAAATGGTGTATGAGATAGGAACATGCCCAAAGTATGATATCACTGGAAGCTAATGAACATTTAGCCAATAAATCAAATAGAAATAGGACCACATATAATCACTGGTGTCAGTCAGCAAAAATAAAGGTAATGAAAATCAAGTTGAAATTATATAGCATTTGACTGCAGAAAAAAAATGAATTGTGTAAAACTGCTGGGAGCTGGTAAGACACTGCTGCTCTAAAGCACCAAAGAAGCACTATGTCCTATCAGTCATGTGATGGAGAGGATAACGAATGGCTACCGTTCAGCAGCTGCAATAGAAAGCTGTATTTTATAATGCAGAAATAACCAAGAGTTACATTGTATCAGCAATAGGTTTCTATGGATTTATCAGATCTGTGCTGTTTATTGATCAATACCAAGAAGCAATTAGCTTAATTCAGAGAACATTTGGCATTCAAAATGGCATTCAAAAACACTTTATAAAGACAAGCATGAGGTTAAATACAAGTTTTCTAGCACAGCATCAGGCAACCAAAAGAGGCAAAAATCTTTTGTGAATGATCTAATTCTATTCCAGAGAACTGAGATAGACTAGGTCATCTTGAGACCATCTCCTGTCTAGCTCCATGCGTTTCTGATTAGGTACAGTCCCTAAGTACAAAGACAGCAATAGTATATAAGCATCAACAACAGAGTGCATAACATTTTGAATAAGAAAGTAATTTTATATCCTCTGGAAAAGCACTGGCAAGATGGGAAGCCTGTAGCTAAATGCTGCCTAATATTTAATAGCAAGTATCTAATACTGATCAGTCCATCTAGAGTATCACATCAATGTACTTACCTCTGCTTCTTCCCGGTTAGATGGTAAATACATAGCAATGATTTGGAAAGGGGAAGACTTAGTCTGCCTTATACAATTCCATGGATTAGAAAGCTGGGATAAGAAGGAAGGAAAAACTTTAAAAGCAACTAAAATTACTAGTAATGACCACAAATTACACCAGCCAGTAAAATTTACTTGTATTTGGCATCCAGTGATGCCACTTATGTGTAAACTGTCACAAATGACAAGCAAAATGCTGTGAATGGTGGTAAGTGATGTCGATATACTTGCCTATCACATCATCTAAAATACTCATGCACTTTAAATTAGGAATTCTATTAGATAAAGATATATATTTATAAATAATAGATATTACAGTGCCTACAAAATTGACTATAGTTTTCTTATCTTTATGAAGTTATATCTATGAAATGTTGAAGGAATAATTGCCTTTCTGAGCGGAATGGAGGCTGTTGTGGATTATCCATTTCACCATAGTGTCATAGGGCATGGACTGATGGTTTCTGGGAAACAATTCTTTAATATTACCAATGACATAGGCTTAGAAATAAAGTGCTATTGAATCCAAATTGTCACTGTTATTTATTTTATTTTACTGATCAATATTTCTATAGCAAGCACAAAATGCAATATATGCTGAAGTCATGTATAAAACAGTGTAATACCTTAGACTCATAGAATGGTTTGGGTTGGAAAGATCATCCAGTTCTGACCCATCTG
This sequence comes from Dromococcyx pavoninus, assembly GCA_033558185.1. Lineage (NCBI taxonomy): Eukaryota > Metazoa > Chordata > Aves > Cuculiformes > Neomorphidae > Dromococcyx > Dromococcyx pavoninus. Next base: position 2,353,467 of record JAUMJL010000098.1, read on the forward strand.
CTATGAGCAAAGACACCTACCACTAAGCTGGGTTGCTAAAAGGCCCAACCAAAGTGGCCTTGAATACTTCCAGGGATGGGGCATCCACAACTTCTCTGGGCAACCTATTCCAGAGCCTCACCACCCCTGTTGCAAAAATTTCCTCCTTGTATCTAATCTAAATCTCCTGTCTTTCAGTTTAAAGCCATTACCCGTTATCTTATCACTACATGTCCTTATAAAAAAATCCTTCTCTAGCTTTCTTGTGGATCCCCTTTAGGTACTGGAAGGCTGCTGTAACATCTCCCCAGAGTCTTCTCTTCTCCAGGTGGAACAACCCCTACTCTCTTGGCCTTCCTTCATAGGAGAGGTATTTCATCCCTCTGATCATCTTCATGGTCCTCCTCTGGACTCACTCTAACAGGTCCATGACCTTATGTTGGTGACCCCAGAGCTGAACACAGTACTCCAGGTGGGGTCTGATGAGAGAAGAGCAGAGAGGGGGAATCACCTCCCTCGACCTACTGGCCATGCTTCCTTTGTTGCAGGCCAGGATGTGGTTGGCCTGCTGGGCAGCAAATGCACAATGCTGGGTCATGTTGAGCTTCTCATCAATCAACACAACCAAGTCCTTCTCCTCAGGGCTGCTCTCAATCCATTTTCCATCTAGCCTGTATTTGTGCTTGGGATTGCCTCAGCCCATATGTAGGATCTTGCACTTGGCCTTGTTGAAACCTCATGAGGTTCATACAGGCCCACCTCTCAAGCCTGTCAAGGTCCCTCTGGATGGCATCCCTTCCTTGCAGCGTGTCAACTGTGCCACACAGCTTGGTGGTGTTGGCAAACTTGCTGAGGGTGCCCTTAAACCCACTGTCCCTGTCTCTGACGAAGATGTTAAACAGCACCAGTCCCAATACTGACCCTTAAGGAACACCACTCATCATCAGTCTCCGTTTGGACATTAAGCCGTTGACTGCAGCTCTTTGAGTGTGACCATCCAGCCAATTCCTTATTCCTGGTCTATCTGTCAAATCCATGTCTCTCCAATTTAGAGACAAGGATGTCATGTGGGACAGTGTCAAATGCTTTGCACAAGTCCAGGTAGATGACTTCAGATGCTCTTTCCTTATCCATTAATGCTGTAATCCTGTCATAACACCGCCCACCACCAAATTTGTCAGGCATGATTTGCCCTTATTGAAGCCATGTTGGCTGTCACCAGTCACCTTCTTTTTTTCCATAAGCCTTAGCATAGTTTCCAGGAGTCTCTGTTCCACAATCTTGCTGGGCACATAGGTGAGATTGACTGGTCTGCAGTTCCCTGGATCTTTCTTTTTTCCTTTTTAAAAATGGGGGTTTTGTTTTCCATTTTCCAGTCAGTGGCAACTTCACTGGACCACCACAACTTCTCAAATATGATGGACAGTGCAACTTCATCCACCAGTTCTCTCAGGACTTGCAGATATATCTCATCATATCCCTTGGACTTGTGTACCTCCAGGTAAATTAGATGTCTCAAACATGATCCTCTCCGACATCAGTCCCTACCCTATGGCATTCTTCCTTCTTCCAGTCCCTGTCCTTGCCTTTTGCATCTTGGCCAGTGGCTTGAACCCTTGCCAGCGAAGACTGAGGCAAAAAAGCCATTAGCACCTCAGGCTTCTCCACATCCAGGGTAACCAGGTCTCCCATTTCCTTCCAAAGAGGGCCCACATTCTTTTATCACTCATGTACCTATAAGCTTTTCTTGTTGCCCTCGATGTCCCTAGCCAGATTTAAGTCTATCAAGGCTTTAGCTTTCCTAATCTGACTCCTTGCTTCTTGGACAATTTCTGTATTTTCCTCCCAGGCTACCAACCCTTGCTTCCACCCTCTACAGTCATCCTTTTTGAGTTTAAGTTTGTCCAGGATTTCCTTGTTCATCCATGCAGGCCTCTTGGTGTCCTCGCCTGATTTCCTCTGTGTTGGGATGCATCGCTCCTGAGCTTAGAGGAGGTGATCCTTGAATATCAACCATCTTTTTGGGCCCCTCTCCCCTCCAGGGCTTTATCCTATGGTACTCTACCAAGCTGATCCCTGAAGAGGCCAAACTCTGCTCTCCCGAAGCCCAGGGTAGTAAGCTTGCAGTGTGCCCTCCTGCTGCCCTAAAGATCTCGAATTCCACCATTTCATGGTCACTGCAGCCAAGAAACTTGAGTTTCACGTTCCCCTCCAGCCTCTCCTTGTTGGTGAGAACGAGGTCCAGCACAGAACCTCTCCCACTGCTGTCCACTGTTTTAAAGGAAAATTAGACTTCGTAAATTGTGGGCAGGTGTGTTTCCAGGATAAAAGCACTTCTGACAGTATTCTGTGGAGTATAATGTGATCTCATTGCACATAGATTTACATGCATAACTTCTATTAAAACTAATGTTACTTGCATAAATGCCCTTGCTTGTCCACAGGAATAATGTATCCCTTAAGGCTGCAGTACAGTTTAATAATGTAACACTACAGAGTGAAAAAGACTCAGGAAACTAATGTTGAGCATGCAGTAACTCATTTTAGGAACATTCCAAATTCATAAATACATGAGCTGTTTATTATCCACACATACCAGAAAGTTTCTATCAAACATAATTATGCAGTAGATTACGTACAATGGATGCCTGCCAGTATTCCCTACTTGTTCAATCACTATCTTAGGATGGTCAGTTCTGAGTATGCAGTCTGGCCTTCATCAAGAGGTCCTCTTTTTAAGCTGCTTTATAAATTGATTTTCTGCTTTCATGCCCGGTGCAGGCAAAGGGCAGTAGTTATTAAAAGCCAACATTGATGTCAGAACATCACATTTCTAATTTCTATACCAAGCAGAAGAGGTAAACATGGGATTTCAGGTACCAGATAATGGCAACAGCCAATTTTAAATAGTACTATAAGTTCCCTGCTCTACTACTACTTTTTCAAGATAAAGGAAATTGTTTCATGCTTAAAACTAGGGATTAAACCCCCAAAGTTAAAGTTTTTAGCCTTGTCTCTGCTATTCGAACAGGAAGCTGAGCAAATAAGAAACTGTGTGCACCAGCCCAGCCATTGCTAACACAATTCCCTTATCCCTGGTTCATAGGGTGAAGACTGTGAATGGTCCTACACAGGGGAGCACTGTCACGACTTATGACAGTGAAGCAAACCAATCATTTATGTCTTTCTACCTGAGAATATCCCAAGATTTAATGGGAAATTGCATCACCTTTCAAGCGTGGGTGTACATAGACACATATGCGTGTACATACACAGCTCAAATATCTTGCTCTGAACAAGATCTAACATTGCTGACAAAACCTCTCCAGCTATTAAAAAGAGATGACGTTAAAAGGCAAAATAATTACCTGAGAGTTAAATTGCGCACTGGCATATATTTGATAAGGTAAATACATTGAAACGAGACTCAATAAATGACAAAGTTATGAACAAAATTGCACTGAATCCTTGGGCTCCTTCTAAGCTGAGGGATCTGGGAGTGCTGCAGTACACCATGTCAGGGCAAGACCAGGGTGTGTACAACTCCCTCTTCCTCCTCCTTTCTCTCTTCTCTACACTTTTCTTTCCACAGAAATGAAACTCAGATTTCTGGGCTGGACGGAACCTGTGGCACCTTCCTGCCAGCAGGGAGAACCCAGTGACTTACTAGGGTTCCTCATTGTAGATCAGCTTAGACATACTTCTGAGATTTCTAACACAGCTATTGTATTATTTTTTAACTCCTAAAAGCTTTGCCATGTTGAAATTTACTGCGCATATTTTCTAAGTACTTAGGGAAAAACAAACCAGAAGCCAGAACAGAAACCAATAAAGTAGATAGATAAGTATATACGGCCTGCTTCATCCAGGTGAAAGGGTAGCTTTTACTGAAATCTTTCTAAGCCTCTTTGCTTCACTAATCAAACTTCCTTGATCTGTTTTTATGTCACAACTGAAAACATGGTCCAGATCTACCCTTTGGCACAGAAGTGAACCTTTCCATACTAATTCTATGACTGAATGTTTCAGTTTATTCTCATGTATGGCTCAATTCCAGGAAAGACTAATGCATCCAAATGTAACTTGCAAAGAATTTGGATGTCCAGATTTATGATCACAGTCCTGAAAACTCCCATTCTCCTACAACCTAAACTGAAGTACACCAAATTCAGTAATTCAGGTTTCTGCATCTGGGGATACATCTGTTTGCAGAAACATCCAATAATAATGTAGTATAAAAGTCATTAAGACAGTAATTTTTTTAAAAATCTACAAAGAACAATAGGCTTCTCATAAGTCTATCTGAAGGCAAACGTTAGATTGGTTTCCTTCCAAGTGTATGTTTAAAAATTGTTTCCACAGTCCTTGAAAGCTCTTAACGGTTAAAAGTAACAGCTTTGCCGTAACACCTGCCATTCAGAGAAAACCAGAATGTTGCACTTAATCACTAAAGGTGTTCTTATATTTATTGTCCAGTTAGAGTACTTTCCCATACTTAAACCCCTGTTCATCAGAGACTAATTATCCAAAGGATTTTATTGCAAGATAAGAATTTTATTGCAAGATAAGAATATTATTGCAATTTTCACTTTTTTATTGCACGAGCACGCGGTGGCTGAAATACAAACATGCTGTATAGGACTGCCTTTTCTCTTGAAACCATGCCCAAAGGGAAAAAAATCATGTTAGCACCACAGAAAAGAATTGCTTCTCTCAAGGTTCCTTGTATCAGCTTCAGGCTCCTTAGGAAAAAGAGAATCCTTTTCTTTGCTGTTCTAAAAACAGTGTAAAAGGTTGAGATCACATGACATGTTTTTCTTACCATGTTTTACATCACCAAAGAATGTATCCCCTGACCTCTTCTCTTGGCCATACTTCAGTTCAGAAAGCAGCAGAAGATCCATGTTCTTCTCCAGTGTTGCTGATAAAAAAAATTGAGACCCCTGAATTTGAGAAAACTGGGAAAAAGATGAAAACAATAAGATTTTGAGTTTTGAGCGGAGATGCAGTGAGTTTTGAGAGCCAGGCAATGATTGTTCATAGCTAACCTCTATATGCTCTTTAAAGACACTGTGAAGCCCTGCAAAACTGCTAAATTCAGTAAAGACACTCCATGAAATTTGTGGGTAGGAAACCGGAGACAAAAAGAAGAGGGCAAGGCAGAGACAATGAATATTGCCATCTTGATCCTTGAGAAGGCTGTTCCTGCCACAGGAAAGGGAGCGGCAGGGCTAGGGGATGAGCTAGGACAGGACTCCGCAGAGCTGGGCTGGATGCAGCTGCCACTGCGGACGGGAAGGGGAGGAGAGAGACAGAGCTCTCGAGACCTGCGGCGCCTGGGGGTCAGCTTGCCCAGCACGGTTACCAGCAGTGCCATTGCACCCCCTTCCTGCCAGAGGTTGTCCCTATCTACTGGAGTAAGCAAAGGAGACAGTGATGTCACAGAATTTTACTGCACCCTTCTTCCCCCTGTCCCCTCGCGTTACCATTTTGCTGTATACTAGGCTTGTTGAATAAAATTATTTATTGATTTAGCCATGCCCTCCTTCTTTATTGTCTTACTGATCTTTTGCTACAGCTTTGGCATTTCTCTAGCATACATACATGCTTTCCAGGAGCATATTCTCATTCCCCAAACACAAATTATCCCTAAGTATCAGAAATGACAGTATAATGACAAGTTAAGCCACTTTCTGAGTGATGGAGAGAAAGGGAAAAGGTACTTCTGTAAGTCAAAGACTGTTTCAATTTATACACAGCCAAGCATTGATGCACTGGAGTAAAAGGCATCATTCTTGAAGAGTTTGGGTTCAGCCCGCCACAGAATTGTGCTCAGGGGAGTCTCAGACTGCAAGGAGGAGCTGAACTCCCATTCATTGAAGGGAAAGAAAGTTCAAGGCTCTTGCACCTTCAAAAGAAGCTTAGTGCCTTTTAGGACTGAACCAACAGTTAATAAATAGGACAATTTGCATTTATAGTTATGATGTTTTAAAATGTTTATCTTTTTTTAAGTAGAAACTGCCATAGTAAGGGAAGAAGGCCCAGAGCTAGCTGGAAATCTGCAGACACTGGGATGCATCAAAAGCGACAGCTTTTTATATTGGATGTGACAGCTCCTCTAAAAAAACTATTTAAAGTCTGAGGGAGAAAAGCATGCAAATGGAATGCCTGGTTGTCAAAAGTCCATCTAGCAGCTTGCATGAGTTTCCAGGGAACCCAGAGGCTTTCAAGGACCCTAAAGATTTTTGAAAACAGGTCTATTATTTAGATGTCTAACTTGAGGCTCCTGCTTCCAAAGTCATGTTTTATATCTCCATAATGGGTTGGGAACTTATTCACACACCCAAAGAAAGAGATCTGAGGGCAAAGATTATGGCCTAATTTCACTTATTAACCATCAACCAATTTTCAGTGTTCATCATCCAAAAGAACAAATTTAAGAGTGCTGCAACAGGCTCATTGTTCAATAATGTTATATCAACTCTTTAATGATTCGGCACAGAAAAAAACCCCATAGGAATGAAATCAGCAACTGTGGTTATTGCTTATCAGCTACACAACAAGAAATTTGACTCAGCAAAGTAAGCTGTCAGTGCCGCACACATCAGATTAAGCACACAACTGCCTTTTTGCTGCAGGGTAATAACCAATGTACAAACTTAGAAAGAAACTGCAAAGTGGTCATTCTGAATGCCCATCTTGGTATTAAAAGATTAACAGAAATTATTAATGTGGAATGCCTTTGTCTTCCCATACACTGGACTTCGGATATTTGGAAACTGATTTTTATTTAGGTGTTCAATCCTTTAGCAGAAAGGAAATTATATATTGTTCTTGAAAAAGATGAAGTTTATGTGAGTTGTTGCTAAGTTTACCTAGTGCAATAAATCTGTAAAATTATAATTTTAAAGTAAATGAACAAGGATATTTTGAATTCAGCATTTTATTTGGCAGCAAAAGAAGCCTAAAAAAACCCTCCTGCAGTGCTTTCATACTAGTTCAGGCACTCAGGATCTAGAAGCTGAGTAAATTACTGCCTGTCTTCCAGTTGGAAACAATATAACTGGAGATCTGTACTGTAGTATTTTAAAGCTTGTAACTTCCAAATCTGAATCCGTAGGTAAAAAATGAGAAAAAATTGGATCTGGACAGTCCGTGAGGTAAACAGATCTGTTCAAGTCCACTAAAGTAAAAGACTAGACATTTCTTGTTGCCAATAATATATGGTAGCCCTAATTAATTTAAAAAGGCATTAGGAAGTGCATAAAAATAACTGAAATGGAGGAAAAAATGTGAATTTATCTTACTTAAATCTCAGGTTTGTGTTTGAAAGTCCTGGATTGAAAATGCAATCTATATAAATATTACTATGAAACAAATAAGCATTTTGATATGTAAAGGAGTAAGAACAGATCTCTAAGATGTATTCTAGCACAGTAGATACACAAATTATCCAGGAAATTTCCATGGTTCCACAAATGTGCCAGGTCCATATGCAGGAGCTGGTCTTTCCCTGCCATGCTAGCAAAGACTGTTTTCGTCAGGCAAAGGCACCTTCAAGATCTTATTCCTATAGTTGTAGATCATTGCCTGACAGGAGTAGTCTGCTTATGTAGCTATCCTGAAAGATGTGCAATAGCCAGATACAATGGAGAGATCCATCTTTTCTAATTCCAGCTGTCTAAAATTTAGGCAGCTACTCTAAACAAGCTAGCTTATTTCCCTCCGTAGTTACTAGAGAATAGGTTCTTCCAGAGAACTGTTCATACTACTGCTCTTAACCATCTATTTTAAAGCAAGATGACTCATACTACTGATATCTATCTCTTTCTAAATTGAACATCTATCTTTTACATCACCAAACGTAGGTGAGACGAATGCCTTCTTTGGTTCATGGGAATGTGCCTTTGCTTAAGGGAGCTGTACCAATGCAGAAAACACGACGAATGCTCTGTGTCTTGCGTGTCAGGAGGGTGAAAATCAACTAATCAGGTTTTTTGGTGGTGGATAAACTGTAGGATTTAAACCAAGAAGCTGACCTGAGCAATTCAACTTTGGAACCTTATCATCAGATGTTGGACTTTAAACCCTTATACCTAAAGTATCAGTAATAAGACTGTGCTTATGAGCTTTGGGGGAGAATGGGACCATTGGAAATTTTTAAAGATCAAAAAATTAAAGGGACTTATCATTGTCCCAGTGTGAAGAAAATGTTACTAATGGTTTCAGTCTGAAAGTCTTTCAACACACAGCCTGAAAAAATGATGCACAATCACAACTCTAAAAACCAAACAGATTTCTTTAAATGCCTAAATTTAGGTTATTCAGAGTAGCCTTTGGGATCCTGTGCCCAAAACTTTCCATAGTGTTTTGTTCCCTTGCCCTTTCGGGCACCTCTCAATTCTGGGCTGTTTCTGATTTTAATTATAGGGAAATAATGATACAAGGTATCTTCTTTCATGAACCCCAGAAGGAAGAATAAGAATTATAAAAGGCAAAGGAATACCTTAGACTTAAGGAAGTAGGGATTACGAATTACAGGAAACATACTATTTTATTAAACATTCTTTTAAATCAGCATGGTTTGTTTCTTATCAAAGGCTTTTGCTCCTACTTCCACTAACTGCCTTTTGAAATGGATGCCACGACTCTCCTTTCTTTTTGAGTTTGCTCATTTTATCCAGGGGTGGGAGATTAATGTTAGAAAACAGGAAAAAATACTTTGTCTCAAAAAAGGTAGCTGAATACAAGCACTCTGTGGGCAAAAGTCTGTACTGACTACATTTTAAGCAGATCCAGAGACTGCAATAAGAATTGACTCAAAAGTTGGCTCCATTTAATGTAAGAAAGGAACTTGTTTTGATTTTTATCTATTTCCATAAAAAGTATGAATTACAGTATCTTCTGTCAATTAGGTTTAGCACCATTTGCTTTTTTGTCATTTTTGATTGGAATAGCCTTTATTTAAGTAGAGCCCTTAAACAACACGGCATCACAGTTCAAGACTTCTGCGAGTGATGTAGAAAGTAGAGTTTCATAAAAGTGATTCCTTTAATTAGGCTTTTTTTCTTAGTGAAACTTAACAGGGTAACAGTTGGTGATGAGATGCAGTCTTGTAAAATTTGATTATGTTGCAAAGCATTGTAGTAATTTAAAACATACAGCTTAGGAAATGCAAAAAAATTGTACTAAGCCAGAAGGTCAGTTTCTTTGAACATCTGAATTACTGTTGAAGTTGGTATCACATTCTGTGATCAGCTCAGGAAAAAAAGGTATTTTCCAGGTTGAGTCTTGCTATATAGTTAGGCCATACTTCTATTCAACCCCTTTGATCTAGAAATCCTCCTACAATGTTGAAAAAATAAGAGATGTTCTACATTTTCAATTGGGATTGAAACACCATTCTTGTGGCGTTTTGAGATCTGCTATCTAAGGAAACTAAGAAGCAGACAAGTTAAAACCAAACAAATAGCAAGAGAAAGCTGAAAATATTTTTCAAGACAGTAAAAACCATAAACCAACACAAGTCGAGAAAAACAATAATTACCTTTAAGTTTCAATTAAATTTAAATTATGTGTACAAACTGAAATTGGTTGTTATTAAATCCACCAAATCACAGAATGGTTGAGGTTGGAAGGCACCTTTGGAAGTCAGCTGTTCCAACCCCACCTACTCAAGCAGGGTCACCTGGAGCTAGTTGTGGACTCTGTTTAAGTGGCTTCTGAATATCTCAAATGATGGAAACTTCGCAACCTCTCTAGGCAATCTGTAGCATTTGTTCACGGGAAGAAATGAATGAATAGAAAAGGTTTGTTCTTGGTTCCTGCCAGGACTTACAAATGTACATTTTGCTTCAGTAAATCATGGGTTCAGGATGGATTTGACCAGATGCTTCTTTCCATCTACTTCTTTATGCTTGATTGATATTGATGACCTAATGGTTACAAGACACAGGAAAAACTGATTTTAGTGAACTTCATATCTATTCTAAATATACTTGTTTCTTAAGAGGCAACATTGGTTTCCATCACACAAAATAATACTGATTCTTTGGCTCTGGAACCATAAATACAGTTTCAGGGTATCGTGTGTGGCTCTGATGGAATCCAGAGAAGCAGAGGGAATTCCCCTCTGTGGTTGAGGGCTGCAGGAGAACTGTACGTGTTACAAGAGTGACCCCTGTGACCCATATAAAGCAGGACAGGGACAGCTGAGCAAACATGGCACCAGGGAGGACCCTTCCCCATTTCAGCAACCAAAATAAGGAAAAGGAAAAAGAAGGAGAGAACCCCCCCGCACCATAATAAGGGTTTTGAGATAAGACTGGGGAAAACAAAGTTTATGAGAAGAAATGCTTTTTATTCCCTGCCAACACCTACAAAAGAAGGTAAGAGTATGATGAGTGGAGTGGTGAAGATCCACAATAAGAGGCTGAGCTTTACACTGGGGCATCTGTGTGTCTTCTCCAAATCTGATGATCAAAGGTCAATGCATTCTACTCCTTGATAGTATTTTGCACAGCAGTGAAATTTGAGGAGGACAACTCTTATTATCCCCATTTCAATATCCTTATGCAGATCTATTGTGGAACAGTTGCTAAACAAACAAACAAACACAACAACAACAAAAGACAACCCAGTCTCGAAGTTGGTAGCAAACAAATAATAACAATGTTTTGCTCTCCAGGCTCCCTCTTCTGGCTCTGGACTAGTAGTTTTCTAATGAGCACTGTTCCTGGAATCATATTCATTTATGTCGACAGAATGATGACTTCACTGCAGAAAGAAATAAGGAGGAAGTACTGGGGAAAGAAATAGGAGAAACTCCATTCTTGCCCAAGGGAAGAAGTGAATTTATATCCCCCCAAAAGCTTAGCATTTTTAAGGCAAAAGCATTTAAAAAGCACAAAAGTACTCAGCTAGTTGTTAGTGATGGTACAATATGCCGTATGTAAGATATGATTAATGTTTTTAGCCATAATGCATTAGATCCAGTAAATTAATAAACCAATATCTCTCTACAGCTTCTGTGACTCTTGTAAATAACAGTTGTACTGGGACTGAAATATTCCTGTAGCTTCCTAGGGCTATTTCCATGATGGCTTCAGTAGAACCTAATAATCTTGAAGTCTAGAAGATGTAAATTGTCTTTGAATTCAGAAATTAATATATTTTCATTGACAAACATAATCACAACTAAAGACCTAGTCATGTCAACAAAGTAATGGCACAAAACTGCAGCAGAGCACAGGTACATATTTGGCTCAGGGTGTGCCAATATATTTTTTTTTCCTGTGGCCAGACATTTGTTTGAGAAAAAAAAAATGTTTTTGTGTGGCACCTGTTTCCCCATCATAAAAGTACTTAGTATGTGTACAGAAAGAGAGCCAGAGACTTCAGTAGTGATATAACAGTTTGGTTTTCGGTTTATTTTTCTACTTAACACAGCAACTAAATGATCAAGCTTGCAGGGTTTTTTTCCCAAAAAGTTCTTTCCAGATTTGATAAATCATAAAGCATTCAAAAAAGTGCCTTAGAGAACATTTTAAAAGGCATCTTATACTTTGTTTGTGCAAAATTTGCAATTGATCACTGGTCTGCTTTTTGGGAGTGCTGGGTGATCACCTCTCCCACAGGAGTTGGCAGGATCTGTGGGTATCTCTGAAAAGCAGGTGAGAAATCTTTCAAGACAGAACTACCAGACATCAGGCATCAGGTTCGTTCTTATTTTTATCATACTAAAGCACAACAAACACCTTATACTGAAGGTTTAATTTGGCCAATGTTGGTTGTTTTGTTTTGGCCCCATAGTCTTGAATCCATCTTTCTCACCTGCTGGAGAACTTTTGTCCTGAGTGGAATTGCCAAACAGTTACAAAGATATCCCACCACTTGGCTTCCAGGCTGCTCAGCTCCCACTGGGATAAACTGAAACCCATCCTCTCATTTCAGTAGGGGGGACAGGGAACACAATAACTGCTATAAAATACATTGATTTAAAAATAAAAGAAAAGAAGGGACCCCTCCTTACAGAGAACCATGAAATATAGACTGAAAGGGATCCTTTTCACTGCAAATTCCCTCTGCATTGCTCGATTTACTTGCTATTAACTATCTGAGAACAAAATGTCCTTGACTTAAATTCGTTTCTTCATCCCTGAGCTTTAAACAGTATGGATATCTGTCATTTCATCCTGTATTTTCCACTATTCCTGTTATCTCTAGGATATCTAATGTTTTCAAGCACATGAAAACATTATTAATTTCATTTGAAAAGTTTCCATATCTCTATAATTTTCAAATAGGCTTTGAAAATTGGTAGCAATATAGTCTTGGAGTCAAGAAAATGCTTTTTATGAGAACTATGTAGATCTATTAAAAACTAGCCAAATTATAAGATGTCAAAATCCTGATGTTTCCAGTTTTTCAGCTTGGTTTTGGCTCTGTACCAGAGTTTCCCGAGATCTTCTAATGCTCCATGTGGACTTGGCCAGCCTCTTAGCCTTGCTGTCAGTACCTAGAGTTGAACCTTGAGCTCAACTCAAGATAGGACATGCTAAACAAATCCTTCTCCTTCTGCCATCGTTTTCATGAGGATCCAAGAGACCATTCATTCTGGATCTTTTCTCAGTGTCGTGAATGAATTCTCCCTACACTTTCATGCTGATGGCTTGTTAACCTAGGACTGCAGAACCTGCAAAAGGATTCTTATTCCTTTGGATGGCAAATATCACCTTGCAGCTTTGATGCTGACTCTCAACAAGTCTGAGAAACACCTACTAGATCTGTTGGAATGAGTCCAGAGGAGGGCCACAAAGATGATCAGAGGGCTGAACACCTCCCACATGAGGACAGGTTGAAAGAGTTGGGCTTGTTCAACCTAGAGAAGTGAAGGTTCCAGGGAGACCTTACAACAACCTTCCAGTACTTAAAGAGGGCTTACAAGAAAGCTGGGGAGGGACTTTTTGTCAGGGAATGTAGTGATAGGGCGAGGGCTAATGATTTTAAGCTGAAAAAGGGGAAACTTAGTTTAGATATTAGGAAGAAATTTTTTACTGTGATGGTGGGGAGGCACTGGAAGAGGTTGCCCAGAGAAGTTGTGGATGCCCCATGGAGGTGTTCAGTGCCAGGTTGGAAGAGGCTTTCAGCATCCTGGTCTGGTGGGAGGTGTCCCTACCCATGACAGGAGGGTTGGAACTGGATGATCTCTAATGTCCCTTCCAACCCAAATAATTCTATGATACTATGAATATCTAGTGAAAGGGGTTTCTCCTACAGATAAAGCTTGCTATGGTTTGTGGAAGGGACAGAGCTCCTGTTAGTTAAGGTTCACCTTGCTAAAACATGTCAGTGCTGTGTTTTACTGCACTTTGTTGTTTAAATTGAGAACATCATTATTACATTCTTCTCTCTCTTAAAGTTTTGGTGCAGGCTACAGCATGTTGCTGTTACTGGAGATACCTCCAGGGTGATCCAGTACAACTATATTCAACAGCAAAGCTTATTCTGTAAGGTTGTATCAGAGCTACTCATTAAAGTTTTGCAATGTGTCCCTGAGCAATGCACAGAAATTTCTGTGACTATAGCATTAGAGTAAATTCATTTGACAAATAAAGGATAACCACTGAACAGGAGTAAGAAAAAGGGTTATTTTGGGTTGTTCTTGCTATTATTTGTTGTACCTTCACTTAGATGTGTGCAGAATGTTTGTGCAAAGTAGTATTTTTACATTTTTTGGGGCAACTGTGGTATTATAGACTTGCAGACTTGTGGAATCACATGGAACATACACCGTTAACAATACTATCTTTGTTTACATCCAACTCTAGCACAAAATCTCTTCCTTAAACTTGGAGTTTCATGCAAGTTCTAAGGCATTTAATGACTGCAGACTCTAGAAACAGCTTCTATCTGGGAATAAACTTCTCTACTCTGCCAACTTGGTCCCTGCTAAATTTCTGTTAATTTATATCTCTTGACGTTATTGGTGACATAATCATTTATGGAGTGATGTAAGTTAGCAGATTCTGCTACAAAAACTTAAAATGTATAAGGCCTAAAGAAGTAAATTATTATGCTGAGCAATTGCAAAGCAGTTTGGTTGTTACTGAAGATGGCTCTAAATGGGTATCAGCTAGCCTTGAACCCCTCAGAGATTTGTAAGTGCTTGGGGCTGACATCTTGTAAAGTTAGGGCTACAATAACCTTATATTTTAGCCAACCTGTGATTGAGACCATTATCCTAAAGTCTGAAAGTTCTCTGTTTCCGTTAGTGCAAAACTGGTCTTTAACACATCTTAATTACAGATTTTTAAGGACTGAAGGGGGCACAGGAGTTTTGTCTGACCTCTGACAAAACGCAAGTCATGTCTTTTCACTCTTACTACCTGCATCACAGTCTATTAAATGTCACTCAGCCTGGAGGTAGTTAGTACCTTATGTTTGACTGTACTGTAATTTCACTAACATTTCTATTCTAAGTCAAGATGGAGAATCAATTATTTCTTTGGCACAAGATTAACAGTGTCATGGAGTCTTTAAGCTAACAGGCTGTCCTAAAACTTTCTTCATGAACTGAAGATTTTGTTCAGATATGCTAGCCATCACTTCTTGGCTTTTTACCCCCTCCAGTTCCTTTCAAGACTGTCTGATCAAAATCAACCAGCTACGTAAACCCCAATACTGCACAGATGATCCATTTTCAAAAAATCAGTAAAATGTGGTTTACAGGAAAAACAGCACATGACAGTTCTGAAAATTTTATTTATAATTCAGTTTGTTCATCAGCAGGCTACAGAGTACATTGAACAAATCTGCAACATGGATAGGAAAAACCATGAAGAACCTATCCCTAATTTTTTTACAAATTAACTGATTCATAAAAAAATAGAAATATTTGCCTGTGTTTTCTGAATTTTACAGTCATTAGAGGAAGGTCAAGATGAAGGAAGGAAGAAAAATGAAAGAAATAACTCTCTAATTTCTAGGTTCAGGCATTTGCCATCAACTCAGATAGATACACAGGTGCCATCAGTTGCACCTATAATTTATTGCAGATAAAAACGAGAACAAAAGAGCAGCAAGCTGCCTTCTTCCAAGAACTGTGAACATTAAGATAGCATTGTTTGCTGAATAAAAAAAAGGAAATATTATTTAACTGGCCTGTAAAAGAACTTTAGCATTTTATGGTCATTTATTTAAGTTTATTTTATGGCATTCAATAGTAACTTAATCCTTTGTGAATTTCCTATCTAATGTCAATTGAACTAGATAAAGGATGAATTGGACTCATTAAATAAAACCGTTGAAAATGTGGGGCTCATCTTATCAGATACCTTATCAATTCCATGGCACAGTACTTTCCACTTTCTTTTTTCTTTTTCTCTTTATTTCCCACCTTTATTTTTCTCTATCCTTCTCTCTTTTTCTCTCTCCAACCTCCACATTGATGTTGCATCAAACTAGAGGGTTGTAAACTGTAAGCACTCATCTGTAAGAAACAAACAAAAAAGAAAGATAGAAAAAGAAAAAAAATATAGGATTTACAGACTGAGGTGGTAAAATATAGGACTTACAAACTGAGGTGGCATCTACAGAAGTTTTTATGAATGCTTTAGGGGAAATCATTGTCATTTTTCTTATAGATTAAAAATTTACTCAGAAATTATCCACTGAATAAATTAGCTAACTGCATGAGTCTTAAAATTTGGCTTCTAAATTTTGTCTGGAAAAGTTCATGCAATATTTGGTAAGGTTACAGTAAAGCAGAGCTAACATCTGAATTCCACAGTTAGTCTCCCAGCTAACTGGGGAAGTTAATTGACAAACATCCTGGCCTGTTTGATTTACTTTCAAGCATCTGAGCATTTGAAGAATTTCCTTCACACAAAATTCCTTCTAACAAAGTACTTTTTTTAAAAAAAAAATGTTAATCATCATATACTCAGAAAATCAGCATACATTTCAAGAAGCAATCTTATTCATACATTTTATAGATTCCTATGACAGTGTGCAATGTGACCTGGAGCATCAGAAACATCAGGTTTTATAACCTTAAAACAAACTTAATGGAAAATTTCTTGTAAGAAGCAGCTATGTTCCAAAATATAGGTTTAAATATGGAGGTAACCAATCACAGAGACTTTGCAAGAGTGCATGCAATTGTTAAAATGTTAGGATATTAAACAAGTGTATGGGTATAGATTTCAAACATAGTATATTATATTCCAGTTTACCTTTGAGGGGGATGCCATATACTAATCCGAAATAACAGAGGAACTTCATAAAGATGTAAGTGACCTGATTTAATAATTGCAATCCAGATGTCCTCAGTGCATTGCTCCTACCAACATCTCAGAAGAAAGAGAATTTTCATATGATTTCCCTATTGAAATTTTTGGTTCAAGTTGAAAATATACTGGCTGTCACGCCAGCAGCTTGGGAGATTAGCTCAGTTATTAGCAATCGACAATCCCTTTTTTGGCTTTCTTCAAATGAGTGACTGAACTGTATAATTCAAATGATGAGCCTCCACTTTAATCATGTGTTCTTATAAGAAATAAATAATAATAAATGATCTAACTGGGGATTAAATTAAGGTCTTTTGGCTGCTATTCTGCTATTCTGTCAACTAAACCATTAAAGCATTTGCCTGATCTAATGTTTGTTTTGTTGATATCATCCACCAAGCCAATAACTTCAGATGCCATCCACAAGAGACAGCCTGATGCCTCAACATAGCCTGCTTGAGTAAATAAAAAAAAAGCCCAAGAATATAAACAAACCATTTTAAGGCCCCTCCTTCTATCTCATTTATTAAATGCAATTATTGCATAATATATGAATATCAGACAGAAGTTCCCAAGGATATCCACAGCCAAAAATTAATTTGGGTGAAAGTAGAATGTGAATTATGAGTAAAATTATTTATCTTCGTAATCTTGTCAGGAATAGGTTTAACTGGAACAACTCTTTTTATACCCAGAATTAAAGTAGTGTTTGAAAACAATAAAATTAAGAAAATATCATCGTATTTTACTTAATGTACAAGTTAGATAAAGAGTGTAGCAGTTTCACTGATCAGCAATGCCTTCTTGTCCATGATATCTTTGTTACTTTCTTGTACTACACAAGAGTCATAGAATCATAGAACGGTTTAGGTTGGAAGGGATCTTAAGAATTATCCTTTTCCAATCCCCCTGCCATGGGCAGGGACACTTCCCACCAGACCAGGCTGCTCAAGTCCCCATCCAGCCTGGCCTTGGACACTTCCAGGGAGGGGGCATCCACAGCTTCCCTGGGCAACTTGTGCCAGTGCATCATCACCCTAATAATGAAGAATTTCTTCCCAATGTCTATTCTAAATCTTCTCCCTTCCAGTTTAAAGCTCTGTCCTATACTCGTCCTATCACCGCATGCTCTTGTAAAAAGTCCCTTCTCAGCTTTCTTGTAGGCCCCCTTCAGGTACTGGAAGGCTCCTATAAGCTATCACAGAGTCATTTAGGTATAGCAGAGCTCTGCGCAGACAAACCCTGAGCAAAGAAACAAGGAAGCCTCTTTCAAAAACCTCTTTTGAACGGGCCATATCTGAAGACCTATGCTAGGAGGAAGGAACCAAAACTGCCAGTCAGCTGCCGACTTCCGTCTCCTTAAATAACAGCACCCATGCCATGTGTGGTTCATGGTGCCTGTAAAATTGGGACTTGACCTACACACCACAAGACTGGAGTTGGTTTTACCATTGTGCTGTGCTTTGGTACGAGGTGGTCAGGGTCGTTTCATGTGACACTAGAAGTACAGTTACCTGCTGATAAATCACATGTGGCAGAAGAGAAAGGAGCTCAGACTTCTTTCTCTCTCTGGGGAAGCTGCGTCTGACATGACCGCTTACAACCCAAGCAATCTGAGAGGCAAACATAAGCATCTCATATGAGCTAACTTCCGTTATACTCTCCTCTACTGGTATCAGAGGATCTCAAATACAAATGGGAATCAGACTTGCTATTTTATTTTTTTTTTTGCTGCTCCCTGCAGCACAACTGTACCTAGTTCCTATTTAGATCTTATATGTCCTACTCCTTTTCTGCAACTTTTTTTTCCTTCTGTCTCACAGCAGTATGCTTAAGTCAGCCAGGACAAATCTAATCTTGCAACACTTTGCCGTGATTAGTTTGGCAAGAAACAAACCATCCCCAAGTAGTGCAATCTGAGTTAATAAAACCCTCTCTGTTTTCCACAGACTAGCCAAAGGAAAGTAAGAGCCAGCCAGCCTGTAGAGCCAGCAGAGGAAAGCTGGTGTCCAAGAATGGCTAAGGAGTTTGCATGCCATATACTTTACCTGAGTCTTACTTGAACTGTAGCATCACAGTTAGAAATGATTTTTATTTACCTATGTCTGGTTTTGCTTGACCCACATGCTTGCCTTCACCTTAAAAGCAGAGATGAAAGAATCTCACCTATACTTTCTGATAACATGGTACTATATTTCATTGGCGCAAGAAAAGAATCTATTTGCACTCTTAGGATATGTTTAGCTGAGGTTAATCATCACAGAAGAATTTCTGCGTATGCAGGGAGGAAGAAGAGGACAACAGCATGTGGAATAACCAGAGTCAAATCAAAAACCTGTTTTTTTTTTTTTTAAACATTTCTGTATGCTTGAGAGTATTTATTGGGTTATATAAAATCAGCTATTCTCTTCTGCTCTCTACCCCTTATGGGTTAAGTTATTTCCTCAAGGATTGTCAGGAAGATGCTTCCTTCCCTTTACAGCTGGGTAGCCCTTATTCTGGAAAAGTATGGCTACAAGTTTAACCTGTCAGCACCTAACACTCCTTCCTGACTTACCTAGACCTAGTTCTCTTTCACAGACCTCATGAGTCCCACAAGAAAACAATCTCCCCTTGCAGAAGGGTCAATGCCAGGCTTCTGTACAGCAGTAGACAGAAAAATGAGTATGAGCTACAGTGTTATCTTTAACAGTATTCAACAATTTTCTGCTGAACAAGAACACATGAGAAAAAAATAAGACACACCTTGGTTGGCAACCATAACAGCAAGCAAGAGTCATTGACCAAACAGACAAATTCCCTCTACCTGTCAGATACATGCAAGATATTCTGAATTACAGAGAACCCAGACCCAACCTTCAGGAACCCACTTCCTTCCCTTCAAAACTGAACTAAGTTCACAAGAAGAATTTCCTTCCCTTCTAATATGACTCCCTATCCTCTAAGGCAAAGGCTTTTTATAGCAGCAGCTGCAATTGCATACAGCTGGTTGGCTTCCTGCCCCTCCTAGGGGTTGTAGTTAACTCCATCTCTTCCTCTCAGTGTGTGTGTATCTACACAGCTCCTCAGTCTCCTTAGCACTGCCCTGCTCTTGACAGTTATCTGACCCTTCACAAATTCTCACTGCACCACCACTTTGTAGTCTCATAGCTAAAGACTACAAGCATATCCCCCTGTAATTTAACTTGCTTGATTAAACAAGCAACTTTTCCCATTGATTTTACTCCTTGCTTTTTAAAGACTGAACTGGGGGAAAAAGGCATTAATGACGGAGGCTTTGGCTATGTAATGATGCTTTCCAGAAAGGCGCTGGCACCTGGCTGCAATGTGTTGATACCTCCCAGAATGTTTCTATGAGGCTGGAACTCCAGAGGCACCCAGCAGGGTCAGTTCAGTTCAGTCGAATCTCTGACATGCATATGGATGCTCATGTATACATCTGGAACATTATTCTTCAATATATCATTCAAAGAACAGAATATCTTTAAATGTGTTATTAAGTGTCACTAAAACCCAAGCTGTGGAAAGACTGGTATTTTCAAGGGAAACTGTTTATAAATTGGCTAAAGTATATATCTGAGAAATGTCGTAAATTGTTAAAAAAAAGTGTACCCCCTATTTTTTCATGCTCTGATTCTGATTAAATTTCCAAAACCACTAGTTCACTTTTGGGCAGAAAATACTGGGCATTTCAATCTATTTTTAAAGGCTTAACTAAGTGAAAAAAAAAAAAGAGGAGTCAACAAGGATTTTTTTTTCAATTATAGACCTATCAGTAAGAAAACAACCAACAATGTCATATCTTCACATTCATACCTCTGATCCTGTTAATGCGAACAGTCACATATGTGATGACTCCTGTGAACATGAATAGTGTGAGCTCTCACACACAGTGCCCTTTGTGCCTGAGCTAATTTGTCACCCTAATATCTCAAAAAATCTGGCCCTTGAATGTCTGCAAAATGAATGACTATATTAAAAAAAACATATAGCTTATATTTATAAAAAGTTATTGTTTGAAGACAGAAGCTCTTAAAAGGATTGATTAAATTTTCACAATTACATAATAAAGACAAATTTGTATTTGTTATGAGACACTAAAATCTATACTTTATTGCACCTACAAGGAAAATAAAAGGCTAAAAATAACACTTAATTATCTGCTGGTTATTTCCAGACACACAAAGTGCTGAGGTTTTGTCCTTGTTAAGAAGATTATCTTCGCTTTTTTCTCTGGAATGCATGTAAAACAGCTCTTGCCTTGATGCAAGCTTTAGGAAAAAGGTTCACTGCTAAATTACCTGTTGCTTGGGGACTTACATTTTGCAATAAGCTGCTGAAATTGCATTTTAATAAGGAGTCTCGACCTGTGCTGTGTATTTCCCTTCAAGGCTCTACAGGCCATTTTTCTTATGGAGGTCCTGACCTGAGAAGCTCAACCTGGATAACCACAGCCAGAGGGGGATAAAATGCAACACCTAGGAGATTTCAGTAAACAGTAAAACCATTCCAACTTAATCTGTGCTAAAATGCTTGGAATGTGAGAGCCACCGATGATGCCCCTTGTCTATGTGTCTGACTGAATCCTTTCTTTTCTCTGAGGAAAACAGAGCCTGGGAACTAGGCCAAATGCCTACCACTTACCTTAAATTGATCAGCCACTTTAAGATAAAAAACACTGAAAACTGCAACACCATGAAAACAAGGCTTCCTTCACATTAAATGCAAAATGCAACATTGGGCTTGCTGTGATCTTTTTTCCGTTTTACTCAGTGTACACTTTTTTCCATTTCTGCTCAAAGGTAGAAGCCAATAGTTACAGCATCTTGGCCAAGTATTCATTAAGGTTTATAAAAAAGAAATTTATGGTTATTTAGTAGTTGGCACAAAAGCATGCTGTTGCTGGAGAAGAAATATAGTTTTGAAACAGTCTGAAACATTGGATGTCATTTCAAGTAAAAGCTATATCCTATCTTTACCTGTTGTATTTAGAGAAGTATTGAAGTATGTGCTTGGGATAATCAATAGGTAAATTTCTCAGTAGTTTTATGTACTGTAAATACATGGTCAATTCATGAATTAACTTTTTTTGGAAAGAATTATTTCATCATTGCAATAAAGATAAGCGTGAAGATAAAATAATAGAACAAAGTCATCATTCATCAAAGCAGGTGCATCTACATGAAATGTGGGGCTTTTCCTGCGTCTGTCTTTTCTGGAAGAACTAATTGAAAGAACAGTACCAAAGGCCTATTTGGCAGAAAAAAATCAGGCTGGATCCACACTCAAATATAGATATATTCAGGCCATGGTAGTGGAAAATATTCCAGTAAAAATGGTATTTTGGCTTGTAGATTTAGTATCACTTCCTCAACTTAAACAAGCCAATTAAAGAGGACACAATTTAACCAAGTTACTGTGTCTATTTTTCAACTTTTCTTCATATGGAGGCAGCTAGAAATACTGACTCTCAAACACATGCTGGCTAAAGTGCCAATATGAAATCTCATGTCCTGTAATTTCAGCTGTTCTCAGTGCTGCATGGCTTAATTAAATTATTTGAACTGTTTCTGTCTGGTGTTTCTTGACACACTCATAAAATTCACCATCAAGTAACATAACAGTTATTCATGTAACACCCCAATGTTGCTGTGCATCTGCAGTCATTCCTATGGGAGTTGACAGCAAGCTCATGCCGGGTGGACTGTTGTGTCCATGCAAGCTCTCTGGGGAGCACCCTGAGCATTCAGTCGGGGGCCCAGGATGAAGGTGAGGGGAAGTGTGCTCTTGCTCTGCTGCTGCTGTGTGCCTGCCAGCAGCTGGATTTTCTTCCTTCTCTCTTAGGAGAGTAATTTGCTTGGTTTTAATCCTTTTCTTCTCATTTTAAGGTCACATCAAGCAGAAAAGCCACATGACTTTCTGGCTGTCTTAGAAGCCATAAGATGCTGACCCTCCAATGGGTTGGCTTAATTAGGGGGAGGTCAGCCAGCAAAAGAAGGCCAAAAGTAAAACAGAATAATATACTCCCTTCGAGGCAGATTAGATTGGTTAAAAGAAGAAACGTTAGATTTACAAAACCTAATGCTCAACAGTATCTGATTTTAGATTTGTCTCTACGTATTTCTGCATCTGCGGCATCATCTGGAGTCAGCGAAGGTATGGTTATGGCAAAACGCATAAGGACATTGGGATAATCAATGGTCTCACTAAACCCATGGCCAAAGGTAAACGACTACCGAAAATAATAGAACAATGAGTGAATATAGGAAGATACTGTTCATGGCAGTATTGCTTTTGGAAGGCTGTGCTTTGGAGAATTCCTGAGCCACATGATATCTTTAGATCATAGACTTTCTGCAAATGCTTTTTCAAGCCATTTAGACTTTTGGTACATAAGGTGTCCTTGGATAATGAGTTGTGTAATGAAATTGCATGCTCTATATTCCTCCTTTTTTTTTTAAATCTGTGGTCTGAGAATTTTATCTGGCAATTCCTAACCTATGCAATCCCTCCACGTATCCTGAGGTCTGTCTACCTCTGATTATCAATATTGTATCCCTCTGCCTCTTCTAGTTCTTTCATAAGTGTTTAGAAAAGGCTTCCCAGAAAGGTAAACAACACAATGTTTTTTGGCACAAAACGGTAATATAGTAGCATAATGTTGTTTTCACACTTTATTCTTGCTTTCTTTCCCAACATGCATTTTCTTTCCCAACATGTATTTTCTTTTGTCCCCTGCTTGCTAACTGCTTCTTTTATTCATGAAATGACTTTCTTCCAATGGCATTTATAATAATTTCTGTTGAGAAAAACTGTCAAAGTTTTCTTTTGAAATCCATTGAAGTTGTATAAACTGGAGTCCTGCAAAAATCTTTAATGGCCTGGAGAAGTGTTATTTTTCTGCAAAATGTGTGTTAAATCCTCTTCTAATCTCTTCTATTTTTTTAGTTCATATTTTTATATTTTCACACCATTTTTCTGGTACAGAAGCAACAGTTTTTCAAATCTTTACTAAAATCCCTTTTAAAATTGAAGCATATTGTCCAGCTTTACTTCCTATAATTTAGTTGGGTATTAGTTGATCTTAAGTGATGACATAGCTACAAAGCACATCTCATACTTCAGCAACTTCAAATCTTAGTTCCTTTAGAACATCTGGTTCTGGTGATTTGATCATGTTTGTTGGATAGATTTGTTTGAAACCTCTAATGCTGACACGTCAATTCGATACAGTGCCTCAAAGTCTTCACTTCTGAAGAAAGGCTGTGTGGATTCTCCCTAAGGCTCTTTGTGATGAATATCACTACAATAACTCATTTAGCAACTTTGCCATGGCTATATCTTTCCCAAGTGCTTCTTTTAAATTGTGAACACATATTTGTCAGAGTCTGACAGGCTTTTTGCTTCTGATATATTTGAAAAAGTTTTTGTTAGTAGTTATCTGCTCAGCCAGCTATTCCTCAGAATATTATCTGGTCTGCTTTACCATGGCTTTACATTTAACTTGCTGAGTCTTACACACTCCAAGATTTTCCTTACCTTAATACAACTTTTTGAAGGACCAGCTACTCTCTTTAAATTTCTAAAATTCTCCTCTGCTGTTTAAATATGATGACTTTTTGGGAGACGATTAGTTGGGGTTTTTGTGTGTCTGTTTAAAAGTCTCTTTGGAATGATATTTTCCTTGAGATTATAACACGATGCCAGTAAACAATCTCCACATCACATGCAAACATTTTACCCTTTTAGATTACAGTTCTAATTTTATTTTTATGATGTGAATTTAATGATGTGAAATGCTACTGAAGAGGATAGCATTCTTTGACTCTTGCTGTAATGGGGATCTTGAATTAAAAGATGTTGTTACCCCACCTGCCGTGCAGGTTCTTCACTGGTCCCTCTTGCACTGCATAGGACTAAATCAAGAGTTGCCTCTTCTCTTATGAATTGCTAACTAGTTGGTCTGGAAGGGCAACAAAACCCCCAGTCTCTGCACTGTAAACTTTCAAGATATTTACTCAGTCTACATGGGCATAAATTAACTCTCCAGTTATTATAATATCTTAATTTATAATCTAGTATTCCTGTTTATCCAGATATTTTCAGACTTGTGGCACATATGTTGCAATCTAAGTTTGTTGTCAGCCTGCCTGTCTGTTTTTATATCCTCTGCTTAAACAAGACTATTCTTCACTGTTTTCTTCTTCAGTTGTATCAACTACTGTTCTATCTTTTATTCAAGGATACAGGGTTTATAAACTTCATATCTAGAGGATACAGCATCGCAAAATCTTCCTCACCTTCCAGCTTTCCTTCAAACTTAAAAAAGTTCCATTTGACCTTTTATATTTTTAGCAGTTGCAGCCTGATTCCATTTTGGTTTACATGAAATTCATCCTTCCTGCTCTATTTATTCAAAATGTTTCTCATAAATCAGTCCCTTCCTTTATTACACTCACAGCCATGCACTGAAATGTAGTTTTCTGTTTCTCCTGGTTGCATTGATGGTGAGATAAATCTACTGTCACAATGCCCAGAACCTCAGTAGGAAGCACAAGAGTTGCTTTCCAGATATTGTAAGGTTTGCAGCTAGGTGAGAATTGTATTTGAGATCTTTGGATTTCTTTTCATCTGTGAAATGATATTCATCAGCTAGGTTTTAAACTAAGATCTAACAGACTAGAATTTAAACTCTGTAACTTTTTCTTTCATGAATCTCTTAGCATATGTCAAAATCTGACCAAACTTGGAGCCTGTAAGCTCTCCCTGAAATTAAGTGTTAAAATATAAATGTTTCTGAAGACTGGTGAAGGTGTAGAATGAAGATTTATTTTTGTAGGTTTTAAAATTTGTTAAACTAGACTATTTAATTTAGTCTAAGTAATTTCCTAAATCAGAGATCAAAATTTTGAAAGGCTTAGTTGGAAAGTTCTAGGTTGTGAGAAGCTAAACTACAAGTGTATAGATGAGTGTGCAAAGATAATGTCACAGCAGACTTTTGCCTTTGCCCCTTGCGCTTCTAAAAATGGGACTAAGGAAGTATTTATGAAGGCAAAAATGTTATTCATGTACCTTTTGACCACTGAAAGCTAGTGGGAATTTTATCCCATATGTCTCTTGAGCCTTTTACATCCTTCCTTTTAAGCTCCAAAGTGACTGATGAGCTTTTGAAAATGTTACCCAGAGGCCATTTTTTTTGCTTACATAAGATTATCTTTGAAAGAAAGTAACAATTTGATCTCAGAATTATAATCCTGAGAAGTAAGCAGGAATACAAGGATTCAGGAGCTCAGGAAAAGCAAAGGACCTGGAGATCAAGAAAAATGAAAAAATAACTATTTCATCTTCTGACCACATCAGTTTTCTATCAGTGACTCCAATTTTTAGTGATTGACAAGGACCCTGTGAATTGTTATTTGCAATTGGATGTATCTCCAGGAAGTTACCTTCAAAGAAGCAATCATCAAAATGATTGGAAAAATGTTCTTTGCTCAAATAAGGAACACACACCTGCTAAAATAAAACTCCAAAAGAAATAAAGCATGGCTTTAGTTTACATACCAGAAAGATAAGCAGGAATTATTCAGGGTTCATTGAAGTGTTTCATATTTTGAGTGCCCTGAATATGTTAACTGCTGCACAGCACAGTTCATCTGCTGTTTGTGGTATACACAGGACAAATGACTGTCAAATGTTTTCGAGTTGTTACTTAACAAAGCAAGTACTATGAATAAGAGTCCTCTTCTTTTTTTTTTATTGAAAAAAGGTCACATTTTGAAACTAACTGTAAAAGGGGAGAAAAAATGTAGAGAAAAAGGAGAGCAAACACTGTTTCTGTGGTTCTTAATATAGAGTAAAATGTCAAAATACCTGCTAAGTCTGGATCATTTTACATGGGCAGAAGTGAATGCCTGTGGGTTCTGGACTGGACTTTTCAGACCTAACCTTAGACTTAATCTAAGAGATCAGATCAAACTCCCTGCCCCAGAAAGACCTAGAAATCTCTAGAGGGTAATTTAGGCCTTAGATGAATGGAACTGCCACCATTAGAAGACATGAGTAATTAAACTTGTTTCAGTTATGTGTAAAATGTTGGGTAGTTTGAGTATGGGCCCAATATCTTACAGAAATGCTGATCCACCTGACTCTTTATCTGTGCTCTTGTTCCTCACTGTGCACAGCCTTTCCCCTATCGGCTGGATGCCCTTTGGAAGTGATACAGCCCAGCCCTGTATATCCTAACCTGCAGGCACCATTGCATATCTTGTGATGGGCCTGGACCAAAGCCTTTTCTATCCATCTCATGACTGGATGCTGCTGAAATTCTTGCTGGCTCTAGAAGTCAGTGAACTTCTGTTTCACAATTGTTCAGGAACCCTATGCAGGCTGAACGCCCTACACTGTTAGATCATGGGATTCTTTTACCTTGAAAGATTTGTTTGATGGCCAAGTCTGAGGTCAATAAGTATTTGTCTTGGGTCCTTTATGATGGAATTTCCCTTTTTCATTTTTTCCACCCATTCCTTTGTTCTCCTACATACATTACTGTGCATATTTTATAAAGAGACAACAGCAAGATGTAATATGTATATCTGTTTCAGCCTAAGCCATGTGATCATAAGAAGTATTGTATTTTAGTCTTTAAGCAAAACAGAAAGATAGCGACCTTCCAGCTCCCGAGGCTCATGCCTTTCAAAATATCATGTCAAGAAGCTTTAGCTAAGACTTTGAAAGGAATTCATACTCTAAATTCCCATTCTAATTCTATAGCAAATGGATACTTTAAACAGTAAGTGTTAATTAAATAAAAAAATAGGCAGCAATATTCTCCCACACTGTTACTTTTTGAATCCTGAAATTTGAAACAAAAAGGTCATTTTATACCTTGAGAATGAAAGAGATGGCCCTATGTTATGATGAATTGCAAAATTCCAGTAGCTGTCAACTTTGACATCTTCCCCGTGTGAGCTGGGGACAGCAAGGAAAGACAAATGTGGAAAAAGAGTCTAGCAGGCTGCTAAGGCCTCTTTGATTTTACAGTTCAAGCTAGATTTAAGAAAAGGAATGCCCTGTACCTGCCTCAAGATAAAGGTAAAGATAGCTAAAAGCTAATTTACTATGTGCAAGAAACCTTTATTATTTATCAAACTCATTACTCTGGAGAGAATAATGAATCTAATTTGCTTCCTATTTAGGGGAAAGAGGACTAGGAAACTAATGAAGACAGGAAAGCTTCCTCAGCCTTCTTCATGAATAAACTCCCCAAAACAGTGAAGTTGGAGTAGTCCTGTGTTTTTCACAAATATTGTTTTGCTAACATTTGTCTAGCCTAGTGTGATTATGCCATGTTTCACTGAATTAATCAGTTAGAATAACATGAATCATAATAACAATTGACGGCCTACTTTGTTGTCTTTGTATAGGTTTCAAAATTCATCAATGAGCACCACTCATAAGTAGTGGGCTGATATCACATGCAGATTTTTGACTGTCAAGGACATGCACTATTGAACATAATGAACTTTCAGAATGAGTCTGAATAGTGAACAATTTCTTTCCACTTTTCCAGCACTGAACAGAGTTCTAGACACTTCTGATGTGAATGCCATTCTCTGGGCAGGGCAAAAGGAAAGCAATATCAGAAAGAAGTCAGAAAAATATTCGGATTACTTTCTAACTCATGCCTCTTCCAAAGTAATATGAAGGTAGGTCATAGCAGATTCAAAACTGGATTTGAGGAAATGTTTGGACACTGTACAAATTTTTGTATATGTGTGGGTATTCTCTTGGATTGTGTGCATTTGTGAATCTGCAAAATTATCTTATTTATTTATTTAGGAACTCTTTAAATCAAACTTTGACAGCTCTAGAATAGGAAATATTTTTACATTAAAAGCAACAAAGATTTTCACTGACTAATTCCATTACAAAGACAGGACTGAAATGGATCCAGACTAAAACCAGTCCCACATCCAGACCCCTGCATCATAGTGAAGGTATTTATTAAAGAATTGTAAAAAGAATCATTCCTTAAAAACAGTATCAGCTAGACTTATCTCATCACTACCAGATGTTGTCTAACCTGTTATTTCCTTCAACAACAGGGGTTCCACACTTCCCAGGACATCTACGCTAGTTCTTTCATAAGTTCAGAATTTTTAAACTTCCCTTAAGTTAGATTTATTTTGATGTTCTTCTAGTCATATTTTTTCCATATCTCTGTCTGAAAACTATTCTTTAATCACTCTTTGTAATTTTTTTCTTTAGACATCCATGTACGAAGCCACGAGGCAATTCTCCACACTTAAACCTTCCTCAAAATGTAGCTCTAGCAGAGGTCTTCCCTACGCCAGCCTGTGTATTATTCAAAACATACTTGTTAACAACCAATGAGACAAAACTAACAGTTAATTGCAGCAAAATAAAGCAAAAAACTGCATAATTAATGAGCTATGCGATTTAATTCCCCTTCTTTTGGTGATTCAATGTTTGCTTTCTTTGCTTGCCTGTAATCTCCAACATATAAAAACACCTGCTTCAGACTGCTGGCTGCCCTGGACAAAGACCTGATTTTCTTCTCTGTAAACCCCTCAGTTATTGTTGGCATTTTCCAGTGACAGGAGTAATGAAAAATACATATTTCATTTATATTGTGATGGGCTCCTTATCCCTTCCTTGAAGTGCTGGAGAATGTGACTTGAATATGCAGACAAAAAGCCTAGATATCTGTGCTGGAGGAGAGGCTGCTTGAAGGTTCTTTGGGGGTTTCTGACTGCACTCAAGGTGACTGGATTTTTTTTTTCAAATACCCTAATACTTTAAAATTTTAGAGACGCAAACACACTTTTATCATTGTTAAACCCTGCAGTATGACAGTCAAATCATAGAGGGAAGTGAAAGCACAATGTCCATTGCTGCCTGGCAAAAGCCCGTGACAACCTACCTGCAAATAGAATATGATGGCTCAGAGAGAATTACACTGGCAAAGGTTGTCAACATAAAAGCAAGGAAGATGTCTCCATCAGGTAGATTTATTATGTTTAATAAAGCAAATAGGCAGCTTCTATTTTTAAATTTGTTAATTCATGCAAGTAGGATTTACTTGTATGGCTTATTGCTAATCTGAGATAGAAAAGAATCATCAATAAGGCAGGAAGAACTTCATAGCAACAAAATGTTTTGTTACTAGTATATCACTGGCAATACAAGTACATGCATTGTTTTAGTAGTGGATTAAATAAGTGAACAATTATAACCATTTTGATCTGGAAAAATTTCTTGGTCACCAGCATCCCTTCAAAGGAACTCTGGCTGATAAAGTGGCAATAAAGTGCTGCCATTCAAGCATATCAGATTGCACTTGATTATTTAAAAAAAAAACATTTGCAGTTGAGGTTTGACATGCAGTAAAATGGAGTTACAAAGGAAACCGGTTTTCTTTTTGTTAGTAGCAGCTGCAGATATTAAATCAGTTGCCTCAAGAACAGCATAGCTCACAGACTACTTCAGAACTACTCATTTTTCTCCACACAACTGTTTGAATACTGAGTATTTGAACTGACTCATTTAAAACCATTGAGGGTTTTCCATGGGTGTAGAGAGGGCAAGGACTGAGGTGAAATGCAAAGTAGATCTGGAACAACTAAGGTTCAGAAAAACAGTTTTAGATGTCCAGATAATAAAAATGACATGCTTTTGGGGCCTTGGTCATCTTCCTTCCGTCTTCTGAAAATAATAGTGTCTCTACCATCCTAAACTGAAGTACAGTGTATTTTGTAAGTAACAAAGCACATTTCTTCTGGTTAATCTGAAAATGCAGATTAAAGTTGCCAGTGTCTCATTTTATGTTGTTTGCATTTTCCATCCATTTGTGACAAAAATACAGATGGCTGGCTAGTCAAAGATTAACTATTTGTTTTAATGCCAAAGCAATAGTAATGCAATTAAATTAAAACATACATGTTTGCAAAAAAGCACATGTAGTTTTTCAGTTTCTTTTTCTTAAGATCCATTCTGTGCCCAAATCAACTTTTTTTCTATGATGAATGACCATGGACTGGAAGATGGCTTTGCTCTGGGGATCAGCAAAGGACTGTGAAGAAGTCCTTGTCCAGGTCACAGATTTGTGTCAGCAAGACTGACAGAAACTTATTGTCATCTAATGAGAATACAGAGGCAAAATGAAAAGTGTGTCAGTCCAAGTGTCCACATAAAAATCCCCACAACTACCACACATTTACTAGTAATTCTCTCTGTCTTCCTAGAATAAATGAGTAGAAGGTGAGGAATCTTTTCATTGTATACACCGTAAGCTTGTATTTCATATCTCCTAAGGAGGGCTGTAGAGTTGTAGAGTACTGAGAAAGAACCAACCCTATGTAGCCTTTTATCAGAACTCTTTTTCAGCATCGTTCCTCATTTCAAAGCTATGGTCTATACTTCCTCCAGCTTTTTATTTTAAATAAAATACTCTACCATTCTAGTTTTCATTTGGCTTCCTATACTTCACTGTTAGATGCTCTTCCACAACAAACTAGAAGTTACTTAACATTTTGAGATTTTCTTCAAATTCTTTCCTTATTTCTCAGCTCTTGGGGTTCTCAGCATGTCTGCAAGAAGTGTTGAAGTGTCTCTTAGAAGTGTAAGTGGGCCCAAATGAGAAGGAGTAATCCAAGCTGAAGATCTTCCTTGAGGAAGACAGGGTAATGTTTATAGTCATTTTATGCCTGGGGTAATGGAGGTGGCTAAAACGGAGGGCTGAAGTTAGTGAAAGGCGTTGATCTAGATCAGTAGAAAGAAGATTTTTTTGTGTTTCTTCGAAGGTGCAAACAATCCAAGTAGCAGACACAGAACTGAGATTTCTCAGCCTGAATCCAATACAAATCATTAGGAAAAAGAGTTTATTTCAGTTTCTTTTAAAGAGCCAGGAGACATTGGACAAGCCAGCAAGAGTCTTACAAGAGACCTAACACTGAGTCCTGAGCTCATTTCCTTACTACTAGGCAAGAGAACAGGAAAACATGGTAGATGCTGCAAGCTCAGCTCTTTTCTGTGGTTCTGGCAGCTGCATTAATCATGTACTGAAGCGACATGCATCCTAATCTGACTGAGTAAGGCAGAGATTACCAGGTTGAATAGAAACAGGCTCTGGAAGGGCCTGTCTCCAAACAGTGTATGTTTTAAGTAACAATAAATCAGCATGTCTTGGATTTTATTTGATTACTTTCCATGCTTTCCATTAATACTAATCTTTGTAAGACACAACCCCTCGTCAGCCCTGGGATGGTATATATTACACAAATTACTCACAACTGTAGATATCCTGGATCACCTTTATGTTGCATGAATTTAGTACCTTCACATTTCTGCCTAAGTGATTCTGAAAGCCCATAAAGAAATAGTAAAACATAACAGAATCCTAAAGAACTGCTTAAAATCTGACATTCAATATACAGACAATTGCTTTCATAGCAATTTATTTGTTAGCAGAAGGCAAGTCCAGTTTGGTTCACAAAAATGTCACCTTACCAATAAATGCTATCTTGGCATCTTCAAAAGATTCTTCTTTCCTCAGAATAAATACAGATTTTCAATTTGTGTGATGTCAGTCTAATCATACCAAAAAAAAAAAGGCAGAACTAATCACGGTACATAGAGTTACATGCAGAGGGGAAAAGGGGAGAAGGAGGAAGCAGAGGAAAGACTGGATTTTTCAGAAGAAAACCTGAATTCTTTGAAGTCTGCATTCGGGATGAGAGGCCATTGACAGACGTGTAATTACAGATAGAAACCGATAGATGTGTGATTATAGACAGATGGTTAGCTCGGCAGGAGTTTCTGACAGCTGGGCTCCAGCACCTCTTCTTGTAAGTCTTTATGACCTGATCTTTCTTCAGCACATAAATATTCATGTACTTACATCTTTATGTATAATTTAGGTGTGAAATAAGTAATGGTTCTGCAAGGTGCTGAAGAGCCTTGCCTTTAAAATTAACCATGAAAACTTATGCCAGATGGTTAAATTTAAGTACTCCTGCTGACTTTATTAGTTTTCATGAATCTTTCTATTGGATTCACTAGTCCGTGTCTCAACTGTCATGAGCAGGTTTTATTTAACCTGATTTTGGCTATCTGCAGTGAGGTGTCTATTTTAAGAGAGCCTTCAAAACACCCTTTCACTCCCTGGAGAAGACTGACATCTCAGAAGGAAATTACCTCAGTAGGGAATCTCAAGCATGTGGGAACAATCACACCCGATAACAAGTTTGGATGAATTTTTAGTTTGATTAATATTAAATAAAATGAACATTTTCCTAAATTGCATGTTCTGGACAATGGCCATGTCCAGCAGAGGGTCTTAGAGCATTTCTGTGTATTTTAGTTTGGCTGCATGATGTAATTGTACACACAATCTGTATTAGGATGAGGTGTAGACAGACACCAGCCTTTCCTTTCCAGGCAAAGGACACCAACATGTGGGCAGGAGGGAAGTGACACTTTGCTCTGATCACATTCCTAAACCACATAATCTGTGGTGACAGATTCAGGGGCAAGGTAAAAAAAATCCAAGTCAGCTCTTTCCTTTTCCTCAGACTTTATTTCTTTTAGCCTCTCTTTACACTCTTTCACTCTTCATAATATCCTCAGCAGAGGCAGGGAGATAGACATCTTTGATTTATTCTATAAGAACTACAAATGCTGAGGTACTCTAGACAGAGAATTACGAAATAGAGACTTCTCTCATCATTATTTCAGCTCTTCCCAAGTTGAGCAAACACCGTCACATTTTCATCCCAGTAGCCTAAGAAAGTGCCTTGACAGCTGTAAATTAGTTTATAGATGTGGCTGTGAGGTCTTTGGGTCTTGTTGCTACATCAGTTAAACAGTGCTTTAGCTTAAAAAACCTTTAGCTTCTGAATTTCCCTTCTGCCTTACCAGTTCTAGGTTATTGTTCCTGAAAATGTTTTGTCCTAAGGTATCTTCATATTTGTTGAAGAAACATAAAGCAAAGCATCAACTATTTCAAGTCAAATGTCTGTAGCTGGTCTGCTAGTTTTGGACCTCTTCTCACATGCATTTAGCAATTAGTCCATTGAGTTCAGCTCCCAGGCAAGCCATGAATTGTTGCATCATGCTGTGGTTTCTATATAGAGCTCAATAACAAATTTACTAGTCTGAGTTTTGAAGCGGTGGCCGCTTTTGCAGAGCTGTCAAAACCACACACAACCAACAAGTAGGTCCATACCTTCAAATAAAATGCATCTCAGTCTTCTCTGCACTCATGAATCATTAGATCTCCTTCAACACTTGTCTTGCAAGCTCTGCTGAATGCAGTAATTCTGTTTTTAGGACAACATATGTTTTCCACATAGAACTAAGCCAAGTATATCTTACACTACTGGACCTCTGCAGTTTGAACATGGTCTTACTTTTCAAATGAAGAGGTGACTAGCCAGACCTGACTGGTATTATTTGCTCTCTTGTAATTATGACAAGCTATCTTTGTTTCCACTGGTTTTGAGGATCTAACATACCATAAACATACCATAAACAAAGGCCCAGAAAGAGCAATATAACTTCAGTCTTCCTAATTGCTAGTATACTAACATTTTTAGTTCCAGCACGCAGGTCTAGAGCAAAACTCATGTAACAAAACAAAAGCACTGGCATTACTTCAATTTTCCTGAGCAACTCTGCAACCCTGCCAACTCCTGAGATACAAAGTCACACATTGATATTTTAGACCTGGAAAACTGTTACTCTAGCAGAGACAGTGAAGTTCTCTCTTGCAAGAACCTGTAACTAATTCACCCTGTCTCCTGAAAGCATGCAAAAAAGACTCCTTGACTGTTGAACAGTACTTTCTCCATTTAGGCTCACTGATGATGACCCTCTGAAATTGTATCATATGTTACCTGCTACAGAGCAGGCTCCAAACGCAGTCCATGGAAATTTTTACTCACCAGCCAGGTAAATGTGTGTCTCGGATTAAAGCAGGGATGAGGTATCTGTGGTCTAGTCTCTGGTGTTGTTTTATATGGCTCCCATTCATGAGACCCTTTTATTCCTTAATCCTCTGTATCGTTACCCTGTGTAGTACAGACACACAATTTTCCAAGTGTCTAAAAGGCCTCAGAAGAGTCAGAATTCCTCAGCCGTATGTTAACCAAAAGCAGCCACGCCAGATGTGTTTCAGCAGGGCTGAAGCTAAAACACTGTGCAAAAGAACAGTGATATTTAAAATTAGCAAAGACTGTGATTAAAAAAAGTTTGTAATTGCATGTAAACAGCTGATGTGAGAAGGTCAATTGGAAAAAGAAGGCTCTTTGTGTGCAATTCCTGTCTTTAGATATGGAACTGTTTTTCTTGATTCTGTTTAACTGCACTCATTGTATCATTCTAGCAAAGCAAATTATGACTGAGCCTGGCTGGTCCTTTGTCTGATGCGATGTAACTCTATATTTCAGTAGTGCCGCTTTCTCAGAAGAATGTAATGATCTTAGACCTCTGTTATACTGATTGTGTCTGCTGAAAAAGTCTACTTTTGTCAGTTATTTAATTGGTATTTCTTCTGAAATTGCCAAAAAAAGTCTATCAGAACAGAACTGCACTGAGTTCATGAACCTCTCTGAAGAGTAGACTTCTTCTGGAAAGACAAGTTGGGTTTTTATTCTCCACCCAGTGGCAGTTTCAGGCTTTTTGTCTGGTGTATTATTTCAAAGCTGCAAGTGCAAGTGCGATGTCCACTTGCAGCTGCTAAATTCTAAGCCTGGTTCTGCTTTGATCCTGGTGTTCCTCACAGCAGAGTCCTCCCTGAGCCTGACTTCCAATTCAAGAACAGCAGGGGAATTTGTAATGCAGGAGATTCAACTGACATCTCGTTCAATTTTTCCAAATCATTAGAAAATTTAGTAGGAACAAAATATCTGTTCATCCCAGAATAATTTAAGGATGTCTTCTGAGTTGCCAGAAGATTTTCTGAAGGTATTGCTAGCTTCTGTGAAGTTATTTCCTAGGAACCCTTCAAGTAAACGTAAGGGAACATGTATGAAAGGCACTGATTGTCCACTCTCATTTCCTAACCATTTGCAGGGACAAAACTACCGTAAAATTAGCACGGGATCATTTTATAATCACCTTTCATACAGTGGACCTGCAATATCCAATGCTTCTGGTTGGTTTTACTCTAGTGTAACCTTCCTCAGGTAATGGTGCAGAACTTGCAAAGATGTACGAAACAAGATTAGATTTCAGCTTACCTAGGACAGTATAAATTAGCCAGGCACAGATCTACTGCAAAACAGAATCAGTCCCACAAAAAGAGAAGAGGGAGTTCACCCCTATAAGAAACCTCATGATACCCTTCACCTTAACAGATCCTGTTTAGCGCCTAAAACCGACTTAGTTTAGCAAATATTTATCATTTTTGAGAAGCCAGATACCTTAAACTGCTTCAAGCTGTGCTGAAATCCATACAGTTAAGTGCTGGAGACTGCTAAAATGTCTGATACAGCCCAATTAATTTGTAACTAGCTAGTGCTGTGGGAAACATCTGTTCTACTTTCTTAAGTGTTGTCACCCTATATTCCCCCTTTAAATGAACATTTTTTTTATATAATACCTGTAAGTGTATTGCTAATGTCCTGAGCCAATAATTTTAAGCATATGTAAAAGGTGGCTCTATAAAATGAGATAATGAGGAAGTGATATTTTTTGTATTTTTTGGCATGTTCCTCTATAGGGGCTCAAGAGTTCAGTGTTATTCCCTTTGCAGATACACATGAATATGTTTGTTATATATACGTCTAATGCTATGAAAGAAGCTCTTGTGAGAAACTAGTCACCATAAGATGCTCTATCCACTGTAAAATATAGAAGACAAACTTTTAAGCTGACTAATTCAAATGCCTCTTCAGGATCAAGACAGAACACTTACATGTTATGCCTTATTTTTTTTTTTACATTTGTTTCACAGTATTACAGAACAATCTACTGTCAATTCATACTGCTTCATTGAGATTAATAAAGCTCCTGGGGACGATTCTAAAACTGCGAGATTATCTGCCACTTGATATTTCCAGTATTTAGACTTATTTTAAGATTTTTCTTGTTTTAGCTTGTAAAGATGCATCATCAAACGCTGAATTCCTTATTTGTCTAAGAACAATCATTAGCACAAATTTGTAAACCTAATAAATTTTTCTGGGATCTCATAAACTCTGAAATTTTCTTTCCTTATTTTCTGCTATGTTTTCATTCTAAACGTATTTTTTATCTCCTTTTAGATACGGACATCTTACTAAATTAAAATAAACAAACTATAATCTTCTGCACTTTAGCAATATTCTTCTGTAGACTCCACAGATAATGTTATAATATTAATTTGTTTTCTTATCTGAGATCAACTAAATCTTAAAAAGGGTACATCTATATTCCAGCAGTTCACATAGTTTTTCTTCTTGACAAATTCAGAAGTGTCCAATTCTGCTAGCACAGTTTTAGTGCTTGGGCTTTAATTGTGCAGTTTGTACTCATTTAGATGTATATTATCAAAAGTTTTATAAGTTCCAGTTTATTCTTTTTTTCCTACTATTTTACACAGATAATTAATTAAAAAAAATTGTTTTTAAACCAGAGTTATAAGTATTTGATCCAATACACTTATGGCTTTCTCTTATCCTACATAAACTCTATAAATAATGTATTAGAATGCCCCCTTGAGGAACATTGCCAATGACTATTTCATCCAACACCTTAGCAGGGAGGGATCTGAAAAATCTCCAATTTTATTTCATTCCACAACCGAGTACAGTATTAGTCAGTTACAAAAAGATACAGGCTGCTTTTCTGGCTGATACAGGAAAATACAAGGAGGTAAGATTCGGGAACGGAAGTCCCTATTTAAAAAGGAGAGCATGCTGTTCTTCTGTTTGGGGGAGGCAAGAAAAAATATCCTGGGTGTATCTACAAACCGAGATCAAATGCAATGTTTTTGTGCAAATTCCCATCTTTACACCCCAGACTTCAAGCTCCCACCTCTACGGATGTTATTAAGATGAGTATTTCAGTGTTACTGTGTAATTTAGATAAGAAGCTCCCTCCTCTCCACACATATTTTTGTTTGGCTACATGGCTGGCACCACTTACTCACTCAGAATAAAATGGGAAGCAGGAAGGTTTGGGCAGATGGAGAGGGGATCACCAGAAGTTTTACATGTTATTACTATTAATGTTAAAATTTCAAGAAAGTATACAGCCCATTTGGAGTCACTGGAAGATTAAAACCAAAATTAAACCAACTGTAAAACCTAACCAGACAATTTACTATTGTTTTAAAGCAAGGCTGCAGAATGCAACAACCAAAACACAGCCTCACCACAGCCCAGTATCTCTTAATTGACCAGGACACTTTCTCCTCCCTAGCTGCAGTGGAATCTAATCCTATGCATTATTTAGCAGGAAGGACAGGTTTTTCTTTGGAGGAGCACTTATAGGTCAAAGAACTTTTTTCTTCACATGTTGTAAGTAGAGAATAAAGAATGGGTAGAAAAGGGCTGAAACTGGAGGGTTTGTCTTTCCTTTATTGTATCTGTAGGTATGACAGTCTCTCATTCCCTGTGAGGCAGAAGAATGGCATCGCAGGCAGTAGCCTACATTCTCAAGAGTCATCACCTTCTAGTATGGACAAACCCCGCACCCAGTCGTCTGTGTTCTTTCTCTGATATTTGGCATGATTGATAATGATAAGAAGGGAGATGATAGTACACATCAGAGACATTGAATAGATAATGACTGATCTGCTTACTTATACCAGCAGAATATTTGGTCCAGTGCTCCTTACTGAGGGAGACTCCAGGGGATGCTTGTCTCCCTGTTGAAAAAAAAAAATTTAATTCCCTTAATATTCTACTATTATGTGATTCAGGATGACACAGCTGGATGAGACAACCAAATTTCTAAAATGGATCAGCCTAACCCATCTGTTTCATTTAAAGATGATTTAAAGCTAATGAAAAATGAAAATGGATTCTTTTAAAACTTAAACCAAAAAATTAACAAGAAATTATGAAGATTTTAATTGACTTAATGAGTGCGCAAAGCATTCTTTAGGAAATGTGTTGAATTAGCTGACCTGAAACCATCTGAATGAGCACTGAGTTTAGCATTCATCTCTGCCGTAATTCTAACTCGAGCTTTCACCTGCTGGAATTACAGTGGCCTGAATATGGCTGAGGGTGCTTAGACAAACTAATGTCACCCATTTAAGGGGCTTGTGAGTCAAACTGGAGGGACTACACCTCACACCTTCCACTAAAAAGACCTGAAGAGTTAAAAACTGTTATATAACACTGTACTATCTTCTAAGCAGTCAGATAGAAATTTATCCTCGCCATCATAAATATTATCAGTTTGGGCATTGTAGCTTTTCCTTTGATCTGTTTTTACAAGAGAAAATAGCAGAAGACTGAATTCTTCAGATATTTCTCAATATATGGGAGTCATACCGTTTGAATTCTGAAGAATGTAACCTTGAAACACAACAACTGAAGAAAAATACTGAAAACCAAAGCACCTCTGTTTTCTGGCTGGACAACAGCGTATCAGCCAAAATAGCTGTTTTAACAATTCTGGATGTGGTGAGCTAGCTCCACATAATTAATTTCATAATTGGGAAAAAATGTAGCATTTTCTGACATCATCTCAGTGTAGTTTTGGACACATTGTACTGCAGAGAATCCAACAATCACCATTTAATTTTCCTCTCCATGATTTCAGAGGAATACAGTGACCAGGACTGCCCATGGGAGCAATATATGTTCATTTGGGCTTTTTGGTTCAAAATCTAGGCATATTTAATAAATGTGCATTTGAGTATAAATTAAATTGTATCTATGAACTTGTAGTCTTTTTCTTTTCCTGCTATTAAAAACAAATCAAAAAATCAGATCAAGAAGCTTCAGAGGCCAGAATCTGACAACTAGATGTTGGACTCTGTGGGAGAGGAGAAAAGCGTCATCTCTTCGTTTTGTGGTTTGACTTTATATTTAAATGTTATCACTTGGTGTTTTTTTTCTCTCCAGTCCCTATTGCAGTGGTAACTGACTTGTGACGTATTGCTCGTTTATTAATAATTTAGACCACAGGCCCAATGAGACCACTGGGATCAGAGTTCCTTTTTATTACATATGAGTAAAATCTGTGCACAGATTTTAAAAGCTGGCAAATCTCCCTCCACAGCTGAATGGTTGTTGTGGAAGGAACTGTTTTGGAGAGGAAGTGATCTTCTCACCAGAAATTGTCTGCAATTCTAGGGCAATAATTACTAAAAAGATGGCAGCAAAATCCTGATTCTGACCTTGGCCATCCTGATGCATATCCTGAATATGACCTCCTGAAGTTACACTGAATGTAGAGACAGAAGAAAGAATTTGACTTTTTTCTTGTGCAGGAAAACAGGGACCCATTCTGAGAATGCTCTGGTGTTTTTCACCACGGGAGAGATTTCTGATAAGAAATTAACAGGTGGCAATATTCTGGCTTGTTTTGCTTTACCTGATGTGATTTAAGACAGGTTAGAGAAAATGATGCACATGGACATAGGTCTATGAAGGGATGAAGCAAATGCAAAGGGGGCAGGGATGGTGCCTGTTCAATTCCGCCTGTCTACAGGATGACTGTCATCATCAGAGAACACAACCAAGTTCTCTTTTTAAATGAGTAAAAAAGAAATTGTCCTCTAATTTATATCGAAAACCAATTGAGTAACAACTCCTACCTGAGAGAGAATGTCTAAAACTCTGCAAGACCACCTTGTAGAGAGTGGCCCAAGAATTACAAATCTAAACAAAACCTCAGTTGCCAATTAACATAAAATCTTTCCAGATTCCTTCACTGTCTCTCTGCCCAGCATAATTTCAAATTGAGTGGGAAGGGGATATGGAGACAGGAATGAAAAGGAAGGGACACAGAAAAGACAAGATAAAATAGAGAGCAGCAGAAAGAGCTGGAGAAAACAACCGCAAAATTCTGCTAAAAAGATCTTAAAAATTACATGTCACATCCAGTTCTTCAAACATGACCCATGACAGAGCAGCAATGTAAATTTTCTCATGGTCCGGTCTTCATTTTTTTCACATATTGCATAAAAGTGAACATTCACAAAGGGATTATAAAGTCAAACAAATGATTAATGACTATTATATATATGCTACAGACCTGAATGGTATATGCTACACCTGGCTTTAGGTATAGCAGTAAAAATTTTATATACCGTTAGAAGCCTTACTATAAACCTCAAATTGTTTATTAGGAGCTTATTTGATTTTGCAATTCAGCTTTAATATAATAAAGATGAGTTAAAAATTGTCAAAGATTAAAAGTCTCATCATCTCTATAACCAACTAATTGCAGATGAAAAGCCATGTTTTGGAGGCAGTATTTTAATATTTACTCACTCTACATCAGGAAAGTAATCTAGTTGGTTTTTAACAGGAATAGAACTCCAGCAAGATTTCTCAACACTGTAGGTAAAAACAATAACATCACCTACAGCTGAAGTATTCTGACAATTAAAGGCTACCACTAGTGGTCTATAATTTTATTAAACTATGACTTCTGGAATTAAATTATCCATATCCTCTGCCTCAGTCTGGTTAGTCTATTTTGCAGCAGAAACATTTCAGATATTGCCAAGAAATAGATCACCAGCAGTACATTATCTTTCCATTATAAATTCTTAAAAGTGCTTTTGTGAACAGGTGTAAGTGCCATGTTTTGCACCAGAACATCAATTTTTAGAGACTAGAAAAAACCAATCACATTAAGCTGGTCTGTAAGAATTTTCACAATCTGGGCTTTGTCTGATTAAGTCTTGAAATAATTTGTTTCATCTGATCATGCTTACAAACATGGCTACTATAACAATCATCAGAATCTTCTGCCTGGATGCTAATTAGACCTTGGCTGAAGACGTTATCCAAAGACAAGCTTTCACTGCTGTAGCTAGGTTTGAAGCAAGCAGTCTCCTACCATTTTGCCCATACAGTTCAGGGAACACCCTGGATGAAGTGACCATGGAGGAGAAATGAGGCACTTGGGTTTTGGTAGTAGCCTATGAAAGAAATGACAAGACTGAGACTGAAAGTCAGGAGTGTTAGAAGCATAACAAAAAACTGGGATCAGGTGAGCAAGAATGGGGCTAACAGCTGGGACTCATATCAGGAATGATAAGGGAAGTAGATGGGTTAAGGAACAGAGTGAGGAGAAACAAATTACTTACTGGAAGAAGGAACACTGGGCAGAATCAGGCAGGGTTTAGGCAGATAAAGATTCTGGTGTGTTCACACTTCCCTTCAGCATCTGGAACTGAGCTGAACATCTCTTTCCTTTCTATAAACAAGAGTGGAAGTCAGAAGAAAAGGCCATGTATCACCCCACCTGCTGTCTGCTCCAGATTGTGGATGACAATTTGCTCCTTTTATCAATTATTCTGTTGTTTCCACTGCCAGAGGTCAGTTCTCTGGTTGAAAAAGGTTCACTCCTAAGGTGATGCTGATTTGTGGAGGACCAGTGTGATTTTCTGTATGAGAGAAGGGGTACAAGGTTATGCAGAGCTGAGTGCATTTATTTTTTTTAGTAGTTTGGGTTTGCATCCAATTGCACCGTATCAAAAAGCCAAAGACATACAGTGCTTGTGTAACAGTACAAGGTAGTGGCTGTTGTCAATGGTTACTGTGATCACAAATGACCCTGAAGATCGTCTACAGAAGTAGGATGGGCATGCTTAAAGTCTCAGTGTTTTATCTGTGAATGGTTGTTTAAAATACTGATATGTGTGATCAGTTTTGATCACACTCCTCATCCTGACATTTGAAGCCAAAAGTGTGACAACAGGTGATGTCGCAGCTTCTGTGTTTCAGCTCACTATTCGACTATGCGCTTCAAGTTCAGTTTAGCCTGATATAGAAAAATGCTGCTTAAAAATGGCCCGGGAAAAGTATCAGAGTTCAAAGTGATGCTAAACTGAATGGTCTGTAAATGTGATGCTGTATATGCACTGAGTATCTACTGCTAAATGCTGTTTTGAGACATTCTTGTATTAACAGACATGTTGGCTGAATGCTTGTTCAAAACCAAATTAAAATGTTAGTTTTCTAAGAAACTGGCTAACATAGAAGAAACTCCTGTATTTGAAACCATGTAACTCTACCTGGAGAAGTCAACTGCCTCTGCCTCCATATTGAGAAACAAAGTTCTTGTGAATGAATGAATGAATGAATGAATGAATGAATGAATGAATGAATGAAAATAAGTAAGAAATAATCCCAACACAATTCTAATGTGTATTACTTCACAGCAGCCACAAAAGGCACACATTCACCTTCAGATCAATATTCAGATGAGAATAAAATTAGGAGGGTTTTCATTTAACTGGCTGTAACTATAAGAATGATGTCCACAGATCTTTAAGGAAATGGGTTTCACTATAGTCAGTTAAAAGATGATTCCTTAAATTCAACTGCTAACTGTTTTACGCATGGGATTTCTAGAAACAGTTTTCTCAACTTGCCTTTACATTGTCAAATCAAACAACTTAGAACACTGTTGGAAAGAGCTGGCTACAGCCATATTTCTTAGCTTCTTTCCTGAAGTGCAATGTAAGATGAACTTTTTTTTTAACAGCTTAATTAACTTTTATGTTAAAAAAATCAAGTATTAAAAACTAGCATTACATTTAATGGACAAAATATTGATTCTA
The DNA here is from genome assembly GCA_033558185.1 of Dromococcyx pavoninus. Lineage (NCBI taxonomy): Eukaryota > Metazoa > Chordata > Aves > Cuculiformes > Neomorphidae > Dromococcyx > Dromococcyx pavoninus. The sequence continues at coordinate 2,396,493 of JAUMJL010000098.1, forward strand.
TAACAGCAAATGAAAACTCTATACGGACAAAGACAGCATATGTGCACATTTTCAAATATGATCATATGCAAAAATAATCAGATTTTCTGCTACAAATGTCAACAATTGGCAACAAATGACATAGAGAGTAAAGCTAGTAATATATGTGTCTCAAAGGAATTTTAATATAATAGTGTTTAGTATAACTTCACTGCGATAGTGTAATGATTTATGAAGTCATGTCATTTAGAGAAGTAAACAGAATTAACGCATAAAATCCACAAAATCCTTACACTGTGCCTATACTTGGAAAGAAGAAATGTTAATGGTAACTTCAATTATTTATTATTTCAGAGAAATAGCTGCCTCCTGATGCTTTAGAACATGTCTAAGACAAATCCAAGACCTTTAACAGAAATTGTTATGGTGTCTAACTTTTGTTCCAGGCAGGCTAGGACTACAGACACAGAGCCAACTCTGTATCTGGCCTAACTCCACTCACAAAATTTGGCCAAAGATAAATTTGTCACATTGATTTCAAGTAAAGTTTGGATCCTGCGTAGTGCTCAGGGCTCTTCCAGAACAAATTGTAGTACAGGAAGTCTGTAAAACCACATTTGGAACTGAAGGCATTGAATTATTTTTTTTATATGACTTCCATATAAATGACTAAGCTTGCATTTTTCTAGGTTTATTACAGTTGATTTTTTATGTATTTATCATAGCTATTAATTAAAATAAATCATCATTTGTTTTCATGGATACTATATGAACACCAGAGAATGTGCCCTACTGTAAAGACTGCCTGGGTAGACTGAAGGAGACAAAAATGTACATGTATAGTTGCCATATAAAAACCAAATACATCTTGACAACATCTATTTTGAGAATGTTTTTCTAAACCTAAAAGCAAAAAGCCTTCTAAACTCTCTCTCAGGTTTACCTTTTTCAGTCATTTAGTTTATCACATATACAGGAATTGTTCTGAAAACAGGTCTTGCAAAGTTAACAGTGCAGAAAATAAAGGTCCTCTGACCCAGCTGAGGAACAGAGTTTACGACGATTCCGCATAGGAAACACCAGGGAGGAAAATAGATTTGAAAGACGCAGATAAACAGAAAACAAAGGCTGGAACTTTGATGCACAGTATGGAGTGACACAAAAAAGAGGCCAAATAGTCCCAATACTGCGGTCTTGGTAGGCATGCCCAACAAGTTTGTTTGCAGCAGTTACTTCAAAGATTCAGACTGGAAGGATGATAAATATTTATGAAGAAGCTTTTAAAGTGCCATGGTGAAAGAATATGGTCAGTTAAAGGAATCACTGTTTGGTGTCAGCACTGAACATAAGGTACTCTGATTAGTGCATATATTATACCAGATGATATAAACTGCTTCTTTCATTGGAGTAAGGAAACAGTGATCTCTGTACCACTACAAGTTCTCCATTTTTCATTATATCTTCTGAGAATCTGGTTCCTCCCACACATAACAAAGATCTCAGCAATGTACACGACTGTGCAACAGTGTGTGCAAAAGCCCTTAAATGCTTCTGCAATAATAAAATGAAAATTTTCCAACCCAGTCCACAGAAGGTACGGGCTGCAATAACGCACCTCTGCAGAACTTCAGTTTAAGCTGTTGTATTTTATGTTTACAACTCCAATAATGTCTTGAGTGATGATCTGAATGCCTAACTGGTTTCTGTAAGAGTAAACTGGAAAGCACAGGTTAGTTGGGTAGAGGGTTTTGTTGCTTGCTACTGACTGTAAGGAATGTAAGCATAGGTTTGGGCAAATTCCACAGCTTTGGGTGATTTCTGAACACTCCACCTGAGGTAGCAGTTGGTGAATTAGCCAAGCTGCACAAGAACATCTTAGGTATCAGTTTCTCTTTACAGGTAGAAGAAAAAAATTGTCAGAATCGATGCAGCACACTTTAGTACAGAACAGAAAGGAGGCAGTTTGCATAGTTCATTAAAGAATCTCAGCACTTTTCAGAGCACACCCCTAGCTCTAGATAGTCCATCTCCTCGCAGCAGGTCAATGCCGCAGTTGTGGGATCCTTACTCCTTAAATGCCAGACTTGTTTCTGTACTCCCTGGACACTGACATGTATTTGAGGTAGTTCTGTGGTAAAGGGGAAAGAGGACCTACACTTTGCACCCCATATCTTTCTACAGCAGCAGGCTGTAGACAGAATGACTATCAGTAGGCTGAAAATACAGTTAACCTCCCAATGTGGTACAGAGATGTCACTATGGATCACAGCTATGTGGAAGCTCCCTCTACTTATAGAGAGACGTCTTGCAGAAAAACATCAAACCCCAAAAATAATAGTAAGGAAAAGGATTCTTCAGTGGCCAGCAGAGTGCAAGCTTCTTTTATCAAGGCAAGGGTGATGTCTGAGTCCAGTGTGTGTTACTCTTGCCCCCTTGTCCATCCAGAATACAGATGACAAATATATTTGGGAAAACATACAATTCTCACACCCAGGGATGACAAGAAAATATGTCTTCCTCCTCAACAGCAGAGAAATATTTGGTATTCTTTTACTGTGTGCAAGTTACTCAAGGCCTATCCGATTGAGGATATATTTTGTTTTACCACCTGCATTACAAAACTTCAGTCATTGCTATCAGCACATGGATATTCATTTGTTGAGTCATTTTACTTTCTAGGGGACGCAGCCAAACTGATCTTTGGATCTGACAAAAATGTGAGTTACCTGATTTTCCTGAAGCTTCATCTGATGCTTTAAAACCCAACTTGTGCCAATGAAATAATCTAAATTAATCTTACTAGCAGGTAGTTCAAACATATTTAACCTGCTTCACAGTATTTTTAAAGCCACTTAAAGAGCTGGAGTGGCCTGTGGATTGATTTTCCACTGTAATCCATTCACGCCATGACTATGTGGCAGTGTTCTGGCCATTGCGTAAGGCATCAGTCCTACTTCTAATTGCCCTTGGTACCATTTCTTTAAGCCTGCTTCTTCTTGCTCTTCTGCCAGATTGGTTATTGTTTAAACACATAGTTTCTTATTGTAGCTCAGGCCTTTTTCATTTATTATTGGTATGTTTTTGGGTTCTGTCAAGTAGTTTTTTTGCACACTTGTGTTTACCACACCCACTCAGTGCAAGAAGCTGTGCCTTCAGAGTTCTGTGATGTTGTTAAGCATCTGCATGAGACAATAGAATGTACTTTCCATCTGCTGCCATACCATATCTTTTTAGATTGTTTCCATGATTTTCACATATGCTTGTTGTTAAGTCCATTGACTTTATATTTCCAAGTTTGGGAAGTGTGCATTGATAATAACACTGTAGCTTCCAGGAACTTGTCCTAATTCCAGTAAATTTTCACACTTTTCATTTTAGATTTCACCTATTTCTATGCCAGTTCCATTTCAGTCATTTTTCTGCCATAATCAAAAGTTCAAGACTTCCTCGATAATTTCATTTAAAATACTTTGTCCTTAATGTTTTTTCTGTCTTCAGTGCCTATAATCTTCTGGTTTGCACATTCCTCCTCCCCCCGCAACTGTCTCTTCTTAACAGATATTGATTTCCTTCCTATAAATATTGAGTCAAATCATTGTATTTCTACCATCATAAATCATTCCCACTGAAGAGTGATTTTCTTTTTGTGTTTTACTCACTTTATATAGATTTATATGTGTTTTTCTGATCGTCCATTTTCTCTTCTAATCTGGTGATTTGCCTTCTGTTATCATCTCTTTAGAGTTCTTTTTTCCTTCTTTCCTTTTCTCCATAACTATTTTTCTGCAACTAGGAAAGCAATTCTCAATACCTCTTCTTTCCAAATTCTCTAATGATTTAAAAGGACCCTTACATTTCTCCTTATTTGATCTGATGTGACATGGTAGTTCCTATTGTATGTGACTGGATTTGGAGTTTGCATAATCCCTGCCTGTGCTGAATCAGTCTCCAGCTATGGATTTTCTGTACATAACTAAATTCCAACAATTACTACCTTCTCATACCATTCCCTAATTTCTTTATAAACACCAATTCTATTTACTAAACACAATCTGTATAAATACCACTCAAGTTCTTTGAGTCTAAGTGCTCTCCTCTCAGGTCTGATTCTGGTTTAACACATATAGGCTTTGCATTTGTCATTTTATTGATACTAGTGGATTTTCTTCTGACTCAGAGTGGTATAAAATAAGGCTCAGCTCCTCTGAATCACAGAATGAGACAGAGACTGCTACGTGGAATGTAACATACAGCTCACAGTTTGTTATACTTGCCTAATTTCCAGCTATTAGGTATGAAATTGTTTCAGCTCTTGTTGACTCTTGTGTGATACACTTAAACTTGTCTTCAGTTTGCTGGACTTCCCTCAACTAATACATTGTATTCAAAAACAAAGCTAATATCAGAAGTGAAAAGAACTGTTAAAGACTTTTTTTGGCCTAACTCAGATGAGTAATGAGGATACAGATAGTCCCCCAGAAAGAATTGTTAGCTTAATGTTACCCTTGTGAACTGTACTTCAGAAACAAATGCATGAACTACTTATATCAGTTGAACAAAACTGTGAGACTGTTTAAGCAAGGAGTATATATTTTTTAAGCCATGCATCCCTAAAATAGTATCAATTTTGATTAACTTTGTTTTCAACAAGCTTCTCAGTTTACCACCATTCCTTCTTGCCCTCAGTTCCCTTCTCAACATATTCTGAAGTGTCCAGTCTTAGAAACTGTAAATACATTAATACTATTGAGCACTGATGTCCATGCTATACCAGTTCACTTTCATCAGCAGCTGATGTCCTAATCTTGCTCTATTACAAATGGTCTGCCCAATATTTCAACTTCTTATTAGAAAAGCTATAAAAAGAAAAACAAAAAAAGAAAAAAAAAAGTTAATTCTGTTGTGGGTGGCATCCATGCAGAGAATAACAGATAGCAGGTAAGATATCTGGAGTGTTAATCATACTTTAAAAAAGAGGAAGAAAAAATACTTCAGCCCACTACCAGTCAGCATATTTCACACTTTCACATTTTTTTCTCCTGAGGATCTTGGACTGACAGGAATCTCAGGCCTAAGAGCAGAGTGCTGCACTTTCGATGGAGTCCGTCAAGTAGTGGCACAGGCTGAGTGACATCTGGCTGGAAAGTGGCTCTGCAGAAAGTATTGGTTCCCTGGGAATTCTAATGGACAAGCTGAGCATGAATGCTTGGGTCACTCTTTTGGTGAGGAAAGCCAGCTGCGCACTGGGCTGTGCAAGAGAGTTGCTGGCAGGTTGAGGGAAGTCATTCTCTTCTGTTCAGTGCTTGTGAGATCAGATTTGTAGCCCTATGTTCACTGTTAGGGCTCATGAGCACAAGAAAGTGACAGATGTACTACTATGAATATGGCAGTTGGCCAAGAGATCATTGGAGGCTGAAACATGATTTTAAGGAAAGGCTGATAGAACTCTTTTAGTTTCACATGAAGAATGGAAGTCTAACAGCAATTTTATTATCACGTTCTTCTGCTTAATGGAAGGGTTTAGAGAAGATGGAGGACTAGTGACAGGATTAGGAGGCAACAGAAACAAGTTGGAACGTGGAAATTCTGATCAGCTAGAAGGGGAAAAAACTCTTATGAGAGCGACCAAATATGGGAACACATGCTCAGAGAGGCTAAGGAATTGCCATTCTTCAAGCTATTCAAAACTCAGCTGGACAATCCTGAGCAACCTGACCTAAGTGCCTGAGGGCATCTAAATCTACAAGGTGAGAGTCAGATGTCCCTTCCAACCTAAGTTTGTCTGTGGTCTGTGATCCTGTCCTCCCAAATCCTGGCTCCGGTTTAGAGCTTTAGAAATGGGCAGGCAAAACCGAATACACCTGAGGCTTTTAAAAGCAAACAAACAAACTCCCCCCAAAAAACTTTAGCCAAAAAGTTAGCAGAGGTGAAAATGGGTGACCCACGTTACCAATATTTGTCCTATAAAAACAATTAAAAGAGGATTTTCTAGCTGTAATGAAAGCCAAATGTTGGAAGTAGTAATTAGAATGTTTACAGTGAAATGCAGTTTTAGATCTGCAGTGTACCAATGACTGACAGGCTTTGATAATAACAAATAACAGTCTTTAATAACAGCAAGCCACAAAACAGGTGTTCTTTCAGTAAGGTGCTGCGATATCCAAAATATCCATAAGTCAAAATGTGTTTGCTTCTCCCTCTCCCCTCCTGACTTTACTGGCTCGTGAGTTTCTAGCAGTAAAGAAGACTTGGCTTTCCTAAGTAGTCTCTGGTTGAGCAGGGAAAACATCAACGTTTGATCAGTTTTGATCAGGGATTTTTAAGATAAGTTTTGTGTATCTCCAAGTATGAAGATTTTACAGCCTCTCTGAGCAACCTACTTCAGTGCTTTATAGCCCTAAACAGCTGCTTATCATCCTTCTTTAAGCGTAAACCCATTCTATCATTTAATGCCCCCAAGGCAACTAAAATCTTGTAGAAATTGACATCTCTGCAAAAAACCTTAAATAAAGCATATTGATTATATTATTTACAGATCTAGAAACCTAATGGAGAGCAGTGCATCTTTATGAAAACAATCTGAAATCTGAACAATCTGAAGCAGAATTTGTGAACAAAAAAAAGTACAGAGGCTTTTTCAAAAACATAATTTCCCTGATTACAGATGTCAAAAAAGCATCCTGGACTTAACAAGAAAATATATTTTCTCTTTGTGCTTTTATACTGCAATTTTTTAAATCTGCAATTGGGAAACAAAGACTTTGATGGAAACAGTCTATAAGTTACCAGTACTGGGAAAGGGACTAATTCAATTAAACTAAAACCAAAGTTCCAGTATGACTAGAGAGTTTCAAATATTTTGAATATCAGTATTTTGTCTTTGTATTATCATCTCAAACAAGTCTTTTCTGGTTTTGACCTTCACTTGCTCACACGTGAAAAAAAATAGATGAAGTGCTTCTTGTACAGCTGAAAGACATCTAGACATCTAGACATTTTAACTAGAGGGCATGGACTCAAACTTTGTCAGGGAAAGTTTAGACTTGATGTTGGGAAAAAGTTCTTCACTGAAAGGGTGATTGGCCATTGGAATGCGCTGCCTAGGGAGGTGGTGGAGTCGCCGACCCTGGAGGTGTTTAAGGGGAGACTGGATGAAGCACTGAGTGCCATGGTTTAGATGATGGTGTTAGTGTTGGTGTTAGTGTTGGGTTATAGGTTGGACTCCATGATCTTGGAGGTCCTTTCCAACCTTATGATACTGTGATACTGTGATACATACAACTGTGATGGGAACCTGAGAAGCAGAATAATGGAGAATTCCCTTTAGGGTCAACTTCTTCTTTGGTTATGATAAAAACAGACCTCAAGTGAAAGGAAGAAAGTGTGGGCCTTTTATGGCTGATCAGTGAAGAAAACTCCTAAGCAGCCTGTTCTGAATTACCCCATAAGGCACTACTGGGTCTTAAGACAGTTTAACCTACCCTTTTGTAAAACAGGCAAATCCCCCAAACAGAAATCCCTGTGTAAGGCCAGGTTAGCTTTTCCTACAGTCAGCACTTGCTGTGGGTGTACAGCATCTCAGAAAGTTAGATCTTAAAATATCATACAGGCTACCTGAGCAAATGCCACTCAAAATATTTGCTCCACTATTAGGAAAGTGGATGGTGATGGTATTTTTATATTTAGACTATAACTTTCATGGATTTGTTTCCATATATCAAGGCAACACCTGGTATCCCAGGGTGGACAAGAACCCCATATGCTGTTACACAAACACAGCACAAAATAATGGACTCTGGCTGAGGAAACTTAAAATCTGAGGATGGTGTTTCTGTGAGCTATGTGTAAACTTTTTGTATCTACTAGTTGCATGGCTCAGTGAATTCATTAGGTATGCAGGCAGCAGCAGATAACCGAGAAGTTGCTCTCGGTCAACAAGACATGAAGCAACTCTGATCCTGGAACAATTACTGTGCTGCTGAGATACTGTTCAATGAGATCTGATTCAAAGTTAGAGAAGTCAGAGCTGGCTTTCCTCAGGCAGTTTGGAGCACAGGGGAAGTGGACATGCAGTTGTCTGTATTTCTCTACGCAGATATGTTCTGCAGATGTTTGTTTCAAGTTGCAAATGTTGCTTTTCATTTTCTTTGGGGAGTAGGTTAGGGTGACCTAAAAACTCCCAGAGCTCAGAAAAATACTGGGTGGGTGGTAACATGATAAAATTGCCAAACATGATAAAATTTTAAGTTATTTCAAGTTGAATAAAAATGTATTAAGTCAAAGTAAAAAAAACCTGTAAAGAAAACATAACCTTGAGATTGATTTTATGCTGTCCAGCACCTACTATCTATTTTTAAATGGGTATAAAGTTCATGGTGCACAGTTGGCACTGATAACTTACTATACACAACTGTAAATGACTTCATGCATTGGAAGGCAATACCTGTATAGTGAGTCTGCAAAGTAATGTCTTGATCCTGTGCCTTGCACCATCAATGTGAAGGTTTTAAATGCCTTCAGTTGTTTACAATCCAGATGCCAGAATGACATCTGGAAAAAGCCAGTCTGATTGTATGAACCTGGTTTCCCAAAACGATTCCTCACCAGTTCCTTAAAAATCCCATTCATTTAACACTACTCTACAGCACATTTTATCCCAATACTCTTTGGATGTATGCTTCATGTTATCCAGACGTACACATTCTTTTAATGCATACCATTTTCAGGGCAGTCACACTAACACAGAAAGAAAACAAAACACTCAAAACGTGGTTTTGACATTGAGCTAATCAGCACTGTCCGGGATTTATTATTCTTCATATAGAAATAAACTGAATGGCAAAAATCTTGTGAATGTGACTTCATAAGAATTTTACATGTAGAATTCCCTTTGACAAACAAAAATTCCTTTTGGTGATACAAAGGGAACATCTTGTCCCTTTGCACATTAACTGGTGAAACCTGCCAAAGACTGTGTGCTCAATTACAAATTAGTTACAAGACCTCCTTAAAATTAAACTAATTTAAATTTGCTTTCATGTGAAAAAGATGGCCTTGCTTTCTAACACCATTAGTTGTACAAATGATCCAATATTTCCTACAGTCATAAATTATTGGACACTGTGTGTAAGCTGTGTCAGTGAGCCTGTGAGATTCCAGTGCAAATGCTGAAAAGAGCTTCCTGTGTTTGCAGAGGATCTCACGTAGCAACAGCCTAAATCTGCCTTTCTTTCAAATGGAGAGTATCCAGAAGTTGAACCATCTGCTGCGACCTATATTCAAGATTAAGAATTCAGCCTATCATTAGTTTTAGAACACAAAAATGTTAATTAGATCTATACTTTTTCTTATTCTCTTTGTGAACACTTCCCTTTTTAACCTGAGCCCTCGTAGGACTAATGAGATTAGTGTGGTTTGTTGTACTGAAATACTTGTTCTACATGCAGGTATCTGAGATTATTTTCTCTCTGTGTTGCATGTCCAGGAATAAACATAAAAGAAGGGGGGAAAATGGTGGGAAAAAAATGTTTGCACAGAAGACGGAACTGCCAAAGAACATGCAAATCTGATTTTGCTTCTTTGTAGGTGTAAACAGGTCCTTCTAATGCAGCCTGCCTGCCTGACACTTAAAAACCTGGGCTATGACATAACTCTCAAAGATTGCCACAGTAAACTTTATGGTTTTAGGAATATTAAAAAAAATCTACTTCTTAACCAGGCATACTTTCAACCTTGTTTGCTTGGGAAAAGAAGATATCTCGTCCTTTTGTTGAACAGTCTACATTCTGTTCTAGGAACAAGTGATTCTGAAAGAGTAAATTGCTTTCTGGCTCTTCAGAGGTTCCTAGGTTCTTCTTACTGCTTTTGGATGATGATCACCTTCTGTTTAGATTTAGCATTTATCCTGGCTGATAGGCCTTCTGATACTTGCAGAACTGACTGCACGGTTGTTCGTGTGTGCAGAAACGTGCATGGATTCTAGTGAAACACCTTGTTTACGTGATCTGTCCCTAAACAGGGATATTCTGTTTTCTTTCTTTTGTTGAAGTAATCAGCACAATGACCTGTTAGACTAAACAACTTTATATCTCTAATAACAAACAGGCTGAAGGAGTATTGACCAAAAATACCAACCCTGATAGTTGTTACTCTCTCTTTGAGGAACTTTTTGCAGAGAGCATTCTTACAACTACACAAATATCAAAACTGCACTGACTCCCCTACAGGCCAAGGACGACCTTGTCAAAGCCAGTGCTTAGACTTCTGTTCACCACAGATGTATGTTTTTCTTGTTGTAAGCAAGAACCAGAAGAGAGGAGAGGATTTAAAAGCAGAACCCTCACTGAAATATATGCTATGACTTATCTTCTGAGGGAGCCTACGTCTCTTCACTAATCGCTAGGAAGCTCTGGGAAACCAGCCAGTTACCTAAGCAACTGAAACTGGAGAATTTAAAATACAACCTCCCCATCACATGTGAGGTGAAGTACTGGAGCCTCCATCCTACTGGCTGATCTTTGTGGGTGAACTGAAAAATCGCTATTATTTTTTACTGTGTATAGTAAACTTGTGTGATTAAGATCTATATAAAAACCATTTTAAAGGTGTTTTATGCAGTTAGAGCTACTACTGCTTGCCTGTTAGTACAGTAGGACTATAGTAATGTAGTCCTCCCTGCAGGCACAGTGACTGAAGAAGAAACCACTTCAACATGACTTATACGAGTAAGAAATGATGCCGCACATTGTGTGGGAGCACAATGCAGCATGTGTGTGTATGCCTGTTCTTCTGGTTTTGGTTCTGTTCCCCCCTATAAAATCAGGTATCCAAGACGTTAATATAAAGCCTTGTTTCATATTCATAATGCTAAACACAGTATTTCCTACAAGCTATTTTTAAATATGGTGTAAATTAACTTCCATCATTTGCTTATATCTAAAACAAAGATTAGTCATAAAGATAGCTTCTAAAGATATTTGACGTGAAAATCACTATAGACAGCTACTAAAAGAATGGATGATCTCTATAGTTCTCATTTTAGAGAGTTCAGTTACACCACCTATTTACATATATAAATATACACAAATAAATTATCCATTAAGTAAATGGTGGCAATAAGAAATTATTGAAAAGTCAGAACCCTTTAAATGATTTAATCCTACAATTCAGATCTAAAAGACAAGTAAAATTTTTGATGTGCATTTTGCAAAATGCAGAAATGCTCAACAAATGTTTCAGTCCCTTATCTGGAAAGAAGCAAGATTACACATTTCTCATGCATTGATGATGGAGCAGTTTGCAGCCCATTAGTAACTATGGAGGATGTTAAACAATGTCTTCTAGAACTAAACATTTTTAAATCAGCAAGCTAGATAACTAGCACCCAGAAGTCCCTTAAAGAGCTGCTTGAAGAAATGTCTGGTATAGCAGTGCTGTATTTTTAATAAATCCTGGAATGGTGAGGAAAGTCTAGAATGGTACATATGAGCTAATATTGATTCAATATGAAAAAGAAGGACATAAAGGAAGGCCTGAGTAATTATGCTGCTGTGACATCAGGCCCAGATAGAATAACAGGAAATAGGACTTGCAATTTGGTTAATAGGATGAATGGATGGGAATTGAATTAATGTTTTTCGGTAAAGCTCTATGTTCTTTAAATTGAGTATTTGAAACTAAACTGATGACATTTTTAAACAAAATTCCAAGTTTGTTTGGTAAACGTAAATGATGAGCGAAACAGCGTAATTCATAGGATGTTTAAGTCTTACCTGGCACTCTGCTGGGCATTGCACTGTTCAGTGCATCACACATTAGAACAGTTTCTGACTAAGTTTTAAAGAGTAATTGACAAATCAGAACCATTTTTCCCTGGACACTCATTCTGTCATTATTATACCTCATACTATTCAGCAGTTTTGCAAATAATCTGGGAGTAAATATGAAACTACTTGTGCTAAAGCTAGCAGGCAAAGGAATGCTTGCTGGACTAACGCGGCTAAATACAGGACATATATCAAAGAAGAAGGCATGATGACAAGACCTTCTGACCAGGGAACAACAAAGAAACTTTTTAATGGAAAAGGTTAGTTTAGCTGTCCTATTAAAAGACAAAACTTCTCCCTGTATCTTACCTGGCTCCTATCCTTAACTAAATCAGGGCTGCAAAGCCACAGAGTCTATTCAAGCAGAAACACTCAGAAGTTACAGGTCACGCTGCAGATAAAGTTTCATATGAATGCCTAGTGTGATACACTCATCCTTGGATACATTTATTTGGAGCATGGAGCAGGACAAGAGAGATGATGGCACCTCTGTGAGTTTTATCGGTGTGGTAAACATCGTGATACTGCACACAGTCCTGCAATGGAATTTGTCTCAGTCACACACACTCACAGTACAGACTTCCGCATGTGTTAATCTCTAGATGGCTTTCACAGTTAATGGAAATGAGCTCATTTAAGGTGATGCTCTTTTTGTTACACAAGGCATCCTAAAATAGCTTGAAGATGGCTGGCTGTGGCACACCATAGGTACTTCTCCTTAGGTTAAATGGATCCCATCTATGGTGTCAGATACTTTAAAAATTTGTGAGAAACTGGAGAGCATATAAAGTTATTCCAAGCTGCCTGAGAATCAGGTACAAGAAGAATACACAATTGTTCACATTGTCAGAAGACTGAAAAATGACTTCTCAGAATGAAGAAGAAACAGAATAGCAAAAATATAAAGTGGTGGTAGATAAACAGGGAGCAAACTACTTAGGGGAAATGGAGAAATTATCTCTCTAAAGAACAATCAGATATTTTCTCAGAAGGAAAAGCCATGTGCTGATTAGACTGCATGATCTAATGATCTCTCATTATCTTAACCCTGATGAGTCAATGAGTCTCCTGCAGTTTAACTGCAGGAAAGATAAGGTTCTGATATAGAAATGTTCTCAGTATAAGAATGGAGGCATGCTTATTGGCCAATAAAGTTAGTTAAGACAAGCTGCAAACCTGTGATTTAAAGTTATTACATGTTAGTTAATAACATTTATTTTTTCATAGAGTTAAATTTTACAGCTTTTTGTGAGTCTGCTTCATGCTAAAGCTATAGCACAAGCAGGGTTTTATTATGGAGGAGAGGCCATATAAAAGAAAAAAAATATGAGCTTTTTTAGAATAATGATTTTTTTTTAAAACAAATAATAATAAAAGGCAGTTAACTGCTGTGATAGCCTGTCTTAACTAAATAATTATGACTAGTGACCCTTTGCCTATATTTGAAATATGTTTTGTTAAAAATAAGTTTGTTGTTAATGCATCAAATAATGTATTACCAAGGTACACTTTATCAAGTGCACTACAGCTCTTCAGGTTTGCCTTATGGTGCAGGACAGTATGTGTATGCCCTTGCAGACGTCCATACTGGGCTGAAGTTTGCTCCTGTTAGATCTCCAATCTTAAAATGGGACGGTTCAATTGAGTTTGTTGCTTTACGGGTACAAAAACTTCTTAAGGATCAGCTTTTTCTAAGAAACTGCAGCAAGCTGTATTGATATTCAAAACGCTAAATAAGGTAGAAATAAAATGTATGGTGGGTAGAAAAAAAAAGAGCAGAAAAGATTTGCAGAAGTAGGTTTGGCTTCATTAACTTCATCACATGCAGGGCTCTGTAAAATATGCAACAGATTAGGAACTGCATACAGAAAGCAGCATCAGCATAGAGCAAGCCACTTAACCACTATCACTTCCTAGACACATGAACAAAACTCTGGTAATAGGGAATGAATATTTCACAAGTAAGTACAAAAAAGCAGAAGAAAACATATCTGCATGTGACATATACACTGATTTACCCTTAACTCAGTGCTGCTCCTGATTTAGATTTTTTTTCTTCTAAATTAACCAATACCACTCTAAAATGTGCAGTTGAGTGTTAATGGAAGAGATAGTCAGAAAATGAGTCTACAAAGGCAAGTTGCATTGTCCTCCAGCTTCTATGATTTTTCCCCAGCTCTCAGTCTTGTACTCTTGATTTCCTTATACAGAATAAGTATCAATCATTGTTTTGAGTCAGCCTCTTTGCTTCTTTCTGTTCCCCTTCCGACCATACTAGTCCTTCTTTGCAGCTATGCCCTGTTGAGTTTTTCTTGCACATGAATGACCATGGATCTAGACAGCATTCCCAATATTAAGAAATCACCAAACTGAGACCTAAATATGGATAAGATATAGCTCAGTAGTCAGGGTGGATATTGTACACCGTGTAGACACACTAAGAGAGAGGAGCTCTTATTTGAAGAGCTGAGAAAGGACAATATAGCTGAGATGGACAAAATGTGTCATGTGAGACACAAGGTCTTGCTATGTTAGAGTGAGGTAAGAAGCTGAGGACTGATATTAAAAAATACTTAAGGATCCCAGTAGATTTGTAGTAAGAGTTTAAAAAATGCTGTAGCTGACTAGGCACTTAAATCTCACTGATTGGGATACCATCTGGGTTCCTTATCTGCCAAGTGCAAATCCACAGCTTCAGATTAACAACAACCCAGGAAGTCTCTGAGGTAGCAGGATGAGGCAGTGGATTCTTCACAGTTTCTACAATTTTCACCACTTGCCTTACCCCACTAGTTTAGAGATGACAGAACATTAACAGCTACATATTATAAACCAGAGAAAACTGTAACGCCAAGTGAATTAACTCCTTAAAATATGAGATCCTTCTGTAGGGGAAGCCTTCTCCTGAAAGCCACCATGCTGTGATGGCGCAAATAGGTGACAAAGAGCCAGATTCTAGGCTAGGTAGCAGGTAGTTTATTTCCTAGGCACAACACGACCCATTTTTCTACAGAGAGTCATTAACACCCCCTCTTATCGGAAGCCAGTGTCTATCAACTCCAGCAACGTTAATTTTAAAAACCTTTACAAATCTCCACTAGCTCTTCAGGATCAAGAATACTGTTACCGAGTTTTCAGGAAAAACTGCTGTGTAATCTGGCACTTCCAAACTCATGTTCAGTTGGACATATATTTGAAGTAGCTAAAGTAATTTTAAAGGGAGGAGGGGAAGGAAAATCTATCTTATCAATACAGTGCTAACAATGTTAAAAAAAGGGAGAAAGCCAATTGTTAATGCAACATTTACAGAAGTCTTTGCATGTTTTATCCAAGCTGTCCAGCAAGTGAAAACGTTGTAACCTCCCATCCAAACATGCCCCTCTAACCCTTACTAATTCCTACATTTTTCTCATTCCTCTGCTGTAATGTTAGTTTGCTTACGGAAGTGTGGGTACCAAACTTGAGGTCCAGCTGCTACTGTTTGTGAGCCAATCCATAGGACTGTGCATATTTTTGAGACACTGAAGCTGCTGTTTCCCTGTAGAAAATAAAAGTGCTTCCCTGATAATGCACAACCAGCTGGCTGACAAGCTTTTGCATACATACTGTCAAGATCTAATTGTTCTTCATTTTGCATTACTCTGAGAGATTCACCACTGATCAGTCTCCCAAAAGAAAACTTACCATCTCTTAATGAATTCACTCAGAATTCTCAGGAACACTTAAATTTTCATGCTCTTCGGATCTTAAAAGAAAATAAGGGTAAAAGCTGTATTACTATCTTACCTAAAGAGATTTATTAAAGATACTTTACACAGGATGTTTATAAAGCAAGATAAACTTTGAAAACAGTAACTCTGTGTGTTACTGCAGATAACCATGGATAAATACATACAGAAAAATAAAAGTGATGAAAGTATGAAATTATCTACCTTTTGTTTAAGCTGACTTGTAATGTCTTAAAAAGACATTTATGTTGTGGTACGTTTCCAGGGCTGAATATGTTATATAAAGGCTACTGAAGCACTCCCTTCCCCCTTCCATTTATAGACTTTTCAGTTTGGATCAATTGACATTCATTTGAACACGAAAAGCCACTTCTGACATTTTTCCCTCAGTGTTTTCTCTATCTGCAGCAATCAATAAAATGATTTTCAAAAAGGCATAAAAAGAAGAAATAAATGATATTTTATCAACCATGAAATGGTGTTTTAACAAGACAGGGGGTTTTGCTCAAGTAATGTTTCAGTAAGGAAGGAAATACCATTGACTTTATTACAGCTGCCTAATGTTTTCCACGAACTGCAGAAAATAATTCATTGTATCTTAGTGACCTACAATAACAGCTGACTGCCTGCACTTGATGGAAATGTGATTTGTGCCTACTAAAAATTAACTATTTAACTTCTCCTTATTCTTCTCTCTGGTAACACATTAGTTTCCTTGCTGGAACACATTAGTTTCCTTTGCTTCCTGAGATGTGAAGTCCAGTAAACACAAACACCAATTGCTATGCAATGTTCTTCCAGGAAAAAAGGAAAATATGGGCAGACTGCATATTTCTGTGAGCTGTAAAACCCATGCTGGACCCTGAAAGACTGCATTTAAGTGAGGCTCCTTCTTTTTAGCAGTCATTTTACCTCAAAGGTTCAATAACTTAATAAACACGAGGGAACATTTCTGACAGTTGCACATGTGCAGACATGTGCTAACACATGCATGCTCAGCAGAAATTTCCAGGGTGAGAAGGTCAGAGAAGATGCAAAACCAGTAGAGGCTCAGGGCTGGACTGGATGAAGTGAAAATGTGAAGGGAAAAGTAATAATTTGTCTAAGTAGTTTAGAGAAAAATGAGTGGGGATGGGAACAAAATCTTTATCTATTGAGACTTGTTAGACGATTTACTGCCACTGTTGTTGTTGCTTCTGAGAAACAGGAAAAGGATGCAAGCTGTTCTGCTGCAACTGACTTTGCTGGATGTCCAACAGATTTCATATTCACCATGTAATACCATCCCTTCACTACACAATATACAGAATATGTTTTTCCTTACTCACTAATGGCACCAAGATATTGTGCACAGATCTATGAAGATATCTATCCACAGTATCTATCCACATAGTGTAAAACTCTATGTGTAGGTACAACATATAAAATGCCTATGAACATATACATCTACATTGCATGTATATACAACTGCTAATGGATAGCTGTGCTGTTTACTGGGGAAGGAGAATTTGGTTAGGGACTGTGAACAAATGTTACTTTAATATAAAGTTACTTGGGATCCTCCGTGTCCATTCAGAATAAACAAGAATGAACATCTCACCTTCAAATTTGACCAGTAGTGTATGCCTTCATAATTTGTAAAAAAAATAGATATGAAAAGAGTTATGCCTTACTTTCATTTTTACTGTATATGGCATGTAAAAAGGCCTCTTTCTTACCACTTGAAAAGCATCTGTATATCTTCAAAGTGCACTGCCTGTTTTCTCTAGTCTTACTAGTTCAAATTAGGATAACTAGCATGAATCAAGGATTAGTCCCACTGTAGTAATGCAACTACACAGAGGTAAAACTAGTGTAAGGAAGATTCAGGAGTCTCCATTCTATCATACCACATTGGTAGGATTTCGTTTTATTCTTTGAAATGTGTGAATGGAAGGACCACTACACATTACTGAAATGAAACAAGACTATAAGCAAGGAAGTGTTAAGATATTACTGGAATTGGAGATCAGCCCTTTTAAAGAACTACAGTAATGTTAAGATGTCTATATATGTCTAGACCTCCACTTTACATGCTAATCAGAAAATGTCGAAGTGAACACTGCAGTGGCTCCCATCAGCAGAAAAACTGTTTTGCAACTCACTCATGGCATTAGGTCACGGTACCACTCAGTGAAATATGAATATCAGTTGCCCAGAGGTTTATGTTTAAAATATTAAGTAGTTCTGCTTATGAGATTAGCTCTCTTAATATCAGAAGCCAAAAGAATATGCCTGTTATTTAATCCTACACTTTCTCTGTAACATCTATAAAATCTCTATAACTTCTCCACTTTATTTCCCACCTGCTGCTTAAAGTACTGGACCCATATGTCAATTGCCTCTATGCAAGTCAAGGTGCAGCTGGGCTCAAAGAACAGCTGAAATATCAAAGTGAGAAGGAGCCTGTGGTTGTTGAAACACAACAAGCTTATATAAAGAAAATTTTGGCTCTTCTTTCACTGAGAGTTCAATCAACAAAATTCTGTCAGATTGTTCAGTGTTTTGCTCTTTATTTATTTTATCCTTCCTGTCAAATGGAAAAAAATGGGTAATCAATCAGCACAGCTAAAAGCAGACTTAACGTCTCCACAAGTACCTTTATACTATACTATACTATATATTCACTTTCACCTGGTGAAAAGAAGCTTATATTGATATAGACTTAGTTTTTTTTTGTTATTTTCAGGCATTTATATTAATGAAGGGAAAACACGTAATGTAAACCTTGATAAACAGGTTCAGAATGATGGCCATATACTTATAGTGAAAATCAAATTCTACAGAAGGTGAAAAAGCATCATTGGGAGCTGTGTTGTAACAGACATTTCAGATCAGTGTATCTCATAGCTAGCTTAAGTGGTTCTTAACAACTGAAGGTGGGTATATCTGACATACTTTCTCTTGCTTAATGTCATAGAAAATATCCATATGATGAAAAGAAATGTCTGAACCACTTTGTAAAAAAATACTGCAAAGCTTTCTGTCTTGGTGGGTGTTCCGATAGAACATTTCAGACATTCATAATGTAGAGAACATCACCCACTGATACTCATTCTTTATTATGAATTTCACTGGATACACTATTTGGGATTTAAGAAGCAAAGTACAGATACCAAAATGGCTTTCTCAACATCATCATTTTCTACACTTCTCCTTCCCTTCTAATATCCCTTCTCCCTAAAATAAGTTGACTCAAAAATTTTAATCTTTGTGTTGAAACGTTTCTCTGACCTAGTAAGAATTAATGAGAAAGTAAAAATAAAGTTATATTTGCCATATTGGTTTTGAGATTGTGACAACTTAACACTCAGGTAAGAGAGGTAGAACTTTTTCTACGTTGGCATTAAAATGTTTACAGTATTATTCTCAATGTTTTTCTGAGTGACTTAATTTATTGCTTGCTTTTCAACTAGAGTTATAAATGTAGCGGATTTTTTTTAGTTTATATTAATAAATAGGTTTTCCCAATTGATTTGTAGCACTTCAGCATGCACAAGTAGTTTGATTTCCTCGGCTTACCTACATTGAATTCTATATGTCATCATATTTCTACATTTTGTTATATTCTCTTGAAGCTTTTCACTAGGTTCTTGCCATTTTACTACACCTTTTCCCTCCTCTAACAAAGCTTGATTCGTAAAATTATTTCTTTTTCTCTAGGTTAAATATCAGGAGAGGAACTCTCACTTAGAACAAGATCTTTGAGAGTCCTAACCAAATACTGTAGAATTTTATATTTTAATGTTATTGTTTAAAAAATCCATTATTGAAAAGACATTACACTGAGAAGTCTACACAAAGATTACTTAAAACACCAGTACATAATGGTGCCCCCAGTGGCACCAACACCACTGGGAATGACAGTGCTGAAGTAAATATGACACAGCTGTTAACTGCGCTGAGGCAGAAAAGAATCAGTTCCATAATCTTTGGTTATACATTTGCAGAATACTATTTAAAGACTATAACACACTTTGTTTCCCTCAAAGGACATCTTCCAGATGAGCCTGTAGTAATATCTTGTACACTTTTTCATTCCTGTCTGCATATATATTGTCCAGAGGTGTATACACTGGATATACTGTCTTCTACACTCCAGATAATTTTTTTAAATACAGTCGAGAAGATGAGGTGCTTAACTAACTGCGCATGTTCACAGGTTACAGCCATTCTTAAATATAACACGGGAAACTGAGAGACTAACCTTCAATGAATTTACCCAAGCAACTACAATAATGGGAGTAAAATTAATCCCTGTAGTGTTGTAGACATTTAAAAGTATTTCAATTGATGGTTACAATTCCATGTCAGCTTGGTGAGTGTTTCAGTTATTGAGATCTCAATATTTTCTTACTGTAGTTTCTTAACAGAAGCTAGGTATGTTTCTCGAGCGGTCAGATGCATGTAACTGCAGCTGTGTCAATTACTGTATCGCCTCCAGTGTTCTGTTTGGCGTGCCTTTAGTGAGCCAATAGCTTTCCAGGAAAATGTAAAGGTCTAGAGGGTACCATGGCAGAGAAACCACAGTGGCATGCTACAATGAAAGAGTTAAGATTAGAAGTCCTACAGAATATAAAACATTAATAATTATACTACAAAAGCTACTCATTAAAGAACATATGGCAATAAGGTGTATTTTTGCATGCTACACTAACTGATCTTCTGTCTCCTGTGGAAATACACTCTTCTCTCATACTTGTTAAATTGTTAAATATATCCAGACAACAAGACAGCTTGCTTGCCAGGTGGATTTCCCTTTTTTTTTTTTTATGATCTTGTGGAACAGGAGAAATAAATCCATGCCTAAACCACCATACTAATTGCTGAAGAGAGAGATGCAAGTCCATATAAGCAAAATATCTGGTGCTGAGCCAATATTGTACTTTACAGGGGCCTTAGCTAAAATGAACTTGAAATAGACACTCGATAAAGAAACTGGAGTCTCTTGCAGGTTTTTCTCTCTCAAGAGTTCAGTGAACAGTGACTTCCATGTACCTTTCAGTGGCGTCTGTCTGGTTTACCAGGGTGTTCTGCCATTTCAAACCCCTGTCAATCCATGCACTTGATCGTCCAAAATGAATACAGGCAAGTGGGACATCCTTTTTTCACATGCTAAAAGGACTCAGCGTACACATCTTGCTACGAGCTGGTGCAGGCAAGCAGTTCCTGGAACAGTGAGATAGCTCATCTGTGAATTGCTTTTGCTTCAGTTTCACAGCTGCAAGAGCAGCAAGCGCTGGAGCCAGATGAGTCCAGAGAAGAGCTATTGCTAAAGGCCAGCCAGGAAGCCAAGCCACAGGCAGAGACACTGGTACATAAAATGCATTCCAGTGGTTGGCATCTGGGCCCTGCAGCTGCCAAGCACACCCAGTGTGTGGCCATGGGTGTTGGCTTCAATACCAGAACATTTTGAGGAGGAGGCCAACCAGTAACCAGAAAAGACAGTGCCAAGTTACTAGAGAAGTTACATTCATGTGCCAATTTGCTTGCTATTTCAAAAGACAAAATTTTATCTCATAAGTATTGTTTTGAACATACCCACATGACAGTTAACAGAAATATGCTGATATTTGCTAGTGCAGGGAGGGGTAAAATACTTATATAAGTGAAACAATGCTCCTTGGGGCATTGGTTAACAAAACAAAACCATACCCATTATACTGTTCCTTAATTAATGCATGAGTTTCCTTAGAGACCACAGCTCTGTTGGGGGACACAAGTCTGGTGTATTTCTTTCCAAAAGACAGTGTGGGTAGAGTTATATAAAACAAAGACAGAGGTAAAATGAAAGATATGCAACAAGGCTGAGCAAGTTTCAGCTCCAAGACATGCTTTGTGCACTATTACTGTGTGAGCAGGTCAGAGCACCATGTAAAAACAGAAAGGTTGCACTAAACCTTTAAAACACAACAGGACTGAACACATAGTTTAGAGTATAGTATATCTAACTGGATGCATGCCACACAATTACAAAGCGTATCAGGCTGTATCTCCACCTCTTTTCACTGGAGATTAGGTCACAACAGACAATTACATTTAATACTGTGATAAGAATATACGGGGTCAGTGTATAAGCAGCATTTTTGCCTCCCTCCTGGGAGAGTTAGTCACCTTTAAAAAATAAAAGTCCTTAGTTACAGCAAATATTGAGCTGTGCTAGCCAAAACTTCATATAGGGTAATCTACCAATCAGATCCCATGTTAATTAGCGAAAGAGATTATTGTTTTAACCACAGCGTTCATTTCCCTTTGAATGAGGCTTGAGCATGTTGCTCCTGCATGATTCTGTAGTCCCTGTCTCCCCAAGCCTAAAAGCAATGCGGAGTGCAGTGCTGCTCTGAAGGAGAGCTCTCTAAAAACGTGTGGGTAAGATCCTATCTCAATGCCTCTCGCAGACCTCCCACCAAATCTTTCCACTTTGCAGCATCTGCAAATTCAGTTAAGAATCTAAATGTCAATCAATCGTTTTCTCTGGCTCAGTAATCATTCACAATAATGATTTTGTTATTGAAACTTCAGCACCAGTTCTGTTGAAGATTTACAGGCCAGAATGGAATCCAGCTCTCTGGCCCTTAATTATCCTAGCTCTATAGTGCTAAAAAACCTAGAAAAAGACATCAAAAGCCACTGAATAAGGCAGATATAACATTACAGGCTCTTGGGACATATTAATTGAGAAAGACAACATGTCCAATTGAAATAAAAATCCTAAGTTACTATCATATATAGACTTGAATAAATAAAAATAAAACAAGAAACCTCAAATTGCACCAGAAACCTCTTAACAATCTACTCTCATAATTTTCCTCTGAGAGCTTGGCTTTTAAATGCTGATCTCATTTAGACCAGAAATTAGTGGTGAACTCTTCAGCAGTTAAAATGACAAGACATAGTAGTCATTCTAGTTAACAAGAATGTTTTCTTAACTCAGTTAGAGACTGCAAAGTGAGAAACAGCTACCTTAAATCCTACTTTAACTCCATAATTATTTTGCCTCTGAACATAGCTATTGCATATTAAGTGTTTGATTTTAATCCCTTTGTTATAACCAAGAATTTACTCACCAAATTACCATGTTCACGCCAATATAAAAATATTGTATGTGTATCACAGGAGAGCATGTGAATTCAAATGGTAATGAGATCTTTTCTTTTCTGTTTCTATGTTACTGGACTAGATTGTGCTGTACTGGGGCTTCTTAACAGTTTGATGTCTGTGGAACAGATGGCTGAACAGAATGAGTTACTGATGCAGATGCAAAGTTGACACAGGACCATCTCCAGGCAGTGATAATAGAGGTGGATAGTTCTGGGAGGGAAAGTTCACACATTGATGTGTCTTATCAGCACACTGTAGACCCTAACTCCTTGACATTTCAGCTCATTTTCAAGAAAGATGATTTCTCTTTGGTATTAAGCTCATTTTGTTTCAATACTTGCCTTTTCGTGATAACTGCAGGCTGAAGAAATTTAACCATAAAGACTAGTTTTATTTTTCTTGTTCTTCTGTAGAAATTACACTTTGAAGACTTGTTACAAACAGCTTAACTAGGCAGGACTCTCATTCCTTCTCTATCTTTGCCTTCTACTTTGCTTTTTGGGAGAGGACATCCATATACCAACATCTAACTCCCAAGTGATCCCTGTGGTCATGTTATCTTGAAATCCCCTACATGCTGATGCCAATGGGAGTTTTACCAAAAATTTCAGCTGCTGTTCCTTATCTTCCTCTGCTGCTCAGTCCACTGGTCAGTCTATTATAAGGTGGTAACTCATGCAACATTGCATTCATAGTATTGACTATGTCTGACGTATTTTTTGTAACTTGTCTTATGTTTTGTTTCATTGGAACACACACATATAAGCATAAACTGGATCCATCTTGACTGCTTGAACTAAAAAGGTTGGTTTGCGCTTATTTCTCATTTCCCCGAGTTTCAAAACTTACATACAGGAATTATTGTTGAAGAAGGTGGGAAGCGAGCATGAGGACAGGTCTTTCTTCCCTTCTTTCTCACTCCTCTCATTATTACCATAAGTAATTCATAACTATTACCGTACTCCTTGCTATTGCTATTCAGTCTCACATCTGCTGTGAAGCCAGACCTCTCTTACTACAGCTATATCTACCCTGAAGCTGATGCTACAGTTTGGCTCAGTTTCTGTTGAGGCATGACATCTAAAGCACAGGCTCAGCAAGAAGTGGTGGATCCTTAAGCTCCTGTCAGGGAACACAGTTGCTGAGTAGGAAAAAGCGTGTTTTTCATTCAGAGCTTTTAAGCAACAGTCAGGAACAAGCAAGTGCCTAGGAAGAGGAAGTCCGAAGTTGTCTTATGACAGGTTACATAAACTGAAGGTTTCTGGTTCCAATGGGCAAACGGAAACCAGAAAAAGCTTTCTGCAGCGAGAAGTCCTCAAAGCAATACGGATTTGTCACCCCCAACATTTCCCTCATTGGAGGGTGGGTTGTGTTTCTATCTGGGACGAACCCAAAATGAAAAAAAATCTCCGTGGTGCTGACTCTCCTTGGTCCCCTTGGGCAAGGGTAAGTCCCTCCAGGCAAGCCCAGACATTCTCCTCCCATCGTTTCACTCAGGATGCATTAACTCTTGCTACGTTGCCACCTGGATGGGGTCCTGTGTGACCGCATCCCGGCTTGGGTGTTCTGCCCTTGGACAAAGTCCGGGGCGCTCATTACAGCCCAGTGTTTTCTGGTCCTATTGCTCAGCATCTGCCAAGGTGGCGGGGACGATGGTGAGAGCTGGGCACTGCCCTGGCACCCTGGGACAGGACCATACTGAGTCCCTTCACACCGCCACTGGTGGCTGCCCTCGCGTGGGTCTGCGATGCAGTAGCGAAGTGGTTGGGATGGGTTTTGCTTGTGATTGCTCTTGTGCAGCTTCTGAAGCTGTTTCCCTGCAGCTGTGGGACTTCCTCTGAGGTGCCCCCACCCCGACACGCGTGGACGAGCTGTCTTTAGTACAGCGACGACAGTGCCCTCCCCCCTCCCCCTTCCATTTCTCTCGCCGAGCTGGCTCCAGCGGCGGCGCAGTCCCCGTGGCCTCTGGCGGCCCCACGCGACTCCCGCATCCGCGGCAGAGCGCACGCATCTTCCTCCGACCTCGCGCGGCGCAACAGCGCCCCCTGCCAGCCGAGTTCCAGGAGCGGCGCCCGCGGCGCCCTCCCTCCTGCCATTTTGTTCCGGAGGCAGCGCGGGTTTTTTCCCCATATTAGTTCTCTGTGGCCAAGAATTACATATCCCTGGCGCTTTCTTTTTTTTTTTTTTTTTTGTTTGAATGTTTGGTTTTAGGGTTTGGGGTTTTTATTTTTGTGTGTGTGTGTGTGCATGTGTGTGAGTGTGGTTGTTGTTGGAATCACCGTGAGAAAAGGAGGCTGACAGTAGACCTTGTCTATAAACTCTAAAACTGCATGAGAAAGAGAAGTGATTGTGCCCCTGTGTTTGCACCTCGAACCTTGTGCTCAGTTTTGGGCCCCTCGCTACAAGAAGGACATTAAGGGGCTAGAGCGTGTCCAGAGAAGGGCAATGAAGCTCGTGAAGGGGCTGGAGAACAAGTTGTATGAGGAGCAGCTGAGGGAACTGGGGTTGTTTAGCCTGGAGAAGAGGAGGCTGAGGGGAGACCTCATCACTGCCCACAACTGCCTGAAAGGGGCTTGTAGCGAGTTGGGTGCTGGTTTCTTCTTACAAACAACAAGTGATACAATGAGAGGAAATGGCCTCAAGGTGTACCAGGGGATGTTCAGATTAGACATCAGGAAAGATTTCATCACTGGAAGGGTTGTCAGGTACTGGAACAGCTGCCCAGGTAGGTGGTTGAGTGCCCATCCCTGGAGATGTTTAAAAGATGGGTGGATGAGGTGCCTAGGGATCTGGTTTAGTAGTGGACAGGTGCAGTTGGACTCGATGATCTCAAAGGTCTTTTCCAACCAAGTGAGTCTATGATTCTACCAAAAGCACCCAGTTTCATCTGTCACGCAGGACCCATATGTGTGACCTGTGTGGTGGCCGCTGGCAAGCAACAGCCCCTTCCTTCCTCAGGGCCTTCCTCCCACATGGCCTTATCTGGCCAGGGGCTGCTTTTGTCCTGCCTAGTGCTGGACTCTTCTCAGGCTTTCACTATTGCTGCATCTTTATGTGAATCATCTTGGTTGCTCCTGCCACATAAGATGGCATCCCTCCTGCCTTCTTTTCCCATTCCACAGATATTTGAGTTTATTTTAGCTGTGAGTATTTGTGTGAGAAATCTCCCTTAACAAGCCAGAAATACACGGAAGTGTATTTGTTCTGCGGAAAGCCTTGGGCCACACAGTTTTGGTCTGAAATAAAAGTGTGAAGCATGAGTACAAGGGATATTGCATCTCCACCAGACAAAGACAGGAGGAGGACTAGGTGACAGGAGCGTGTTAGATTTTAATATACAAATATTGTTATTCTTACATCCTTACTACAAGTATATATGAATATGTTCTATTTTATAGATTGAAATACTGGCATAAAATTGCTTGTCTTATGTCTTATGTCACAGTCTTGAGGTTTTAGTTCAAGCATTACCAGATAACGTGTGGTGCTTTTGGCTGCCCACCTCAAATTTATGAAAAAAGTTTATTCTTATTAATGACATATTCATTATAAAGCAATATCAATAAAAGGAGTGCTGCATCACATTTTTTACTTGTATCATAAGGTCCTAAAGAGATATGCTCAAATCTCAAAGCATATAGCTGAAGTTAAAGAACTGCTGATAACAAAACTGTCACAGTCTGCAATCAAAATGGCCTCTAAAAGATGAAAGACATGCTCTTGTCTCATACTTCCACACTGAATTTATTACAGATTGTGCATGGTGAGAAGAGGAAAAATCTTTCATTTTGATAGACATATTCTTTGCACAGGAATTGGAGGTGAGTGTGGCAGTAAAGCACCTAATTTGTTGTTGAATAACTAAGGATGGGACCATGGCATCAGCAGGAGTTGGCAGAACTGCAGAGAAGACAGAAGAACCAAAATAATTTTCGCATCTGCCTCTATCTGTGGATGCTTTCCCCGAGAATACATTTAGGATGGCATGATGCTAAAATTGGCTTTGCCCTGAGTACAGCATCCAAGGACCTAGGAAGCTCTGTAATCAGCTGAGCATTGCTTATGTTTTTTACTGTTAGGAAACCTCCATGGCTGCAACAAGTGATTTGACATGCTTGGTTTTCCAGCCCTCATTTTCCTCCATGCTGGATCAGCTGTGAGTGGCATTCAGGAAGGAAATTTGTGCAGATCCAGGATTTTGAAGTAATGAGTCAGAGATGCCACAGAAGAAAGACCAAGAAGAGGAGAATAAGGGACAGGAAAAGAAGGTAATCCTTGCTGAGCAGCTTTGCTACAGTTTCTGTTGTCCCCAGACCAAAGTACCTCCTCCATAGCATAATCCCTCAAATGAGTATGATTCCTTTGTACCTGTCCTATAGTGCAGGAGCAATGTCATGTGTGTGTATGTGGGGCATGATCACTCTATTTTATTGCATCTTTAGCCGTAGAGATATTCATGTGGGGCTGGCCCCAGGCTGGTAAATTCCTTTGGAAAAGGTTTGGATGCAACTTTACATAATAGAGCTAAACTGCTCCCCATGGCTTGGTATCTTTTCTCCATGTTCCTCAACACTAGCAGTTCTAGAATAAACAGGAGACAAGTTAATTCAGAGCTTGAACTCCAATTAAATTCAAAATAGGAAGAACAGCTGTGGTATGTATACCACAGTACGCATTATGTATATGCATATGATATATGTACATTTACAAATATACACACTGCAGATTATATTGAATATCCTGGAAGGGAAGTTCAGTGTAAACATTTCAGAAAAACTGTGCACTTTATTTCCAATAGATTTGATTGAGCAGTCTTACATTTGTTTCAGAGGAAGGGCTACATCCTTCTAATGTTTACAATATAGAGAAGGCATAGCTCAAACTGTGTTAGAAATGGACTTACCCTTTCCACTTGGCCATACAATGGGATTGTGAGCAGTTATTCAAGCAATGTAAAGCTCTTTCTTTGCTACCTTTGCAGCCTGAGCCTTCTTTTTGGAGATAGGCAGAAGAGTCCGGAAAAAATAATAAAAATGTATGGTGAGAAAAGGAAGGAGAGAGAATATAGCTTGATTTCTAGGAAGAAAGTACATTCTACAGCAACAGACAAAGATACTTAATGTAGGAAATAATTTTTTTTGGCTATCTGGATTAAACTTAGGACCTAGCTATTTAAATATTTCAAAGATCATGTCTATTAAATAATAATATATTTCAGTAGTTCATGCAAATGAAGTGAGACTGGTGGAAGATTTTTTAATGTATTTTGAATGTGAGACTTGTGCATGCGGAAATAAGCCAAATACATAGTCAAAATGATAAATTAAATAAATGTGGCTGTATTAGGGTTTTTCTTAGCTCTTAGTTTACTTTCTGATGCTGTAAGCATTTTACATGTAAGGTCCCTAGAGTTCACTTGAATCTTTATTGAGAAATACTTGGAAAATTTGATACATACAGAAGTTTCTTTTTGTTCTTGAATGCTCATTTTCCATTTGCATTCTATAGCCTTGGCACAGCAAGTAAATAAAGAAATCGGGTGGGAAAGTGTAAGGGGGAAAAGCAATAGGATATGTACAGGAGAGGAGACAGTTTTACTGTTGTATGGAGTGTGCAGACAGTAAGGGGATTCTCGATTCATATGGGCAGAGGGAAGCACACTTTTTTTTGCATAAATTGGCTTCTTAATCTGAAAGTATCACACACATTGGCAAAAGAAGACAGTAGTTTCAATCCAAAAAGCAGAGTAAAACCAATATTTTTTTAAAAAAAAATAAATTCAAGATGGAAAAGCCATGATTTTTGGTATCTAGTTTGTGACATCTTTTTGTTCTCTTAGACATCTGATCTATTAAAATACCTGACTGGTTGAAAAGATAAATTTTAACAAAAATGATAAAACCACATTGCAGGAATAGTCTCAGCTGTAATCAAACAAACAAGTAGCACAGAATTTAGCTGATTCTGCACTCTGTAGCTCCCATAGCCCATTTCTCCACATCAGTTTGACTCCTCAGAGGTATACAAGGAAGTAGGACTTTTTGCTATATCTCCTTAAGGTCAGATGCGATGTGAGCATCTTTGCAATAGGCAGGGTTTGATGTACATAGGCCTTTGCTCTGATGCCTTCAAAGCTACAGAAAATTTATGGGAGATCGGGTAGATACATGAAGCATTTAAGAAAGGGCAATCCTATGCAGACAAGTTTGATCCTAGCAGACATTTCTTATCTAACAATCATGGAAAAATAAGTCAAGAAAAGCTTAAGAGCTCTAGACTATTCTAGAGTGGATGACTTATAACTGTTAAATCTATCTCAAATGTTTGCCTGATCAGTTTTTAAGACTTGCAAAGACAGATTCCTATGATATTCCAGTCTATCCCAGTATCTCACTTTTATTGATACTTTGTTTGTTTTCTGAGGTAGACCTTGAATCCTTCCTATGGTATGTTTTCACACAGTATCACAGTATCATAAGGTTGGAAAGGACCTCTGAGATCATCAAGTCCAACCTATATCCCAAACTAACACCAACCATCATCTAAATCATGGCACTCAGTGCCTCATCCAGTCTCCCCTTAAACACCTCCAGGGTCGGTGACTCCACCACCTCTCTGGTCCATCTTGGGCCTAGAGAACATTTTACTGTCCTCATTTTTATCAACTTCTTTGCAGCAGCCTTTTATCTATTAGAAGACAGCATGCCCTCCACGTTCTCTTTTCTAAAGAATCTCTGTTTGTTCTCTATTACCTCATAAGTCCTAAAATCCCTTCTCTGGTGGCACATCTTGAGAGTCTTCAGCCCAGGAAGTGTTCCCTTCAGACATATTGCTGAGGGGCTTTGCATTAATTTTCACAAAGTATTTCTTCTTCCATCTTTAGAAGAATGGTAGGAAGACCAACAGAGGGCAGAAGTCTTTCAGAAAACTGTGTCATTGGTATTAATTTTATGATGGTTCCATTTACCATTTGCAGGGTTAAATTAGAAACACATTTGTTTGAAAATGCTTCCTCACTAATGCCTGTAGCATGTGGAAGGTATTTCCATCACTGGAAATACCAATGCAAATGCAGACCATGTATTCTAGTCTCTTTTATTCTTGGTAAAATGTCATAAAAGTCTCAGTAAGGTGTTCTGCTGAATCTTCCACTGTGGGTAGCAGGAGAAACACTATTAAAATCTTTTCACTCTGCTTTACATCTTTGTGTGAAAGAAATGAAATAATTCACAGTAGTTGTGTCTCATTGCAATGAAGTGGGATCCAGTGGTTGTTCATTATAGCCTTTAAAGTCTTATCCACTAATGCAGAAAATCCAGTTGGTCTCCTGATGGCAGTTGCAGCTTTTCAGCTTGTTCAGAAACTGAAGTCACCTTATTTTCATAATAATCTGGGAAGTGAAGTTTGGCATTTTGATTTTTTTTGGTAAGTCTTGAACACACCATTTCTGATTCAAAATCAATGTCAAGCACAGCAAACCATTTTATTTCCTGTAAAAACTCTAAATGCAGAGTTTGACTTTAGTGTTTCATTCATTGACTTCTTTGCTTTAAGTTATATTCTTCTGCTGCTCTTTTATGAGAATCTGCTAAAGATGTCAAGGTACCTTTGAAAGCTTTACATTCTTTTGCATTTAGAATATCTTTGGAACTAACTCCATGGATGAAGACAGCTTTTTTCCAACTCTTACTCTTTTATCACAGATGTAGTGTTTCGGAACCGCACCTATTTCAATGACAAACCTATGTGATGGAGTTCCATTTTGTAATAATAATTCCACAAATCTAGATTCTTTAATACAAGCTTTTGCAGGGCTGGTGTATTGCTCATGAAAGTACTTTCCTATGACTGTATTTGAATGGTCAATATATGCTTCTTTTTTTTTTGTAACTTTTATTCCTTCACTTTCTTCATGTCATGTACCCCAAAATGAATAGTGCCATTTGTGTGGAAGTTCATGCAGGCTGCAGCAAATCCAAACACATCAGTGCAAAGTTTCATCATGATATCCTCTTCTAGTGACTTTCCTGTATTGGTAAGTGATTTGAATTCATGTACTGATCAATGAGATGTTTCAGGGACATTAAGAATATTAAACTGTGTGTATTGAGTACCATCACTGAGATGATCAAAAGGATATGGCACACACATTTTTCCAGTTGGGTGCCGGCTGCATGACCGTGGTTTATTTGATAGATTCTCTTTGTCAGCTGACTTCATTACATTTTTTGTTCTATGGGCTCTGTATCAGAACCCTGCGGTATACCTGAATTAAATGATCCATATTCCTTCCTGTACCCTTTCTTTGCAATTTCTCCATCTTCTCCTTCTTCATCAAAACTCTGTTCAGTGCCTTCTTGTTCCACAGCCTACTTTGAACCTTTAGCTAGAATGTCATGCTGTTTCAGGAAATAGATTATTTGTAGACTGGGCCTGTGAGGTATGTCTATTTCCACAAAATCTGCTTTTGTCATCAGTTTCAAAGTAAAACCAGTCATAGCTTGGTTAAATGGGGTTTCTGCATGTTTCTGGTCAATTGTAACAACTTCAGCTACCCATTGTTTGACTTACTTTTTTTCCACTATTCAACATGTTATGAATGTGATTTCTCATTTTTTCAGTATTTGCATTTTCCATTCTTTAAGAAAAAAATCACAAAATTACTAAACAAGGGATTTATAATAGTCTATTAACTGAATAACACAGATTTCCTTGTTATTTACCATTGATTTCTTCATTAGTATAAGCTGTCATATGGAATACAATAATTCATTTAGGGGACATCATGGGAATGCAAAGTAAAATCAAATATAAGGCAATAGCTACTCATAAGAGACAGATTTATTACAGAATGACTTTATTTGAATCCTGCTTTTAAACTACTTCTGTACCTGACACTCCACAAAAATTGTGACTGATACCCATTTGTGGTCATTTGGATACCTATTTGTGGTTGTATTGGCAATCTAATAATAAAAAAATCCCAAGCATAAAATCATAGAATCATAGGATATCCTGAGTTGAAGACAACCCTTGAGGATCATTGAGTCCAACTTCTGACTCTTCACAGGACAACCTAAATGTTAAACCATATATTCAAGAGCATTGTCCAAATACTCCTCGAGCAACCAACAGGCTTGAGACCGTGACCACTTCCCTGGGGAGCTTGTTCCAGCACTTGACCACCCTCTCAGTGAAGAACTTTTTTCTAATATCCAATCTGAACTTTTCCTAATGCAGCTTTAAGGCATTCCCTCATGACCTACCACTGGACATCAGACAGAAGAGATCAGTACTTCCCTGTCTGCTCCCCCTCATGAGGAATTTGTCAACGGTAATGTCACCCCTTGGTCTTCTCTTTCCTAAGCTGAAAAACTTAGTATTCTCAGCAGCTCCTCATAAGTCATGCCCTCTAGTCCTTTCACAATCTTTGTTTACCTACTTTGGATGCATTCTAATATCTGTATAATCTTATATTGTGGAGACCAAAACCACACAAAGTACTTGAGGTAGTGCTACACCAGTGCTGAGTATAGTGGGACAATCACTTTTTTTGACTTCCTAGCTCTCCTTTTACTCACAGAAAAGAAAAACTAGTTTCTAGTTCTTTAAAATGCCATTATGGTAAGCACATATTGTCAAAAACTGAGGGTGCAGGGGGAAAGAAGCTCAATGTTTTTATTCTGAGACTGAAGTATCTCTTATATTCACCAGAAACTCCACCCAGGGTTATCTAAAAGCTGAGGAAAGAAACTGAAACTAAAGCACTTCTGCTCAGAGAGAGTGTTCAACCCAGCAATATAAAAGTATGATTTTAATTCCCACCAAACTTATACTTTCTAATAGAGATACAATTTACCTCTAACATAAAAGCAAACATATTTATATCCTTAAAACAGTTACTCCATGTGTTAGTGTTTGGAACTTCCCTAATGAGATAAAGCTCACGGGATACCTTCATTTCCTAGCCTTGAGGCTGTGTTCCTACATTTCATGTTACTGTCTGGTTAATGAATCTGGCCAATTGAAATAATTTAAATATGTCCTTTTCCAACATGGAACAAATCTATCATATTATTTCTGTAGAATAATTTATTTGAGGACATATTCCTTGGGATTGTTTCACTGTAATCTCATAATAACCACTTTTCCTGTGCAGACATCTAACAGATTTGCAAGAATTTATTTTAGTAAATTATAGATAATCTTATATATAAAATTAATGTCTTAAAGAAAAAGAGAAATGGTTTCAGACTAAGCCATAAGGTCTCCATAAAATATTCCAGCCTAGAAGTAAATATGCATGTACTTACTGTAACTGTTCTGTTCTGCAGGTTTTTCCTGTAGTTGTTCAATACAGTTGTTTCCTGCAGTTTGTTCAACCAAGAAACCCAACAACTAAAATTCAGCTGAATCCCTCTTCTAAAGTATGGGGGGGAAAACCCCTAAAATTAGTTTATAAACTTCTAACAGGAGTCTGGAGTCAGAAATAGGAGGAAGGAAAGAGTATCAATACACATGGTCATGTTTTCCCAGTGGCAAGCACCCATCTCCAGACGACAGAAATGACAGTGCTTGCTAGAGAATATTTCTTATTCCTTACCTTTTCCTTGCATGTTTCTAATTTATCCTTCCGACGTGATGTCTGAATGCTGTAGACTGGGCAAGTGAGAATCTGGGTGTTGTAGAGAAGTAGGAGGAAATAGATCCAGGGTGTTTGAGAGGTTCAACTCCTTCCATCCCTTTTGCTTTCTTTTTAACCAACCGAAGTTTCTCCTAGTCTACCTTTACTCAGTCAGTGAGAATCGGTGACAAGAACAGTAAGATCTGCAGCTGAGTGCTAGACTGAGGCAGACAGGCAATCCCCAGAGCAAGAGAACCCTCAGGAGGAAGCAAGGGTAGGTGATTCCCAGATCCTGGAAACGGTATCTCTCAGGAAAGAGGCTTAAGCAATGGGAGCGTTCCCAGAAGCATCGTCGGGAGATTTAAATGGCTCCGAGGGAGTGTGAGGGACCAGGAGTGTGGTGAGTAGGTATGGGCAAACAGGGTGTGACAGATGAGCGTGGCAAGGCAGTTCATGCAGGAAGGGTGGGCAGGCAAGGGGTGCAGGGAAGGTGCGTGGGCAGGGTGCTCGGCCAGAAGTACCACGGGAACGTGGTGTCCACTTGACAGAAAATTAAGACCTCTCCAAGCTCTGCACCAGCTGTGACTGATGCAGCCTCCCAGACAGAGCCCCAGTGGGTGCATGCTGCCACCCAGATGTGGGGCTGCAGGGCATGTCCCCTGCTTGCACTGGTATCAGTTTCTAGTGGAGAATTCACCTGTGGGAGGTGTGCTTCTGCAGAGGAACTCCTCTGCATGGTGATGGAACTCGGAGGGAGGTGAGCAGGCTGAGGACCATCAGGGAATGTGAGAGGGAGATTGGCTACTGGAACGATACCCTGTGCTCTCTGTCTCAGACCCAACAGGCAGGCATGCCTCGTGCAACAGGGGATTCCCCATCCTCTCTCCACCTAGATGAAGAGAGAAATTTAGGAGATGGCGGGGATGGCAGCAGATTCCTGCCCAGCACAGCAGATGTGTCTCCCTGTGTCAGTCTCAGCCTCCCAGGTTCCCTTATGCAATAGATAAGAAGCTCTGCAAGTGGAACTGAAACTTAATGTGGATGATGGTTCTCACAGCCTAGAAAATTTTCCAAGGTTAAAAAACTCTAAGCTGTCCATCAAAACGGCTTCTGTAAAGAAGATAACATGGGTCATTGTCATAGGGGACTCCTTTCTGAAGGAAACAGAAAACCCGATATGCAGACTGGACTCATTTCATAGGGAAGTCTGCTGCCTACCTGGGACCTCAGTTAGGGATGTGGAAAGAAAACTTCCAATTCTGGTTAGGTCCATGGATTATTATCCATTATTGATTTTTCAAGTAGGCAGTACTGAAACCCCAACAAGAAACGTGAGGGCAATTAAGAGGGACTTTAGGACCTTGGGATGAATGGTGAAGTGATCAGGTGCACAGGTAGTGTTCTCCTCTGTTATTCCTATTACAGGGAACGATAAGGGAAGGAATAGTAAGAGCCAGGAAATAAATAGCTGGCTTTGAGCCTAGTGTGAGGAGCAAAACCTGGTAAGGTTAGCTATTCTCCAGGTATCCAGAGCCCTGAGACAGAAGACGGGGATGGGGAGCTCCTGTGATCCAAGAGGAAATGGTTCCTGTGATCACAAAGCTCCCGTGATCCAAAAGGAAACTGATAGAGACCTTCTCGGCCAATAAGATATTCACAAGTCTGTGGGGCTGGAAGGAATCCACTCAAGGCTATTGAGGGAGCTGGCGGAGGTGCTTACCAAATCCCTTTCCATCATCTACCAGCAGTTTGTGCTGATTGGGGAAGTTTGACTTGGCTGGAGGTTGGCAAATGTTATGCCACATTACAAGAAGGGCCAGAGGGGAGATCAAGGGAACTACAGGCCTGTCAGTCTGACCTCAGTGCCAGGGAAGGTCATGTAGCAGATCATTCTGAGTGCTATCACACAGCATACTCAGGACAACCAGTTCACATGGGTTTATGAAAGGCAGGTCCTGCCAGACCAGGTCTTCTATGACAAGGTCACCTGTTTAATGGACGAGGGAAAGGCTGTGTATGTGGTGTACTTGGACTTCGCTAAAGCCTTTGACACCATTTCTCACAGTATTCTGTGAATACTGGCTTGAGAAACTGGCTGCCATTGGCCTGGACTGCCATTGGCCTTCACCCTCTGCTTGGTGAAAAACTGGCTGGATGGCCGGGCCCAAAGAGTGGTGGCAAATGGAGTTAAATCCAGTTGGAAACCAGTCATGAGTGGTGTTCCCTAGGGTTCAGTGCTTGATCCAGTCCTGTTCAATATCTTTGTCAATGATCTGAATGGAGGGATCGAGTGCACCCTTAGCAAGTTTGCTGGTGACATTAAGATGGGTGGAAGTGTCGATCTGCTTGAAGGAAGGGAAGCTCTACAGAGGGATCTGGACAGGCTGGATCGATGGGCTGAGACCAACGGGATGAGGTTCAACAAAACCAAGTGCCAAGTCCTGCACTTGGGACACAACAACCCCATGCAGTGTTACAGGCTTGGGGAAGACTGGCTGGAGAGCTGCCTGGAGGAGAAGGACCTGGGGGTCCTGGTTGACGGTTGGCTGAATATGAGCCAGCAGTGTGCCCAGGTGGCCGAGAAGGCCAATGACATCCTAGCCTGTATCAGAAACAGCGTGGCCAACAGGGAAGTGCTTGTGCCACAGCACAATGTACTCAGCATTCGTAAGGCTGCATCTTGAATCCCGTGTTCAGTTTTGGGCCCCTCACTACAAGAAAGACATTAAAGATGCTGGAGCACATCCAAAGGAGGGCAACAAAGCTGGTGATGGGGCTAGAGAACAAATCTTAAGAGAGGTGACTGAGGGAACTGGGATTGTTTAGGCCAGTGAAAAGAAGATCTCATCACTTTCCACAATTACCTGAAAGAAGGTTGTAACAGGGGGGGTGTTGCTTTCTTCTCCCAAGTAACAAGTGATAGGACAAGAGGAAGCGGCCTTAAATTGCACCAGGGGAGGTTCAGATTGGACATCAGGAAGAATTTCTTCACAGAAAAGGTTGTCAGGCACTGGAACAGCTTCCCAAGGAGATGGTGGTGTCACCACCCCTGAAGATATTTAAAAGATGGGTAGATGAAATGCTCAGGGATATGGTTTAGTAGTAGACAGGTGTGGTTGGACTCGATGATTTCAAAGGTCTTTTCCAGCCAAATGATTCTGTGATTCTATGACCCTTCCTAAATTCCTGTTTGGGAAATCATTGTTGTCTTAGTAAATTAATGTAAGAATTCTGTTCTAGGATGCCTTTATTAAAACATTTACGCAGTATTGTCTTGAGCTGCTATTCAGAAACTTGAGAAATCAGGAAACATCATCTAAGCAATATTTAGCTAATAAAATGCAATTAATTAGAATTATGGTCTTAAACCACTGATGAAAACCTCAGTGTTGACATTACACAGTACTTTTCTAAATATGAGAATGTGTTCATTTTTGGTCAGGGTATGCTATTGTATAGAGGTGCTCTAGTTTGGAAGGCTTGCCCTCATTTTTCTACATTAAATTGTATCTGAGTTATGAAATCCACTGTGATCAGCAGCTTTGTACTTTGCCTTGGAACACTGCACAGAGCCTGAAGAGATACATACATATTATCTTTTTAGGTGGAGCAGAATTTCCAACATGCTGGTATTTGCATTGCATGTTTAACTGAACTGAGATGCAAATTTATACTTGAATGGACTCCTTAGATGTATAATATTTTATTTGTCTTCTACATTCCTTGTCTATTGTTATTTGCCGAAGATTCTAATCACGAAATGATCCTTTGCTTTTTTGCTTATTATGTTAATGACACATAACAACTGTCCCTTTCCATCCCAAGGCTGCATCAGTTTGGTTGCTTACAATATAATCTCTTTATATCTGTCTGTGAAATGTTTGGAAATGTGGTGCAGTTCTGTTGCTCTCTAGAAGAGCCTTAAGGCCTCCACAGAAAGGCAGCAAGGGAGCAGGGCTTCTACTCTGCAGAAGTACGCTCATGCATTTGGGAGACTTTATGAAGTACTACTTGTTGAGCAAACTTTTCTGTATAGACTGACATGAACTGTTAAATTGTCAGCCAGTAATAAAGATTGCATCCTGCACTTTGATGTTTTTAAGGCCTGCTTATGAACAACACTCTGCAGTTTTCATGTATGAGTAGAGAACATGTTCAAAAACATAGCACAACATACTGTTGAAGGGCATTCTAATACAATGGCATTAAAAAAAAGATCTTTAGTTGGCTGCAAACATATTCTCAACACAGTTATTTAGCTGATCAGCAAGTAGTAGCTATTATAAATCAGGAAGCCTCTTACCGGAGGTGGGATTAAGGAATCAATCCCCCTTCAAATGCACGAGTTACCTGGGACACACTCAATTCACATCTGTCAGAAGAAGTTAGTGTTTGCTGGTATTAGCTCCTTTGCATTTCTCCTTCTGTCTGTCCCAAGCACAGTTACCCAGAACCTCCTGCCATCTCCTGCAGTCAGGCATTGCCCTCTAGCTCCCAAAAAGATGTATGATACAGATGCACTGATAGCAGTGTGGTGACAAATTTCCAAAGGAATTATGCTGACACTAAAAGAAAGTCCATAGAAAACATATGATAGTATTTTATCCAAAAAAGACAAAAAGAAATAAAAAAGAATTAAGCTAGTTAAAACAAAAAAGTTTTTAAACCTGAGATTATAAAACAGTGAACTCTCTCTTCTTCAAGGCTCAGCTTTCTACAGGTAAAGCATGGAGGTACATGCACAGTGTTGTGCTTGTATTTTGCCTTCATATCTACCTTAGCAGGCCATACGTGTTCCAAGCAAGTGGTTAGTGGAATCATACATTCTCTTACCCTAACATGAACTTATTATGTTGTTAACTGCCAGCATCATTTTTTTTCTGAGATTTACCTACTAGTTATCTCCCTTCCTGTGCTCACAGAATCACAGCATGGCTGCACCTCTGGAGACCTAGTCCAACTCCTGCTCAAAGCAGGATGTTAGGAAAATTTCTTTCCCTATCTATTATACCAATTCATCTTTGTAGTATAAAGTTGTATTAACTTTCTTTAAAAAATATAGTTTACATTATATACTAGCTATGCTTAAGCAAACAAACTAAAGAACCCCTGCTTATCATAAAGAGAAGGACAGCTTAGCCCCTAAGATAAGGACTTTCCTTCTTGGAATCTTAGAAGTTGTGCATGAAGGATAAAAATACCCCGGACAACCAAGACAATGCCAGCATCCTAGCCTTTCTAACATGGCCTTGAAACCCATTCACTCTCTGTCATCATAGATAAGTACTTATAGCAAGACCGACTCCCGGGCCATGTGATCAATAGAGAAGCAGGTGGGTGATGACACCTTAGAAATACCATCGCTTTGAAAAGTTTTACTGTGATTAGTTAATGGTTGTGTGTGTTCATTGAGTAGCAATTAGTCAAACTGTGTTGCACCTGAATCCTTGAAACACTTCTAAGACTACATACAGGGATCCCCAATTTGAATGGGACACCTCATGCACATGAATAAAATAATTACTCTTTTAATCTGCTTTGCATCCTAATCTCTCCTCTTAGCTGGCATGGGCCAGTTGTGTATATTTTCATAACTGAGGTCAGCTACAGCAGGTTGCAGACAGGACCAAGGATGAAGACTACACAGCCTCTCTGGGAAGCCAGTTTCAGTGTGTGACCACCTTGACAGTAAAAAAAGATTTTTCTTATATTCCTACAGAATTTATTATGTTTCAGTTTGTGCTCATCAACTCTTGTCCTGTCCCTGGGCACCTCTGAAACAGAGCCTGTCTCTGTCTCCTTTGCAACCCCTTTCAGGAATATATAAACATTAGAAGATCCCCCTGAGTTTTCTCCTCTTCTGGTTGAACAGTCCCAGCTCTCTCAACTCACTGCTGTAGGTCAGATCATCCTTCATCATCATTGTGGACCTTTGCTGGATTCACTCCAGTATGTCCCTGTCTTATATTGGGGAGCCCAGCACTGGACCAGCACTCCAGATGTGTCTCACTAGTGCTAAGTAGAGAAGGGCCACCTCCCTCAGACTGATAGCAAAGCTTCTCCTAATGCCACCCAAGGTACCACTGGCCTTCTTGATCTTGCTGTACTCCTAATAGGACTGTGGAGTTTTAGTTCTCTGTCCTGTAAAAACGGGTTAATGTTTCAAAACCATAACAAAGTTTAAGGTGGAGCATTCTCATGTAAGCAGTGGCGAAAGCCCAAAGTAAGTTCTTCAGTATTCTTATGAATTGCCTTTAAGCTATGCCATTAGAAAAGATCAAGCACTGCACAGTGTCATTTGGTACAAGTGTGTGGAGTTGCTCTGACTGGTGTTTCTGTGCCCACACTCTGCTTCCAGTTATGGTCTATCTTCTTTACCTTTGATCTCAAGTCTATAGCCTCACTTTATCGACTAAAGCCATTTTTCACTCTCATCAGTGGACAAGTGAAATGGCAAAGGCCCCCACCAAAGGGAATGAGAAGAAAACGTGACAGGACTTTTTCTATTTTCTCCACCCAGTATTTCAAGTTTTGAACAGATGATGCATTCTCATTATCCCCATCTCACATCACAGCCTGATGTGTACATCATCAAGTTTAATGCACAAACTCTTCATTGGTTTTGGTAAGGTTTGAAACAGGTTTTACATCAACAGCTAAAATCTTAGAAATCTCTTTTGAATATCATAGTACCAGTGGGAAAAGTCCAAGAATCCAATATGAAAACGTTTTCTATTTCATACATTAAAATTCTCTGATGTTTCAGAGATGTTTTTTCACCTTTATTTCTCTCTCTCCACCAATAGTAGCTATATGCACTGTGTACATTTTTGAAGAATACTAAAGAATGAGCATAATTTGAATAGGAATTTAAACTACTAGTGTGTTCTTGTTTAACAGTCAATAATACACAAGATGTAGTGAAACACAAATAGATGAGAACAATGTAACATAAGCAGAAGACAGCTTGGCTGTGTTTACTCTCTGTCCCTTGCAATAACACATTTCTCTTTGCAGAGCTAGTTCTGCTGTTGTAGCAAGCAAGCAGAATTATTTAAGCCAGTTAATGAGCTTTTCTTCTTTCTGTAGCAAAATAAATTTCCCTACCACTTGAGTTTTTGTCGGTAAATTTTGCTGTTAAGTGGGGAGCAGGAACATGACTGCCATGATCCGCATAAACATTCACATTTTTACAGAGAGTCTGTGGCTACAATTTGTCTCTTCCAGTGAAAACGTATAGTATTTTTTAGACATTATATACTGCATAAACAAAATTATTTTGCTAAAATACTGTACAGGTATTTTGCAGAAGTTTAAAAGACTGTTAGGGTGGAGTCTTAGACTGTTAAAGTCACTTCACATTAGTGACAGATGGCTTAATTTGAAATGGTTTTCTGATCTGTTATCAAGACATGAACGCAGATTCTGAAACAAAATCTTTGGCGAGCCTTACAATGCACTTAGGCCAAATGTGCCTACAGTTGCCTTAAAACATGAAGGACAGAACTGAGACTGAACTGATTTGTTTATGTTTGTCATGAAAATACTTAGAACAATGCATACTACTGGCAA
The DNA here is from genome assembly GCA_033558185.1 of Dromococcyx pavoninus. NCBI lineage: Eukaryota > Metazoa > Chordata > Aves > Cuculiformes > Neomorphidae > Dromococcyx > Dromococcyx pavoninus. The sequence continues at coordinate 2,437,361 of JAUMJL010000098.1, forward strand.
TTGTAAATACAGAAGCTCCAGAGGTGGAGAAATAGTTATTTCTGCAATTCCAGCTGCATTTTTTACCTTGTGGCCCTGCAAATGTGGTAAGATGGAATAGTGTTGAGCACTTCCAAAATCTGAATGCTCGTTTCAGAGCAATTAAAATATCCATTCCAACAAGAAGAGGAGGAGAAAAGAGGGTGAAAATCAGACTTGCACACGCTAAAGGGCTGTCCCAGTTTGAAACACACAAATGAAGTCAGCTTTGAATGAACGACGGAGGAATTTGTGAAGATGGCCCCTGAGCTTCTCGAACCTTCAGGACAACTTCAGTACTTCAGAGTTCTGCCCAAATGTGTCTACCTTTATGTCAGAGAGTTATTTCTTATGGAGTAAATCTGGTGATTACTCCATCTTTGAGATCACCTCAGCACTACTCTCAAATCTACGCAGCACCAGCTGCCTCTGTGAAGTGCCAAGTCCACTTTTCCTTGCACGCAATGGTGACATTGTTCTTTCCCATTATTTTCAGAGGTCAGAGATCATGATCATGAGATCAGAATATTCGCTGAAAATCATGTTATTTTTCCTTGTCCTTGAAAGAAGGAGTGGAGAAGAATGTTTAGCAAACGTGGATAAGGGACATATTTTAAATAAGTGCAAATTATTTTTCTTAATACACAGTACTTTAAATAATCCCATATAGCCAGCCTTAAAGGGTGGACACACTGTATGCTTTCTTATTACTCAATTTAATGATTTTCCACACAATCAGCTGTTATTGAAGTACCTTTTATTTTTCATGTAGATCAATCTAATTCAATTCATAATTCCCCTTTTCCCTGGCTGCAGCTAACTGATGCCAGCTGATAGCTGACCCTGTGGAAGTAATAGTGAAACTTCCTGCAGGATTGAGACACCTGCCAACAGAAGCTTATGAAAGAGGATTCCTCTGTTTGTGAAGGGACTTGTAGCACACTGTTTAAAGAGTAAGATTAGTGGTTTCATTTCCACTGGAGAATGATAATTTTAATGTATAATTAGCCTAAAAGCTCTGCAGCTTGCAGACATTACTCAAATATTACTTACTCTTCTAGTTAATGAGAAACAGGCAGCAAATAGAAGACCAGTTCAAATGCAAAGCAAACAGAATTTAGTAAGAATAAATTATTTTGAATAATGTACATATGTACATTTTTAAACTCTAACTGCCTGACAGATCAGTTTCTATGTTTGTAAATTAAAAAGTAATGTTACATTAAAAGAGTAAAAAGAATGACTTTCTTTTAAACTCCAAATGTATTTTGCAATCTGACATATTGCATTTATTACCTTTCATGCTAATATGGAGACTTTCTCTTGTAAAAGTCAGCCTCAATGAAAAACTTCCATAAACATTTTTTCTTCCTTTTTTTAAAATAAAAAAAAACATGGGAGGCATCTTGGGCCTGATTCCTTCCCATGCTTCCCATCTATTATTGTAATAAAATGTATAGGTTTTATACTGCAATTTTTAAGATGTCCCCTTGTCTTTTATGTTTACAAATAAGGAAAAAAATGTAAGGAATATTTCTAAAGAAATTGAATTAAAAAGAAGCAAAAAAACCTTAAAAAAATGGGAGCACCCGAAGGAGAGGGATTGTCAGTCTGAAGAGAAATTGCTATTTCAAAAAAAGTTGGCCTAAGCCTTTGCCATTCTTGGAGTTGTTGTCATTTCCTTTCACTATATAATAGAGAAAAATAAGTCACTTTTGTACTTTCAGATGCTTTGATTTTTGTGTTCCCGTGTCTTCATATACCTCTAGGAAAGAACATAAATATACGTATTAAAAAAGTTGTCCACAGTGGTGCCTTTCTTCTCTTTAAAAAATTCTATCACAAGCATATAAAGAAACACAAAAGTAAAATAGTTCTTCAGCCTGATTACGAGCTCCAGGGGCATGTTTGTAATACACTGATATTTGACAGATTTTTTTGTGTGCCTAAGATCTCCAGTTTTGAAAAGATAAAACAGGTCTGAGCTAATAAAATAGCTAATATAGCACCCTGCATTGCTGTTTTTCCAGTATAGATATTTCAAGCTGCTCATATATTATCAACAATAATGGACTGGAGCACCTACTACAGGGAAGCAGTCGCGGTAAGCTGAGTCCCTGCAGTGCACAGTACAAACTCAGTGCTGAAATACCAGGCAAGGGTTTGCATCCTCATTTCTCTTTAGCAGCTGGCAGTGCAGAAGTTTGTAAAATTGTTAATGCTTTAACTGAGAGAAACAGTGCATATGAGAGGAAAGGGAGATGGTGAAAATTTATCATTTCATTTCATTTTCAATGAAACCTAAGTCACAAACATTTTCTGCTTGCAGAAAAGTAGCGAGCTGTCAGTGCTTATGTACAAAAACTGGCTGAACTTCTTGCTCATTAGCTTTTGCAGCCATTTGGGGATTTCTTTTATATGGGGAAGAGCCCATTGTCCAGTTTGTCACAGGTTTTATATTTAATGCAAAAAATGTGCAAGGGTCATAAAAAAATAACCCCAAATGGCTTAAAAGAGTGTGTTTAATTGAACAGTAGAGTATGTGGCAGTCATGTAACACCCTGTGACTGCAGAGCCCAGAGACAGAGCAGAACAGTTTCCTCAAAAACTGATTTCATGTTTTCCCTTTGATTCGTTGGAGGAGAAGGGGAGGCAAATCTGCAAAAGGCTCTTCTGAACAATAATATCACCATGTGAACGTAAAAGTGCAGCACCAGCTATCATTTCAGCTTGTTTTTTGACTGCAATTAGGTTATGAGTTTGTCAGTTCAAACCCTAGAGAGTTTAAGAGTTTAATTAGTTTCTAGCGGTGTGCTTACTTTTTAAGACTTGGGGCACATCTAAAATTTTATTCAGAGTATCTGAGGCATATATGCATGTGTGGATAAATGGATAAAAAGGCTGACTGATAAAAGTGTAAGGGAAAGTGGAAGGAAGCTATTCCCAGGGTGCTAGACATTGGCTAGTCTGCAAATTTGCTGTTACGGTCACTGGGATTTCTAATAACAAGAGAGAGAACATCAGGTAACACTGCAGAAGTTAGATTCAAAGAGACGATTTGAAAGAGTCTCAGACTGTAAATCTGAGAATGAAACAGTGGTTTTGACTGACTTTTCTTTGCAAATTATTTCTAATGTATTTATGAAATTGCAGCAGTTCCAGTCAGAACCACTGGGAATAGCAGTAAAGTGATCACTTTACCAACAAACCTATCTGGTTCCCACAGCATCCGTTCTTTTCTTTTGCACAAAGAGAAATTTCTGCTGTAAGCAGAGTGCAGGCAAGTTCTGTATCATTTTTCCCACGAACATTACTGATTACTGTAGAGATGGCTGCATTCCAGGTCCAAGGGATCCATCTATAAGCAATCATTTGCTGCACTACAGGAGTCTGGAATTACTTTCCCAGCTCTGTTCCCTGTTCTGTGGGGGTTTGTTTCTTCATTATACTGAATGGTGAAGCATCCTGCTGCAAGTACCAGTATGGACTTAGTTGTCCTTATCTGCCACCCAAGAGTGCTCATGGCAGATCAGGAACTGGAAAACTGGAAAAGTGGTCTTTTTAATCTGAGTACTCTACTTATTATCACATTTAGTGGACTTCGTTTTATTAGTGAAAATTGTGTTCTTACACTTCTTTTTAAAAATCTTGATATAAGAAAAGACAGCAAAATGGGTTTATGCAAATGAGTCCTTTACAACTACAGAATATGGTTTGCAAGTTTGATTTGAAATACGTACTGTAACAGGGATCAAGTTACCTTTACTTTGAATTTATTTGTTTTTCAGAGGGGTCATGTATCAATGAGAAATTTGTGAGGGAAGTGATGTAGGAGGAAGAATAAGAAAAGATGTGCCTTGTGAGGGGAGGTTTAGGTTTAGGAAAAAATTTTTCACTGAAACGTAGATTGGCCATTGGAATGTGCTGCCCAGGGAGGTGGTGGAGTCATTATCCCTGGAGTGTTTAAAAACAGATTGGATGAGGCGCTTAGTGCCATGGTTTAGATGATGAGTGGGTGTTGGTGTTGGGTCATAGGTTGGACTGGATGATCTCAAAGATCTTTTCCAACCTTGTGATACTGTGATACTGTGTGATACTGTGAATGCTATATTTTACATCTGCTTAAAAAAATCATCTTAAGGTTCAAAGTGAGTAACCCCAAGCAGAATAAAAATGTCATTAGTTATTCATTATTGCTTTCTCACTTTTACAAGTATGGCTACATATTTTGGACACAGAGCTGAAGATGTAACCTGCACAAAATTTGTAATAGTGTAAGTACTGAATGCTAATGCAATCACATAAACATTATGATTACTCAGGCAACTGATGAGTGTATTGGTAAGAGTGTGTATTTTCCATTTCAACCATAAAAGAAAGAGAACACATCATAAAAACATGGAAAAGGTGATATAATGGGATTGTTACCAAGTGAAGTCCTGTGTGCTGTTCTTAATTTGTAAGAAAGACTGTAGATATTCACAACAGACGTATGGCAGCTGTACCTCAGTTACAGAAACTTTACAGTGTATTCATTCTTCTTGTGCCAAGAAATACTATGAAGTAGGTGATCTGAACAAAACCAGGACTACCAGACACTAACTGCATAAAGCACAGCATGCTGTGGTCTTTCTGGTATTTAACTCAGCAAAAGTGTTTCTGTGGAGTTCCCAGCCAGGGCATTGCAGAACAAAAATACTTTTGTTCTAAACCATTACTCAAGATACAAATTAAGACATTGCTTACTCAGGTAACTAAGCATTGTCTATTAATATTTCAGTGACTATTTTAACAACTACTGGATACTGATCAGCTGACAAGCTTCAACATTGCACCACCCCCACTATGCCTCCACTCTACTTGGCACAGGGCTGGCAGCTCTGGAACCTGTGCTGCCAATTAAACTGCTTTGATTGAAGATTTAACTTGCTTAGTGGGAAGTGCTGATGTCTCAGTGCTGTGAAACTATAGACATTCTCTTAAAACATTTGGGAATTTTCATTTGAAATTGTGTTTGAACATCTTAGTTTTTGTTTTGCACACAGAGAGAAAACTGGCATGATGAAACGATAGACTGGAGTCTTGAGAGAAAATGAGGGATTGGATATGAAACGGTGAAGGAACTGATGTAGCTTACACCGGTTTTCCTTCCTTATCCTGCTCGCTAGAACCAAAATGTAAATTGTTCTGGATGCAAAAGTATTTGTCTTTGAGCTACTGCATGAGTGCAAACACTTCAACTTACAGTTGATGATCTTGTTGGGGCTGCTCAGGAATATGCTGAATAACTTCATAAACTGTGCTAAGCATATCCTGGCCTGGGACAAAGTCAGAGCCAGGAACAGATTGACTTGAAACCTAAAAATAGCAAAGAGTATTCCTTATCAATGGCTTGCATGTGGATTTAACAGTTTATCTCTATTAGTTTACATTTAATTTTCAGCCAGTTTTCATCACATTTATAATAAGGCAAGCAATACTTTAGAATTCAGTTAGTATCTTAGAACATTTGGGATGCAGCTCTCGCATTTAATGTAGCAAGTATTTTATATTAGTGTACCACAATTCAAAAAATTTAATATAGAGAGAAGCAGGAGAATGGAGAGTAAAAGAGAAAATATTCAGGGAAAATATTCAGCATAAAACTCCTACCAGCATGTCAAAGAGAGGGCACTGCAAGGAATTTCCATAAATGAAGTAATAATGAAATTGTTAAAGATGTTTATGTACTCAAATCTACTCTTATGTCAACACAACACCTCATCTGTAAGGAATTCTCAGTCCTTCTGCCCATACCCAACCTTCAGTTCTTCAATATCTCCACTTTCTTATTTTTCCCTTTTTCCGCTAACTAACTAAAATGAATCAGTGGATCAAATGCTGACTTTATCTGCAATGCCATAAATCTGAGTAACTGAACACAAACCAGAGCAGTTTTTCCTGTTTCTTGAAATTTTATGGGATATTAGATTTTATTGCTTGTACATCCATTCCTTTGTCCTTGTCACTGCTCTCTATCTCCTGACCTCGTAAGGCCCCTGTAAGAATGTGACTGTGATATGATCATCCTAAGGGATATCACAGTGTGCTTAAGGCTGTGATGATTTAGGATCTGATCTCCATAATTTATAAGCCTCCTATTGTCACAAACTTTCACAGATACAGTTCAACCTGCTGTTTTTTAAAAGCCTTTTGTCTCTGCTGTTGTAAAAGTCTGTCCTCTCCACTAACATTTATGATAGCACTCTAGCCTTAGAAATGTCTGTTCTGATCATCTAACCCCGGCAAATGGCTTATTAATCGATTAATGTTTTTTGCTAAACACACCATCTATAATGTGAACTATTCATAATAACTAACTAGGTGTGACTTGATGCTTTAAGAGCTCTGCCATACCTGACTGTATTGATGCTCTCCAAAGATATAAGATTGTATTGCCAAAAAGTTTCCCTAGAAAAGGGAAAGTCCTTCTTCTGCTTCTTCCCTGTTTCAGTCTGTTGCGCCTAAATTTTGTGGCCTTGTTTCTCATTTTTTCTTTGTCCTTTTACACCTTACCAGAATGTCAGCAAAGCCACAATGCAGAGAACTAGCATACATAGTAGATTTTTTTCTGTTGGCAAAGTTACTGTGTTTAAGTCCTCCCTGACTATGCATGAAGCTAACAAAATAATTCTTGTGAAATATAGCTGAGATTTAGCTTGCATATTTTTACAATGAAAACTTTAAATTGTCCCTTGAGGCTTTTATGCACTGCCAAAGTTGTAATTTGCATGAGTAGCAATATTAGGGCCAATAGAGAAAACAGCATCACAATAGAGAATTTGCTTATACGACACAAGAGGATCAGTGCTATCCCATCTACCCAACACTAATAATACTCTTTTAATATAGGGTAGCTGAACTGAGATTGTCTTTAGAACTTGGTTAGTTCCTTACTGCATCATGTTGATGCAAGTACTAAACTAGTAACAGAATAAAGAAAGAGCAAGTCCAGGGTAAACAATAGCCATTAATACAGTGTCATATCCACATCTGTAAAAAGCCATAGAAGCAAACTGACAGAACGATTCTAGAATGCATAGTTAGTACACGTTAAGAACTAGAAAAGAAACCATCAGTTTATGATGTAAAATTACATACCCTGGAACCACAGGCAGGATCAGGAATAGCGACAAATTCATATATCCCAAAATCATCCAAAGCACTTTCATGTCCTAAATTTAGAACAAACATGAAAAAAGGTATGAAGATGCAATACAAACCTGGAAAATAATGACTGGCAAAGTAATATGGCCTAATGTTTAAAACATCTGAATTGGTTGTCTGATCCACTTTAAACCACTTCCCTGCCAAGCTCCTAAGCTTGTATGGAGTGAGGCAGGGCAGCTGCACAGTTAGACTTGCAGTTAGAGTGGGATTCTCTTTCTCTACCCTCCCACTGTCCAGGAGATCTGAGACTCTTGGATGTCTATTGGGCATCACTCATAGGAAAGGCTGCAGCACTAAAGACAGTGCTGAGATTCTCTCCTCTGATGCCACCTGCTGGGATGAAGGACCCTCTGCGCTCAAGTGAATTTCTTACCTTCCTAAGCTTCATAGACTTTTCTATTGTCTCATAAGTAACAGCTTATGGCCTGCTTTGATGCTCTGGTAGAAAGGGATGGGAACAAAAGTGCTATCCTTCAAAAGGATGCTGGTCTCCAGCTTCTCCTGCCCAGGATGTGGAAAGGATTATGGAGGGAAAAAAGGCAGTGATAAGAACACATTGGGTCCTGATGACACAGAGAAAGGTAGTACAGAATGTCATAGTGGCTAAAATAATGTATCTACTGTATTGCCATATTAAGATCTTATGATTTGGGCACTGATTGCTGCCATGAACATTTAGAAGTGTGATCCTCTTATGGTGATCACCTCTCATTGCTATCCTGTAATCTAACTGGCATTAACAGCTAGAATTCAAGCCAACAGGTACATATTGCTGTGAACTCCAGCCATGACCTAAACCCACACTGACCTGTTGTCATTTTGATTTTATCTTAAGTAAGCTCACACACATGTAGGAGCACAACTCAAGTTAAAACCACACTTCTTTTTCTTTCCTTCCTTCTTTTGGTATAAGGAGATGGTAATTTTTTCAGGAATGGATTTGACTTTATGTTCACATTTCATTCATTAGCATTACCTGAAAATGTCTGTGCCTTCCTGTAATCAGCCTCTGGCCTAGAAAACATAAACATGTTTTTCAGTTTGCTGTCATAAGCCACAGAAAGAAAATTAATACGATAAAATGCAATTCTCTTGATGGAAATGACTTCAAGACCTAAGAATGATTTATTTCTGTACCTGCTCTGCAGCTTCTGTTGTATCACTGAAAAGAAGAAAAAAAAGAAAAATCATTCTTTTTGCTCTGATGGTCCAAAGGAAGAGCTGGACTGTGCTTAACTTTTACGTACCCTTGTGTGGCTGATACCTTTTCCATATGAATAAAAAGGCCATAGCTAGGATCAAAAATAATGAAATTCCTGTTATTACTGCAAGAGATGACAAAGATTTTCCTTTCTGGGCCAGCTTTTCCAATCCTGTGACAAAAAAGATGAGTTTCCTATTTAGTTTCTTGGTCTGTATAAGGTGCTACTCTGACACTGAAAAAATGCATGTTTTGATATTCACCTGAAGCTAGTAAAGCAGCATAGAGATACAAAATGGATTAAAAAATTGGGTTCTTCTGAATTGGTAATTTTTTTTCCCCCACAAATCGCCTGAAATGGAAACCCAACAATATGAATATCAGAAATCAGTCCAGAGCAGACTGGCACCTAGAGCCAAATGAAGGTCAGTAAACGTAATCTACAAATTACAGCACCACAAAAAGTAGATGAATATTCTAATTTTAGGCATAGGGACACTGAACTGACAAGAAATTAGGTAACAATTAGGTGAGCAGTTTGTTCTGGATGGGAGGGAAATCCTCTTGGCTGTAGGAGCTGTGAGTATGAGAGGATAACTGCACTATTGTTTTTTTTATAAACATTTTCAGATCACTGACAGCCTGGTTGTTTATCAAATCCCATCGGAAGCCAATAACTTATGTTTGTTCATATTCACGTATAAATATATCCAAAGTATTTCTTTCCTTTGCTCAGTTCTTTTGCAGAGATAGGCAATAGTAGCAGTTTTCCAGCAGAATTTACTAATAAGACACAAATGCAGGATGTATAAAATTACATACATAAACTCATGCTGAAAACATTTGCATGGAATTTGTAAAGACAGGAATGTGGAAGTTAGGAAATGCCAGACATAGTTGCTTGTGCACCCTCAATTTCCTCCTTTTACTCTGAATTGTACAGAATTCATGTAATTAAAGGACGTGTCATAATCCGTACAAGATAATGCTGCATATTTTTTAGTGACAGCTTTATTTTACCTGGATATGTTTCCAGTACATCTGTGAACTCCTGTGCAGACAGTGTTACTTACATCTACTTACACCTCCATGTCATTCACTGGTGTTGTGCTGGCTGTGTGTGCAGCACTTATCACAAAGATTAAATACGTGGATTTCAAACAAGATGAATCCCAAAGATATGGGAAAATAAATCACCTTGAATGTACTGCTTTCCTTAGAATAAAATCCCAAATGCTGTAGAATCAGCCGAGTCCTTAAAAATGTTCTTTAAAATGAATAATTTCAAATATAGACTCAATAAATTTTATCTCCATGGGCATACCAGTGCAGAAAACAAAGATATGCTCTTTACATCATCTAACACACTCAAGTTGACTCAATGTTAGAACTGAGCAAAGACTTGTGTACATAATGAGATACGTCCTCTTATTTTAAAATCTAACTAGTCTTGGCTAAAACCTTGGTAACAGCATAGAGCAGTGATTGATATAATTGTAAATTATTGATATAATTGTTTTCTTGATGATCTTTAGCATTTATTCAGCAGCTGTTTATAGTGCCATACAGGTGAGATTCAGTCCCTTAGGTGAGGCAGTTGTGTAAGGTCTTCTGAAATGTTAAAGTTCCTGTTGCTGCTGAAAATAGGATTCTAGTATTTTGAGAAGCACGGTCCAGGATCTGTATCTAGGATTACAGAGACAGGGAGATGGGATATGAAATAATATTAATAGCTTTTGCTTAGTATGCTCAATCAGTTCCAACCAGAATTTAGCCTGAGCAGGATCTCTGAAATTTAGCCTTGTGAATTTACCTCTTCAGAGTTGACTGCATTGTAAAATGTAGGCTCGGCATCTGGATTTAGTACTATCAAATAAATAATCATCAAGAAGAAAATGGCTATAGAGGCAGAAATGGATATTTTTTAATTTTCACATACACAGGATTGTTTTAAAAAGCTTTATTTAGGCAAAATACTTTTAATTAGGAAATGTATGTTTTTAAGTGCAAGTAAACACAAAGCAGTGGAGATTTCCCTTTTTTTGGACTTTGAAAGGAAATCTCAGCTGAATTTCTTAACACTTATTGATCAATATTTACATACATATCATAGCTTATATGAACTTCCTGGAAATGTTATGTTTATTTCTACTGGCATGTTGCTCTGGTTGCATCTCCTTTCTACCATCAACCACAATGATCAGTTTTAAAGTGCAGTATTCTCATTGTAAAATTGCAACAATTCTTCTTTCCAGCAACTGAAAGCCATGGATTTGTGATGAAACTGTAAGTCAGCCTGAATGATGGACATTTGCTCTCCCTGTTTATCTGACTAACAAATGGCTGAGCTCTTTGTTGTGCACAAGAAAAATTGCTTTGTTAAACTTTCTAAAAGGCCATCTATTCTATCTTGTTGAGCATTAATAGCATACATTCCTGATCCGAAAATACTTGTCTCTATCCTTATTAATAAGAGATACCAGACTCCCTCAATATCTTGTTCTTCGATGTATGCTTCTGGAAATTTTCTGAAAAACTGCTTTATTGCTGTTTAGTGTAATCTGATAGAGGAACTGAGGTTATAATGCATGAGAAATAAAGGTATACATTGAGCAAAACCTAGCAGTCAATGCAGGGACTCATAAATATGAAAGTGAAGTAATTTTTATGAACACATTATAATAAAATCATTCATCACCATACCTTGCATTATTATCATACACTAAATTAAGGTTCTTGTAATACCTAACCACACTGGAAAAATACTGAAGACCTTCATTGCTGTGAGTCTATGCCTGGTTATTTTGGCCAGTATTGTGTGCTTGAAACTATCCCATGTACTGGTCACCTGGTGGCCTCAGGGCTCACAGCTCCTGAAAGCTGCGGGACAGTGAGCCTTGGACAAAATCTGCTCTTGGGAGGAAAGGCCCACCTTGGCATTCAGCAGATTTCTGCATCATTCTCTCCATTCATCTTTAGCATTTTTAAAGGCAAAAAGTAAGAAGCAGAGTAAGATACATATAATTTTGACGTGTTTCTTGGTCATGATGAAATTTGCCTACCAAGTAAACATTTCTATTCCAGTGATATAGTTCCAATTGGCCAAATATATTTTAGTGTTAAATCTCACAAAACTTCAGCATCTTAGTGGGTCTTGTCTCAGGCCATGTTACACTGCGAGTAAAAACTTTTTCTGAGGCTGACACTCTGCTCAAACATTACAGTTACAGCAATGAATTAATGTTCTTACCTACAGAAGTAACAACAACTGTGAAGTGAGTTTCATCCCGTTTTCCAGTCGCATTGTTGAAAGCACAGCACATATAATCTATTGTTTTCTGGGCCACTTTATCAGACACAACTTCCAGATGGGGTCCATATTTGATTACATGAGTGGTATTTTCACCCCTTTGAATCCACAAATAAGTATTTGGTGGATTTGAATCTGCTGAGCAGTCCAACACTATAACTTCTCCCATGTCAACTGTAAACACTGCCCCTATATTCACACCTTTATCTGATTTAACTCTAAGTCCATAAGGTCCATCTGCATTGAAAAAAAAGAAAACACAATGCAAAAATTAAAATCAAAAAATATAATTAATCTTTAAATAGAAGCATACTTTTAAACTTAGAATTTTTAAGATAGACTGGCCTTTAGAATGGCTGGCATTGGACTGAATAATTTTAGTTAAAAGGCTTTCAGTTCAATAACTTGTTCTCTACTAGGTTGATCTCAGATTACACACACTTAATACTGATCTAATCACTGTTTAGGGAGAAAGCACAGGTCTGCATTGTTCAGTATGATAAAAAGAACGTAATCTGAAAACAGTTGGAAATGCTGTGAAGTAAAGGAGCAGGTCTTTCTTCTTCAAGGTGTATTTGACCCTTTCTACTTAAATGCCAAACTTATTGCTGCACATTTAAAAGCAAACAAATTACCCTTGAAATATATAAATATTCACTGTAATTCTTTGCAGCATAATAATTATTTGGGGAAGGTACAATACAGAGCTGTAGATAATGTCAGAAAAAATCTTCCATAAATAACTGCTAAAATAAACTTTAGCCTTCCCCCCACTTTAGTAGGCTTCTACTATTTCAACATTTATGTTTCTTTCAAGATTAAGCTCTTGTGCTGAAAGCAAGCTGTGCATCTGAATATAATTAGAAGAGGCATATATTGTTCAACAGTCATGTATTCATTACTCAGAAAATTGAGCAGCTAAGTATTTTTTGAGGGTAATCTTCATAGGAAAATGGGAAGGGAAACAATGTCTTTAAATTTAATAACACTATTTCCCAAGCTATTTTACATAGATCATTTTAGATCATGGTGTTTTTATATTTTTACATGTTAAAATCTATTTTTACAGGGATCTAAGTATAGAAATTAATGTGGAGAATATTATTAAATTACTTTTTCCAGACTAAAGAACTAATCGTTTTAATGATGCTAATTCCCAAAGGGGTCACATACATAATGCTGACAGAGGCCAAAACCAGAAAATACGCAGAATGAGCAGGAGACAGCTCACAAGTGCCTCATACAGAATGGCATAGCAAAAAGAGAGATGAATCAATATTATGCCCGTTGTAGACTGTGCAATCAAGTAATACTACCACCTTCCTATCGTTGCCTGGAAGCATTAAGATAATGTAGCTGGGTCTGATGTGAAATACGAAATTCTGTGCTACATGAAGTCGTGCCCTGGCACATTTCAGACTCATCAGGAAATTCAGGCTGAGATTAGAACTTCCTCTAACATGCACACTCATATTTATCGTCTGTCTTTTTAATGACACCAATTTATTCTTCAAGAACACAAGGGCAAACAGCACGCAGCACAAAATAGGCCATTTTGTGTCTGGTTTTTTTTCTGTATTTATGAAGACTTAGACAAGAGTATACAGACTATCACAACATGACTTGAGTTTAGTCCACTTTTAACCAAACGACCATATTTCACAAAGTAAACTAGTCAAGCTTTTAATTTTCTCTATTTATTTCTTAGTAGTAAGCTTTTTGCAGCCTTATTTTAAGGAAAGACCAACATCTTATGCAATATTTACTTCGGAAATGCAATATAGATTCACTTCAGCATGAATGAGCACTGCTCCTGCCTATATGGCAGGGGCCACTCTGAAGAATCAAGATGCTGGGCTGCTTCTTCACAGGCTCTGCCATTCCCAAGTCACTTGTTTTACTTTATCCAAGAGCCAGCTGACCCCGAAATTAACATTTCTGGGAACTGCAGATCTATCACCATTACTTTGGCTTGGCTCACCTTGCTCAAACTGCATGTTTCTGTGGACTGGGAGAACCTCCCAGAACATCATCCTCTTACAGGGACTCATGCGTTATAGGTATTTACTTTTTTTTTTTCATATGGGAAAGGAAAGCGCTGTACTGAACTTTGACTTAATGAAATTAAACACCTTTGTGCACTATTTATCGGCAGCAACATATTGTTTTTACTTTACAGTGTTTTTTCCTATCCAATTCTTCTCAGAAGAATTAGTTTTTATTTTCACTGACAATATAACCTTTGATATAAGTAAACAGAGTTTAATGGTAAGAATTGCTGACAGCTCTCTGAGCCCCCTCACTATAATGGGAGAGTTGCCACAGTCTGCAAAAGAATCCAAATTAAGTTTTCCTTTTTTATCAAGATGATAGTACTGCAGCATAAGTAGACAACACCACCAACACAGCTACACTTTTGTATGGAAGCAGCAAATCCAAAGAAACCTCTATAAAAATGCTGACATACACTGGCTGCAGAAGTTTCTTAAAAAAAATGAAATCTTGGTATGGTCTGAAAAGTGCCATTTCTTGATGAAGTCAACACAAGCATTGGGTAACCCTTCTGCTTTACCTGAATCAGTCTTTTGCCTCTCCTAGGCATTGCATACACACTCACGATCCCTAAACACTTGGTAGCTGAGGGATATATAGTTCCAATGATGACTCTGAAACCATTTTCTCTCTAAGATTAAATATATTCTAGCTTTGGGGAGTTACGAGGAAGGAAATCCCACTTCATCTGTTAAATTCAACTCTGTCACCACATTACATCATTTTCTGCTGCAGCCTCCATGACAGCAGCTTCTTCCAGTCTTGAAATAATTTCTTTCTGGGTCATGCTACTACAATAGCCATGTTTTGGAGTGTATTATCATCATAGCTAATGGAGAGGTGGAATCATATTAATGAGAAATGAAAAATAAAACACAACACTTCTGATCCTCAGTAAAAACCCCCAATGTCAGCCTTCATGGATCCCTAGCTCTAGTTCTTTCCAGTATCATTCTCAACAGAAACTGGCCTCTTGTCTCAGTAAAGCCAGTTAACTAAATGACTTGTAAAATAATAAATCACCTGTTCTGAGTAACAATTTACTGCTCTGTGGGAATATTTCCAATTGTTCCTATCATCACGAGACTGTTACAGTTTCCAAGCAGATGGCAGGTATTTACTGTGAATGACCTTTATTTATCACCCCCAGTAACTCCCCCATAGCGATGACATATGGCACATAGAGATCCCAGGGCCTGTTCTGGATTGTTATTGACAACTAAGAACTGGGACAAAAGTACCTCTGTAGGCAAAGGTTGGACCACATTATGTGACTTTGGATAGCTCAGAAGTAAAACCCCAATTCCCATCATCAATTTGAATATAGATAGTAGTGCAAGTACTGCAGTCTTTCAGCATTGCATTGTTTTCCCTTAATATTTTTTTTCAGATTTTAAATTACGAACAAAGTAACTGCTTTGGAGCTAATCCTGCGTAAAACAGGTCAGAAATGCGAATGCCAAAGGGGCTGTGCCACAAATGAACAGAGCAGTCCAAAAAGTACCAAGAGCTGCAAATATTTTTCTAGCTTGACCTGATTTTATTGCACTCTAAGAAGACTGTCAAGTTGTGCTGGACAGAGTGACCCCAAGTTTTGTGCAGGTATTCTTTGAAAAGAGAGGTGTATAAGACCCATTCATAGCTCATTAAAATGAGAAAAGCAGTAGAGGCAAGCACATTTATACAGATGCAGCTCTAATTCTTAATACCTTAAGTACTTAAGAAAGCTGAGACTGTGACTGCATGAAAACAGGCATTTAAAAATGTGCTACCTTGTGGAAAGAATATGAATTTTTTTTCATTATGGTAATGATAACTTAAAAATCCATTAGTTCTGGTTATTTCCTTGTAGAGCATTTTATTATGATTCCTCTGTTTAATAGAAGTTCAATTCATACCTGCCCTGTTTAGGACTCTTTGTAGTAGCTTCTTCATCTTCATGTCTGCATTGCTGACAATTTTATAAGCTGCACCTAAGTGACGAGCTCTCATCTATCAAAGTCCTTGTTAATTTTCACTGATTTAAGCAGTCTTTTTTTTCTGTTTTCCTGGTAGAGACCTACATACACACTTTAGATGCAAGACCTCACTGCATATGGTTCTTCTAAGTTATAATTAAAAATAAATAAGTAACAGAATGGATAATCAGATGAGAAGGGGGAAGGAGGAAAATATGACATAGTAAGAGGTGTAGGTTTTGAATATGCTGGTAGTGCAATCATAGTAAGCCTAGGGCAAGTGCTGTCTACCAGCTGCCAGATTACAGAGCCCAGTAAAAGAGCGAGGGAGCACCAGCCCTTGGCTTGACAGGAATCCAGTTCCAGTCCTCGCATTGTGCCATCCACACTGTGCCATCGGGTAAACTGGTTCTGTCTATATAGGGCTGGTGGCAAGGTAGGTCCTGACATGTCTGATTTCAGCTCTCCTTTGAGAAGGATAGTTCGACTGCTGAGAACATGAGGATTAAAGCCTGACAAGGTCCCATGCGTAGCATGTGCTGCTTGCAAATCGTGTATATCACAGGAGGGATAAGGAACAAAATGAGAGTGCCCTTTCTAAGATTTAAAGTCTAATTGTTGAATAATGATTAAGCCAACCTTTTGTTTCCTCCAACTTATTTCATTCATGGACTCAATCTGTGTTCAGTTTCTCAGACGCTTTCATTTCCAGTCAAAATATGTGGCTACCTGATGGTATAGTCTTCTGCTGGCAACTTTTTATTTACCCAACTATTCTTGTTCCTTCATGTTTCCCACTTAATGTGGAAAGGAAACACTTCTTTCAGTTTTGATTTTGCTAAACCAGACTGAGATCTCTAGTCTCATCTCCATTCCTTTCTGTTCTGTTTCTTTTCAGTTCAAGATCTGTGCTCCAGAAGGCGCAGGAACTGTATACAGTATTCTATGTACATCTTCTGTGTGCCATTAGCATTCCCCTTATTGTCTTGTTGGAAATACTTTGCCAACACACCCTGGAATTATCTATGTCTTTCTCATGCCTGAATCACACCGTCAGTTCACAGTCATCTTGTGATAGCTCCATCACCCAGGCTCACCGCCTCAGTTACTTCCCAACCAATCTCCATCTTATCAGCAGAAGTTCATGTTTTTCTTATCTAAAAGTGCATGCATTTTATTTTTTATTAGCAGATTTCATACCAGTTCTATTACTCTGTCAAAGTTATTCAGTCCTCCCTGTTTAATGTCGCAGGTGAATTTTATTGAGATACTCCCAATCTTTCTGCTGATGTCATTAATTAAAGTATTAAACAGGATTGGACTCAAAATAATCTTGAGGAAAACCTCTACCAGTCCCTCCTTTACCCTGGTATTTCTTGTACTCAGCTTTTTGATAGTTTCCTGTCTCCATTTCTAACAATATTTTCACATATACTCATCTCCTCCAGATCTGAAGATGTCTGTACTATGGAATTCTTGAAGTTCCTGATTGAATTCTGCAGTTCAGATTCATCTTCATGACTACATAACACTGAGTACCTTTTTACTATACTGTTGTATGTTAAAGCAATTACAAACAAGCTCATTTTGAATGCAAGCTTCCATATAATGTTGACTCAACTGTTTTTTGCCTGTTTCCATAGTTAGAGGCACTCTTTCCACCCAGATCATTTATACAAAGATCATTATGAATATTTCATATACTCACAATATATGGTAGGTGCAATTATTTCACTTTCCATTGCACTGACAGGGTTAGATACCAGACAGCTGTAATTCCCAATGTCTTCTTTTACAACAGGAACAATCAGCAGTGTTGCATTGTTTGATGAAAAGGTGTAATTAGGGCCGGCATTGAGAGGCTTCCCATTTTTCATCCACTGGTAAACTACCCTTGTACCTTTACCCACAGTACATTTTAATGTAATATTCCCTACATACTCCACTACCCCTGAAGATGGTTCAGTATGTACAATTGGCTTTGTGACAGGAACTGTAAAACAAAGAGATAAGAAGAGCATAAAAGTGACAACACAGTATATTACAGTTTCCATTGTCAAGATGATACAAATAGCAGTCATCATACTCTGGAAAATACTTGGACCCAAATTTTATTTATTAAATGTGTTAAAGGTTGAAAAAAGGCCATATTCTTAGCTGATGACTGTAGGAATTGTTCTAGTGCTTAAATAAACCTAGACTGTGTATTACTGGTAATACGACAAAGACTGCAGTCAGTATACCATAACCTACAGTTCCTGCCTCATAAGCAGATCCCTGCAGCCACAGAAATGAAGAGTGGAAAGGATGACATTGCCCACAGTGGGTGACTCCTCAGTATGGCTCCCTGCAGCTCTGCTGACACTGGGCACTGCTGAAATGCACCGTCAATCCGGTTGTGAGTGTGGCTGCAAACTGGGATGAGTGTGGGAGTTACATGGCAGCTGCAACTTTGCCACTCCAATGCGTCATTCATTTCATTATTTCAAGCCTGAGAGTTACAGGGTTCTCTCCATATAATCTATAAATTATAGTAGCCTCTTGTCATTCTTTTAGGTCACTCTTTTCTGTCCCCCTCCCCCCGCCCTTTTTTTTATTTCTACCCACACCATAAAAAGCACAGTACAAAGAGGGAACTTCAGTATTTTAGGAGTTCAGATCTAGGCTTTTATTATATACACAAGGTCACCAAGAAGTCAACAACTCCTCTTTGGTAGTGACAGTGGAATAAGACACTGGAATAAGCTTCTACAGGTGGGGTTAAATTTTGCCTCCTCAAATCCCATTGTGGCCTTTCCTTCTTTTAGGGTCACCTGGCCACAGCTCTTTACCTTGCCGGCAGAATAAAATCCTAAGTTGGCAAATGGTTGCAGATTTCCTTGCTGAAGAGTTGTTCAGGGACAAAGACTACTTGAAAGTTAATGCATCCTCATGATTGATAGCACAGCAGAGATTTACAAAACATCATTTCTTATAAGATTCTCTAATTTAATATAATTGGTTTCTACACTCCTTGAAATTTTTACTTATGATCCTGAAGCATTGGTCAATCTATTATTTTTATTTAAAGATGACATATTGCAGCATTCCCTCCACCAGCAGCAGAAAATAAAACTTACTTTCTAATATTTATTCATGTAAGGTTGGATTAAATTATACATTATTTTCACTGGATACTAAGAAGCAGTATTCCAAAACTATTAATTTTTTTTTTAAAACAAAACCACTATATTTTACTAACTTACCATCGACAGCCAATTGAATTTTTTGACTGGCAGCTATTGTCCCGTTTCCACGGATATTGACTTTTACAATATAATTGCCTTCATCACTGATATGCAATGGATTGATCATCAAAGACGCATTCGGTGGTATAAGGGTAAACTTGTGCTGATATTCCAAGTCTGGAACTACTGTTTGATTTACAGAGCCAAGCAAGTACTTTGGATTACTTTGAGGCCTCTCAAAAAGCCAAATAATCTGGATTTCAGAAGCTGTGGTATTGAAATTGTAGTCAACAGAAAGATGTAGTGGTCGCCCCTCAATACCATGAACGGTATGAGATGGCACTGTCAACTTCAAGGCAGAACAAATACCTGCATAAAAATTAAAGAATAAACAAATAAAAGCCCCAAACCACAAATGGAAACACTGGAAAACTCAAATGGGAAATACTGTTAAAAAAAACCCTCTCAGAGCTAAAGCTTACACTTTTTTGTACGGTTATGACTCAGATTTCAAATACGAAAGCAGAAAATTCTCATTGACCTCATGAAGGTGGATCTACTTACAGAGCTTCAGCTTTAAAATATATGAAAAGCCAAAAAATTTAAAATATATGAAAAGCCAAAAGAGGGATATTTGTCATTTCTGAGCAGAGGAACTTTCATTGTTGAAAGTTCGACAAAAATGAGTAAATGTGCATTTACCTGAGTGTTTAAAATATTTTTCCTTTAAAATATTTCCAAATTCTAGAGCTTATACTGTCTAACAGTCTTGGATAGAAAATTCAATTTTTAGGATTTTTTTTCTGGGTTTAGCTAGGGAGAAATTCCTTACTATTACTTTGTCAGTTACACTGAGAAAGTAACTGAAAATCTAAAAGGCAGCACTTCCAAGAATTTTTCTGATTAAAATGATAGGTAGTCATTTTGCTGCCCGCACTTTACACATAAGACTATGTTCAAAATAACATTATTAAGCTTGCAAAAGTCAAGTATTCTAACACTAGGGAAAAGCCAAATTAAGGTTTGCTGTTGATATACACAAACCCCAAAATTTTCAGTCACATGATTAATCCTGTTCTCCAAGAATCCTGCCTCCATTAGGGTGCAAAAAGGTCACTCCTCTGTTAATGGGCAACTTTTGCATATATTATTTTTAAATTATTTTTCATTGTGTTGGACTTAGACAGATATATAGAACACTATTGAAATTTACTGTTAGGACTGCGTGCTCGATTTCCACATGAACTTTTCCACAGCACCCACAAGTACAGCAATGGTGTGAAGCGTTGACATTAACAAATCGATTTCACACCACCGTTATAATCAATACAACTTCAAAGATGATGAATTTAAGCCCAGAAAAAAATTAACAGTAAAAAAGCTCTTCATTTTGGATGATCAATTCCAAATATTAAAGATTGGATTTTTCAAAATTCAGATTTTACTACGTCCAAGATGCAACCCCTATTAACTTTAGTTGCAGGTTTGAATGCTCAATATTGCTGAAAAGCCCACTGCAAGAGCTAAGTCAAAACCCTAGGAAAAAAGCAACCTCTTATTACTAAAAATATGTAGAAACAACTATGTAAGTAAATCTATCTACTACTGCATAAGAGTGCACTGGAAATTGAAGGAGAGAATGCACTGCCCAGGGCAACACGCAAGGCTTTCACCATGCACCATCTATTCCTTTCCTGCTACTGAACGTCATCTTCTGCAAAGGGAAATACATTTCCTATAACCCATCAAATACATTTCAATTTTTAAATCTCCTTGAAAGAAGTTGAAAACATCTGCCAAACACTGGAACATCTGTAAATGAACAATTAAAAGATCTGCCCATATCCTTCCTCATTCTTTATGCATGACATTGCTTGATTTTGAGGTTTATCTAGCTGTCAATAAACGATTGTGTGGTAGGACAAAAAGCCAGTAACAGCTGCAGTGTAATCATAAAATACGTATAACAAATAATATTTCTCACAGATCTGTTTGTGCAGAAAATTAGCAAAACCCACGCAGGGCTAGTGAGCACAAGGACAACTGGGACCACTGATACAGAAGATACCATGATAATAGAGTAAGGTAAGGAGAACTGTGGCTGGAAATCCTGATTTCTTCTCAGTTTAAAAAACATGGAAATAGAAGCCATAAATTAACTTTGTTCCCCTTGATTCACGAGGAAAAGTGGATCTATGTAGCAGTTCGGAAAGACATTTTGATCTGCAGTTAAGCAAATTCTTTATGTAGAGACCAGAGGTGGAGAGGTGGTCAGGGAAGAAACTCTGTTTGCCCCTGGAGTTTGTTCGGGAGTGGCTTTGGGTGTGGACAGGCTTTGCTGCTCTGCTGGGGT
Source organism: Dromococcyx pavoninus (assembly GCA_033558185.1). Classification (NCBI taxonomy): domain Eukaryota; kingdom Metazoa; phylum Chordata; class Aves; order Cuculiformes; family Neomorphidae; genus Dromococcyx; species Dromococcyx pavoninus. The sequence continues at coordinate 2,458,689 of JAUMJL010000098.1, forward strand.
GATTTCATGGAATGCCATCAACATGTGGGAGCTTCTCTGCAGCTGGCAGAGCTAGGGGCAAGGCAAGCTGAGGCTTGGAGAAGCCATCCTTAGGCAATGGTTCTCTGTTGAAGCAATTCTGGGAGACTTCTGGCTTTAACAGAGGTCAGATCTTTTGCAGTCTGAATATTAGACTAACTTCATAAATTTTGATTTTCAGTTAAAACTGAAGACTGTTATGACTAATCCATGAATTACTGTAAACAGTGAAATCAAGCCAATGTGCTAAACTCTTACTTCATTCTTATTAGGCACAATTTTCATATAATTTAAGTCTATCTCTATAGCTTTCTAAATACAACACAAGTTTTCCCAAGATGATCGAATACCGAAAACTAGTTTTTGTATACTTACCACAAGGCAAGTGGGTTGTACCAAAAAATGACCTCCATTTGGGGCTCAGTGATCTGTGCTTTGCTCCCATCTCACTTTGCTACCACCAGTATTAGCAAGCACAACAGAATTGTTGTTGACATAAAACAAGGCCTGCAGATTTAGTTTAAATGAAAAACTATGACATAACTTTTGAGTTTACGGCATAAACTGTAACCTGTTTTGCCAGGTTTTATCGTTCTCTAAATTTAACGTGCCCATCTCCTTCTCAAAGCGAGTTTGGGTTCTCAACTACTTTTCAGCAGCGTTCATTTAGCATTTCCACTCCTCAAAACCCTGAACTTGCAGTAACATGTTATTAGATCAGCGACAAGAGTTTTTACACTTTCTGCAAATATGTTCATTTATGAAAAAAAAAGATACAATGGACCAGGGAATCTACAATACCCATATTCTGCAGCTACAGAAGCAGGGACTCGGGCATACTTTCCTCATTTTGGGATTTTTGCCCAAGAACAACTTCCACTGAGCCTTGTTATATGACCAATTCTTGCCTTGGAGGTCAACGTCTTCAGTGGGCTTTGTGTCATGCCCCCAGTACACTCAATTCTTGCCATGATATGGAGCACAAGCTTTTCCCATACTAGGAAGCATGCATGTCTGAGTAAGGATACACAATGAGATTTTCTGGTGAACGACTGTGTACAACAAAGCACTCTGCTTGCATAACAGTATCTGTCGTAGTATTTTAACAAACAATGTCAAAGTTGTAAAGTGAATATTCACTGTCTTATTTTATCAAACAATATTTTTTAAAAAAGAAATCTGATAAACTTCATATAAAACTACAATTGTTAAGAAGCCAAAACTCTTGGCAAAGTATTTTGCTTAAAATCAATGAAAATAGGTGACAGCAGGTGAAGTTCACAAAGATAAAAACTGTCCTTACACATGAATGGAGGATGCACTACATCTGTAATAGTACATATTCCCTCTGTTGATAGTTACAAAACCAATTCAATATAGAAAAAGTGAACTACAGGAGTCTGTAGAAACACAAGTTCATCTAACATTTGGTCTCAGGGTACTCCTCTCAAAGTGCATAGAACATCCATTTTTTATCGACTGCACGGATAACAAATGTATACTTATGAAAACTGCACCCAGACACCAAACAAATATAACATTAATTGGAAGACATTCTTCAGTTGATTGAAAGCTTAATTTAGTTTTAATACCAAGTACATTTAAATATTACACATACATTTTTTCCTATTAACTGTAAGGTTAATGAATTGAAAAATAACGTATCAGCACTGTCCCAAAATAATGCATTTTTAAAGAGATGTGTAACAGCATCTCTATAAACTTTGGTTCAGAATCTGTCCAGTCTGACTTGCTATAAATAAAAAGAATGCACAATGTATGTATCACTTAATAAAATGTGATGATATATATATATAATCAATGCCCATGTTTTATTTACAGATTATGTATAGTGCTATATTTTGTCAGTTGCTAAAAATTTCTAGCTCCACTCATAAAACAGGGTGATGCTATCTGATTAAAAGTTTTTAGGCTACCTTCTTAAAATAAAACATCTGACAACACAACAGAAATGTCTTTAAATTTAGAAGTACAAAATCAATCCACATTTCCACAATGACAATCAGATATCATTCATAGTTTCTTACCTACAAGCAGAAAATATATTTTGCATTGTAAGTCCCAAAAGAAGCTGGCTAAAAGGTTCCATGAAAGCATCCTGTCCCACACAAATCCCACCTTATTCTCAGTGCTAAGCCCGGGCTTGGACCTGCAGCTGCTGGTTTATTTGCTAGGGAAATCAGCAATGAGTTAACAGGCCCTGTCCTAACCCCTGCCTTACGTGATTTGAATATGTGTATACAAAGAACAAAGGGAGTGGAGCACCTGTTAGATGAGCACCCATCTTCATTGCCTCTGACTTTATCGACTTTATTGTAACCCTTCCCCAGCAGTCACAGCAAATATAACACAGAATGTAATAAATGAGGCAGAGAATACAAAGTACGTTCAATTAATAAAAATAAGTGAACACCCCCAGTGTACAGGTTACATAGGTATTAACATCTTTTAGTTAGTTTCATTAAAAAATACTGTGTTGCTAGATGATTATGTTTATATCTAAGTAATATTCCAAAGATTTTTTTCAGATTTTTTCCAGTGACAGCGTCTCCTTTTCTATTATACAAAATATGAAGAGCAAGAGCCTCGCTTAAAGTTTTTTCTAGCACGTTTGAGTCTGTAATTTTTCTATATTTTTTCCTTACCATAAGTATAACTTGACAATGATTTTGTTACCTTTGTCTAAACAGCATATGTGAGGTGTCTATCGGGTACCTTCTAACAAAGAATCCTGTGGCTATAGTGGACAGCTTACTACAGTTGTTGAGGTAGCTGCCGATTATTCTACACTTACTTACATCAGTTTAAGTAATATTAGTATTAATGTATGACTTGGATTTTGTTCAAGGTTGTCACTCATTGTACAAATCTAAGCAGCAGCAGACCAGGCAGCCTCCCACAGTGCAGCAACAGTTTGCAACAGCAAATATTTGCATCGACAGGGGTGGTTTACCCATAGAAAAACATACAAAGTTTTTACTGTATAGCGCTTACACAAACTATTATGGATAACAAGTATTAGACTAGACTGTATCCTGCCTTGTGCGAGAAGGACTGGTAGCAAGGAATTGCCTCCCCCTCACTGCAAGGGTCCTGCAAAGTGTTAAGCCCTCACCAGAAGGGCAAGAACACTCAATGTTTACTCGAGAGGTGAAAATACCCAGAGACATCCAGAATTCTTAGTAGCTCAGTACAATCAAATGTGAAAAATGGGGGTTCTTTCAGGTTAATAAAAATGTAAGCAGTCCCACCAGAAATAATGTCACCACCTGACACAAGTCAGTAGATGAACAGGGTATTTTGCATATTCCCAAAGGCTCCCCGGGTTCACTGTCCTCTCTCCTGAATGCTGTTGTTTATAACCTGCTTAATGCACTTAACTGGAGGGTAGATATATCAAATTGCAACCTTTTGTAAAACCTAAGTTAGAAATGATTATCTACTTGGTTTCAACACGTAACAAAATATTGGTCACAGGTTCCAATTAATTTCTAACTCTAATAAATGGAGTTTTCACAGTGGGATAAAGTCTGTGTTGGTGTTTAAAATGCCCAGTGGGGGCAAAGGAAATTTAAGAAGAACAGATTAGCAAAGTTGTATTTTGCAAGCGTGTCCCCCTATTTCCAGTATTTGGATATACTCTCAATGTCATTAAAATACTGCAATTTTTTTACACTGAAATAACTTAAAAAATAAAGTAGATGCTAACATAGTATGTTATTTTTTATAGAATTCTAGCTTGTGCTGCTTTTTAAATATCATTTAGATTTAATAAAACCTCACTAATTTATTTTTAATAAAAGCAACTACATTAAAGCAACTTTATTTGCAGCAGTAACACTGAATATTTTCAGTATTTCTTCCAATTTTAGTTATTTTCTTACTAACAAGGAACTTTGTTACATTCTAAATTTGTTAGAAGTTTTCCACAGAAGTAACTATGGATTGTATTCCCAATGCTAGCCAGAGGTAATGAATTCTTGATAAAGCATGCAGGACTGCTGGTCCCAACTTCCCTTGGTCAGTGTGTTGGTTCAAACAATTTGGGTTGAAAGGGATCATAAAGATCATCTACTTCCAATCTCCCTGCCATGGGCAGGGACATCTCCCACTAGAACAGGTTGCTCAAAGCCTCACTCAACCTGGCTTTGAACATCTCCAGGAATGGGGAATCCACAGCTTCTCTGGGCAACCTGTTCCAGTGCCTCACCACCCTCACACCAGAAAATTTCTTCCTAATATCTAACCTAAATCTCCTGTCTTTCAGCTTAAAACAATTACCCCTCGTCCTATCACCGCACTCCCTGATAAAGAGCCCCTCCTGTAGGCCCCCTTTAAGTACTGGAAGGTTGCTATAAGGTCTTCCTGGAGTCTTCGCTAGGCTCAACAAGCCCTACTCTCTCAGCCTGTCCTCGTATGGGAGGAGCCCCAGCCTTCTGATCTTCATGGCCCTCCTCTGGACTCAGAGGACGATCTAACAGATCAATGTCCTTCCTGTGGTGAGGACTCCAGCGTGGAAAGCAGTTCTCCAGGTGAGGTCTCAGAATAGCAGAGAAGAGGGGCAGAATCACCTCCCTCTACTGATGGAGACACATAAAGCTGTTTTGGTGCATCAGCCATGAACAAGACCTACACACTTGCTTACAATGCCTGAAAAAAACCAAGGCAAATGGAAACGGCCATTGCCCAGAGTGTATTTTCTGGCTAGCCCACCTCTTTGGACAGAGCCTGGCTTTGCCCTCTCAGATAACTGCTTTCAAAGCCTAAACAAGCGACACTCAAAACACTCCATAAACATTCCCTAAGCCCAGAGAAGCCCCCAGCCTGCCAAGCCACGAACACCAGTCACAAATGTTCCTGCATATCACTGTAAGGAGGAGGCCAAGGCAGAGCTCGGGGCTTGGCGAACTGAGCTCAGCAGCGCTTTCAAGTCCCAGGGTGCCAAACCATGACCTTCTGCCGCTGCTCCACAGCGCTACCCGCCCCGCATCGCAGCCACCACCCTGATGCCCAGATCCGCCTCCCTGTGCCAGTGTTTCACCACCCTCATCATGAGGAATTTCTTCCTAATGTCTAATCTAAACCCTCCCCCTTCCAATTTAGAGTCATTACCCTTCCGGTCCTACCACTGCTTGTCCTTGTAAAAAGTCCCTCCCCAGCTTTCCTGCAGCCCCTTCAGGTACTGGAAGGCCGCTATAAGGTCTCCCCAGAGCCTTCTCCTCTCCAGGCTGACCAACCCCAACTCTCTCAGCCTGACCTCACAGCAGAGGGGTTCCAGCCCTCTGACCATCTTCGTGGTCTCCTTTGGACCCATTCCAACAGTTCGGGAAGTCGTGGATGCCCCCTCCCTGGAAGTGTTCAAGGTCAGGCTGCAGGGGGCCTTGAGCAGCCTCGTCTGGTGGGAGACGTCCCTGTCCCTGTCCCTGTCCCTGTCCCTGTCCCTGTCGGGGGGGTTGCAACCGGATGATCTCTGTGGAGTCCACTCCAACCTAAACCATTCCATAGTTTATGATCCCCGGGCGGACGCGCCTCCCGCAGCCGCCGCGGCTTCCACTTCTCAGCAGCCGCACCTCCTCGCCCGCGCCAGCCCCGCGCTACGCGGCGTGAAGCGGCCATCTCGCCCCGCCCCGCCCCTCTCCCGCCGCGGTGCCGGCCCTCCCGGCTCCGCCCCAGGAACTACAGGTCCCAGGGAGCAGCGGGCGGGCGCTGTCAGGTGGTGCCGAACATGGCTGCCCCGTGCCCGGCGGGGCTGGGGCCTGAGGCCCAGTGGGGCTGCTGAACGCGTTCGGGGCGGCGACAGTGGCGGCGGCAGAGGCAGAGCCATCATGCAGAAGATCAAGTCGCTGATGACCCGCCAGGTGAGCGGCTCGGCCCGGGAGGACAGCGGGGCCGCGCCGCGGGGTTCCCGGCTCTCCCCGCGGGCGCCCTGGCGGTTGCCGGTGCCCGGGGTCCGGTGCAGGCGTGTGTGGCCTGGGCACCCTGCTGAGCCTCGGGGCGCGGGCATCGCCCTCAGCTCTGTCACAGGGAGAGGGAGGTCCTGGTCTGTGTTAGCGCTTTGTATCACAGAATCGTAGAATCGCTTGGTTGGAAAAGACCTGTGAGTTCGTCGAGCCCCAACCGCACTTGTCCACTACTAAACCAGATCCTTGAGCACCTCATCCACCCATCTTTTAAACATCTCCAGGAATAGAAACTCAACCACCTCCCTGGGCAGCTGTTCCAGTGTCTGACAACCCTTTCAGTGAAGAAACTCTTCCTGATATCTAATCTGAACATCCCCTGGCACAACCTGAGGCCATTTCTTCTCATCCTATCACCTGTCACTTGGGAGAAGAGACCAACGCCCACCCCCTTAGAGCCTCCTTTCAGGCAGTTGCAGACAGTGATGATGACTCCCCTCAGCCTCCTCCAGGCTAAACAACCTCAGTTCCCTCAGCCAGTCCTCGTAAGACTTGCACGTGGGCATCAGCTTTTTTTCCTCTTTAAACTAAGAAATGGAAGCACGGACAGGTGCCAGGATGTAGCTTGTGTGATAATGAACACAGTGGCGTAAAAGCGTGGTTTGTATCGGTATCCTTGTCTCATGTATAATTTTGGAACACTGGGCCATGGCACTGGAACATGGCTTTGACAGCAAAAAGTTTTGATTAGAAGGAAGGTGAGGTTTTGAGGTGCTGGGGAAGTACTTGGCAGGGTATATACTGAATGTGTGCTAGAGTACTTAATGGGTTCCGATCAACCCGCTTCTTTTACCACTTGCCTCTAGGATTACATAGATATAGTCTACATTTGGGCCAGTATTTCTAAGTTTGTGAGCCTTTTTAAGAAGAGCATCTGAGTCATTTATATATATGAGATATCTCTAAAATGAAGCTTGTTTGCCCATGTGTCTAAATTTGAGAAGCTGAAAAATCCCTTAAGTCACCCAACACATCAATATTCTAGATAGTTATAGAAAATGATGGGAAAGTGAGAAACTGAACTTTGTTTTCTTTTTCTAAACTGTGTCCTCAGTGTTGTGATGCTTACACGGGAGACAGGGCTTAAAAATCATAGCGATAGAATCATAGAATGCCAAGCTGGAAAAGACCTTTGGGATCATCTGTTCCAATCTTTTTAGGTGACATATAGTTTAAATGAGATGGCCCAGAACCATGTCAAGCTGAGCCTTAAAAGCGTCCAGTGTAGAGGAATCTACCACTTCCCTGGGGAGATTATTCCAATGTTTAACTCTTCTCATGGTTTAAAAACGGACACCAGCATGCAATCTGGATTTCCAAAATAATGTTCTTCTCCCCTTCGGTGTAGGGGAAGCAGTCAGCTTGAATAACAGGAGTTGTGGGAATCTTGCCCAGAGTGGAAGTGTTGTGATATGAAAATGATGCAACTTACACAATTTTCAGCCTTTGGGAGGGACTAAGTTCCATTTAGCATTTGATAAGTGAAACTTTTTACTGTTTCTGAAGTTAAGCTGCTAATACTGCAGATTTTTGGGAGGATGTGTGGAAGATTTCATGTGAAGTATTAGAAACTGCAGCATTTGCCATGGTTGTTGTTTGAATTTCTGATGCAGAGGTGAGTTATCAAAGGATGGTGGTAACTGGAGGGGAAGGATACTTTGAAATGCAGCACAGGGAAATCCAAGAATCAAAACCAAAATGAAGAGGTTTTGCATCCTAGGAAGACGAAACAATTGTAAAGTGTAGTAGTTAACTGCAAAAGTGATGAACTTGTAAAACACTTTATGAGTTTCAAAGGATAAATACAACTTTTCTCATCATAAACTCACATAGCAATTGCATAGGTCCTTTTGTTTCAAAGAAACTGTAGGTACCCAGCGCCTGAAAGGAACTTGGAAACAGCGCTGTTAGCATCCACCACAAGACTAGGAAGGAAGCCTGCCTGAAACTCGTGGACTCCCTGGAGTTTCAAGGGAAGCTGGTGTCAGAACCGTGTTGGAAACATGAATGCTTAGATACACCTCTGCCTTTGGAACTGGTATAAAATGCATTAAGCGGCATAGTCTGTGATATTGCTTCATAAAATTGTGAATGTGCTGGACATTCAACAAACACATACTCAGCAGATTAATTGGTGCTTCCTGTACAAAGTTTCAGTCTACTATGGCATATTCTATTTATGTGGCTATATGTGCTTTAAAGACTAATAATTAGATAAAGCAGCTAATGTGGATTATGCATCCTTTTCAGGGTATAACTACCCTGAAAAGGAAACTACCCTGCATAAGGAAAATGAGTCCTAATAGTGTTATATGGTGAATAGACAAATATCCCATCAACAAAAATAGTATAATTTTGCTACAGAGCAGGTAGCACTTTACTTGAATTTGATTATTTGATCCCATTAAACCAGTAGAGTCAGTGGGATGATGTATGTTGTGTTTTTTGGACATGTGTGTTTTTAATTTTAAAATAACATTTGGAAGAGGAGAAGAGGATGTAAGTGAACTTTATGGAGGGAATGTTAGTGAACTGTACTGAAAAGGTACATATTGCAGCAAAAAGTTGGAAATGCTTAGATTTTTGAGGAACGTAATTTATACATCAATGATCTTGCTTAAATCTTTCTAGAATAAGGCCTTAGGCGTCAAGTCTCATGTCACTGTAATTTATTAAAAGACTTGTAGGTATATATTCAACACCAGGTAAGACTTATGCAGTTTGATTGCAAGATACATAAAGTAATTGCTCTTAACTAACTTTTGAAATTCTTTTTAAAGGGTCTAAGAAGTCCTCAGGAGAACGTGAATGACCTCAGTCCTATTGAAAGCTTTCGGATCCCTAGTAAGGTATGATACACAGACCTTCCACTCCCACTTCCTTAATTTTTTTAGTTTTTCATTTTATAGTTAGATGGCACTTAGTTGTTTATTTTTTTAACATGGGGTTTGCTCTTCTTTTTAACAGCATTATTTCTTGCTGAAAATCTTTTAAAATATTTTTATGAAAGAATAATTAGCTGTGAAGCAAAGCAATTCACTGACTCAGAATGAACTTGCATTAAAATTCCTTTCTTGGAACTTTTGAATTGTCACTGGATGCTGATCTTAATATTATCTAGGTTTCCTGTTGGAATGCAGAAAAAAAAAGAAGGAAAAAGAAAAGTGCCTTTTTTTTACTTTGGAATGTGGTTGCTATATGGTTTTAATCTTCAGCATATATAATAACTGAATGTTCTACTTTAAATATTATAGCTTTATAATAATAATATTTTTGGGGGTTTTTTTGGGTCTTGCTACTTAAATGATGCCATCTCACTCTTGTTTCACAAATCATACTGAATAATCTGTATGTGAGGGAACAGTTGTCACCATATTTGACTGCTTATTGTACCTTGTTGAACTGAGTGTATGATCCGCAACACTTGCCGTGGATATCGTTCTATTATTTTCTCCTAATTTGGGCTTTGACTTTAATCAATGAGATGTTTAAGTTACTGACTTGAATTTGGATGCCTTCTTTTACAATAGTTTTAAAAAAAACAAAAGACCCTTTGTGTTTCTTTGTCTCTATTTAAGTTTCTGTGTAATATGTTGCTTGTGCTGAGACAGACCAGAAAATCACCGTTAACTGTGTATTTAAAAAATCAAGTAACAATCTCTGAATTGGTACATAATGCTGTTAAACAGTGTCAAATATATTGATTTCAAAGAATGAAAGTATTCAGTTGCAGCTATGTTTTCAGAACTGTATCATCATCAAAACTGCATATTCCTGTCACCCACTGCGCATCCAGTTTCAAACTGTCTCTTTTGCCAAGCTGACTATCCAGGGTGTCTTGACTGGGTTTCCACTCTTTAATAGTTAGGTATCTTGTGTCTGGTAAGTCTGTACCTTGTGTCAGTAACAATGGGCAAACAAATACCTGTCCATAATTTGTACTTTTTTTCATGTATCTATGTCAAACATTTCTAATGTGAAAACATTATCTGCAGCTGTTCTGCAGACAGCATCTCATTGGAATTATAAATTGTCTACCTGAAAAGATAAGACTGCATCAACATTAGAACTTGGTACCTGCTTAATTAATTTTTTTTAACTGATAAAATTAGAGTATTATTTTCTTCTGTGCCACAGAATAGGACTTCTATATTTTTCAGTCTCCTAATGTGAGTGTTTTTTCATTCCAAAATGTTTTAGGTGAGTAGTTCTGAAAATTCTGACTTGCTTACATTGATGTTTTCCTGTTAAGAGGTTGTATTGAGTGAAATCATTATAAATTTGCATGACTATCAGATTAAATGAAAATATTAGATCACAAGAATCTTGAGTAAAATTATTGTATTGTGATGGCTATGGTCCCAAGCCATTTGTCACAATAACTTTACTTCCTGTCCTTTTCTTTTTGGAGAATGGATTGTATCGTCATGCCCCCTTAACTTTGATAAAACCTATATTGTAGGATTTTACTTTTCAAGTGATGAGACATTGGATGAGTCACTGTAATGTGTCTGTCACTGTGAGCATAGATTTAGATATCCTTTCTTGAAAACAAGAATCTTTTGGGGTGGAGAGGGGGAGATATTGTCTATGTTTGTGGTTATGAGTAACCATCAAGGAGATTTGGTTTCAGTACTGCACAGAAGTTGAAAGTTGTTGAGCTTTTGGATATTGGAATTTGGTTTCAACTGAAGCTCTGTTCAGTGCCATGGAAACATACTGATGTCACTAATTAGACTTTTGTTGTAATTATAGGATCAAGCAGCTTTGCTGGATATAAGCTAATGCCCTTCGATATTTATTTTATAATAATGGACAAGTTTGGTAAAGGGTATTCACTTTTGAATGCAAAACTAAAGACTAAAGAAAAAGTGCAAATTTTTAAAGGTGATGAGTAAAAGCGTTCATACTATTGCAGATTGCTATTTGGAAGCACGTGTTAGCCTCTGCTGCCATGTTTTAGCCTATGCTGCCACATTTTAATAACTGATGTTGCTTATATCTTGAATAACAAAAAATAGAAGCTCACCAGCCAAATACTGTTTAGATGTTAGAAGGATTATGATGGTGCACTTCCAACATCACACTTCCATATTCAAAGATTGATTCCATATTCCAGATTGATTTAGGGCAAGCATTATAGGAAGTTTCAAAAGCTGAGTTAAAGCTATAGAGAGGTATACAGAGTGAAAGGCTGCAGAGCCAGCCTGAATTACTGGAAAGAGCATGAGCCATTGACAGAAAATGCTAACTCTAGGGACAAAACCATGTTTTAGAAATGAGGGACTGTCACACTGGTTTGGAGGTCAAATGGCAAATATGGAGCACAGGAAGAATATGTTGATGTTGCATCCCCTGAGGGTAAAACCAGCAAAATTCATTTGGGTCTTGATACCTGAAAGTTACTGGTTGCTGACTGGTGGCTTGCTGGCAAGCGTGTTAGAGTGATGACTGTGCTCCTCATTTTTTTTTTTTTTATAAACAAATTAAATTATTTGAAAAATTTCTATTCTTTTCCATCATATGAAGGCAAATCATGAGCAAACTTTCTCTGCTTCCTGTTGTCATACAGACTCATATCACTAACTCGGTCACAGAGAGAATTGTCTAAGTGTTTAAGTATGTGATATAGTCTGTAGATAAGGCAAATCTGAACTGCAAGGCCGGATTTCTAGAAGAGAAAGTTGTCTGCAGAGGGATTTCATATCTTTTTTTTCGATTTAGAAACCTTACTTCCTCTCTGTGCCCTGATCACCCTGGGAAACTGCAGTTATTTTTTTAACCACTCTATTATTGTCAGCTTTGTTGTTTCCCAAGCTGATAACAGTTCTGTTCAGTAGATTCTGTCACAGAAGTATGAGATAGGTGATTTGTTCACTTGATTTCAAGTGTGTGGGTTTAATAATGAGTTGACTTTGAATTAGGTTATGTTTATCTTGATGATAATCAGCTCATGCACTATATACAAATATTAGTTGACTTTGTGGCTTATGGTGGTAAGCAACACAGAAAGTTTATTTTTTAATGCTTTTCCTATTGATACAGAAGTGTGGCTTTCTTAGTCTGTGGGTCTGTATTTCCCCAACAGAAGCTGAGTGTTGTTTGGGAGTGCATTAAGCAATGGTGTGACTAATATCCGTTCTGTGGATTAAGCTTTGTTGTTCTCTCCATCAGGATAATTGTTTTCACAGTGTAGTGTTTGTTTTGGTAGAGTGAGGGCTTTTTTAATAAGTAGCCTGTATACATACTCAGGAAAGAAAGATCAAAAGAAAGTTCTGGGCATTTCATGTGAAAGATAAGGGAATACCACAGACTTCTCTGTGGAATTGCCTTCCCTCAGTGTGGGTTAGCTGGAGAAGAGGGAGAAGAAAGAAAAAAATTTGAAGTGAATTTATAGATATAAGTATACATATATTATGAGACAAACAGAATATATGAATGTATCTTATTATATAGATAAAATGAAAAGATTGTGTATATATATTAAAAATAATTTTATGCATTATTTATTTCATGGTGGTAGGATATTGCAGTGCACCTGCTGATTGAATCTATTGAGCAGGGTCCTCATCCTGGTATTTCGGATTAGCTTTTACATAGGTGTTACCAAAGTTCACAATGGAGGGCTATAAATCGACAGTGTAGTTTTGGCTCATGACAAAAAGAGGGAGGCTGTGTCCAAATGAGTACAGCACAGACATGGCCCCTGGCACTCCCTGTGTGCACAGGCACACAGGCTATTGCTGACCTTCTCCTTCTAATTAATTAGAAACTTTTTTTTTTAGTAGTATCAGTTAACTCTTTTTAATGTCTTCACAAGTCTTTCAGTTGGCAGTGACAGGAATGCACAAGGTGTTTGCTTCAACTCTCTCTCAGTAGTGCTTCATTCATGAGAACAATATTAGTTTTGGTGTTAGTGTAGAAAACAAGGAGAGTGGGAGTGTGACGCACTGGGAAACAGCTGGGTAAGTCATCTAAAACTTGCTGAACTGCATTTCAGATGAGTCTGCAATGAAATGACTCTTCTGAAATGTATTTCAAGGAATTGCCACAGGCTCCTAGACCTGTAAGCTTCTATTTCCATAGAACAGGAAGGCAAAAAGATGTGGTGTGTGGATAAAAACACTGTGTTTTATTTAGCAATGGCTTCTTCAAGTACACAAAGCTGTCAGACAGATAGGGATTTTTTTTTTTCTCTCCCCTGAAACTGCCTTTTACTCATCTATTTAGTGGTAGTATGAAAGAGAGACCTGCTGCTTAGGTTTGTACTAATCATGACCTGAAAGAAAGTATATTTGACAGGATAATTTGTCTTTCCATGAAAGTGTGATCCAAAGTACTGGCAAAAAAATTCGCACATTTGGCAGCACAAGTGATGCACTTTGTATGTAGGAGGTGAAGTCTCTCATTGAACAAAACTTCAGAAAAATGAGTAGCCTGAGAAGCAGCATCTTACAAGGCTGTGTTGGCTTATTATTGCTTGGAGAGTTCCTACTGGTGAACACGTATATTAATCTGGACAGGTGGATTGAAATAAATGCTCTGGGGTCCATCTTGCCAGTGTGCTGCTCTTCCTGATATCCTATGTATTTAATTGATTCAGTCTAACAATGGTGAAGTTTCTCTGTATGGTTATCATCATGATTCCCTCTGTCCCAGTTTTTAATAGTTTTTTCCATTCCGAATAGCACTTGGCATTGCTGAATTCACATAAAATTTACTGAAAAGTGTGGTTTAATGTTGACCTTTTTTTTAAAGGCAGATACTTAAATGGCAATAGCTAGAAAAGTTTTGAGGTGGAAAAGGACTTTGAGGGGGTTAGAGGTTCTCTCTCTCCCCCTGCAGAATGTGTAAGTATGAGCTCTGCAGTGCTAAATCTGTCCTTCCCTGAGGCCCCTGAAGCTATGGGCTTCATATATATGTAGTAAAATTTTTCTGTCTAATTGAAGGGATGACAAAAATTAAGTATCAAGAAGCAAACTTACCCAAGAATGTTTGCTTCTGTCAGTGGTGAGTGAACAGGTCAGCCTTGAGCATGTTAGGTATTTGAAACTAGTGGAGCATGATGGACTAGAAGCTGCAGTTCATCATGGCATAAAGGCTGGTGGCAGACAGTGTAATTTATATAGGAGCTTAGGTTTGTCCTGGAGACTTGTTCTCACTAGACTGCTTTTCTAGAAGGAATGAACAAGGTAAAGAAAAATTCTGTCCCTTTAATAAATATTTTCCTAGGTAGTGTTTTGGCAAGAAACACCGAGATGAACAATCTTTCTGAGACAGGATAAAATGGTTTTGTAGTGATTTTCCTAGCCACATCAACATCGGCTTTATTTTTGTGCTGAAAACTGTGATCTTCAAAGACAAAAAGATCACTGACTAGGTTTCATTGAAATGCTAATATTAAAAACAAAGCTCCTGATTTTTTATCACCTGACTCTAAATCCGGAATATCCAGGATGGCTTTCTTAATACATCTTCAGGAGATGTCAGTCGCCATTGACCTATGCCATTGACATCATTTCACCAATATGACAAAATACTAATAGTGTAGAAATTAAAATGATCCTAAAGGGTGTCTTGGGTTTAATTTCTCTTCTTTTTCCTTTTAACAAATAACCATGCAGGAACTTGTAGCCAAACAGCAGATAAATCAGCTGATTCTGTTTGCAGTGGTGGACGAATTAAGCTGACCCTGTAGCCTGTGTTGGATGACTTTTAATTTTGGTTTCATACAGCTAAAACTCAGTGTACTGTAAGAAGTTAAGCTTATTTATAGAAGAGGGATTTACAGCATAAAGCTGCTATTTGTTAGGGACTCCAGAGGGAAATAATTTTTGTTTGTTTGTTTGTTTTAAAGGACAAAAATACATGTGATTAGATAATAGATTGATTGCTTTATAAATTAAATTATTGCAAGAATAGTATGTCATTGAATCTGAGTATGTGCATCCTCTGCCAATTCATGTGCCCTTATGTGTGATGGAAACTTCGAAACCATAGATTAAAATATTGGAAAAGACTCTAAAGGCGCTGTTTTTCAAGACTCTTGTAATTTTTATCCCTCATAACCTGACCCCCTCCTCTTTTTTTTTCTCATGCTCTTAGTGAAGCTGAAACATGAGGTGCAAAGGTGTCACCACCTGGTGAATCTTGTGGCTGGAGCTCACGGGAGGGGTCTGTCTGGAGTCGCCTTCGGTGCCGCAGGGTCTTCCCTGCAACCTTGTCCTGTCGGGACCACCTTCTGCCAGTGCCACGTAGCTAAATCCAGCCTTTGCCTGAGAGCAAGGTGTTGCTGTGGCCTCTGGCGCTGCACGTGTCTGCTTGCTGAGAGTGAGACCGCGCTCAAAACCTGGTTTTAGGAGTTTGTCTAAAGAATATCATCATTTCGTTTTGTAGTTATTGTTAATTGTTGTTCTATTGTTATTTCAGTGTACTATTTCCTTATTGCTCTCACGTCTGTTGGTGCGCTCCCTTCGTCCCTGCCTTCCCTTGCCCAGCCTCCTGCTGGCTGCGTGTGGTTGGGAGGCGGGTAGCTGCGCTCTCCCCGGACTGCGGGGCAGGCTGCTCCGTCAGGCCTTTCCAGATGGGCCCTCCGCGGAGATCTGAGGCGCTGGGGGCCTCACGGGAGGAAAAAAGGTGGCTCCTCGATGGCTTTTCCCCGGGTTACCCTTCTACCCCATCTCGCCTCGAAGCGGCCTTTCCCTTGCGGCTCCGCCGGCGCTCCAGCAGGTGGCGCCCGAGCACCGCCCGGCGGCGGCGGGCAGGGAAACTGGGCAGGTTTGCGTAGAACCACAGAATGGTTGAGGTTGGACGGGGTCTTGAAGATCTTCCGGTTCCAACCCCTCTGCCATGGGCACGGACACCTCCCACCAGACCAGGCTGCTCAAGGCCTCATTCCAGCCTGGCCTTGAACACCTCCAGGGACGGCGCATCCACAGCTTCCCTGGGCAACCTGTGCCAGTGTCTCATCACCCTCATTGTGAAGAATTTCTTCATAATGTCTAATCTAAATGTTCCTGCTTCCTGTTTAGAGCCGTTCTCCTGTGTCCTATCACTGCTTGGCCTTGTAAAAAGTCCCTCCCCAGCTTTCCTGTAGCCCGTTAAGGTACTGGCAGGCTGCTGTGAGGTCTCACGGAATCTTCTGGGTTTGTCTGCATTAGAACCCTTGTTTTCGGCTTCTTCCCCCCCCCCCCCCCCTTTTTTTGGTCCTTTTTTGCTAGAGGGATTTTAAAAGAGCAGTGGCTCCTTCTGATGCTCTTCCAAAGTGCTTACTCGTCACCCCTTGGCTGCCTCTAATTGTGTAGAGAAACAGCACCTTAATTTACAGAATCACCTGAAATGGAAGGGACCCACACAGACCATAGAGTCCAACTCCTAACTTTATATTTAAAATGTTGCTTTGCCTCATAACCAGTCATAGAATCACAGAATGGTTTGGGTTGGAAGAGACCGTAAAGATCACCAGTTTCAACCCTCCTGCTATGGGCAGGGACACCTTCTACTAGATCAGGTTGCTCAAAGCCTTCCTTCTCCAGCCTGGCCTTGAATATCTCCAAGGATGTGGCATAACGTGTATGCATTGACCTTATTTCAATTGATGTACAAAATAAGCAAATTAATGGTTGTTGAGTCTACTAATCTAAAATCTGATGAGTTTAGCTGGTGAAATAAACCGTTGAGCTCTTAATGATGAAAGTAATGCCATCTTGTCCCACTGTAACTACTTGGCATTGTTGGGAGGATTAGAATCTTCAGTTTTCTGGATTGCTTCACCAGGGTGAAATTCCAGTTTCCATCAATTTGATCCATTTTATCTTGATTTTTGGTGAAAGAATATCCTGGCACTTCTTTCTTTTGAGTCGCTTATAAAGGATTTTAATTCCTTTGGTGAGAACAGCCTCCAGGAGAGACCTAATATTGGTCCAGTATTGGAGGGAAAGAAAGCTTAGGATCAACTCTGTTTGTTGTGACCAGTGGAAACAGCTGCGTTGTTTAGAAGACCTTTCAGATGAAATGTTCAGAGCAGTTAAGGGGATGCTCACTCCTTGAATATTAGCTTTCGGACAGCTGAGAGCGCATCTATTTAGACCAGGAAAAATCTCAGATCTGTTAATTTGTGCAAAGAAGGAAGATTTCTTCTAGTTTTGCCTGTAAAAAATTCAAGTGTTTAATGACATGGCTTTAATAAAAGTAAATTATGAGGGCTGAATGGAAAAGCTGTACGTTTGTAGTGACACTGTCTGCCTTATATTTACAAAGATGGTTCTTATGGTTTAAATAATTCAGATTTTGTTTGTTACATTTTTGTGGGGGTTTTTTTTTGCTTCTGGAGATATAGGCTGCTGATTTATTAGATTATTATAAGATTTTCTTAACTTCAGGAGCAAAAAACTGTGAACTCAACATGCATTGTGCCATAAATATATTGATGAAGATGTGTTCAAGTGATCTGCAACACTGAATTTTCACTAAATTCTTTGGAAGGTTTAAATATCTTGCTGTTTGTAATGGGAAGAACAAGCCTCGGTGTAATGATCTCTGTTCTTTGCCATTGCTTCTTGTAATAATGTTGTAAATGGCTTTTGGAAAATATTTATTTTGGTAAAATATTTTTTATTTTTGTTTTTTATGTTGCATCATGGAAATCCTTTTTTGGCTTTGTGAAGGAGGACCTCAGAGAACGATGTGAAGAACCAACTGATCCTCAAGCTCAGCAAGAAATAATTAACAGCATTGAAGAAGTTTATTTTTCCAATGATTCCTTTGATATTGTGAAGTATGAGTTAGAGGTAAGTTGTCTTCTTAGAACAAAAAACGGTAATATACCAAAAAATGAGGGTCAAAAGTATATGCTTGTTTCAATACGTTATTTTTTATTTTGTTTCTTATATATTGCATTAATGCAAAACTGTACCATCCCACCTCATCTTGCAGTTGTTTGGAGCTTCTCGCTCAATATTGGTATGGAGTCTCCTTTTTTTTAGTGTGGTAGAATTAATATCAGTTGTGCTAACAGGTATTTCATAATTTGAACTACTGTGGAAAAGCCAAAATAGTTGGAGGGAAATAAAAATGTTTTATATTTTGGGTATTTTTTGTAGCAAACTGACTGAGACATAATGATTTCAATGATTAGGTTGGTTGTGTGTTACGTATATGACCTAAAATACGGTTGTTTTGAGGTATTTATGGTAATACATTTTTTGTCTTAACACTAATTTATTTCAGTATCCATCATTTGAAATAATGGATTAATTGTACAAATTAGATTGCAGATGCAATAAGAATGTTTCTTTAGTGGAACTGATAGATTAGTTAATACTGCACGTGTGTGTAGTGTCCTTTAATTTCTAACTGAATTTATTTTGCTGTTTATGCACAGAGGCTTCCTCCAGTACTTAGTCTTCAAGAACTGGAAGAATACAGAGACAAATTAAAACAACAGCAAGCTGCTGTAAGTAAAGTTGTTTCCTCTATACCCTCAGGCAATTTGTTGTATTGTCTATAAGAATAGCCAGAGGTGTAACTGAAAGAGTTTTGGTTTCTTAAACACATTAGATATTAACCACTTTTTATTTAATATTATGTTGCGTGCTTTTATAGTGGAAAATCACGTCAGTAAATCATATACTCGTATGAAATCTTGTAAATAAATCTTGATGCTAAGTATTGTAACAGGGAGCAAGTTTGCTAACTATTTCTTTAGAAACTTTACTCTCTGAATGTTCAGCTTTTTCAATGTATTGCAAGAATGTGCAAAGCAGTATTGAATAGTGTGGTAATATCACTGCTTTTGAGGGATTTCTGGCAACATAAAACATAAATTGTTTTAAAAACTCTTTCCTTAGGGTTGCTGTTTTCTTTTATTTTTTCAATTGCCAATTTATTAATCATCCTCAAGGGTTTTTGATGAATACTGGTACAAAGTTATTATGTAATAAAAAAAATGAGATGTAACAATGAGTAATTTAGGAGGAGAAGTCAGAGTTGCAGCTTCTGAAAGGCACTTGTTACATTTCAGGCTTTTAAATTTTGTATTCATACATTAGTTATTGATTCATTGCTCTTTTAAAGATTAATAATATGGTATAGGAATCGAATGTGTTAACTGTGTCATTTGGAGAGTATCTGCAAGTAAAATAACAGTTAGAATCCTAATTCATGTCTTTAAATGAATGAAAAGTACAGAAGGTTATTAGATCATTAACAATCCATAGAGAATAAATTCATTCTGTCTGAGATTACTTTTCCCAGAATCAATGTATGAAATTTTGTAAAGTGTTACTGAGAAGTTGAGCAAATGAATGTTCCATATTTCTCACCAAGAGGCAGAAGGAAAGAAGTTGAAAACAGGTGTTGTTTTTTAGTTTTGTGTTGGCGTTTGTTTGTTTGTTTTTAAATTTAAGAGGACATTGGGTGGTGACCTGGTTTTGCCAGGAAATACACTCAAGGCTGAGACAACTTCATTGAGATGTGCTGGAAAATCCTAATGCCTGTTACCAATGTCTTGGCCATTCTGCCTGCCTGATGGGAATTGGCTGCAGCTAGTGGAATAGTTTCAGTGCATGGCTGCTCCTGAAACTTGTGAACTGGAAAGTGCATGCAGCTAACAAGTAATAGGGGTATGAACCGAACAGGGGTTTCCAGGAAGTATGGCCCAGATTTGTCTTTCTTGTAGAAAAAACCAAACCAAAACAAAAAACCAAACAACCCCCCCCCCCCCCCCAACACAAACAAAACCTATCAAAGCCAAACCAAGAAACATACCTGGTTCTCTGCGGTAGATGGTTAACTTAAACTTATACTCTAGCAGTCGCATAAACAAAATGTGAACGGTTGTAGTGTTCCATATTATTTCTGTTTTCTATTGTAGCATGTTCTTTAACAAACAGAGATGTAACAGACTAATTTAAAAATGCCTAGTAATTCCTAGGTGGAACTGTAAATATGTTTCTTACCATGCTCCTAAGCAAAGCTGATTGTATTTTTTAGGAGTTTTTTACCTTGTTGTGGCATATTTATTAATGAATTTGTAAGCTACAGAATTAAATGATACAGAAGCACAAACTTGTAGAACTTTAGTACAGGGATTGCCTACTTAATTGAGACTGCTATGTGTCACATGCAGTATTCTTCTCCTTAAGGTATCTAAGAAAGTTGCAGACTTGATTCTTGAAAAACAGCCTGCATATGTTCAGGTAAGACAACTAATAGTCACTTTTTAAGAGTAAGCCACTCCGTTCTGTGCTGTTATAATGATGCTTTTGTTTCATCGGGGGTTAAATCTGTTATAATTTGTTATTAGAGATGCCAGTGCCTCATTGGAACTGGCTGTCTGTGTATGCTAAACCTGTATCTGTAGAGTGAATGAATCAAGTGCTTATTGAGCTGGAGGCCCTTGGAATGATAAAGGCTTTGGCACGTGACCATTTCAAGAAGGATTTCTGGAAACATGAATTCACAGGCTTATAATGAGCTTGAAGAGGAGCTTCTCCAGTGCCTATGTTTAGGAATTATTTCAGATTTTTTTCCATAAGAGAAAACATCAATGACCTTTCGTAAGAGCACTTAACCAGAAACCTGCTGTTAATCTCAGGCAGTCGTGAGAGAAAGCATCTAAAAGACTGAGCTGGAAATAGAGCCTCAACATGTCAAAAATCTTAGAGAGTAAACCAAAGCAAAACTACTTTAGCTGCTTGCAGTAGAATATTGGCATGGCTTCTCTCCTTGCTTCCAAAGCGTAAGTGCGACAGCTATCATAATGATTGTCTAAAGAGAAGGTGGTTTATTTCCTACCTATTTATTTTTAATAATGCCACTATACATTTGTTCAGCTTTGCCTGATTCTATCTCATCTTCCTAGGAAATGACAGTGAGAATTCTGAAAAGTGAAAAATTGGGACTGTTATCAAAGTAATCTGAGAATTATCCTGTGGTGGTAGTGGATAATTCTGTGTGTGTACAGCACCTTGTGTAAGCATTGTCATACCAGTTATTATGGCAATTCTCATTTTGGTCTCTCTGGAGAGAGGGGGGAGGGCAATGATAGCTGCATTTGGTGGTGGACTTCCCTTTTTTAATTTCCTCTCATTCCTCCTTAATTTTTTTCCTGTTCTGATCCTCCTTTTCTTGCATCCTGATTCTCAACTGATACACTTGTTGCAGGGTAGGGCTTGTACCCTCTGGGTGTCAAGCAATGGTAGATGTCGTGGATCTGGAATTACTTTCTTCTTACATCAAGAGTGCACAACTTCCTCTTGTGCTAACTTGTGCTCAAGGGCCACACATCCAGCCTTAGTGACCTTGTGAGTGTTCCATCTGTGATCTGGGATTTTGCTTGGTAGAAGGAGTGCGGCTATCTGAAGGAAAATGAGGGGAGTGAGCATTGCATGTGTCATCTCCTGCAATAGGTAGTGGAAGAAAAAAACTGTAAGCATGCAGTTAGTTTTAGTTAAAGGAGTCAGGTGGGAGGCTATTGCAGAAAGAGGCTGGGTAGGTGCAACAGTGTTCAGGTCTTTGTAAGATAGCATTGAGGGGGACAGAAAGGGTAATTGTATGGTATGAAATCCTTCTGGTATAGTTTTGCTGTTGTATGTGTTCAGGATTGATGACGCTGAGCAGCTGCTTGTTCTAAATCCAACAGCTTCACTTGGAAAATCCCCTCTCAATGCATAATAGTCCTGTGGAGAACATACCTCTTGCATTTTGCTGTGTACTAATAATATTCTTATCCCAGAAACATGGTAGTGAGGTGCATGTGTTTTATACCAAGAAATTCTTTCAGGTGTTCCAAAGAGATAGTTAAAAATCCATCGTGCCATTAAGAATCTTTGAAAAATGTTTCTCAAATGTGTATTTGCCTGGTTAAGTCAGTAATCCTTTAGTGTTACTTGTGGGCACAGGGCTTTTCTTTTCATTAGACTTATCAGAGGTTTCTGGTGGGCATCTTAGGATGCACTTTCCCACTGACTTGAGGAAATGAACCTCCTGATGTGCTGTGGGTAGTTCGTAATGGCAGTTCCCATTGCAGTGGCAGGTCATTAGAAGAAAAAATGCAATTGGCTGTCTGTGACGGGGACACATTGTTTCCACTGTGCAAAGGGAAGTATGGGAAAGTCATGATTTGCACACAGTAAATGACTGGTCTAACTGACACTGTTATAGGCTGAGAAAGGCATGGCACAGACATGAGGCAAGAGATTATGATTTCCCCTTCTTCTCAGAAGGAAAGTCATGCTTTAAGAACAACTACTGAGCAGAAGATTGACTTTGAAAACAGCAAAAATGTATTCAGCCCTTAATGCTGGATGGAAGACTCCCTCCCTGGGGACCATTAGGCTGCACTCTCTCCCTGTGCCTCTCCATCCAGCCGTGTTCAAAGGAGAGATCTTATAGAAGCTTTGAAAGAGGCAAGACTGGAATGTACTTTTATTGCATGCATTTCCTCATGAAAAAGGGAACAATGGCCTTTTGAATAGCTCTGACATTTGCGAAGTATGGATTCAGTGAGAAGTAGGTACAGAGGAAATAACTTTTGAATTTGGTTTCTTAAGATATTATGCATATCAACAACTAAGCTGTCATTTTTCCAAAAGCACCGTTATTGACATAAAGGAGGAACTGTTTTTTGTGGAAGGTGTAGCTCAGTGGTTTGTCAGAGTTACTTGTATCTTTGGAGCTGATTTAAACTGAACTAAACTTGTCTTTATTTGTCATATCTTTAGAATTTAGTTAATCTATTTTTTTAAAGGAGTTGAGATTATGCAGGCACTTCACTAAGTCAAAATCAAGCTAAATTTAAGTCACCTGTGCTGAAGAGCATTCAGCTGAAATTCAACAGGATACAATTAACATTCATTATGGAGTGACATCTATTAAATTGGTAGAACACAAGTGCTTCTAAACTGTAAAATGTTGTGTGAAACATAACGTTTTTTTTCCTTTTCCTGCTGTCTGGCAAATTAATGCAAATTAAACCCTGTGCTTCTGTCCGTGTAGCTTTGATCATGTTACTGTGGTGTACTAATAGTATAGAGACTCTTTGGCTAAAGAGTCTTTTTAGCTAAGGAATTCTTATGTACCCTCATAAATGCAGAGGGTCCCACTGTAATGACAAGGGATTTCAAGTATCTTTCTTCAAAAGAACATTGCATTTTAAAAGATAGCTTATATTAATGTCACGTTCCAGTCCTTAGCCTATATAAAAGTGATGAAACAAATAGCATATAAGGTAACTCTACAAAGTCATTTTAGCATTTCAAGGGAAACCTACTAATCACCAGTCTTCACTGATGTGTAGCACAACTTTAACTTGTGTGTTTATTTAACCTATTGTCTTTCTGTAGGAACTGGAGCGTGTTACATCATTGCAGGCTGGCCTTCAATTAGCAGCCGTTATTTGCGCAAATGGAAGAAGGTATCTTACACAAATAATGGCAGAGATAGAAAGGGGGAAAAATGTTTAAGAAGAAATCTGTAAACCCAGGAAGTTTGCTTGCTGATGTTATTTCCTGTTTATGTGCTGAATGGAATTAGCAATAGTAGTTAAAGGTACTAGAACAAATACCAGCTGTTTTCTGTCTTGCAGCTCTCCCTTTTCAAATGTGAGTTCTCTTTAAAACAGTAACCTTTTGAGACAAGTTCTGCAGAGGAGAAAACTTAACCTTCTTAGTAGTCTGTTGGTATCATCTGAATTTCTGGGTTTCCCTAACAACACTGACAGTCTTATTTTCTAGCTTGTAATTTAATGAATGTGTTAGAATTTATTAGAATTAAGTTTTATTTTACTTATCATTGAAGTTTATGTTTATTTTAACTTATGCAGACACTTGAATATAGCAAAGGAAGGCTTCACACAGACTAGTCTGGGGCTTCTTGCAAATCAAAGGAAACGTCAGCTGCTTATTGGATTGCTGAAGTCTCTAAGAACAATAAAAACACTGGTAGGTACAGGTGGTTTTGGTCAATGCCAAAATGTTCTTAATTTCTGTGTGGTTTACACTTTTTTTTTTTTTAATTTTTAGCAAAGAACTGATGTACGTTTGAGTGAGATGTTGGAGGTAAGTCCCTGCCGGACTACTATGATTTGAATCTATTCCAGGTCTACTTTTGTCAGTCATCTTAATTTTGTCCCTTCTTTCCTTCCCTTTGCAGACAGGCTATGGGTGTTTGCATGTGGTAAATTTATATTTTTATTCTTTTTTAGGAAGTTGAGGAATACTTCATATTAAATTAGATAGTCCCTGTGCCAGGGTGGGATAGGACCAACCGTGTCCAGGGGCGCATCAAGCACAGCATTGGTTGCCGGTTGAGGGAGGTGATTGTCCCGCTCTGCTCTGCACTGGTGCAGCCCCATCTTGAGTATTGTGTGAAGTTTTGAGGGCCACAGTATAAAAAGGACATAAAACTACTGCAGAGTGTCCAGAGGAGGCCACAAGTCTGGTGAAGGGTTTAGAGGGGATGTCATGTGAGGAACGGCTGAAGTCACTTGTTCTCTTCAGCCTGGAGAAGAGGAGACTGAGAGAGGATCTCATAACTGTTTACTACTTTCTCACAAGAGAGGGAGGTGGAGCAGGTGCTGATCTCTTCTCTGTTGTGACCTATGATAGGACTAGAGGTAATGGCAAGAACATATGCCAGGAGAGGTTTAGATCAGATATCAGGAAGAGGTTCTTCACCCAGTGGGTGGTGGAGCGCTGGAACATCTCCCCAAGGAAGTAGTCATGGCACTGAGTCTGCTGGCATTCAAGAAGTGTTGGGACAGTGCCCTCAGTCACGTGGTGTGAATGTTGGGAGTGTCCTGTGTGGGGATAAGAGTTGGACTTGATGATCCTTTTCGGTCCAGCTCAAGTAATTCTATGATTCTATGAGCATTTTCTGTCAAAGACTCAGTCTTGCCTTTAGATCTGAACACCGAAGCTTGAGTTAGTTCATTAAGAGTGCTATGGAGTCTTCATTCCCCTCCCTACCCTCAATTATACTTCTTTTCTGGCCTTAGCTTGGTGTTTGGGATAAAAAAGAAGGTGAGATTTAGCTGACTGTTGATATGCTAGGTCTGCATAAAGTAATTCTACTGGTATTTCACTGTACAAATTTATATTGTGGGCTCCCTACTTAGTATTTTATTTGTAAGTGCAGTAGCTTCTTTCCTTATTCATCAGGTTGGCTTTTTAATATTCGGCTGTAGAAATCATTGCGCCATGCAGGCCATGACACTAAAAATTCTACTGATACACTGTATGTACTGCATAAAAATTCAGTGGATACTGCACAGAGCAAACCCAAGGTCTTGTCTTAGGGTGATTAAATTGTATGAAAGTCAGCTTCAGGATTTTATTGACAACTATGCTTTAATTATGTAGTGTAGCAATTTTGCCTTCCTAGTTTGCCGAATATTTATAGCTCTTGGATGAACCATCATCATGATAATCCCTGGTTACTAAATTTGGAAATTGAGTCTTAATAATTGTAACTTTTAAGATCCTTCAAGTTTTAATTCCATCTTGGGTAATACGCTTTATCTCAGTGCACTTTGTTATTTTGTATCAAGAAAGAAGGTATTAATTTATAGGGTTATTATTGTTAATTTACATTCCCTTCTGCTCAGTAAACCCTGTGCAATGATCAGCTTTTCATTTCTGTGCTTTGTTTTTTTGCATAGGAAATCAGGTTTTCACTGTCTACTTTTCCTGAGACAGATGTGGGAGTTGCATCCACATACGGACCCTAATGTCTAATTACCATAATTTGCCAGTGATTTTTAAACATTAAGGACTGGGACTGCCCTTTCTGGCTAAGTGCAGTTTTAGAGCTGTGCTTAGTGTCTACTTCCAATAAGGCGTTCCAGATGTTTGTTCATTTATTGTCTTTAAGAAGAACTTGATAGCTTGGAATATGCAAGAACGCTATTAGTAGCTATTCTCAGAAGAACGTTTAGATAGGGTTCCCAAATGAAAAAATACCAGACGTGAAGGTATAATACCTTACAGCGGTGAGCTGCATCTGGAATATATTAGTAATATATGTTATCCAAGCAGGCTTTCTGCTTTGAGCTTTGTTAGACTTAATGGAGCAAGTACCAGGACGAGAAAGTTGCAAAGAGCTGTAAATGCAGCAGTCATTTTAGACCACTGTACTGTTCTGGTTTCATCTAATGGATAATGTGTGTGGGTTTTTTGTGGTTTTAGATAAACTTGATCTGCATTAGAATGCTACTGTTAAAACCAATTTAATTTCAGAAACTCCTTTATGATAATAGCTGAATATAAATTGCCCTTGTGTTTTCACTCTTCAGTCAATGATTTTGAAATTCTGGTAACAGCTTTGCATTTGAGCTCTCTGAAGCACGTAATATAACGGATGTAATTAGGAAGAAAAAGGGAAGCTCTTAACTGTTAAAGAGGGTTTTCCTTCAAGAGCTTTTCTGGCCTCATATCTAATTGAATACAAACCCAGTAGTTACACCCAAGGTGCTGCCCATGTTCTGTTAGCAGGGCCCTGTTTTTTTTTTTCTTGATGTGTATGGTTTGCTCTTGGTTTTGTCCTGGCATCTTCATGTACTTCCTGATTGATCTATCTATTGGATATTCTTTTTATAAATTAGGACATTTCCATATTTTTTTGTTCTAAAGCATGTTCTTTTTGTCCTGAGGCTTTTCGTGAACCCGTTTCCTGTAAATTAATTCCTAATTAGCTATAGAATATGTCAAACTAAATAGTTTTCATTTGGACATAATGTTGGAGTGTCTCCCTTGTCTCTTTTCAGGTTTTGTAAACGATGGCAACAGCCTGCCAGTGCCTGAACTTCCTGCTTTCCTTTCTCATTAATAGATCATATTGTATTAACAAAGATTTGAAAGTTAACTGGGAAAGTGTTAGGAGTTTTGTAAGAAAAGCTTTCTGATATGTTTTGTATGAATGCATGAGTAAACTAAGTCATTTGCATAAGGTAATACCTAGTGTTTTCACATATTGCTAACAGGTCTGTAATTCTGAACTGCTTGCACATGAAGCTCTGCAGTAGAACATCACTCATTTCCTTTAACTTTACTGTATAGACATATAGAGGGAAAATATTTTGTTATTGATGTTCATACATAAGAATGCAAGCAAAAATAAGTGTTGCAGTGTTTGTTTCAAAAGCCAAATTATCTTTCCATTGTATTTTATCCTAAGGAAGAGGACTATCCAGGAGCTATTCAGCTGTGCTTGGAATGCCAGAAAGCTGCCAGCACTTTCAGACACTATAGTTGTATAAGGTAAGGTGATGTGCAGATTCCAGCTTCTGTGTGATTTTATTTGTAAATAGTATAAAACAGTGATTAAGTCTCATTCTCTAAAGCAGCTTTGATTGAAATTTAGTTTTCTGCTCAGATAAGTAGAATTGAAGCATTTATAAAAGAAGCATAAGCATCCTCATTAGTCTTCCCCCTCCGTGTACCACTGCTAACCAGTCTTCCGAGCTGTTGCACTATATTAGCTGTGTTTGGACTGCATAATATTTCTGTAACTGTTGTACTATGTTGGCAGGAAAAGTTTCAACTAAGACTGAAGTATAACTGTGCTACAGCCTGCAGCCTGGAGATACCTGAGCTGTTTTTTTAATAAGCAAGTGTATATTCTAGAATTAATTTACCTACAGCTAGATGGCTTGTGGAGGGTAACTTACCCTTATTCTTGGCAATGAAATTAGCAAGTGCAATGCTTCATGCTGCCATGGAGAAAATGCTTTCAGAACCAGAAGTAATCTGAATATCTGCAGTTCCTAGCTTATCAAAACTTTATATTTCCATCACTTTTTAGAAAGATTAAAAAAAATTCTGTAAGCATTAAGTTCAAATTCGTAATAGATGTGACAATAAAGAGTAAAATTAAGTGGATTTTGATGTTTCATCCACTAAGATGATCATTAGATTAATTAGGTTTGCAATAACCAAGAAATGCTTTCTGGAGCCCAGGAAGTTTTTCAGCATAGATTACAGTAGTTGGGCAAGTTCTTTGTGTGTGAGCGTGTAAGCTGCCTGGCTGAGGTGAAAAGCCCATGTGTATATTTAATTTTATTTGAAAATGTAAAGACATGCTAGACTAGCAGCAGCATGTTCTTGACACTTGTTTGAAAGGAATTGTGGTCTTGTGTTTTTATGGCACCTGCTGCCATTAGGGAGTTTGTGGATTTTCGTAGGACTTACAGCAGAATGATTTCTTAAGTTGCTCAGTCTGTGCAGAGACTAACTCTGCATTGCATTGTTTTTTGCTAATGTCAGCAGCTTCTGTAATTAAGACTGCTTAATTTCAGCATGTGAACCACCTGTATGTTTATACATACAGGGTGATGGTCTGTGGTGTGTCTAGTTCTAAAGATGAAAAGGAAGAATGATTCTGCACACAGAGCAAGGTTATTACTCTTTTTTTATCTAGCAAGAAGACATTAGAACAAGAACTGATTGACAGGAAATGCTCATAAACTCCAGCAGGATATGTAGTAACATGAAAGTGTTGTGGAGGGTTTTCTGTTTGCAGGCTTGTCACATGTGGAGAAGCAACAAAGAAATATTGGCTACACGATTTAGTGTTTAATGCCAGTTCATTCTTATACAGTTTTTTTTCTTTTTAGACCTGTGTTTGGAGGATATTGTATCCAGGTTATCCAGCAGAACTGAAAAAAGAAGAAGGGTGGTGGGTGTATAATTTAAGTGGAGAGAACCAGTTAAGGAAGCTAGAATCTATCTTTTGATAGTTAAGGTAGATTCAGAACTTGTCTAAAATCAGATATGGTGATTATCCCATGAAAACTCTCTGTATTCCATGCTGAACAGAAAGAATATCCTGCCTGTTTTTTGATTGCTTCGACACTTCCAAACGAAAACATAGCAGTCTTATTTTGTGTCTTATTTTTCTGACTGGTTTTCTGAATTTTTTGAAGCTGATTGTTGGAAAGGAGCAGTTGTGTCTTTCCTGGTCCTAAGTAGTTTCTTTTATAGTAGCTACTTTTGTGAATCTTTCTATACCAAAAATAGCTCAGAGAAGTGAAATGGTGGTCTTAAAAAGGTTTTCTGAGACTTGTGTAAGCTTAAGTTCTTTTTTTCCTATAGTGTTTCTTTAAGGGCTTCCTGAGCAACAGTTTAAAGTTACTACACCATAGTTTGCCAAGACTTTGATAGCCTTGACCTTTCTGATTACATTTTGCTGTAGACCAGAGCACCAAATCAAAACATTTAGAGCACAAGTTTCTTGGGTGTTGGGAATGTCTTTGAATGCTTGGCTAAATTCTAGCAGAGTCTTGGCTGGGCCTCCTTAGCACTGTTGCGTTGTAAACATAGGATTATGTGCTGCTACAGCGAATCTTTTAATCTGAAGTGTTAGGAATTCTGCAAATGCCTGCAGCAGGTGCCTTTCAGTATTATTAGTAGTGTGGCGATTCTAGTCTGACACGGTAACAGCACATTAATGATTTATGATAAATTACTGTATTGTGGCTTGGTAGTGGGCAGATCCCAAGCACAAAAACAAGGCTGGCTGGAGAATGGATTGAGAGTAGCTCTGAAGAGAAGAACTTGAGGGTGCTGCTGGATAAGTAGCTCAACATGAGCCAGTGATGTGTGCTTGCAGCACAGAAAGGCAGCTGTATCCTGGGCTACATCAAAAGAAGCATGACCAGCAGGTCGAGGGAGCTGATTCTTCCCCTCTCTTCTGGTCTTCTGAGACCTCACCTGGAGAACTGCTTTCCATTCTGGAGTCCTCAGCACACAAAGGACATGGATCTGTTAGAGTGAGTCCAGAGGAGGACCGTGAAGATCAGACAGGCAGAGAGAACTGGGCTTGTTTAGGCTAGAGAAGAGAAGGCTCCAGGGAGACCTTATAGCAACCTTTCAGTACTTAAAGGGGTCCTACAGGAAATATGGGAAGGGACTCTTTATCAGGGAGTGTGGTGATAGGACAAGGGGTAATGGTTTTGAGCTGGAAGAGAAGAGATTTAGGTTAGATATTAGGAAGAAATTTTCTGGTGTGAGGGTGGTGAGGCACTGGAACAGATTGCCCAGAGAAGCTGTGGATTCCCTGTTCCTGGAGATGTTCAAAGCCAGGTTGAGTGAGGCTTTGAGCAACCTGTTCCTGTGGCAGAGGGATTGGAAGTGGATGATCTTTAAGATCCCTTCCAACCCAGAGCATTCTATGATTCTATGAAATAGGTTTTTTGAAAACAAGAAACTTGGTGTGGAAAGTAAATATGATCAGTAGTTTGGTTTTAAACATTTTTTTTCTTTCATCAATAGTGAGTTGAATTCAAAACTGCAAGACACCTTGGAGCAAATAGAGGTAAGAATTAATATCTTGATGTTTAGAATAAGTTAAGAGTTACAGAATGTGCACTTTTTTTTCCAGTACCATCTTTGGAATGCTACAGCCATGTAACATTTTGTGCTGTGTTCAGCTTAAATTCTCTACAATATGTTATAAAACTTAATGAGCCCAGGTCACTAATCATGGCCATTTTAAGCGGCAAAACAGCCAAATAACATATAATAAGGCACATAACACTTGAAGTACCGGAGCAATGTGGTGAAGATGCATGGTGGTTTTCAGTCCATGAACTCCTATGAATTCTTTCGACTGCTTTTAAATGGTTGTGAAAAGTAAATTAGCAACATGCAAATAGATTTGTATAAGCTACACAAGGGATGACAGTTCCTCTGGTAATTTTAGAGGTCAGCACATTGGAAACAGCTAGATAGGGCCAGTGCTGAGCCATAGGAAGTAAGACTTGAATAGCTGGGGAAGAAGCAACTAAGACGGAAGATTAGTTTAAGTTTGTAGATAGTATTGCAAAAGCAAATGGTTATAAAACGGCAAGAGTCTTGCTGGAAATTGGTGGCAAAAAGAAGTTCATGAACAATGCGAATTCTTTTAAGTTTATTAGTAGGTAATTTTGAGCTGGAACTTGGCAAAGTTTTTGTAAGTCTAGTAATGTAGATATGTATATGTAGTGCATGTAATGCCTGCAGATACGTTCCTAGTACATGGCAGGCAGTGGAATTAGCTGTCCCAGTGGTCCTCCAAGTCCTGGTCATATGTTCTTTAGAAAGTCAGAGTAGTGCAGTATTATTGTACTTCAGTGTTTAATTCCCTATTGAATTCATATTCTATATTTATGCTTAATTCTCAATTAGAACTTTATTAATAGTTTCCTTCATTTATGCCTTTGTACTTTCCCTTTCTTGGAAAGTTTTTTTTTTTTTGTTCTTTTACTCTTTCACTGATCTATATACTCTATTCAGAACATGGCTGGTTCAAAAGAGCTAATGAGATGACTGTTTTCTTCTCACTCTCACACAGACCAGTCATTAAACTCATTTTTTGAAGATAACTCAGTGTTCATTCCTATTGCTTTCATTTGCATACCATTTATTCCTTGTGAGCAAACACTGAAGTTGCTTAAAAGGACATGTTCATCTTTACTTCCTTCCAGTAGCAGCTTTGCAAAGCAAATTCTGCTCTTACTAAAATCTGGTAAAATGTGCCGTGTTGTTTGGTGATAGCAATTCACAGCTAGGCAAGTAATCATAATCAAGATTTTTGTTTATTTGTGAATCTAAAGAAATATCTTATTTCAATTATATTTCAATTATCTCAATTATATCTATACAGATGTAAGACTGTAAGTCATCCTGGGGGTTTATGGAGTGTTCCTGTGAACCACGTGCTGTAATTAATATAGAATCATAATCTGCTAGTTACTATTTTAATATTGCATCTTATCAGTAGTTGAGTGTCTCTGCCCATGTCCATTTCTTTTTTTCTTTTAATCTAGGGTTTAACATTGATCTTACTTTTATGACTGTTACAAATGAAAGGCAAGGTGGCTATAGTGGAAGGAACCATTGAAAAATGCACCTGAAAAGATGAATTTGTTCTGTGTTTCAGAGCTCTGTTCATGGGCAGTTTGATAATCTCTTATGCAACTCTTCTGCATGAAATAGGAGAAGGAAAAAAACATTTTCAAAAACCAATATGTGGCTGAAATTCCAGTTGCTGAGAAACCCTTTAAAGAAGTTCTGAAGCTTTAGGTTACTTGTCCTTTTACCATATTGCTTAGGAAAAAATGCAGTATTTGATTGTATTCAAATTTCCTTTTTTGAATTTAAAGAAAGTACTGATCTGCATACAAAACCCAACAAAATAAACTGCACAACCTCAAACCTAACAGCAACAAAGCACCCCCACCAAATCTCTAGGATTAAAATCCATAAATATTTTGTGGCTGATGAAGTAATTAATGAAAATTTTCAAGTGGAGTAAGTAAAAGTAGATAGTGACTAAACAACCGTCTCCTGTGGTTTCTATTTGCAAGAGAAAATCTACATTGCAAGATACTTAAATGATAAGAATTGAAATGGCTTTAGTGACTAGCAAGAGGAGAAAATATCTTCTGCTTATGTATGTTACCATATATTGTTGATTCCTGTTTTCTTGCATTGTTGATTGAAAATAACTAACATTAGGTTGTGTATCTCTGAATATATTACAGCATCTAAGTGAGAATATTGTTATTAAGCTACACTTAGAAGCCATATTAGTTAGTCATTAACTATCTGATTTTATTTTAGTTTTTCTTTTTCATTCAATGCACAAAGTAGATGGGCTTTATCTGTTGCAAAGTTGTCCAGTACGCTCATGCACAGCTCTGATGACAGAACTAGTAATTGTGCGTGTGTGTCTGTGCGCAAATGCTTGCACTTTTTCTTCTGCTATGGTGCTTATCATTGGTGGTACAGTACTCCATAAATGACTTCATTTCACAATGAGCTGTTAAGTGGGACAGTGTTCATTCCGTTTAATAGGTGCTGGTTGGAGGATTAAGAAGTCTGTAATTGAATTGCTTGAGCTGAAGCACCTGAGGAGGATTTTCATTTTTTTCCCCAGATCTGGATTTTTGTTGGGAATGGGAGTAGACCAAGTTAGAAATCCCGACTCTTCCAATAGGTGGCTAGACCTTATCAAAGTTGAATTTGACCTCTGTAATTACTGTACTTTTTGCTGTGCTTTTTCTTGGAAACGGTGCAACTGTTTGGCTGACAGAAATTTCAGACTGAAGTACTGCAGGCTGCAAGAAGTTGCCTGTAAGCACCTCAAAATAGTCCAATATTCTGCAGTCTTGGCTGTTGTGCAAGCATAGATTGTTTAAAAAAGCATCTTTTCCTCACTTGCTGTTGTTTAGATAGTGTTTTGCTTGGCCTAGTTTTATTGTGTTTAACATTTTTTCCTTCATTTGTATAGGAACAATTGGATGTAGCACTTTCCAAAATATGCAAGAACTTTGATATCAGTCATTATACAAAAGTTCAGCAGGCTTACAGGTTGCTTGGAAAAACACAGGTTAGTACTCATCTTCTGAGTAAGTCACAAAGAACAGTGATGTAACAGCATGGAGCTTTGAGTAGTGTGATGGAAATTTATTTTCCTAATGCTGACGAATCTTGTTATGTATACAAAGACTTTTATAATGCTCAGATAATTTAACAGTAATTGGTAAAGATAAACTGTGTATTACTGTAACACAGCTTTTTGGACATGATATAACTGTAACAGTTCCATACTTAATTTATGTTTATGGTGCTATTTGGATTTTAATTGTATTTAGGCATGTGAGTGCTATTTTTTATAACTAGGTTCATGTTACTGAGTTGTGCACGACCTGTACCTTGTACGTGTGTGTTTCCATTTCAGACTGTACTCGAATGTGACAGAAATGAAGATGTGAGGAGATTTTTTTTTTGGCAATAAAACATGACGCAAGGCACGCCAAACCTATAGTGTGGACATGCACTGAAAGTTACATTTTTGTGTGCCTAGAGCCTTCTTTTATGTAAACAGGTGTGGGAATAAACTCTCCAATAGGATGTTGTTCTCTTCTATTAGTGCACTGCCTTGAGACTTAGGACAGTTTCTCTGGAAAGGTAGTGAACCTGTTTCCTTCTGAAGCAGATACAAAGCATGGGACATAGTACCAAGCTCCTGTGAAGTAAAGGCAGGTAAGGAGATGAGCAGGTCCTGGAAGCATCTTTCATCAGTGATCAGTGTTCATAACATAGTGAGGCCAAACAGGGCGGTGCCAGTGTAGGAATTATGTTTGCTCAGAGAAGAGTTTGCTCCAGAAAGCTTTAGTTGCTAAAGATCACATCAAAGTGCCTGTCCCCTGATGAAGAGAGGACAAGAACCTCATTCATTCTTCATTGCGCTTGGGTTGTTTTAGTCTTGTTTCCCAGTTTCTGAATAGAAGTGTGTCTGATATTAGAATGCCTTTTTTGGGTTTGCTTTTAAATTATTGATTGTTTTTTGTTTCATTCTAATTAGAACTTTTATAGCAAAGTTGGGTTCTTTTTTGATGGTTTGACTGTGATAATAGTGTAGCCCTGCAGCAGGACAGAAGTGGATTTCTTTTCCCATACTTTCACAACGCGCAAAATTATTGGAGTGCTTAAAGACTGCAACTTAAAACCAGGGGAGAAGATTAAGAAGTCTTTTCCATTGTTAGTGCATTGTGTGCAATGTTTACTGAACAAAAGTAGATATAATGCATTCACTGCTCCGAGTTTTAATGCAGGGTATGTTGAGAAAGGCGTATTTTTTGTTGGAGAGGAATGAAGTTTCTGAACAAAACAGAAGTGTTATTTTCTACTGCACAGTTTTGCCTGCTCTGTTCTCATGACAGTTGACTTGTTTTTGACATTCTTTTGTTACTGTTAAAGTATGTATTTTGTACTTGTCCAGAAAATAATTTAGTTGTATCATTATTGAAATATCTCCCATTTTGACCCCTTGTTATTAAATAAAATGACAGGAACCTTCAGTGTCTTCAGTACTTTTCATGTTTTCATTTGTCATTTTGTTTTGTTTGACTAATTCAAGTTAGGAATAGCTGCAGAAGATTGGTTATTTGCAATAGGATTGAAGTAGAATTGCTTGTTTATTTCTTACGGGGGTGGTTATGAATGTTGAATAGCGAGTAGCAAAGCAACATTCTCACGTTTGTAGGATCCAATAACTTCATTCTGATATCTCAAATAATTTTTTTATCATTTCTTGTATCCAGTATGTAGCAATTAATAGTGCATCTTGAAACAGTGAGAAAATGCAGTTTCTGAAATGGACTAATGTTATGTATGGTTTGTTAACAAAGCAGCAGCCTGACCAGAAACTCAGGCATGATTATGGTAAAACTTACATGCTCATTAGTGTTTAGTATATGTACTGATAGTTTTTTCTGGAAAAAGGAAGCTTTGTTAAACAGATGTCATATTTTTTTGATTGCAAAGAAGGTTTTCGTAAGAAATTTATTGCTGTGATATGCATACCTTTCTGTAACACTTAATCCTACTTTATATCAAGGAAGAACTCAATTTGCCAAGATTGAAGACTTTGTAATTGTGGTTTTAGTTTTAGTAATTGCAAAGCAAATATTTTATGTTGATTGGAGGTGTTTCCAGTGGGAAAATCAGCACTAATCGCAACTAATTTCTTTTTAGTGCATTCATTCATCACTGATTGGGAGGGTAAATGAATGAATGAATAAATTATATAATTAAATATATTTTATATGCGCAAAATTAATATTTACTAGTACTAATGTCAAAAAACTGGTGAGTTACAGAAGGAGAATGGCTGGGGAAACTGATTTTGCCGGTAATAACTGAACTCTTTTTTTGCCATATTATAATATTGCAAAGTTCTATGTTAGATATTTTGAGACAAGATTTGGAGGCCATGCTTACAATCTCCTGTGCTCAGTATTAAAAAGATTTACATTAAAAGATGGCATGAAAAATTGAGTTTTACTATTATATTTTATGTTGTTCCTTTACTTTCAGACAGCAATGGACCAGTTACATATGCACTTCACTCAAGCCATTCACAACACTGTGTTTCAAGTAGTCCTTGGATATGTGGAGCTGTGTGCAGGAAACACAGATACCAAATTTCAGAAGTTACAGTACAAAGACCTCTGTACAGTACGTAATTCTTGCCTATATGTATATTTTTTACTCTGAATTTTTCCACTGTTGTAGGTGTACCTTCTGTAAGCAGGGACTTGGTTATTAAAATAACCATGGAGCTACTGTGGTTTCTTAATACAACTCACAGACTGATTGAGAGATTGGTTGTTCACAACATAACGCTGATTCTGATTGCACTGAATCTTAGCACATTAGATGGTGTGTACACTAACTCCAAATAAATGTGAAATAGTAAATTGTAGGATGCTAACAGGAGACCAACATTTCAAAACTCATATGTCTTCAGTGTAATATGTTAGTTACTGGAATCACTATTAGCTTTGAACTTTATTCCAGTGAACTTTATACCTTGAATTTTTTTTTAGGCAGTATTCACAGTTTCTGTTACACTGCATTTCAGTAAGGATTGTTGTAAAGATAGCAACAATTGGAATCTTCTCGTTACTCCTAACTCTGTATCAGATTCATTGCATTTCTAGTATCAAGACAAAGGATAGCTGTAATGTTGAGATGCAAAAGCGTGATGATCATGGACTGCAAATAACCATGTATTTTCCTCTAGTATAGATTTTAGCTGCAGTTTCTTGCATGTCTGTATTTTCTTTCATTTTTTAAAATGTTGTTAGAATGAATTACCATATTTAAGTAGTATTTGTAGTTCATGGTCTGATTCTTGTGATTTTTCTGTTACACCTTGACAAATTTTCTGAAGCTTCAGTGGAGGAGAGGGTGAAGTATTTTGGTTGCTTCTAATGTTGATTTTAAAATTTGAAATTACGTTTCTATCTTGAATGTTCTTTAGCACCAGCTAAACCCTCATCATATTTCATCAACTCAAGTATCCACTCCATCAGTTACAATTTATTAAATCAAAGTACAGTCACAAGGACACTAAAGATAGTATTCTGATCCATTTTGTGCTCTTTCACTTCTCGAATCTTCTGGGATCGTATAGCTTCAACTAGTAAACAACACATCTGTGTTGAAAACCATTTCATTTCAAAGAGGTGCCCCTTTGACTTACAAGGCTTACATAATCTAAGAGCCTTCACATGAGCGAACGTGGTTATGAAAAATTAATTCATTGAGAGTAATTGACATAAGTATTAATGAACAGAATGAGTAAGGTTCCAGATGGGTGGTATTTGCACTCCACTGAGATGAATTCTAGTTGAAGAAAACCTGATCTGTTCTGTGGACTGCAGCCCTTTTGTATTTCTACTTTAAGTCTTCAGGGGGTGCTTTTATTTTCATTTCTTAGTTTCTGATGCACTTTTCTGAGGTGTTTTGCTGTATAATTCCATATGCCCTTCATTTTGATTCTCATTCTTTGCTAATGCTTATGTTACTAAGCCCATTTATCTACACTTACAAACAATACTACTGAGCTCCTCCTGGCATCTTGTGAAATAGGGGTTACGTGCTGCTGTTGATCCTTACCCTTTGAAGTGCAGAAGGATCTTTCAGATCACTGGAAATACCGCACTTTGTAATACACAGAGAGTGGCTTTAACTGCATAGCTAAAAAGTTATTACCTCATTGTTTATATTTGATTTTCCTTCTGCAAAAGTCATGAGATGCTTCTTTAGTTATGTGAGATTGTAATAGCTAGAATCTGGCAGTCTGTATAAAGGAAGGTACTCAAACTTTGAGACTATAGTGTTCTATAATTTATGTGAAATTTACTGATTTTTCATTGTTCTCAGTAACAATTGGGTGTTTAGTCTGCAGATGGGCAGTTTTGTCTCTGGTACAAACCATGCTGTTCAGTGTTTGATGTTACCTATTGCAGTGCATTTGTGAAATCAGGGCGCTGAGTAAGCTGCATTTCCATAACACATCCATTTCTAACTTCTCAGAGAAAATGTACCAACAGATTTTTATCTCTTACATTCAGTTGTCAAGGAATAAATTGTTTAAGACGAAAATAGAAGCCTTCCTTCTTGTTCCAGTGAGAACCCTCTTAAGCTTGTCTACATTATTAAGCCAGGATGCCCTTTATGGATAAGTGGTTATGGAGTAGAATTAAACAATGGAAGTAAAGTTAAATTAAAGTCTTTCTTTTTGGCAGATCTGTCGTGTTTCTAAAAATCTTTCTAAACAGACTGACTTAGCTCATTTCCATTTTACATGGGTAGTGCAGGACTATAGTATGTTTTCCTTGGTTTAGTTTTTTTTGTTTGTTTATTTTATGGATGATGGGTACTGGATTTTATAGTAGGGTTTTTTTTAAGAATAATGTTTTCAGTTATTCTTAGACATTTCTGTAAGTTGTATGTCTGTGCACACTGAGTCTCTTTCTGTCTTGAGCATTTTTTCCTACCAATACACAATGCTCTAACTCTTACATTCTTTATCCTTTTGAATGTCACTGAAGCGAGGGAGAGTTTGAATACTTAATCTTCAAGTTCTGATTTTCTTTATTCTAGCATAAGTTCAGAGAAACTCAGTTGTTTATTTCCTTCATCTAAATGGAATTATCTTGCTGTTCAGAAAGTGATCTTTTCTTCCTGTCTGCCTGGAAGCCAATATGTCTTCAGATATAGTGATCTACACAAACAAAGTTTAGATTTTATGGCTACTTAAAAGCCCTAAAATACAGTAAGAGTAACATTGCCTGATGAGTTGGCAGAGAAAATTGCTGAAAAGGGTAGCATATTGTTTAAATGATAAACTTACTATCCTGTTTTGTTCCATTGTTAGCAAAGGTCTGTAGGGCTGAAATCAAAATGTCTCAATAATGCAGTCACTAATATATATCATTTTTTCAATTAAAAACTGTTTTAGAAAGAAAAATAGTCTTCTCAATTGTTACTTCTCCTATGTACCCAGAACCTGACACATTTTTTTTCACTTGGTGTGTCTAGGATGCCAAATTTATATCCTTGAGGCAACCCTGGTTTGGTGGGGAATGGAACCAGAATAATAATCATTTAAAAAAGCCCAAGTCAACTGAAAAGTCATAATGATTAATATGAGGCTTCTAGATACTTTTGCTAGTGACATCTGTTAATGCTGAAGAACATTTTTTATGAGTCCTAATCATAAGCAGAGCGTAGGAGAATATGGCTTGTGTGGTGACTGCTGCTGCCAGGAGCATTGTTTAGGCTTAGGAGGCAAGAAAACATAATGACATTGAAAATAAAGACATGCAGTTTATAATTTTTTTCCCTGGAAGCTGAAAAATAAGAGGGATGTGATGCATCTGCATTTGAGAAGGAAGTCTTTTCAGTCTAATGTTTATTCTCCAACAAATGTAATATTCAGGTTTATCAAAGTTTTGTTGCAGTATGTTGCTCAGGAGGGACACTGTTTGAAAGCCACAGTTACCTCAGTGGATGAGAATGCAGTTCAGAGGGAATTGATTGCTTTGATTAAGAGTTTGCTCTCTATAGACTCAATGGTTGATTATTTTGGTGGTTATGTTGACATCACTATTGCAGAAGCTTTTACTGTTTTTGAAAAGTTTTGTTGCAATTGTAATGTCAAAGCTTTTATATCATGTTGGATATAATTTTTGGGTTAGCAGGCAGTACCCGCACGGTAAAAGCTGACTGGCCTTGTGGAAATCAACTGAGGACACTAAAGGAGAAATGGGAAACTGTGAACTGTTTTCTACATCAGTAGAAAAGGTTAAAGTGCTAATTTCCAGACTTCTCTGAGAACCTTTAAATAATAATGTAATTGAAATCATGTTTGTGCAGTTGTGCCCTTGTTTATAAGCTGTGAGACTGAGCTTCTTCACAGCAGGTGAAGATGAGTGACTTACCATTGCACTGAGATAAGCAACATGTTTTACAGTCTTCTTTATGCAGTAAGACTCCTTCTTAACTTCATCTGTTTACCTGACAGTCTCATCTTAGCTCAACTGCGTATCTCTCTCTGATACAAATCTTAAATTGCTATTTGCTCTTTGGAGCAGGGTGGATTGGGGAGGTGGGATGGCTGCCACCTAAGTTTGTTTGTTTTTAAACTACTTCTTTATACAACATTCAGCCCAGTGCACCAGCCAGGAAGGCCTCTGCCCTACTGAAATACAGGTATCCCTGTCATAGAACTGCTCCAGTCTCTGCATGTCATAGGGGAAGGCTTCATCCCTATCATGAGGTGTGTTGAGCATTAGCTATAGCTACTTTGCTGTTCTGTAAATATGAGATGGTTAATATAATGACCAATCAAAAAAAAAAGGGATGCTAACAAATACAGTTTGCACTTTTAAACACCATGTCATCACTTGATTAAAATCAGGCATTTGTCAGCTCTCAAAATACTTTAGAAAAGGAAACCGATACACATCAAGTACCTCAGCTGTATGAATATGGAGAATTTTATGTGGCTCGTTTTACCTCTGCAGAAAATGAGCACAATATTAAATTTCACAATATTTTGTTTTTGTGTAGCATATTACATCAGACAGCTACATTCCATGCCTTGCTGATCTCTGCAAAGCCCTCTGGGAAGTTATGCTCAGTTACTACCGAACGATGCAGTGGCATGAAAATCATGACCAAAGTGAGGCAACAGCTGGGTCCTCTGGTAAGAAACTTCTGTTCTGGAAACAAAACTTCTGATATTTGGAAAAAACTTTTCTTATGCTCAAGTTGTTAATTCGTGTGTACCTTTGTCGTCCTTACTTGATGCCTTCAGTTTATTGCTTATAGTGTTCAATAAGGACTTAAATACTCACTGGATTTGTGGAGTCTTCAGCATAAGGTTCATTTTTAATGAATATGTGTATGTGCCATTATTACAAATATAGGCAATTTTATTTTAAAATTGTTTATTGTTGAGCTGAAGGTCAGCTGTGGTACATGACTACCAAATCTGAGGGTTTTGCCCCTTAATATAGGACCGTTGTGAATTTTCAGATATTTGGTAAGTGTTGAAATTTCCACTGCTTAGTAGATAGAGGTACTGGATTGTGTATCAGGATAGGTGAATGAAACAGTAGGAAATGAATCTGTTGTAAATCTGTCGTTCTCATTTTCAGGAAGTCCTGTAATCTTTGTATTTTTTACTTTAGGAAGAAAGGGAAAAAAAATCAGAAACGGAAGTAAAGAACAGATCTTGGAACACTTTCCTTCCTATTCAAATTTATTTGAAATCCAACATTTATTTCAAAAATCAGATTTATTGCACGTTTTAAGTCCTCAAAAGAATTACATTTATGCTAATTAACATTGCCCTTCCTACTTTAAAGTTGAAAAATTAATGAAAATATTTTCTTCGGACTGTCCTTCTTGGATGGTGTGGAATCTTAAAAAAACCAAACAAACCCAAAATAAAAAAAATGTGGAATTGCTAAAACTGTTATTTCAGATGAAAGTTTAAAGAAATATATCAGAATTAAAATTCAGAGTTGAAATACTTAATTTTGAGATGTATCATGTGAAGGAAGATTCTTAAGTTTTGAGTGAGTTACCCATTCTCAATAATATTATCTTGGAATTTAAAATAACTTCAGATTATTACATTTCCTTCTCTTGTTTTCATTTTGTTATGATCTTTGTTTGTGTAAAATTAAGCAGGTATCAGAAAGAGTTTATTGTATGGAAACCTCGCAGTAGACTACTTGCTTAACTCTAGATGTGATTTTAAAAATAGTTCCCCTTAATGTGGTTACATGTGAAGAAAGAAAATGATTTTCACTGCAACACCTTTTAAAGGAACCATTAAGGCTAATAAAGTTGGAATATTCAGTCACATGAGTAATTTTACATGCATTGCTTTTTAAGTGTTTGCCAGGGTGTTTTGGTGTGTTTACTATTAATCCAGTAAATTTTCTGCGACTCAGATTTTAGGTTTCTGGAGGCGTTGTGGCTTAGCTGTTCTGTACAACTATAATAAATCTGAGCTATGGAATCACTTTTTCAAATACCTCAGCAATGATAAAGCACACAAAAGGGAATTTCACAAGTATAATGTACTTTCAGAGGGACCGTAAATATCTACCAAATGTATGTTTTTTCTACAAGTTATTGCTCATGCTGTAGTAATTATTAAACGTGTACGTGGAAGTCTCATTCTGTATTTATTGATTTGATAGCTGTGATTATGTGCTAAAGCCAAAGAGTAAAATCCCCGTAAGAAAGGATGGGTATGTCAGAAGGAGCCATGGAGGCAGTTCAGGAGACTATGCTAAAATTATTCCCTCAGTTAAACCCCATAGACTGGAGCAACAGAATGAGCAGTCTTAACTGTTGTGTATCAAACTTCTGTTTTTTTTGAGAACTCAAGGCTGTCCCAGTATTTTTGTCTTCTTGTGCAAAGAGACTGTAAACAGTCTTACGAAGTACCCTAAATGGGTCAAGGGACTCAGTGTCGGCAAAGTACGCTCACAACCCAGCAGGCCAGCTGTATCCTGGGCTGCATCAGAAGAAGCATGGCCAGCAGGTTGAGGGAGGTGATTCTCCCCCTTTACTCCTCTCTTATGAGGTCCCACCTGGAGTATTGTGTCCAATTCTGGAATCCCCAACATAAGAAGGATATGGAACTGTTGGAACTAGTCCAGAGGAGGGCTGCAAAGATGATCAGAGGACTATGAGGACAAGCTGAGGGAGTTGGGCTTGTTCAGCCTGGAGAAGAGAAGACTCCAGGGAGACCTTAGAGCAGCCTCCCACTAACTGGAAGCAGCCTACAAGAAAGCTGGGGAGGGACTTTTTACAAGGGCAAGCAGTGACAGGACGAAGGGGGAATGGCTTTAAACTGGAAAGGGGAAGATTTAGATTAGGTACTAGGAAGAAATTCTTCACGCTGAGGGTGGTGAGGCACTGGCACAGGTTGCCCAGGGAAGCTGTGGATGCCCACTCCCTGGAAGTGCTTAGGGCCAGGTTGGATGGGGTCTTGAGCAGCCTGGTCCAGTGGGAAGTGTCCCTGCCCATGGCAGAGGAGTTGGAACTGGATGGTCTTTAAGGTCCCTTCCAACCCAAACCATTCTATGATTCTGTGATTCTGTGACTCTTGATCTTAGAGCACGAACCGAGCTGTAGAAGTGAGAAGCT
This sequence comes from Dromococcyx pavoninus, assembly GCA_033558185.1. Taxonomy (NCBI): domain Eukaryota; kingdom Metazoa; phylum Chordata; class Aves; order Cuculiformes; family Neomorphidae; genus Dromococcyx; species Dromococcyx pavoninus. Next base: position 2,501,698 of record JAUMJL010000098.1, read on the forward strand.
GGACTTAGACGACATGAATTACATAGCTATTTCTATTTTAATAGTGAAGCTTATCCGAAAGAAGTCCTGCATGGATTGTGGAAAGGAGATTGCACTTCATCTAGAACATGTGTCACATATTTGTGGTTGTTAATGTCTGTTACAGATGTTGAAATGTATTTTGCATAATTTGTAACCCTTCTGCATTTCTGAGGAAATATTCTGCTTGTGTTCTGAAAATTAGTCTAGTTTGAGACCGAAGAGCAAAATGGAAAAGAGTTTTGCAAAAGCACTGTTGTTGTTTGTAATGTTTAGAGGAGAGAGACTTTTGAGGCTGAGACTTTTTTTTTCCCCCTAAAATTTAGTTCAGAATTTGCAGTTGTTCTTTCAGTTGTAGTGCAGATCGGTCCTTTGGGATTACTTTTTTTAAGATCAGTTAAAAAACCCATTACTTTAAATAACCTGAATGGAAACAAATAATTATCTCTAGATATAAATGCAACCCTAAATATTTTTAAAGAATGAGGCATAGTTTAGTACCTTTCATGAAACAGAAAATACAAATGAGACTTGAACTGGAACTGAGCAGTAAAATGATCCTGATAGCATTTAAACTCCTGATTTCAGAAGTGTAATTGTAGGGGTAAAAGCTGGTAACAACTGTAATAGCCATTATAGATACAATGAAAAGCAAGAAGAAAATGTTGTAAGATGTAAATTTAATTTAAACCATTTTACTTCTCAAAACATTCCATTTATAATATTGCATAAATTCTATGCAAGACCTGCTTGGTATTCGAAGAATGAAGCTAGAAGGCAGTGATTTTATTTTTTTTTCCCTTCTCTCTGTTTAGCCAGGATTAAACAAAAACCTTTTGCTATGGCTGATGGTTGCCTTTACGAATTTTGGAGAAATACAGAGAAACCTGAAAAATTACTTTTTTAAAATTAGGCATCTAGAAGAATAATTCCTGGATGCTTCTGATTCTTATTTTTATGTGAAATGTTAATATTTATGTATTCCGCTATCTGTTCCAAATTCCTCAAAGAAAAAAGTTGAGATACTTGTCGACCTTAGTCTAATCTAATCCTCAATGTTCAAGGAAATTATCCTAAGTTCATATGTTTGCATGTGTGAAATGAGCTGCAATACAGTTCATTAAAAGATTGGAAACAGTACCTCTTCCTTAGCATGACTGGTCATAATGAGGAGAACTGGGAGATTACAAGAGATAAAAATGCATGGATTATTATAGAACAATAACATCTGTATGACTTTGTCCAGACATTCCTTACAAACGGCAGTTTGTGAAGACAAGGACTTCATATTGAGAAGGAAGGCTGTGGTCTTCATGTTGAGAGTAGATAAAAGATACTGACTTGTTCAAGCTTGGCGTCACTCTGCAGGAGTATGGAAGAGAGGAGGCTGGAGAAACTAGTTCTAAAGAGCGTGCTGTGACTAAGATAGCTGATTTTGTTTACTCATATAGTCAGAGGGAGGATATATCTGCTTATTTTTCTCTGGTTGGATTATTCTTTCTGTTTGTATTTTGTTTGATCTTCCATGATGAATCACTTTTGAAAATGCAGTTGTCAGAATAATTGCTTTCAGGAGAAGAGGGGCCTATTTAAATACCATTAGTGAATTATAATTTATGTATACAGTGACTAATATTTGTTTTATAATTTTTCTTTCATAAGAAAAAATTTCTTTGAGTTCCCTGCAACAGTAGATACAGTATGGAATTATGTTTGAGTCTTGTTTTCATACCAAACAGCCTTTTATCTTCTTATTTTGAGTAATTAAGGTAAAGTCAACCTGCAGAACCAGTCTCAATGACTTTAAGCAGGTAAGAGTTGAACACAGCTTTTCAGCTTTGGAAGAAATTAATATCTGTACCAAATGTGAGAATATATTTTATTATGTTTTTAATTGTGAAGAGGAGTTACTCAATTAAAAGTACCAGAGCTTTTACCTTCTGGCTGCACAGAGTATTGTACTGGTTCTGTAATGAGGTCTGGCCTTGTGAGCAGACTAATTTTAGCATAGCTGGCTTGAAGGTTCTTCTTGGTAGTGTTCGTATGTTCACTGTCACAATTCCGAGGTTGCAGGTGAAGCTCGCTCAGTGTTTAATAAAGATCGTAATTTAATAAGATGTCCAGGCACATCAAATAGCTGCACTTTAAAAAAATTAAGCAAGGCCAGCATCCTTCTTAGTAGCCATGTTCACCACATTTACTTAATTTCAATGGAGCTACAGATGTTCAGTTTCATATTTTTTGTTGTTCCTATTATGCTTGTATATTATATAAGCATTCCTGTAATTGATATTATATATGAGAATTTTGTTTTATTTACCTTGTTCTGAGAAATGTACTCTGGAACCAGAGTTAAAAGCAGAAAACAGGTGGTCGGTGGGGAGAAGGAAGATGCATATCATGCTCTTCTACTTCCAGAGGGTCTGGCCTAGGACTGGGAGTATGAGGCTGTAAAGTGCTGTTTAGGATTAGTAATTGTTTGAGAAGGAAACTCTGCTCAGTTGACAGTGAGCACTGAGAGGTCTGGAGAAAATGTGGTCACAACATGGTCTGACTTTGCTGTGCTCTTTTATATTTTAGTATAACTGAATTGTCAGTATCTGATACCAGTCATAACCGTTCTTGTTCAGTGGAGCAGTCTTCCCTTCCTTCTCTTAAACTTGCAGTAGTCCAGACAGTGCTGTGGAGGTCTGTCTCCGCCCATCTGAAAAGGTTGATTGAAGTCTTATATCCAGCCTTCCATTTCGTACTGTGCTCAATAGTAAGATGCTCATGGTATTTACGTGTTATTCGTCTAAACTGCATGGTCTGGATTCAGAGCCATGCTTAACATGAAAAGAGCACTTTTGCTGTTGACCAAAAATTTCTTAGGACTGGCAAATGGAGAGCAGAAGTCACTACTTTATGGTCCTGGAGTTTTCTTCACTAGACAGCAAAATTAAACATGAAAAATTGCTACTCACTCCCCGAGGAAAGTGAAACTAAGCCAGGAGGCTTTCTGGACAAAACTACGAAGTCTAGTAATGAAGAACAGCAAAGGTTGGTCAGGATTAGCTCTCACTGCAATCCTGGTAGTATGTTACCATCTAAGGACCACGATTATGACAGGGATTCAGTATGCATGTGGCATTTTTGTCCTTACTAGTTTTGAATGACTGCATAAAATCCTGTCCCGGCATTGATGAGATCAGCTTATGAGTGAAAAGCTGCTTGAGCTGCACCCGAGCTGTCTGGCAACATCACAGAGTTTAACAGTGGAACGTGCTTCACAGCCTTAGTCCTGTCTCCCTGAGTGGAAGCTGCGTGTAATTCCATTGAGCCAGTTCCGTCCTTGGATTACTTCTGAATACCTTGCTGAGCCTAGAAATAAGTTCTGCCCTCTTCCCTGCTGCTCCCCACCAAATAATGTATTCCATAAGTTAGGGCTGGCCAAGACACTAATGCCATTTGTTGAGGAGCTGTTAAACATTCTACACTTTCCTTTACCTTCCTGTTTGCCTTATAGCAGTAATGTATCTACCTGGTTATGAAGTCCAACAGTCTAAGTCAAGGTTGTTAGACATGCCCTAGTCTGTTAGATGTGTCCTGTTTCTTTCCGGATAGAACCAAATTATAGATAGGGATGGGCTTTCCCACGATTTCATAAGAAACTTTTGTTGATATTTTTTTTCCCTTCCGTCCTTCCAGTTCCCTCTCTGTGTTCCTGTAGGATCTGGGCTTTGTGCTGCTTGTTCCTGTGCAGCCTAGGTGGCAGGGATGAGACTGCCTGATACCCTGAGACTGGGTAGAGGTTTTTGAGAGGAAATGCTGGAATTGGGGAAAGAAATGGCTTTGAGTTGGGAGCCTGTGTGTGGAGGTAGAGAGATGAGGCCAGCTGGGCCAAGAACAAAGGAAAAAATGGCCTTCTCAAGTACTGAAAACAAGCTGAAGGTTGCAGAAAATGTGGTAAGATAGATCTGAACTGCATGGCGATGCTGGGTGCGACAGGCAATTGTAGTTCTCTCTTTGCAGACTCTTGAATGATAGTGTAGAAGGAGGGCTGTATGCGTCTCAATAGCCCACGTGGTTCACATAATATTTTAGGTGAATTTTTAACTTTCATGTAAAATCACTAAATTATTTGGGCTCTAAAGAACATGCATAATTTTTTCCTTGTCAGGAACAAGAGAATTTTCTTGTCATGAGGAAAGTTTGTATGTATAGTCTGGCTAAAGACAAAGTTTTCCTGTGGTCAGTCATAGGCTGTGAAGCAAACGTGCTGTTTGTCATAGACTGCAAGCATAACCACAACTGTATGCTCACAAACTATTGAAATATTGCTTTCTCTTCTATGAAATGGAAATAAAATGTATTTCCACCATGAGGAAAGAGAGGAATGCATACAGGAGAAGTTTACCATGCATTACAGTGCTGTAGGAGCGAAGGTTTTAGAATTAAGTAAAATAATTTGGAAGAACGAAAGACACCTGATTATATGCTTGGTGTTATTTCATGCGTAAACATAGATTCTTATGAGTGAAGGAAAAAAGGAAGAGAGCATGCAATGTTGTTTGCATAGTTCATGGAAACAGTTGTCAGTATTTTTCCAGGGTTGCAGACAGAACTTACTGGGGTAGAAAGTTAAATATCTTGCTTCTGAAATTAAGTTCATGATGTTTGCTGACAAAAGTAGAATGTTTTAGAGAATCTTGTTGTAGAGGATGAGCAGTGCTCACTTTAGCAGTCAACTTTACCCTTTGCCTTCGAAATATCAGTTTCTGTTACTCTCATCTCTTTTTGATTTTTATTGAGTGGGATATCTTGCTTACATAAAGACAATGAGAAGCTTGCCTGGTCTACGTTAGTATATAATATTTATGTGCTTTATTCAATTAGTTCCAAAAGTTTAGAGCAACGGTGCTCTCCTGGAGTTTGCGTAATAGATAATATGATGATAGCCAAGGCTGAGGTTCCATTATGGGTGGAAAACCAGGATACATTTGAAGCTTTTGAAAATATCTACAATACCTTTCACCTTCAGTTTCAGATGGTAGCAACATGATTGGAACTGAAGAGAACAGTTTTGACCGCAGCTATGTAAAAAAGAAATTGGAACATGGGCTTTCACGAATATGGCAGGTATGTTTTTTGGTTTTTTTCTAAATATTTATCTCCCCCCCCTCCCCCCTTAATTGCAGTTATACTAGACTTATTAAAAAAAAAAACCCTGGAGAGATTTGTTTTGAGCTAAATATATCACTACCTGGTCACTACACTTACAAACTCAAGTCAAGATAGCAGGCATAGTAATGTGACTTTTGGCCTTATTCCACTTCTCCCAACCTGTATGCTACCCCACAGTCTATTTTCTTCTCATGCTTTTTCTGTGCTAGCGCAGTCATAATGTTTTATGTTTCTGGTATAACCATAGCTGTGGAGAATCTGAAGTCTTGTGAACCTGCCTGGTTTGACAATATTTGTAGTCTGACTGCTGGATCAGTTTGATGTGCAACGAGACCTCAAATGTATGATGAAAAAGCCATAAAACTTTTACATGGCTGTAATCCAGAGCTCTGGGTTTGCAGTAACAATAAAGCATCTAGAATTGACCTGGTGCTATAGAGTTTTAAGGAAGCTGATTATAGTATTATTTTATATAGTCAATGAGAAATCGTTCATGTTACAGAAAATGGAGTTCTACTCTAAATCTCAAAAAGAAGCTATAAGTGCAAGCAAACCAAAAAGTCCTAATGAACCAGGCATCTGTGCCTTCGCCTTTTTGTCTTTAATGTATTAATTATACAAAAACTTGTTTGTGTTTCATAGGATGTTCAACTGAAAGTGAAAACGTATCTTCTGGGAACTGATCTGTCTAGCTTCAAATACGATGACTTCATATTTGTACTTGATGTTATCAGCAGGTATACTGATGTGGACATAAGACCACTTAATACATGTGCACAAACTTGAGTTCTGATAAGCACAGTTAATTAAGGCTGATACTTACGTTCTGATACCAATTTTGTTCCTATCTACTGGTAGTTTGAAGAGCACTTCTTTATATGAGACCAATCTCTCTTTCTCAGTAACTGCTCCAAGGATGTACTTGGGAGAGATAGCTTAAACTGCTTTGCTGCTCAAGTAGTACTGAAGTACAATATCATTTCAGTATTGTCCCCCTTTAAGATTTTGGATGTGCAGATCTGACAAGTGTGATGTTTCTAAAAGCTTTTGAAGGGGCTCTCAGTCTAGAGCAACAAAAAAGTACTGCTAACCTGTACAGTATTACATCCTTTTGTTTTGTTGATAAAATGACACATTCAAACTGTGAGCTGTACGGCTTGCCCTGCATAATGGGATCTCATAAAGACATTTATTTTCCTTATGCTTTTTTTATGTATTTGGGACATTGTGTTAGGATTTGGAGGGAAATGAGAGGTGCACTTTTGTGGAATGAGTGAAGTGTTTGCAACTTAACGTTGGTGCTCTGCTTTTTTGGGGATACATGTACGCTCAAGGTAATCACTGAGGCTTGTAATTCAAGTAATAAATGTTTTTAAACTTTGATTTATTGTTACAGACTGATGCAAGTTGGAGAAGAATTTTGTGGCAGTAAGTCTGAAGTTTTGCAAGAATCTATCAGAAAACAAAGTGTTAACTATTTTAAAACATACCACAGGTGAGACTACTTTATGTGTAGTGGGTGAATCTAGTGACATTTATTTTTGTTAGTTTTAACTTTAAATGCTTTCCAGAGGAATTCCACTGTATAATGTTCCTGCATTGAAGTTGACGGTAGAGTATATTTCAGGATGAGAACTGGACTTTGAACCCTGAAGAAGAGGAGAGGGTGGAGAAACCTTTGCTTCCACTGTAGCTGTGGGATTTCTTTCTGGACATTTGATGAAGACCTCAGTTCCAGGAGTCTGAAAAGCTTGAACCTTAATGAGATGCACGATATGTTTTGTCAGGAAACTAATTGATTAAGATGCCCTACCACCGATCTTTTTTTGTTGAAAGCATTTCCAAACCCCCAAACTGAATTTCATGAATTGTTTTATAAACTGAGCTTGCGGCCCTATGTTCAGAAGATCTGTTTTGATCTGCTTGACTGTCTTTTACTACACTGACGTACCACATAATACCTTGCTTGATTAAGCAAATATTCTTTTGACCCTTATGGATTAGCTTATGCTTAAAAGACTTATTTAACATCTTAGGGAACCAGAGGCAGATTTTCAGATTTGCCTTTGGATAAAGTAAATGTTAAGGAACATTTATGGAATATGTATAGAAATAATTTTCTGAAATTACTTGTGTTTTTTATTAGGGTGATGTTCCTTGTAATTCTTGTGAAAATAAAAGGAAACACATTGATATGACTCAAATTATGTGAATCTTTTGATACTTTTTATGCTGTGTGCGTATTGTCAGGACTAATTGAGTGACGTTTTGATCCTCAGAAGGAAAAACATAAAACCCCTTCTCTACCAGCTGTATCCTTCAAGTTGGTTTTTATAAAAGCTTTAAGCACCTTGCCTTTTCAGATCAAACTAATGTGGCTTTCAGTCCCCTTGTGTACTACTTGGAGGGAGGGAAAAAAAAAAAGCTAGTGCTTTTAAGGATTCATTAGTACAAAAGCTATATAGAGCTGAAATGCTGAGAGTCCGGGAGTAATCAGTTCTTTGATTGTGTAATTTGACATATATGGCCTCCTGGGCAGTGTGGTGCTTTAGAGAACTGCCAACACAGGGAAAGCATCAAAGGAACTGTTCATGTCATTCAAAAAGCACAGAAGAGCAATGTAATACTAGAGCATACGTGAAGGGGTTTTTGGGTAAAAGTTGATTATTTAGAAAAATTAGAATGGACTTTTGGCAGAGAACATCACTGAGGTGATTTCTGGTGTGCAATTTACTTTTTGTTCTGACATATTTGTAAAAAGGTGTATCTGATCACTAGAGCTCTTAAGAATACAAATTCGTTAGACCTTCCATGCGTGCCGCTTTCCAGACTTGTATGCTGGTGAAAATGAAGAGCATTTGTTTAAGTGTTTGTCAGTGCTTTAATTTCAGTTTTGAAATGATACAAAAACTGGTGCTGTGTGACTTTTAAATGTTTGCTTTTCTGTGGCCTTTCTCCTTAGTCTTCCTCTCAAATAATCATAATCTGTAATGCCAATTTTCACAGTTTTGCTGCTGGCTTTACTGCGAGGAGATCAGCAAGCTAGGAGTACTCGGTGCCTCAAAAATAGCACTTGAAGTCTATTTGCATTTAAATACGTCAGTAAAGTGTAGTCATAATTTAACACATTGCTCACGTCATCGAGGCCAGATCACCACTACCATCGAGGTAGTGGTGATTATAGTTCGTCATTGAAATAGTGGTATTTCTAGAATATTTTACTGCCTAATTAGAAACTCAGTGTATAATTTACCAACTACTAATTCTTAAGCAAAATAATATTCCATATATTAATAAAAAAAGATACAACAGCGTGACCTCAAAAAACACTTGTTGTATTTTCCTATATGAGTTCCTGCTTATATGGCAAAAAGACTTTCTTATATTAAGGATATTTCTGCTTGTGGCTGAATGGAGGCTTTTCTAATGGTTAAAAAGAGAACAGAAACAATGCATAGATGTAATGAGTTGATCAATCTTTTCTAATACATTTTCTGTATTATGACCAAGGTAAAGTTAAGCTATAAAGAAAAATACAGCTTTGGAGATTAATAGCCATTTAACTTTTTTTTTGAAAAATTGAGATGTCTGTATAACATTAGTTCTTTCCACTTTTCCTTTTCTACCTGTTGGCTTCAATGTGTTTGAAAGAAGCATGTCTCCTGTGGGCTCACAGAAGCTATTGTACTGCTGTTGGCATGTTCGTGTGTGTTGTATTGCTTTCTACAGTTTACATAGAGGAAAAAGGGTTCAGTATTACTGCATGATCATAGATGTTCTCTATACTTTCTAATGGGTTTGGCAAAAAAATTTGTTTCCAAATTTTGGAGATTGACATTTTCGGTGTTCTGTCATTTGAAAGAATGAGTTAAATATCTGTTTTCAAGTGTGAAGTTTATACCTTTTTTTAAGATGTTTTTCACTGCATAAGTTAAACAATTGCCTTCTTCCTGATTTACTCTTCCTGCCAATTAAGAGTATTCATTTTTGGTATTTCAGAACCCGTCTTGAAGAATTAAGAATGTTTTTGGAGAATGAGACCTGGGAACTTTGCCCTGTTAAATCAAGCTTTAGTATTCTGCAGCTTCATGTACGTTCTATGAATAATACATACAAATGTATTAATACTTTAATTGCTAAGAGTCCAGGCGTCCCGAGAAGTAATAAGATCCATGGACTACTGCGCAGATATTCTTAATGGCTGCTAAAGCCCCCTAAATTTCATTGCACAATAATGTGAACTTAAGATTTAAATGCTTTTAAAACAGTAGTGTTCCTGTTTCAGACAGGTAGAGGTTTAAAGAAAGTGATAGAGTTCTATGCATAATTTTAGCCCTTATTTTTCATGTTTGAATATGCTCTTACTATGTCGTCCATTTTTAAAATATTTAACTGAGAATAAGATGTTAAAAGTTGAGTATCTAAAAGTCGTCACATGAATGCTCGCTAGTTTCTACCAATTTTGGCATCTGTCTCTGGAAACATAGGTCATACTGGCTCATTTGGAAAGGAAAAAACAAGTTAATTCTTGTGTGGTGAAGTCCAACTGAAGCAAGTAATTAGTGTGCTTACTTGCTGTCCTAAAGTGATTTTTTTGCCAAATGAAACGTGGATGTGTATGATTAGAACTATCACTAAAGTGCAAAAAAATGGATACAGCTGAGCGATCTCAAGCAAAAAATAATTTTGCAGCTTCTGTAGAGCTAACTGTAAAAGCAAGCGAGGCTGCTGAGGCAGTAATAGCATGGACTGAAAAGCAAGGAGGGCTCTCAGCATCCAGTAGCTAAAGAAATAACGTTTTTAGTAGAGAAATGGGATTACAAATCCATCCATACTGCTCAAGGGACTGGAGCAGCAGAAAATGGCAGAAAGTAACTGATTCATTTAAATAAACTGAAATTTAACATTGCAGTCCTTTTAGCTGCATGGTTTTGATCTTTAGATAAATGATAATGTACATTATGCTATTTGCTTAAATAGCTAGAGTTTAATAGATAAAAATTATGTCAGCCGAGATAGGTCAAGGTTTTTAGAAAAAAAATATAAAATCATACCTTATTTATCCTTGCTTAGTCCATATATTTACAGAAGTCTGTGCACTCACCCAGTCATTGGAAACTTCATGTGTGATGGGTTTGAAAAGTAATAAATTTTGAAGACAACTTCTTAAAAATAAAATATTAAGAAATAAATTCAACTTTAGTAAATTATTAGGTAACCTCTCTAAAGAAAACTACATTTTTGGATAGAATTTAGGTTTTATTTTGTCTTCTAATTTCTGCGAAATAAAAAACCCACTTGGTTTTCACCTAATCTAAGACAGCATTTCAGAACGTAGGAGATGTGCTACATGTCATACCCAAAACCAAAAAATTGAAGGTAAACAGTATAAGATTGCCAGTTTCAAGGTTAACTTGAGCCAGCATGAAAAGCATGTTTAAATAAGCAGCAAGCTTTGGGTAAAAGTTTTCATATCAGGTTAATGGTCCACAAGTTTGTTGTTATGCTCTGTTTTCGTGGAACTGAAGTAATGATAATACTGATATGCTCTTGTTGATGGTTAAAATTGTACTTTGTTTCTATTAATAGGAATTTAAGTTCATGGAGCAGTCACGTTCCCCGTCTGTGTCACCTAGTAAGCAGCCTGCTTCAGCAGTTTCAACAACAGTAACGTTATTTGAGCAGTACTGTAATGGGGGAAATCCTTTTGAAATTCAGGCTGACAGCAAAGATGATGAGACAGAAGACGTGTTGGCTTCCAATGGGGTAAGGAGTGTTTCAGGGAAAAAAAAAAAGAAAAGCAAATCTTGCTCTCATTAAATGATGATTTATTTTGTGTATTAATGATGGCAACATGTCTTAGTACAAGGATCAGTTAACTGCGGTACTGTGTAAAATGTCAAGCCACTCTACTCTTTTAATTAGGTAAGTTGATTTACTTTTAACAGTGTCAGAAAGCCAGGCATCCTGTTTAAAGTTCGGTTTGTTTTTCAGTGAATCAATATTTTTCATTTCCACTGAAGTCTAGTGCTCCTGAAGGCAAGCAAGGCATGTTCCACTTAAATTAGTATTTTTACAAGGGCTTAAATTATCTTTCTTTGTGGAAGTAATTTTGCCATTTTAGGACTAATTTTTTTTTCGCTTGTTAGGAAAGAATCATTGTGGGTTGCTCCTTCTGTTGTATATGTTCACACCCACATGATTTGCCATGGATTATCCGATGTTTATCAGGCAGTTTTTATAAGTAACTTAAGTGCTCAAGACACACGCTTTACTGTGGCATCTACTATAAAACTGAACAATAACTTTGTCTATGTTTTTTAGAATTCCATCAGATTCTAGAAATGATCAAATATTTTTTACTTCAAAACTTGGTACCATTCTCTTAAATTATAAGTTAGCATATTTTTGATAAAGCTTTTGCTCCTATTTATTACTTTAATGAATAATGTTTTCTTGGCCTTTTTTTTGTGATGGGTTTACTTTTTTTGCTTAAGGTTTGTTAGTCCAGCGTCTCACACTAATGGCGTTTTGGTTTTCAGTTTCAGCTTTCTTGCTTTCCCTGTGGAACTTCAGTTGCTAAGTAGATTGCTCTGTATCTCACACACCCGAGTGTGATGCTTCAGTTTCTCTGCTTCTGTGAACGATGCTGCGGTCTCTTTCCTGCTGTGCCACTTGAAGAGAAAATACAATTGATTAGCATAAAATATTGTTACATTGTGCTTAAAGGAAGCTGCTGGAGAGCCACTTTCCTGGTGGTAGTTCTTTTCCTGTCAAGTAATACAGCAGAACCTATGTCCTGCCTTTTTATATGAGTAAACTGAGAAGAGTTGCGTGGTCATCACTGTTACGTTTGTACGTAGACTCCAAATGAGTGTGTTAAACAAAGAGGAATGCAGTGCAGGGCATGCTTAAAACTGCATAAATACATGGTGGTATGTTGAAATCCACTATGAAACAAAGCTTTTGGGGAATATAGGTAGCCATTTGGTGGATACGTGCTAAATTGGTGCTTAGTGGAATAAAGATTAATGATGGTACCAATTGTACTTTTGAGCTTTTCAGAATGAAAGCTCCCTATACTGAGGAGTTATTTTTCAGACTTTTGTATATATTTGTGAATAGTTTTGCTTTTGAAAAGATTTTTCTGAAGAAAAAGGACTAGAAAATTAACTTAACTTTGTAGGGTTTTTTTATTTGTTTGTTGTTGGGTGTGCGTGGCCCCCTCGAGACAGCTTTCTTCTGAAGGTTTGGCTCTGCAACAAATGTATGGAGCCATCATGACCTGCACTGTGAGTGCAGAAATACATCTCAACTATTGCAGGATATCTTTTTGCCACCATTTGCATGTAGAGTAATTAGGAAATTATTTTCCAAAGATTATGTTAACTGGAGCTACTGAGGGTGGATAACATCACAAGAACAAGAGAAGAATAATTGTTGGAACATCATTTCAGTCTCCTCTGATTCCTTGCAGGTCACTGCTAACAAATGAATGTGTACACGATCTCCATATTTTTGTGCAGTGACTTGTAAGCAGAATATTTACACTTGTAAGTCTAGAATTGCCTTAATTTGTTGACTGTTGAGGATTTTTCTTTTGATCTGCACACTTGAATGAGATATGAAAACTTTGCACACAACTTAGAACAGAGCTGCTTTGTTCTTTACAGTTTTAACGTTTTACCCTTTAGAATCTGTTTCTCCTAATTCAAGTAAAATTTAAATGACAACGACTTCCTCTGCACACAGCTTTTGCTTCTGTAATCATGAAATAATTTGATTAAAAAATTAGGTAGTAAATACTGATGAACGTGTTTGCGATAGTGTTTTGTTGGCTTTTGCCTCACACACTGCTGCCAGGCAGACTGCTATTGGTAATACCCTCTTCTGTCTTCAGTTGTGTATTTTTCTTTCCTCTTTTCTCTGATTATTAACTATTAGAAAAATAACAGAGCATAAAAGTGAAAAAAAACCCCAAACCAACCCTTTAGCTTACTGTACAAATTGTTCCAGGTACAAACTCTGCATGCAGTGATAATTACAGTGGAATTTACTGTATTATGTAATACCAGTGATGCTTCTCTTACTGCTGCCACAAGTGTGATGCTGTTAGCACAGACACTGCAGGCTGATGTGAGGCAATTGGTCCTACAGGTCTTACTGGGACACTGTGACCTGTATGAGTTACAAAATGTAAATGTGTGGGATCGTTTTCCTCTATTTGTTCATGAAATCTCTTGAGAAAAGGGCAAAGGAGCCACCTCCACACCAGAACTATGTTCTTAATTGTCACAGAGTATAAATGCTATCCAGAAAGTTATCTGTTGTCTTTGTTGCCTTATTACTGCAGGGAATCAATGAATTGACCATCTAATCATCCTGGGGAAAAATGCCTTTTTATTCTGAATTTGTTTTTAGCCACTGGAACAAGTGTCTGTATGTAAAGGTTGCTGTTTTCATACTGGTTGTTCACTGCTGTCTAATTTTTGAAAGTGCGTGAGCCTCAGTCCCTGCCAGAGCTGGAGCTACGTAAGACAGTAAGCATTAGCTTGTTAGTACAGGATTGCCTCGTGCTTTGCATATGGGTGCTGCTGTAGACACCAGCACTGTGACAGAGATGGGGTTCTAGTAAATCACTGCCAGGATGCCGTATACCTTCTCTGGTGGGGCTGAGAGTGGCTACCCCAGCGGTTCAGCAGTGGCAGGCAGTGGGTTTGGTGAAACAGGCTCCATGAATTACCAGTAGGCTGATGTGTTACATATGTAGCAAAGTCAATATTGTGGTTTCCCTGTGTTTAATTTTGAACAAGAGTCCCATTTGGCAGGCTTGCACTGTCCACTTTTTCAAAGCTTTGTGCCCGTTTAGTGTTTTTTATTAGTGAAATTTTAATGTATTTTAAATTAATAAAATCTGATTTAGTGCTTTGTGAAAGATTATGATGAATTTTGGCTTTCCTTTGACAACAGAGGGACAGAATGTTCTATGCAGAAAAAATGCAGTTCCATGAGAGCATTTATTATGGATTTTTCTTGTGAAATATGGGTTGGATTTAGTCATTCTTATTATAACATTGATTATTTTGACATTAAATATAGTGGCATTTGGAGAACTTAAGATTAGTGTATAGAACTAACTTTTTCCTAACTAAAATGTAAACTTAAATTTAAGATTGCTTAATGTAATTTAAAATTGATTATGGAGCATGATAATTTTGATTTTTTTGTCCTTCCATGTGGAAATCAGTTGTTGTGAATATTTCTTTTGTTTGACATGTTCCTAGCAACCCTGCATATTAACAGGTTTATTCCATGTGATAATTTGAATTTAATGCATTGTAGAATGGGAATTAACTGCTTCTAATATTGAAAGATGTCAAGTAAATCTGAGGAATCATACTGACAGTGCGGATGAGGGTGTTCAACAACGCTAATAAGGCATTTATTTGGTTTCCATCACTGTATTTGACTGCTAACTCAGTCACTGGAAGGATAAAATTCTTTCCAAAGTATTTGCGACCCAGGAAAGTATTATGTGCATATACACAGAGAATTGAGGCACAGGATGGGTTAACTATCTTGTCAGTAACCTGGCTGGTATTAGAATCTAGTTTCTTGTGGCCTAAGTGAGCATACTCTCCAGGTGACAATCCTACATTCCCTTTTCAGGTTTTTCATCTCCTCTCCCCATTGCCTGCTCTTCCAAAGTGCTGACACATGGAAATAACTTTTATTTAAAAAAAAGAAAAGTGACACCTATTTGGTTATCCTTCACATAGAAACAGAAATAACTGGCTTAGATAATGTGGAATAAAATTTCCACAAAGGTTTTATCTTTCAGTTTCTTGACTGACCAGTTAAGGTGAAGGCATGTTTTAGCTCTTGAAATTATTTCGAATGGAGGTCACAAATTTTTTTTCCAGGGAATGCAGACATGTTTCCAGATATTTTGAGAAATGACATGACAAATGCATAAGCGATTCAGTTACTTGTCAAATGATCTGAAGAATAGTGAGAAATGTCAGGATTTCTTTTTAGTATTTTATAGTCTTTTTAACTGTTTAGTTGTTGCAGCTATGGACAACTAAAGATGGGCCTCTGGGTCTGGTCACCTCAGCTCTGTATCTTGAAATTTAGTAAGATGCTTTATGTTGTTTTTCTGTAGCTCCCTAAAATATCTTTGTTGTGATATAGTTAACTTGCAGTTCTCTAACACACTGCAACTTTGATGAATCTTACTATTGTCCTGTGGGTTTGTTTGGGCCCATTACCTAAACACTTCTGAACTGATTATTGCTACCAGATATCTGAGTTCTTTTTAGCACTTTAAAATTTTACTGCAGCCTCTGCATATTCAAAATGGATTTATCAGGTCTTTTCAGGTTAAGGTCTCACTACTTAAGAGTTACCGCATGTTTTGAAATGTAGATATTTTAATCTCATTAAATAAATTTTCCCGCTCATTAAGAGCATTCGGTTGAGGACACATAATAAAATATTTTTCCATGTAAAAAGAAAATTTCTCCAAAGTCTTATAATCTATGTTGTTAAGGCAGTTAATAGGCCAACTGTCAGATTCATACATCGATATGAATTGTAGTTAATTTGTAGTCAATTTATCATTTTACTGTCTCTAGATTTTAATTGAATCAGCAGGTAGTTTGTTAATGCATAATAAGTGGTGATAATTCTGCATGCTCGTCTTCCAGCCAAGTTAGTTAAACTATGACTCTCTTTGTCCTTAATCAAGCCTGAACTCGGCTCATTTTTAAAATAAACTGAGCTGCTTTCATTATAACTTTCCTTTGTCTGATATTTACATGAGGCAGAAATTTTGCCTGTGAATACTGATGATCAAAACATTTCTTTTTGGTCTGTATCTCATACTATCTGAGCTGGGTTTGCTTTGAATTTGTACTGTGGGCTTCTCACTTATTTATAATGTAGTGGTTTCATAGTTCTAGGCTTTAAGAGCCTCCATAGTTTGGGCTGGGGCCAGGAATTGCCATGCGAAAAAATGTATTTCCTACTGTATTTTGAATAATTGACAAACTGACATCACCTTAGTGCATCTCCCTTATTTTCCTCTTTGCAGAGCAGTCCTATCCTTTAAAACCCTGCCATTTCTTAAGGAACCTGAAACCAGACTATCTTTTCATATGTGTCACTATTGACTCCTTGGATAAAATGGCTTCAGAGCAGCGTACATGTTAAGGAAAAGATAGGAGAAATATTGGGTCTCTTTTCAACAGCAAGCGCATTCTGAGTCTGATGGATATGCTTAATGTTGAGATAGCTGGATAGGTGTTCAGGAAAAAGGATTATATCACAGATTATCAAGTATTTGTTTTCCTTTAATCTTTTCTGGGTTAAGAAATTCCACTTGTGGAAAAAAATTTAATTATTTATGAATCATCTAAAGCAGCTGTACTAAAGAGCAACCTAGAACACCAGAAAAAAGAGATTGACATTAAATATTGTTTTTAATTGAAGTGAAAAAAGATTGCAAATTTCAGGTGCTTTGAAAAAAAATAATCCCAACTGTTCACTGTTACTATGTATGTGTGGCATCATAATTATAAAAAATCTGTATTTATGAATACTATTTCTCTATGTAACTCGTACTCCAGCAATAATAATATATATGTACCAAGGAAATCCTAATTTGTATTACATATACTGTTGCCTGTGTTGTTCATTTTTTTCCAGACATCAGTTGTTAGGCTTAAACCTTCTATCCTTAAATTGGAAATAGTTCTCTGTGATCTTTGAAATGCAATTTAACAATCAAACTGAGTGAAACAGTTTCAAAAAATCAAAACTGCAGCTGAGTGTTTGGAGGAAGTAGTTGTCTGTAACTACTTGAGCTTTTTATTTTTCAAAAGATGCAATAAACATTGTGTTCCTCAGAATAAGAAGTCACATCTCAAGGCAGGCGTACATGGTTAACTTACCTGTGCGTTTACATGTTTCATGGGGTATTCTGGAATAATTTGTGACATTTGTGACAAATGAAGCAAATAGTGGTGCATGAGGCTTTCTTCCATTAAAGAGGAGTTGTTTCACTGATAATTAGATAAATATTTCTATTATCAGGGTCTTGGGCCTTTAACTAGGTAAAGGAGGGTGCGTGTTTCAAAACAAAACCAAGAACCAGCACAGACAAATAGGTACAAGCCTACCTCAAACACCTAATCAAGTTTTCTGAGAAAACAAGGGGAACCCCCCGCACTTTTAATCCAGCTCCCAGTGGTTTATTCCGATGTTACTGATGAGTTATATCATTAGAGTGTTCCTTAGAATAGTATAGTGTGCTGTGGTTTTAGGTTTTGTTACGGTTTATATTTTCCTCTACGAGTTTGGGTTGCAGAATTCTGTTCCTTGCTTGCTCTGCAGTTTTTGTTTGTTCCATGTACAGTGCAAAATTTTCAGGAATAGAACATACAGATATTTACAAAGTTACTCTTCTTGCTGTTGGTGTAGATAGAACAGAATGCAGTTGAAGAAAATAGGTGCAGAAATTTAGTGAGAAAAAAAGTTACATGTTAATAGCAGCTGTGAGAAATACTTTTTTTAGAATCTGACTGCTTGTTGTTTTATTGACATGTTTGTGCTTGGTCAAAATCACCTTGGTCTCTAACAAGTTAAGTTGCTGAAAGACTCTCTAGTAGAAACTTTTTTTGGAGTATACTAAAATCAACTTTATAGACAGCTGCAAGTTGGTTTTTTTGATCGTGTTTCTTGTTAAATAAATGTGTAGAACATAAGTAAGTATTTTTGTGAACCAATATTTTAGTCCTTCTTGGATTAATAATTAAGAGTTGTGTAGTGCCAAGTTTTTTTTGGTTTATTGCCACCATATAGATATACTTGAGGCTTTATTACTGTTTTTTTAAATTGTAAAGCAAATAATGAAAGCTTAGATATGTGGGTACTTGATACAGGAACGAGAAGGCAAAAAATATGTCAATAGCTGGGAGAAATAGGATGATGCAGATATTTATTCTTGATCAACATCTGAGAATAAATTTGGTTAGAAATGCACCTAAAAATGGCTTTGTATAATTTTCCTGCTGCATTTTCAATGAACATTGTCAGCAGTGTTTCAACCAGCAAAGTTATTCGTATCCTGATCAAGGTGAAAGCCAAGAAGTGATGAAAATGCTACATTAAATGAGTGACAGTATTTTATGGAAAATAATGACAGTCAATTTATTCTTATTTATTTTCTTTTTTTTCTTAACAGTATGAATCAGATGAACAAGAAAAAAGTGCATATCAAGAGTATGATAGTGACAGTGATGTTCCTGAAGAATTGAAAAGAGATTATGTGGATGAGCAGACAGGAGATGTCCCTGTGAAAAGGTAAGTGTATTGGGTGAGTCATTGGTCTCATTTTTATGCTTTTCATGTCAGTAGTCTAATTTATTTTCTGTTTAACCTATAATCTGTGGCAGTGGAATAATAATAAAATGATCTTTGTGCTACTTGCACAGTTAGAAAGGCTCAGCACTTAGAATTCTGGAAGGGGTAGGAACATTAAACTGCTCGTCGACCTTGCAGAAAAAAATTTGGAAAGCAAGATTTTGGAGGAGGATAAAGGCTGTCTGAATCAGGTAGTGGAAAAATGACTAGCAAGAGTTAGATATTAAATAAAGGTTGTTCTACAGCTGTTGTGCATACATATAATTTCTGTTGTGTTGAAAGCAGTTGTTCGCAGACAAATAGCTTAGCGCTTGGGCTTCTGCTTTTGCAGAATGGTAAACTTTCATAGATTAAAAAAAGTTAACTTCTTCTGTAGCTTGAGGGCAGTCATTTGGAATTTTAAATTCACTTTTTCTTTAAGAATATATGCACACACATAGATATACATGAATATACATATTATATTTTTATGAATGTATATAAAACTTATATGTTTGTACAAACAAAAGCCTTCAAAAAGGATGTGAAATACAAATTTCTGTCTAAGGCACTGTACTACTTAGATGACCATTCAGATTTTTTGAAGCAGGGTAACATTATTTGTATGTAGATGATTACAGGTGAACTAGAAAACCATCACTTGAGTCAAAGAGGAGGAATGTTTTTTACAAAATAACTCATTGGGATAAAATATTGTTAACTTGATTTCATAAGATATGTCACATAAACTACTTGATTTCAAAAAAGTTATGGAGATATTGTTAAAAATGAATTAATTGGAACAAACCACAGTCACTGTCCATAACTTGTACTGTGAAGTCGAAGCATTCTAAGTTTTTAGAAGAATGTCACTTTGAAGTATACCAGCTGGCAGAAGGTTTCACTTAAAGAATCATAGACTTCCACGAGTTGAAAGGGTTCCATAAGAATCATCGAGTCAAACTCTGCTTCTTGCAAGACTAACTGTATGAAAAATGTCTTTTTAGTTTCACCTTCCTCAGAATTGTTTCCATTTTCAGACAGTCATTTTCAGCTCTAGCTTACCAGACTGCCCCCGTTTTGTTGTTACTTGTGTTTTTGTTTTGTTTAGTTATGAACTTGAGTCAGAGTGATTAAAATGATTGCTGAGGCCAGATGGAGGCCTGCAGAACTCAAACCTTGGATTACAACTCAGAAACTCCTTTGTCTAGCACAATTTTGTGTAAATTGGGCCAGATTTCTCTCTTTAAATGCTAAGACTCCTAACCCAGTTATGCTTTGGCATAAATAAAATACTGCACTGGAAGTCATACCTGTGATGTGAAAGAAAGGAGAGGAAGGATTTATTTTCCACTAAATTGTATTTGTGTGTCCTTGAATATAACAAGCAATCACATTTGGTGTATTTTGTTTTTTTGTTTTCTTTAAAGTGTTTCTCGAGAAACTCTGAGGAGCAGAAAGAGATCAGATTATAACCTCAATAAAGTGAATGCACCTATCCTAACAAACACTACACTGAATGTAGTAAGGCTTGTTGGTATGTAGAACAATTGTGGGGTTTTATATGGTTTTATTTTAATGCAAGTCTATGGATTATAGCAAATATGTTAGATGAATTTTAAAGCTTTTAAAAACATAAATAGATGTGCTCTATTTTCACTATTTGAAAATGTTAATAAAACAGGAATAAAACACTAAACCGAAATATTTTTTTCATTAAATAGACAAATTTGGCTATATCTTGTGAGATATTTTTTCTTCGAAAATTGATCTGCATGCATGTATTGATTTTAACCAATAATGCTGGATTATCTGTTTAAAATACCAAATGTGTAAAAACAGCAGACATAAAACATTGGTCTGTTTCCTTTCTATGTTGCTTGGAGTTACAAAAGTAAGAATTTAAAGCTTGGTGGGGGGCGGGAAATTGCCCTTTTGTTACTTGAATTCTTACACCCAGAATAAAAATTTTTACTACATCGTAGAAAACTAGTAGAAAACTGCCTTTCCATTCTGGTAATTTCAGTAATTGGAATGCATCCTAGTAGTCCCTGGGGAGTTTAAGAAATCTCTGTTCTTGGGAGCGATTAAGGTGTGACCAGACAAGCTGCTGAGCAACCTCATCTCCTTAGATCTGCTCTGAGCAGTCTTGCATCATAGAAATTAAAGCAGTTGATCAGTAGTTGCTTGGGTGACTTTTTCCTTTTCTTGAATATGTTTTTATTTGCTGTTTTCAATCGTAGTGGTACAACCCACGCCATGACTACTTATTGCACATACAGGTTATTACGCTGATTACCAGACTGGTGATTTCACAGCCATTTTTTGTTATATCCTGATTCCTTCACTGCTGTTGGTTGACTGTTTTAAGGTTTTCTCCACCTCATTCTCAGTGTGGCTGAAAATGGCCGGTCGAATTCTGTTAGTTACACTGTTCTCCTTCTTGTCACTTTTCTCACTGTTAGTTTCATGGTCCCCGGTGAAAATCAAGGCAAACCATTCTTGCTTTTCAGCTGTCTTGTTTGTCTACAATTTTTGTCCTGTCATATCCTGATTCTTACCATCTTTGGAAAACTTATTTTTGGAAAACTTTTGGTACTTCTAGCTCTTAATGTAACTTTCCTGAGTGATGAATAGGTCTGGTTTTCCCCTTGTCATTCTCTGCTTCTAATTTCTTTGCAGTTTCTCATGTTTCTAATACACAGTAACCTTACTTTTACCTTAATTTATATCTTTTTTGAGGAATACCCGCCGTTTCATTTGGTATCATAAATGAAATGGGTTTATTTGCACCATGTTTCTGTTAGACATAAACTGCATATTAAACCTCTAGCACAGAAATTGAAAATACAGTCGTCTTTTGTTGTGACTTTTGGCCTTAGCATACAAATATTTCATCCACTTCTTCCAGGTAGCATCCCCAAGGGCATCAGATGCATTTCTTTAACTAAAGGTCAATGACTACTGAAACAAGAAACAAATGAGATACCACTATATAGCCAGAATATTGGATTTATTAGTTTTCCTTCCTTTCTTGTCTCTCCTCTTGTCTCTTGAATCATCCCTGTTAAACGTGAAGATAAGCATATTGTTGCTTGACAGATTTGGCTGGGCATGATGCTAGGCTGTAGGAAATTGCAGGTATGATCCTGTCCCTTGGAATTTCCCCCATCAGACAGAAATACCATGGAGTGCACCCATCTTTTAACAGCAGTTTCTGCTGATGCCGTGGAATGCTCCAGTTTGTCTCGTAGTGTCTCAGATTTTTGACTAGGGAAGTGCTAGAGTATAACTGAGATGGTTGTTTGGGATCTCTTCATTATCAATGGAGAGTTGTAGGTAACTCCAGAAGATAATGGAGTTTGTTTGCTGTTCTGGATGTCTTTGCCTGCATGTCATTGCGTAGATATCATAGCTCTTGTCTTCTGAAGCTGCTCCCTGTGCACAGGAGAACTCAGCAACCAGATTGAGTTAAGGATCTAGTTTTTAGATAAAGTTTTAGACAAAGTGAATTGCATATGAAAGACTAGTAATGTGGCACCTCAAAAAATAAGTAGGGACCTAATATAGTACAGGGTTGACTATAGTTTTGTCCTATCTACAAAAAAACTGTAGTCTTTTAAAGTTCTGTTCCTTGAAAATTAGGATTTAAGAAACATTTATTTTGGTGGCAGTGATGTAAATACTTAGGTGGTTTTTGTTCCTGCTACATTTCATCTCTGGTATTCCTGTCTCCTGTATGTTGGTAGATAGACTTTGAGTAGATATAGATGAGCTCCCTGATCTTAGTTAAAAGCAAATCATAAAGGAAGCTAGGTTTAATAAGGGAACCCTGAAGTGAGATGAAGATTCTACTTAAATTGCCCAAGCAAATAATAGAAACTCTATATAGTGTTTTCAAGTATTGCTGGAAGTTCTGGCAAGGTGTGGATTTGGGCTGAGTGCTCTTTGGAAATGTTCTTATATACCTTTTCTTCACCCAAAACATATATCAGTGCAACGAGGGAACAATGTATAGAAGTAAAAAGTTGGTGTCCTGTTAGAGCAATTAGGAGGAAATGTTCTTGGAACTCTTGTTGTGTAATATGCTGAGTGATGTAGCAATAGAGAAATGTTCTTGGCGTGAGAAGATTTTTATAGGGACAATACTTGGGCAGTGTACAGTGTATAGCACTTTGGAAAAGCATAAGATACTGCCCAAGACGTTATCTTGAATATTCATGCCAACTGCACAGATGTTTGGAAATGTAACTGTCCAGAATATGACACATCACACTCATATTGTATGTGAGTTGCAGGTGAGTTTAAAAACGTGTTTGTCATAGAGTAACTGGAAAAAATCAACCTGTGGCAATACGGACAGAATATTCACATAGCACATATGAAGGTGACAACTGCTTTGATTAAGTTACTATCCTTTCCCAAACATCCAAAAATTTCCACATTGGGTTGTGCTGGAGTTGTTTGCGTTTGGTTTTCCCTTTTAGAAGATAAATAGAATTTTTTAAGTCTGCTTTTCAGTTTGGTCATAATGCTGTGCGTCTAAATAATAATTAAGCATAGGAAGAACAGTTGGGCTAAACTGCCGAATATTAAATATTGCAGCCTGTGTCAAATCTCCAAAAATAACAAAATAAGTGCTTGTGTGTGTTTAGCAAACTGAGGCACAGATGTATAGTATTCAAGCAGGGAGTCTACGCAAGATAGAAACCTGGAAAGTAGCAATGTCAGGTTATTACTTGAACCTTGCCGTAGTGCTGCATCATCTTAACAGGTCTGTAGCTGTATCATGTATTTGTCAAATGACAGTTATCTTTACTGACCTACACGAATAATTGCTTAAAAAATTCAAATAATTCCCCCGGTAATAAAAGCTAGTTTTAGTTCTTTGTTACTCAGCTTCTCTGCCTAAAAAAACCCATTTTCTGTGTCGATTTGTAAATTACTTTGCTGGACAGAGCATTAACTTGAAAAACAGTGTTGCTGACTACAGGAAAAAAAAATATTTTAGCACCCTCATGTAATTTTTTTCCAACCTATCACATCAACATGTCTGGAATATGACAGTTTGTTAAATGGTCTGCTGTATCTTACATACCAAGTGGAGTGCATTTGTGTTTTGGTTAAAAAATTGCTGTCTGTTGGTATGAAAACCTGGATCTTATTATGTATTCTTTATGTTTTTAAGATGCTAATAATAAAAACAGTATGTAATTTTTTAGCTAGCCAGCAGAAAGGTAGGGTCTCTGCAAAATCAGGGTTTTCATTAAGTTGGTTCTTGTATGACCCTATGAAAAGAGCTATGCCATATGCTGAAAAATAAAATAACTAAAACTACAGGCCCCGTGAACTAGACCAGGAGAGAAAATTTCTTTCTGAGCCCAAATCTTGTGGTTGGTTTGACTCTGCTTATAAATAAAGGTCCTGAGTTTTTTTGGTTGGTTTGTTGTTTGGGTTTTTTTGTTTGTTTGTTTAATTTTTATTTTCCCAAGTCAACTACAGAGTCTTGCCATCCTCCTTTTCTGTCCATCTGTCCCTCTATGTACATTTCATACATTTCATACACACATGTTAAAACACATTATTCCTAGAGTTGTTGGGTAAAATCCAGTCTTGAGCATATCGGTTTTATATCGTGGTTTTCTACTGCTTGAAAAATATCCATAAGTGCATATATAAACACACACTAGTGCATAAAATCTTCACTGGCTCTATATATCATTTGACAGAGACTACTTTGTAAAGCTGGTTTTGAGTTTGTCAAGCTCAGTGCTTGCTTTCTAGGACTTATGCTGAGGAAACTGATCTTCTGTATTTAATTTTTAAGGGAAATACATGCAAATGATGAATATTCTGAAACCAATTGCGTTTGATGTGATCCACTTCATGTCCCAGCTCTTCGATTACTATTTGTATGCAGTCTATACATTTTTTGGCCGAAATGACACGGTAGGTAGAAAGAAACATTTTTCATTTCCAAGTTTCACTGTGCACACAGAATATAGAGAATGTTTCTTTACTTAAAATGCTAACTAATATATAGTGCCCAGAAAAAATAGTGGCAACAGAATGGATTTGAATGCAGGAGTGTGAAAAGGCTGATTAGATTGGCAATAAGGAGAATAAGCACTGGGGGAGCCATTGTCATTTGGACGTGAATCCCATTATGTTTTGAATAGATTCTGTACTCTTTTTCCAGCAGTATCTTGAAAGGAAGGAAAGACAATATGAAATACCTAAAAGTAGTGGCAGAAAGTGGGGATCAAAGGAGTAGTCTGCAGAAAGAGGGTGGTGGTTTGAAGGCTAGAGAGGATAAGGTGATTTACTTTTGCTGTATGTATTTCTCTAACTTACATAAGAATAACAAAAGGAAGAGAGAAAGGGTGGGCATGAAAATTAAGTAGCAACTCAGCTTTAAGAGGTTTGTAATACAGTTTTTTTGAGATCTAGTATTCTTCTGTCAAACTAATTACATTAATGAAAATGGGGATTTTGAGTGATCTTGTAGTTGAAACAAATGCCTGTTTGCACTGTCTGCACATAACATAGATCAACTTTCAACAGAGTTGTCTTAGAGCATTTATGAAAAGTTGCATGTGAAAATAATTTTCCCCTCTTGGCCCCTGAATTACTTGACAAGTAATAATTTTGTGGGGTTCCAAATTCATCATCATCTGTTGGCAAATTGTAATGGATTTTCAGAGTCAACATGTGGTTCTAAATGGTTTTGAGCTGTTCTCTTTGGCAGGACAAATGTCTCTGCAATTTGTTTGTGTTTAGAAGATGGGTGGGGTAGTTTGTTTATTGTTACGGTAATTGATGTTCATTGGCTTAGCCAGCTGCTTTGATATTCACATCGTGTTGCATTTTTTTTAAAGCCCATACTGAGTTCCTCACTCTCTACTTCTAACAGAGAACAGCACAGTGCTAGGCAGGTAAACATTATAGCAGATGGATGGTAAAATTGTGATGTTTCTGTAGTGTGCCTAATTTTTGTTTTGATAGATGATTTTCCATAGGAAGCATACTGCTTACAAAGGGTCTATGAATTTAATAAACCCTCTTGTAATTCTGCTTGAATGTCTTCACTCCCCACAGTGTTTATAAACCTATAGAGATGGGTGATGGTATGTGATTTAGACCACTGAGAGTGTTCCTGTTTTATTTTTGTTTACAAAGTAGCATCAAATAGGTTTCTTAAAAGTATGCTGGCAATATAACTTCCTTAAATGGCTGAAATTCTTTGTGAATATTCTGCTTATGTTGTATGTGTAAGTTAGTACACACGTAAGGAGAGTGATTAATTGTACTGAGTTCATTGCCAGTTCAATGAACACCAAGGATTTAAAATAGACATGTTGAGTTCTGTGTCTGGTCATGATGCTAAGTTGTTGTGCTTTCCAAAACTCTTTAGAATGATTACCCTATGTAGTCAGTATTTGGCTTTCTTCACTGCCAAAAGTTGCACACCGTTGTAACCAGAATTGCTCTTTCAAACCTTTTTTATTTCTGGGATGCAAGTTGAGGCTGCCTTTCCTCCTTATCTTAAATTATGGAGCACCCTAATATGAAATCAAGAGAAATGGCCTATACTCATGAAGGTGTAAGACATTCATGTACATACCCCAGAATAGTCTTTCTTACCAGAATAAATTCGAGGTGTTTTAGTTTTTTTGAGGAGACTTTATAATAGTTTGTAAACCAGTGACCATTCTTATGGAAAACTTATTTGTTTTTTAACTATAAGAGGTTATGTAGAATTGGTGATGAGTAAAATCATTCTGTAAATTGTCTGAAGCTCTGGTTACTAGCTGTACTAGGTCAGCAGATTGTGGAATTTAAATAGCTATCATTTTGCGTATAGAAATAGCAAAACCTTCCATGAAGCGAAGCAGTTATACTGAGGAGTGACATGCTAGGTGTGAAGTCATGACATTCTATCCGTGGTTTTGTTTGTTTGTCCATTGTTTTTTTTCCTCTCCTCATACGTATGGGTGCACAGTTTGACTTCAGGCTGGTTGCCTGATAAATCTGGAGTTCTTGATATATGATGTTTTGTGGACATTTAATTTTGCTTTTCCTTTCTTTTTCATTCATATATGTTTCAAAAAGTGAAATGGCCATTTTTTAGAAAGAAATATATAATTACAGAGTAAGTAAGTGAAAGTTACTGATAGCTGTTGAAAGTAATTGAAAGGCAAGAGGAAAGGATTAGTGGCAGATTGGGTGTAGTTTTTATGGTGCAGGTGCAAATTTCTTATTTAATGGCTGAAACTTGCAAATATGTTTTTTAATATATATAATTTTTTTTTCCTTTAAGAAAGGTATTCTTTCTATTTGTTCTAACCTTAACAGGGAAAACAGCCAGTCTTGAATTTGCAGTCCTTATGGCCATATCTTGAAAAACTGCTATATGACTGCAGGAGGAAAAAAAAGATAATTTGGACAATTAAGGGTGTGTTTCTTAAAGGAAAAAAAGTGATTTTCTTTTCGCCCATATACCTGCAAAATCAAAGGCAGTTCAGAAATGATATTGCAACACATATTATTTGATACAAATTATTTGGTAAAAAAAGCTTAATTCACCTGCAGAACAACAAAGATGTGAACACTTCTTTTTATCAAACGTGAACACTAGGATGGTGATTTATGTCTCCTAGATCAAGTTCTGGGTGTTAGCAGAGTATACAGCCAGTGGGAATTCACCTCAGATGTAAATTTTCATTTCATTTATAGGAGGATTGGGGCAGATCGACATCTTGAGTCAGAAAATCTAGGTGCAGTAAATAGGAGCCTAAATTATACTGTTTTGTATTTAAAAGGCGCAGAGGAGATGAGATGAACTCGAATGCTTCCTTCCCTGATTTAGTGCACTGAAAGAAAGTCTAATAATACAGTGTACAATAGGGATCTAAATATTGCTCAGTAAGTTATCTTTTGGTGTGAATCACATACCAGAACTGTGTTCAGATACTTCCAGATCCTTGACTTAAGTCTGTGTTTCTTAGCCATCCCATTTCCTCTTCATTTGTTGTGTTAGTTTGTTCTTTGTTTTTTTAATTTAAAGTAGAAGATAAATAGCTACAATAATTATGCATGTGAAATCAGACCCTCAGCTGATGTAATTCATTGCATTTACTAGGAAATCAGTGTAGCTATAGTGATTTATCCCAGCTGAACATCTTCGCCTTTATCTTCTAAGCTGTGAACATGAAGATGGCATGTTTCTCAGGTAGAGCTTTATAAGCAGTAAGTGATAATGACAGTTTTATAAAGATCAACTGATATAATTTTACATATATAAGTTATATATTTAATAAGGAATTACAAGAAATTTTACAGCTTTGGAGAGGAGTCAGGACCATTTGGCTTGGGTGTGGTGTGCATGCAAGTCTTGATGGAGTCATCATAGTGCACCATTCTGGGTTCATCACCCAAATGAGAAAATATGGAGTCCTGCACCCAAATACAGTATTATAACAATAAAGGATACTGGTTATTCATTGGTATCTGGAATGATAAGCTGTCATCTTCATGAAAGGTACTCGGGTCATTCTTCATACCAGTGCAGTGTTGAGTGCCATGACCTCTATTGATTTTTTTTTTCATTTTGTATGGTTATGATTATGTGCTAAAACTTTAGTGTAAGTGAATTGTAGCTAGTGTTTAGAAACTGAAGTTTTGCTGTATTACTGTAAAGTTTAAACCAATGAGTTTTCCCAATTTAAGTAGAATGTATTTCTTTCAGTTTGAATCAACAGGACTGGGCCTCAGTAGCAGCAGATTACGCACCACACTCAACAGAATCCAGGAGAGTCTGATTGATCTGGTAAGTACCTGGTTTTTGGTAGTGCTGAGTGGAAGAGATGTGTAGGAAATTTAGGAATCGTATTTCGTAGAGGCTTTCGAATTTTTATCTCTCTTCATATTCAGTATCTATAATGACAAAGGCTTAGTTTCATGGTGCATCATGAAATCACTTGTTTCTAGTATACAATAAAGCTAGTTTAATAGTTTTTGCTAGATGTATTTAAATATGTACATACTAAATTATGTATTTAAATCTTATAAAGTATTACAGTTTGTGTAATAAAGATAGACATTCCAGTATTATCTTTATTAAATGACTCTTTTTATTAAAAAAAAATTAAACTGACACAATAGATCACTCATTTTTCTTCAGTAAAAGGAGTAGCAAAACGGTAAGCCAACCTGAAGTTTGCTCACCTTACAAGGTAATAGAAGTAGTGTACTAAATCCTTTGTTAAGTCATTTCTGAATAGTGGGAAACTTTCCCTGACCTATTATAGATTATATCCCATTGGTCAATCCATTGAGCTATTTTCAAAATGTGAAAAGTAAACATGATGCTTGTGTCACATTGGTAGTAGGCTACTGCCCTTCACGTCACATTACAAAGGGTAGAGATTTTGTGGATTCAACTGAGCAGCAGTGTTTATAAAGAAGTATTATTAGGAACTATGCAAAAATGGAAATTTGAAGTTGTTCTTTTCCACCTAAATATAAACGCCTTGAAACGTTATGAAGAAATTTCCTAAGAGTATCGTAAATGGCTTGTATAGTAGTTAATAGCATGGATGCTGCAGGAAGGATTTATTTTCTTTGACTTTCACAAGGATCTGGCACTCTACTGAAATGCACTTTATGCCTTTTTAATTCCTTGAAGTATTGTATTGAATCCTAAACAGTTCTTTCAGAGGAGCTTCTTGAAAGGTTTTGGGAACTTTTCTTATAGGGTCAGTAGCGGGAGCATAACTAATAACCCCAGGCCTCTGTAAAACAGAAAAAGGCTAGACATATTGATATTCCTCTCAAAGGCAGTGTATTCAGAAAGAAAAGATAGTTCTAGGAAGAACTTGCAAATGAATCAGTTAAAGATCATGGGAGAAGTAGCAAGTTATGGAGTGAATTTTTTAGACTTACTCTGTAGTCACAGTTCCTGACAATGCTTTACAGCCTTGGATTTTATTTTTTATTAGTTAAAATAATTTTTAAAAACTAATCTCTAGGAATAAACTGGAAAAATAACACTTCTTTTTCTTCCTCAGTCATCTAACAGTGGTGTTACAGATAGTGTCAAATGAAATTAATAACTATGTTCCAGGTAAGATTTAAAGGAGGAAGAAGACTTTCCTAACTGCCCCTAACTTAAAGGCATTCCATGAGGTTTATTAATGTCTTATGAACTTACGCTGGTCTTACCCTATTGATGGAAATTTTTCACTTTTTGATTCATGAGGAAGAACAATCTTCTGGGTATTTTTATTGTTTGCTTATTTTCAAGAGTTTGTGAAAGTCAAGATTAATTTATAGTGTGTCATAAAATAGGTGTTTCTCATTTTTGTATGGACTATTCTGGACTGCTCTCAGAATTCCCTAATCTTAGATTATTGTAGATTGCTCTCTGAAAATATTCATTTTTGTATTGGGGGATTCAGTCTCATGGCCTGTTGGGAACTTGGGGTTTGCATTGTCTTCTTTTCATGGTAACTATATTTCTGTCGCATTTTAGTTATTGATTGCAGCATCTTTCAATATTTTATTTTCATGAAGATAGTCTGAATCTGGTAGTTCTGAATGTGTGACTAAGGCTCTGCTACAGTTGCAGGCAGATCAGATGAGTTCCCGTAATCTGTCAGTGCCTGTGGAGGTTGAGCTTTATGATCAATGCCAAGACTCCTGAGTACTGTAGATTGGATCATTCTTAGCTTTCATCTTGGACTTCATCCATTCGGTTTTTTTGAGATACCAAGGGGATGAAGGCCTATTTACTCTATATTTATGGTTGGAAGTTAGAGGAATAATTGAAGGGTAGAGGCCATCTACTCCATCTTTTTGTAGACTTTCTGCATTTTTTTGTGTGGGATTGAATTAATGCTATCTAGTTTATATCAGGTACCTTTTTAGGATACTGCTTTTATTATTATTCAGCTGCATTTCAAGTTTCTTCTGTGAAGAAAAAAGCGAAGTGGAAGGTGGGGTAAAGCCAAGGTGGAATTCATATTTTTTCTGGCCTCTATGTGGCATCTTCTGGATGAAGAGTATGGAGGCTGATTGTAGGCATTCCCTGTAGCTCCCTATGGAGCTGCCTTATTCTGAGTTCATTCTTCCCTATTATAGTGCAAGAACTGTCTGTCCTTTTTAATATATACTGTATTTACAGTATACTAACCATACCTGAGAAATAAGTACTATTCTGGTTTTCATCTGGACCACCAAGAGACAGAGTTGGGTTTCTGACTCATGGCCACTGAGAAAAAAACCTGCAGCCTTTTAAAGTGCTTCCTCTCCTTTTCCCTGCATCCCTCCTCATGCACCAGATACCCCCTGCTTCTGCTGGAGGGTCCTTGTCCCTTTTAAGCACTACTCAGCTGTACCTGAATCACTTCTCCACAGTTTTGCAATCTAATATTTCATAGCAAAGCCAACAGTATTTTATGAGCTGCCACAAGTGTACCTGCAGTTTAGATTAATGTTTTAGACAGTGAATAGGAAGTAGCTGAGATATGACCATGTGTTCATTAGTGTTATCTTCACCACAGGGCAATAATGTGACACCCCAGCTGCGATGCATATTGTTCAATGTCTCTATGCTGCTCCTCACTTGGAAGTAAAAGTGCTCCTCCTCCTTGCATTTGTGAATAAAAGCATGTTTGTAATTTGGATTTTTTTTTCTAATTTGGAAGTTTTGTATCATGTAATCAAAATGACAGTGATGAAAGAGCTTGACCTCTTTACAAGACTGAGCAAGCATGTTCTTTAGGTGCTACTGCTTTAAATATGCTTCCTATTTCAAACTGTTATAAATGTACCAGTAATGAACTTTTGTCCATCTGTGGCTTTTGTTAATCTCTGTGCTGCTTATATAGATTCTGGAGTAAGTATTATCTGAAATTTCTTTTGATATATAAGTGAAATAGTTTTAGTCAAAAATAAATAAATGGGACTGACGAATTAGCAAAACTGTCTTTATTTGCCTTCTTATAATATGTTATGTGGAAGTATGCTGGGAACTTACAATGATTGAATAACCAGTTTCTCTGGCTAAGCTACTTGTCTTTGCCTTAATGAAATGCTTGTAAGCTAACTCAAAATTATAAAAAAAAAAAAAGCACTGAGTATTAAGCAGTTTAGAGTACAGTTTTTTATTCCTGAGAGGTAAGAGAACAATATGACTTTCAAAAGTTTGTTTGACTACCTTGTACTGAACTTCATAGGTGTATCTGAGCTTCCTATTCAGGCCTTTCCACAGCTAGCACAAAAAAGCTTCAGTACAGATTTCTGCTATGTAGCAGCTTGGACCCTCCAGAAACAGCACTCTACAAGCCATGTTTCATTCATACCAGCAGAATGTATTACAAGGAGAACACAGAAAGCAAAGAATGAAAAGGGGAGGAAGAAGTGCTATTGTTTCAACCTTGCTTATTATGCTGAGGTACAGTTTTGATTAGGCCAAACACATTGGAAGAAGTGCCTGTTTCTGAACTGCCTGCGTGTCCTCACTGACAGTTCCCCTGAGTAGGATATGTGGAGATACTTGCACACATTCAGTCTTTGTGTTTGTCTTTTCTAACGGAAAGAGGATTTGCAACAGTAAAGGTGTTCATATTAGTCCACTGAGACCAGTAAACCCCCAAGTAGGTACAAGGCATCTATCAGATTGATGTGATGTATGATAATTGGTGATTTGGAAGGAAAATTTCTACTCCTGATTCCTTGCTTTGTCTGTCTCTAAAC
The DNA here is from genome assembly GCA_033558185.1 of Dromococcyx pavoninus. Taxonomy (NCBI): domain Eukaryota; kingdom Metazoa; phylum Chordata; class Aves; order Cuculiformes; family Neomorphidae; genus Dromococcyx; species Dromococcyx pavoninus. Next base: position 2,534,041 of record JAUMJL010000098.1, read on the forward strand.
AGCTTTCTTATCTTCATAAAATATAACTTAGTCACGGTACTGCCATTATCTAGATGTTGTTTGTGGATATCCTGTGTATGCAGGCAGCTGCCTTGAGTGAAACTGCTGCTTCACAAAGAGAGATTTTTGGGCTCTTTCCCCATAAAGTGTATATCTTTTGGCAGAGACAGTAGGTTAGAGATTAATGGTGCAGAGATGGAAAATGTAGATTTTTCAGCTGTTCAAATAAAATAAGGAGTAATGAGAGGAGTGATTTTTTTCTTCATGCCTGACTTTCCAGCCCTTTTTGGCTTTGACCCTTTGATGCTGTGGAACGGTATTGTTCAGTTCCACTACTCCCAGTTCGGCAAACCAATAGTTCAGTTTTGCTTAAAATGTCGCAGCACTGCCTGGCATTACTTAGTGTGGATGTGTGCTCTTGTGACCTGGTTTGGTGTACTGATAAGCTCTGGAGAGTGAAAGGTGTGGAGTTTGTTACTTCGCACGGTAGTGGCTAACACAGGATGCTGCTTCTAAAAGGCATAGCGAAGCTCCTAGCTGAAACGGTGACTGTGAGCTGTGATTCCTGGTGAGGTTTTGTTTGGCCAAAGATAAATTTCTGCAACTTTTACAGTCCTTGCTTGGTCTCCTGCTCCTTCAAAGAAAAATAAAGCCTGAAGGAAAAAAATAAAAGGCAATTTTGGGGTTTTTTCTTTCCTCCTCTATTTGAGAAGATTTGTACAACTTACGTAATGACAATGCGTAAGGTGGTGTGTGAATTGCTTGTCAAGCAGAGAGAGCTCTGTGTACACAAAAGAAAGTTTTGACATGAAAAGCACTTTGAAAATATGCTAGGACTTATGCAGCTGTTCTGCTTCCTCACATTATTCATTTAGATCTCTTCATGCAACCTTTTTTTGTTTGACTATAGTACCCAAGTAGACTGGAATGATATGAAATTTACTAGTTTATTCCTTTGAATACATTTTCTGGCTTTTGGCAATTGCTTTGTCTCTCTTTGAGCAGTCGCTGAGCCATCTTGTTTTACTCACTTCAGACTCTTCTTGCTGGGCACCCAAAACTTGGGCTGATTACATACTCCCAGAAGAGTGTTGGTGTCCACAGAGTCACAGCTGAACACCTGGGACCTGGCATCAGCTCCTCCTGAAAATCGTTCTTTGGAAAAGAAAAATGGTGCAGTAAAAACATGTGTGACAGCACCAGATTGGCGTAGGTGGTTTTGTAAGGTAGGGGTTCAGGTTCCCAGGGGTTGTGGCAGTGGGTGTGCTTTTCTGCAGAGGTTTGTTTGGTGTTTATTTTTTAAAGCATAGTCAATGACTCATTTTCTCAGTTGTCTGTCTGCTCACAGTGATTCCTGATAGAAGCTTTGTAGTGTTAGGTTAGACAAGATAGTAAATAAACTTCCGAACTTTGGTAATTTTTCATGCAAATCTGCAATTTAACTTTTAACACTAAAAAATAAATGAAATTGAAAGATCCCAGAAGTTTCTACGCAAATTTTATGTAAGTCTGTTACTGAAGTCAGTGAGACTGACCCAACTGAGGTTTTGTGACAGAGAACGTGGTGGATCCACACTCTTGAAATTGGAGACCTTATGTCTACCATGAGGCAGCACTGATCAACTCAGCCCTGGGGCTGGTGTGAATTGCATGCATTTTAAGTATTGACAAGCTTGGGAATGGCTTGCATGGCACTTCATAATGCTGTGAATGTGTCACTTGCCTGCGAAAGATTGTAAATAAGTAGAAAATTAATAGCAGTGTTTCTCAAGGTGATTTGTTCTTTGTTTTTTAAAGATCTGCTCTCTGAAATTGTGTTGAGTGATCGTTGTAGTGGCTTGCATTGTTTACATTTGATTTTGTTCCTTAGGGCTGAGTCAAGATTACCTGCTTTGTAAGCTTTGTGCCCCTCAGCAAGAAAATAATAATCTTTTGTAGTAGGAATATTGAAGAGTACCATTTTTAAACCTTAACACATTTGCATTATATTCAGAAATCACAGTTACTCTTGAATGCAATGTGCTTTTCAATTGGCTTTACCTATCATTTTCACCATCAAGTTTAAAGAACTTTTAGCAATGTGTAAGTGTAAGGGGCGTGGGAAAACCTGACTTTTTGCTTTCAGTACATATTTTATAACAAATTCTTATATATTAAGCAATTACTTGGAGTTGAGTGATTTCCAGACAGCAAGACTTTATGGTTTCTTTGATCAGTGTTTATTTTCTTGTACTCTATGCTTGTGATATTACAGAAACTATCAATTACAGTTTCATAAACAGAGATAATGAGCTATTCTGTCTTAGGTAAATGTCTGGGCTCAGTCGGCTTTTCCTTCTCCATCAGCGCTCATTAAGTTCTTGGTAATAGTGTTGATCTGTCAGAGCTGCTGTAGACTGTTTGACTGCCAAAACTTTTTCAGATTATCTGATTTTCTTCCATGCCTTTGAAACACCACTTATTCCTTTAAGATCAGGATTTCTACATTAGCATTTGGAGGTATTGCCGTTTGCTCATAGCAGGATCAAAATTACAATTTTCGTATTGAGTTTATATATTAAAACAATTTTAAAGCTAAATCTTATGCCAAAAGTATTAGGTCGGGAGAAGATCAGTTTTGAAAGGTTTTTGATTGCTGGTCTGATCTGATGAACTTTGCATGCTGGGGCGAGTTGTGGGGTTTACTAATTTTTATTTGAAGTTGGTGAAATTGGATGATTATAATTAACTGTCAACTATCTCCACCATAAATGGCAGACGATCAGATTTTGGTCATAAGTTCTCTTGGATATGTGCTTCTGAGCTCACGATGAGATCAGACCCCTTAAAAATGTCTCTCCTGCAAATTGTATGTCAGACTTTTGACTTAGATGATTATCTTAGGTGGTTTATACTTCTGAATTAGGTAGTTACTTGTGGTCTCTTTCTTCCCACTAAGATTGAAGGCTTAACAAGAGTTTGCCACTGGCTTCAGCCAAGTAATTGAAATGAAAATGTTCTGTTGTTATAGAAGATTGTTTTTGGAGGAAGAGGTTAAAGGAGAGGCTGGTTCCTTACACAGATTTATTTATCTTTTTCTTCCTATTCATTAAAGAATTTATTCTTGGGAGTAAACAATTAAAGGCTAAAGTAAAATGCCCAACAACTATTCAAACAATATCATGCTTGCAGTTATTTGATACCTGTTATTAAAAATGTGTTCCGGATTGAACGTAATTCAAAGATAGACATTGCATAAAGATACTTCCCAAAGCACATATTGTAGCTCATATGACTGCTTTAACACTTCTGTATCGTGATATTTTTAGGCCTTTATAGCAAAGCAGCTTTTATAGATAATTAATAGTAGTGTATGTCAAATGTGTAGCGTTAGAAAACTGAATTCTTTTAGTATGACAATATGAGGGAGTTAGATTAAGACTAGAGAAACCTGAATAGATAAGACCTGCTGTGAGACATCTGCAAGGAATACTGGTTACCCTGTGCTGCTGTACCTGCTACAGTTGATTTTGTTATTGTTCAGATAAGTTTTTGGTGCTTTTGATGATGATTTTTTTTTTTAAGAACTAGAAATTGTGAGATCACTGTGGATTTTTCCTGTTTGGCAAGGAAGGAGGAAAGTATCTTGTAGTTTGCATTAGTTCCACATGTACCTTGAATTTATTTTATCAAATCTGTATTTTGCCCAGTTTTTTTACAAGGAGTTTATGTGGGCGGTAGTATGTCTTGAATATATCACAATTCTGCTCTAACAGCCAGACCTGCCACTCTGATGAAGACAAAAGCTAAGCAAGTTTGTTCTGCTTTGCTGTTCCTGTCTGCATGCTTGGTTCTGGGTGCTGCGATATGTTCTCAGGGTAACTTGCCATTTGTTGAAGTTGGCCTGGCTGCTATTTAATTTCCTGGCTTCTACTCTCCTTATCCTCCTCCTCCAATTGAGATTGGCATCGTTTTGCCAACTTTCACTTTTACAGGACCTGTTCTTCATGGGTACTCAAAAGAAATCTCTGACATCAGAGATATCGTGCAAATTTTCTTAAATTAGTGGAAGGGTTAACTTTAACAAGTCCAGTTCGTTGCAAAACACCTGATGTTTTTTAAATAGTTAGTTGCCTTTTTTCCTGTTTCAACCTGAATGTTTTACCCCTTTATTGCAGCTTTCAATCATTTGATCATTTCTGTTAATGAAGGCTGGAGGAAAAAACACAGGCATCACTGAAATGCTTTCAGAATGATCTTGTGCTTTTCTTGGGGATTGGCATGCCGGCTGTGTCCTTTCCTTTTTGCTATCAACATGCTTTTGCAATCCTTGCCTTTTAGAACAAGTCAGGAGAATGAAACATACTGTGCTTGGCCAGTATATTTGAACTAGAGTTTTGACTCCCTGGCTGAACCCGCGCATGTCTTTGATTTAACCAGTTGTTTCATATACATTTGGTATCTTCAGGTGCAAAACAGTTGTGGTGTTTAAAAGGTTCACATTATATTTACCTTCATGGGAAGCAGGCAGGTAGGAAAAAACCTAGTGTAAATGCATCTTAATACTGAAGAGACAGGCCATTTTGAACTGTGATAAATGCAAAAGTAAGTCTTTGTAATATTTGTTTTTAACATAATTTGTAAGCAGTCTTTGAAAGAAACAAAGATGCGAAAATCTTTACCACTGATACTTTTCTCCCAGCTCTGGGGCTCCCTGTCTCTCCTAAGAATAGAGACTTAGTTGGTAGGCTGAGTGGTTTGGGTTTTTATCAAATGTAAACATTTCAAAGCTTCTCATTTTTATGGTTTGGTTTGTTTTTTTTTTTTTGAGAATGACATGAAGTGAAGAAGAAAAAGAGAAGGCAGATAAAGACTGGATTATGATAGTTAATCAATGGTGTCTTTGGTGCAGTTAATATTTTTAAAGAAATGACCATTATTCTGAGATGATTAGATGTTTTTGTGTGCACCATACTTGTGGGTGTGCTAGGTAGGTATCTTCAGAGTTGCCTGAAAGACATTACGTGAGTTTTAGCAAATATCTAGGCCTTTTGGCTTTCTTATCCATTCACTCAGCAGGATGCAATCTTCCTGGTACGGTGAAATGTGTGACCAGTTCAATGGCAAGTGCATCTGGCTGAATGTGAACATGGATCAGAGCAAAGAAAATTAACTTTTCAAATAATATAGCAATGTGGTTAGCCTTTATAATTGTTCCCTTGCATGGTGCATCTCTGTCTGATAGCATTTACCATAAGCTTCTTTTAGAAGTTTTATCTTCTGCTCATTGATCTATTTCTTGTGACATCTTTTAGAGCTACAAATGATGTGTTGATGGTGTCGCTCAGTCAGCAGTCTTTGGTTTTAATGCCAGAGTTTCTGTGAGGATTCTTCAAGGCTCCCTTATCCGCTTTCTGCTTCCGTAACCTATTACAGCATTTTTTTTAGATGTCTGAAGATTTCCTCACCATCTATAGCGAGAAGTCCAATTTCCCAGTCCGCACTTTGTTCCATCTGCTCTAGCCCATTTTGATGTTTGTGTTTGATATCTTCTGGAGGCGCAGAACTGAAAGAGCCTTTCTTAGTTAGCAAATCCAGCTCCCTGTTGCCTTGGACTGTCATGTCACAGGAGGCAACTATCAACTGAAATCCAAGATGTTTAAAGTGGAACTTGTGATCTTTTTGTTCCTCCGTACCTCAAACCATTTTTAACAGCTTGGACATTACCATCTTCCTGGTTGTCTTATATTCTTAGTGTCACTTTTGGCTTGGCTTTCATCCAAGCAGTAAATGCATTCAGATGCTACTTTGTCTATAGCAGCAAAGTTTTGATCTTTCTGCACGTTCTGTGTTGCTTGTATCTCACCAAGCCTTTACATGTTTTGATACAATCAATTTTTGCCTATCCTGCCTTTAATTGCTGTGGTATAACCACAATAGGCCTGTCACATGTTTTGCTTCCAGAATAACTTTCCTGTTGTTTTTCCCTTTTTCAGCTAATCATCTGTGCAGTACCTTTTCTCTAGGCTTTTCAAGATCTACAATGAATATTTTTATCTCAGTTCTGATATTTAGAATGAGTTATACCACCACTTCCATCAGTGTTTCTAGTTCTCACTGCTCTCCTTTTCTGCTTGGGCAAAATTGTCTGAAAAAACGTGCATAGAAATTATTTTGCTTTGTATCACTCCTCACAGCTCTCCTCTACTGTGAAGCCTAGAAGAAACTCCCGGTGACTGTTGTGGTCAACTTGAATCTATTTTTCTTCCTCCTGCTCCTGATTCTTTAGTTACTTCACAATTCTCTCTCAATTTATTTCTGTCTCTAATTGGAAGAAAATATAACCAAACTGAAAAGCTGCTTTATTTATTGTTATGATTGTGGCTTCATCTTTGTGCAGTTTTGCAGCAATCTGAGAATTATGCTTTTTTTTTTTTATTCCAACCTTAAATGTCATGTTTAAGTATTATTGTTGTCATACTGGTTGTGTGTTCATGTGTTGCTTTATCCTTCTTTATCTGTTTTGGGTTCTATCACCTTTGCTTTGCAGCATTTCTTTATTTGTAGCCTGTGTGTATGCAGTAAGCATGATGTAAATAATCTAAAGCCAGAACTAGATTTATGTTTCATTCTCTGAAGTGGTTTTGGCAAACAGCTAAGCTTCACAGGGTGTCCATTTATATACCTACTTAGACCAATATGATAGCTCTGGGAATTTCTTTCTTTCTGTGAATCTTCTTATACCTGTAACTTGTACTTAGGTTCCTCAAATGTAGAGGGAGTGTGTAGGGGCTGTGTTCCCTATTTTTTTTCCTTCTTTCCTTTTTTTAAATTTTTTTAAAAATATTTTTTAATTATTTTTTCCTTCTTTCAATTTTGCCCTTTTTTTCTTTCAATTTTGCCCTTTTTCCCTCATCCTGTCTGTCATATGAAACTGCTCAGCTGGAGCCATTTTTGCTGGTTTGTGTTTTTTCAGTTGTTTAATTCTTTGTTTTAGGAGATCTCTGCTGATTCCACAGGAACTCTCACAGCTGCTGAAGAGAGAAAAGAGAAGGTGCCAAGCCCACATCTCAGTCATCTCGTAGTTTTGACATCTGGCAATTCACTGTATGGTTTGGCAGAGAGAGTAGTGGCCACGGAATCCTTGTAGGTTATTTACTGTACACTGTGTTTGGGATTATTGGAAGCTCTGGGTTGTTTAAGAGATTGCGATAGCAAGCCCAGACCTTCTTGTGGTGTCAAAATTTCCTGTTTCTCAATGTGATTTTAAATATAAGTGATAGAGGTAATTTCTTAATTAGAGGTAGTTGGACCTAACCATCTGGTCTAACCACCTGCAAGCACACACAATAAAATTTTACTGCATCTGGTCCAGTAATTTGTGACAGTACAAGGCCAAATCTAACAGGAAGAATGTTTAATTTTAAAGAGGCTAGTGGGAGTATTTAATCTGCATAGTCCCTTTAAATCTTGTATTAAGTATTCAGATGCTGATAGCTGAGACTCAAAACTGCTTAAGTCATATTGATTTGGTTTGGATTGCAATGTTCTTTGCAGTGGGTGAATGTTTATGTTTGAAGAAGAGATTATAACAAGCGAGTAACATAAAACTTTTACAAAATGATCAGAATAATACTAAGAATCAGGTGGGAATATTCCTCTCCCCACAAGGTGACACTCGAAGATCAAAGTTAATTTAAAAAATGTATTTTCAAAGGTGCTTATTGTCTTTTGCTTTCATTATGCTTAGTTAGAAATGTATTTTGTTGTTATGTTGTTAACAAATCCTACCCCTGAGAATGAATTTAATGTCATATTCTGTCTTTTAAAAATCCACTAGTAAGTAAGTAACTAGGAATGTTATTTTGGAATTCTGACATGGATTTCTTAATATTAACTTAGACTGCCTTGCAATATGGAAATTACGAGATACTTGTCCACTGTCTTTACTAGACTTTGGATGAGACTTCTGCTATGTATCCTGAGTAAAATAGAAATATGAATTGTTTATATTCAAACCTTAGTATCATTTACTTAAGCATTTTCATGTTTGCAGTCATATTTTTAAATTGTCAAAATTGTTGATATACTAGCTTGAAACTGCTACAGTTTTTCTCAGGACTAATTTTTCCAAGTTTATGTATCATTATTGCCAGATATGTCAACTGTAGACTAAAAGTTGTTCAGAGACATGCAAAATGTTGCATTTAGTTCACAGTAAATTTGCTTTGCTTTCAAAGGGTATTTCTGGCTGAGCAGTTTGAGTTTCTTCAGCCTCATCTTGATGCAGTGATGCCAGCTGCCAAGAAGCCTTTTCTTCAGCAGTTCTATTCTCAGGTCAGAATTGTGTGATTCACAGCCAGTTGATTTTTAAACAGAAGATTTGGAACTTGTAAAATACACTGCAAATACTTGTACATCGTAGTTATGTATTGCTTTTATTAGCCAGAAATTTACTGAATTGTATTTTATTTATATTCTGTTTCAGACAGTGTCAACTGCTAGTGAACTGCGTAAACCAGTTTACTGGATTGTTGCTGCTAAAGCCATTGATTATGAACAAATGCTGCTTCTCATGGCTAATGTGAAGTGGGATGTGAAGGAAATCATGTCACAACACAATATATACGTAGATGCTCTTTTAAAGGTGAATACTTTCTGGGGAATGGTGTGCTAGGATTTATATAAACATTAAATTATTGTAATACTTCAATAAAGCTGTTGAAGTAGCATGGTTAGAGCAATACAGCATCCTAACAAGTAGTAAATTATTATAAGACATCTGTCCAGAATTTTCATTATTCTTGCCGCTATCGGATTGGTTTCACTGCTGAGTGGTTGAAAGTGACCACAAAAGTTTAATGAGTTTTGTTTGTACATCTTGGATGGTAGATAAGTTTCTAGTAAATGGAGTAACATTAAGAAAATTCAGTGGTCTGAAGTAGTGGGTTTTTTTAACAATGACTAATTCTTTATTCATTTGTTTCATTGGTTGTCTTTGATATGTATTGTGGGAGCATGAAACCAGCATCAATAATGATTATGTGCTATCTAATTGAATTCGCTGTATTTAGAAGTTAGCATTTTAAAAGGAAGGTAAACCAGAAGTTGTTCACCGATCATCTTCTCGATTGCATTAAATGGTTGTACAATTGCTGTGTTTCACGGCGTATGGAGCGAGTTCCTGGGAGAATCCTTCTCTCATCCTTTTATGCCTAACTGATATTTTTGAAGGTCTTTAGAAGGAAGTTCTGGCAGTGAATGAATCTGTGTTGAATATCAGTTTTGATTGCAACTTTGTACTTTATAGCTGTTCTTTGCTCAAAAAAACAATCTGAAGAAGGGAGAATCTAATAGAGGATATATCGTTGCACTGAATTTGACTGAATCTTTGTGATTAAGTCTTTATGCTGCCCGTGGCATTTTGAAATCAGTTTATACTTACATCGTTTGGTCTCTGCAGTAGAACTTTTTCTTTTTGTGAATGTGCAGCTGCTGATGTTGCGTGAGGACAATCAGGGCTGATACCACTTAAAACCATCTCTGGCCTCTACGGTCTATAGCTACTAATGGTTACTACAGAAGTTTTTAGATTACTGCTAAGCAATTAGTGATTTGCTGTGTACCCTGGGACTCCAGGAGTGTTGGATGTAAGCACAATATTTAATGTAATAACCAGCTAATTTTAACCATGTGCACCATATGCAAAATTCTGTACTCAGAATGCGTGGAAGCAGATAAATTGGGGAAATAGGATTATTCAATTAACATTCATTAATCTGGAGTGCTAAGCGTCTTCGTCTTCAGAAGTGTTGAGTAATGTGCTGCTTAAAGCATGACATTGTGATACCCTGCTTCCTCTTGTCAAATTCCTCTTTCAGAAAATATGTGTAAAACACTAGTTATTTGATCAGATACTGGGTTAAATTGTTTACTGAGATTCCCTTCTGATTTTCTTCACTTACTGAATTTTTGATGTGGGACTAAAGAAGGGGGAAAAAAAGAGTTGGGGGAAGAAAAAATCACCTAGACTAACAGCCTTGGAATGAAAACTCTTTGTTGGACAGGTATGGTTTTATTAGGCTGCAGTGCAAACTGCTCTTGCTGGTTACACAGACCAATTCATTATTAGTCTGCTTTATATTGAAGTAATTTGATACTTTTTTTAAATGGTAGAGGTGTTAGTCGCTGGCAGCAGACCTTTGTTTCACTTTATGTGAGTCAGAAAATCATTCTAGCAGTAATTACGTTCGGTTATGACTAGTTTGTCACTGATAGTAACAGCTTAAATCCATCCAGGCTATTGATGTTTCAAGTGGAAACAAGTGCCTTCCCTCAACGTGAATTGTTACCTAGCATTGTGATACACTCCTAAACTATTAGATTTGGGCTCTTTTCAGTGAGTGTTCTCAGCTCCTTTTAAAGCACTGGGAGCTATCTATTGCAAAAGGTCAAAGAATGAAAAGCTGTTGTAGTATTTCTGAGCTTCTATTTGAAAGCTGATGAGGTGGGTATTTAGAGGGATAAAGAAAATACTGGATTTTTTTCAGTACTTGTATATTGAACTTATAAAAGTTAAAGATTAGTTTAGGGAGTGAGGCAATGAAAATGGCATTTGAAGCATTAGCTACTTGGTTAATTTTCAGACATGTCTGTTTTACAGAGAACTACAGAGCAGTGTTTCCTTTCTTTAAAAAAAATTACTGAAGTGATGTAAATAATATACTGGAAAGTAGCATGCTTTCTACTTTCTACACCTTAAGCTTGTCTCTACAGTTTGTGCCTATGAAGCTTCCCTACTTTACTCTTACTTTTCAGTATTCTGTCATGTGCATTTCTAATTCTTTCTTGTTGTTTGCACTAGGGATGCATAGAGTATGAGCTCTTTTATGCTAAAGGAATGGTGATCTTTCATGTTTTGTCAGGAATTTGAGGAATTTAACAAAAGGTTGAACGAAGTGTCTAAGAGAGTCCGTATTCCACTGCCAGTCTCCAACATCCTTTGGGAGCACTGCATACGCTTGGCTAATAGAACACTTGTGGAAGGGTAAGTAGTTCATGACAGCCTTGCTTTTGGGTAATATATCTAAAATGATAACGTCTGTTTTATGGGATTAAAAGTTCTAATTTTGTAGTGCACTGGTATGTCCTTCCGCTTTTGGGGAGCCTGAAAGATATCAAGACTTCACAGAGTCCCTGTGAGTTGTTTGAGAGCCTGGTACAAAATTAAACTTAAAGGGAGTTGTCTTGTAGCTCGATACTGCTGATGAATGACATTGTCCCAGTGTTTTATTGAAGAATTTGAAGCAACATAGTTCTCTTTCAAAGAAACTTCTATCTGAAACACATGATTTCCCGACAGAGCAAGGAAGGAAGATGAAGCATTTCACTGACTAGTCGAAGTGGACAGGGAATACTTTGCTAATATAATTTGTCCTACGCCTTCTCTTGGAGTGTAAAGAGCCATTATTATTATCTCCTCCAAATATCTGCCTGTAATTTTGCTTTCTTGACTGGTTCTTTTTTATCTCTTACATATTAGTTTCTGTTGCCACTGGAGAAAGGGAAGGAAGGTATTCTGAATACTTGACTGTCTGAATACATTTGTAACATTTTTGTCTCTGAATTCCACGGAGGTATGGAATTAAAAGCCACAAAGAAGGCATTTCTCCTCCAGGCAGCCAGTCAACTGAAATTGCTCTCATCAGGCACTTCACTGAACGAAAAATCATCTCCAGTACAGTCAGCCCTATTCTTTTTTTTAAATTTTGCCCTGCCCTATCTCCTAGTTCTATGTTCTGTCCTGTTTTCTTCTGGCTTCTTGAAGTACTTCCACGTGCCCTATTGAGAATCCTCGTCCAGTCTTCTACAGAGCTCCAGATGTCTTGTGCCTTGGTCCCTTTCTCTTTTTGCCTCTGTTATTTATGCATTTTGCAAATTCTTTTCTGTGTACTAACTGTAAACATGCGATTTCTTTTTATTCTTAACATGGTCTTGCTGTGTCTATCAACTGATGGTGTTAACCACTTGAAAGGAAAGGTGGGTGGAAGGGAAAAGATAGATGATTTTGTTGCAGTTCTTTTGATTTGAGTCATGATAAGTGGAACATATAGTTGTATAGGTCATATGTCATACGAAGGAACTGAGAAGCCAGAGGGAGGTCATGTCTGGATTTAGTCTCCCTGAAGATGAAATTGATCTCTCAAGAGACTGCAAAAGGAAGTTTCCAGCTGCATGTTTCTGCTGCCTCTCTTGCATCAGACCTAGTAATCTAGGGACTGTGTAATAATTCACATCATCTCCATTAACCAATGGAAGACTGAGCTTGATTTAAATTTGGTACAAGGGAAGAGTGGAAATCGTGGGACAGGATTGTCACTTGTGGCTGCAGCCTGTGGGCTGGCTAGATTAAGTCTATCAACATACTCTGCCCCGAATCAAAGCTTTTTTATTCCATGTACACAGTTTAGGGCATTGCAGTGTCATTTCCTTTGATCTTAACAAATGCAATTTCTTATCTGTTTGAAAAACTACGAAGATCATTTTCTTCATTTGTTGCCTGTCACCCACTGTAATCCTTCCTGGTATTAGCCGGCTCAAACCTGTCAGCAGTTTTCTGTCAATCTGTTCACCTCTCACAGAGATTACCCAGTGCTGCTACCCTTTATCCTCAGGTTGCTTTGAGTGTTTTTGAACAAACAGCTTTGTGCCTTGCTCTGATGGTGCCACTGTTGCTTCAGCAAGCGCCTGGTGACCATTCCTAAAGCTGCCATGTTACTTTTCAGACTTAAGTGGTCACAATCGCTTGACTAAAACCACTGTCTACTGTGCTGATCAGCAGTGACTTCTTTTCCTTTAACCACTTCTAGTAAGTTGTTCAACGTAGGACTTCTAGTGGCTTTTGGCAGGGTATGTGTGGGGTTTTTTAAGTATCAGAGTACAAAGAGGTTCTGTTCTATGAGTGGGGCTAAAACGTGTCTACTAATGCAAATAAAACTCTGCATCAGACATTCTAGGAAGAATTCTTGTCTGCTTTTAACTTAAACCCATTATGTTCCTTCTCGAGGTTTGAATGACTAAGTTAAACAACTTTGAGAAGTAAGATTGATTTTCTTTTCCTTCTAAGTTTTAGTTTCCACTATGTTTCTCTTTCAGTTACGCCAATGTAAAGAAGTGCAGTAATGAAGGGCGTGCCTTGATGCAACTAGACTTTCAACAGTTCTTAATGAAATTAGAAAAGTTAACAGACATTAGGCCTATCCCAGATAAAGAATTTGTGGAGACCTACATTAAAGCTTACTACCTAACAGAAAATGACATGGACTGCTGGATAAAAGAACATAGGGTAAGAGTTAATTTTACATTCTTTTACTGTCTATTGGGAAAAGTTACTGTGATGACAGAATCAAGCTAACAACTCTAAATGATCAATGCTTCTATGTACTAAAGATTAATATATGCATATATAGCTGAATATTCATTTATTATAATAAAATCTGTGTGGGAAGCAGCATACATATAAGTGTGTGTGTGTGCATGTATGTGGTCACTGTATTTATTATCATATGAAGTTAGTATGTGCTTATACTGATTCAACATCTGATGACTGGGGAGGATGTGTAAGCCAGTCACATCTACCAAATGTATCAAAAAATGTCAAGAACAAAGTGAAGATGAAAATATTTGGGTGCTTCTCAGAATATGTCAGAGTGCACAACTCAATCATCATCCAAAGATATGGTTTGAAATCGAACCATGAAGTTTTACTTTGCCTTTAGGAGCAGATTGTTTAAACTAAGATGAGCCATTACTTTTTTTCCTTTATTTAATAGTAATAAATTAGGATCAACATTGCTCTTTGACATAAGTCTTCATTTGTGTTTTGAAAGCATTTAGTGTGCTTTCATGATTGCATAACCTAACAATTATAGGAGGACTGCATAAGTAAAAGTCCCATGCTATTGGAGTTGGCCCAGGGTTGAAGTGAAAAGTCTCTTAAAATGGAGCACTTTTAAATCTGTATTTTGGGATTACTTTAAATCTCACTAGAAATGGATGAAAGAAATAAATCTTTAATTTTATTTTCCTTGTGTTACCTGGAAGCGTACGAGTACTTGTGAGCTGTTGTTTGGTGAACTACACGGAAAAAATTGTTTAAGCCTGCTGGTGGAGGCTATATTTTGGATAGTGTTAAGTATAAGGTAGTACTGGCAAATGTGGTGTTTTGACAGGTGTTAAGAATTCTTGTCTTCGCATTTTTGCCATTTTTCCCTCCTTTATCATGTACTGAAATTGCCATTGTTTGGAGACTTTGTAGGCAGAAGTATTTAGAAGCGAAGTCAAAAAAAACCATCAACTTTTGTCAGTTTGTTTAGAAGAATATTTTTGTGTTAAAAGCTTGTACTATTTGCGTACACATTGCCCACCACACCTCCCAAAGAATGGAGAATACATTAAAAATTGATTTATGTGCATACGTATTCACAGAATTACTTTCTGTGAACTCAGTCCAGCACTACTAAAATCGTAAGCATTTTCCGTTATAACCTGCCATGTAGCAAAATACAGCTTTGTCTTCTGCCTCAACTGTGAAGACTATCCAGACCTGACTTTACTACCACTTTAAATCTCCCTTGTGTACTGACTGCTTCTATCAGTTGAAAAATCCACAGTGTATTTGTCTGTATTTTTTTAGTTTTCTATCTTTGTCTGGTGTTTTTTTCTGCCATAACATAATCTGCTTTTATTTGCCAGGAATATTCCACTAAGCAGCTGACGAATCTGGTGAATGTTTGTTTGGGCTCCCATATCAACAAAAAGGCAAGACAGAAGCTGCTGGCTGTTATTGACGACATAGACAGGCCTAAAAGATAACTGGAGAAAGCTACTTTTCCTTGTGACTTGTACATTTTTCTGTTCTTGTGAAGCATGCAGGCAAATCTCTTGTGGACTTACGATGACATTCTCTTAAAAAACATTGTGCATGACCTTTCTTGCCAGCACTGGAGATACTCTCAAGTGGTGTAATGTTCTAAGATACGACTTTTCTAATCTGTAGTATTATTTTCTATTGTGTTTCTTCTTCCTTTTATTTTTTTTACTTGCCCTTAGTTGGGGACTCTGTGTATCATTGGTGAGCTGTATATTTTGCAAAATGAAATACTGTAAGTAAAATCAAAATCAGAGAGAAACATGTTGGCTTAATATAGTTGATGCTCTTTTTTAATGAAAGGGCTCCTTGAAAATATGATTTCTTTCCTCCCTGCTTTCACCCTCAGAATTTGTGCTTTATTATGGACCAGTGTAAAATGAAAGAAGTGTACAACATTCTATCGATGTATCTTGCATGTGAGTTCAGAGTTCAGATCAACTAAATACCGTCTCATCTTCGTATGTATTTAAAAATGTCTTTTTATTTCAGAATTGATTTAGTCATATCAAAATGTTTGACTTCAAATTAATAGAAGGTAATAAATACTGTAATATGATTTCTTTGTGAGACTTCATTTTCTTATTCAACAATGCAAACTGTCATTTACAGTAACAATTAATACTGTTTCTTTCATATCACTTCCCTTTTGTCCCCTCTTCCAGTCTTCCCTGTACTGAAGCAATAATACCAGGGAATAGGAACAGTGCTTTTTTTTGGCTGAAGTTTTGGATTCATACTAAGAAAATCTTACTGTTTCCTGCTCAACTGTAGACACCCTGAGTGATCCTGAGCAAAGAAAAATTGCTTGGCTGTGTATTTATCCTCGAAATCAATTTGTCAGAGCATCACTGATTCCAATGAAGTTCTCGGGTTTGCCTTTAGCTGAGGGATCAGGGTTCTGTGTACCTTTTACTTTCACGCAGAGCTGATTTACACAAGATACTTGTAGACTGCTCAGATACTGTGGTGGGAGAACCAGACAAACTCCCAAGACTGAACTAATTAAAATAGAGACTTGAATATTCATTAGCACTTTCCTAATACACTCAGACACTCTGTAGTCTCTGTGGTTTTCAGTATGTACAGTTTTAGATTTTTGTTTAATTACATAATAAAAGTTCTGCAGTGCTCTGAGACCTTTTAAAAGGAAACATTCTGGCATTGAGCTAATAGGTAAAATAGTTTACACAAGCTACGATGCACTGTGTTCCACGCGGTAAATCCTCAGTTTTGGGTTCATACTTGCTGTTGTACTTTTAGTTCAAACATGAGAGAATTAGGACTTACTAAATGAAACTAGTACCTAGTGACATAAAATTGCCATGTGGAATCATTACAATTGCTCTTTTCTGTAATTTGATTTCCTCTTCAAAAGGGGACGGAACATTGTTGTGTGAATTCAGTGAAAGCCTGTATACAGTTTTAGGAGAAGGATAGAATTTACGTTTTAAATATTGACTGTGTAGTAGTCATCTCCTTTGTTCATCTGTATTTTAAAGGAAATAACATCTAAACCAAAATTTAACTCCATTCTGTATCGACCATTTAAAATTGTTTAGCCAAGTGTCACTGTATACAGTGATACTAATGAATGAAGCTGGATCACTTTTACCCTCATTAAAAAGGTGGTTCAAAAAAAGAAGAACAGAGTTCAATTTGAAAGTGTGGATTTTTGCGTCAGTGTATTTGCCCTGAAGTCAGATCCCAAACAAGAGCTCTTGGAAGAAATAGATTTTGCAGTAATCGTCTCTGGCACATTTCTGTTTCAATTTCCTTCTCATCAATGAAATAAGAAATTGAAATATCTTTACTGGCGCTTTGGTGAACTGAACACATGGTTAATTTCTCCTGAACTATTTAGCCTACTGTAATTTGATTGCTTACCAAAAGGTAGGAGTATAAGCTCTGATTGGAATACAGGGTCGAAGAAGGAGGTGAGCAATTGTGTGAATCATAGTGGGGAGTAATCTTTTGTAGTGTATCTGTAGCTTGACTTGTTATTTTAAGTAAGCCCCTAAGTAACAGAATCTGTAAAATGCAGCGTTAAACCTGATCTTCATTCTCATATGCCTCAGTAATTATATTTTCCAGGGGAACGTCCCCTTGCTGCCCAGGTTTGATGCTAAGGGAGAAGCTACAAAGCTTAATGGTCTACACACGCTCTTAGATATATGGTTTAACTTTTAGTTTGCCTTGTGTGGAGTCAGGAATTGGACCAGGTGATCCTCGTGGGTCACTTTCAATTCATGATACTCTGTGTTACTTGGTCCTGAGTAACTAATGAAGCCAACTTTTGGCTGAATTTTGGCTCTGATACAAGAATTTTTTACAAACAGTTGATTTCTGAGAATCTGTACATCTTCACTCGCCTATGTAATGAGAAGACACTCTGTTATACTGCTTTTTCTGCAATAGAGAATATGGCTTAAAACATATTCCCTTTCAGAGGAGTGTTTTGGAATCCTTTAATAGTGGAAGATAGTTTGCTTCGGTCTCCAAAGAGAATGACCAGCACTGCAGAGATGAGCAATACATCTGACAGTCCTTCTTCAGCTTGAGGAAAAATTTGAATCCTGTTCCTCAGACAATGACCACTCTGATATTTGCCGAATTCAGCTGGAGCAAATTGCTAGTTTTCAAGTCTCTATGAGGCAGAGCTTACCCCTGCCCTGATCAGCAAACAACTGGCTTTTCTACAGCCAACTTCTCTCAGTTGCATCTAATGGTAATACTGTTCTCCAAAGAAGCGTCTACTGGGACAAAAATAGGGGGAAGGTGAGTGATCAATTGGTGTAAGATTTAAGTCCTTACTTTGGTGTAGGTATAATTTTTTTAAAGCAGAATGGCATTAGCAAGAAAGAGCATCTTGGATCAGCTGTGCTTCAGCTGATGGGGTAGTGCACAGAGCAACATCCAGAGGTGTAAATTCAAGTACCTGATCTGGGTAGGGACTTGAATGATCCATGACTTTGGATGAGTAGCTAGGTTTCCAGGTAACTGACGGTACTGGATTCCTTTGTTCCCGCATGGGAGACTCTTCCCATGTGTGAAGTAAGTTTGGCTTGCTTTTGATCTGCGGTGGGAACAGGTGGGCCCCGGCCAGATCTGGTTAGCAATGCCCTGAATGTGGGGTGTAGATGATAGTTTGTGAACACTCCTGTGAGAAGTCTTCCTTCTTTTGTCCCTGCCACTTGAGGGAGAAAAAGGGCCGAGGGATCAATGGCTGTCTCATCCATCCACTTTTTATTTTTACAGGTATGAAAGAGAAAGGCACATCTCATGATACCGAAGATGGAGTTTACTTAATACAAAGCTGTGAATGTGGGTTCTGCTCTTGGCTTGACCTTCTGCCATGACACACACAAAATTATAAAGATCCTCTTCACTTACTGTGCAAATGATATGTTTGGGGTCTTTCCCCTCTGAGACCATGCTCATGGTTAGTGCTTATGAAACTTCTGTATTGCAAGCTGTACTTTGGTGACTCAAACTTTGAATAAAGCCCATGTTGGTATTTTTTTAAAAAAAAAACAAACTAAAAACCACAAGCCCAAAGCCCCTCAAAAACATACACCCTCCCCTCTCCACCCTGATTAAATTGATAAATAGTGCCATCTCTTACAAAATCCTCGAAAGACTGAATGTCACCAGGCACCTGCTATATTATAAATGATGCAAACAGAGATGGACAAAAAAGGCAGGTTTATTATGTGTGGGTGATGGTATCTTTTATTTATGACCTCTTCTTGAAACAGCATAGCGTGAAGACTAAACATTGCACCAGACGCTAGGATTATGGTGCAAGTATGGAAATAATGCAGTTTCCAAAGGGCAAAGTTTCCATGCTTGCTGGCTATTTAAGGATATTTGTGAGTGTGTTGTTTTTGCAGCATCAGAACTGGTTTTCATCACTGTGGGGACTTGGTTTTTAATAATCTCCTGCTGTTCCATAAGATCCTGAAGTGTGATGTGAGGCAGCATGTTTCAACTATACTAAATAGTTCACAGGTCTGTGAGGGTTTGTTTTGTTGTGGTTCATTTTGGTTTTGTTTTTTTTAAAAAAGGTGTTAAATCATTAACATGCCATATGATAAAGTACACACCTGAGTAACTACCAAGGGGACTAGTAAACTCTTTTTTGAATGGTGCATCCATTGTAACCTTAATTCAGTTGAGCATTCTGTCCAGTCACAGAGTTTACATGTGTAAGCTAAACTAAGACTAGTTGGATGTAGCCTAAACCTGAATCTGTTTGGCTGTCCTGTTAAAGAAAGTCCCCTCTGTCTCTTCAGCACTGCTGCCTTGATCTGAAACTTTTGATCTGGATATATGCATAAAAGAAAAACAACTTTGGGAGTGGAGATGTATGTGTTATATTTGTAGATTATCTTGCATAGATTTCAATATTGTCAGATTTGAAACTGGCAAACAACTGTCTAAAGGTGTGTTAATCTTTGAAAAGCAAAATATGTGAGCAAGCTGAAGATCTAGGAGAAGAGATACAGTGAACTGCCTCTTTTCAGAAGCACAAAATACACAAAATGACTGCGGGTGTTTCTGAAGGTCTTTTTTTCACAAGTAAATCCAGGGTTCTTGATATATATCTCTAGTCATTTTTAGTCACAAGTACCATTATTCATAAATAAACAGCCAACCCATTCCTTGTATTTCAGTAAAGAATAAAATAGAAATGTTACCTCAATGTCAACCTTAAAATAAAATGGATCCTTCTACAGGAAAGATATTGTCAGGGTTAGACTGTGGCTGCTGTCTGAGAGCTACAGGGACTTCTTGTAGAACATACTACATAAAACTGCTCCTTTTGAAATTCATCCATATATTGTAGTGTGTATAACCTATACACACACGGAGCTTGGTATGCCATGTATTTCAGCACTGGGACCACAAAAAAGAATGGCAAAATTCAACAGCAAGCAACACGTTACTGGTTTCTCTTCCGTCACTTACATTAATAGCTGACACTGAAGCCTGAGTAGGTAGTGCAGAGGTGTCTCCTTGTGTGAGTAACTGATGTCCATTGAGGACAGGGTCATAAACTAGATCTGAATTCAGAGTTTTGAACACATCTGAGTTACCATGCTGCTCCCACTGCTGCTGACTTTGTCTGATGCTGATGTGTGCTGTGTACGAAGCATCGTGTGGGAGCCCACTGAAGAGGAACTCCAACCCAAAACACTGTAAGCATCAGGTTGGACACTTGATGGACCATGATGCTCCTGCCCTTAAGCAGAGTTCATGGGTAGCCATTCTTGCTGTCCTGGCTTCCCTGGGGATGATACCAGCTCCAAAAGACATGAAACTTGTGGGTTGGAGGATGGGCAGAATTGGATTGAAAGGCTGCAGTATGTCAGCATGGTGAACACGCAGCTTTTTCCAGGACAGCTCGCTGCTCCCTTGAAACCTGAAACCTCAATAAACACAGGAATTGTCATTGTCTGATGCAGTTATTAGCACAGTGCTAAGCACCTGTGAGTTTTCAGGACCATTTATTTCTTGAAGTGTAGGAAAATGTCAACAATGTAAATGAGTTTGACCAGGGGCTGCTTCCTGGCCCTGAGCTGCCAACATCTGTCTCCTCTAGAGCAGTCTGAATATTTAAGTAGCTAAATACTCCAACCAGCTGAGCGTTTACAGATGATTTCTAATGTGGTACATCTCAACTAGACCAAATTGTTTCCGTGAGTAGCAGTGCCTCATAGCTGTAGTTCTGTTAGCTTTTTCTTCCCCCTCGCACACACAGCCCAACGCTGTGTTGGCGTCTCCGCTGTTCAACTCAGCGCTTGCTTCTGAGAGTTTACAAAGCCTGTATGCTGGGAAGGAGAACTCTGGTTATCTTTAGTGAGGCATTTACTGTTGCTTTCTATTGCTCAAAATCTCTGTGGTAAGATGCTGGGCTCTGGGTGAGGTGCGTGTGTTTCTGCCTGTGTGCGCTAAGAGAGCTCTTGCTGTTTGTGGCTGCCCTGGCAGGGGGAAGAAATACCTCATGGGTGGCTCATTCTGTAAGACTTTAGAGATGCCGTGCACTGCAACAGCCAGGTCATGGACCCGTCCCGGGCTTTGATTCAGGTTCTGCTCTGTCTTGGTACCTGGTGTAGGGAAGTTTGTTTTATTTTCCTGTACTTAACTCCCCTAGCTATAAAAGGACTGATGTTCTCTGCCATGTTTTATAAAGTTCTGTCAGGCCATGGTTGCATAGGCATGAGTTGTACTTTCCAGAGGGAATCAGTGACTGAACTCCAGGGGACCGAAAACATCAAATCTTCATGTAGAAGAAAACACGTAAGGAAACTGTCTTCCCTATATCTCAGGCATTTTAAGTGAGGTTTCTTTTCCCTTAAGATAGAAGCCAGTAAACCCACCCATGTTCTTTCTGCTGACACTGTGCTTCAAACCGCATTGGGCCGTACTGCTCCCTGTGTGGACAAGGACACTGCTATGCACCAAGCTATGGATGGGACTCAGAATTCTAAGATGTGCCCTTGCATTACAATTATCTGCTGCTGCCAGAAACAATAACCAGGCAGATGAGATAGGCAAGACTGTAGACAAAATTAAAATGATATTTATCTTATAAAAAATGAAAATATGACAGGATATTAAAAAAATAATACACACATGCATCCTGGTGGCTTCCCTACACATCATCTGTAAAAGGTCATGCCCTCTGTGTGAATCATGGGCATAGTTAGATACTAAGAAGATAAGTTCCCTTGAGATACAATAAAGGTGCAGACTGAGAGGGAGACTTCCCAAGAAACTCAAGATGTAAGGGGGCAAGACACTCGCAAATAAGATCTCATCTTCACTGTGATGTTCAACATGATTGCTAGGTAAAGGAAAATGCATTTTGGAGAGCTAATCAAGATATTTTTCATTTACAACTAGTTAAAGCCTTTTTCCTCCTCTTCTATATAAGAAGGCATCCTCACCTGTAGCCTGTATTCTCCTCCCTGTGCATCCAGACACCTGGATTGACGTAGGAATCCTTTCCAGAAGAGGCTGACTTGGTGAAAATCTACCTGGAAGTGCCCACGGCAGTGCTGCTGTCCAAAAACTGTTCTTGGGAGAGGGACCGAGGCTACTGCAAAGGCATCAGGGACCAGGCTCCAGGTGGGTTGTCACAAGCCAGTCTTAGGTATCTGCTGGCTTTATGAACCAAACATTTGCTCATCTGCCAGCAGAACATTTTACCTCATGAAAGGAAGCACGGGAAACTTGAGGGACAATCTTCATTTTCTTTTCCTTGAAGGATAAGTTATTTTCCTTAAGGCACTGAGTTATGATCTAAATGCCAGAATCAATACACAAAGAATCTAGCCCAGGAGGGGCAAGACCATTACAGACAAGACTCGAGATCTTGTTTGCTCACAGATCCTAGGAAAAAAAAAAACAACAACAAAGCTCTTGAGCTTTTGTTTGCTTTACAAGTAACTTTTTTGTTAAGCCCAAATCTGAGACTGTCCCAAATAAAGTATTCAGATAAAATAGGTCAGGGAAGAGTTCTGTCCAATGCCTATCCATGCTTTAAAAAAACCTGTCTATTCAGTAATGGGAAATGATGGGATAATATTTCTACACAATTTTATTTTTATGTTGGCACTAAATTGTTTGATCAGCTTCAGATGCCTGAGTGAGTGTTCAGACTCTGAGCTGATGGCTCTGCTTAAGATTCTAGGCAATTTGTTCCCATGAACTTGTGTGCTTTTGTCTCATCTCTTTGGATTGAGACTAATTTCTCCATTAATTTTCAGTTTTCTGCATTTGGAAGGAGTGAGTTGGATGAATAATTAAAACCCATTTATTAACCTCTAAAGAATGGTCAATAAGGCTGGGATTTGGACTGACATGTATCCAGGAAGTTATCAAGTCTGTTCTCCATAGGAATAAGAAAAACAGTCTTCAAGTTGATTAAGTGACATTTTCTGGAGGTCAGTACAATCTTCTCTGGGGTCATCTGATACTTCATGATGAATCTTTCTGGTCTCACTCTTTCATAAGGTCAGTGAAGGATTTGGAAGCTGAACTCTTCTACACTGCATTCTTGCATGATTTCTTGAAAACAGGCTTGTTTCATACTTGCTTTGTTTACAAACATTAATTTTTTAAGAAAAGTTGATTTTAAAAAATGCAGAACAGTGTGGGCTTCTATCAATATTTTATTTATGTTCACCTTGCTTTATTTTTGCAGAGTGGACTAGAAGCAGTAGAAAAAAGATTAAAGCATTAGCTAATTTACATAAAGCTAGCAGGTTAGTTTTTGGCATTTTCTTTCTTTTATATTCTACAGCACACTGCATAAAGGACAAGATGATATTGGTCATCTGTGGTAGCTTGTGAGGGGACCCCTAGTCATTGGTGTTAATTCCAATTTATGAGTATTATAACAGCACTTGGATGTTTCAGTCATGGATAACATTATCACCCTGCTCTGCTTTCAGTAAAAAATATGGAATAAATGGTTTATGTTGCCTCAATAGGGCCTTAAACTAAGAACAACATAGATGAAGGGCCGTATTTGGCTAATCTTATATATTGTATATAATCACAGCATGGAGAGAGCAAGGCCTCATTCTGCAGTTTCCATCCTGCTTTCCTGAGCAATTCACAAGCCTGAATTGGGTGTACTGAGATGCCCGGTAAAGCAGCCTCTCTCCCCATTTAATGTACAAATCTGAAGAGATAAACCTCTGAGGCAGCATTGCCTGTTATGAGCACCTTCTGCGAAGACACTCAGTACTGGTGTCAGTGAGGAGGGAGACATCTGCCCCTTGAGCGGAAAGCAGAATCCAGCACTGCAACTGCCAAGGTGATAAGCTGTGCCTCAGTGGGATCTTTTTACCTTTACCCTGAAGAGGAAGGAAAGTCCATCATGCAGTATAACTCTTTCCAATCAGAGTAAAGGTTGCCACTCAGGCTGACGAGGACAGGAAAGGAAAGCACAGGGCATGCCACAGGGCAGGAAATCTCTTCATTGTACTGAGGAAGGCACAGAGTTTTCAGCTTTCATCCCAGATTTTATGGTCATTGGGGAGCCAATCTGCATCCTCATCTTGCCCTCCACACTGGTGGGAGCAGAGCTGTGGTTTCCATGGGCTTCCAAATAAAGGGATGGAAGCAGCAGGTGTGGCCAGCCAGGGGAGAATTGCAGGGCACTGAGTGAAAAAGCAGGCTAAGTAAAAACGACCAAGGAGCTTGTGCCCAGAGATGACTTGTTACCAAACAAACTTCTGGTTTGTTTTACTTCCTTTCCCACACCGGTGAAACCCAAGAACAGCATGGATGGACCACACAGAGGGCTGCCGCTCTCTCCTGGCACCACAAGCTCTCTGCCACTGTGTCCCAAGCGGCCATTCCTTCTAATGAAAGTACCAGCCAGCCTCTGCTGCTCAGCCTTTGTATTAGCAAAGTTTAAATTAGACCATCACTCTGGAATGCCAGCCTCTCTTTTCTAGTGATATGTGAGAAGGACGCAAGCATAATCAAAGGAGGAAATTAATCCAATCTAATTCATCTAATCTTAGTTCAAATGAAATGTTTCAAGAAGGTAATGGGAACTTGCTCTTCAGCATGTGCTGAAGCTTGGGCTCTGGGTACAACCAGAGTCCATGCCAGCCTTGGAGCAAGGTTAACTGAGGGTATCAGCGGTTACAGAATGCCAACTGGCAGAGTAGCTGGGCCACAGGCCAAATGGGGTCACCAGCTTGCAGGGACAGTATTTACAAAATGTTCTTGGGTCAGAGAGGGGCAAAGGATTGAGGAACAATTGGTTAAAATCCCACCACAAAATGTGAAAACTTTTATATTCAATTAATGGTTTGCTGATGATGATGCTCAGGGCTAGTGCAGGGAAGGACCAGAAAAAGGGAATATCCCATGATCTGCCTCAATATATGAATAGGAGGAGGTCAACTGAGCAACGTGTCCTCTCTATCACCTGCCATGGAGACGGAACAGTAAGTCTTCTGGCTGCTGTCCTCCACTCCAGTAAATCAGCCTGATATCCAGTTTTTGGTACCTCAAATCATTATTTCTTATTCAAACCTATATAAATGGAAATGAAAGGTAAGTTGAACAGTTTCTTCTGGAAGGCACAGAAAATATTATGTTTAGATAAGCGGCCATTCTTTACTATGCATTGTATACCTGCCAGGGTATCAATGAAAAATCATTGGCAGAATGGGTGAATGTGCATTGTCTGTTGTTTAGAATGCCTGTTTCTGTGAAAATTGTGCTAGTCCAAATAATTAGGTGTAATGGAAAGGGAGGATATAGATGCTACAAAGTGCTAAAAAAAGGCTGAATTTTCTCTGGAAGAAGACATAAGATTTCATTACTCCCATTGCACTGCATAAGAGCAAGGTAACCTGAAAAGGAAAGGGACTACTTTGACAAATTACTTTTATTTTGTTTCCTACAAGAATTCATGGACAAAAGACAGAGTGTATTTTTGATGCATTGTGTCAGATAATTCTCTTCTCTGACTGAACTACCACACCCAACCTTAACTTGATGGAAATGGCAATTTGATTGTACCTATATGCATCCTGCTGTCTTTGTAAAAGAACACAGCTGTGTGCCTCAAGATTTACTACAGCACCATTGTTTATATTTTCCCTGTGAAATGTGAAGGTCACAAATGGTTCTGTGAACACAGCAGGAGAGGTGGGATCAGGCAGATGTCATTGCCCTTGCAATCAGGAGCAATCAGGCCATTGCCAATGTCCCCCCAAGAACTAATGGGCTGAAGCCAATTGCATGAGGTTTAGCAAGGCTGTATTGGGTCCTGCATGTGGGACAGAACCACCCCATGCAACACTACAGGCTTGGGGAAAAGTATCTGAAAAACTGCCCAATAGAAAAGAACCTGGGGAATGTTGGCCTATAGCCGACTGAATATGAGCTGGCAGTGTGCCCACGTGGCCAAGAATGCCAACAACATCCTGTCTTGTATCAGGAATGGTGTAGCCAGAAGGAGTAAGGAAGTGATTCTCCCCCTCTACTCTGCACTGCTGAGGCCACACCTTGAGTAGTGTGTTCAGTTTTGGGCCCCGCAGTACAAGAAGGACATTGAGTTGCTAGAGTGTGTCAAGAGAAGAGTAACAAAGCCAGTGAAGGGTCTGGAGAACAAGACTTAATGAAGAGCAACTGAGGCAACTCGGGTTGTTCAGTCTGAGGAAAAAGAGACTGATAGAAGACCTTATACCTCTCTACAACTGCCTGGAAGGAGGTTGTAGCAAGGTGATGGTCTCTTTTCCCTAGTAACAAGCGATAGAACAAGAGGAAACAGACTCAAGTTGTGCCAGAAGAGGTTTAGATTGTGTATTAGGAAATATTACTTCACCGAAAAGTTTGCCAAGCATTGGAACAGGCTGCCCGGGAAAGTGGTTGAGTCACCACCCTTGGAGATTTAAAAGATACGTAGATATAGTTCTTCGGGACGTAGTTTAGTTGGATGAATTGGCAGTGCTAGCCTAAGGGTTGGACTTGATGTTCTTAAAGGTCTTTTCCAACCTAAATGATTCTGTGATCCTATGATTTCATGGCCTTAACTGGAGAAGGTGAGGAAGAAGCCTGAACAATGTTTAACAGGTCTGGAGATGGCAGGTTTTCCTGACCACTGGGGCATTTAGTCCAATGCCGAAAAGCACAATGCTGGCCGAAACCTAAAACCAGTCAACGGGTTTGAAGATGAATTCCAATTTTAAGAGATAGGATTACCCAAAAATGGGGAGCAGATCAGAGGAAAAGTCAGGGTTCCCGTTTCCCGTGATCTTGCAAACAAGGCCATTGGGTTTTCTTTAAGAGCTTTCTTGTAACATTAGCCACCTGCTGTGATATGATTTAGCTTCAGCGTCACTATGGTCTTTTGGGTCAGAAAGGATGACTGAAACCTGCACAGTCAACTTTAAAGGTATGAAGAAATAAATCTCAAAATACAGAGAATATCATCACAAATGAGAAAAAGAGAAGAGAACTGAAGCAGTGGAAGTCCAGATCTGTTTCTCCAAAACAGCAATGGAACACTGAGGAGTAGGAAGATGTCGGAGCCCAACTTTGAACGACACAAAGGCAGTGAAGAAAAAACTGACTTTGCAGGGAAAGATTTCGAGAAGAAAGCCCTGAACAAAATATTGACTTCCAATCTTCCTTCAAAATATGCTTTGAAATAGTAAATTTGACCACTGAATTCCCATTACATATAAAAGACTCTAAAAAAAATCCTTTAGTACAAAAACCATTAGTAAGGTAGGAAGGAAATATTTTCCCCCATAGAAAGTCAAATGTTCTTTTTATTCCATAGAGATACACTTATTTGGGGTCAGTGCTGTATGTGAACTCTGTCAACAAGATATTGTTTCTCCATCCTAATCCATTTACCAACTGAGTCAGTGAAGTACCAATTAACCTCAGGTCATTAATTTTAAATACACTACCAATTTTCTTTCTTTTCGTCTTTGCTTTCTCTTTTCTTTAAATGGTCTAATAGCCTGTGGGGACAAAAAAAGTTGCTTAGATCGTTAGCCTTCAATAAATCTTTCTTAATGCACCAATATCAGGGCTCAGATTACCATTATCCTTGGTCTTCAAGCAGCTGAAAACATTTCTATGCCTTTAGTTTTCATGTCCATTCTGTACTTCCCCAGCAGAGATGTTTTACCACAGGAGGGATTAGTCCCAGCTCTTATCTTGGTTGAGAATGTGGGCTCTATTTTGTCTTTTTGGGAGAGGAAGAAGGAGCAAGATTTCAGGATCTATAAATCAAACTCCTGTTTTTATTTATTCATTCAGTTTCATGATTTTATTTTAATTTAATGTTAATTATTTAAGAGTTTTCCACATTTTTGGACTTTATATTCCATATTTCACTCAAATATAAATATGCATTATATACAGAAGCATACAGTCATTTATCAGAAGCCACCTCTGTGGAACACACAGCGGGTCCCTGGTCAGGTAAGAGAAAATCCTTATGGCAACCTGCTTCAAAACAAGGACTAGAACATTCACTTGCTGCTGCTGATGCCTAGCTGTCAGGCAGGATTCCTAATGCAGTAGTTGGAAATAGTATACAGAGGAAGATCTGACTAAAGTAATTGTGCATAAAAATTGGGTGTAGAGTGAGCCTATGACCCCACAACGAGAAGAAGCATCACTGTCCTCTAATAGTAGTTTCCATTAAAGCACTTACATGCTGCATTTTGATAACAATTTTCTAAGGTAATTTCCCAGGTACAGAAATGTAACCTTTTTCAATTTAGGTAGCAATTATAGAGCTAATTTCTGCAAGGCGTGGTCATTTTTCATCTCATTCTGCCCATCCAGTGCAGCCTTCCCTTTAGGTTGCTTGTTGTCATTTAAAGTCTGCCATTCATAGACACCATTAAAAGCTTTTCATTTCACATCTGGAAATTGAAGCTGTCTTAAAACTTTCCTTGTCTATTTAATCAGTCAAGAAGAAGAATAATTCCCTGGGGCCTTGGGGTGTAATTATGGGTGAGATTAGCCCAGCAAGTGAAACACCTGTATGTCCCTTGTGTAAATATGCGCTGCTTATCTCCTGCAACTTGGATCATAATTTCAATAATGAACCTCCTGTCGTCTAACTGGATTTTGGTTTGCTCTGTGGTGCATCACATCTCTCTGTTTTCAAGGAGATCTTGGAACACTGATTTGTAGCTGTCCCTAATAACCAGGCTGAACATTTTTCACACACTTCTGCTCAAATAGCAGCCGTCAAACTACAAACCAAAGAAAGCGACTTTAACTACATTTAACATAAAACTGAAGGTAAATTACATCACTCTGAAAAATCTAAATAATAGTAAAACCCATCTAGTTCTGAAGTACTAACCATAGATTCAGCACAAGAGTAAAATGATCTTGTCCAAAATAGTCAGACACAGTTAGCCCATAACCTATGCTCAAGAATTAGTGAAGGTGAATGGATAAGGACCAGGTCCAAAGCTTCAATGAGTCAACAAGGGTTTTTCCTTTGGCTTTGATGGGCTTTATGTCTGGAGTTCTGGGTTTGCTTCTGTCTCTGCTAATCCTACTGATGTCAGTGACACAGAAACTTGTGGCAGAACTCCTCTTTCAAAATTTAAAACAAAAATCTTGTCATTCCAATGGGAATTAAATATCCAGAGCTAGATGGACAATGAGGATGTAAGATCTTGACCATAGCTTTTAACTTCTGTCCTGTGTAATTCTTGGAGTGTGAGGAAGGTTTGCTGTTTTAGCTGCTAGGTTACTGTGCACATAACTACTTGAACAAATTTAAGCTCTTAAAGTCATTTACTGCCAAAAAAGTAACATATAGTCATGACATACCTTCAGGACTAGATGGGTTTTCAGGTTCTACACTTTCAAATAAGATTCTTAAAGTGGATCTCAAAGAACTGTAGCATGGTTTATAATTGGTAATTTCTTCTCTTACTCATTTCTACTCTTACTCTTATCACAGTATCACAGTATCACAAGGTTGGAAAGGACCTCTGAGATCATCAAGTCCAACCTATAACCCAACACTAACACCAACCATCATCTAAACCATGGCACTCAGTGCCACATCCAATCTTCCCTTAAACACCTCCAGGGTCGGCAACTCCACCACCTCCCTGGGCAACGCATTCCAATGGCCGATCACCCTTTCAGTAAAGAACTTCTTCCTCACATCAAGCCTAAACTTTCCCTGACGAAGCTTGAGTCCATGCCCTCTAGTTCTGTCACTGGTCACCTGAGAGAAGAGACCAACCCCTGCCCGACTACAACCTCCTTTTAGGTAGTTATAGAGAGCAATGAGGTCTCCCCTGAGCCTCCTCTTCTTTAGACTAAACAGCCCCAACTCACTCAGTCGCTCCTCATAGGGCTTATGCTCCAGCCCCTTTACCATCTTTGTTGCCCTCCTCTGAACACATTCCAGTATCCTAACATCTTTCCCAAACTGGGGGGCCCAGAACTGTACACAGTATTCCAGATGAGCCTGACTAGTGCCGAGTACAGGGGGACAATAACTTCTCTGGTCCTGCTGACTACACTATTCCTGATGCAGGCCAGAATGCCATTGGCCTTCTTGGCCACCTGGGCACACTGCTGCCTCATGTTGAGCTTCCTGTCAACCAGCACTCCCAGGTCCTTTTCTGCCTGACTACTCTCCAGCCACTCTGTCCCCAGTCTGTAGCTCTGCATGGGATTGTTGTGTCCAAAATGAAGTACCCGACATTTGGACTTATTAAACATCATCCCATTAGAATCGGCCCATCTCTCCAATCTGTCCAGGTCCCTCTGCAGGGCCATCCTGCCCTCTAACAGATCAACCCTTCTTCCCAGCTTGGTATCATCTGCAAACTTGCTGATGATGGACTCAATCCCTTCATCCAGATCATCAATAAAGATATTAAACAGGACCGGACTCAACACCGATCCCTGGGGGACACCACTGGTGACCGGCCGCCAACTGGATGAGACACCATTCACCACCACTCTCAGGGCTCGGCCATCCAGCCAATTCCTAACCCAGCACAGAGTGCTCCCATCTAAGCCACGGGCTGCCAGCTTCTCTAGGAGTCTACTGTGGGGGACAGTGTCAAAGGCCTTGCTAAAGTCCAGGTATACCACATCCACAGCCTTCCTCTCATCCACCAGGTGAGTCACATGGTCATAAAAGATCAGGTTGGTCAGGCAGGACCTACCCCTCATAAACCCATGCTGGCTGGGCCTGATCTCTTGACCGTTCTGCAGGTGCCGCATGATTTCACCCAGGATTATCTGCTCCATGATTTTACCTGGGACCGAGGTCAGGCTGACAGGTCTGTAATTACCTGGATCATCCTTACGGCCCTTCTTGTGGATAGGCGTCACATTGGCCAACTTCCAGTCTTCCGGGACCTCTCCAGTGAGCCAGGACTGCTGAAAGATGATGGAGAGCGGCTTAGCAAGCTCATCCGCCAGCTCTCTCAACACCCTAGGATGGATCCCATCCGGCCCCATAGACTTATGAGGGTCCAAGTGGCTCAGCAGGTCTCTAAATTCCTCCTCATGGATTGCAGGAGGGCCATATTTCACCCTGCCCCCATCAACCACTTCAGAGAGCCAACTGTCAAGCGAGCTGACATCCTTGCTGTTGAAAACTGAGGCAAAGAAGGCATTAAGTACCTTAGCCTTCTCTGCATCTTTGGTTACTATATTTCCATCCACATCCAACAAGGAGTGGAGGTCGCTGCCACCCTTCTTTCTACCATTGATATATTTATAAAAACTCTTCTTATTATCCTTAACAGAAGTGGCCAATTGGAGCTCCAACTGGGTTTTTGCTTCCCTGATTTTCCTCCTACACGACTTAACAACATCTTTGAACATGACGTGGCTTACGTCCCCTTCTTTCCAACGACGATACATCCTCTTTTTCTTACTTAGTTCCTTCAGAAGCTCCCTACTCATCCAGGCCGGCCGTCTGCCCCTACGACTCTTCTTACAACACATGGGGACAGCCCGCTCCTGCGCCTTCAAGATTTCATTCTTGAAGTGTATCCAGCCTTCCTGGACCCCTTTGCTACTAAGAACTATTTCCCAGGGTACTTTCCTGACCTGTTCCTTAAATAATCCAAAATCTGCCCGCCGAAAGTCCAGCATCGATGTTCTGTTCCTGGCTTTTCTTTTTACATTGTTTAGAGAGAACCTGATTATCTCATGATCACTACACCCCAGACAGCCTCCGATAACAACATCACCCACCAGCCCTTCTTTGTTTGTAAACAGCAGGTCAAGAAGAGCCTCACCCCTGGTGGGCTCACTCACCAGGTGCGACAGAAAGCAGTCCTCAATACACTCTAAGAACCTCCTGGACTGCCTCCTCTCAGCAGTGTTAAGTTCCCAGCAGATATCTGGAAGGTTAAAGTCTCCTAAAAGAACAAGGGCAGCCGATCTAGAGGCAGTCTCCAGCTGCTTAAACAATAGAAGATCCAAATTCTCGTCCTGGTCGTGCGGTCTGTAACATACTCCAACCAGGAGGTCAGACCTGACCGCCCCTCTGACCCTTACCCATAGGCACTCAACCTGGTCATCACCGATCTCAACTTCAATAGCATCCAGGGTTTCGCTAGTGTAGAGGGCCACCCCTCCACCCCTCCTCTCACGCCTGTCTCTCCTGGAGAGCCTGTAGCCTTCCATGGCAGCACTCCAGTTATGAGAGTCATTCCACCACGTTTCCGTGATAGCAACTATGTCATAGCTCTCCCGCTGGACCAGGACTTCCAGCTCCTCCTGTTTGTTTCCCATACTGCGTGCGTTTGTGTACATGCACTTCAGTTGGGTTACTGACGACACCCTTTGAGATGGCTCATCCTCCACAGGAACATCTTTGGTGAGCCTAGTTACTCCCCCCTCCCCCCTCATGCCTAGTTTAAAGCCCTCTCAACAAGTCCTGCCAGCTCCTGAGCTAGAATCCTCTTACCCTTTGGAGTTAGATGAGACCCATCTGAGTCAAGCAGGCCAGGTGCCATAAAGGTTTCCCCAGGATCAAAGAACCCAAAATTCCTCTGCCGGCACCAGCCCCTAAGCCATTTATTAACAGCATATATTCTCTTGTTCATATCTGTATACAACCCTGCCACCGGAGGAACCGAGCAGAACACCACCTGTGCTCCTGCCCTATCCAGTGACCGTCCCGGCTCCTGGAATTCCTTTTTAACTACCCTTGACCCTCTTTTTGCTAGCTCATCACCACCAGCTTGTACCACCACAAGCGGGTAATAATCTGATGGTTTAACTAGGTCTGAGAGTCTCTTGGCAATGTCGTGTACCCGGGCTTGGGGAAGGCAGCAGACTTCCCTATGAGTTGGGTCCATCCTACAAATAGGGCCCTCCGTCCCTTTCAGAAGGGAGTCTCCCACTACAATGACCCTCCTTTTCTTTTTCTTACTTGAAGTCCTGACCTGTCTGATGGGCAATGTGAGGTTAAGAGCCTCCTCGGGTGAGTTCTCTGTCACACTATCCTCCACCTGAGCATCAAATTCCAACACCCCAAACCTGTTTTGTAGGGGTAGTTGGAAAGGTGGCATTTGAAAGGGAGGTCTATAACCCCCATGAGAGCAGACCTGCTCCCAGTCCTCCTCACCAACCAGGTCACTCCCCTTGTCCTGTTGATGAGGAATATGGCATTCCTGAGCCTCCTGGGGAGGATTACTGGGAGGAGAGAGGGTTCTACTCCACCAGTCTATCTCCCTTTCACTTTCTCGAATACTCCTCAACCTCTCCACCTGATCCTTAAGATCTGCAACCATAAGGAGCAGATCTTGAATCTGTTCGCACCTCAAACAAGCATTTTTGGTATGGTCCTCAGGAACCACAAGTAGGCTGAGACACTCCCTGCAGTCCCGAGTCTGGGCAGCTGCGTCCCGTAATAGTGGTTCCGTTTGGATGCCTACACTCCTGGTGGCTGAGGCTTTACCACGCCTGATCACCATTGCTGCAGGGGAGTGGGAAGTCAACTACCTGTCAGAGAGTGCCTGCTTGCCCTGCCGCGCAAACTGCCTATTCTGTGACCCTGTTTGCCCGCTACTGTCCCTGGCGCTCCCAGGGAGATGTTTAAATGCCCCGCGGCTTCTTCCGGGACCGCCCCCCTACCACGCGGTCGGCCCAAGTGACTGTTGCCGCTTCTGGGGTTCAGAGAGAGTCGCCCTGCCGGGGTCCTCTCCTGAGCTTTTGCCTTTCCCTAGGCACTCTCCACCCGCCCAGATTGAGCACCCAGCTGCAGTACTTACCGTTCCTGCCGCCGGTCACGCCGAATCTGAAGAAATGCCTGAAGAAATGATAATGTATTGTAATTTAAAGAACTACTAGATGTTTACTTATAACAATGTATTGTTCAGTTTTGTAGATACTGAGATCCATATTGTAAACTGAAATGCTTCTGCCATTGTCTTGAAACTATTAAATTTTAAGCCTACTCCAGTAAAAAATAATTGACAATTTTATGAGCCATAATATTCATAGTTGGTATAAATGTTAATGGAAAAATGGAATGAAGAAACTGCATGAGTTATAACAGTTCTTATTTGCTGTTGTTGTGTATGCATAATCTATTTTATCACCTCTTCCACATTTTCTTTTAAAGATTGCATGTTAAAATTTATGTCTGTTGACAGAGAAGTACAAGATCTCTGAGTATATGAGCTGGCCAAACCTTAACAGATATGCCACATTTCCCTACTGGAAGGCTCTACTGTAAGATTGGTTGGTTACCTTTCCCAAAATGTGTTTATAGCTTTGTCTCAGAGTCTGTTGTCCTGATGGAGCAATAAATGAATGTAGTTCTATGGTCTGTGTTGTGAAGAAAGATTTTTTAACAAAATTATAGTTATGCCCCGAATCTAAAATGGAATTCTGGTTGGATAAGGTTGTGTTTGTTTGTATTTTGTGAACATACTTCAAACACTCACATTCAGTCCACAAACTTTATCTTTTATATCCCTGAAAAGCAGCTACTAACTTTTTCTATATTGGTACTTTTGTGTATTCTCCTAACTGGTTTCAGTGCATGGTAGCGTACAGAGTCTACTACCTATCTAGCAAATATTTTCCTCCAAGAAAAGCCTGATAAACCTCTTCTGCTTCTTTGTTTCTCTCCAACAAATACCAAAGCCATGTTACAAGGACATGCACTAGGGAGCCACTGGTGAATAAGAACTACCAGATCAAGGAAGGTGTGGAACACTTCTCTTCACTGCCTTGCCAGTCAAATTAAAATTTCATGCCAAACCTGTAACTTTAGAGGACCGTCTAATATTCGTGATTTTTGATATTTTAAGATGTTATTCTCTCAACTTACAGGATTGTGAAAAGTAAGGGTGGTTAGGGACAGTCTGGGTTGAAAGTGAATCAATTCTAGCTCAAAAATGCAATAATTTTCGGTTCAAATTAATTTGTATGTTTTAATGCCATAAACTGATGACAACAGAAATGACTAGACAATAACTGTTAAGTCATACTCTCAGCTAAAGAATATGTAGGATGTCGCATGTTAAAGTAAGCTCATGAGTAGCATTAAGAACTACCAATTACACACAACTCTCACGAAACTGCCATTGAGGTATTAAAGTCTGATAGATAAATACTTAGCTACTCTATGTGAAAATATCCAAAGAGATGAAGTGCCTTTTTCAAGAGTTTTGCATACATTTGAAACCTTAGGGCTACCTTAAAATTAAATATTGGGGAAAAATACTTTTAGAAAACTTCTACATAAATCACTGTGGTATGAAAGCTGGCAAGGACTGCTGGCTTTCAAGCGCTGTGTTATCTTGTGGCTTCTCACCTTACCCACCACAGCACTGGTTCCATTCCAGTTTTGCGCATTATTTCTGTAAGTAACTCCTATGTGTCTTTGACAGTAAAGCATCTAAGCAGTAAACACCAACCCAGTGTGCAAACTGGTGCATATAGATACGTCCAAGAAAATACTTATCACAAAATGCAGCCTACTGTTGGGCTGCCAGTGGAGTTTGTAACCGTGCTAACCTGTATCGAAACACATCAGCAGTGGGTTTTTTAATGAAAACTGTTTATCCTTTCAGCAGAGTTCTCCAGGAAACTGCCTGTCTTGTCCGTTCCATAAGCTGCATCCTCACTGCAGACTTCAGTCAGCGTAGCTACACGAGTCGGGGCAGGATATGTGCAAAATGAGAGTGACATAGCTCTACTGGACAATACGTCTGGAAACAACAGTTAAATATGCCACAGGCTTCATGGAGGCTCTGTGTCCTTTGCCGCTCCCCAGTCCTCTATAACATCAAATCTGAATTGCATGTCTTTGCTCTGAGCCCAAGAGGTTCACCACGGCCTATATCCCTGTGCACAATGCTAGCTGTCCTCCCTGTATTGACCCATTTCCTAGTTACCAACTTTATGCTTTATGCCTTGTGGCTAAGGAAAAACAACTTGCTTATATAACCCTCTGACTGACCCCTCTGCTCTTCTGCAATCACTCCTTAAAATTCTTTCCTTTGCTTTCACCGTTTCAAAACTTAACGAGCTATGAAGTTCCTTATATGCCAAGACCGGCGTCTGTCACAGCGACTGGCCCTGTCTCCATGGTTTCCTGAACTCAGCTGTCTGTACTCGCCTTTGTACAGTACTGAGAACAATAACTTCTCATGATACCTACACAACACAGAAACAATGATGTCTCTCATATTCTAAATTAATGCATCAACAGTTTAAAGCAAGCATCTATGAAGGAAGCTGAGGGGAAAAATAGAAGACATTAGCTATTTGGTTTGATTCAGTAGCAAGCAGACAGCACAAAGTAGAGGACAAACATAACCTGGGAATATTTACCGCAGGATGACTGTATGATGCATTGTTTAGAGGTAAGTGCTTTGATGGGAGAACTGGCATTCCACAATTTTTCTGGGGGAAGGCAGCTTCCTAGGAACACTGGGAGCCTCATTTACTAAGTTCACTCTTCATAAATAGTTCTCTTTCTACTGCCTAGTCATCATTTCTGACTATAGCTCTCACACTTGAGCACCTTATGCAAGCAGTTTTGTAAGTAGAGACTGCTGCAAGCCCATCTCTGCATTTTGAGCAGAATTCTACCCTATGGTCCCTTCGCTAGGGGTGCAGAGTATAGGTGCAAAATGGATATGCATCGTGTGAAGAAGTGTATTAGAAAGTCAAGGTCAAGCTGTATTATAAAATAGAAATAGCACATATAAAAGAAGAAAAAGGTGCATGACTGAAAAGGCATGAGTCAGATGTCTCATCAGAGGAACTTGTGTTACCCCCGAGGACCAAAACATCTGAGATATCTGACTGGGACTGGCAAGGAGGACACAGGATCTATAGAAAATGCTTACCTTTCTGGAGGGGCAGCAGCTTGACTGGGTATACCAGGGCATCAAACTTAATGCTAGCTATGACTTGTGTGATGAACAATAGACTTGCTTTTTCTAGACCTCAGTTTTGGGCTTCAAGCAAACAGGAGGTTTTACAGAAAATACAAATCTTTCTGTGAAACTGTTTTGACAAATTTGTGCTTTCTAAAGGGAGTGAAGGAATGAATGCTGATCTCCCCATAATTTTAGGAAAAAAAGTATGTGTGAAGCTGATGTCTTCGAGGAGATCACTAGCCCTGTGAAGACAGGGCCCATGAATAACCTCTAGAAATGTCACTTCACTTTCTCTCTTCACTGACAGTGAATGAAATTTAGGTGCTTAACAGACTACACAAAATAAAGTGAACAGGGAGCAAAAGTGAGGTGAAGACAGCTCAGATATGCTTCTTGCATATTTAGAAGGGTGACGTAAATTGGTAAATTCTTCTGAGTGGAGAAGTTCTATTCACTCTAGCAAGGATAGATGGATTATTGTACAAAGGACCATCACTTTGAATGGTTTTAGTTTTCCAAGTTTCACTGTTGTGTTTGAGAAATACATATAAAGAAATCTATCAAAGTGGACCCTGCCTGCTCTGTGTTGCTACATTTCATTTGGTTTGTGAGAGGCAAGCATTAGGAAAACATGAGTAATGATGATAAACTTGCAAGCTGTCTTCAACGGCTTTTGAAAACATACTTAGGAAAATGAATTTTAAAGAGTTGGTGGCTATCAGACTATATATACCACAAAATGACAAGGACAAAATTAGGCAATCACTTGCTGCTGTCTATATCCTGTCTGTGATGCTCTGACAGCTGTGGTCAGTTCAGCTACAAAAAAGCAAGCATTGTGCTTGCCTGGGAGCTGTGGGGTACAAATTCTGTAGGATGAGTGATGAACTCTGCTGCAATGAAAGAGGTCCTGGATTGCATATTGTCAAAAACAGAGACTAGTTTTAGGGAATTTTCAAGATAGAGTTTTAATTTGAATGTGAATAAAAATACTGATAAAATGCACAGTCACATGTCTGCCTGCAAGGCCGTAATTGTTGTGAGACAGCAACAACCACTTCTGCACACAGAGGAGTGACCCACAAACAGTACAATTCTTTTCTGACAAGAGAGTACGTTGCGTTTGCCAGGCCTTACAGTTACATGCTCAGTAACCTGTGCCCTGGGACACGCTGCTTAATGTGCACTGGCAAGTGGTCAAATAAATATCAGGCCAAGGGAACTGTTGGCAGGGAGGATACAGCACCTGAGTCAGTGGGAGAAGACCCACCTTGGGCCCAAACCCTTGCTGCCTTTGGAAACAGGGCTGCTGCTGAGTTGGGCTCATTGTGAATAAGGGAATGAAGTTTGATTTCACAGCTGAGGCAACCATGCAGGAAGGGCATCCTGTATCAGCCCTGGCAGGCAGGGAATCACGTAGACAGCTTCTTCCCTCTGTCCACATGCAAGCACAGGGATGAGCTAGCTACATTAGAAAAGCCCAACCCAGAGTGGGTCTCCTGTCAAATGGCAAACTTCAGGAGGAAAAGAGTTGTAAGGAAAGCAGATCTAATGGAAAATTAGAAAATGTATTAGCTGGCACTCAAATACAGGGAACAGTGACAGATTTCTTCTAATAAATTAGAACCACCTGAAATTTGCTTCTCCCCACACTTTAAAATAAATTATTCTTTCAAAATATGGTGAGAAAATGAAATTAGTAAATATTGGGGTTTTATATCAAATTTCAGTCTTTCAACCTATTTTTATAAGAAAAATATTTGATGGAGTAAGCAGTTCTGGAAGATTATTGCATGATTTATTTTTCCTTATTATTATATAGCATTACTACTCTGCAGATATCAGACAGATGAAGAAAAATAGTCTCTCGAGATTTCGCTGAATAACTTGTGACAGCAGGATGATGTGAAAAAAAAATTTCACAGGGTTGAGATCCCTATAAAAAAGCTCTATATTTTTATGTCAGCCCATCAAAATTTCCCATAGGAGTCCTTGGACAATTCCAGGGGTCTTTTCTCTGCCTGTTTAAGTCTTTTTTCATTTAACTTTAGGGAACATTTTATGTGAACAATTTAGGTGAACTGCAGCCCACACTCAAAGGCCACACATCCTGCAGTGGGTCAAACCCTAAAAGTCCTGCTATGTGGGTTGCTCAATTTAATGTCACTAGAAAAGTCAGGGAGAACTGAGTCCCTCCTTGGACTAAGTAAAGATTTCAGGACGTGAACAAGATCAGTTTCGTTTATTTACCTCTAGGCAGGGAAAATTAGTACATATTACCATACAGCCACTGGATTTTGAAAAATAATTATTAGGGTCTCGCTTTGGTGAAGCACTTGGGAAAGTGCTTAGCTAAACTTTAAACAGGAAAAAAAGTTAAAAAGTTGTGTTTAATGGCCACTTCATTGTTTATCTGAACAAAGCTATTTTATTTTAATTCCTTTTAAATGAGCACCTTCTTTCAATGGCCTGATCAGTTTTCAAACCTGTGACTTCAGACGTATTAAATGAAGAACTGAATGGAGTGGATGTTCAAAGGAGGCATTCAAGTTATTGGAATCTTCTTCATCTCCTACTTTTTCTTTAAGTAAATAAAATTTGTGTTATGTAGCTTAAAGATTGTTTCTGTAGCATTTTTACTTACAGTGAGAAAGAGTCTTGTTGCTCCAAGGGAACAGCCTTTACAGGGTTTAAACAACCCTGGAAGCTGGAAGATGTTCACTTGTGCTGTTTGTTACTAGAGCCATCCATCTGAATCAGAGCTGGCAAACATGTCAGGCCTTTGTACCACTGTCTGAAATAATATTTTTTACTGACCGAATAACAGAGCCATTTGGGAAAATGTCTCTGAGACAAAATTGACAGCTCTTCTCCTTGCTTTATCAATTAAAATTGCCCCATTCTGCCTGTCAGTAAGTTCTTTGATGGCAGTGGAAAAATGGAGAGCTAATTTTCATCTAGAGACATATTAGATCCAAAAGAAATGTAGTCCTGCACTTGCAGACTGTTTCAGTCCTAAGGGTCTGTCCACTTGGCTGACTTCAGAGTCTGAAAACTGAAACATTTTTCCTACACCTTGTCATCAAGTTTATCTATAAATGATCCAAAATCAGTAAACTTTCCCTATTCTTGGTAACTTTAGTGAAGTGTATCAAATTTGCAAATCTTCAAGAAAAACTATGATTTGTCCTTAAAATGCCCTTCTGTTTCCATTTATCCTGTTGGTTACGGAATAGTCATTAAGGCTGTTTGCCCTGGTGTGGTGTGCTTCCAATGAAAGTACCAAAAGATACACTATCCTCCAGCGTAAGCTATAAAAGGATAGGAATGAAATAGGCAATCGAGTATGAAGATGAAATAAAAAAGGAATTTTATTCCCTTTCACCAAGGTCCTCCCCAGTTGGTCCCTTTGTCCCACCCCACTCTGGTGCCCGTGCTCCTGCACCACTTTCCTTATAGGTAAGCCTGTGGTCCTCACTATAGCTGAAGGTGAAAATGGCCCTGCAATCCACAAGTAGATCACAGGCCAGAAGAGAACCCCAGGGGATGCTGCCACAGAAGCAACTGGATCAGGTACAACACTGCTTGTGTGAGCCTCGTGGTATCTGGTGTTTTGATTAGAGTCATCATTCTGAGAATGAAATGGCAAAGCAAAAGCTTCAGTGTGCTAGTTAGAGAGCTTGCATTATTATTATTTTTTTCAAACACTAACAGTAATATTTGCTGCTGAACATAGGGGATTTTTGAAGGCAAGTATGTTGTAATAGAAGGGGACGTAATTCTGCTTCATAAGACAGCAGCGTTTGCATCACTCCTAAGCATTCTCACTGCCTGGTCAAATGAGATTCCCAAAAGCGTATGTTTCTCTTTGCTTAGCCGTCCACTTTTATTCTGTCTGTCTCATGGGATTACTTGTTCATTTATCTGAAATCAGACAATCACAGACTCGTAGAATCTTAGAATCACAGAACAGTTTGAGTTGGAAGTGACCTTAAAGATCATCCGGTTCCAACCACCCTGCCACAGGCAGGGACACCTTCCATTAGATCAGGTTGCTCATATTGTCATCCAGCCTAGCCTTGAACACTTCCAGGGACAGGGCATCCACAGCTTCTCTGGGTAACCTGTGCCAGTGCTTCACCACACTCACAGGAAAACATTTCTTCCTATTAGCTAATCTAAATCTCCTCTCTTTCAGCTTAACACCTTCATCACTCATGCTATCACTGCACTTCCTAATAGAGACCCCCCCCTCAGCTTTCCTGAAGGTCTCCTTTAAGTACTGAAGGACTGCTGTAAGGTCTCTCTGTGGCCTTTTCTTCTCTAGTCTAAACAATCCCAACTCTCTCAGTCTGTCCTCAAATGGGAGGTGCTCCAGTTCTCGGATTATCATCATGGCCCTCCTCTGGACTTGCTCTAAGAGAGCCGTGTGCTTCCTGTGCTGAGGACTCTGGAGTTAATACAATACTCCAGGTGAGGTCTCCCAAGAGAGGAGTAGAAGGACAGAATCACCTCCCTTGACCTGCTGTTCACACTTCTTTTGATGCAGTCCAGGATATGGTTTCAGGGTTGCAAGGACACATTGCCAACTGATGTTGAGCTTCTCATCAACTGACACCCCCGAGCCCTTCTCTTCAGAGCTACTCTCAATTCATTCTCCACTCAGCCTGTATTTGTGCTTGGGATTGCTCTGACGCACCTGGGCTTCCTGAACTTCATGACGTTTTCACAGGCCCATCTCTCAAGTCTCTTCATGGATGGCATCCCTTCCATCCATTGTGTTGACCATGCCACACATCTTCATGTTGTGGGCACACTTGCTGAGGGTGCCCTCAATCCCACTGTCTGTCTCTGACAAAGATGTTAAACAACACCCATCTCAATACTGACCTCTGTGGAATGCCACTCGTCACTAGTCTCCACTTGGACGTTGAGTTGTTGATCACACCTCTTTGAGTATGACCCTCCAGCCAATTCCTTATTCATGGAATGGTCCATCTGCCAAAGCTGCATGTCTCCAATTTAGAGACCAGAATGTTTTGCAGGACTGTATCAAATGCTTTGCAAAACTCCAGGTGGATGATGTCAGTTACTCTTCCCTCATCCACCAATGCTGTAGTGCCGTTGTATAAGGCCACCAAATTTGTCAGGCATGATTTGCCCTTAGTGAAGCCATGTTGACTGTCAACAAGGTCAAATTGTGCCTGGTGAGTCTGGTGGCCTTCTACAATGGGGCTACAGTGTTGGTGGACAAACGCAGGGGAAAAACTCTCAAGATTTTCTTAAGAAAAATTGAGCTCTCAAAGTAGTGTTAAATAGCTTCAGAAGATTTTTTTTTACTGGTTCAGAAGTGCTGCTTCTCTTTGCTAAAAAGAAAATGACATAATTATAAAAGTAGATTTAAACTTGTTCTGCTGAAGACAGGGTAGTGCATGCTCTGTGGCAGCATCCACACGTGGGTGTTCTTGATGGGTCTGAAACAGAAACCTCTGATGACAATCCTAGTATCTTATCCATTTGTTTTTCTACTCACTCTGCTGCATCAAGCACCCTCCACGTCACTGGCTTCAAAAGCTCTGTCAGGTTTAAGAGGAGATATTTGTTGAGGGTGTATCCAGAGATCTCTGGAGATTTCAAGTAAAACTTGTGGATACTGTAGAGATGTTACACACCACAGATGTCTCTTATCAGCTGTCAGACAACAGGTGGTATGTGTTTTTCATATTGAATAAAGCTGCAAAGAATTGCAACAGCAGGATGAGGTTTGAAATATTAGGTATTGTTTAATTAATCCAAAGAGCCTATTACTTTTATTACTTACTCTTTGAAACCTTACATTCAAACACCTTTCCTCAGGTGGCACAACAGGTTTCTAAATGTCACTGACCCCCAGTGGATTCCTTCTTACTCCAGATGGCTATGTAGTCTGGAGTTTAAAGACCAAACGGTTCCCTCCTCTTTCTGTCAGCCCCATCTCTGAAGCAGAAGATACTGGGGCTGAGGAAGACAGTGCCAGGCTCTGCCTTCCTGCCCATCTCAGCAGCAAACCTCTGTAGACTGCAGGTAAGCTGGAGCCAAGGGCTGGAGTCTACTGTTTCGATGGTCTTGTGTGGCACAGTGCATCTCCACCACAAGAATCAGGGCTCTGAGTTTGAGTAAAGGTAACTTACCTTGCTTTTCTTGCCCCTTTCTGTCCATCCCACTGATTTTTACACGCTTCTTTTGCCACAGGGACTAGCTGGCACCATGCACCCATATATGGGTTCAGAGGGAATGGGAACAACTGTTGCCATTCAAAGACAATTGGTCCTGTTTATGTTTACAACCTTAACTCTTGTTTGAGCTGATGTGAGTTATCTGTGTGACCTGAAACCAGTTTGATGAGTTAATAGGACGTGTTTGCAGCTCCACACCCAGCTCTGCTCCAGCTCTTGCCAATTGTATGCACTGTAGTCCACTAGGAAGTGTACATCGGCCCAGCCATCTTCCAGCTCATGGTGCTCCCTGCACTGACATACATTTGAATGAGTCAGGAATCTGCTTGCTCTACTTCTTTTTAATGAAACTTTCAATATCTATGAGATGTGACTTTCACCTCAGGTGCAGTGTTGATAACCAAGACTCTTTTTTTCCCTAATAATACTCAAATCATTGACCATAGCTGTAGAGCTTGGATCCTAACCTAACCATCTCCAGGATGTAGAATATGTACTTACCTTGTCCTT
The DNA here is from genome assembly GCA_033558185.1 of Dromococcyx pavoninus. NCBI lineage: Eukaryota > Metazoa > Chordata > Aves > Cuculiformes > Neomorphidae > Dromococcyx > Dromococcyx pavoninus. The sequence continues at coordinate 2,577,588 of JAUMJL010000098.1, forward strand.
GGCTGACTCCTGAGGAGCAGGAGTCCAGATGAGGATATTCATGTCCAAAGACCCAGGAGGGTATAGGAAAAGGAAAGGTGGCTTGGATGCAATGCTCCTCTTCATTTGTTTGATGTGGATTTCCTTTCTATGAGCAATTTATACAAGATTGTTTTATGAGACGTCTGAGTCCCTTTTTGCCGACTCATGCTTTGAGGCCATGCCCATGAAATAAAAGCTTTATTTCCTGGCGAAAACTGCGATTACATGTTTTTTACTCCTCAATCTGATTTTTTTTATCACTGCTGCTTTTCCCTGACAGCAATCAGAAGCCTTATATAAGGTGCCAAAGGCCTTCAGGTTCAGCAACCAAACAGAAATGCTAGTGCCTATTCCCACCTGCTCAGGAACGGCACAGAAATCGCTCACAGACATGTTTGCACCACATGCAGCAAAGCAAGGATGAAAGCTGAGAGCTATTGCAAATGTTGCCAGCTCTCTGCTTGGGAAGCAGGACTTGGGGGACAACAGTGCTGCCTTATTTTGTCCAGTTTAAGAACTCCTAGGCTTCTAATGCAAAACCTGATCCTCAAATAAGCAAAATAATTATTGTATTAGCCTTCTGGCACTGGGTTAATATTTTCCAGTTTGGTAAACTGATTGAAAATATGTTGATAGAATAGGATTTTCTCTTACAGTTTTAAATGTAATTTTATAGCAAAGTGTAGACTTTTGCTTCTAAAATTACTTATTTTGTTCTACATTATTGGTACATTGGACAAAACAACTCAAGGAAAAGCACAAGTATGCATAGCGTCAGTTTCTTTGAACTTCATTTGACAGAAAATTCATAGAATACCCTTTTATCATCTCTATCACTTAAAACATTGACAGTCATTTTGGGATCTGAAGGCTGCTGTCCCTAAATCAGAAACAGTAAAAGTTCCTGAAGCTTAGCCTAAGACCTGAAATTGATAGTGGTTTGATTTAATGCTCACCAGAGGAAGAATATTGCTGTATCAGCTCCTTAGGCAGTAAAGTCTGGCAGAAGGAGGGGTAGGTAGCAATAATAATTGTTGAAACCCTTTGAGCTGTCTGCCTTGTTTCAGTGCTTAAAGGCTGAACTAATCTAGGTCCTGTCAGTCTGTTCTGAATCTTCAGTGAATTTATAATATGGCTGTTACAGAGAGACATGTTTCTGTTAACCTCAGAGTGGCCTTTGAATCTGCCTAGAATTTAACACTGAAACTCCTGAAAACGGAGACAGTAGCAAACTGCAGCCAGCCAGCTAATGACGTAGATAATTGAGGGGCAGTCTATTAGACTGAGCCTCAGCCTTTTGCAGCTGATTGTTTCAGTTATCAGCAACAGTGATGTAAAACTGCAGTGCATCTGTGTTATAGAAATCAATAGTTTTTCACTTGTGAGTCCATTATTTTGCAGAGATTGACAGTTGTAATTTGTTTGGACCATAGGTCTGAAAACATAACCCAAAGGTTTGTAATTAGAACAGTTACTGACGTTTTGATGCTATAATGAAATTCTGGACACTGAAGATTTTTGCAATAAATGGTAAAACATTTATGTTAAAAATCAACCTAGGTGGTTTCCTGACTTGATGTTATTTGAAAATGGAGAATGAGTTTATTGGGGTCTTCAGCTGGACCAAAAAAAAAAAGAAGAAAAGAAGTTTTGAGAAATGACAGGAAAGTCACATTTTATTTTGAGAGAAAAATGTGTTTCCAGTACCTTCCTGCTATATTTCTAACCATAACTTCCAGATGATCATGTAAAAGTTGTTCCATTCCTCTTTGATACATGGCTTTTCAGTGCTGAGAGGCTATGAATCCCCTTTTCTCTGTGCAACCCATATAATTAGGGTATAAAATAGAATATTAAACCTGAATCAAAACACAGAAGAGGTTTCATTTTACCCTGCACTTTCCTCCATGTTCATCTTCTCCCAGCTCATCTTCTCTTTCACAGTTGATATCAGCCGTCTCTTACTGCAATTCCCCTCCCTAGTGGTGTGAAGTCTGGTTTCCTCTTCCAGAGCATAACTGAAGAGAGCTGTTCACCAGTTCAATATTCAGAATGAAGAAAATTAAGCAGAAGTAGACTCGTATTGCAATTTCTCTGGAAGCCAAGCCATTGCCAGGGTCTTCCTTTCCTTCTTCATTTCCCACATTGCAGTTCATGGCATTGTCCTCAACCAAATCTATCAAATGATAGATGTATAGAGATATACAAAGGAAAAAAAGTTAAATGTTTTTGGAGTGTGCAATTTATCTGTTTATTTATTTATTTACAGAAAAAAGAATCAAAATGCTGAAATTAAACCAGGATACGTAGAAATTGCTATTGAGCTGGCAGAGGGAAGAGAGAAAACACTTAAAAGTACTTTCATAAACTACATTAATGTCATTAGTAAGAATTGCTGTTCCCTCTAGATAAGGAGTCTGGCCTAAGAGAAAAGTAGAATACATTAACATACATCAGAATTAAATTACCAGTATACCTGAAGCCCTAAGACAAGAATACAGCATTGCTAATTCACTAAAGAGTATACTCTGTGGCTGAGGCACAGTGAAAAAAAATGTAGAGGAATTAATTAGGAAGTGAGAGATCTTAGGGGAAGAAAAAAGTTTCCTTAAAGAGGAAGTGAAATTTGTTAATTAAGTGTTAACCTCTGCTGGCACTTTCATGGAAAAAATCATGTCGGGTAGAAAAACATCGAGCTGCAGCGTGTGATGGAGAGCAGCAGTGAGCAAAGCTCTGCTCCTTGCCACTACTACTTGAAGCCAAAGTACAACAGAATTAAGAACAGTCCCTAACAAACCACCGCTCACCCCCTCAAGGTAGTTATTTTTGGCAGAAAAGAAATTTGTTACATCAGAATGCAGTTTTAGTCAATCCAAACCATTTTACTCATTCAGAGGATACTTGGCTGTATTGCCTAACTTGCTTCCTGGTCACTTTGCCTGCTGCAAACAAGGCAGGTCTCTAACATTCAGGTCTCTGACATCCAACATCATATTTTTACACCTTTTTGGGTGCATATAGAGAACACAATACTTGGGGCACAAATGAAGTTTGTCCAGAGCATTGAGACATACACATATCTACATATAAATATAAATGCACATGTGAGAAAAAATATTGGGTTTTTTGACTGTACTGCTCCTGCAATTTGCAGACTGAATTCCCAGTGTTCCTTCCTTAAAGTATGAACGAAGTTCTTTAATCTTCCAGCTCTTCTTTTCACTCACATTCCCTGTGTAATTTCAGCACTGCTGTGTAGTGCTTCGAGTGAAAACAGTCTCTGTAGTCGGGATATGAACTCTTCATGAAGAGTTCTTCATGAACCTGCTTCATGAAGCAGGTTGTCCTGTTGGCTTTCCTTGCTGCTCCCAGGTTAAAGCACTCCTAACCATTGCATAGCATCTCTTGGCAATGAAAACGTTTCAATAAGAAATAATCATAATTGAGACTATGACTGTCTCAATCATAGCTTAGAGAGAACCTGAAATATACCTATGAGCAGGGAGGGGCACTGTGATGTTTGTGTTTGGGAGAATTACAGTAAATTTCACAGTTTTCTCTTCTTACTGGTCGTCAGTAGAGGGACCAGAAACCAAGCAGTTACAATGAGAGGCAATATGAATAATTCTGTTAAAGATGTTTGGATGCATAGAAGTGTTTTCTGGATTCTTTAGGATTATTTCTAACTCAAACAAAATAAAACCAGATCAACACAATCTTTGTCAACACCATTTTCGTGCAGCCAAATAGTCCTTGAGCAGCAGTGATGCCAGTGGGATTTGAAAGCTATCAAGCCTGCGTAAAAGGCTCCATTTATAGCCCACATGTTTTTTAAAGGTAAATAAATCCAAATGTGTTAAGTCTTGTGTATCCAGTTACAGTTGGATTGTCAGAAAAATTGTGACCGTTGAAATCCCTCTATATCTGACCAGCTCAGTGAGATTTTCGCAACTTTAGGCTGATTACTTACGACTTCTGCATGGGATGTGTATCACATAGTAAAGCGGCATTGGTGCTCCTTTTATGAGTCCCCGTCAAGCCTAAGAAAGAAAGTAACTTCATAATATACAGTACACTGCACCACGGCACACAATTTATAGCTAGAAAACCTAGAAAATTTGTTTTCAATAGAAAGTTTCTTTCTCATTTCTGGAGCTGTAATTAAAGGAACAAACATCATCTCTACAGTAAAGGTTGTGTTCTCATGTCACTTTCTCAGACCTGCAGCACTAACCAGTGGCAGAGAAAACTTTGTATGTCACAAGAATTTGACGTGCATCCCTAGCTGGTTTTTTTTGGCATACTCTGTCCAATCTGTGTTGTTTGGGCTATGAGAGAATGGTTTTGCCTTTTCTTTTTGCCCTACAGCTGTGTAAGACCAGAACAATCTCCAGGGAAGAAATAATACCTAAAAAACCCGCCAAAACTCCTCTGAGAGCTATGAGAACCTGAAACCAGAACCAAATCCACAGGAAGGCACAGTTCCTTCACTATCAATGCCAGTCCACTTTCAATGTCAGTAAAAAACTGAAGGGAACAAAAACATGCTATTGGCAAGGAGCCCAAGAAGTGAGGTCATCCTACTCATGTGCAAGATATCATGAAATCCTGACACTTTCAAACTGCATTTTGACAGTCAGTTGCAGTAGAGAACTAGGAAGACAGTTTTCTGAAATATAGAGATGATGAAATGAAAAATTATGCTGTAAGAAAAGATATCCAAAGTCTGATTCTGGTATGAATTTTGCATTTTGAGTTCTGTGCAAAAAAGCTACTGGAACACCCATATTTTACCACCATAGTAGTTACCACCATCACTTCTCTTTAATCCTAGTCTCTCTTTAGTACCAGTTCTAATGCTGTATTTTGTTTATTGTAGTTTCCATCTTGGAAGTTTCAAGTTTGATATTTCAGCTGCTTCTAATTCGACCACACTGAATCTTGGCTTTCCTATTTACTCAGATAGGTTTCCCAAGGAATCCAAGGACCTGTGTTTTCTGACATGCAATAAAAATAGCAACCCTCTGTTGATTTCAGACATATTTTCCAAGGTATTAGGTCCAACACAGCCTGGTTTTGAGAAAATAGAAATTTGCAGGAAAATTGCTTTTGATTCCTGTCCATTCTTGATCACTAACAGCTAACACACCAATGGTAGAGGTGGATTCCAAACCCAAAGAAAAATGATGGAGATTAACTGGAAGTTTTACTGCTGTAGTTCTTGCCAACAAAGGACAAAATCACTTTTAATCAGAAGTAGAATGTCCCAGTTCAATCAGCCTGAGAAAGGCAAAAAGATGGAAGTTTTGATCATGACGGAGTGGGTTTTTTTTCAGGGCTTTTATGACAGGGAAGAGTTTGGATTTCAAGGAAAAATAAAGCAGCTATTTGGGAGAGTGGACAAGGGCTGTATTAAAAAAAGTTACAGATCAATTCTGAATCCATGCTGCTATGACAGATTATTTGGGGGGTTATTCTAAACTTAGACTTGCAGAAGTATTCACTGCCTTATTCCAACACTGTTAAGGATCAGCTTCCTCTGGAGATTATTACTCTGACACAACATTGATAAACATTTTCACGCTGTGCCACATGGCATTGTGAAAATGTGAGATACTTTCAGGACAAATAAGAGTACAGATATTTGATCTACCAAAGCCAGTGGAACTATTTTTAAACTTTACCTCGATCTCAAATTAATTTAAGAAATTAAAGGCAACAAAATACCTTTGAAGAGTTAGGCTTTCTCTGTTACTGTAACATGTAAAAGACTTCATGCAAATTCTACAGGTCTCTTCCACACAGGCTGAACACAAACCACTCCTCATCTATCATCTTGAAATCCATAAAAGCAAAAATGTTTGGTGGAGTTTCTTTGTTTGCTTTGGCACTACAAAACTCATTCACACTCAAGAGCTATTTGTGAAAGTCAGTTATGTCTCATAGTAGAGAAGACCTCAAGGAAATATCTGGAAAAAGGAGAGAAAAGTTCAAAATTCTGTGTAAAGCAGAATGGCTTTCAGTTTGAAAATGGAAAATCATCTTTGGCTTTTGCTTTTAAACTGCATCCGCACATGCAATTATTCTGCATTTCAAATTTCTAATTTGAAGACAGATGATTAATTGAAGTCTATTAATTGAAGTAACTATTAATTGAAGTCCATTAGCCCCGCTATTTTTCCAAAGAAAATGAAAAAGGGTTTTTTCCCCTTTCGCTTTACAGATGCTGTCCAGGTGCAGAAGGCTTCATTAAATGAAAGCAAGATGTGCTTGATGCTAAAAATGCATTTGTCTGTGAGGCACATTTGCCAGCCCAAGGAACTTGATGGGTAGCAATGCTCCAGCCTCTCCTGAGCGGCTTTGGAACTCACTGAGCAGAATAGCAAACACGAAGATATTCAGGAGATGCCACTGAAAGGTTTTGTCCCTTGACTAAATGAAAATGTTCTTAGGATATATTTGAGCACTGCTGTGTCCCGTGCATGTTTCGTTGCCTAATATTATTTGTGTATATTGCTCACTGCTGATGCTTCATTTTGTGTGAAACATTTCTTAATAAATTAATTTTTCTGGGCCAGGAGGTATTTCTCCCTTCCAGTGTCTTCCTATAGTAGCTGAATTCTGCAGCTCAGCAGCATTGCTTCAGCAATCTCTTGCAGCAGATTGACAAACATCTCTGCCAAAATGAATTCTGCTGAAGAGCTGGTTTCCTGGGTAGAGGGAAAAAGACCTCCAAGTTTTGGCTTTCCGAGAACTGCTGACATTCACACAGAGTGTAGGGATGTGTTTCCTATGTCTATTTTGCCCTTTGTCAACAGAGGTGTGTCCACTAGGTCATCGTGACATGAAAGAGATTTTAAGTTTCTTGGTGACTTTTTCACTGGTACTACCTATGGTGATTTTTAATGTTGTCTCATTGCCTGTTGCTAGCAAAACACGCAGATAATACTGTATGCATTGCATATATTTGATATGCTCATCTTTTTAATGTATTTATTTATATTTATGTATCAATGTGCTTAATTCATGAGGAAAAAATCAACACTCTGGACTACATGAGACAGCTGTAAAAATATGTGCAATTTTTTTGAGGCCTTTCTGCGTGCTGGTCCTGTCTCAACCCAGTAGCTGCCTTTCAACAAACCAACTGCTGCAGTGCTACATAAAATGCACCAGAAGAATCCCCTTCATGGCCAACAATGCTTGAAATTGCATCACTTGAACCCCATTCAGACCATTTGCACTACAGGTGTACAGTCTATGTAAATATTCTCTATTATATGTGTCTATTCAAATATATGCATGTGTGCAGTCTCTGTATCATAACATGCTAGGGGATTTCTTAAGACAGGACTCTCCCAGAAAAAAATGTTGAACATTTTTTCCTTCTAATATTTCAGAATGTTTTAAATATTTTTAAAAATTCACTAAACAGAGGGAAAAAAATAATTAGCTCATGGCTGAGCACTACTGCCAACAAGGAGATTTTTGTACAAAACTCCCATCAGAGAGCAGAGAACCAGGTCAGTCAGTCACTCAGGAATACATGGTCTGGGGGCAGGAAGGGACTGCTTTCCCCAGCTGACCTTTGTGGAAACTTTGGTCAGGACTTAGAGACAGTTTTAGATGCATCTAAAATAAAATGACCTGAAAGGTTGGGAGTTTTTACCAATGAAAACATGCCTGGAGGGAAAATATAAATATTGAGTGTAAGAGCCTAAATTTTAGTGGTAGGTTCACTGAGACTAGCACTTAGTTTACAATAATTTTCTCAGCACCAATCAGTAAGTCTGAGGAAAATACATGATCTAAAAGTAGGTCTGCTGAGTCCTTGCAGTCCAGTGTCTTAACCAAAGGCTTTTGCTGGACTTTAATACAGGTTTCTGTGATATCATGTTTTAGTGCTACTGGCTCATAGCTGAGCTTGTCACACCTTTAAAGAATGTTCTTGATGGGGTGAAGGTTATTCAACTATTTAAGAAGCAGTAGTTTGGTATTCATTTATATCTGATTACTTTAAGAGAAGAAGACATTCCAGCCATTTTAAAATTAGTCTGATTTTTCTTTAATTTCAAAAATAGAAGCCTCTCACAAAGACAAATTTTCCCAAATGCTCAGTTCTACACCAAAGAAATTGCATGTAAAACCCTCCTGTGCAACAGAAAATAAACAAAGAAACAGCAATTGACTGGCACCCAGCCCAGCACAGACCTCACCAGACATTGCCTGATCCAAAGGCTAGGGCAAACCAAGCCTTCCAGGGTATCTGAAACCCCTCTTCAGGGCTCCGTCTTCCTGTATCTGCTGCAATAGGAAATGTCAGAGAAGCATACTTCTGTGTTGTTTCCCCCAGCATCTCTGTCTGAGCAATCGCCCCGGTTCTTTGGGAGAATTACTTGGAAAAAACAAGAGTGTCCCCTACATGTCTGCAGCCCCTGTGGGGGATGTGGGTGTTGCAAGGCAGTACCAGGCATCCCCTCTCTGATCCATCCATAGCCATTATTGTTGGTAAAACAGGAGCTGTAAAAGACGAAATCCTGGTTCCCACAGAACTGAAGTAGCCAGTGCCTTTGATTTCAGTAAGGTCAAGATTTCACTCATATATTCAGTCAGTATTTCTGCGTAAGAATGTTTTCTACAGGTGGTGAATTATTTACAGCAAGTTTCAGCTTATGTACAGAACACAATACTACAGAATCATTGGTTTACAATCATAATTACAGAAATATACATCTCCTGGTGTAGAAAAGCATCAGAGGTTTTATGGTATAAAAACACACTACACAGTAAATGCTAAAGTGGACAATGAATTTCCTGGGTTATATAAAACCAAAAGAATAATTCACTTAGAAGTGTGTTTTCATTCATATTAGCCATAAACATTGAATTTGTGGCTTATAGACAGTCCCTCTTATGTGCCAACATGGGAAGTCTTGCTACATTTTCAAGCCTCTTCAATTTTGTGAACTATGCATTTCAAGCATAACCCAATAAAACTTGATTGCATAAAACTTCCATGTCATGAAAGTAAAGTAATATTTTATCTAGATATGATTATAAAAAAAAACCCCAAACTGCCTTTTTTTCTATACACAGAGGATTTTTAGAAATACATCCAGGTTTTATTGTATGTTTTAATTCCTGAAGGTCTGTTGCTAATTTACAAAGATAGTATATGCTAAACATAAAATATGTTTATTATGTTTCTTTGTCCTAATTACATTACTTTTATTTTAATGAGGTGCTTTTTTGGTAACTGATGTATCATTCTTCACCCGAGAATGTTAGTACTTATGCAGTGTTATACAAATAGTTGAAAAGCAGAAACCTTTGTTCATGATATCCTGATACCTAAGGAATATTGTTGCCAAGTTACTCCTACATGGTTAGAAAGGAGAAACGTGCTCTTGGCATTTTCCCAAACTTGTCAAGTCACGACAAACTGTTCATCATGTTTGTGACAGTACCTGTGCAGGGTGATGGCACAGCTGGAGTGACCTGCTATCCTTCCACACCCTTACTAACTCTCACTTCCCAAGGAATCTCTCATCAAGGGGAAATCTTACAGCAAAGGAATAAGATGAAAAATCCTTGCACTCCTTCCTTTCAAAAATGAAGGCTGCAGTATGGATCGTATGAACTTTGTGTTGGACATAACTCATACTGTAATTCTTGTGAAGGTGCTGATTGCTGCTGGTGAAAGCTAGAGCCTCTGAGCACCTTCTGTCTGCTGTGGGAAAGACTATTGTGAGCACAGTGGCTAAGTCCTCGAGAGTTAAATATTTCCTATATACCCAGAGACAATAAAACAGCCCATAAAATAAAGAAGCCTGTAGCGTAATATAATCCAATAAACAAAACTTTTTTCAACTCTTTGCTGTTCATTTATTGTGGGCCTGAACTTGACAAACCTGCCCACACAATCTGCAGAAAGCAGAGTATGAGCTCTGACCATTTATAGAGCAAAACTCATTATAAGTAATTATTCTATATAAATTTCTTCCCTGTGGAAGCCTATATTGATGATGCTGTCTCTGAACCAGAAATATGACCTCTTCATTCATCGATCTTACTTCACAGACCATTTAAATTGCACAGAACTTTCTCCCAGACCTTCTTCAGGAGGTATTTTAATCATAAAAATATTTATTCATGAAAGGACTTACTCATTAACAATGTGCGTGTGCACACACACACATACCCCCACGGGAAAACTTCATGCCCTTGCAGCAGTTATTGGGAAGAACTGCCCATCTCCTTGCGTAGCAATAGGTTCCCAGAAGTACCTATCGAAGCAACATACTGGTGGTCAGCCTTGTGCCTCTATCTGCATTGAGATACATGGTTTTTGTTTGTTCAAAACTAAAGAAATATCTAGGAGATAACAGGGCATAGGAGTACACAAGGTGTTTCCATTTCTCAGGTTTTCCTACATGATCAGGATGGATTTGCAAGGCCTATTTTGTTCTTTTACTTTCATCTTCCGAGAGCTGTTATATGCTAAGCATTTAATGTAAAGCAACTATTTATCTCTTCATCTATAAATATAACAATGGAAAATGTATTAATGGTCAGGTAACTTGTCAAGTTTGTCAAATACATGTAACATCTAAACATAGTGCTAATAATCAAATATTTCACTACAAAATACTATGGAAAAATAAAAACAGTTTATTTTTACCCTAAACAGTCTATATGTAGCATAATACTGACGAACTGGAATATTTCATGTTAAGAATGAAGCTTAGACTGCATACCACCAAGTGTTTTCTGTCTTTGCTAGATATTTAGATAACCTCTAAAATCAAGAGAGGGAGAAGTCTTGTCCTTAGTCACACTGCTGAAGTCAGAGAGAGTTACTGCTGTGTTACACAGGGCACAGAGCTTTTCAATACCAAGGAGCTGTCTGGTCTCAGATCAGTCTGCTCCACAACACTGGGTCTTATGTTGTTGATATAAAAGAGGTTACCTGTTGCAAGATCAGACATACAGCAGGGAAAGAGATTATTTCTGCTTGCCTCCTGATCAGCCCATTTCATTAGTTCAGCATCATTTTAGCAAGCTGAGAAATGCAGTGTAGCCATTATCTCTTGGTCCTGTCATTCCCATCACAAACTCATGTGGTGCAGGATTAGGTAGATGGGTGACTCCAGCTGCCTGTGCTCCATATGGGGTCTCCAGAAACCATTAAAGGTAGTTAAGGGAGGCTACGTACCTTGTTTGCCCTACAGTCTCTCCCATTTACAACTTAATGTTTTGTGCATTGTGGGGTGACTATGGGTCACTCTTTGCCTGAACACAGTTCTTATAATAATTCATTATATATATTTTCATATATGTGATTTATATATGTATGCTGCGCAGAATTTCCAGATGTCTGCTTTTTTTTTTTGTCTTTTATCTAATATTCAAATTCTTAAGAGCTTCTAGATGTTGGGTTTTTTGTTTTTTAGATGACAGGAGTACATTCTGTTAAAAAGATAAAAGTAATGTTATTCTGTTTTGAAAGCTACTTGATTTGCAAGCTCAAACTTCTATCTCTTTTTAAATCTGCACCCACCACTTCCATAATTCCATTGTTTTTAATTAAAAAACAATGTGGACCAAGCACTAGAATTCTATGACCTGGTTTGTATTAAAATGCACACTTTCCAGTCTGAACTGTGGTGAGTACATCCTGGATCAACAGCAAACTGTAAAGGAGAAATGCTCGTCCTGAAAACTTGCAGAATGTACAGACTGGGGAGTAAACATTTCTTGTAATGGCAATACTGAGGTAGAAAGAAATGCAAGGTAGATGAGGGAAGGAAGAGTATCTCCTTGGCCTTATTCATGCAAAATAACATCATCAGCCCTTGGGAACAGAGGAGTTGTAACTAGTCGCACTGCTGCATATCAGATATTACACAAAGTAACCTCCTATGGTCAATTCTCAAAGTCACATTTGCTTGCAGTGAGCGAAAAGGAATCAGATTCTTAAAATCAGTGTAGACATTTGATGTCCTTTAAAACTTTACTGAAGATAGTTGGGTATTTTTCCTTTTAAAGACAGGCTTGTGAGATACTGAAATCAGATAACGAAGAAAATGTCAAATGCCATATAATGAGAGTTAAGTAGCCTCCTGCCCCAGCAGAGAACAGTGCCCATCTCTGCTGCTAGAAAATCACAGAAAATAAGTCTTGACAGGAGTTTGACAGGTCCACATCAGGGGTGTCAAACTCACGGCTCCTGCCGTTGTCCTACTCCAGCTCCTGCAGCGTTACGGGTATCAGACGCTGCACAGTGACTGGTGCTGGCAGGAGCAGAGGGACAAGGAACTCGGCGCTGCTACCAGATAGAAACAAAGTGTTGGGCTGGATAAAGCAAGTGGAGGGCCAGACTTGTCTTGTGGGCCCTGAATTTGACAGCCCTTGTCTACATTGTCCCTCTGCCAAGGCAGATAAGCGAGGCCTAAATAATTCCTAACAGTGTCTGGCAGTTTGTGTTTCATGAGAATAACATACAACAACCTGGTTAGTCACCTTACCATAATGCTTGCTTTTTCTGCAGCAGTAGGACATGCTCAGTAATTATAAACTTTGCACCACCTAATTTTACTGGTTAAAACACATGTCCTTTATTAGGCTGAGAGGATCTGTATTGAGGATCTATATACTGAGTATCTATATACTGATCTATATTGAGACACTGAGAAATACTTTCTTTTATCTCCTCCATGATCCTCTGAGTATTCAGTATAGACTTCAGATTCATCTGGAAGTACCTGCAAAAATCTATGCTGCACAGAAACACTTGCAGGTCATGGTAAGGATACTTGGAACTTAAACCTTACAGGTACCTCAGTTACTACACCTGCCACAGAACCACAGGTGTCAAAGCATCAAAACTCTGGTACCATCCTAAATCTCAGGGCTAGCCAGAGACTTAAATTTCACTAGATAGATAGTTGACTAAGGAGCTGAACATGATGTTTTTCCCAAGATGGTATTTCAAGCTGGAGGTCTGACTTTCCCTCACTGCTGGCTGATGACATTTGCTGTTTGGTTCTCACACTTTCATTTTGCTAACTCCCTCTGAAGTGGGTCTTCATGGAGCAAGTACAATTGTACATTGCAACGACCCAGCTGCCACAGGAACTCAAAATTTTCTGTTTGTCACAATCATCAGCCGCAAAGCCTCCTTTTGGGTTTGTTTGCTTTCCTGTTCTGGATTGCACTCGGTCTAAATTGCACACGGCTGGGCTCAGGTCTTCTACACCTCCAGAGGGCAGAGAGGACATGCTCACACAGTGCAGTCTCTTTGGCTTAAGATGAACTAGTGTTTCAATGCAAATTATTTTTCGGTTACAAGTGCTCATATTTTTGAGCAGTAACCAAACAACCATGCATATTTATCTTCATGAAGACAAATCTGACTTTTTTAAATTCCAAGCACTAGAAATGCAGATACCTTCACATTGTTAGTGTTTAGGATTTGCATTTTGAAATTTAAGACATTTGCATTGCTGGTTTTATCTCAAACCAAAGTTATTTTTCTACACTGTGAACATGTGAGTACTTTGCAACATAAATGTTCGTAGATATTTAATTCAGGGGGCATTATTGCTAAGAATGTTACGACAGAGAATACCATCTCTTCTAACTTTGTTGCTGTTGTATTTCAGCTAAAACACGTTTGTTAAGTAAATCAAATAAAAACCAAGTTTTTTTTACCTTTGGCATCCTATGCCACAAGTCTTTAATTTGTGCTGCATTTCTGTACCTAGTAAAGAATAACAACCAGCATCTTCCTGATAGATTTGGCCTCTCAAACAAAGCAATCATGCAAACACTTCTGTCAGAGGAAATGTTCATTAAACTGAGTTTCATATATTGAGTGTGGTGTTTGAGAAGAAACAGATTGCAGAAGTGGTTAATGTTAGGTTGGTTTCCTCTTAAAATACACCTTAAATCCACTAATTCAAGCGTCAGCTCCTTTCCTGTGTTTTGAAGCACTGATATATTAATCATGCAGTTCTGTCACTCCTGTGAAATGTATGAGAGACAAAACACTTACTGCCAAGATATTGTAATTATTTAGGTAGTATCAGCATTCCCAACATTGATGTCACTACTGCATGCTACTATTTATAAAGCAGAGAAGTGAAATTTACCTTATGTGCACAATGCAACATTTCAAACCATCTTGAGATGAAGAAAAATAGCACTTTTCTATCGGAAAATACTTTGATTAAAAATAACTCCGTAAGTACCTCTAAAACACAGCTTTTCCTGCAAAGCTCATGGGTGATGCCAACCCTAAGCTCAGTCTGTATGTTACATCAAATTTTAACTGCTACAAATTACCTTACCTCCACTGAAAGCAAAGCTGCCATAAAGACTGACATAGTTTTTGTACCACCTGAAGCTAAAACTGAGATCCTAAACCTCAGATCCTGAATTTGGCTTTATGGAGCATTCTACTGAACAGAGCAAGAAAATATCGCTAGTGAAGAAAAAAAACAACCAGCATTTGTGAACATAACAGAGAGATGCAAGAAGGAACAACATTATATTCATTAGACATTTTGTGCATAAAGCTCTAAAGCCCTGCAAAACTTCTTTGGCACTGACCTTGCTGCTTGCAGATTCTTTACAATTAGCTTCATGTAGGAAATTAATCTAGTTTATTTCTTTTGTGATTTGCAGAACTTTTGCAATGACAGTAGTGTAACCTCTAACAGCAAAACAACTTCTCCCTGCCCTGATTTTTGCCTTAGTAATCACACAGAGACTCTAATGATGCTTTGAACATGTGATAAAAGGCGCTTATTAATTACAAAACTGTACATTCATCATGTTTTCCTGATAACAAACTCACACATGAAATCATAGCTTTCAACAATTATGGACTCAGAGCGGCAACCAGATTCTAAAAATAGATGCTTCCTGTGCCAAGACATTGATTTCTCACTTCTTACTTGGGATCTTTTACTGCCATGATCATAATTTTATAGCAGAGACAAGCATTAACCTAGCACTTATCTCAGAATGGTTATTAAAGAAAAAACATAATTTCCAAACAAATCTCATAAACTCAGAGTGAAAGAACGGTGCCTTAATGATGAGTTTCTGGGCAGAGTTGTACAGTGACAATTTTTCCTATAAATAAATATCATTGAACTACTAGTATAGTTGAACAAAAACTATTTTAAGATGTCTTTAGGACTTGTTTGAGCCATCTTAAAGAACTGATCTGTTTTTGTGAGAGTGTCTGAGATTTTGGTATGCAATGCTATTTCACCTTCATTTGTTTTATGCACCTGCTAATGGGCTGGTAATATTTTTGGGTATTCTCTAGGGATGGTAATATTTTGGGGTATTCTTTGGGGATAGTAATATTTTGGGGCATCAAGATTTGAATAGTTTGGAGAGATGCTTTTTCTGTGCATCTGTTTGATTTGTCTGACAATGTGCAAAATCTTCTAAGAGATCATCAAGCTCATTAACAGGGGAAAAGTTAAGGACTCCAAGCCAATTGCTTCTTGTGGAAGTTGTTAGTTTAAAATCTAGTGTTAAAGAGAAGTTCTGAAAGCAAAAAGTGCTGAAGGTTTCCAATTGCAACATACTGGTTCTTTCTTTCCTATTTGCTGTGGGGTATCCAACACTGTTACTACTGTCTGATGGTCACTTCATATGTCCATATATCAGAAGACGTGGAGATGACATGGCCTGGTGGGCACGTCCATGACTACTCCCTGCTACAGCGCACAGGAATAAATGGTATTCCTAAATGTGTGTCAGACCCCTTCTACATCATTGCTGTCAGAGACTGATGTGGTTTGAATATGATGTGTTCTTTCACGTGGTCTTGCCTTCTCCTGCAGTGGCTTGGATTTCTGCTCTTCCACCCTTCTCCTAACTTTGTTCACGAGCAGAATACGAAATTATGTGGTTGCAATGGCTGGTGCTGAGCTAGGCAGATGTCTCTCCAGATTTTAATGCAACAAGTTCAGAGTCCTCAACGTATCTTCCATTTAACTGTTCATTGTTGGAATCATGATGGTACAGGTAAACAGGGACCTCTGTGATTGATGTTGCAGTGTAGGAGGTAGATCGCGTCGAACAGTGCTCTCGGCGCCTTTGGCCCCACTGGACTTTGTACTGCGTCCATTGCCTTTTCAAAGCTCCTTGTACCTGTGAAATAAACACGTAGTTACAGCGAGGCATAACCTAACCCCTGTAATTGTAGACATTTTAAAATGGGAAGGGAAGGGAAGGGAAGGGAAGGGAAGGGAAGGGAAGGGAAGGGAAGGGAAGGGAAGGGAAGGGAAGGGAAGGGAAGGGAAGGGAAGGGAAGGGAAGGGAAGGGAAGGGAAGGGAAGGGAAGGGAAGGGAAGGGAAGGGAAGGGAAGGGAAGGGAAGGGAAGGGAAGGGAAGGGAAGGGAAGGGAAGGGAAGGGAAGGGAAGGGAAGGGAAGGGAAGGGAAGGGAAGGGAAGGGAAGGGAAGGGAAGGGAAGGGAAGGGAAGGGAAGGGAAGGGAAGGGAAGGGAAGCTTCAGATCTAATTCCATCAGGTTCAGTCTGCCCCTCTCCTACTCTCTTCTCCCAGCTCCAGAAGCAGAAGCTGTTGCTCAGCCCTTGGACTTAACTGTCTCCCTGCATACTCTATGGCAGCAATTACAGTTTCTGGAGTTGTTGCTGCTTATGAAGAGCTCGTGTAGGTTAGCTGTTCCCATCAGAGATAAATGTGGAACAGATTGCTGCATGGGAACAGAGTAAGATGCAGTGGTAGAAGAAGGAAGGCAGAAAGTGGATTAAAACCCATCTGATGCTACGGCTGGATCCTTGCCCCTGGAACGGCTAATGAAATGTGATCCCCAAAGAAACTTAACCTTGAGTAAAACTGGCCATGAATGGCAAAGTGTAAGCACACTTCAAGAGCTTGCCAGGGCTAATTCTGTAGAGAGATAGTTGGAGAATTAGTATAGCTAAAGAGATATTTGGTTCTGCTAATTCAAGAAACAGTTCTGTTCTGGCAAAAAAATAACATTGATCATAGAAGTGTAGCAGAGAATTTCAGTCTTTGGATATTCACCTTCTAGCAATAAAATATTTTATTCAACATTTACATTTAAGAGTGATGTTATATATGGTGCTAGGATGTGACTTAAGCTGTTGAGTCCTGCCAGAGAACAAGAAACCTTTTGCCAACTATGCATTCAGGCATGCTGACACTCACTAGGTCCTTCCCAAAGCAAGAAGAAGGCAAACTGGCTTTATTCCTTCAGCCGGCAAAACGTGAGTATAGGAGAAGTTTGCTGTAATGATCTGCTGCAAATGACCACCCCTCCAGAGGACGGCAGGCACAGGTGAGGCACTGTGATGACAGGAGTGTCCTGGAGTTTCTGTGCTCCTGCTGAGGTGGACATGGTCATTTTTGCTCAGAGAGTAACCTGAAGTCATTCTCTAGGTTCTGTGCAGACCAATAGTTTTGATTCATATAGATGAATCTGAATTGCTTTAATATTTCCCAAGTCTCCACAATCCTAATCACTCTATTAATATGTATATAGTAAAATATTATCTACCCACCAACCACAGATGCCTGCAAGAAAGCTGTTTCATGTCATATAAGGACAAGGCTTCATAAGGAATTGCTATGAATCCAAGACACTTACTATGAAACAGTCAGGTGGTACTGAGTTTAGATTTATTTGTCATGTGTTTCAGCCTCAGAGTTAAATATTCCAGTAATAAAAAGTAAGTCCTAGAGTATCCAGGTTCCTGTGGTACTAAAACTAATCTCCTTGGTGAACAGTGAATTTTTCTCTTTAGAAATAATTTTGAGCTCTATGGCAGCCGATGTATACAGCAACTTGGAAAAAATCTCTTCCCATGACTGAAGACCAGACTGTGGCTTTGTCCTACTGCACACAGCTATATACTAGGGGAAATTATTTCAGCTTCATTCTCTTGGATCAGCACTTCCTTTGAAAGGACCTAATGCCATCTTGGCATTAGTTTGTTGCCGCTCCTCTGTAGGTTTTGTGCCTTATATATGTGCACACTGTGTAACTGCAGGAATAAATGGGATTTGGCGGAAAGATGTCATAATCCTTTCACCTTCTCTTCTGGCCCCAGCCCAGCCCAGCTACTTCAGTACATAAATTTGCTTTTTATTTATTTATGTTATTTATTTTAGCAATGTGCTGATGCAACGAGCACTGAACTTTCTTGAGTCTATATGACTAGAGTCATCTTTGTCTCTCTGCCCACCTTAATGGAAAATTCTAAAAAAAACCCCGCTTCCCTTATTGTCTGGTAAATAAAATTTCCTACAAGAAAATAACGAGAGGGTTTCTTGATATCCAGGCCATTGGCCATGTTAGATATTCTGCAAATCTGCAAAGACATAATTTAAAAAATGGGTGTCACAATGAAAAGTACCCAAGCACCAACAAAAATCACATTTAACATGTCTGAGAAACCTAAATCCCTATGGCTTCTTGTTCTTAGTGCCTCATGCTGATGAATGGTTCTGATCAATCCCTCCACCCAGGAATCATTAACCCTACGCGCAGTCTGGAGTAACTCAGAGGTAGTTAAGCCATCCATGCAATTACTCATGGCTGTGATGACTCACTGACACTTCAAGTATCAAAACTGAATATCGAGATTAGAGCATTTCACAAAGAAGAAGTAATTCTTCTGTGGGCTGCCAGATCCATCCAAAAGACTTTCAGAGGCAACTGGTGACTATTGCTGCTATCCAGGATTCGGATCTAGACTGTGCATCTTTAATCCATATAAGGAGTGACTTGATGATACTGCCACTTCCTAACAGCAGCTCACTCAGTGCTGAAGTCCACAAAGTGCAGCATGTCTCTGAGGTTAGATGTCTGAATATCATGTTTGAATATGGTACATTTTCTTAATACAAATATATTTACTCTGAATTCTAAATTAAATGGAATTAAATCCTTAACAAACTAATTTTGATTCTTAGAACGTGGCTTTTAGTCTTCTGCCTCGCACACTTTATGTTAGTTCATATGATCAGTAAACTCGTTCACACCTTGCAATCTAATTTTGAATTAAATGATACATATGGTCTGCCATATTGTTGGCAAGCAGATGATCCAAATATACTCATTATTGGGTAACCTGAAAATTGTTGTAAGGGTAGATATACTTTTCTGGCAATGTGGCATTTCCAAAAGTACTTTGGGATTACAGCTATCTGATCAAACATATCTATGAGACAGCCTTTAAGACCCTTTATGTTTTCAGTGCATTTTCTTACTGCCTTTCCCCATTTTTGGCATTGCTACAGCCTTTAATCTAGGCACTAATCCATATGCTCTTGCTAGAGTTTGAGAATTATGAGGTAATTGACCTTTTACCCTAAAACTATAAAACATTACGCAAATAGGTTTGAAAAACCTAATATAAAAAAAAAAGGAAGGTGATGCCAGGGAGAATAAAGAAGGCAATGTTCAAGACCAGGATTCTGGGGTAATGCTTTGTTTGGAGGCAAGTGAGGACACACTGGAGCACTGCCTGTACGTAGCTATGCAGTCATTGCTATGGGGTTTCAAAAACTGCCTGGCTGGTTTGTTCTTTCTCCAAGCCAGACCCTCCCCACCAGGGAGAATCAGAAGCCTTTCTGTGTTTCCAGGGCATGGAGGACTGTGCCAGAAGTGATAACAGCAAGGGAGGAGGAGAAAGGCAGTAGTAGCCTGAGGATGCTGGGGACAGAAACAGGATATGAAAAGAGAGTTGTAAATCTCTCCAGCTTTGTTTAATTGGACACATGAAAGCATGAACTTCTGTAGCATGCTTTTTACAGTTATCATTTCATCTTAGGTTTTGGTGTTATTAACCGCTCACATTTTACCATTCTCTTTTATTCTACTCAGAAGCTATACTGCAGAATTACAGGGGGAGGCCTCTAATCTTCTCTACTGTTGTATTTCTCTGCACATCTATGAAGCGAACCAGCCTGAAGCAAATGTGTAGCAAAGTTGACAAGTGGTGGCAGAATTTAATACTCTCTGTGATCTCAAAAGTCAGCAAACCAGCCAGTAGCACCTTATTAGTAAGAGAACTTGCTTCAAGTTGTTATCAAAACATCAGTGTGGTCACATCACTACAGGGAATTTGCTATTTTCTAATAATTACAGGGATAAATAAGAGCATGAAAATCTCTTTAGGGTGACAAACTGAGTGTTAGAATCACAAAGTTTGCTCTGTATCTAATTCATCTGATCTGGACTCAAAATTAACATTTTAAAAGACTTCCTAACTTTCTAAGATATGCTGTACTTTATTTTGCTACAGTTGAATACTCCTAATATATTAAAAAAGCATTTTTCTGCTAACCGTCTCTGGAAAATGACTTACTGTAGGAATTTAAATGGTTCTTGACATATTTTAACCAGCTACATTTTCATAAAATAAAAAATGTAGTGAAGTGGACCTAAAGCCAGGTGTAGGTATATGAAACATTTATCCAGCTGTAAGAGAATGGGAGACATCTTTGCTTCAAAGGTTTTTATTTCTCAATTACTATGAGAGAAATACTGACCTTAAAAACACCATCACTAATCCTCAAAGTAGTGAAAGTAATCATAGTCCTCCAGGCTTTTCTGCTCTGACAGTGCTACTGGGGACAGTAGCCCACAGTTCTCCAGGACGAATCCCCAAAGGTCTCCACTAACTCTTATGGAGCATTGTGGTCCTTCCCACTATTCCTATAGAACATTTTTCTCCTTTACTTAGATGTCTGTCTCAAAATTGCAGATCGGAGGGTAAATTCTCATGCCTGAATCCATTTAATGCCATCTGCTTCACAATGCTAACACTCCCGATTCAACTGCTCAGAGATACTCAAGTTACTCTCCGCACAAAGTTTTCAAAAATGATGCTTCTACATAGAGTAAAAAGTGACTTTGGGTGGTTTTTGCCATGACATGCTTCATTTCTGCAGTAATGAGCAACAGAGTGACTATTCTTCAAGTTCTGTTCATCTGCTGTATTTCACATGCTTACCTCACCATTGAAGAAGCAGAATATAGTTGCCACAAGTAATCCCTAGGAAAAATGAAAAGAGTTTAGAGATCAGAATATACAATTTATTGGTGTTGTTTGGAAATTTGGATTTGATGGATACAAGATAAAAACATTGATCCACTTCCTTTACATCACAGACACTTCACTTAACCTCCCCTGCCTTCACAGTAACCACACACTGCTTTTTGTCTTTTCAATATGTTTTACCATTTCTTCTATATTATTAGCATTTATAGGTTATCTGGTTTGGCTATTAAGTTTTTTTTGTACAACAGACCTAGAGAAGGAAAATTAAATGGTATATAAGGTACACAGATATTTTGCTTACAGAGGAGTACCACACTGCCACTGACATTGCTGAAGAGATGCCAAAGGAATTGCTCTAAATGCTGCCACTTGTTCGTCCGAGTGCAGCTACCCAGTTGAAAGTGTCAGAAAAGGAGAATCCAGCTCCATGGGAAGGCTTTAAATTGAACTGAAGATAAGTGAACTTGTATGTGGGGCATCACAATGGATGGAAGGGGTGGGAGAAAAGGTGTAAGTGGTCAGAAAAAGGTACGGTGTCTCCCCCCCAAGAGGTGAGTTAGAAGGTAGGGGGTAGAAAAAAAAAAGAAGAGAGATTACAGATCATAACTTGGTCTGGAATGGCTTAAAATTAATTTAATTATTGCCAGTTGTTCAGATAATATTTCACTACCGCTACAAGATTAAACAGGGCCAAGGCAGGAACATGAGGTGAGAAAGTGTGAAATTACTATGAGGGAAAATTCTTGCTCACAGAGCTTGCCATTGAGAATCATATACTTACACCGGTCCATGTCCTAACCACACTCAGTCTTATTAAAATAGCATTACATAGTGTCACTGGGAGCCAAATGCCTTCATTTTAAACTGCTTAAAGCAGTTATTATAAACTAAACGTATGGTAGTTTCAGGGAAAACTGCAGTACAATAACTTGTGTTCCAAAGAACTGCTTTGAAGAGCTTTATAGCTGTATCTTTTGTATAAACTCTCATTTAATAGTTTACCAGTTAAATTATAGCTAATGCTTTGTAAAACGTCTTGAACTCTCAAGTGTATATTAGAGATACACAAGCTGGCTTGAAGAGGTACTGACCACCTGAATCTTGGCAATTATTGTACTCCAATAAACTTCCAGTAGCACAGAATTTACAGTTTGACATGACTTCAAAATCAACACAGAAAAGCAGTGTGAGGAAGAGGAAGAGTAGACATAGTGAGAAAAAGGAAGTTTCTTTTCAAGTTTTGAGAAAACAGTGAGTATGCTCCAAAAACCCCACATCCCAGTATACAATATGCAATGCATAGTACTTTGTCCATAAACTCTGGCTTGAGAAACAACCACTAAGCAGCCCAAAGCCTTATGCCTCTAAAGCAGGAATTTGTCAGATCACAAACTCCCAAATAAAAAATTTACGCAAGGGGAGCAATATCATCACTTCCCAGTGCCCTCTATTGATTTTCTCCTGCTCTGTGTGCTATATTAATTTGCATAGACTTGCAAAACATCTGTTGCTGAACTGCATGGTACAAGTTGCAGCAGAGGTCACACTGTTTTGATAAAGTGTGTTTTTATTAACAGTAGTCAGACACGATGGCAGATGAGATGGATCTTGATCTCCTCTGGGAGAAGGGATGCTCAATGGACAATCCACATGAGGCACAGCAGACACGAAAGGCAGCAGGAGGAGAGAAAGATGCAAAGAAAATATTCTAAGTCTGTTCTTTACTAAGAGTGTTTAGGAGAAAACTGGGAACTGCAATTCACCTAAAGGCAGAAATTGAACCTGAACTATTGAAGTGAAGCTATTTTCCATTTCAGTTCCTGTATGGTATTTGAATTCCTCTGTTACATCCTGCAATTGCTCTATTTTTCTTCTATTGGAGAGTGTAGTTTGCTCAACTAGTGTTTTCTCCAAACTTCTGACAGAAAAGCCAAAGAGGAAGTTGTGGTGATGTCTTTTGATCCCTTTTCAGTTTCTGCTGCTACTGAGGTGGGAAGATTGCTGCAAAATGAGGGAGAAAACTCATCAGCCAGAGCTCATATTTTACTTCTTCTCCCACTCTCTGCTGGAGGTTTTATTACTGTCATTTTGTATGTGAACTTTTCAGACAAAAATGGCACTTCATAATATCCAATTTTCAAAAAAAGATAATTCCCTCAACTTTTATTGGCTCAAAATATTAGAAAGTTTTAAAATGACTAATAATGCAAAGAAAAATAGCAGCAGGAAATAAACCCCACTTATGTTGTTAAAAGCAGTCCTAGGACCTTAATTTTGGATAGAAGAAAAGAAGTTTCTGGTTTGGCATCAAAGAGGATATTTATTTCCCTTTAAATGGAGAAAGATATTGAATTAATAACTTTTAAAATGCATTGACATCTCACTATTTTTAAGAAGCTACTTTAAAATGGGTTAATTTTGTTCTGTATAAAGAGTTGGATAGAGAATTAAATTTATGAGCTGAAGGCAGGATGAATATATATGTTACCCAAAACTATGCCTAAAAGCTACAGAACACCCTGTACGTAAAAGTGGGCCCTGTGAGCTGGATCTTTTTCCCTGGTAGGGTGGGTACTTCATTCCTGAGTGCTGCTTGGAAGCTGCAGCATGACACAGAAGTAATCTCACTCGAGGAGCAAGAAAACTCTGATTGTTCTCCATTTGATGGAAACCCCCTTTTTATTTGTCAATAAAAAACAAGGCCCTTACGCTGAATAGCATTTTAATTCCTCATTAGAGGCAGACTTGCACATTTAGGTCCATAGTCAGCAAGGTATCACGGAGAATAACTCGCATATTGCTGTTGATTCGGGGGCTATTTCTCCACTGTGTCAAGCAGATCACAGCTAAATCTTCTCTGGCATAGTGACAATGCCATGTTAGGCAATGGCAAACCCAGCTACAAGATACTGAAGAGAATTTAGTGAGAAGGGACAGTTGGTGGAGGGAGCTTGCAAGCAGGAATGTATTCATTACTGGTCTCACTTGAGAGCATCCAGTGGGGGGCTCTATACGTGAGACTAACTGACGTATCATGGGGTTACTTAATTTTTCGACTGCTTCTTTTTCTTTTGTGAGGCCTCTGTATGGACCAATGTCAGAGATCAGGAACTGGGATAATGGGATGTGCGTGCTGGTAGCAGACTCTGATAGAAGCTCAGCACCCTGATCTCTTTGCTTTTTGGGACCCCTCAAAAGACACTAAATGGTTAATAGGGAAGTGGCAGTGGCAGCCCCAGGGCCAGTGAAGGTAGGGCAGGCAACCCTGGCAGTTTGAGAGGCATGAACTGCAAAACCACCATCCTGGTCAGTTTCAGCTGCAAAACAACTGGCAACAGCATCTTTAACTAAATTAACTCAAGAGCAAGGACCTTACCTATGTTGAAGTTCCTACTACGTAACATACCTGGTAATGCATTAATATATGCATGATGTAATCATATATTTCTCCGGCAAGTCGGTTTTCTGGTCTCCAGGGAATAATAACAAACTGAATTCCTAGTAAGGGCACCAGGATTAAAGTGGCTCTGACAGCTTTCATATACATGTTGGACTCAGCGCGGTGGGTATCTCTTAGCTTTGTCACCAAAACCCGGACGATGTTAAGCAAAAAGAAAAAATTGACCTGCAAAAGCAAAGCTGTTACAGGTGAAAGCATTCAAATTAAACAGACATTTAAAATAAAGATACAGAATGCATAAATGACAGTAAAATGTAACTTTCTGGCTTAATCTTAACTAATAATGGGAAGCTCCTTGGGAGTCATGACTTGGGAAGTACCTCGAATGTTTTCAGAAAAGAGATGTTAAGCTCCTCCATGTGCTTCTCTTAGGAAGCCTGCATGGATGTTTCAGGCAGGCAGAGGTTACTTCTAGGAGGCACTGCCTGTTTTGACAATGATGTGAGCAAATTCAGGATTTCCAGGGAACCATTAATCTCAGTTTTATGCCTGAAGGTCAAATGGGATGGATGGACTGTCCCCTAGGAGCAACCATGCCTGTCTTCTGAGTCTGAAGGTCATGTAGGTATCTTGCTTCAGTTTGCACTGAAGATGCCTGCAGCCAGGTGACAAACACCAGTGTGTCCCTGGGCATATGGGACCTACAGTGGCACACAATTTCTCTGAGGAATATGCTTCATCTTACATGGGACAGTTCTTCAGGCCTCAGTATGAACAAGGGGGCAAGGCTGCTCTTGAGAAAAATCTAGGCTCCCCCTTGTTTCCACCTGACTGCATGGACTGTGTGTTACACTACCCACAGCTAGAAGTGAACACATGCTGGCTCAGGGCAGCCATGTCGCTCAGCATCTCACCTCCTCAGACATTTCTGGAAGTCTGTTTCCAGTGGTGACACTGTGGGTGCTCAGCATAAATTTGACCCTTGTTTCACAGAGAGCTCCCTCAGAGAGCTTCTGCAGAGAGCCTGCAGAAGAACAGGGAGGGCAGGCCCAGGCTGATAATAAGCCCAGTGGGTATCCTGTGGACACCTAGGTATCACAAGCCTCCTCTCTGGCCGGCGTACCTAGATCACTCTTTTCCATTCTGTTATAACAATATCAGACACCTCTGCTTCTGAATGTCAATCAATTTTTTTCAGATTATTTTTTAAAATAAGTATGCAAGTTGCATAATTTATACAGATATTTTAATAGACCAAATTCCATAGATACATGAGAAATTTCAATTGAAGCTTTCGGAACAATAAAATATGAATCAATAAGCTTTAGTAAAGTATTTCATCACTTCTTAACTACTGAGAGACCTTTCAGCTATTTTACATTTGTGCTCTGCTGGAAAAAAGGAATTATAAATTACTTCTGAGGTCCCATTCAACATTAAATCTAAACCTTATTCTCCATCCTCCTCTGACTTCACTTACCCTGCTTAACCTTCACTTCTGGAATTTCTGGAAGTAACTGTGAAAAGTTTAAAAAAGGCTGAACAAAGGTAAAAATCCTCAGCTCTTCCGAGTCAGTTTGTCACTATGAGAATTTTGTAGCAACTCATTCAGGAAATTCTGCAGACATTGACATCTTCACAAGAAAAACAACACTGGAAACATCAAAAGCAAAAGCCAGAAATTGTAATGCCTTATAATGTCCCATCTTTTTTTTCTGTGTGGCTAAGATGTACAGATTTGGAGCATGGTGATAAAAATAAAGGTTGAATGGCCTCTCCCGGATGTTAGCTGGCATTACAACAGCAGAAGCAAACAAGATTGAACAGTAAACCCACAACAGATGTGATTCTATGGGAGCAGCAGAGTATCTATATGGCAGGGAGGAATGGGCCTCTTCGCATCACTGACGTGTAAGACTCGTTCTCAAGAAAGGGTAGAAAGATTTTCAGGGTTTTCAGTGATAAGAGGAACGGTTGTTTCTTTGTTCAAAGATGTTCCCAGTATTCCCTGCCCTGCTGTTTGATCTTTGAGGTCATCACTGCAGGTACATGCACGCAGACATTTGCACAGCAGAGGCAGCTCAAAAGCCTTTCAGCAGCTTGGGTGACACAATGAGGTAAGCTTTAGGCCTGGGTTGAATAAAACACTTTCTGCACCTTTCAGGAAGGCCAGCATTGCCATGCTAAACAGCACCACTGGCATATAACATGCTATATGCATACACATTGCCAAGCTGCACTTGAACCTTATCCTCCCATTCAGAGAGCTCAGTCCAGTCCCTTTCCTGAGGTAGTTTAGCTCCCTGCCTTTGGACTATACCAGTTCAGTGGCCAGTAAAACTCATGCTGAAAGAACAGCCTGCACTTGACCTGCTTCAGCTAAGGCACAGCTAAATACCTCATCGATGTCACATAAACACAGTACATCTGTCACAAAAATAAGTTAAGTTGGGAGAAGATGACAACCCTGGTATTCAAAAGCAGGCAGTGATTCGGTTTGCCTAAAAATCTGAAACTTTACTGTGAGGTCCCTTTAAAAGAATAATTTTTGAAAAGTATTGAGAACCTGTCCTTGTAACACTGAATTGAAGAAAACCTCTAGCTACTTCTGAGCTTTGACCAAAATACTTGAAGTACAGAAACTTCTATTTTGTACAGGTTAGCAGCATTTCTAAACTAATTGCTGTTGATAACAAATAATATTCTTACCAATAAAGCTGCCATTACAGGTCCGTGAACAATATAAAGCAAGTGCGTGTCAACACTCATCCAGCAGCTGGAGGGGAAATACACCATTAAAATGTATTATTAACTCAGATAAAATGAGCCACACAATTAAATAATGCTAAATTCCTTTAAAACTGACATTCTACTCACTTGTCATTGAAGTATTTGGCTCTTGCAACAGCATGAATAGATGCTGGCACCAAAGGGAACCCTGAAACCATTAAAGTTATAGATCAATCCTAGTATTTTTTCAGCTTGAATTTAATGCGTCAAACACACTAATAAGTCTCTTGTACACAAAATACATGTATGGGAAATCACAGTTTTCAGGAAAGAACAGGAATTCCATCACACTGAGAGCCCTGGTGTTACTTCAATGGTGAGATGCAAAAGGGAACAATGTTCAGCCCAGGCTGAAAGGAGAAGCAAATCCCATGGGCCATGCTCTCCTGGGGTGTCACAAGGCTGCTGCCAGGCTCCTCTGCACTGCTGTGGCTTGTGCAGGGGAGGGTGTAAGTAGGCAGTGCGGGAAGGAGACAGGGATCAGCTGGTTCTCAATGGAGTATTCCCTCGGGAAACCAGGGACACTTATTAAAATCATGTAAATCACTGCTGAGCAAGAGAAAGGCACATTAACTCACATGCCAGCTTATGGAACAATAAACAACAGAACAAGGACTTGTTCTTTTGGAGCCTATGGCAAAAGAAAATGTTGAGCCAGGAGTTTTTTGGGGGATAGGGATTTAGGATATCTTCTGCAAGTTCCCAGTCTCTGTGCAGTCAAGCCCACACAAGAGAGCTTTATCATAGCAAGGAGAGGAGCTGTGGAAATCCACCTCTACTGCTTTACCTGTGAAGCCTTAGGGAATGCCACTGCTCTGACAGGGAGCTGACAGCAGCAACTGTCTACCAGGCCAAAGGCTCGGGAATATGCCATGCTTAACAAACTGGAAGCCTCTAATTCTTATTTCCAACCTGATATTAAGAATGATAATCTGATCCACTCCTGTCCTTCTTCCTTCAGCTTGTATGTTGTGTCCCTCTCCAATGGCCTAGAAACCTGGAACTGAGAAGTCTGCACTATAATACTGATGCCCATTTTTACAGTCCTGCACATACATACAACTGGCCAGTGGGGAGATGATCTACTGCCTTGTCTGTGTCTTTGTTGGACACCGTTGGTGTTACTGCTGCCTGTTACCTATATACCATGGATGTTTCTTCTGAGCTTTTGATGTTCTATTATTGTAAATAAAAATGTGTGAAAATGCCCTACTAATACCATTGTTAGTCACAGAGGAAAAAAACATGGCTTCTTGTTTGTTCGGGTGTTAGTGATTTCATAAACAGTCTTAGAAGAGAATCCTTAGCCAAATTTTGGGGAAGTCTTACCTCAGAGCACAGACCAGCCAATGCTGGAGTGAGAATAAGGTCCAAAAAGTATGTAAACAGGACACACTGATGTCTCCAGGCACCTTTACGTTACAGCTAGTTATTCTACTGCCAAAAAAAAAGTTCTTACTGCAGTTTTCCTTGGGAGAACAACGCAGCTGTGGAAGTACAAACTGATTGCCTTCTCCTTTATATATTGCAGAATGCCTTTTTTGGGGGTGATGATTCACGGTAGAACAAGAAAAATCTCAGAACACAAAGAAAGGAGTTTCCAACCTCAGGGTGAACTTATGAGATTGACGGCTTGTGAAAAGTTGTTTGATTTGGAAATGGAGTAAGTCTATGCTAGGTTCGTTGACAGACAGATTGAAGTGCAACTTCTAAGGGGCTTTTCTGTAATAGAAAAAATTCTTCATCTGAAAACTCTGGCCCAAGTACTGTGAGTAGAATGCTCCACATGATGCCGAGGGACCTTTTTTCTTCTGCTAAATGCACTATCTTAGAAAATTTGGCTCAACAAGCTCACAAGCAAATCTTAAGAATGAGACGGAAAATTTTCATTTGTCAGTTAGAGGGTAAGAAGCTTGTGACTATGTATGGCTCAATTTTCCAGCTGCAGGCTGGATGGGCTCTTCTAGGGCTAGATATTGCTCTTCCCTTGTAAAGGGCCAAAAGGCAGAGAGTTGATGAGTGGTGGGGCACCAAGGTCTGCTGGGTCTTACTAGCACAACCGGTATCAGTCCAGGGGTATTACCAACGCGAGGTGCACAGAAATTAACACAGAAAAGGCCATAACCCTAGCCATCCCAGGAGAAGGTATGACAGATGCCTTTAGGTCATGCCAGGTCCTTTATGGTACAAACTTGCAATTCTGCTTGATTGTACTTTCAGTTGAATTTGGAAGGCACCCTGTTTCAGTGCTATCCAAATAAATTACTGCTTTTTCATTTTTATGGGGATGAAGTTGTCTGAAGCAGCCACACAGAGTGGATTGTAGCTGGATGCAAACATTTGACGCTGTTTTCTTGCCATGCATGAGTGATTTCCTGACCCTGTGAAACTCTAACAAATAAGAAACGCCATCTTCAGCAGCAGTTCCTAGAGAAGAAGTCACATGCCACTCAATCATCTCAAACCTTTTGCAGAAGTATTTTATATTTATTCAGAGGGTTTTTTTAATAAAATTATTTTACAAATGTCATTAATCATTTTTTGAAATAAAATAATCTAGACCTTCTTCATAGGGATTAATTATAACAATAAACAATGAGTGTATTCATCTTATGTTGTCCATTTACCTTGATACTTTGATTTGCAATTCAGAGCAAAACCTGCTCTGGTTGCTCTGCATTGCCCTTTGGAGAAATGTATCTCTCTCCATTGAATAACATAGCTGGATGTTTAAAGTTAGACTGTGTGACTACTGCTGCTGGAATCAGTCGAATTACACTGATCTATGTAAACTTAAGCGGTGGCCAGATAGTCCTAATTAGATAATTTTGCTATTGATGCTTTCTACTTTAGTTAGGAGGTGCTAATGGTTCCTTTTTTTTCTATGGAAGTATTAATCTAGTTTCATTTAATAGTCTGTAGACTTCATATTCAGAGAGTTGTGTCCATTTCTATTAAACTTTTCCTTCTCAAGATACTATCATTCTATTACCACAACCACCACCCTATTTATTTTTTGGGCAGGGCTACAGATACTGATGAGTGTTTCATCAGATAACTTAATTACTCACCAAGATGCCAGTGCTGTTCTCAGCAATATTACAGCCAGCCCATAAGCTCTCATGGCAGGCTGGCTGTCTCAGCTGCATTAAATTGCACTGCCTAAATTGAATGTCACCCGAAAAAAAAAGTTTACGACGATTTTCCTCCTGCATAATTGGATATGGAATGACACTATTTTGGGAAAGGTTACGATGCAAGACATGAAAATGGTAAAAGCTTTATCTGGAGGGAAATGTTTAAAATGTCTTCACATAGGGCTTTATCACACTTTCTGTATTCAAATATTCTGAAATATGAAAACCTTGAGATAGTACAGTTGCTTGGTCCGCGAGGGCTCAGCTTTTTGGATTGAAGGACAGTCCTGAAACTCTAACTCAATTTAGAGTTCTTCAGAAAGGTTGTGTTCATTTAAGAGCCGATGATGTTCCACATGCTTTTAATTTCAAGAACATGACAAGTCTGTCTCTTCTCAGTAAAGATGCCATTGTCATAAGAAAAAAAAGAGTGCATGGTTGCATTCTCATTAAAAATATCAAACCAAAACCAAAGAAAAAAGAGTTTTTACATGCCTGAAAACTGTTATCTGGCACTACCAACCATACGAAATAGAAAATCATGCCAATTTTCTAGGTATCTAATGTAGGCAGCCAGAGAGCAGTTAAGTCATACAATAAAAGGAAAGTAAGATACCAGGCTTTTAAATGCAAATCCAAACAGGGAAAGAACAACTTTCCATTTTACTGTTACTGCCTATTCAGGACCTGATACCAGATGCCTAACCAGGGGTTGAAGTCAGAGTTTTAAAGTTCTTCAGAACATTCAGAACTGGGTTGTTTTTCTCTGTTTTAATTAATTTCTAATTAATTTTTCTCTGTGTAAGGACTAGAGCTATTTTTCATTTTCCTGTTGTAACTGAAATAACGTTGAACAAAAGAAGAGGGGAAATACAGAGCAAATTCTATCTGTTTCAGACCAGGATTGCAAGAGATGAATGCAAGTGAACACCTCTAAGTGCAGTGGGACAATGGATTAAGGTCCATCATTTCCTACTCAGATGCACCATTCATTTTGAGATACGAGCACTGGCTCTCCAGAAACTGGAATGAGGTCAGAAATTCATGGTACCCAAATCAGGAACAAGCAATTTATAACGATCTTCTGTCAACGTTGATGAGGATTGGACTTACAATAGCAATTTAAATGTGAAAGAGACTGCACTCTACTGTAATACATCGGGTTTATCTAGATAGGCTTTTATTGGATCAGACAGTGCAAAGAACAAATATCAGCTGTTCCCACTAATTAAAAATGAAACCAGAAGAAATTTGTATATTTGGAGATGAATGAGCAGACCTAGTCATGGTTCCTTTGGCAATATTCATATGACTACATACAGTTTTCATCCATAGTGTATGAGTTTGTAACCTCTCTCATAGAATATCATTGATTTGCTTATTGACACCTTATTGTATGTTTCTCTGAAACACTTTAGAGATCAGTGTTGCTGGACAAAAACAGCCCTGACAGCAGAGTCATGATCTGTTTCTGTGTATGCAAAATTGAATCTCCTCCTTTAAATCAACATTTGCCAAAATATATCTGATACTGGATTCACTTCCAGAGAAATTCCAGTTCCTCTTTCTGTGTGCTCTGTTTTTTTTATACTTTGGAAGACACACACACTGATTTTTCCTCTTCTTCATTCCAGAAAAAAAGACTTCTATAAGTATTGTCGCAGCATATAAAGTGACATAAAAAAGACAACTTCTGTTCAGAAAAGAGATGTGTTTGCACAGAAATCTATTTCTCTCCTGAAACTTTGCTTAACAAAACCTAAGCATTTCCTTCAGTAAATTCCAAGATGTAGCAAACAATGGATACTGACTCCTGCTGATTTTTGTAAGTCTCTAGGCCCATCCAAACAAACACACTCAAATTTAGGACCCAAATAAACACACTCAAATTTAGGACCCAAGAACTCAATGTTAGGCTATGACTTAGTAGTATAAACACAATGCATTGTATATGTGCTATAAAAATTCAAACATCTGAAAGAATTGACCATCTTGCTACAAATCATAACATACATACCCCATCCCAAGAGGTAATACCAGTGTAAACGCTGCTCTTCAGCAAACACTGCCACCACAATCAATGTGTGAAGATAGATCCCTTCGCAGAGCATCCAGAAGTAGTTGCAGCCCAGCATGTACTGGTGAAAGAATTGCAGCACTTTACAGCTTACCTGTTAGATAAATGAGATGTTACACACTTGACCATCATTCTGTATTTAAATAGGCAAAGACAAATGCTACTGTTAGGCTATAAGAAAGTAAAGTGGAACAAAAATCCCCGGTTCTTCCTGAGTTTGTTCAGCACCTATCAGTAAAAGAGATTTTAAACTTCTCTAAATGAAATGAATGAAAAAACAGCCCTCGCAAAATAGAAAAACTTTATGATAACAGCACTCCAAAAAGTATCACATAACAAAAAAAATTCAAAAGTAGGTAATCTGATGTTTTTTAGAACTGAAACAATTAACTTGTTCTAGATGTACAAGAAAGGCTTTGAAGAAGACAGTAATTAGAGCTCCAGTTTGGGTGAATTCTTTAACTTTTGATCAAACTTAGAACTCTAAGATTTATTCAGTTTTAACATCTGAGCCAGAGTCACTCACTCTTTAATCTGCACCCAGCTTTTAATTCACTCCTTCAGGAAGGACAAGTTGTTGGCAGTGGAGATTTTTTTTGCAATGGGACCATGGACACTGGCTTCACCACTTTGTGAGGAGACAGTTTTACTTTATTTTGCCCAAATAACAAAGTAGCATAAAGAGCTAAAAAGAACTGGCAAACTTAGGAAGTGGCTCCTGTCTGCAGTTTAGATGAGGTCGCAGACATAGACCTTGACAAGAGACTGTGCCTTCGAGACTCTGGAAAACAGTGGGCAGAGAGTTGAGGGAAGCTCGTAGTGTCCACTATCAGAGACAGCTGGTGTGGGACAATGCTGTTCCTTTTCTGAGGGAATCTCATGTTCATTCACCTCCTCAGAGAGGGCAACGAGGTCCTCCATATGGATGTTGGTGTGTTGGCAGAGACCCACTGTTTGTGTGAGAGCACCATGTGCTACTCTGAAATTTGAGCTGTCAGCAGTGATGGCAAAGTGACAGACATCATCTGTGGCCACAGGAAAATACTCCTTCCCCTTAACTTCTGCAGACGTTTTCCAAGCTGACTACCTGGGCTGTTATAGATGACTTCAGGATTTACATGTCTCTTTTTAGACATTTTGTCAGTCCAGTACATAGAGGACTGCATATTCTGCATGAGTCTGGACTGCCCCTCTGAACAAGAAAAACATGTTAGCCAACCAGTGCACCATCTTCTGTTGCTGAAAAACATTTCCAAAGCAATTACTCAAACATGTGCATTTAGTTCTGCTTCCATATTTGCAGTGCAGCTTGGTGCTCATGAAAATATACAATTACTGACATGTTATGATATAGAATTATGACAGGATTAACTTGAAGGACTGATTTTTATTTTTGGTGATTCGTTTTTCTGCTCACTGCGCAGGGTAAAGCAGACAGTAACATCGTTTTTCCACATCATGTCTGAACACTTCTTACAAAGTACACACAAAAGGGGTCGTATAATGGTTTCAAAAGGTTGGAAAAAAAAAAAAAGAGAGAGAAAGAAAAAGGAAGAAGAAATATTTGTTCCTCTTTCTGTTGGCAAATGTGCTTGTTAAGGTTTTTAAATCATCTTTGGACTGTTTTTCATAGGTCTGGGTCAATATTTTTCTTGCCATGTTCCCTCACCTGTGCTCCATGCAACCTTCCAGCTGGTGGCTGGCCTTCCTCCCTTCTCTTTTTATCCATCACCCAACCTTGGAAAGGCTGCCTTGACTGACAGCTGCTTCCCAAAGGCTGCACACATTTAGGTGGTACCTTCCCTGATATCAGCCAGCAATCCCAGCCTCTACAAAGTCAACTAACTTTCTAAGCCTCCACACTGGTTTTCCAGACAAGTTTGATAAAAAGTCCACCATGTCCCAGGCTTGGGCTGGGCTAGCTCCACGCTCCCCTGTGGGGATCTCTTTGGAGGAGCTGTTTGCTAGGCAGGGGTTGACCTGAGAGCTCAAGGCATTGTTTTTCAAATGGCTCCAGCAGGAGTGACTCAGGGCACCTGCACATTGCATGAAGGCTGCTCCCATCAGTGCCCAAGTCACCCCCACCTTCCAGCCAGCCACCAGGGCTCTGGGAATGGTCTTGCCCTGCAGTCTGGCAGCTGAAGGGGTCTGGAGCATGGCTGGTGAGTTCTCAAAAAAAATCCAGGAAATGTTCTCAAACCTTTCATTTTAACTTAATGCTTTCACCATTTCAAGTCACCGACTAAAAGGGAGATTACAGAATATCCTTGCCTCTCTATTTGCCACTGTTCTCACTAGCACTGGTGCTCTGAGCAGAGAATGACTAAACACACCTTCCATTTGAATTAAGTCGATCTTTGCTGCAACTTTCATCTGTAGCTCAAACAAACGCACACAGAGAAAGCACGCTGCTTGAGAACTACATATCTAACCTTCATTTACTTAATTTCCTCAAGATTTATTTATTTCCTGTACCATCCATGTGAGCTATCATTTGTGGATTTAAAAAAGAAGTCATATATCCATCTTTTAGAGTAATGGCTACGCAGACAGCTCACTACTATCTTGTGGAATTTAATCTCTTCCTACACAGTAAGTTAAATAAGTAAGAATACTATTGACAAAGCCTGAAGTATGCGTGTGATTGATTTATACTTAGATCCATACCACATTAATTTGAGAATGAATGTGAAAAAGCCTGAAGAGCTTAAGCACAACAAGGCATTGAGCTGAATTATGCTAAATTCATATTAATCAATCTTTGCTTTGGATGAGCTAAAAAATGCAGCATATTTCATCTGGGCAAAATGATACAGTGGAAATATTTTTCTACAATAAAAAGAGACTATTTTTCTTAGGTCAGAGTAGACAAAAGAGAAGAAGCTGTTACTCATGAGAACTGGATTCATGCATGGTACAAATAAAACATGACAAATGTAAACATCTTGGTGTACGTTAGCTGTGATACAACATCTTAGCCTTGAAAATTGCAGAACTACTAAGCTTTATTAAGTGTTTCTTCTTACAGAAAAAAGGTAAAATAAAACTGCAAGATAATACTGAAGCAAACCTTCCACCTCTTCCATGCTTGATAACTGATTGTTAATTTCAAGATAAAATCACATGTAGGGGTTTTGTCTTCTGCTGAAGTCAAATATGTTTTGTTGCAAGTTCTTTGAGGTAGTGGCTCTGTTCTTTTTTTGTCTTGCACAACGTGCAGCACAGTCAATTCCAAGACACAAAGGATTACCACAACACCTTCACACTATGAAGGAGAGCAAACTGTCGTGAGGTCTCAGCCTACAGGTGTGCAGGTGACTGAATCTAGTAGGTTTTAATAAATGAGTAGGACAGGCTGAGATGAAATAACTGGTCCTTTTTAGTGCAGGTCTGCGACTCCAGCTCCACTGCTCAGACTGGTGTGCCTGACTCCTAAACAAAGGGAAAACCAAATGCTCCTCTTCCCGAGAACGTGGGGAGAGCGCAGGCTGGTGGCAACATAGCAGATGGAAGTGTGACACAATATCAGGAAAACCCTTCAAACCAGGCAACAAACTAAGAAAGAAGCTCCTGTGTTGCTCTGGGAGAGTGGTCAAGAATGAACCCTTTTTTTGGCAGAATGCAGCCTGGCAAGAATCTCAATCTGCGAGCAAGTAGGCTGCCTCCCACCGCTTGTTCTCACTGCACTGATGAACACAAAAGCTGAGGAAAATTCTTTACAGATCTACAGGACAGCATCTGAGAAAAAAAATCTCCTTTATTGCTTATTTTTCTTCCTCGTGAAAGCAGCCTGCAATGGCCTTAAATTCTGGCTAACTGCTCGGAGGCAAAATGGGTAAATAGGAATACAGTCAGTCATATTCTCCTCTCTTGCAAATCTTGCTAAGAGTCATGTAACTCTTGTGAACACCTTAGCCTTCATATGCACTTCAAAAGGATGCTGGAACCATTTCACAGAGAAGAAATAAAATGATTTATTCTCCTTTTACAAGAAGGAGCTAGAAACAGTGTCTATGGTGTTTTTCAGGATATATTGGTGTATTACAAATACTATTAATGTTCAAGTTCTGTCAAAGAAGCTCCAAAGGCCCATCTGCCTAAGCAGGACCCTGCAATTGCACAGTAGAGTAACTGGCACATCACTCTCCTCAGGTAATCCAGCCACCTCTTATCATATATACTTGTCATGTCTCTGTTAAGGCTATCTTGGTTATCGGTTAATAGCTTATGGACAGAAAGATGCAGTTTTAATTACCATCACTACCCATTAGGGCAAATCAAACAAAACCACTCAGATACATAGAACCCAGAATAATATCTTCAACAATAATAACAAAATGTAATGTAAAGTGAAATAAACTGTTAATTGTTTTTGAGTAGGTCTTCCCAGTAACTCAATCAGAGTAAAAAGACTGACTTGGGTTTGGCATAGGAAAGTTGCACAGGTTCCTGTATGTCCTCATTCCCATGATCATTTTCTCGGTGAAGGGACTCAGGCTGGCAAGTTAGGAGGTCTCTGCTTTATACCAGTCTTTTCCAGCTCCACGGAGCCTGCACTTCAGCAAGTGAGGGAGGAATAGCCCCTTGGTGTGCACAATGAAACCTTTCTTTTCAAATGCTCACTATCCATTGAAATGCCCATGACTGGCATTTCAAATAAATTGTTAAGAATAGGCCAACAAAGGTTATCAATTTTAAACCAAACTAGCTATATGGGCCATCACTACAGCTGTGCACTTCTTCATTTAAAGGGAGATAAACATATTTGACTTTATTAGTCTGGTACACTTCACCTCTGTGAATGTCCCTAGTGCACAGCAGTGAAGGACCCTCCTTGAGGAGAGTTTGTACTGCCTGCCACGGAGGCCAGACACAATTTATTCAAATTCAATTTAAAGGTAATATAATATTCTCTGACATTCTTAACAGCATTTTAAAGGAGTAGCTTGAAGTTTGATTACTGGTCTGTCTTACAAGTTTGTTTGTTTGGGGTTTTTTCTGGCAATTACAACACTATTCTGTGAAAATAGCCTTAAATTCCAAGTATCCATATGCTACACAAATAAGCACCAAATGGCTTTCCAAAGCAAGACAATACTAAATATTGCAGCTGTAAATCACTGGCTACCAGAATGTCACACCACAACACAATATATCTACTGTGAGTCATCCATTAAATTGTGTTCCTGTCAGTAATCTGCCATACAGGAGTTCAGGCTAAGATTAATATTTTAATGTACTTTTAAACCATTTACATAATAAAATGTACACAATTACTCAGAGGGATCCTAGGTTTTGTGTTACAAGAAAATAAAACATGAAATTAACAATAGAGGATATTTTTAACAGCATCTGTGTCTATGTCTATGCCATAGTGAATCAGCCAACCCAGAATTAGGCACTCTGGACAGGAATTAATGTGACTATGTAGTCAGATATCCTTGCGAGGCTGATTTCAGAGAGGGGTCCCAAGGAGGAGAAAAGAGGGGCAGTCAGAGTAGCCTAAAAATATAGTGCAGAAACTACCTGACCTGCTGTTCATTTGTTCTAGAAATGGAGTCAGAACACTTACAAAATCTGTTAGCATCTTACCATCTGAGGTAATGCTCAATGAAAAGGTGTAAGAAATTCAGTTATTGTAGGCAACTCTCCTCTGCCACCGCACCTGAGCAACAGTCACTGGGCACAGGAGGATGGGACAAGGCAAAAGTTACTCAAATATGTATTCATGTGGTGCCTTGGCTGACTCACAGCCATACTTGAGCTCTGTGCATGTTGTCACACGCTGAGCCTGGCTAGGTTAAGCCTACATAGAGTATATCTAACATCAGACTGTACTTATGCTTACATTTGAGATGTAAGATCTAAACTTGCAAAGGCATTTCCTAGGGATTAGGTACACATATAGCTTTGATGACATAGATAAACCCACTCTGTAATTCTGTTAAATGCTCCAGGGATTTTCTCATGGTACAATTGGCATTTGTGAGACTAAATATAGACACCTAAGGTGTCTCTCCTGTAGTTAAAAGATGAGTCTACAGAGGTAATGGAGACTACAGCAAAAATTACCTCATCCTAAAGGAGATATCTAAAATAAGTCAGATGGATAGTGCCCTGAATGTGACTTTGTCTCTTCCACTATAAAAAGAGTGGGGCAACTAGTCCAGCTCTATGCCCCTGCAAACAGGTGTCCAAACTTAAGACATACTGATTTTAAACACCTATGGGTGTTTTGACTCTCTACGTGCACTCAGACTCTGCTTCATTGCCTTTCCTGGGTTGACCTTCTGCCAGGGGGAGTCCCCAACCCTTTGAAGGACGTTGGAGCAAGGGGACACCAGGAAATACAGAAAACAGTCAGTTGGGCATATGCAACCATAAGCTATTCAGAGATTAAATGCAGAGGAAAGGAGCTTAATTATACAACTAGCTGACCTATCATTGGTTGATAGCTCATTCTGCCAACTAAAGCTAAAGGCCATGCACATAACCAACCCAAGCCTCTTGCTTTTTCCCTCCTGCTGAAAGCCATTACTGCTCCTTCTCCCATACTCTTACACCGTGGGTTTGGCTGTTATTTGTAAAGACACTTTGATGCCCTTTTATTTATATTCTGTTTCAGACTACTTCTGTTTAGTCTTAAATACCCTCAAGAGCAGCAGGATGACTGGGTCATGACTGAAAATGGGCAATAATACAAGTCTGAACAGCAACAATGACTGAAGAGTAACAAAATAGTGTAGATAGCATTAAACTTGCCAGACTTGCATGTCTGACTTCATGATATAGACGTGCAGACTGACACAGTTCCTGGAGACCAGTGATCACTCTGCATTTAATTGAACTGACTTGTTTTAGCCACCTGTATTAGGGCAAAGACAATGGACTCCTGGACTCAGACACAGCTGCCTGCACTGGCAGCACTGCCATTTAATCAGACAAATCCCATGAAGGAAAACAGCTGTGGCAGCATGGTATCAGGGAGAATATCATGTCTTGGAAACATTATGGTACTCTCTATCTGAGGAGAATTTCTTTTGGAAATGTCTGTCTTTTGAAAGATTTTGAAAAATTCAGCTAATTCAGACTCAAATTTTTCAGATTTCTCACATTTTAGGTATACTCTTTTAAAGAGAAAGGTAAGGAAAACTTGGAGAGGAACCTCAAGTTTAATTTGGATTATCTTGAATTAGTAGTTGCTCTACAATAGTGAGGTTTCTAAACATAATTGCTTTATATTCCCAGAGAAACAGCAAACTCTAAGCCGCTTAAATGCTCAATTCATGTAGGAAGCTTTGTGTAGAAAGCATAGGAGGAGTAGTTCATTAGAGGATGCCACAGCCATACAGTATAGCACAGAATCTGCCAAAAACACAACCGTTAACATTTGTACTTGTTGATCTGACATTTAAGAAGAAGTCGCTACTTGACATTTTTCCATGCCTGTGTTTTTAGGGGCTAATGACATGTAATCTATTTACCTTTCAGTCTCCCAGATGCATAGGACACACTGTGATTGATTGATAGAAATTTATGGTCACCCAGGTTCCCATCCCACATTGTATGTCAGCTTTACTTTGTAATTACAAATCTCTCCCATCTCCTGAGGAAGGCCAAAAGGAAAAATAATAGAAAGCCTCAATAAAGCATGGAGAATTGATTTAGTGTCAGAACTCAGTCAAGCACAACTCCACATTGTGGATGACCAACAGCCTTTCGGAGACTGCTGCAGCTCATCTCTGAGTGTAAAGTTAAGTACATATTTCTTGAGCAGCAGTTCTGGAGGCTTATAATTAATTCTACCAAATCTCGAATGGGTTCACTCATTTTGCACATACAGCCAGCATGTGCTTTGCTATGACAAGCTCATGTAACAATCCCGGTGGCTGCAAATGGACACTGTGGCCAGACAGGAGAATTGCAGTTGATGACAGCAAGACTGAGGATGCCGACATTTTGCCGATACAGCTGTCCTGAGAGCGCTCACTTCTCCCTGCCACAGTGGCTGAGCTTCAGGGTTCAGGGATGGTACAGGTGCACAATGATTAAGTACAATGACAGGTTAAATGAGACTTTTCACAGAGACATTTAAATCTGCAGTTTCGCCTGTGTATTTGGCCTTCTTCCTTTTAGTGGCTGAGAGTGCAGTTCTGCCTCACCTGAGCAGCTTGAAAACCTGGGAACCATCTCCAGGACCTGATGACTTCAGCTTTGAGACAACAATGTATTTTTCAGTATGAAGTCCTTTCTGGAATCACATTTCTGGAGGAAACAGAACCCTACCTCCTAAAGAAGAGGCTGTGTATAGGGATCACACTGTTGAAACACCATCCACAGGATCTGATGGAGCCTGGGTTATTTTGAAATGGAATACCTTGGGACTGAGCTACACGAAAGTTATCATCCCTCCCTTTGTGATGCTGCAGTAGTTTTGAGAAACCTGAGCCTACTTATATTCTGCTTTAAAAGAAGAACAAGCAACTGAAATGTAGACAGAATAATTCACGAGGAAAGTCAGATGAGGAAATGTGGCCCAAAAGAAATAATTATTCTTAGACTCTTAAACCTCTTTTTTCCCCTCCTGATGGCAGCTGTTAATTTGATGATACCTTCCCACTCAGAAAGCAATCATAATAACATTGTTGAGCAAGCTCAGATCTTTCTCAGAGATGGTGACTTCTTTGCAGCCCAGATTCAGTTGTTCCACATAAACCACAAATACTCTCCACAGAAGTGTCTTTTATGAATGATGTGAATGTCCTTCAATTCATCCATATTTCATATCCTGAACATCAGATAAGTGAAATTGACACCACCAGGACTACATGGTGCTTTTTTTCCTCCATTACTCTGGGAGTTCTGAGAGCATAAACAAGAATATAAAGACCTTGGGAAAAATGATGGGAAGTACTGATTTGTTTCATGCCATTTAGAGCCTGACAGATCTGTCTTCAAATGAATGCAGATATTATTCCAGCCTAAAAATTAGTGAGAATTCTTTGAATGTGGCTGGTTCTGAAATCACACCGTCCCTTCATCTGCATTAATCTCACTGAAACTTGTGGGAGGAGGAAGACTTGATCTTTCCTAGGATGGAAGAAGAGATTCTGAATTACTGCTAACGCCAGTGAAACCCCGTGATCTCAATGAGTGTAGAACTGGTGCAGCACAGTCCTGGCACTGCCCATGACCTTACTGAAGAAGCTCGATTTGCAAATGATTCATCCGTGTAAGATAAAATCATCCTCTTGAAGGTGCATACATATTCCTGAATCCAAGTCGCAGTCATTCCCCTGCCCTTTGCTCACAGGCACAGGACATTGTGAATGTTTCAAACAGCCAGTTGGACCCTTCATTAGATAAAGGGCTCCTAGGCAGTATGATGACAGCTTCCACAAGAGCACCTCACCTAGCACAGAAGATACACTAGAACACTCTGATGACACGACCCCTGGGCACTGGCTAGTAATTTTCTCTTAGAAGTTTGATTACTTTTGCATCTAGACAAACCTTGAGTCATCTTTTTGGGGCTAAATTGGCTCCAGAGGCCCCTGTAACTAATCTATTGGAAGCAAGATAGAGGAACATCTCTAAGATGAAAGACTTTGGGGATACTTTGAGAGTAGAAAGCTCTGGAAATAGTTACATAATAAAGAATCAAATTAATTTAACTAGAATGGAGTATCCTGAAGATCCACCCCG
This sequence comes from Dromococcyx pavoninus, assembly GCA_033558185.1. Classification (NCBI taxonomy): domain Eukaryota; kingdom Metazoa; phylum Chordata; class Aves; order Cuculiformes; family Neomorphidae; genus Dromococcyx; species Dromococcyx pavoninus. The sequence continues at coordinate 2,619,798 of JAUMJL010000098.1, forward strand.
AGCATAACATGTGGAACAACTTAGAGGATCTTGTCCTTTGTGAAGCTCCACCTTTGCTGCTTCCAGAGGGGGCTGTAACACAGCTGGGACTAGTAAAGCAAACAAAATTCACATGGCACAGAAATTTTGCTATTTACCTTCCCTGATGTCAGGTATGAGCATCTCATTTGAGAAAAAATATGTTTTAAAAACCCTCAGGCTCTGCCAGACTACATCAGAGGAACTGAAACCAACAAGATATGAGAAGGTAACATTTATATGGTAAAAAGTCCTGAAATTAGTACTGTTCCTGAAATGCTGTGAAACTCCTTTGTTTTCTTTGGCTCTCATTCCCTTTCTATTCCTTTGAGAACAGGGGAAGTCACCAGCATTGTAACCCCACAAATCACAATAACTACTCTTCCTACACTCCTCATCTGCTTACACAGCTCAACATTTTATTTCTGCTGTTTTACTGTGTTAGGGAGGAAAACCTGATACATTTGGGCAATCATAGTTTTCACTTGAATTTGTCAATGGTGAGATTATTTACTATGTTCTACTGTCCATGAGAATACCATTTTTTTAAATATTACTACTACCATGGCCTTGCATTAAAGATTGTAATGCTAGTGAACACCAGCTTTAGCACTCTCCTCACTTTCTCTTGGTCTCACTAATAATGCCAAGTGGGAAGCAGCTTTGTGGTTTCTCCTGAAGGCTTGCTTCCTGCTATGAGATAGGTTATGGGAAGTGCGGGTAAACTGAGTGCTCTTTGTTATCCCATGTCAAGCCTGCAGTGACAGCAACTTTACTGAAATGTTTGCAAAAGAGAAGGGAATATGTACCCCTGTCAGAGATGGGGAGGGCATGCTGCACCATGAATTAGAGTGGTAAACTAGCTCAGGATCTTTAAAGTACATCTACCTCTACACAAGGAGGCAAGAACAGGCTTCTGCCTATCACAATCCATGTCCAAGAGCTGAAGAAGTTACAGCTCTTGCCAGTGGAAAGAACTGGGCCAGGCTCAGCCCATTTCATACCTAACTTGTCCTTGCTGAGAAAATGAAATTACAGAGCTTTTCATAGAACTGGATTGCTCTGGGATATCCCTCACCAGCTTTGCTGCTGTACCAATGTAAGAGGGGGTGCAGATTATTTATACAGTAGGCATAAAAGAGCTGTGTGGAAGAGAGCTGTGACTTGACAGTGAGGTTGGAGTATGCCTGAACGGATGAAGGGTGCTTACTCTCTGATTACCATGCCTAAGCATGACAGCCTGCACAGGGCTTCCAGAAGCTACCAGTGGAGCACTGGCCCTTGCCATGGACTCTGCAGCTGAAATCAAAACTTTCACATCATACAGTGTCAGAAGCAAGGGTGAAACTACTACATGAAAGCTGAAGAGGCTACAGAAGAACCTAGACAAAGAAAAGAACATATATATCCACTAGAATAAGAAAGTTATAAAAATGCTATAACATTCCTCATGATTTGTGACCAAACTTAGTCCCATCTGCAAACGTATTTATATTGGTGCCCATGGAGCTGAACAGTTATTCAGCTTCTCATTAGCAGAGCTATCCCTCCAGTCATTAGCTGTATCCTCTTTTACCCTTATCAACATTGAGTATTAAAAGTATTAGTCTCGTGGAATACAAAAAAATGAAAAATACGGATCTGATGTGGAAGACCATGTTAATAACTGAGGCAGTAAGGGTTTTATTTCTATTTCTAGGTTTTTTAACGGAGAACACAATGTGCTGTTCACAGATCACCCTTCTTCCATGGGTCAGTCTCATTTAAGAAGGTGATAGAAGCCACCCCTTCCTATAAAATCTGTTCCAGTAGTAGTATAATTTTTGCACTTGATACTTCAGACACAACATGCAAAAAATCAGCTTACATAACATTTTTCGGTTTATGTAAGTAAGCGTTCATACATGTGTCCTATTTATTTTTGTTCAGGTGTCCCTGAACCTTTGTCACTGCCTCTTTGCTTCTGGTATGACCACCTGGGCTCACAACTTTCTCTCCTATCATTTCAGATGCACATAAATCCAACAGAAAGAGAACAAGAAAAAAATTATATAACCAGAAAGCAGTGAAAAATGAGGTTAAAAAACAAATTAAGATATATCAAATAAGTGGCTTGACTTCCCATCGAAGGGTTTAGCTCTGTGTAGCAAACTACACGTATGTAAGTAAGGAAGCAATATGGCCTCTCCTCATGTAAATGATACTTTAGATTTTCTCACATCTTTTGTGTCTGAATGACAGGGAGAATGTGGATGTCTTGGTGTTAGGGATGAATTTCTACTCTTGCTCCTCCTGTTTTTTCTGTTTGCTAGGTTATTTAACCTTCTTCCTTCAAAATTATATGGATTTGTTAATATCCTCATAAATATGTATTTACTGTAAGTATTTTCCCATGGCATTGTGTATTTAGAATTGATTGTGAAACTTCAGGTAGGCAAAATAGCAGGAGGTATTGGGGTGGATACACATTTAATATTTTGCACCACCAACTTCATCTCTGTATATGGCCATTATATAAGGGGTATTTGTGACTGTTTAAAATTCCTTCTACACACTTCAGGAATTTTGTGTATATTGGAGTTAGAATCCACACACAGATGAGTCTGCCAAGCTCAGAAGATGCACAGGTGGAAAGTGGATAAATGCAGCAAACTACACAAAGTCAGAAGTAGTCATCTTGTAAGTGGACTTAATGAAAGAGAAGGTGCAGTAGGGACAGGGGAAAAACAAGCTATAAAACCTTCATTTGCTCTTTTTATCAGCATTGAAATAAAAATAATATGGGAATCTACTTGGTGGAATAAATAAATTTTTACTATAAATCCTTTAAGTCTTCATATACTCACATGGAGACTATATGTAATTTCATCATGTGTTAAAAACTTGACCATGGTTGTTCATTTTCTTTTCCCAATCATGTATTTACAAGTTAATTATGTTCCTAAAATAACAAAATAGACTTTCTAGTAATGTTGGGAGACCGAGTATATTAATAGGCTATCTCACCTCCTTTCTTTCTGTTTGTTTGTTTTATTTTTTTTTATGGACGGGAAATCTAGAATGTGAGGAAAGATCCAGCAGTGGCCCCAAGTTTTGTACCTTGCCTCTAGACAGCAGTTTACTATTGAGTCAAAACATGCAAGTTTTGTTTAGAACAGGGATGTCAAACTCATGGCCTACGGGCCGAATCCAGCCCTCCACCTTGTGTTATCCAGCCTGGCACCTTGTTTCTACCTGGTGGCAGTGCAGAGCTCCTTGCCCCTGTGCTCCTGCCAGCGCCACTCATGTGTGCAGCGTGTGACGCGCATTATGCTGCAGGAACAGGAGAACAGTGGGAGCCATGAGTTTGACACCCCTGTTTTAGAAGTGCAAAACAAGGGCTTTGTTCATCAGAGCACGTGCTTAGCTAACTAGCTGAGGCCAGGTTCGCTAACACAGCCACACTCTAACATTAGTGAAGGGACACCTGTAGAGAGCTTCTGAAGGAACTAAGTAAGAAAAAGAGGATGTATCGTCGTTGGAAAGAAGGGGATGTAAGCCACGTCATGTTCAAAGATGTTGTTAAGTCATGTAGGAGGAAAATCAGGGAAGCAAAAGCCCAGCTGGAGCTCAAATTGGCCACTTCTGTAAAGGATAATAAGAAGAGTTTTTATAAATATATCAATGGTAGAAAGAAGGGCGGCAGCGACGTCCACTCCTTGTTGGATGTGGAGGGAAATATAGCAACCAAAGATGCAGAGAAGGCCGAGGTACTTAATGCCTTCTTTGCCTCAGTTTTCAACAGCAAGGATGTCAGCTCACTTGACAGTTGGCCCTCTGAAGTGGTTGATAGGGGCAGGGTGAAATATGGCCCTCCTGCAATCCATGAGGAGGAAGTTAGAGACCTGCTGAGCCACTTGGATCCTCATAAGTCTATGGGGCAGGATGGGATCCATCCTAGGGTGATGAGAGAGCTGGCGGATGAGCTTGCTAAGCCGCTCTCCATTATCTTTCAGCAGTCCTGGCTCACTGGAGAGGTCCCGGAAGACTGGAAGTTGGCCAATGTGACGCCCATCCACAAGAAGGGCCGTAAGGATGATCCAGGTAATTACAGACCTGTCAGCCTGACCTCGGTCCCAGGTAAAATCATGGAGCAGATAATCCTGGGTGAAATCATGCGGCACCTGCAGAACGGTCAAGAGATCAGGCCCAGCCAGCATGGGTTTAGGAGGGGTAGGTCCTGCCTGACCAACCTGATCTCCTTTTATGACCATGTGACACGCCTGGTGGATGAGAGGAAGGCTGGATGTGGTATACCTGGACTTTAGCAAGGCCTTTGACACTGTCCCCCACAGTAGAGTCCTAGGGAAGCTGGCAGCCCATGGCTTAGATGGGAGCACTCTGTGCTGGGTTAGGAATTGGCTGGATGGCCAAGCCCAAAGAGTGGTGGTGAATGGTGTCTCATCCAGCTGGCGGCCGGTCACCAGTGGTGTCCCCCAGGGATCGGTGTTGGGTCTAGTCCTGTTTAATATCTTTATTGATGATCTGGATGAGGGGATTGAGTCCATCATCAGCAAGTTTGCAGATGATACCAAGCTGGGAAGAAGGGTTGATCTGTTACAGGGTAGGATGGCCCGACAGAGGGACCTGGACAGATTGGAGAGATGGGCTGATTCTAATGGAATGATGTTTAATAAGTCCAAATGTCGGGTACTTCATTATGGACACAACAATCCCATGAAGAGCTACAGACTGGGGACAGAGTGGCTGGAGAGTAGTCAGGCAGAAAAGGACCTGGGAGTGCTGGTTGACAGGAAGCTCAACATGAGGCAGCAGTGTGCCCAGGTGGCCAAGAAGGCCAATGGCATTCTGGCCTGCATCAGGAATAGTGTAGTCAGCAGGACCAGAGAAGTTATTGTCCCCCTGTACTCGGCACTGGTCAGGCCTCATCTGGAATATTGTGTACAGTTCTGGGCCCCCCAGTTTGGGAAAGATGTCAGGATACTGGAATGTGTTCAGAGGAGGGCAATGAAGATGGTGAAGGGGCTGGAGCACAAGCCCTATGAGGAGCGACTGAGGGCGTTGGGGCTGTTTAGTCTACAGAAGAGGAGGCTCAGGGGAGACCTCATTGCTCTCTTCAACTACCTAAAAGGAGGTTGTAGTCGGGCGGGGGTTGGTCTCTTCTCTCAGGTGACCAGTGACAGAACTAGAGGGCATGGACTCAAGCTTCGTCAAGGAAAGTTTAGGCTTGATGTGAGGAAGAAGTTCTTCACTGAAAGGGTGTTCAGCCATTGGAATGCGCTGCCCAGGGAGGTGGTGCAGTCGCCGACCCTGGAGGTGTTTAAGGGGAGATTGGATGAGGCACTGCATGCCATGGTTTAGATGATGGTTGGTGTTAGTGTTGGGTTATAGGTTGGACTTGATGATCTCAGAGGTCCTTTTCAACCTTGTGATACTGTGATACTGTGATACTGTGTGACACCATGCCATGCGGTCCATTTCCGTAACTATTCAGTGCTGAGTCGATTTCATATTATGGCCGGTAACCTGAAAGCTGACCACATACATGAACGTCTGCACTGCACAGCCTGCAAAAGTAACCACTCATGTCATTTTTATACTGTCTGCTGCTATAGCAGCGGAGGTTGGGGTTTTCACTGGGTGATGCTCAGCATGCTGGTACCTGTCCTGTGGCTCTGTGGCTATGTGGCTATACCACAGCCTCTGAGAGCTTTGTCATTGAATTTACTTGGGTCAAGATTTCACTGCAAATAAAGATGCAGCCCAAAGGCACTGGATACCATATTTTAATGAAATCTTATAGCACAAGAGTCCTCACTGTAGCCTCAACTTTCAGTTTAAAGCACCTCACTTCAGATAATTTACTTCTGCTGTCAGGAAGTATCATTCTTAACCCTGAGGTAATGATCTTAGTTCAATTTAGGTGCTTGGTATCATCTGCCAGCTTTTATCTGCAAATATCAAGTGTATTTTCATTGCATCTCTTGCAATGGGCTATGTATGTATGATGCTGTGTAGTAATGAGAAACAAAATGTGTAATTTTTAAATTATTCTGCTCTTCTATTTTTTAATCTCCAGATGGTTCCTGGGACTGGAGATGTTTTCTTTAGTCTATATATTTCCTGCTTTAATTAGCTTACTTAACTTGCACACATTTGAGAGATAAACACATGATCAGATAATGTCAGGTGCTAATGTTTAATTGCTTTCTCTAAATTAGAAGTGGATAAATGGTTGAACTGTAATTGAATGATCCTATTAGAAGACAATCTTGTGACATAACTTGAGACTTTCCCAAGCTTGCACTGACATCAGCCTGAGCACAACATGATTGCTCAGTTAGACAGCAAGCTTAGAGATGGGCGATTGAGACCTGTCATATATATTTATCAGCTGAGGGGCTGGCACAACTTGTATCACTATCTAAAAGCAGTGAAGAAGGCTAATGCTTTAATTTACCATCTCCCAAGGAAAAAAATAAAGCAAACATATCTTTTGGTGGGATTTTGAAAAAAATTTGTATGTCTCTCCATCCCTGTCCCTCCCCAGTGTGTGTGTGTGAGAAAGGACAGGTGGCTACCATGGGCTTCTGTCTCTTTGGGGATTTTTTTAGGGAAACATCACATAATGCTCAGAGCAGTGGGGATCTGACACACATTTGTAGGTAAAAGACGGTTGCAGGAAGTCTTAAAACTGGTTAGGCTGCACCTTGAGTACTGTGTCCAGTTCTGGGCCCCTCAGTTTAAGAGAGATGTCAGGATGCTGGAGTGTGTCCAGAGGAGAACAACGAAGCTGGTGAAGGGGCTGGAGCACAAGCCCTATGAAGAGTGACTGAGGGAGCTGGGGTTGTTTAACCTGGAGAAGAGTAGGCTCAGGGGAGACCTTATTGCTCCTTACAACTACCTAAAAGGAGGTTGTAGGCAGGCAGGGATTGGTCTCTTCTCTCAGACAACCAGTGACAGAACAAGAGGACATGGTCTCAAGCTTTGTCAGGGGAGGTTTAGGCTTGATATCAGAAAAAAATTCTTCACTGAAAGGGTGATCGGCCAGTGGAATGCGCTGCCCAGGGAGGTGGTGGAGTCATCGTCCCTGGAGGTGTTTAAAAGCAGCTTGGATGAGACAGTGCCATGGTTTAGACGACGAGTAGGTGTTGGTGTTGGGTCATAGGTTGGACTCAATGATCTCAAAGGTCTTTTCCAACCTTGTGATACTATGATACTGTGTGTGATACTTCTTCCTTTTCTACAAGATGCACAGATTTTTATTGTTCAGTGAAAGATCTGAGCAAGTTTCATTGAAATCCTCAGAACTTGCACCCCTCTGTGTGTATTTTACCAGATGGCTGTCATTAACTGGTGAATGGGAATGTCTGGTTTCAGTGTGGCTGTAGTAGTTTTACTTGGGTTTTAAGATAGAGAGTAGCCATGCAGTACTTACAGGATCCCTTTTTACAAGACCTGGGTTAGGCACAACAGCAATGAGGTGGACAATTGTAAACATGGAGTTCAGCACGTAAGAAAAAAACAAATTCTTATGCAGTGTTATCCTTTGACAGCTGAGGCTCCTGAAAAATATGTAGCACAGGTCGTAAATCAGTATTTTTCTTCTGATGTCACTTTAACAAGCTCTTTCTGGCAATAGTCCCTCAAGAATGCCTTTTGGCAAGGCGTAATCGGAAAATACATGTTTTGCACTGCAGCCATGACCTCTGACAAATTTTTGGTTCTGTTTTTACACCTGTTCAGTACCGCATACTTTTTAGACCATGTTGCAAAGAGCCATCCGGCTACATTCTCAGCCCTTGATGCCTTTCTTTATTTCACAGTAATCAAGAAATTAAGTGGTGAAGCAGAACCCTGAGAATCATTACATGTGCATGATACAAATAGTGAACATCAGGAGTACTGCTTCATAAGTAACTGTTCCCTGGAGACTCAATTTCTCAAATATTCAGATGAAAATTATTTGCTACTTTAGCAGTTAGTGGTGAGACAGGATGGGTACTTCGGGCAGGAATTGCCTTTAAATTACAAGGGGAATTGGGTTTATATCCTGCACGTTTCTGACTCCAGCTGAGATCCCAAATGAGAAGAAGCTGTTTTTCTACTCAGAAGGAGCAGCAGTCTTTTCTGAATGTCTGATTTTGGAGAGGATAGGATTTCTGCTATTGTGGGTAGCACAATTTCAGAAGAGAATTTTGCAGAATTCTCATGCAACCAAATTATGACTGCAGTTTCAGACCTCAAGCATCTTTCTAAATCATGCCCACATCCTCATGCCACCTTGCAGCTACCCCTAAAACAGATGACAAAGCCCTCCAGTGCTCCATGCCCCAGAGCACAGCCCTGGGCTGTCAGGAGGTGACTGCAGAAAGGCAGTCATGGAGTTGTTAGATAATGCTGTGATGTCTGTATTCATTGATCACAGAGAATAAGCAGGCAAAACTAACAGATAAAAACCCAAGGCATTGCTGTCTCACCAAGGCAAGCATTCTCCTCGGTGCTATGAGTCCTTTGCAGCCTGGAACAGAGCGCAGGCTGTGACTTCCTGATGCTCTGTGTGTGAAAGTTAGCACAGAACACAATCTCTTTTTTCAAAAAAAGCTTATCTAAGAGACCAAATTATTTTCTATTTATTTATTTCTGCTTATTTTTAAAATTTATTTATTTTCTATTTCTTTTTTACTCCTTGGTCACCTGCCACTTATTCTTAGTTCTCCTTACATACATTTTCTGAGCCATTGGATGGAATTCTTCCTTTAGGTTGAGGTTGTCTTTCTGGTTATGGTCATCACCATCCTGCAATGCACATGATCTTTATCGACCTCCTCATTTTCCAAGACACCTTTTTTGGTTCAGAATGAGATGCAGATCCTAGGGGCTAGGAATGAGAGTATCTCTTTATACTTGCCCTGATTTTATATTTTTCCTTGACCATCAGCTGTTGGCAAGTGTTGACCACCAGGTATGGGGTACTTTCAATCTGATTCACTGTAGGGTAGGATATTGGGCAAACCAGACCATTCTTTGGAGCTATTTTTCCTATACTGTGTTCTTGTGCATACTTCATCTGTATTTGCCCCCATCACAAACCCAGTCTAATGTTTCTTTTCTGCTGCTAAACTCTGGTGGTACTTACTCAGTTCTAATTCTTCCTTTCTTCCCATTCTCCATCACTGTATTTTCCCTGTGATACTGACTCCACTTTTCTTGGGACACTATAATATGCCCACCACCCTCTGTCTTTCTCTTGCAGTCCTGGAAACGGGGTTGGTGTGAAGCCAATCCTGTTCACAAGAAATAAAAATTTCCTTACTACTTAGAGGAGTCTTTTTAGCTCCTGGCCTCAAGATGCAGACTCTTCTCCCTCCAGCTGCCTTTCTACATGGATACTGCTACAGAGAAACACTCTTTTTTGATAACCTCTGCCAGGTACATGTGCCTCCACTCCCATTTCTGTTCTTCTTCATTGTTCTGCTTGACTTTTTGCTGCTTGACTCCTCTACTAAATCAGACTGTCCTTCACTGCATGTTGGTTTCATCTGCTGTCCTAGCTCCTTTTCTTTGACTGCCTTCCTTAGTTTTACTGCTGCTTTGCTCTCCTGCTTTCCTGTCAGTATTCCCAACTTTTTTCCCTTGAATCCCACTTTCATGTTAAAGATCCATTTGGATCATTAAGCATATATTTCCATTACCTCAGTTTTTAATTTGACCTTCAGTATTTGCTTGCCAATATAGCATTAGCACCTGCCTGACTCAATCCACACCAAGAGGAGGACATTCTAACAAACCCCAAATTCTTACTTGATTTCTCCTCTCTACTGGTTTTGACAATCATCTGTAATCTTCTCCTTCTTTGACTTCTCTTAACTCTTTTCCTTGCCCTTTTCCTGATTTCCTAATCATTCCTTTCCGGTATTTTTGAGGCTCCTTGCCAACCCTATCCATCTTTCCCTATGGTCCCTACTATGCTTCATTAATGAGTGTGCAAGATGGCAGCACTAAGGCAGTTATCTGGGTCTAAAATTTGTGAGTTCTTTGTGTTACTATGCCTCTATCAATTCTCAGTCTCAGATTTTCATGCTTTCTAGTATGCTCTCCCTTACCCCTAGAGAAAACTTCCAACAAGCTTCTACAACTTCTACAACATCCATTATCCTTCTTCAACTCCCTTTAAAAGCCCTGGCAACAATTAGATTGCAGGTACATTCACAACACATCATCTACCATTCTGGAAAATCTAGACTTATTGTACTCCCCATCTGCCTTTATACAAAATGTATTTTTTTTAGTAATTCAATTGGAAGTGACCTGGAGCCAGTGGTCCCTCTTTACTTTTGTGTTTTATCATGTAAGATAATGGAGTCTCAGTTTGTAATTATAAAAAAAAGCGCAGTACTGTGATGATGCATGTAATGGTTAGACACTTTATGAATACTCTGTCTCTCGTTACGTGTATTGGTTAGTGATGCTCATCTCTACTGATTCAGTATTCCCTTCCTACTGCTACATCTGTGATGCCAGATCATTATGAATTTTGACATGTAAAACTGAAAGGAAAACACATCTCTGCCAGTAAAGACTTACATGTGGGAAACAGCAACCTCTGCAAGCTATTGGCAGCTGCCTCTATAGTCTAAGGCCCTGGAACCATCATTGAATGTCTGACTGACAGCTCGCCTTCTATTGAAGGACGCATAATCTATTTCTCTCATAGCCAGATGATAGAAAACAACAGAAGGACACATGAACCTTGCTCCTATACAGCTTTATTCTCACTTTCTTGTGATCATAGTTTGTGTTCCTCTTTGTCCTTCCATTTTACAGTACTTTGGTTTAATTCCTTTCTCTACTTTCTCGTGTAACCTTTGTGTCATGGTTTAGTCATGGAAAGGAAAGGAGAAGGAGAGGAGGAAAGAGAGGAGGAGGTGGTACGTTATTGTCTGGAAGTTATGGCATTATCTGCTGCAGAGATGACTCTTTCAGCATGGCTTGGCACCGGTCAGGATTGTTCACTGTCTGTGACTCAGAGCTAAGAGTGAGTCAGACAGTCTGATCCTGCCTTGCTTGCTGCCTTCTTCATCCATTTTACATAGCAAGTTTAACCAGATCCTGTCTTTACTGCCCCAAGAACTCTGAAGCCTGGGTATATGTTTCCAAATCAGACTAAATTGTGCTCTTCCCAAAATGTTTTCTCAGAGCATTACTATGGCTGTGGTTTTGTGCTCTTTATATTTACACAGATGCAAAGGAAATATATCAGTTTATTGGGTAGAGTTTCTAGCTATCTTTGTATCTGATTACTGCACATTATCACAGTCACTCATCAAACTGCCTCGCCGGAAATTAGCATAATTCACAACCTGTATTTTGGATCCACTTATTTTGAGCTTGTAATCTTGAAGACTCTTATAGTCAACCATTTCATTTTCCTATGTTTCCTAGACTCCTCTTGGTGGTGGTGATGTTGGGGGCTTTTTCCTTTACTATCCTTCTTGTCTGACAGCTGAGCCACAGGTATCTAACTGTACAGTCCTAAGATTTACGCCAGCTTCTTCTGGCCTCTCAATTTACTAAGTGTACCCTTTTCAGCCTATATGGACACTCTCATCCGTGTTGTACCTTCCCAAGGACCAGCAGTACACAAATTATCAGGGAGAAGCTTTGCGTAATGTTACTAATAAGATTACTATTAGAAGGCACACAATCCAAGCATATCCATATATATGTAGTACATATAGATCAACGTTGGGACCGGAAAAAGGCTAAGGTGGCTCATTCAGATTTATATTAAATAATACAGGGACTCAGGTTAGGACTGATTCAAGCACTGACACAAGGAATCTAGGGGTTTGCGGAGCACCCCTTACTGCAGATCTTTAGAGTAAGGAAACCATCCCTCATACACTAGAGGTGGGGGTTCAGCATGTGGTTCTTTTTATCTGTAAATTTATGCAATTACTATGCATGTGTAAGCTGGAATTTTGTGTTTGCTGTCTACTGATGGCTTCTACTAATCTCCATATGTATATTTGTGGCCAAAAAAACTCATTTCAGAAATACAGATAATGAAGTTATGATATCTAACAATCTAGCATGTACAGTTTTTCACATTTCAATGAAGTTTTGCATTTAAACTGCAGAGCATTAAATCTACCAACTTCAAGACACTAAACAAATGCCCATTAATTTAGGTACATAAAAACTCCTTACTAAAAGAGTCATAGTACATGTTTTAAACTAAATAGTCATGACTGAAAACGCATTGATTGTACTTCATTACGATTCCTTGGCCTTATAGGTGACACAAAAGGAATAGCTGAATGTTAAAAAGAAATACCTTTTGGTTTAAGAAAAGGCTGTAAAATAAAAGAATAAAAAATTGGCCAATTTTTTCCATTTTAGAGTTGGAAATTTCAGTGTGAAAACCTGGGCTGGAAAATAAAGTTTCTATGGAGAGTGAATCCAGGTCTTTTCGAAAATAAGTCACGTACATATTCATGATTTGGCAGGAGTGGAAAGGTATTAATTTAGAACCTGCTCATAATTTATGCACTTTTCAGTCACTAAGATCTGAAAAAAATGCATTTGATGTATTTGTTAAATTTGAGTTGGGAGATTTGAGGGCTTATTTTTGGCTTTCATTTTTTTTTCTAGAAGCATCACCCAAATAAAAACAAATGATAAATTCTGACCTGTATAAAAAAAGCCACGCTCTTAATCTGTTTGCTGGAAAGCTAATTAACGCCTAGAAGTATTCTCTGTTTCTGGACTGTAAATATGTCTTTGAGTTGCTGAAACAGATTGATGAATGTATAAAAGAATATAATCTAGCCTTCTGTGGGGATGATGATAAATAAAGAAAAAATTGTATTTTGGATCCTTATCGAGGGCTTCAATCTCCTGACATTCATGTAGTCTAGTAACACTCTCACACAGACCTGTTTGTGTTCTGGCATAGTTTTAGCTTGAAATAATTTCTGGCAGGCTAAATTACAGTCCTGAAGCAGTATACTTTTACAATGACAACTGTGGTGGACTTCTAATTACTAAAGGTTGCCAGTATTGTACAACCATTCTTTTAAAACTCTGTACAGAAGCTTATGAAGGAAGGAAAGAAAAATGGTTTGGTGTTCCATTTTCCTTATATTCCTGACTGCTCTAAGAATACTGCATTCCTTGAAGAGTTTGGGCTTTTTTTTTGTATTTTTGAATAAGATATTTTTTTGGCAATATAAGTAAGTCCATGACATTATAACTGTTTGTGTTATTTATTCAGAAGCATTCATAATTGTTTCTTATATTACTCCTAGTTTATTTTCCAGTGTGCAGAATAACCATTTGTATCCTTGGAAACCTTTATCCAGGTAAACTTTACCTGGCCTTTTAGGTTACCTTGTGGTTACCTCCATATAGTCTCTACTGATGGTGAGCATTTCCTTATCTTTGGTCATGAACTGGTGGTCTCGCTATCTCATTACTTGTAACTGATGCACCTTTGCTAAAATCAGTAAGACACCATCCCATATGGGTCATTAATACTGGATGGATCGTTCCATTTCATCCCAAGTATCTGTGAATTTCTGAGCGTGCTCTCAGTTTGGGAAGTCTACAGTTTGTAGTAATGTTACAAATGTGAAATATATTACAAAGAGTGCTTAAGAGCTAGAAGAATACAGCTTATGCAATTCATCACAGCTCTGGATATATAACAGTTCAAGATCTTGTCCATTGTTTATTCTTGAATATTTCCTCCAGTATTTTTGATGTCTTTTTACCATTTCCCTGAGCTGAAAACCGAAGGCCATTCTCAGACAGCCCTTCACTACTGATCGTAACTGAAACTGTGACTCTCTGTCTGACAGCAGATCTGAGCTCCCCCTCCTCTTTCATTGCAGACACATTATAATAAACACTGTGCAGACAGGTCCACTAAAGTATAAGATTCAAATCATAGAATCACAGAACTATATAATTATAGAATGGCTTGGGTCAGAAGGGACCTTAAAGATCATCCAGTTCCAACTGCCCTGCTACGCAGGGACTCCTTCCACTAGACCAGGTTGCTCAAAGCCTCATCCAACCTGGCCTTGAACACCTCCAGGGATGGGGCATCCACAACTTCTCTGGGCAACCTGTTCCAGTACCTCATCGCCCTCATAATAAAAAATTTCTTCCTAATATCTAATCTAAATCCTCCCTCTTTCAGCTTAAAACTGTTATCCCTCATCCTGTGACTGCACTCCCTGATAAAGGGTCCCTCCCCATCTTTCCTGCAGGCCCCCTTTAAATACTGGAAGGCTGCTATAAGGCCTCCCTGGAGCCTTCTCTTTCCCAGGCTAAACAAACCAAACTCTCTCAGCCTTTCCTCATCTGGGAGGTCTGATCTCATAAAGTTGCCATACAGTAGTTGCAATGCTTTCAGGGAATATCAATTTAGTCTCCTTTAAAGTTTTGATACAGCACATCACTGTTTTTCCTTTAAAGGATGATAACAGACTACACACTAGTGTCAAATTAACTCTTAGGACTGAGCCCTGTAAGCACTTACTCAGATCAATAGCTCAGTCCTTCAGAATCAGGTGAAGGTATTCCTGTCCTTCAGGACCCAGGGGGTTCAAGCCACTGCCCTGTATAGTCACTGCACCTGCCAGGGGCTGAAGGCATCCTTCAAGTAACAATAGACAACTGGTAAATGAAGGGCCTTATTACATCCCCAGTTTAACCATTTCTCTATGGGCTGCACTTTTACACTAGTCTTGATAAATCTAACAGCACAATGCTGGCTACACGCCACTGGGAGATGTCCCATTGGCAAGAGGACCCTGTGCTGAGACTTTTTTACAAGGACTATGTTAAAAGGCACTCAGAAGAGTTGTTTCTCAGTACCATGACCCCTTCCAAGCTTTTGTTTACCACTTAAGATGCCCCAGTGAAAGAAGAGAGTGTCTGTGAGAAATACTTACTTGAAGTAGAAGAAAATTGCCAAGGAAATCAACAGGGATGTTATAGACAAAGCATGGCCAACAATCGCCATATAATAAAGTATGAACGCCATCTGCAATTTAACAAAAAGAAAAGGAAAAAGACGAAAAATGTTCAGCTCTTGTGTTTTTTTTTCTCATTGAGGAAGAACCTACAAAATCAACCTCCCATTTTGAATTTCTTCTCTTTCAAAAGTTCTTTCTCAATATACTTTAAATATCAGCAATCTATTAAATAGCATGACTCATGGTCTAGAGATAATTTTTTCTTACGTGAGTTTATCTGTTTCTACTGTACTGAAGTAAGAGGCAAGATCCCTGCTCATACAATGCATCACTAACTTTTCCAAGCTCTAGAAGAGTATCAGACATAATACATTCAGATTTTCAAAAAGCCCATGATAAGTTTCCATTCAATAAAAAATTACTAAGTAAAATAGGTTGCCACAGGGTTGTTAGAAAGCCATCATAATTTGAAAGCAGCTTAAAAAAACAGGGTGCAAAAGCTTAGCGGTCACTATGGGAGATGACTCAGTGGTTAGGTGCCCTCGGGACTGGTACTGGGGCTGGCTTTTTGCTCAACATATTCATCAGTAACGTGATGCAGAGAGATCTCTAAATTTCCAGGTAATACTTAAGTCTTTCAGATAATAGTGAGGGACTCCAGAATTGCCTTACATAACTGAGGGGACAAGAAGATACCAAAAGAGCATTAATACAGAATAAAGACGGGTGATACACCTATGGACAAATGATCTAAACTTTGCCCACACAACGCTGAATTCAGAACCAGAAACCAAACTCATGAAGGAGATCTTGGAGTTATCCTGGCCAGTTCTCTGAATCATTGGCTTACTGTGTAACAACGGCCAAAAAGTCAACAAAATTTGGATATCATCAAGAAAGGTGCTTGAGGACATCATTTTGCCTCTGTTTAATACTCACATCACACATCTTAAATGTGTGTGTGTTTCTAGTGTCCACAGCTTACGGACATGGCAGAGCTAGGAAAGGTGCAAAGAAGACAACTAAAATAACTAAGGTAGAGTAGCTGTATTATGACAAACAGGTACAAATGCTGAGGTTCTCCCCTTTGGAGAAGAGAAGCCAGAGCGGGCTTATGTTTAAGGCCTACAGAGTCATGAAAGCAGCAGACGAGACGAAAATTCCTTCAACTCCTATCAGAGTAGAACAGCACACCCTGAGATAAATTCTGAGAACCTTGCTATTGGACAGCTGCATGGTCTTACAATACTGTGAAGCCACTATGCATGCACAGAGAGTTGGTCTTTCACTTTGACTAATATCAGTGAACTCTAGGACAGGCTTATCCAAATTTTGTATGCCAATAGTGAAATAAAATCACAGGACGGCACCTGAGCTGCAGAACGTTGCAGTAATAAAGGTCATACTTTGGTCTCAGCCAAGGTCTTAAGCATTACCCAAGCTGTCTGAAGACTGCAGGAGGCTAAAAGACAAGCTAGGCTCCGCCATTACCTTCTGTTCTGAAAGCACTAATATAGTATCAGCCTGTCCTGAAATAAAGACTAGATAGGAAGTCTTACTTCCTCTGCTGGATTTATTTTCCTTTCATCTCTACTACCTTAATTTTTCTTTTGTTATGCATTAATGATTTTCCTTTTTTTTCAACTATTAGATGAATTGCTCTCTGTAGTCTTAAGGTTTGCCACTTACATTTTTTGGTGTTTCGAAATAATGTTAATCTTTCATTTCAGAACAAGTATGAATAGAATTCAGAAAACAAACCCATTACTCTTTGCAAGGGTGTAAATCTTCTTATCTGGTTTATTCTTCAGTTAATTTATAACTTTGGAATTGGCTCCTGCTTTCATTAACCTAAGTGGTGGTAGCCTGGTTCAGATTTAAACCAAAGTCAAATTTACACCATCCTGACCATGCAGAACATATGTGATCTGAGGGTAAATACCATTGACCAAGTTATGGAAATGTATGCATCTTAACTGCAAATACCCTAGGTCTCCTAGTTTCCTTTCACAAAACTAACGACAACACTGCCAATGAGCGCAAATGCTTGACAACTTTTCTTCGAGAACGTTAGCAACTCCAGAGGGGGAAGACCAGAGTGCAGAGAAGATGAGGCAACTTCCTGAACACAGGTTTTTACTTGAGCACATGTGACATTTCTTCCACTCCATACTAAGGGGTTATTATGGTTTTCCACTATATTAGATCGACACTTTTTGAATCTGAATTTAGTTTACAGATGAATTGATCAAAACTATGTTGTTTCGCTGTCTATTTTGTATAGGACCCTTATTCTTAAACACTAGAAGTAGGAAAGGCTTCCAGCTAGCTACGTTCAAGTCTATGTGCACCCCAGAGGACTCTTGGTTATTCAAGATATCTACGTTTCAACATACAACTGCTAAATCAGTATAACTGTGTATCTTAGACTCAGCAAGAGCATTTTTTGATTACTTTGTGTAAACTTACTACAGAAATTGCTCAAAACCCTTTTCCAAATATAACAATGAAGATAAGTCAGAATGGTCTGAACCATCAGCTAACAAAATGCTGTCACTGTATTTTTAAGAACTGGCCACAATATTTTTTCAGTGGTCTGCTTCAAAAATATAGCATATTGGTACTTCCAGTTAACTTCAAAGAAACAATAAACTATATTAACTTCTGCACTTCTTGAAATGGCTATCTTATCTCTTCTGACATACAGGGCTTATAATGCACTGACTCAATTTTCAGCTCATGCAGATTTTTTTCATATTAGCATACTAGGAAACTTCTAGAAGTAACACTTCAAATGTTCTTTTTTGTTCCCCTTAGAACTTTTCACTTGAGGAAACAATCTTCTAACAGGAATATCTCCTACCGAGTTAATTATAATATCCATAGGTACACGGAAACAGTCTACAAATTAAGACTACTGTTTCTGAAGACCTAGTTTAAAGATCATAATCTGACTTAGCATTTCTGTAAAGATAGATTCTCCATTTTCCATCTTTTTTTTGTTTCAGAAAAATCTTGATGCATGTATAATTTTCCTTTGTGTTCTTTCTGCACTTTCCTTGAATGATGTTCAAAACTGTTCTTCTGGCAGGCATAGATAATAGGTAACAGAACTTCATTTTTTGCCTCCCTACATGGGCCAACATCTGGAAAAAATATACTTTTACGGTCCTGCCATTTAATGCCTCTGTGAGCTCGTGAGCTCAGAGTTTTTACTATTATTCTCTCTTTGTCACATAGGTGAGCCCTGCTTTACCATGATGGCTCCTCATGCCGCAAAAACTTTTAGAATTCATCTCCTGCCTAGACCAGTAGATTCCTCCAAGGCCCTTTGAGCTGGATCATTACTAAATACAACCACATACTGCTTTTTGGCTTCCTAAAAAAAAAAAAGGATGCTCCAACACAAACCCAAAATCAAATTTTTTTTTTACTTTTCCTTCCACAATTCCAAATAGTTACAAATTATTCTGTCACAAACATGCAATCAGATTTTCCTGGAGCTCTACTCACATCTGAGAAATATGTTTATTTTTACGAACTTCCCTAACTTTTTTTTTTTAAGCTTTTCTCAGATTTCTCTCTCCTTATTTCTTTTGGTTCTCCTCTTTCAGCTTAGCAACTCGATTTTGGAAATACTGATGTAAATGATTATTTTATTATTTTAAATTGTCTCAATGCCTTCAGTCAAACTTTTGAAGTTAACTGTATTCAGGCCCCTAGGATTTTCTGGATTAAAGATACCTTCATCAATATTTTGTTTTCCAAAACGAGTGATTACAGGGTGATATTCTTTGCTTAAGAAAAAATAATTTTAACTTATTACGGTATTTATAGCCTTGCAGAGAAGACATCATCAGCTTGGAAGATACTTGTTACAGAAAGAAAAATTGAAATTTTAAGGGATCATTTTATAACTGTTGCACATTCAGGAAAAAATATAGGAATTAAAAAAAGCATTTGAAAAGTGGTGCAAAATTGTTACATGAATTGCTACTAAATTATCAACTTCATAGCAAGCCTATATTTAGGTCTGGGCACTCATCAAATAATTTTAATAAGCTAAAATCACGAGGACAATGCTACTAAATTCTTGTGCAACACATAAAGCATAAGAATCTCACTGCTAATCCAGCTCAAAACCATTCCCAAGCAATCACTGCCTTTTCAACTGCAGCATACCTTCAGTTTTTCAGAGGTGAAAGAGTTGCACAGGGTATAGTTGGACCAAGTTCGATTGCTCTCAGGATGGCGGAACCAGTTTCCAGTTTCATCACAATATTTTGAAGCTCTCTCTGGTGATAAATGCAAAAAGTTATTTTATCATATGCACATTACACATTTAAAAACACATTTAAAAATCTCTATGTTTGGAAATAAAATGTCTGTGTAACAAAATCCAAAGGATTTTCAATTTGTGCAATCAATACATACTTCTCTGGTTTGTTTTTTTTTCTCAGATACTCAGCTGATTGTATATTTGTCATTTATCTGTATCCTTTTGCTTTGAACAAATGCAGTAGAACCCAGTCATCATTCAAATGTAATTATTTATGTAACGGTAATTTACTTAAAGTGGCTGTTGAACGCTGTTCATGGGAGAGAAAGTATTGTCAGGCCATGACACCAAACCTGAAGGAAGCATGCAGGGTTTCAGGAATCAAGGGAAATAATTAATTAAAAACGCTGGGTAGATAAAGGGCAGCAAGCAGTGCATAAAGCAGAGCCTGGGTGCGGGAGATGGTGATCGCCCCAACACTAACAATGTATCTATTGCAGAGGTTCCCGATCAGCTTCTATGCCAGCTAAATCCTGCCAGGGATGAGCGTGAGTTCTGCTTGATTTCCTCTGAGGCTGCAAAACACGAAGGAACTGGGAGAAGCAGCCTCACAAACATTTTGGAGCAGATCCAACTCCAAAGAGTGTCCAGCTTAATTTAAAATGTCTGCAGAGTTCTCTGTTTAAATAATCTAATGTGTGTTTGGCCCCTCCATGCGTGTCTCTGGTGCTGGTTTCTGCACCACAGATGCCTCTGGCATTCTTTCCGAAAGCCCTGTCTCATGAATCTCTCTCCAGACCCATACTCTTTCGCACACGTCCTTTTACTGTGGCAGGAGGACAGTCAGAGCTTCACCACGGTACAACTCGGAGGGATGCCCGGAGCCGCAGATGTGTGCTGTGACTGCGTCCTCCTGACTATGCTCACATTTCTGTCTGGGAAACCCTGGACGCTGAGGTGCAGATAGTCACTCCTAATCACCTGTCAAGTTTTGGACTAGTTCCTTTGGCCTTCCCTCAAGCGCTAACCATGAGAGCCACTGGAAAATCTGTCCAAGTAACAAAAGCAGGATAACATCAGAAACTTAAACTATTTGATGTTTGCTAGGTGGTGACACAGCTGTTTATTTATGAAAAATAGTATTTGAAGCTTGACTTTTTAAATAGTCTTCCCTTTGCCTATTCTATTTTATAATTTTATTTGATTTATACACAGATTATGAGCATTTCCAGCCAATACACTTTTACAAAGCTAATTACCATTTGAACATAAACATTTTCACTTTTTTTGCTTAACATCTGCATTTATTACTCTTAATCAGCTTTGATGATTAATGATTCTATTAGTTTGTAAGATTTGCATTCCCTCTATACACCCTAAAGAAAGCCATTGATCATATTGGCAAGGTAGGGATTGTTAAAAATCAATACGTGCATTAACAACACCAAGAGGAACAGTACATGCTATTTCAGCTTGGAGATAATCTCAGACTGCCTGTGCAGTGATGCTCCCATAGTACTCATTGCCAGATATTATCTAAAGCTGGAAAAAGTTTTCAGTCATAGATAAAAGTTTAATGGTTATGCTACCACAGAACACAGTGTACAAATATTGCACCTACTGTTTTTATGCTAAACAGAAGAATGTAGTAAACTCTGAAGAAATATACAATGTCTAAGGATGACTAAGGCAATACTAGCAAGGCAAAATGGAAGCAAGGGCTTTAAGATTATTAAAATATTATTTAAAAACTAAGTTTTTAGGCTCCATCTGTACCCTGTCAGCTTGGATAAGGGCACCACTTTGGCATCACATTATTCAAAGTGGAGGTACAGTGACATTGTGTGGGATTTGTCTCACCTGACTTTAGCAACCTTAAAGTTATGCAATTCATAGGCAGTTGTGCAGTAGTTAGCTTAGAATGGCAGGCACTTCAAGAGCCATTTGGGAAAAATGAATGAAAGAAATCTCATTCACAACAGCAGTTTCATGGGAGTAGTAAAATGTCTAAAAAGATTTACCAGTAGTAACAGTTTAGCAGTTGTATTGCTTGTGATACCAGTAGTGCTTATATGAATCATATTTTCATAAAAAACACTCAGTCATTTATATGTAACAAATATCTTAACCCAATAATTCTGGAACAAACCCGATAGCTCTGTCAATTAGACTTTTCCAATTACAGCAACTCTACAGCTAGCACAGTTAGAAGAGTAAACACCATTTTTTTACCTACTGTTGAGTTATAAGCCAGGAGTAGACAGAAGTTTTCCTCTGTTGCAGTACATGTTGAGTACATAGCAGACTTTTTTTCATATGAGGGAGTAGCTGATGTAGCATATCAGATTTATTTATATCTTCAGTAAAATATTATGGAAGAAAATTTTTCAAAAATTAAAAAATCATTGATATAATACAAAGGAGACTATAGAAAACTTCCATACCAGTGGTCTAGTAAGTGAAGAATTATCACTGACATCAGAATGCCTCAGTTAGCAGATGCAGAATCTGTACAATAGAGTCGTATTTTGCATATGGGGATAAGAAATGATTTTTAAAATACAGCTCCCAAACTTGCCAAGAAGGACAGAAATAAACAGGAGAGTAGGGAAAAAAAGGAAGCTGGAGAAAAAGTTCAGATTTTTTTAATTTATTACTGTCTATTACTTCAAGACAGAAAAACAAGACCCGAAGAAATGCAGAGCCGATCCACTGTAGGATCACAAATTTGGACTGGGCTTGCTCCCTGCTGGCACGGCTTCCGCTCTTAACCACTGCACTTCACGAAAGAGGAAAGGAGAGGAAGTGAAATGAAAAGATATGGTTGCCACAGTGCAACTTGCTCCATTGCTATATGTGACTGTGCCAAATTAATCCTGACCAAATGCATCATTCAGGGATAGTGAGGTGAGTAATATCACACTCCCCTGCCACAAACCCAACAGCCTATGAATGGCACAGGGCAATGCTCTGCTCCTCCTGTTGTCCTTGTAAATCTGCCTCAGTAGAAGGTCATTATATCCACAAGATAGTTCTTTTTTGTTTACAAGAATATCACCAGCATGAATTACATGTTACATTCCTATTACATTCAATTCCTAGCAATTTCAGTGTGACCTGGAATCATTTTCAGTGTGACTGAAGATTAACCTGGATAAAACATGAATATAAAATACAATTCAAGAGAAATTGTGCATGTTGTCTGAATAGGGAAGTATAAAGTTCAGCACTGCTCAGAGCTTCACAGTCAGGAGTGAGTGAGACAATGAATTTCCTGCTGTTACTGGAGTTAAAGCAGTACGTCTCGGTAAGTTTTCCAGACAAACTGATTTGTGTTTATGCATTATCACATTTTGTGTGATTGTCATTGTGAGAAACAGATTGCTACAAGCGGCAACAGTTGTTTATTGAAAACGACAAAATTGTCACAACTTGCAGCAAGGGATTTCTGTTTGTCTGTTAGCTTTAAGATCTTAATTTCCTTTTGGAGGGTAGAGCTTAGTCGGTTGAGGAAACAAGCGTGGGAAGCCCTAGCTAACTGAACAGACCAAACTACCACAGTGATCCTTCCTTCTTTCAGAACACAGACTTCTACCTAGTCTCAACTGATGTAACTTCAGTGAAATGAGTGGGACTACATCTGGTAGTTAGTTGTGAAGCTGTCAGACACAAAATGAACAGAGTACTGAGCATATTCTCCATCATTTTGCTCCTGGGCCCTTTTCACCAGAATATTATTTCACTTTGTTTACTTTCTAACATACTCTAATAATTTCTTCCAGGCACAGAAGATGAATATTGTTGAGGATTTAGAGAGAGAGCTGGTATATAGCACCCACGGGTGCAGATGGGAGGAGAATCCAATTCTATGCTGCCAAATAATATTTCACCTTTCCAGTTACAAATCATTTAAGAATGAAAGCACAAAATGAAAGCTGTAATGACATAATTTTATCCAGGACTCAAAACTATAGATACCCTCAAACAATAGTAACTGAGTCATCAGTGAGTCGATACACAGTGATTCTGCAGATCTCACAGTATCACAGTATCACAGTATCACAGTATCACAAGGTTGGAAAGGACCTCTGAGATCATCAAGTCCAACCTATAACCCAACACTAACACCAACCATCATCTAAACCATGGCATGCAGTGCCTCATCCAATCTCCCCTTAAACACCTCCAGGGTCGGCGACTGCACCACCTCCCTGGGCAGCGCATTCCAATGGCCAATCACCCTTTCAGTGAAGAACTTCTTCCTCACATCAAGCCTAAACTTTCCTTGACGAAGCTTGAGTCCATGCCCTCTAGTTCTGTCACTGGTCACCTGAGAGAAGAGACCAACCCCCGCCCGACTACAACCTCCTTTTAGGTAGTTGAAGAGAGCAATGAGGTCTCCCCTGAGCCTCCTCTTCTGTAGACTAAACAGCCCCAACGCCCTCAGTCGCTCCTCATAGGGCTTGTGCTCCAGCCCCTTCACCATCTTCATTGCCCTCCTCTGAACACATTCCAGTATCCTAACATCTTTCCCAAACTGGGGGGCCCAGTTCTGTCACTGGTCACCTGAGAGAAGAGACCAACCCCCGCCCGACTACAACCTCCTTTTAGGTAGTTGAAGAGAGCAATGATTCTCAGTACAGCCCAAAGAAGCACAGTGTGAAATACTCATTTCAAAAGTCCGTGGGGTTACTTGCACGCTTATAATACATGTTGAGGTGGTTTGACATGATGGATTCTTAATAGGAAGGAAATCTGACGGGCATTGCAGTTTTCACCTTGAAAAATCATTGCTCTTTAGGATTTTCTGTTTCTTAACAGAAAGTCCAGCTGTATTTTGTTTAACAAGCATAAGTTACCAAAGGTAATAATGACTTCTGACAAAACCTGACAGATTTTCAGGACAGCTGAACCTGTGCTTTTGGCCACCTCTAAGTGGCAGCCACGTCCATTAGCAGTTGAAAGATTTCTAGTCACCCCCACGATTCCTTGTCTCACTCCAATTTTATTAAGTTCTGGTGCGACAATCAACCATCTCACAGTATCACAGCAAAGGCTGGCTACCCATTGGTTTAACACCACAGCTCAACAACAGCTACTCTAGGAAAGCAGCTTTGGCTCAGCCAGGTGATGCTGAGTTACTGCCGAGCCAGGGAAACAGTGTCAACTGACTAGGATGCAGGCAAAGAGGATGACAGAGGTGCTGACAAGGAGAAAAGAGTGGTGTCGGGAAAAATACCGAGTCCAGGAGACCACAGGTATTGTTCCTAAGCAGGACAGCAGTGAGAACAGCAGGGAATTAATTACTGGAGGAGGCTTTTCAACCTATGGCTGTGTACAGAGAACAAGAATACTAAAAAAATCCCAAAACTGCAAATTTCAAAGCATAACAGAAATAGCAGCAAGACACATAGTGTGGGTCAAACTCTGCAGCACACACTGGTACATTAAGAAGCAATTTGGAATCAGCTGTATGAGTCAAAAACCTCGGTGTTTATAAGCATTAATAAATAAGTGGAGTGAGGTGCCTCAAGTGTTACTTTGAAGAGTGCTGTTGTAATGGAGCAATTAGTTCAGAACAAGTCGCTGGAGAAAAGCAGGTAAGTGGAAAAGATAGGAAGGGGTGGCAAGTGGGAGAGTGATTCTGTAATCAACTCAGTGCACCGAGGGATGAGGGCCTCGAATTGTGGGGAGACCTCTGACCACAAGGCTGCGCAAAACTACGTTTTGGAGGTACAAACCAAAGAGTGCATGGAGTATACACAAAGAAGAACTGATGGTACCCCGATTTTTTTTCTATGAAAATGGCATGAAGGTTTCAAAGACTTCTTTTCAAAGATAAGATGATAAAAAGAAATACTGTACCAGTTGGATCAAAATCAGGGAAATAATCTGGACAATTCTGTGCAGTGGTTCTCCCAGCAGGTGTGTCATCCCAGCACAACCAGCCATCCCAGGTTCGGTTGCAGAACAGACCTGGACATTTAAGAGGAACACAGTAGTTAATTCAACACACTCCTGAACCTGTTGCGTTTTAGTGTCCCAAGGAATATTGCCAACTGCAGACAATTGTGTTTTCTTTTGGCAATAAAACCTCTTGTTATAGCTAACTTCGAGTGGTGTTCAAGTACTACAAGATAAAACTTTTTTTGCAGGCTTGAAGTTAGTGGTGTTAATTTTACTGGAAAGTAAAAATACCGTTGTCCATGAACGTGTGCCCTAGTGCTAAAGGGGGGCCTCAGTTATTCAAAGACCTTATAGACACCCACTTTCCATTTCACCTTCTGCTGTTCAACAGGTCTGAAAATCAAGTGTTTAAAATGTAAAGGTAGGAAGGGCTTGCAAGGATGTCCCAGCTAAAGGCAATGTCTTCACAGATAGGTCCCTGTAAGGTTGTTGCATTGCTCAGCACTAGAGATCAGTCAGATAACAACAGATCCAGTGAAGGGAGGTGCAAGCTTGATTTGTAACGGGTGAACTCTGCCTGCTGATGTTGTCTGGGAAGGCATGCTGCGATCCTGTCCTCATTGCACCCTTCTGGGAAGGCAGCACTATCAAGGCTGTGTCCCCTACAAGGACTGTTCTCTGCCCCAGAAATGATGGATGTAGTGGAGAGGCAGAATACACTTCATTCTGGATTCCCATTACAGATAGCTGACATACTGTGATACACAGAAATTGCAGTAAAAGACTGCTTGCTGTAACACAATTTCCTGACTGAATGCAGGCAACATGTTAAAAAACAACACCATACTTCTTAGTTATTTTCCATCTAAAATCAGTTTGTATTGGGGAAAATGTATTTATCATCAAGACTACCAGATTAAAGGGAAATACAATGAGATGATACATCTTGCCTGTTTTGCTCTGGCCCCAAGAGAGTTTCAGAATTGCTGTTATGACTATATAGGTTGTTTTTTGAAATAATCATATGGTCTAATAACCACTGAAATTTAATAAAATATGGGTAGCTAATTGATTCTGGGGCTTTTGAAATTATCCAGAGATAATCTTTCCTACTGAAGCCAGAAAGTTGTAAAAAGACATCTGAATTGCTCAAATTCACAACAATAACTGCTATTAATTATAAATAGTTGTGGATTAAAAACTGAAAGCATAAAACTTTGCAAATTATTTTTTTCCAAATTAAAGTATAGTAAAAATATATTTTTATGAACTCTTTGTCTTCATTAGCTAAGATTTTATGCACAGATATATTTCCATTGTCAAGTTACATGTGCTAATGCTCCTTGTTCACTTAATTAACAAACCCTCATATCAGCAATTCCTTATCTTCCCTTCAGGCATTCTCAAGTTCTTCTAAGCTTTGTGATGTACCTGAAAGACTTTTAGGAATAATTTTGTAATATCAAATAACAGAGCAGAGCAAGTTTGTATCTGAAAGACATTGCAGAATAGAATTGGTAGGAATTTCTAGCTTTAAATATTTTGCCTCGTCTGATACAGAAAAAAAGTCAGTAATGCTAATCTATATATTGTGGAATGTGTCTTTCAAGGTAAGTAAGTAACAGGATATATATGAACATATACATCCATAAATATATGTATGTATACACACACATATATACGTTTTTTAACTGCTACAGGAAATAAACCAGTGTAAGTAATAAAACATTTAAACACTAACACTATTGTATCACTGGCTAAAAATATTACATTTTTTTCATGAAAGGGAGTCCAGGAGTGCTGCGTGTCCCAGAGGGATGATCAGGTGTCCATTCCCATGTGCCTGAGCTCTGCGTTTTGTTATTTCTCTGGGATTAAAAGTGATCAATTCTACCTTGAAATGGACAAGATAAGTGTATGTACACGGTCCATTACTTCAGTTCTGCTGCCACACGGCCACTTGTAATGCTGCCACAGCTCACCGGTATTATATCATCTCTCTGGTTTCTGAGCATAAGATAGTATGCAGTTCTCTGCAGTTAATTGCCATCAGCTTTTAGACCCAGAATTATGAATGATTTAAACTATCTTTGTGCCAGTCTACCACCAGGCTACATCAGGGACTGCAGAGATGCCAGGGCAAAATTAGACACATCTTGGCTGGCTCTGTCAATTTGTACCAGACACTGGCCTTTCCTGGGAATTCCACAACTGTTTGTGCTGAAAATGGATAATCATTATACTCATGTATTGGGCTTTTCTTTTAGGAGACAACTTTGTGGTTGTCCTTTGCATTAAGGGATTTTCCCATTTGATCCCATCCTCCCTTTCAAATTTGCAGCCAAGAAACTTAGACCCTTGTTCCCTTCCAACACTTTTTGAAGTTTAAATGTTGGAAGGCTGATGAGGATCCTGTAATGCTGCTGAAAATACAACCTCAGTAGTGCTGGCATCACTCCTTAGTCACCCACTACCTTCATTCTGGATTGTAAATTAAGTGCATGCTGCTATGAACCTAACAGTACCCAATGGCATCACTTAAATTTAGCTTCCAGTCAAAGGAATGCAGGAGCACCTGTGCCATGTCCGATGGTTGTGGGTCTGCCACTGCTGTTCTCCTGGGACAACGCTGCCATAGAGAACACTACCACGAATTAATTTATCATGACATGCAAATTCCCACTTCAGCCCTTCTTTTGCAAGGTGCAAAAGAAAGCTGAGTGCATCAAAACTTTTTGGATGCAGAAATTACATACTAATGGAGCTGGAGACTAAAAAAGTAATCTGAGTAGAGAGTAAGTTTTTTCCTTCCTCAAGCCCAGTAACTAAAGTCTTGTTTACATCTGAAACATAATGCTTTCTATCTTGTAACTCTATTTAAATACTTGTGGGGTTTTCCTGCTATTGGTCTGAATGAATACCCACTTCAAGCAACGAGAATATCAATACTCATTCCAAAGCATTTCTGCATGAAGACACAACTATCTTGACATCTAATTATTCTTTGAATCTTACAGAGCCTAGTAAAATCATTATGCTAAAGAGCTGTGGAAATGCCTTTGTTCTTGTATTACAAGAAAATGCTACATTATCTCCTCCCTATATATTAGGTTTTAATCATGATATTTTAATATATCTGCTCTTTTAACTGTGTCTTCAGTATCTCTGTTCTTTACTTGCATAGGTCTGCACAATGCCTCCAAACGTTTTTCTCTAGTCTCCTCATAACTTCTTCACATTTTCTGCAAGAAACAGTGACCAGAACACTCAGTCCCAACTATAAATGCTGCTTCATTCTTACTGTGCCATTGTAGCACAGCTATTATTTATCATCTCCATTTTTGTTATTCTTAGCATGTGCCTTGTAATCAGTAAAAATGTGTCCTCGGTTGCTTATAAAGCTTTTTTGACTAGTGTTCTACTGAATATAGAACACTGGAAACATCTGTGTTGGCACAGAGCATGACAGTTATCAGTCAATACATGAATGACAGAAAACCAAAATATTGAGTTAAGCAAACAGAACAACATTTATATTTAAGAGATTACTGTTCAGAATCAGGTCGTTCTGTGAGCTTGCTTAAAGGTTCTCGAGAACGCAACTCCTTAAGCAAGAAAAAGAGTTATTCAAGCAGCAAAGCACTGAGCCATAAAAGTAGATGACAGGGGTACTGTCTTCAGGGACAGGAAGGAGGAGCTGCACATTCCCTAGGCTTTTTGCTTTCTTTACACTTAAGTCTTCCTACAACCTGAGGAAGGTTATGGATTAGTGTATGGGAGAAAATGTTTCTTTATAGCTATATAAGCAGACGTGGCAATATGCAAACAGATTGTTCTTTTTTTTTTTTTACCTTTTTTCTTATATGGAGGAGCTCTGTTCATCCTCTCATAGCATTTGAACTGTGAATCTATTATCTTCTGTCGTATGACTGAATTTTCGGTTACTACAGGTTCTACTGTAGGATCAGTATAATTTACAGTAGAAGAAAGAGTTGGAACCATTCTCTGTACAGAAAGGAAAAACTGTTAGTACAAGTGAATAAACCAGGAGGATAAAGAAAAGTGAGGATCATAAATCTCTATTATGTATTCTTCAAAGGTTTTTTGCTTGCACATATGTTCAGAATCATGATGAGGCTTATAGGCTTGGAAAGTAAATACTGAATTTTTACTAATTTTCCTCACTATAAACACACAGTCTTTTAACCAAGCCTTTTTTTTTTGGCAAAAGAGAGGATCATTAAATACTTGATAAAGTCTTCAAAATCCTTTTATTTAGTTTAGTGATCTGCAAAAAAATAAAAACTGTATCTTTCCAAAGTTACACCCATATATTCCACTCACTTATGCCAATTTCTCTCCAGACTGCCCAGGAAAAATATGTGAGTGCTACATCCTCAAAACTGATTATTTCATGTTTTATCCCACTTGCTTTGTGCTCCTGCTGTTAAGGTTGTAGAAACATGAGGCAGAGAGTTTAAACCTCGCTGCATGGCCTTAGTTCCTAGTTATGAATCTAAGCAAAACTACCCTAAACTTGAGAGATGAGCAATAAAGTCCTCTTTTGATCAAGTGACGTCTTCTGACTTGTCCCACCCTCAGCTGCCTGAAAAGCAAAGGGAAGGACTGTTGCCTCTGGAAGGCAAAATTCTCAGGTAGAGAGGTCAGCTATCTTTTTTTCCATCCATCCATCCATCCATCCATCCATCCATCCATCCATCCATCCACTGCACAGTGCAGATTTGTAAGCCAGGGTGGAAACAGAGCTGTATTAATTCTGTTCTGCCTTAATCCTATATCAAGACACTTCTTTGCATGAAGGTGATAGGAAAGGATTAGTTGTGCTTCCCCAGCAAAAGTAATGCTGCTGTGGTACTTTCCTTGTATGACTGCTTTTTCCCTATACTAAACCATACTAAATCCATCACAAACATCTACAGAGTCATTTACAGGCTGCTTCAAAACTTAAGACTATCATAAACGTATAGGTTTGATGTTTTTAGCACCAAATAATTGTACGCAGATCTTTAAGCAACCATTTGTAGTTGTGCAAACTGAAAACATGATAGGTTTGAAAGCTGACATACCAGTTTAATTCTTAAACTTTTGCTTCCTCTTTTTTTATTGCACATCACAAGCGACTGTATCTCATTAACAGATTACTGTCTTTTCAATTGCACAGCTAAAACATCTTGGTAAAATACATAGCAAACCCACAGTATGTTCGATTTAGTTGAAAGAAAAGGCATTGTTTATCTGAGCCAAGCAACATCAGTTTAATCTTTTTATACCCTTATACCAAATTATTTTTTAAAATTTATAATTTAATCTAATCTATTTTGATACTAAAATCTTCATTTTGAATTTTATACAGATCCTGTTTGAAGACTCCAGCCTTCAGAGTGATTGCAATTTAGCTCACTGCACTTGAAATAAAATGGGACTAATAAGAAGGAATATATATGTTGGCAGATACAATCTTATATAAATTGTATGTGTATGTATACACAAACACACAGAGGTATATTTGGACAGTAAATTCATTTGGAACATTGCATCTGGTCATCCAAATGAAAAATTAAGCATCTAGAAAGCCAGAAAAGGAAATACAGAAGCAAAGCCAAATGCATCACAGATCCTTCACTTATGAAAAGATTAAAGTGAGTAGCTGGAGTCCATAAGCATCAGTTAAAAACCAAACAAGTAAAGTTCTAAATCCAGGAAGAAGTGTAGGAAAGTGCAGATAAGGTTCTCATGATGCCCTGAGTTCTGTCTTAACACTTTGTTTCCATGCATTGCCACAGGCTTTGGTGATTCTTAGACACTCCACACTTATTTTTCTCTATCTTATTTTGAATAATACCTCAGTTTCAAGTTGTTTGCATTTCAGAGAGAAACAATGGCATCATCAAAGAAAGCTAGAGGATCTTCCATGGCTTTCACCTCTGTTCTTGATGATTCCTCTGTTATTCTGGGCTAGTTTGGGAAAACCCTCATTTTTTGAAAGCATAACTAACTGATAATGCTTGAGAAACGGCACACATTTTCCTTGCCCTGAAACAATGCTTTTATTTTTACTTTTGTTTTTTTCTAGGAAGGAGAAGATCTATTCTCCACACCTGTTACACCAAACAAGATCAAAACCGTTTCACACTGACAGAGACCAGAAAGTCTGGAGTTGCTGGCCATGAATACTACTGCAGTTTCACTTGCTCTATAGAACAGAACATAGACAGAAAACAACTGGCAAATCCCAGATACACAGATAGAAACTGTAGAAACTCTTCAGTGCTTCAAAATGTCTTTCCCATATTCTAACCTTTTTGTATTATATTTTACATACCACACAATTCTGTGACTGATGACACCTCACTCTTAAAGGACAGTATGCTAACTCCCTATGTGTAAAGAACTAATCAAAATCCTGAAGAAGTCTGCTCTTGTTGGGTACAGGTTAATGAGAATATTTTAATACTTGGAGACAGAAAGTACCTGTGGTGGTGAGTAGAATAAATGTCTTGGATTGTGTGCAAATTTATTTCAAGTGCTCAACCATGTAACCACGAGGACTGCCCATTCTACTACCTCTGAGCAAGGCAATCATTGCCCAACTGAAATTACCAGCAAAATTTCTATTGTGCATATTTGGGCCAGGGATTCACTCAGAAAGAGTAAAAAAATGCATGAGACTGTTGTCACTAAAGTTCAATAGAAATTATTTCATCCATGGAAATCCCTTAATGATACACAGAAAATCTAAGGAAAGATTGGAATAATAATATTATATTACAGCTGTCTCTTATATTTTTTTTATTGCCAGTCACAAAGTTTTCAAAGTTAGTTGCACGTAAATCTTTCCAGGCACTTTTGTTGTAAACTCAAATAGCTTGTGTGTAACATCCAACGAAAGGGTTATACTTAGGTGTGTTACTGGCACTGTTCATCTGTGATAAGCCCTTTAAATGTACTTTTCCCTTTGATTGCTATTAATCAGTTCTGTTTGCCTAAATTTGAAAAGCTGGCCATGGAAGTTTGAACAATATTTTTTTCTACATTAAATCAGATGGCCATTCCAGCCCATTAATGAAAAACAAAATTGGCAGCTTGCTGGAGGCTGAGCATTCACACCTCGAATGACAATACTACATAGGAGAATCACACGTCCACCACCACTCTGGTACTCAGTCTGGAGCCTGATCTTCTTGAAGTCAGTTCAGTGGGCTGGTAATTCCAGCCTTATATTCGTGGGGCTCAGTCAGATAAAAAACTTGGTACAGTTTGTGATGTCAGATACTATTATTTGTTTTAGTCTTCTTGTGCTCCTTACCTTAGTTATCAGGAAACAGGGCAGAAAGGAATGTCTGGGTCATTATTCTCATATCAGAAGTAGCAGCATGGCCACATACAGGGAAATCTTAGTGTGTATAATGCTAATGGAAGAGGCTAGGAATTTCCCATTATTCTCTGTGTGTTCTCATGTAAGTGATGATTTTGAATCACCTCTGCTACTACATTTTAATGATTGCATCTTGGTATTTTAGGAATTATATATTTTCACCATTAAAAAGCCAAGATAAAATAATTTTCACCTGGTTACTACCTGTAGTATTGAACAAATTTTGAAAGTTCACAGTCCACTACTGCACATTAAAACCCCTTCCCATCCATCCATAAGTTACTTCAGATGGAAATATAAATGATGCTGGTACAATAAAGGAATGTCTCATTTATTTAGAAATATTCTTTATTGAAGAGAAATAAATAATTCACAACTTAATAATCAGGATGTTTTCATAGCCTGGTATGATTTCTTCAGAAGGAAACTGTTTAAGTGATGTCCCATGCAGCAGTTTAGCAGCCGTACATATGATGTCACTCCTAAAAGCCCAAGTAAATGACGTCATACATACGACCACCAAGCCACCACGTGACAAATGACTGTTATAAGAAAGTAAATTATCATTACAAAGATAAAAAAGCAGGCTGCTGGGATTGCTGAAGTTCACTTTACATGTAGAATTAATACAGGAATATAGAAATAGCAATTTGACCTCATCATTAAACTATATCAAAATTAACAAATAGTGTTCCAGTTTCTGTGAGACAGATACCAGCTATTAACCTGTGCCAGACTGTGCCCACTTCTGCAAGAGAGGATCCAGATAAAGCAAGCGTAGAATTCCTTCTTTTTTTCTCCCCTACAAAATATTGGACACCATGAACAAGCACTCCTAATTATTTTTTTCCACTATCAAGGAGCCTGGAGCATACTAAGTCTTGACTAAACATGACATGTTTGAAAAGAAGGTATTCATAGCTTTGTTTTCCCTCCTCCCTCAACAAAATTCAGTAATTTTGCAACATTTATTGTTGAGATCAGTCAAAATATATTTCAAATACTGGATGCTCTAGCTCTTTGTTATTGATTTCAATAGTTCAAACATTCATTTGGTACATTTCTTCTAAAACTACTGTGTGTAGTCACCACTTTTTGCGTCACTAAACTCCTCTCCTTCAATATATCACATCTTCAAGTGAGAGCTCATCATGCTTTAGACTGGTTGCAGAGTCCTTATCATACCTTTATTATATTTGATCTACTTTTCACAGCTGCTAGTGTTAGGACAGAGAACAAAATGACTGTGATGCCTTAGGAAGTTCATTAGTGCATGGTATTTGGTAAACATGACAATAATTTCTTATCTGTCACAAATGTGCCAGGTAACAGCAGACAATTTCCTTGGGTAAATACCTTGACATGACATGTTTTATTTAACCACTGAATGTTAAAATTTTCCCATACTCAGTTGCTGTTGAGAGAGATCCCATACGACTTATGTTGCAGATTTTGGCAGCTGCTTAAACAAGCATGAAATTTTCAGCCACAGCAGATGAAGACAAGGCACTTGTAATGAAAAGCAGCTCAAGAATCTTAAAACTCTTTTCCATTGCTGCAGGATTTGCGAGGAAGCTTTACTCCCAGAGTAGCTTGGTGCAAACTGCAGGCTTAAAGGAAGGCTGTAGAATACTTCATGGATTTTTCCTTCCAGGTCTGACTGTCATCTTGCAAGATACCTCTTTAGGGAAATCAGCTGCATAGAAAAGTTCTTACTTTCTTAAAAAGTAAAGCTGGACACAAAAAGTCCTCATGACCTCTGAAACTGTGGTGAATAGAAGATAATATGGTATTCCTTTCCCTCTTGGGAAAACACGAGCAGCTTGAGTCTCAAACTCTTACGCTAATTCTCAGCACCTTAAATCATTAGCAGCTTGCTTTTCTGAGTTTTCCCTGTGTGAGAAGAGCTCCAAAGCTTGAAAGTCTACTTCCTTACAGCTCAAAGGAACCCATAGTTACAAAGGGAAATGTGCACTTCAGTATGACAGCTTTTGAAGTTATGGTCTCAAGTGATGAGACCCAGGAAGATCTCATCATTGAAGGCTCAGGAAGCCCCTGGCATCCCAGTGGTGCCAGACAGCATGCAAGGCTCTGACAAAGGATGGCAAAGAAGGCTGTGATGGATCTTCAGGAGCTGAAGATCTTGCCCACTGAAGGGTGGGACCTGATTTGGACCAGATGTTGGAAGAACTGCTATGTAAGCAGGAAAAGGCTTGTGCGCATGGTACCTGCACAGACCCAGGTTTTAGAAACTCGTGGTGAGAACTGTTGAGCTGGGCAGATGAAAAAAGCCCAGGGGAGCCCGTGGCTGCACCACTGCACTATGGTACTGCATCCCCAGCTGTGAAGATCAAACAGGGACACCATAAGCAGTGGCCTCATCACAGTGGCAAGCGTTGTACTAATTGGCTTCTGGAGACTTGAACCCATGGCAACTGTGTTCCAAAGCACACCACTTTGTGCAGTTATCAAAAATTATATTTAGGCTTTCACATTATTAATTTTCCATGTTTTGTGAATGGGAATTATCCACAGGCCTTTCAG
This sequence comes from Dromococcyx pavoninus, assembly GCA_033558185.1. NCBI lineage: Eukaryota > Metazoa > Chordata > Aves > Cuculiformes > Neomorphidae > Dromococcyx > Dromococcyx pavoninus. The sequence continues at coordinate 2,654,932 of JAUMJL010000098.1, forward strand.
GAGATGATACAACGTACCTCTGTGTGTATAGTTTAGTGTCTGAGGTTTATTAACAATTTGACAGATTTGGACTTAATGAACTTGCACTCAAAATGAAATTATTTTGAAATACAACCTTGATCTGAAGTTCGTAATGGAATAACAGCATGGTCTTCAGCTGCAGTATTCATTTTATCCTTTCTGTGCACTTTGTGGTTGGTTTGGGACAATAAAATTGGAATATAAAGAGAAACTACTCCATGAATCCTCATTTAAAGGATAAAATCAAACCACCATCTGTAGGCAGGAGACGACAATTCTTACTTGACAAAATCAGACAGAAAACAGAACTCTCTTTTCTCAATGTCTTGCAAAATTAATTGGCCACACATGAAACAGACTCAGCCTTGTTTCTTCCTCCTCATTCTCTGTAGTTTGATGCCCCTGGACACACGGTGCTGACGTTCCATTTTTCTTGAGCACAGAAGTGTGCACTCAGGAGATGAACTAACTGCTCCAGTGCACAGGGGCTCACATACTTGAGGAAACAAATCTCAGTCACTTTCTGCAGCCCTCAGTAATTACCCAAAATGAGAGAGTATCAGGAATAAAGTGAACCAAGACATAACGAACAGTTAAAATTTATAATGGAATTTGCTTTGAATTATAGAGGATTACTGGTGATGCTCCAAGGATTGTCATTATTCTGCATCCAAAAGCAAGCGCAGCCATCAAAGAGGAAGATGATAAGGAACTAGCTTTATCTCTTTTGTTTGGCATTATTATGTTATTATGGACACAGAAGAGTAAAGTGCTATTTATTCTATGAAAAAAATGACATATGTAAGCTAGATTAATCCTATTGGAATGTACCAAACCCCCTTGATGACAGTGCAAAGGTTGGAGGCTGTGAGGAGAGGGAGTCTATGGACACCTTGTAACTAGGTCTAGGACAAACCATTCAAGGAGAGATATTGGATGAATCTGGCACCTACAGTGGGACAAATGGCATAAACAGAGCCTGGAATAGAGGGGAAAGCAAGGACATCAATAGGCTGTATTGCTCTACAACAGAGCTGGGCATGCAGGATATAGCCAGGAGGATGACAGTAACCATCAAAGCCATCGAAGAAGAAAGACCTGAAGGATGGGTTTTGGGTGGGCAGAGAACAGGAATGGGAGATCACCCCTGTGTCACAAATCTGTTTAATTACTGTGTCTTTGTCAACCTCTGACAGTGGCTGATGTTATTGCCAGGTGATCATTGGTCTGGGAACCAATAAGTGATTGGAAGAATCAACAGAGCAAGAACAGTATTTATGAAAAAGAAAAACAGACACTCTTTTCTTATTACGTACCACAAATCTTAAAAAAATGAATGGTTTCTCAGTTACAGGTGGGGAAATTTTTGGAAAAAAACCCGATGCCAAATGTTTTTCATATTTGATCTAAAAGCACTCTTCTGGCAAGTGTCATCAAGGAAGTAGCTTCTTCATGGTGTACTTCTATGACTGCAGCTTCTCGCTTTCCAGAAGACAAATTAATCTAGGAGTTGTCTAAGTAGATCACAGTATGGCCACCACAGAGGGGAAGGAAGAAAAATAGAGATTGGAACAGTGAAAATGTAATGAAATTTGTGCTAAAGTTAGCCATTGAGGTCAGAAGTTGGAAAGCCCTCTGGTGCAAAGATATCTAAAAGGAGGGGGATACAGACCTCACTGCAGAGTTTCTTAAAAAAATCTAGCCCTGGAGCATTGCAGGAATGAGCACAGAACTAACATTGCCCGCATGCTATCATGGGTGACAGATTTAAAAGGTTTGTGGACAACACCGTAAGGATCAGTCCAGTCCTTCAGAGTTGACATAAAAATCCATGCTGTAAGTCAGACACCTCAGACTCTCACAAATGCTGTTGATAATTTTAGATGCTTTAATATTTACAGTCCTGTCACTGACTGGGGAAGAAAAATAATCTGGAACTACCTTCAGTCAACGCTGGCTTCTTATAGGAACAATCACTGTTCTTTGTCAAGGCCTCTGGCAAGCTATGAAGATCACCTGGGATTCAAACTCAGAAGGAAGCTGATCTCTGTCAGGCCATTTAGATAGAGTGATCTCTGACCGTGGATGACGTCCCGGCCAGTGCATTTCTATGTTCAACCCTTGCAGGGCTATGTGTAACAGCAACAAAAGGCTGCAAATACCAAAATACTTCAATACTCCTCAAGGCAGCAGACTTTTGCCAAGCAAAGGGATAATTCCTCAAATCATTAACTCATTCTGAACTCATTACTTTAGAGACCAAGTTAGCAGAAACATATTAATTTTCCTCCATTCTTTTTCCTGCTCTCCTGCTTTTCTTTGGTTGAGGGTCCTAATCCTGAACTATGAATTCCGTATTTTACCAAAGTGAGGTGTTCTTTACTGTTCTCCTGGGTTCTCCAAGTCTCCTTCCACTCATCATTCTTTTACTTTCCTTCCCTGCTTTTTATTCATATAAATTTAAGTAGTGAACAGCACCGTCAACAAGTTATGCTAGGCTGAGAGAAGAGGAAGGACACAATCCAACAAAAAAACCCAAGGAGTGCAGTCTCTACTGTTCCCTAGTATGTCTGTCTTCTAGCCTGTTTGTAGAACTTATAGCCATAAAGAACAGAGATGGTGAGGAGATCACACACAAATGTTCCACATTCAAGTGTTGGAAGAGAATCTGAGAGGCAGAGAGCCATGAGAAGCTAAACAACAAAATATAAGAAGAATAAGAATCAAAGCTTTTTTCTGGAACACAGAGATAAATTGTTAGTTGGGGGATAAGGCAGCATCCAACATGTGAGTTACTTGTACCCCACCAAGGTAGAGAGGTGCTTTTTCATATTGTTCAGTGGTATTCTGACCATTCCGTAGTGGAGGCTCTGGGTATCATTGTCATTTCTCACTACCTGTGATGTTTTCTATTTTATGATAATTGCTAATAAACTGAGGTTTCATAGATAGAGATCAGAGAAAGCATTCAACTTACATGAGAGGTTTTTAGTTAAGTAGAAATGAATTTGTTGCATAGTTAGAACAATTGTTCAACAGCTGCGTTGTATACATCAAAATTACATTGATATTAAACAGTTGAAAATAGCATTTGAACTGAGTAACTAAACTTTATACTGTCATTTTCCATTTCAGTGGCATTCCTAAGAGCAAAGGAACTACAGTGTTAATCCATTATTACTTAAGTCAGTCTGAGTCTCACACAACACTAAGCAAGTTTTCAAACATGTAAGTTTCCATACCATTGAAATGTTGTAGTCACAGAAATGAAAAATCACATGTACTACTCTCTTCAGTCTTGCAGTTCTGTCTCACCCAGAAACATTGTTTCAAGTTCAAATTTTATGAGATATCATATTTAGAAACTCTATTTCAAAATTTATCAGTAAGGGAACTCAGTCCTTTACCTGTGCTCTATAAAAAATATGACTTAGTACTCCTTATTTTTCTAAACATCTCCACAAGGTTACACTTGGCATAAGCAGTTCAGTTTTCTCATACTTACAATTAGAAGGATGATCAGTAAGAAGCAACTGTGGGTTGTTTTCATCGTGGAGTCTTCCCGGAGAGACGCGTTGTATCTGACCTTTCTGGGAATTAATAATAACAAAAGCAGTATTAGGCTTTATTTGTTGAGATAAATTCCTTGTCTTTGCGCTTTGTGTGTGAGCATCTTTTTAGACTTAAAGTGCATTCTGCATGTGTATAAGTGTACCCCCAGCCTTGTGTGTGCTCGTGTTCGATCTCACTGGAGATGAGTATGCCTTTAATTTGGTCTCCTCCAAATGGGGGAGATGGATGAGTTCAGCTGATATGAGATATGGCTCTGCATTGCTATGTCACCAGCAGCAGATCTATCTGTAGTAAGCTCTGTCTTGCCCTGCTTAGGCCACCTTAGTTGTCCTGATTCAGCTGCTTCTAATCTACACATATGGCTGCAGATCATAGAATCTGGATATTTTTAAAATGATCTAACCCCCCCAGAAAGATCTGGTTTGCAGACAGGCATAAAGGCAGCCTAAAATGACAAGGTTGGGTAACCTCAAATTTAGTATGAAAGGGTATAAGGGAAAAGATTCAAAAGAGGGCAGCAGAGTAACACTCCTTTGCCTAAGTCTGAAGAAATAGTAAGAAAGAAAGGCTTTTTTTGAGACAGAATTGGAAAAACCATCTCATTTAATTATTCTGCTCTGATAATTTTACAATGCCATCTTTCACAATAGTGCTGACATTCCTTTGGAGGAAGAAAAGGTTTTAACAGCATAAAATGGGACTTGTGGGGGTTGAGGCTAAATACAGAATTGTGACACAAAAATACCTTTCTTAGTCATTTTTTAACACCCAGGAACTTAGAAAGGTCACTTGCTACTCCTCATTTGGCTGCTTTCTTTTCACTCCATGCAGCTTTCTCAGAGTGAAAAGCTGTGTACTCACCTCTAACCTCAAGGTCTCTAGAATTTGTTAACTAATTGAGAGGTGTGCACACCCGTCTAGGGAGTGCCTTGCCACTCAGCACAGAAGGGCACCAATCCACTCTACTTGCATTAATGTTGGAGGGGGAAAGAGGGCAGAGGTACCTGGGTAAGACACAGGCAAGCCAGCAGAACTCACTGCTGAGTGTTTAGGGAATTTGAATGCAAGGAGGAGGCTGCAGATCTTCTTGCATTACCAAATGTGCAGAGAATATGGAGAAAAGTTTTAAAACTGTCCCCTCATTCCCAGCTGGATATTTTACCCCTGGATTCCTAATTTGCATTACTGCTTTAGGCCAGGAGTAAGCTGTATATCACAAGTCTATAATCTCAGGTTCTGTGCAGACCAGCATTGTACCTAGTGTCCCTTCAGACAGCGGAAATATCATCGGTGTGACCCCCATGCAGGAGAAGGGAATAGAGCCAGCCCCTCCCACTTCCCAAGCACATACTCTAGCCATTAGCCTAGAGTGGTCTGCAACTGGTTTAATTGGCATTAGGATCTTCTGGCAACCACATTTCCTAGGCAAATAGGGAACTCTGCTCAGTTCTTCCTGATATGGCAGGAGACTGGGTAACCATCAGTCCCAGGTGGAGAGACGCGGTTCTCTATAGCCTCTAGTCAAGTGTCCAAGAAGATAAGGCAAAGAAGAAGACATATTTAGTGTCTTGTATCCCTGTATTCCCTATTGGTTACCTTCACACAGCTCCTTGATCTTTTGTCTAACCTTCCTGCAGTTTTCATACGAAAATCTACTCAGAAAAACAGGTTCCAAATCCCCAATTTCAAGTGTCAGGCACCTAAAGACATTGCTACATGAAAATTTCAGGCATCTAGACCACTCGCTGGATCTTATCTCACTCTTTTTGGTAGTCTTGGAGATAATTTTGCTATCAGGGAGCCAAATGCCTGATTGTGTGATGACTCCTCAGTTGTTACTCAAGTACATCACCATCAATTTCCATTAGCTTGCCTGGTGGAGACTCTGAACTGCATCTTGTAGAGCTGAGTGTGTGCTGTGTTAACAAATTGAAACTACTGGCATTGGTAAATAGGCATTTTCAGAGCTACATAGATCAAATGACCAAATAACTCTACTTTATCGATTCATTCGGATTACATGGAAGCTGCAATGTTTGATACTTTATTTTCCCATTGAACACCAGTCAACAAGAAGGCACTATTTTATCTTAGGCTTCCCTTTAATGAAGTTCTTGCCAATAAACTGGACAAAAATAGAAAAAAAACAGAAAGCAGCAACAAACTTGTTTGTCTTTACTGTTAAGGTTTATGTTTTGAAAAGCCCTCACACTACATATTCAAACAGCCACTGTAATCATCCACATTACAGAAGTAACTGAAGATGGTTGTTGTTAGACTGGGTAATGTGACAGAGATAAGTATACTTTGTAAAAACAAAATTTATAAGAAATGTGCTTTGAATGAGGATTATAATAGTCCAAATCTCCTGTTATGGGCAAGAGCATTTTTCACTAGAGTAGGTTGCTCAAAGTCCCATACAACCTGACCTTGACTGCTTCCAATGATGGGGCATTCATGACTCCTGGGTAACCTGTTCTGAGGTCTCACCTCCCTCATCGTAAAACGTTTCTTACTTATGTTCAGTCTAAATGTACTGTTTTTCAGTTTGAAACCATTGCTCTTGTCCTGTCACTACAAGCCCTGGTAAAAAAGTCTTTCTTATAAGTCCCCTTTAAGTTTTGAAAGGCCACAATAAGGTCTCCCCAGAGCCTTCTGTTCTGCAGGGTGAACAATACCATGTCTCTCAGCCTCTCTTCATAGGCAGAGGTGTTCCAGCCCTTCGATCATTTCTGTGGCCCTCCTCTGGACTCGATATAATAGATCCATGCCTGTCTTGTACTATGGAGTCCAGAGCTGGATGCAGAGCTTCAGCTGGAGTTTCACAAGAGCGGAGTAGAGAGGGAGAATTATCTCCCTTGACCTGCTGGCCATGCTTCTTTTTATGCAGACCAGGATACAACTGGCTGTATTAGCTGAATACCTAATGTATTAGCTGTATTAGCTGAATACCTAATCTGATGCCAAAGGCTTTGTTTTTGTTTGTTTTTATAATCAGATCTATAATGCTAATGGTAAATTCAAAGCTTACTTTTCTTAAGTATCAGTCAGGATTTTACTAGCTTTACTTTCAGTAATGGATAACAAGATAAAATGAGCAATCTTTTTAAAAACTTACTAAGTGCAAGTAAATGTTATCATGTTAAAGTCAAATATTTTCAAGCTACAGAACAAAGAAGCAGAAAGTTGTTTAACAGAGCAGAGAAGTAACATCTGCAGCTGAGCATTCCTGCTATTCTGAGAGTGCTTGAATGATGAGATTTAATGAAGCAGCTTTGGCTAGTGGTCTACCATGCAATAGATGAAAGCAACCACACTGCAGGAATGCCAGGTTCATCACTGAACATTCCTCAAAGCAGAACAATTCCTTGCCTTTTCACTACACTGTGAAGCTGTGGTTATTCATCTCACATAGCAACATAGATAAATTTTAATCCATTTAGGCACAACTGTGAGTCTTTTCAAAAGTGCTTCCAATTTTCAGTAGGCTTTGCAGCAGTGCCGGTAAAATAAGCAAGCGTGCGGTGTTGGTAACACTGAAGTCTGAACTCATCCAGAAGCTTGAGACGAACACTATCCTGCTGTAGAGCAAAGACTTCAAAGGTGTTGCAAGAATTTATGGTAGATTATTTTCTTCTGCATAGCCTAAAAACTAAGTAGATATTTGAAATGAATCTGTATCTATAATTCCCTATTTTTAAGAGAAAAAGGTTTTCACAGCCCTGATCACCGACAAAATAATCTTTGTGGCCAACGTTAACATTTGTATAATTTACAATGAGGATTGTGAAGCGTAGTGCTAAATAAACATTGCTAAATAAACTGAAATATATTACACAGCTTCAGTCAAAACTCCATAAGTTAAGGAGAAGCCTGACTGTACTGTCCATGCAGCCTTATGCTTGTCAGCAAATTTAGAAATATTCAAACAAGAACTTGAGTTCAGTGGAAAAAGAACATAATGACAAGGTAGAACTGGATGGACATATTAGGGAGAAGCAAGAAAAATGGTAGCATACAAGTTGAATGTAAGGGCATCCTTCTTTCCAAGTCTCAAATTCTTCCTGTAAAACATTGGAAGAACCTTCATCTAACTGGATGAATGCAACATCAAATGCGACATTCTTCCCTCTTGGGTCAGCACTTTTTCAGATCAATACTTTTTTTATTCCATTTATAGAGATTTTTATTAAAATTCTTTCGGCTGCAGCATATATTTGAAAGAAAAACAGTTATATTTATTTATATATTTATTTGTGGCCAATTCCTTGTCAGCTTTCTATTTGATCCTTCCCCAGGGAAATTCCCACTGGTCATTTTTTTAATAATCATTCATTCCTGTAGATTATTTTACATTATTTGAAACAAGTGAATATTTTATGGGGTGGGGAAAAAAACAAGAAAAATATTATACTTTCCTATTATGTCATTGTTTTTATATAAATCACATAAAGTGGGAAAAATCCTGTGAGTGGACATTACTTGCTATCAACACTAGCTTTGACCATTTAAGGAAATCAGCTGTCAGCCCTCATGTTATGCAAACTTCAGCTCTGGTGACCTCTTCCTCTGCTTATAAATATTAATAAGCAGAAGAATTATTATTACCACTTGTGGGGTCCAGAGTTTCAGCAGAGACTTTGCACAGATCCTAGATAGATGTGGTTGTCAATGGCCAACCACATATCACAAGTTTTATTGGCACCACATATTCAGATCCATGGAAGAAGGCTTCATTTCCCGGCATATCAAAGGTAGAGGTAATGTGTGTGCCCTCCTCCCCGCCCCCCCCCGTCCCCCCCCCCCCCCCCCCCCCCCCTCCCCCGTGAAGCAGGAGGAACCCAGTAGAACAGAGAAATAAGCCCTCTCACGATAACCTTGCCAGCCAGGAAGAGCAGAGTACAGGTTTTGGATCTGTAATAAGAGCATCTGCTAAAATGAGTTACTATGAACAAATTCTTGAGGAGTCAGTGAAGCTCTACTTGTACTGCACTTATTGAAGATCTCTGCAATCTAAGAACAACAATGAGAACATGGACTGTTTCTCATAGATTACAGACACTTTGCTCCTGCTGCCCACTGTGCTGGGGGTAATCTTGGTGCTGGACCCTCCAAAGCACTGAGATTCTCACTACTTTCAGCAGAAGCTGCAACATAGACACAAATCAGCAGAACTGCCCTTCTGTGAGCCCTGGGTTGTCCTTCTTCCATTATATGTGTTAAGTGGAGCTCTGAGACAGTACTACAAAGCTAACCTATACACCTTGAAAAGGAAAATGGCATAACTTGGGAACGATTCATTGTCACCACTGTTGGCTTCTCAGAACCTGCTAAATGCTATACAGGTCTTTTTATTGGCCTTTTGGCATTGCAGTGGATCCATTTGCTCTTATTACGACTATTTCAAATTCAGTTGTCTGATTTTGCTCTCCTTTCATGTGTTATTTTGTACATGAGCTTCTACTCAGACAGATAATGTGTAGCCTAATTTTGCGCCAGATGAGGCACTGCTGGGGTGCAGGGCCTGCTCTGAAGCATCTTTTTAGCCAGGGCCAATAGGTAAAGCAGTATGTGGTCTGGCTCCCAACTGCTCCATTGTTAGGAATAAAAGCCTCTGGGGCCACTGCAGCTCTCAAGTAAGTCAGTCAAAGTCCATTTAAGATCTTTTGTAACATAATGTATTTCTTAAGGCTGCCAAAACTAAGTCTGAATGCTTCCATATGCCAAGGTTTGCTTTTGGTAAAATCTTGATATACACTGGCTAAAGCCTGTCTTTAGTGTTTTATTCCAGCACTTGGACTGATGAACTGAATTTCTGGCTCCATTACTCAAGAAATTCATAACCAACACCAAAATGACAGCTTGAAGCCACTAACGAGGACAAACCTCCAAGTTTTGAGTCAGCTGAAAACACAGAGTCGTTTTTGCTTTTCTGATCACAGCCCAGACCCACGCACATGCCCTGTAGCTCATCTTTAGTTTAGCCTATAGAGCTAAAACTTATGTTTAGGCTAGGCTTGGGGTTGCCCCAAAACTTCCTACCAAATCCAGCTGCAGAGACAAAGGATAACCTGGACCACAAATAATAAAGTTAAACAGGAAAAGAAATGTATCCCATATAGCAGCCTATTTGTAAGGCTTTTCAAAACAAAAACCTGGAAGTAGTCTGCAATTCTCAGCAAGATTTTTCCTGTTACACCATAGGTTGCCAACTTTAGTATTTATTTCACTGACAATGAGTAAAAAGACCTGAAATTTTAGTTTCTCTGTGCTGTTAATAACTTCAAATATACATCCATGAGAAAATGCTTCATTTGGAAAAAGAATAGATTATCTCTCTCACAAACTATGTTGCCAGAAAAAGCGCCTTCATATGGAAATACCTTCCCCAGCGAAGTAGTCATGGCACCGAGTCTGCCAGCATTCAAGAAGCATTTGAACAATGCCCTCTGTCACATGGTGTGAAAGTTGGGAGAGTCCTATAAAGAGAAAAGTTGGACTTGATGATCCTTTTGAGTCCCTTCCTACTTGGGTAATTCTATGATTCTACTTTAAATAGCAGACAGAGGACAAAAGGGAAGCCTATTTGGATGAGCTCTGAGATTCAGAAAAGATTTCTAATGGCTTTGGAAAGAAGTCAGCATAGTCTGTTGAACAGCAGCTAGGGCTGACCTTGTTTGACAGCCTAACTGTCTCGTGGAATCTAAGAGTGTGTGCATGCATGTGCGCTTCTGTAAGCTTCTGCAGGGTTGTACAAAATCTCAAGATATAGGGAATTTACCAGTCTAGTGTTTCTGGGATCTGTAAAGGTTGCATCTTGAGGCTTTTGCCCTCCTTCTGGTGTTGATTTGGCCTTCTCATGATGCAAAGAGTTCAGGTTTTTATTTGCATATAAGCCTTTTCCTAAAGCCTGCCAAGTATTCATCCCGATGAAGCTCTTGACTTTATATGAAGTATGTTTTTCAGGTACCACAAAATTAGAAAGCACCTAAAGAATATTTTTCTCAACCAATCTAGATATTTCTAACTGGCTACATTTTGAATCTTCTGTGCTGTACTTACTTAGACAGCAGCTTTCACCCAGGCAGTGAGAGGCCCAACTCTGGTTTCTTGAAGCATGATCCTAGTTTGCATATCACTGCACGTACACACACAAACATGAAAAGTAAAAGCCACACGTTCTATTTGTGGACTGTAAACAGCATCTGGATTTTTTTTCTTTAGTAAGATAAATATATCCTTTATATTTTAAATGTAGGATTTTTTATTAACTCATTTGATATCAGTATGTGCAAGCTAATACCACTTTTGCAGCCTCATTCACTGATCACATTTGAGCAGATGTTTCACAGAACTATAAGGAAAAGAAAAAGCAATGTTTTAATAGAGGAAGATATTACTGTAAAGCTACAAATGAGCTCGGGAAAGGATTGTCACTGGAAAATATTTTTGTGTATCTCTGTGGCCTGGATCTTATAGTGAATGTATAGTCTTTTTTGGGATGGAAGTAATGGAGGGGTCAACAAATCCAACCCTTTTGTAGAATGAGTCAACTGTGGAAAAGCATCTTGACTATTCCTATTTAAGCGTATAGCTCACAGCAAAGATGCATGTGGCAGAAATTGCTTTTCCATACTAGTATGTTGTAAAACCTCTTCTTCCAGACCTTGTAGTCATAGTTTCCTTCCCTATACTTAGCACTTTCCCACTGTCCTGAATTTTTTTTTCAGAAGATACTATTCTTGCCTTCAAATCAAAGACCATATTCATAATGAAGTTCCTATGCTGACAGCACATAGCTTCATAGCATATGAGAATGAACAATCGGGTGCAACATTAATTTAGCTTATTGTCAGTGAATATTGTGCTAATTGATTTCCATATTGATTCAGTAAAACATCCATGTAAAATTTATCTCAAAAGTTTACAGCATATGTAGCTGGCTGTATTATGTCTGCAAAATTGAATATTCAGCTCATCTTCCCACTCGCATAATATGGTTCCATGCCATTTCCTCCTTGTGTGATCTCATGTATGTCCAGTAAATCCATCTTTTGGCTCAACATTGTCAATACCACTTTAGCCAATGGACAGATATGGAGTCCTGCTTTTTTTCTTGATGTTACTTCACCCAGTGGAAACCACACGTTGGTTGAAAAGTTTAGACACCTGTGACTGGATCATTAACTTGGTCTTTGATCACTAGCAGCACAAATCTGAGTTTGTTTTCATGAAGGAATGTGTGACCTGAAATCTGCCAGGAGAAGTAGAAGATACATGAAGAAAAAAAACTGTACATGAAATGAACCAAAATCATTATATTTGACTTCGAAACACCTTAAGACAATACGCTTCTTCCATTAATATTTATTTGTAATATTACAGATTTTAGGGGTTATTATTTTGTAAAAATTACAAGAAAACCAACAGATTGTCCACTGTGACACTTGTCCATTATGACCTACTTTCAAACCCATTTAATGACAACTATAAAAATCAAGTGCTTACAGCATATTTAGGTTAGGTCCTTAGCTTCCATTCAGGGAAATGAGTATAATATAATTTCATAAGAGAAGGTTATTGCAGTGAAAAGATTTAACAGAGCCCTTCTATTTATTTCACAGCAAAAAAAAAATCTCACTGATTACTTGAAAATCTCTGCCAGAGTTATTTGAGATTGTTTTCCACCGATATAGCTGCCAGGTAGTGTGAATGTAAATGGTTCTCCTCCCTCCTCGATCACAAAACAGAGCAGAAATACTGCTGCAAATGTCTACAGGACATTTTTGAAACAGCACAAGGGAGAGTGTATGGTCACTCTGTGATTTGAACGTGATTCAACAGAGGGCAGAAATACTTGATTTTCTTTGACATAAACTACACCCAATCTCTATTTAGCACAGCATCTTAAGTACAAGACTAGCTTTAAAAATAATTATTATATGCTATTGAACTGATTTTCTGAAATGAGGCTCTGGTGTCCAACAGCTGAAGTCATTTAGATGATGTAGGGAGCTTATTAATTAGAGATGGTGCTCTTGACCATGCAAGCAGCATGGTGTGTTTGATGGACTCCATATTTACGCATGGCAGAATGAGATCCCTTCCAGCCAGGAACTTTGGTGATCTCACTGGGCAACAGTAAAGAAGACTTCAAGCAATGCCTCCATTCTTACATTTCATTAGCAATTGTGTAACTTTTTGCAGAAGGAGGAGTGATGACAGACCAGCTTCCTTCAATTTTGTCAAGTCCCAACAAAACTGCCCAGATAATTTCTACCTTGGCGAAGTAAGATTATATTTGCATGCCTTGAGACCTTATGCAGTTTTTTAAGAACTACCTTAGGTAACTGAACGTGTAAACAGAATAAAAATGCATTGTTTAAAAATAACGCTCAAAAAGTTCAATTATGATCTGGTGGGGCCCAGTGGATGATCTGCAACTCAGAATTACTGTGTACTAGAGCTCTTGGTTGTACACTGAAAGAGACATGGGCAGAAGAAGAAAATATGTCACATTTCTGTCATAACTCTGCGAAGCCCTTCCATCAGTTTCTCATCCAGACAGAGTTTCTGTCCTCCCAGGTACTGAGGAACCAAACCAGGTGCCCAAGAGACAGACAGTCTCACACAATCAAGAATTTAAGATTTTTTTTTTCAGCCAATAATGTATTTTGCCTCCCAGCTGAAGCACCTGTTAGCTGCTGGTCAGTAGCTGGAGAATGAGAGGAGGAACAAGAAGATGAATGTTTTGCAGGAACCAAATGCAACTATCAAAGAATAAAATTATCAATGAAATATATAACTGGACATTTAAATATGACACAAATAGCTACTGCAGTTGTTCAAACCTACAATCTGTTTTCAGGCAATATTTTTTTCAGAGACTAGTGAAACATGTCTGCTCCCGTTTCCAATATAAATACAGATAAGCTCTATTAAATGCAATGATACACTTCCACAATTTCTTCAGTAAAATGAGAGGTGAAATTTGAGCACTCTGGAAAACTGAAGTGTATGTCTCTATTGGACTTTTCATTGTATCAGATAAATAGTATGTGAACTTCATCTAGAACAAGCTCTATAAGCTTCACAAAAAATCAAAACATACCGAAGTATCACACAGTATCACAGTATCACAAGGTTGGAAGGGACCTCTGAGATCAAGTCCAACCTATAACCCAACACTAACACCAACACTAACACCATCATCTAAACCATGGCACGCAGTGCCTCATCCAGTCTCCCCTTAAACACCTCCAGGGTCGGCGACTCCACCACCTCCCTGGGCAGCGCATTCCAATGGGCAAGTTGAGGCAAAAGATAGAATTTCAGGTGTTTCACTTTATGTTCATTGTTTCACTGGGCACCACTGAGAAGCATCTGGCTCCATCTTCTTTACTCTGTCCATCAAGTATTTATACACATTGAAAAAGTCCCTGCGGGCCTTCTTTTTTTTCTAAGTTGAACAGTCCCAGCTCTCTCCCCATCTCCTTATACAAGAATTGTTCCAGCCTCTTAATCATCTTCATGACACTCTGCTGGGTCATTGATGTGATGCATCCCAGTGCATTCCTTTCTATGGCGTTGTAAGGTGTTTTAGCCCTCCTCTAAAAATCTCTGATCTGGCGTGGTTGAACTACACAGCCATGAAGAGACCTCTATCACCTTTGAAAATTGCAAAAATCATTAGAGGATTTTTAGACATAAATGAGAATCCTTGGTGAGAGGTGTTTTTGTTTAATGGGAAAAACTGGGTTAATGTCAAGTAACAACTCAGTGGACTTCCACAGGGAAATTAAAGTGCATAAGTCATGGATGATGAAGACTGGAAGAGAGATGCTTGAAGCCTTTGACACTAGGTCCCAGCCACCACCAAGGCTTCAGGTAACAGATACTGAACCAACTCCTTAAGTCAATGCCCCAGCCAAAAAGATGCAATGCATATGGGTATCCAGATACTGCCAATGTTCCTGTCCTAAAGAGGAATATACAGCATTAACCTGCTATGGTTAATGGTTAAAGGCCACATTCCAGGAGATGCAGGCATTGTACACAGGACTGCTGCATCTTACTGAAGTGATTGACTCCTAGTCCACCAGACCCTACATCACGAGTGCTGTCCCTTTCTATTTACGCAGCCATAGACCTTCCATGGGTGGCAGCAGCAGATCAGCAGTTGAAGGCTGCATGACCAAGGCTTATTTTTTAATCAGATAGTTATTATTGCATATAATATTAATCTAGACGTGATCAAGCACCCTGAGTAGAGACAATGTGAGCAAATTATTTCATTAATAGACTTATTTAAATGTTTGTGTTGATCCAAGCAAGCACTTAACCAAATGCTTCAGTTAAATATTAGTGCTTTTATTTCAACTTTATATATTGCTGTCCCCATTTAGGACAACTGCTCTGAAATGAACAGCATTAAAAGTATGAGACTGGTGCTCAGATTGCATATGAATTGGCGTTATCTTGTAGCACATTTGTTGCATTTGCACACTGCTCTAATTCCTGTAGTCCTGCATTGCCTACAGTTATGAGACCTGACTTTCATAGTATTTCCAGATAAATAATTGATTCTAAATGTGTTATTTTCCTATCAGCAATCTTATTGTATTTTGCTATTTTACTAACACAAGACCATTAAATACAATGACTTAGAAACAGGTTGTAGTAGATGCTAAGCTCTATTAACCTTATCTATTTTAAGATGCATTATTTGATGAATCTTTCCATTTCTGTTATGAATAGCATTACTTAAAGGATTTGCTTATTCTGTCTTTCTAAGAAATTCATCTCATTTTAATTTCTTTCTATAGCTATGGATTAGAAAGGCATCAAACTTCTCTGCTTTGGTGAGATAGTTAAGGAGTTACCGGCAGATAGACAAAAGTGACTAAACAAATCTTTTTCCTATTAAAGGATCTTGGAATTCTTCTAGGAAACTCTTGTTGGATGTGTTAAAAGTCTATGATGTTTATTTAGTGCTGCACTTTTAAGTGTCGTTGTGCTGCATTTGCATTTCAGCTTCTATTTCCAAAGGAAAGACAATGAAGTGATGATATTATTTTGGAGCTGCACTGGATGCTGGATACTCAGCAATACAAGACTCCTTCTCAGCAGAACTCCCCAGTGCAATATCTTTATTAAACTTTGAGTCCCTTTTCAAATAGTTGCACCGACAGCTCTTTGGAAAAAAAACCAACTTATTTGATAGGACTAATTTTTTTGGAAGAACAGATCTGTGATCTTTCAGGCAGCAAGTCTGTATATTTCTGTTTGAACACGAGTTATCAGCCACTGCAAGATAAGCGATACTGTCAGTACTACGTACAATAGGGTCTCACTGGAAGTTCTTGTGTCAGAGAAAAGCCAGCAGTTCAAGCAAACATTTATAGCTCGTATGACATTTTAATTAAAGAAGTAACAGTTTGGGGCAAGACTGTTTGGCACCTTCATTTTTAACATCAGGTTCTTCAAGCTGATTCTCAGGTTGGGATTTTGAACATTTCACAGCAGCATTCATAACAAATGAATAATACCACCGGCTGCAGAACTTCTGACTCTAAATTTCTGAAGGTGGAAGAAAGACTGCAAGATGTGTACATACTTAATTAAAGTGATTTTTAACTGAGAAATATTTTGGGGTAGATTAATTTCTTAGTGTTGTTTCAGAACTTAATTCCAGGTCTCAGTCATGAATAATATTACATACAGCTGATTAAATAGGAATGAACACCTGGCCCATAAATGATAAATGAAATGTAACAACTGTTTAATCACTATCAGTTTTTGAAGTTGCAAGAAATGTTTTTTTCTGCTTTAACTTTGATGTAACTTTGGGTCACTGGTGCCATTCAAACAAAGTCAACATTTGGTATTGATTTCAATGAAAGGGGTTTGGCACAGCAAGAGAAAAAGAGGAATGCTGCAAAAGAGTAGAGCAGTCTCCTGCAGTGAGCAAAGCTGACAAAAAGGCCAACCCTTTTACACATCACGAATTTCTTACTAAAATATCCTCCCTGATAATTGCATTTCCGAGCTGGGGCACACAATACTGTCCAGACAAACAACCATGCCTTGCTTGAACCACATTTAATAATGAGGGCTTGGGAGAAAGTGAACTAACCTGTTTAATTAAAAGTCTTACAGACTGCAACAAAATCTCTGTATAGATTCACTACCACCACACTCTGCAAGAAGTTTGTTTTCCCCCTCTGAACTCCTTTCACGCATTGCACAATTTGAAGCCCCAACAGAAGAGGCTCCACAGTCAAACCACAGTTTAGCTCCTGCAGTTTGCTAAGGTAATGGGATAAGCTGTCTCCAGGGCTACAGGTTTCTTATACAGTCAGATGAGTTTATGTGAATCCTTGTATTGGGCTTCTTCTTGAAATTTTGTTTCAGAAGCCAAACTCCTGTTTTGGCAGCTCACCAAAGTTTCATGTCAGACATGGAAATAAACATTTTTTATTCTGAAAGTATAGGACGATAAACCCTGCGGATTGTGACAGAGTAATTTAAAAAAGATTAGCTACAATTTCGAATGCCAGCACAAAAAATAAGCTCTTTCTTTTTGCTTTCCTGGATACAAATTAAGGACTTTTGTTCACTTTACTCTCTGTGACTTGAACTAAGGATGTTGCAACTTACTTCAAGGTAAGTTACTAGAAAATAATGGAAAAACTTCCCAACCAGCCTTGAGATCAAAAACAAATCCTTAAATGAGAATGAAGTAGTACTCTGAAAATCAATGGAATTCTCTACTGATACAGTTCCATCAGATAATAACTCTAAACACACTCTGTCAGTACTAGCAGTTAAAGTAAATTCATCTGAGTTTATATAACTGCTTTCTAAATTCCTATGTACAGACTGTCATTTCTGGCTTCAGGTTTGTTTTTTAATGAAGCCATGCAAAATTCTGCTTTCCCTTGAAAATAAAACAAAAAGATTTCTGTTTGTATTTGAAGCAAGTCTAACAGAAACTGCACTTTTAAACTGCCTGCCAAAGATGGTCAGACAGAGAGATAAATCTTGCTTATGTAAAGCAGCCTGTCTAGAGAACCTGGTCTCTAAAATAATTTGAGTAATTAGATTATTGGAATTAGCATCATTTTAACACTATTTAGGAACATTCAGACAGAAAATATATCAGGAAGCTTGTGTAATTAGTATCAAAAACGCATTCTTGCAGAACAGACATGGGGCTCAGTATATGATATGTTCTCTGAAGTTATGAACAATGAGAGGATAATTTCTCCACCTATGGTGACAGATAATTCACAAAAAACAATATATGATTCCTTCTTTTCCCACGTATCAGGCCACACATACTTTTTTCACAAGTTCTTAATGAAAACAGACTGCTCCAGTAGTATGCCACACTGGTATCACAAACAGGTATACTCAAGGAGGATAAAGACTAGGAAAGAAGTTGTAATGGGATCTGCAAACTTTCTTTTCAATTTCATGTCCATCTATACTCTTTTCCCACCTTTCCTGTTGCTGTAAGTCTCATATAAAATCTGTATGTGCTGGCATCCTTGATGCAGTTAGAGAGACAAAAGGTATGATGAGGGGACCAGAGCCTAGTTGGATGTGCTGTTTCTGTACTCAGGATGGAACTGTGTGGGATAACTTTATGCCTCTTCAAGCACAACAAATGTTCTTGACTAGCACTGCTGTAGAATTACTAATCAAGAATTTAATTCCCATTTATGTCAGAATGAAGGGAATTTGTTCAAGTCTACAGTGTCTATCTGGAAACGAGTGTTAAGACAAGTGGGCAGCATACAGAAGCAAGGTAGAACTCTGAAAGCTGAAGACCTGAACTGCAGTTTTCTGTACTCTGTGGAGAGATGTTAATACATTTTTCATATAAAAACAAGAACAGTATCCTTCAATGCTCAGAACCACTTATAGAAATACAATCAAAAGTGGTTATACTTCTATCTGCAAGCTATTAGATGTTCAAAATTATATACATACTGCTATCCATCCTTTTTGATAGCACTTTGTATGTAATTTGGAACTAACTAATGTTTTCAGGCACATTCACAGATGTGCTTGCAAGTAGCAGGGACACTATTATGAGGCTCATTAAAACAAGTTATTGTGCTACTCAGATGGTGCAGGTTGGGTTTAGTTAGGTGAGTGGTGAATTTCCTGGTCTCATTTGATTTAATCTTCTCATGCTATAAAAAACCTTATTTTTGTTTAGTGAGGCTGGAAAAAGCAGAGAGAAAGGCAGTGAAAAGAGATTGGTCTGGGGAAAATCTGAGAGGAAAGGATCCAGTTTACCTGCTGCATACAGAAGTTGCACAAGTTGCAGAGCAAGGCATGGATGTTAGCAAGACCCCTGCCCCTTTGGACACAATATGAACAAAACCAGCACAAGTTTTTCTGTATGTTTCTGATCCACATTTAACTAACTTCCTGGAGGATGGCAACCATTGCTTCCTCTGAAATGTCTACTGCTGGTAAAAGCTGCAGACAAGCTGGAACATGGATCTGAATGACTAATCTTGACTACACATTGTTTTGTCTCCTTTGAGTGGATTACATGAGAACACCAATGAAAAGCAAATTAGTGTCAAATGTTGGCTATCAGAGCAGGCTCTGTTACCTCCGTAGTAGGAACACCTTTGTGGCAGCAATTGATTTATTCAGAAATATGAGGGCCTAATGCTACTAAGATTTTAGATCGTTTGTTCTTCTAAATGTATTTTCATTAGCTTTAATTTTTAATGCTACCTCTGAAATCCTATACCTTTGCCTTTTGTAGTGCTGGTAGTGCTAGTATGACATGAGTAGAAAAGATACATCCAAAACCTCTCCTTCTTAAATGACATGAACATGTAACTTTGAAACTTGGCTTCAACATCTCAGTGGACCAGCAGCAGTGTCCTGATCAAGATAGGGGAAAAAGAAATATTCGTATAGAGGGTTGCAACAAATTCATTCTCAAGAGGAAACTGAAGAGGCTGGTGGGTATAGTCAGTCTGAATCACTGTTGCATCCAAAGCTTCTCCTGTTTTGAGACACCTCTGATGGTGTCCTTACCCAGAGGTGTGTAGGTTTAATCTAATGTTTAATGAAGATGATTAATCAACATAATAAGTCTGATCCTCAGCCTGTATTGTGTGACACTGTGACTAATGCTAAAGATACTCCATCTGACACACTGATTTCAATATCATTATTCAAGAGACAAAAAGATCAGCTCAGCATGAGCAAAAACAGTGGGATCTGGCTGGCATTTCTTTTGTTATGGTACTTCAGATACACCCAGAGTAATCAGATATTAAAAGGAGCACAACTCCCTTCAGCAAAAGTCCTTCCTAGAACTGGCCTGATGTCATTATTGATAAAAATTAGAGTAGTAAGTACATAAACAAAGCCCTATTGTGTTGCTTTATACCTTTCCAAAAGAGCAGGTGTGAAAACATCCATTTCTCTCTGAGGAAAAGTAGAATATCACATGAAAAGAAATGATGTTTTTCTTTTTGTATCTGTTATTTTCTAATATGTAACACTTCTGAACAATTTAATAATTAGAGCACAAAGCAAGTATGTTCAAATGACTATGTTAATTAGTTTGTGCCTGATCTCTTCTGGATATTATAAGAGCACGTTCTGTCCCCTTGACATCTTCTCTTACCACTCCTTCTCTCTGCTAAGACATTTCCAAAGGATGCCTGAAGGTAAGAGATGGAACCAGTAACATTAAATGCCTCTCTCTGAATTATACTTGCAAAATCTGATCCTTTCATGTCCAAATTATTTTTGAAAAGCAATTTTAGAAACACTACCACTTCCAGGTGAGAGTCATCTCTCATGGAGGTGGCTATATCTGAGCTATCTATCCATCTTTCATATTCAGTTGAGACAAACAGGCATCTGTAGAATGATTCATGCACATTCTGTTTTAAGTTTAATTTAGGGTAATATAAATTAGTACCTTTAAATGTTTGTTTTTACATAATCTATGAATTTCTACACCGGTCAAAAAAACACCTTATGACTTTCCAAACCAAATCAAATCCTGATATCAAATTAGAGTAATAGACATGTCCAAGTAATAGACATGGTCCAATAGAATAGCCCTAAAAAGTCGTGTCAGCTGTATGGCTAGAGATACAGCCACATAAGGTTGTATACAATTCCTCTATTAGGGCAACAAAGACCTGTTCAATACGTCACTCCAGTTGTGTTTAACTTCTTCCATCTGCTGTCCAAAGTCACTAGCTCCCTGGACTATGATACCATTAGTTCAATCAGAAAGAGAAAACCCTTAAGATAGACAGGAAACTGGTGAAGACAAGGCACCTGACTACTGAATTTCTCTTTCTCTTAATCTGAATCACCCATTGTTTTTGTGAATGTGAACCCTGCAACTGACAGCTACATGGAGTACAAGGTCCACAGCAAGCAGCCTGGTTAAAGTCCATTGTATTCCCCTATACAGTAGTGCAGCCCAAGTACCTCTCACACTAAATCATATAATCATAGAATTATCTGGGTTGGAAGAGACCTCCAAGATCATCAAGTCCAACCCTTAATCCAACACTATCACGATTGCTAGATCATGGCACTAAGTGCCACAACCAGTCTTATTTTAAAAACCTCCAGGGGTGGTGAATCCACCACCTCTCTGGGCAGGCCATTCCAATGCCTGATTACTCATTCCGTGAAGAACTTTTCCCTGATATCCAGCCTAAACCTTCCCTGGCAGAGTCTAAGCTCGTGCCCTCTTGTTCTGTTGCTGGTTGCCTGGGAGAAGAGTCCGACCCCCACCTGTCTACAACCTCCTTTCATATAGTTGTAGAGAGCGATGAGGTCACCCTTGAGCCTCCTCTTCTCCAGGCTAACAGAGAAGGATCATGTGTCATAGAAATGTTAAGATCCCTTGAACGGAGAATGATTCGGAATATCTGGGTTTGGGAGCACTGGAAGGAACAACTCCCAGGAAAAGGACTATAGGAATGGTATGTACTGATAGTGTATTAGCAGGTCACGGAGATGCCAGCTCATTTACATGCATCTTCTCAGGGCACCCAGCATCAAGGTAACAAAGGACAGATCGAAAGTAAGGACACCCTAAGACAAAGGTAGCATACATGCAAACTAAAGCAAAGACTTCAATGCATTTAGAGATGTTGGTGGAAAGATGGTGAAGAGAGTAGAAGCCTCCTCTTGGGGCTTGTGAACATGGAGTACAAGAGTGTGAGTAAAACATTTTGATTGAAAATGAACCCACCTTTCCCCCACTTGAGTTCTCAGCTTGGGCTTTACTGCCCTACAGTGCTGCATCATTACTCCTGCAATCGTGAGAATCAATCTCTCTCAATTCAATTAATATTTCATAACTCATACAGACAGTGAGAGCAATAGCAATAAGTACTGGTTATGACTGGCTGAGACCTAAGTGTTTAGCACATACTCAGTAAAATGTGGGTGGCTTATTTCCATTGTAACCTGTCTAGCTCAGATTAGGTGCTTACAATGTCATATATGCCAGTCTTAGGAAAGACACGCAGTCTTTCTACCATTTTCTGTTTGTTTGCAAATAGGCCATACTGAATCTGATAAAATTTTCCATATAACAAAATCATTTAAATTCATTTCAACAAATTGTCATTCTCCATCAAAATATCGAGGCTGGAAAATCATTTTTATTCAAACAACCCAAGCAATATTAGAAATAACAGAATGGTCCATCATCAGTTATATTTGATTCAGACTAGAAACACATTTACATTCTCATCTACAAAGATATGTAAGATACACAAAATAAATTATAGCAATTTACTCTAATTCAGTTTTAAGAGATTAAATCCATCAAGTGAGATACCTGTAGATCAAACATGAAAGAAATGATTGCGCTGTGTTACCAGAATCTATTGCCAAAGGGTCCAGCAATGATTCATATGCTGGTTACAGTAAAAATGCCCACTTAATTTTTAAAAAGACTCTACACCGCAGAAACTGGATTTCTATCAAAAAAATTCCCATACTCTTTTGAGATATTT
Organism: Dromococcyx pavoninus; assembly: GCA_033558185.1. NCBI lineage: Eukaryota > Metazoa > Chordata > Aves > Cuculiformes > Neomorphidae > Dromococcyx > Dromococcyx pavoninus. The sequence goes on from JAUMJL010000098.1 coordinate 2,677,566, forward strand.
TGAATTGAACTTTTATTGATCCTTTCAATGGGTTTGTTATGTTCTTTGTTGCAAAAATTTCCATTGCGATTACATATTTAGGAGTGTTGTAGGAAGGAAGCTCTAAACAGCAGTCCAAATTTCTCAGTATTCATTCACAAGGTCTATTAATTCAATATTTTAAAGATAATTCAAATAAATACAATAAAATTAATGACTTGTTATGGTTCTTATTTATTCTTTACCATTTAATGGTGAAAAAGTGATTGCATTGCAATTATATATTGTATATTTTGTTACAGAGTTTACCCTTCTGCTTCACAGATACATCTATTTTCAGTTACAATGCGTTACTGGACACAATGGAATATGCAACACTGAAAACCAGGACACAGTGGCAATGATGGCACTGAGTTCCTCAGGGACACCAAAACTGTGAAAAGGAGTGAAAACGAGTTGATCAAAGACAAGTTCAAAGGCATCTCTAGCTTAAATATAATTGGATACTGCATCGGGGCAAAGAACAGTTTGAAAATCTCCATTTATTAGCAACTTCTGGGGCCATTTGGCTGGATTTGAGGTCTCTCCGGTCACTTGTATAGTGGAAACAGCAGCCGAAGGAGCTGCAACAAGGACGCCATGGCACCAGCTTTACCACAGCACGCAGAAGCTGCTACATTGCTATCTGGCCAAGGTGCACGCCATAACCCCAGCAAGAAAGTTTAGCTCTACCTATCCAGGCATGGTTCACATTTTAGTTCATTATTCCTATTAAAGTCTATGCAAAACGCAGCAAAACTTAATGCATTAAATTTTCAGGTGTGGAAGATGAGGTGCAACAAAAGAGCACCATTATGTACTGAACTGGCATCAAGTCCAAGACAGAACTGCTGGTGAGACTGACTCCAGGACTGGTGTTTGGTTCTCGTACACTTATACCCTTCTCATGACACTTACATTGGGGCACCTATAGTTTCAAATGGTTTGCTAGCAGTTTTTGAGGTAACAGCTTATTACAGAGCTCCACTTATGGAAATGTGGGCTTTGGATGATGTTCTGTTTCTGGAATTTGGCACCAGAATAGAAACATGCCGGTGTCTCGATTTTCAAGGACTGAAAAGCAAAGTTCGACAGACAACATTCTCTTTTAAAAAAATAATTAAGCCCCATCCTTTCTTAAGAAGTTTTCTTATTGTTGATGCTTTCTTGAAGAAGTGGTGCCTTGTCAGAATGGATCCTTTGAAAACCATAACAATAATGCTGAACAGACTGGCTGAAAACAGCTGAACAAATAAATTGGCATTGCATCCCATTGATTTCCATCTTCACATCAGACAGTCAATTGAGATCTCACTTGATGAAACATAAAAAATAAGCAAGCTATTTCCGTTTACATTTCATGAAATTTGGAAACCAAAACATCAAAGAAAAAAATTCTAAGACATAAATCACCTTTTAATACTGCTATTTTTACTTGACATTGAAGTGTTCCCTCTCTGTGTTACACAATAAACTGTGGCAAAAAAACTCATGCTTCAGTCAGCCTGCAGCCTTTTCTGGATGCTCTGTGTTTATGAAAAAAGTGATTTCAAGCTGCAGATGAAGAAGATACAAGACAGCAGAACACCATGTAACAGTGACTGGGCAAACAGTCATACATAAAGATATTGGCAGTCTGTGAGTATTTGAATGTTTTGTGACTAGCTCTTTTCACTCTGTCAGATCAGATCAAGAGCAGAGGTAAGGACTATGCTGCCAATGTGTGGTAAAATAACACCCGAATAAAACTGTAGTATCTATGTAGTGTTTCCCATGTTATTTATGTTATTTAGTGGCACACTGCTTATCTCCATAGTTATGTCCTTCTGAAAGATGAGTCACGGATAGAACTCTATAGTTGGATAAATATCCAGATAAGCAGTGTACCAAAAACTACCACAAATGCATGACAGACATCATAATCTTGGTTCATATATTTATAACTGATGCTTGTACTCACTGTTAAACATGTTTGAACAGAGGTTTGTGTTGCTCTAACTCCAGTACAAATGTGATGATGCCATCTTTAACCAGATATTACTCATAATCCCAGTGGGACAGTTGCCTTTTATCTGAAGGTATCCCTGTATGAACACGCTGTAGCTAGTGCAAGGCTTGAAAGAGCAGGATTTTGCAAGGCAGAGATGGTCTAAGCCCCTGCTAAGCCAAGGAGCATTCAAGACCATGAGTCTGGATCCATCAACAATCTTAGTTCCTCTCTTACCACAGAACTAGGCTCCAATACTTTGCATTTCACCCCAAGACACATAACTCATATCCATACTTTTCAGTGCAACTTGGTTCTGTGTTCTCAGTTCTCCCCACTCCTGCATGGGGAGCCATAGATGAGACAGAACAATACAATGTCCTTGACAGAATCAGCTGTAAATCTCCTAAGAGATGTCTCAAGGAAGACCACCCAAAACATGGCTTACAAATCATGCTTTTGATTTGATTTTGTGTCATCTGGAAAATATTTGTGGGACATTTGCTTTATATAAATTATTGACTTAATTTCAAGGAATTATCTAATTCCTTCAATCAGTCTTTCTCCTTCACTGAGACCGATGATGAAGGTTATGACAAGATGAGAGGCAATTACTTGATCATAGAGACAGGAAAGACTTCTTGAATATCCAGATGGACAGCTTTATTGAAACTTCTACCGAGTTACTTCAAGCCTTGCCTTAAAGTCAGCGGTGCATAGTGTACATGGATACTAGAAATACACACCCACCACTATCCCTAGGCAGCAGCGCTTCTCTTTTACCCTGCTAGAATTTAATTAGGTGAAACATTAGATTAGAAACCTCTAGCATATAGACTCAGCAATATAGTTTCATCTGTAATTGACTCCATCTCAGGAGAATTACAGGACCCCAGTGCGATAAAGCAATTCTTTTGCTTGCTAATAAGCATACACGAAGCTGAACCACCACACCTAAGAATTAGTAAGCCACTTCTAATCTTCTTTCATCTTTCTTAGTCTTTTTTTTCCTCTTCAAGTCCAGCCTCTGACTTTCAGAAATTTACTTTATGTCAAGAAGTTGGGAAGAGCGAAAGGCAAGTAACAGCTAAGTGACAGCTGTTCTCCAGAGAATAGCAACATCCGTTCTGGAGTCAGCTGCTACATTTCATGAATCAGTCAAGTGTTCTCTTAGGAGTCACTGGTTCAGTCATGCTTTGGGTATATTTATTTTGAAGTAAACAAGAAAACACATGTTATGATGTGAAATAGCAGCGTTTTCTGGTTGATCAGACTGCAATAGAAGATTTGTACATTATATGCACTTGCACATGGTACTGAGCTGCAGTAAGAAACCTGCAGTCTCTGCTTGTGATGCTACAAGACCAGGCTGCCTTGCACTTACATCAACAGACTGCTTGACTTAGACGAAGAACACCTGGCACCAGGTCTTTGTCCTGTAACCATGAAAAATAAGAAATTGGAAATAAAAGTCAGTTACTTTTAATTATGGTTTTACTGAACAATATAAAGTCCCAAGAAATATACTTTCAAAAATACTGCATAATGAATTTCTGGTTGATAATGCCAATATGAGCTGCATTCAATAATACTATCTCTATTCTGAATCCTTGAAATCATAAACTGTGCCTGAACTGAGAGCCTGGCAGTTAAAACCTCTAGTCATATCAGTTCTGTAGGAATACGCACAGCTTCTCCTTTCGAGAGAACAAACGCTATAATGAGGTCCTATTCTATCTTTTGCATTCTGATTATATGCAAGTAGTTATTTGTAATGCCACTTTGTATTCTGACAAAGAAGATTGTATGACTAGGGCCAAATCGTAATGTCTTTACTCAGTACTGAAGCAAATCTCAGCAGGAGTTCAGTGAAATCTGTAAGGCCTGAACAGAATCTAGTCAAGAGCATTTTTAGGCCTCAAATCTGCAAGCACTTTCCTATCTATTTAATATTATGAACATGAATAGTCGAGGAGATGGCAAAAGTCAGTTGGAGTGGTTTATTTGGTTGTGTTGTGGGTTTTTTTACTTTTTTCCTTGTTTATAAATGTAACCTCCCTATTTTAACTGAAAAAGCCTGAGCTGCTGAGAGAAAAATAGAATGCTGCCAAGTATGATTATGAAAATTCATAAGAAGCCAGAAGCAGCACACAGCCTTTCTTTCATGATTTTTCTAACACAATACGTGGACTATTTTCCCTTTTTACAGAAAATATTTAGAAAGGTGACTTTTTTTGGTTACGGAAGAACTGAAATACTTTCAAAAGTCTAATGTTCTGCACAGTAGAAAAAAATACGCTGCATATTATTCATAAAGCACAGTTCACATCCTATATATTTTTTAAAAAGTCCATCTGAGTGGTTAAACATGGCCTACATCCAGAAATAAATCTTATTCTTACTAAAGTCATAGTATTCGAACTGTGTTTTCTGACTCATTTCAATGATTCTTCATGTAGTTCCCAGAAAAAAATCAATTTAGAAAAGCTAATTTGTATTTCCCTGAGAGAGACAATACTAGTGATCGCAGGGATAGTTAAGCTGAATAGTCCTGCAGTAGGCATTTATCACATTTGGACTTTCATTGTTTTCTTTGTAAAAGAACTGGCTGGCTTTAATTTGACCACAAGACGTGGCAAGCAGTCTTTCTTTCTTCATTTACTACATTTGATGTATTTTGTAATACAAACATCAACTAGGAACTATAGTTAATCATTGAGTTTAAATCTTTGTCACTATGATGTGGTCAGTTCTAATTACTATTGGTGAATTTAATTAATCCAAAAGAAGCATGTTTTTACATTTCTCTTTTCACAATATTTTCATACAAAATTGCTTTCATCCTCAATATATCATGAGCAATTTTTCTCTTGTTAAAAACTCCTGCAATTTCTCACTAATCTAAGGATCTGAAACCATAAATTAATTCAAATTATAATTTAACTGAATTACATCTATAAGGACACACAAAGGAGACTGCTACACCATTGTACTGATTACTGACTTACTATTTTTTTTATAACTATAAGTAGATTTATAACTATAACAAACTATTGTAACAATTTGCCAACTATCAGTGCTAATGCTGCTTTGCTAATTAAATATGACATTTGTAATATAGCACTCTGATTAATTAATTAGTGATAAGGGACCCTCTCCAATTGGTTGGAAGCACTAAAGAAAATTAATTAGTAAATTAGTATATTAGTCTTATTGAACAACGCCATTCTAATATGCAGCTAATCTCCTGCTAGCTTTCTGCAGAGTCAATTTTAATAATCAAATTTGTAAGTAAAATTTAAAAATGTAAAAACATGAGAAACAAGGGGTCCTAAAGAAGTACAAGCTTTTGCACATTGATGTCAGAATACCCATAAGAATATCAACGTAGTATTTTTGTGTTGTTTTGGCAGGAAAAAATAGTCTGTTTTTGGACTAATCATGCAAGGCTGATGAGTATTAGCTGCGCCACAAAATGTGAAAAGGAAAGAAAAAGCCTAAGCATTTCCAGAGAAACTGATGTTATATTTTTGCACACAAAACCACATGATCACCGACACATCAAGTGCACATTGCATACACCTTTGCCTACTAATTTCTAATTAGCAAAATACTGGACTTGAGCATGACATGTCTACATGTGTACCCAACTTCAAAAAATGGAGGAGTTGTTTAATTCCTAGAAGCACAGCCCAGAGGGATAAAACTGACCAGTGAAATATTTGTATCCCTTAATGTGGAAAGGTCATTTTGTATGAACCCTTCTCCAGTCAAATAGCTCTATGCCTCACTCCTTGTCTGATAGTCTATGACCAGCAGGATTGCTGGCATCCCTCATCCCTGCTCCTGGGCTTTCAAAGGGGCTGCGGGTGGTTCCTCCCCAAGGAAGAGCTGGGTAGCAGGACTTGCCCGTTAGGATAAGGTAGATCAGTGAAGGGAAAGAGGCATTTAAATACTTAGCTGCCTTTAAGGCTCATCTTGCTTCCCCAGTGCTCTTATTTTACACTCAGAGGATGCACAATAAGAACATAACCTAGTAATCCCTAGAGAACCTCTGAAAATAAATCAAAATGAAACAGTCTGTCCTATTTCCAAAGACAGACTCCACACTCCAGCATCACTTTCTGATTTCACCAGTCCCATGTACTCAAAGACCTGAAAAATAATCAAAGAGCATAATTAAATTAATTGATTTATCTCTGGAAATAGCTTGTCATTCTATTGAATTGCCTATTTGCTATCTGCCTGAGTGATACAGACATTTATCTCATGACTGCTTTTGCTTCAGAGAGGAAAGCAATAGGAGCAGGAGCAGGATACGAGTACTACTGGGCTATTAATTTTTACTACTGTAATGACATGGGGTCCCAAAATTAGGAACTCAGCCCCACCATGATAACTGGTACAGTATCTTGTACTAGGAAGGGCCAAATCACATACAGGACTCAATACAGTAAGATACAAGAAGAAAATGAAGGAAGAAAAGAGTGTGATAAAAACACTACAGCTCACAGCACATCAGATACATACTTGCAACCATACAACTTATTTAACAGCAATACTCAGTTCTGGATGTTTGCCTTGTTTAGTGTTATACACAGAGGAGTCATTTCACAGCTGCTTGAAACAATGTTATCCACAGTGCCTCATGAGGCTTGAAGGGTGGAGAGTCTATATGGCATTAAATTAAATGTTTGGTTAAAACTTCTAGCTGACTGGATGTTTACAGTGTTCCTTCAAGCTACAAGTTTATAGATTTCCTTCAAGCTACAAAACTGCCAAAGTTGCTTAGAGTGTTTTGCTGAACTTCCCCTAATTTGTAATCAAAAGATATACAGAAAAGGGAGATCTCACTTCGAAAAAGAAATCACAGCCTTCACAGAGGATTTCATACGAGGAACAGTGTCAAAATATGTTTAGTTAGCTGACCTACCTTCACTGCATCCATCACAGAACGAGTACCTCTCCCCAAAACCTCAGAGAAAGGCAGAATGGTTTACAGAGAGAGGAAGCCCTCCCTCTTCATGCACAGAGCCTGTGTGAAGACAGTTGAAGGGACTTGCTGACCTCTGGAACACCAGCACCTGAGTGTGTAAGTATGTGTATTGCCCTGCCAGCCAGAGCCTTCTCACATTCGTGAGCTCAGGTTACCTCATAAGAAATTAGAATTCATGTCTTTTTTCTAAAACTACAGCCAGTGCAAGGCTTGAGTTACCTGTTTCAGAGAACAAACTCATAAGAAGTAATCACTAACAGCATTACAAACATTTCCTTGTGCCAGACCTGCAATTCTTTTCTTTGAGGTTGGTTTCCAAAAAGTCCAGAATAATATCACTATTCCCTAGAAGAGCATTGGAGCAGATAGGAGAATGAGGTAAAAGAAATAAAATCAGATTTGCTTTGTAAATTATTCTCCTTTTGACACTTTTTGGAACTTTGTGAGAGCCTGTGGAGAGGGATAATATTAGCAAAATATGGCAGTAAGCTGAGTTTTCATCAGCTATTGATCTGTGCCTTGGAGTTCATCACTAGTGTCTATTTTGAAAACTGCCTGCTTCTTAAGGCCTTTTCCCAGCACACAAACATTCCCGCAAAAAGGATGAGAACTTGTCTCAGCAGCAGGTTAAAATGAGATTTCAAGGGAAAAGGTATGGATGAGAGCCCTCAGAATAGGTACAAATACTGAAATAGGAGCAATGCATATGCTTGCTTAAAATACATAAATCCTTTTTCCAGAAGTAGCCCTTTGAATTTAGCCCATTGTAGTCAATGGTATTTCACACTGATTTGTCTTAGTTTATGCCTGTAATCTCTAGCAAAGCAGGGGAATATGTCTTCATCTTCACAGTTCACATCAACCCCTCAGCTACAAGACTATCTTTCACTGTACACTGATGTAACCTCCATCTTTTCCCTAAGCTCATCACAGCCTTAATTCCATCCTATTGCAATAGCCACATTTAAAGAACTGAATCACTGGAATACATTGCAGCTCAGTGCATTTAAATCGATATATTGTAAGTCTTGTACCCTGTTATTTTCTAAAATTGTACAAATACATTGCTGTACCACTTAGTATGTAATTTTAGTACTAAATATGACAGCAATAATTCCAGGAATCACAGAGGCATTTTCTGTAAACAAATCTGAAGAGTAATGAGGCATAGCACCCTCTGGAATCCCTTTTTCAATCAACCATTATTGATTATTATCCACATTACTGACATAGTGAAATCAGAAGCTATGATTGTGTATGATTTAAAGAGCTGGAAGCAGCAGAAGTGACACCTTTGGCAAGTCAGAGTCCTAGAGGAGGATGCTGCTACTCAAAGTAGATGTACATATCCACATCCCCAACTACAGGGAGAGCCAGGGTCTTCCTGAGTCTGAGGCTGGATAGATGGTGGCCTCAACAATGGATGGTAATCTCTACTTGAGCTTCTGAGCTGCCAGAGAAAGGACCTGAGACAGGTGAGCAGACTGTGTGATACCAGTAACGCTGTATTAGAGACTGGCAGATTTTGCAAGGACCAGATCCCCAGCCCCACACCACACAGGAGAATGTATAGCCGAAGGCTGAGAACAGGGACTTCTAGTATGACTGGAGCTGAAAATCTGACTTCTGACTGCAAAACTGTTGAATCCAATAAGAAAGCTTTATTACAGGTTTGAAGTTAGATGGGAGGAGAAGCGGAAATGCCTATAACTTCTGAACTGGAAGAAGTGAGTGTTAAGAGATATTAGGCGGAACAGAACTAGGGAAGAAGTCCAGGCGAAAGGGCTGTGGGAAGTAATCAACACCTGAAAGTTTGCAGCAAGTAACAGAGGCTCCAAAGCCAGCGTCTGTCCTCTATGCTGACCTGTGAGGAGAGGTAAGGACTTGGTGTAGGCCCACAGAGCCACTAACAAAACTTGCTGTTCCACTCCGCAATGGGCCAAACTTTTCTCTCCCTGACACCTCTCACTGCTCTCCCAACACCAAGGTTAAAGGGCCATCTATAGAAAGTTGCCATTTCTGCCACTTCTTAAGATCCTGTGGCTTCTGAGGCACTGTCAGCTTAGATTGAGGAAGACAGGACTGCTGCCAGCATTGTTTGGATGCCTTCCAACCATAATTTCCATGTCCTCCTCCTCTCTTTCTTCTGCAGTGCACCCCCAGCTGTGAGGCTCTAGCATGCCCTCTTAGTGCATGCTCTCCTGACTGACAGCAGCAGGATGGAGACAACATGCTGAAGTAAGGAAAAGGGAAAGTGCAGCTCCTCTGGCCCTACTCATAATCAGAGGGTCTTGCAGAGGAGAGATAAACAAGCCTGTCTGTCCTTGAGTGACTGAGAGACTATACAGCATCTCTCTACTGTTTGTGGCCACTGTTGGACAGCCCCCAGGCTTTCAAGGACTCAGTTTGGGTAGGGTGGGATTCATTGTTCCTGCCGTGGCCAGTTCATATGAGAGACATATGAATCTTGGCTCTGAACAGGGTGACCCTCTCCTCCTCACAAGGGAGTAATAGGTAGGCTACCGGCAGCCTGCTGTGCCCCAGGAGATTGTGTATCCTGTGATCCGCCCTCCTCTGCAGCAATTGAGGATGGAGAGAGAGAGAGAGGCCTTAGACATTAGGGTGGTGGTGAACAGCAGGGTAAAAAGTTTATGTTAAGTAAACACCATGACTAGTCAGTGCTAGACAAGATCCCTGGAGGTTTGGAATGGTTGAGGAAGCCTCAGGAGCAGGACTGCACCCCGAGTCAACCACAGACAAAAGACAGGTGACTCTGGCACTACGTGAAGGTATGTGCTTTTGGGGAGAGGAAAGGACATTACGACAACAGAGTGCTGTTTGTGTCCCTTCGTCTGCTCAGTACTTTGAAACACGAGAAAACCTCCAAAACTGCTCGTATCTCTGGGTGTTTTGGGGACAGGATGGGGTTCTGCAGTTTTATTGCATGTGGCATCATGTCATCTGCTCTTAACCTGCTGTGCTAGGAGAAGGAAGGAACAACAAGACAGAATCTTTGTCTGGAAAGGTGGAGGAGTTACATTCTCACAATATACTGCAGGTGCCAGGGTGAGATGGGCAGACATTGAAAGCTTGCAGTTTCTAATAGAGATACACTAAGATTCCTCTCACAGCTCATAGCCCCAGGGAAATTTTACGGTTCTAAATGCATATTTTCTATTCTGTCAAAAAGCATGGTAACCCTGTTAAGTAGGCAAATTATAAATAGCTTTTTCATGACAGCTCTGAGCCCAAATCCCAGATTCCACTAGAAGCCTCCTGCACTGCCTGTCCTTAAAACCCAAAGACGTGCCTAAAACAGTAATTCATTTACTTGGTTTGGACTCTTGTCCATGGGATTGTTGAAGGTGGCTGTAGTGGAAGCAGGCCAGAGAGGTATCCCTACATGTATTGCATAGTGATACTGAGACAGAGCTAGGAAGAGAAAGCACACTGGGGTGGCGGCACTGGAGAGTTTTTCTCCTTCAGTCTGCCCTGCGGTGATGCTGGCACCGAGGCATACAGATGAGTGGGAGTCTTTGTGCTATGATCCCATTCAAAGGTATCTTCAATCCCTCCACAACAGGCATGTCTGCTATTTCAGTCCAAAAGCATAGTGCAAATTTGCATCTACAAGAATGCAATCTTCATTTTCTTGACTGTAACATTGCATTGCTCACCAGTCCTATTTTATCTCGTGGTGCTCAAAAGGAGCAATCTCCCGATACTGCTACAGTTATACAGGTTTTGGACAAACTTCTGTCACTCTCATTGCACGAATTTCTGAGACGTAACATTTCTCTGAGGATTTGAGTTAGGCTGTATTAGTTTTCAGAGACACTGGAGGGGCCATAGATATCACCAGTACAAGAAAGAGAAGTACGAAAAGAGGGATAATTTTAAAAGGTGATAAAAGCAAAGAAGATAAAGAGTGAAGATTTCAAAGCAGAAAGATGGATGGATGAGGCTGGAGCATCAAAGCCTCAAAGGACTGACTGCTTACTGTCAAGGGCTAACAGGAAGGCGTACATGCTCTGTATCCTGTTATGCAGGACAAAAAGTGTGCCAGGATTTCTTGGGAAATGTTGATGCTTAAAAATTGTTCATGGACACTTGCCCACTACATATGCCCTTGAGGACTTTGTGAGTGTGCAGGCTTTTGAGCTCAGAACCTAATGTTCCCTCAAGCACTGAAGAATGGCTTCAGTGTTTTGGAATGTGTTATTCATGCACATCAAAACTACATCTCAGAACCAAATCCGAGAGGACAACAGGGCACAAGCAGTGAGATGTAGAACTTGCTTTAAAATTGTCTGTTTGAATGAAATCACAGGTGTAGGTATAGTCCCACTGATCTTCCTTCTGAGTGGAGAAGAACAAAGCACATCATCAATCCCCCCGCCTTTATTTATCAGAACAAGAAACTATGAAGGCTGTGAAGACTGACTATCTTAAAATCCTAGAGCTTAGCATTTTTGTGTATAAGGTCATTTTCCAATACCCAGTGAAGTCAATATAACCCGTGATTAGCAGCAGCAGGCCCCAGGTTTCATGCTCAGTAAAAATACTCCTTATACATCTACCCATACATAACTGATACCTAATCATCTACCAATACGTAACTGATACAAAGAAACTTTGCCACTGTTGGAATGCTAGTTTGTGGACGCAGAGATGTCTTCACAGTGTAACAACTGCCATAAGCAGAGATATAGACCCTTGCTGACTACACACGATTAATGTTAAAGCAGATCTATAAAGTCATTTGCATGTTCTGGCAGCCAAACTACACTTACAGACAAAAGAAAAGCTCAGCTCTTCTTACTATTCTTGCCAATCCACAGTTCACTGACTACAAAGAAACTCAAATGCGAATATCCCTCACTCTAGGATTAAGTCTTTCACAAAGCAAAGGACAGATCAGAATTATGGATTCTGGTATCACAAAGCCAGTTCCATACTCTAATACTCTCTTTTAGGAAAACCTTATTCAGAAGAAGATATAAATGCATATATAAATCTAAGCATGCATTGAAGTTTCATTGCAATTTGCAAAGCCAGAGATAATTTTACGGGAGACTAATTTGGGCCTGTAATTTCATGCTTTCCTAAACTGAAACCAACAGGAGCCAAATGTAATAGAACCATTGACCATTAATTGGGTCATTGCTCTGTATTTCTGCAACTCAGCATTATCTGCTGTGTACTTCAGGTTCTCAATTTACTCTGGAGATCTTTCCTTGAACATGCAGCATGAGGACTTGTAAGCACCAATTAATAGATAAGTAGAGGAAATGACATGGTTAGATTTAGAAATAGGAAATATTTAACATCCACATAAAGCAGCATTCAGGTTCTGCTCAGCCATCACTTTTCATCAACTGCTGTCTGCATGCAGGCTAAGTGTCATAGTTGCTTATACCTGTTTTTCTTAACAGGGAGACATGCATATTGCTCATATTTGCTTAAACTAAGACAACTTTTAAACTAGGGGCAACTCAGGACACTAACCATGAATCACATTTCTCCAGTGTCTCTCAGAGAGCCCGGAATCCCTGTCAGATCTTTTCAATTCAAGGCAGATTTCTCCATGTTATGTAGTAACTCAAGATTGACTAGCACTAAGAAGTCACAGCAAGCACACATTCAAGATATTCCTTTCATATTGATCCTTAACGACTGCCTCAGAAGAATACTGTTAACCGCTTTGTTTCCACACCTTGAGCCCTTATTGCCTAGATGGAAGAGCTTCACGCACAAAGCAATGGTTAGCCTGTGAAGATGCTCATTGAAGCTTTGGGAATGCAGATGTGCTCAGTCAGAGAACAGTTCTTCTCAAAGTTCTTCTCTCTTGGCCTTAGGAACAATTTACAACATGACATTGATAGAAAATAGCTAAATCACCAAAAAACTAGCATATGAGTGTTAATTGATACTTGAAGTGCAGCAGGTTTCTGCTGAAATTAAAACCTGGTCGCTTAAACTCTAGTTTGCTTTCAGATATGAATCATTGCAGTGGATAGTCATTTTACCTTTCTCTTCCATATGTTAAGTCTCAAAATAAATTGTGATAAAATAATTAAAAAAAGGTCTAGGGACAGGATTCAAGTACAGATATCAACCTAGGTTGTTCTTATCCCCATATTATGGAGAGGTAAGATCTGGATTTCAGTTTGTATAGCAATTCAACTATACTGGCATAAATATACCAGTATCTTGTCCTCCTCCTTCCAAGAAAATAACCCGCCTATTTTCAGAGTTATTCTTTTATCAGCTGACTAATGCCAATATTTTGTTAGTGTATACTCTACTTCATCTTAGATGTTTCCTTAAGATTTGATGGAGAGTTAGTTGCTGAGAAAGTGAGCTAGGAACAGTATTCAGTGAACATCACATGATATAGGATATTTTTTAATTTCTGTTTTCATATTGTTTTCTTTGTATTTCTATTACCAAATGGTAAATTTGTTTGCAGAGGCCTGACTGAAGGACTTGTGTTTGCAAATACATATTTATATGCAAAGGAATACATATTAGAAAGGCATCTTATAGATTTCAGGTTACTGTAGCTGGGTATGTCTAGAAACAAATATTTCCTTTTATTCATGCTAAAGCTAACTGATGAAGGTAATTTCTTTTTAACTAGATTCCTGATATCATTTTTCTCAAATATTGGACACAGTGCCCACAGGGCTCTAATAAATGATAAATTTAGAAATGGCTAAAACATTTCAAGAAGCTGAATGAATAGTTGTTGACAAGGCACTTGCACAGATTTGCATGATTATATTGTAGCTGAGTGCACTCGAACTGCAAGGAGAGCCAGGCAGCCCATTAAAAACTTCAAATTGACTTAATCTGAAGCACATATTGATACTAAATGACATTAGTGAGAGTCGACATGGAAGAAGTTACAAAGGTGAAGGAAATGGATCTAATATTTCTACTTGTGTCACCTTGCAAATCAGAAGGATGATTAAATTCTCAGGAAAATGCTGTAATTTTTATCACGTGGAGAACTAGGAGGAGCACAGATGATTACCTCACTGCCTGTTCGTAGCTCTTTTTTTAGCCAAACAACCTCCTCGGCCTGCTTCATAGGCATGTTACGCTTTTAAGACTTGTTATCTCCACGGGTGCCAGTTCACCCACTATCCTGGAGTGGGAAGAAGGAATGTCCACATAGGATAGGTCAGCTGTGGCACACACAGCTGCATGATAGCTCTGGCAAGTGCAGTCTGTCACAGCTCACACGGTCATAGAGAGCAACAAACTCGCCCTGCATAATTGCTTTTAAAGTATCCAGTGACACCTTCCTATTAAAATGATATAAATCTTGTAAATTTTCCTGCTTCTTAGGAAGAAGATGACCGTGTTGGAGTTGTTATGAGAGATTACTGGAGACAATAAAACCTTGTAATTTTTTTCTAGGCAATCCAAAGGAATTCCTAATGTTCCCTGTTTTCAATGGAAAACAACAGACTTTTAAACTTTTCATTTTAGCTTGGTAAACTGAGACCAGAATGTTGCTCAACAGCATGACATCTGGGAAAACCAAGGAAGGCTGCTGAATGAACTGATCAAAGATGTTAAAACAAAATATTATGTATCTGGAATGGAGCATTGATTTGGAAATTCTTTAATTATGAGCACTATGATTGACTTCCCTTGTGATGAGTATTGAGTTTTGTTGGCCAAAGGACATAAGTGGAGAAAAGAAAGTCAATTCTATCCAAAAATAATTACTAAAAGTGCACAGAACTCATCACAAATCACAAAATTCACCAGAAATGTAATTTTTAGTTTACTGAAACTAAATACAAGTTAATGACGTTGTCTACCTCGGGCTTGAAAAAAATTGGCTCACTACAAGATTTTCACTTTTTGTTTTAAATTTTTTTTTCATCATTTCTTAAAGACAATGATAATAAGTCTCTCCTCCCTCCATGTCCCATGGTTAAAAATAAAAAACAAACCAGAAAAAAGCGCCTTCATCATTCTGCAACGATGTATTAGTGCTGTTGTAGTGTTGCGATGGTTTCTCTATTCTCAGGTGATTATCAAACATTCTTAAGCCTTTTATTAAGCCTCATTTTCTAAGAAATGTGAATTACGTGATCTGACTTCTTGTGTGGGAACATTTAGGGTTACATCACATATGGCTGCATGTAACAGTACACTGACAGCAGAAAAGAACTTGAAAATGACCGGCCTGTGTTTCAGGGGAGGGGGAAGGATACTAGCTATAACTCTCTAGTTGAATTGTTCTACCAACTACCCCAGATCCTATATCTCTGTAACAGGGAATACAAAGAGCCTGGATGAAGATCTGCCTCTGGATCCTGTGTCTTGTGCCCTTTTCAGCTGACCTGGGGAGGCAGCTCTCTAACAGTTTCCTGCTGGTTGTCTCAGAAGAAAGATGGAAAAGAATGATTCCCTAAGGGAGACAGAGGCACAGCTCAAGTTTCCTTTACCTCTGTCTGGGCTGTTACAGCAGAAACTTTTTCCACATATCCAGTCTTTTACAAAAAGCCTCATCTTTCGGAAGTGTGGCCTGCATTTGAGCACATGCCATGGATTTTTCTGAAATCCTGTTTTTCAACAGCTTTGCTGGAAACACAACATAAATGACAAATCAGATCACACTGGCATTCCACCAGGAAACTTTCAATTGGGCAGAAGAGCTAACAGACTATATATGGCACAACAGCAATACAAGCACATCCAGAGCTGTTAATTTTCACCAGCTGTTAGCAGTAGTCACACTGGTGAATGACTCATTTCAGCCACTCTTGATGCCTTCCATGGAGCACTGACTGGGAACAAGCAGTGGCCATCTTCAGGCAGGGATCCTGGGGAAGAAAAAATGGACATCCCACTGTCTTGCCATGCAAAGAATTAAAATTTAGATCAGGGTTTTAAAAAAGGTACTTCTGACTTGGACTGACTCGGTCTTTGGACAACAGATGTAGGCAGCTGACTAATATCAGTCATGTATGTAGAACTCAGAAACACATAACTGCCCAAAAATGGAAGTCTTGAATAAAGCACTGTCTTAAAACCAGCAATAAACTGCCTTAAGTAATTTTGAAAACCTCCCTCCACTACTGAGTCCCAGATAATCTATTTCTTTTCTCTTTAATTTGTTGTGAAGACTGAAAGAAGCCTTCCTAGTACTGCTATGACAGCACATTCAAATTGGCTGTCAACAATGCCATTTTCATTTTGACGCAAATTTGCATGTTGCTCTACACATAGAAATTTTAAAACTCTAATTAATTCTATTCCAGGAAAAAAATATTTCTCAGATAAAAACAAAACAAGCAAAGCAAAAACTTCTGGAATATATTTGCTTCTGAAATGCAAATTTCTGAGATGGTTAGGAAATTCGAGTGTTAAAGGATACTTCTGGCTGAGTAATTTTTAATTACACAAATAATGCTCTTCAAAATTTCCATAAAGAGAGAGGTCATATTTCATAAAGGATAATCAGGAAATCTGTTGCGACTTGACCAGTCCAAATTATCCATTGTCCATACACCATACAAATTCATAGAATAAGAATTATTGAAACCTTGGGCATGTTTGACAATTCTCAATTAAGCCTATCAAGATAATACATTTCCATGAATATTTTGATGCCAATGAAGTAAAATTTTCTTAACAGATAAGAACTTCATCAAAAATGTTTGACAGACCTACAAAGACATTTCATCCAAACATTTCTTACGATCACATGAAGAATGATATTTTTTAAACCGAACCAGAAGAGTTTTATTATTGGTTTTAAATCTCTAAAAGAACTTACTAGGGAATAAAAAGCCCAAGCAAGAAACCCTGAGGAATAAATGAGCAGCTTTACTTTTAAACTGAAGATTAGCCCTGGAAAACAGCAGAAAGGACACCGGAGAACAAGAAAACACTGTTCCACTGGCAGAACAGAAATTATTCCTCATAGGTTCAGTTGTGTTTGCTGCGCTTTTAACTCAAAAGAAATTAATTTAGAGTAACAAGTGACAGTAAATAATTGGTACTTCATTCTATAGCTGACTGATTGTTAAGAGGAGACACAGCTGTGTTGGAAACACGTCTTATTAATATGGGATTCTGATGTTTGCAATACTAAATGATACAGAACTATCATTTATTTTCCCCTTTTCTGGGAGACGGGTTTGTGCATTTTTTATAAAAGTGAGAAAAGCTATTTTACTTAGAAAGGCAGAGCACAGTATATTTATGCCAGCTGTAATATTTAACAAAGGATGGAAAATTTGTGTTTCTAGTTGTGAGAACTGCCATAAAAACACAGAAAAATGTCTACAGTGATTGACTGATTTTAGACAGTGTTTACTTTAATGAAAGTCACAGTAATTCTTGAAAGCAGAAGTACACATGGGGAGTAAGTTTAAAAAGAAATGCCAGAAGAGGGACAAACTGTAAGAAAAGAAACAAAATCCCAGGACTATTACTAAATCAGGACATTTTACTGATACATTTTAATATTGCCAGGAGCTGATTTTTTTTTTTAATTATAAAGAAGCTTTGAAATGTCATGTCATTACTGATTTAACTGATTTACAGATCTGAAGTCTTAAGCTAGGAGAACCATCTGATTTATCCAGATCAGCCTGGCATTACTGGAAAGTAGAAGAATTATGAAAGAACTCAAACTATACTTTTTCAAGAAAGAGGGATGTACTATGGTTAGCATATTTTCAGCACACACTGAACTAATTAAACATCATAATCTGTTTTGGATTCACATTTTATTTGTGTTTTTTTTTCTTCCCTCTATTATGAAACTAATATGCTAAGGATGTAACCATGATCCTATTTTGGTTTTACCTTCTAGACTATATCCTCAAATACTACGGTGTTATTATCCATTATTTGTACTACCACAGTATCCATGAGATCTTGTTACAGATCAGTAACCCGTTGTGTTTAGCAAAGTAAAAATATGCAAAGGAAAATATGTCCATGCAAGTAAGCTTAAGTATATGACGAGAGAAACAGTTCAAAACAGAAGGACAATGGACTAAAAGGAAGAAAATCTTTAGTGTAACAGTCAGTTATCTCAACAGCCTTACAAGTGCTGAGGTCAATAAAAAATCATGGAAAAAACAGATTTCTAGTAGAACAACAAAGTGGTTATTCACCAGGAGCTACTTCCAAGAAGGAGAGACAGTCCAGGAAACAGAATGAAGGTTTCTTCCTCAACGGTTAATGAGTGTTTGGTGCATTAGTGAAATACACCAAGATTATTTAGAAGTAGAAAGAGAGGCTTTCTAACTCGTAATGCCTGAGAGATGAGACTGTCATGAGACTGTTAGTACAATGGAGGCTAGAAGAGCCCCAAAAGTGAGGGAAAAGAGGCTGTAAGCCTGAGGAGGCTGAACTCCCAGAAGGATACAGGGACAGGGCAGATGCCCCTGAAGACGGTGGAAGACCATTCATCAAAAAACGAAAGGAGATGATATCGGAGAAATCAAACAGCTCAGCCTACAACTCAGCCTAACTTCAATATCCAAAATTATATTGCAGTTTGATAGTGGACAAACAACTCATAATTACCTAGCAAACAATACACTGAAGAGAAATAATCCGTGTAAATATATCATGAAGAAATTATATCAAGTCAGTCTAATTTCATGCCAGGTTATCTAATAGTTGAGATATAGTTGATGTGACATAGGCTGATCTGTATATGACTTTTCTAACACAAATCCCCACAACATTCTCACAGACGAAGCTGGGAAACCTGGCTGAGATGACAGCGCTGCAAGATGGGTGCAGATCTACTTGAAAAATAAGATTCAAGGATTTGGTACAAACAGTTTTCTGTCAACAAAGTGAGACATAGCAATGCTACAGGGCTCTCTCCAGAACCTGGTATTATCTTTTTTCTTTTGAAATTTTCCTCACAAGTATGTGGGGTTATGCAGAGAGTATGACGTATGAGAACAAGTTTGTAATAAAGATGAAGATAAATTAATGTTCAAATAGAGAGCTGTGTCATGAGACATTGTGAAAGAATCAGATGTCCAGATCTAGGAAAAGAAAAATTCAGCAGCATTTAAAAATACACAAAGGAGTTTAGCCTTCTGTTGTCCATTAGTGACAGGACGAGAGGCAATCTGCTTAGCACTCCACAGGGAAGATCTGTTTGTACATCACAAAAAGCACTCCAGCTGTACATTTAGAAAGGACTCAAATAGGTACCCTGGTAAATTGTTTACTCTTCTGCAGAAATAGGAAGAGTGGTGCATTTGTGCACGACAGAAGAGATGATGGCTAAGTATCTGATGAGTAAATTAGTGACAGACTACATAAGAGGTTTTGCTCTGTGGCTATATAGGAAAGTTCATCACTCACAGATGCCACACTGGAAGTAGACTAGACCACAAGAAATGGATTATGAGGACCATCTGGCTTAGCTCTGTGGTCAGTTCCTCATTTCTTTATCCTTCCCATCCAGTATCCACTGTTGCTGGAATAAGGGAATTTAAAGCAGATCTCCTCATCTCTGTCTATTCCCTATACTGTCTGTTTGTCAACCAGCTGTCCATGAGTTTGTCCAATCCATTTTGGAAAACCTGCCAATACTGTCTGCTCTTTATGGCCTCCTGTGACAAAGTGAACTTCCACTATGTCACTACTTGCTTTTGCCTGTTTTAAACTACTGCTCCGTATTTCCACTCTTCCGGGACTTGTTGAATAAGAGTTTGGCATGCATTCATTTTATTAACCACCTTCACAATTTTGTAAACAATGAACTTATCCTCACAGCTTTGTGCTCTCCATATTGAAGACTTCCAACCACTCATGTTTCTTTACAAAAGGTAGCTACTTCAGCCATTTAAGTCCTACACTACCTTCTGCTGGATAATGGATCTGAATGACAGGCAAGATGGGAATGCAGCTTACCATTTCAGGTTTCACATTTACTATTTAATTCTGTACTTCAAGTAAAACCTCATAGGAAAAAAAAGTGCCAAGCCACACCTGTATTACCAAAGAATGCAAATGCGTCTTCTGGTTCTGTTTAACCATGCTGTTGCCTTGTAAATGCATGTCAGAGGAACATTTCATATGACCTATTTCAACACTGGCACCATTGAGGCTGAGCACTGAAAGTCATTTGATTTGGCCTTTTGTTTACAACAGTTGAACCATCTTCCTAAAGAACAAATTGTCATTTGTGTCTCTTCACTAAGACATGATAGGAGAGGTCATTGCAGTATTACAAGCAGATGCAGAAACTCACCTGGGCAACAGGAGTGAAGCTAACAGGGCAAGACAATAGCCCTTGCCCATCAGCATTTTCAGTTCGGGCAGGGAAAGGAGACAAATGACCCTTCCCCTGCATTCGCTGAACATCTAATGTGCTCTGTTCACAACTTCTGTTTTCATTGTAGTTTTATACTCAGCTTCATACACTACATATTTTCAGTACTTTGGTAAACATTTCTGGTATCCAATGAAAGATGACTTTATGGGATGACTGGCTCAGTACACAAGGAGTAGAGACACCGGCATACACATATATTAAAACCTGAGAGAGACTTCTTGCTTAAAATTTTACTAAGACAAAGGTAAATAGTAAGATGATGTGTACGTATTACTATAGTTATGGAGTGCCCCGTGAAAGCAGAAGTCTAGAGGGGCAGGTGGCTCAGACAACTTACAGTGCTTTGACTGCTCTGATTAGCATCATGGTTAGCTCCACTGCCCTGCTGTGCAAATCCTTATCAGTAGTAGCCAGATAGCCTACTAGTGGTGTGTTAAGCCTACAGATGGTGCTGTACATTTTCTTTTTATCCCATATTATGATGGCAACTGCAGCAGTACAGCTTTGTGATGGCTCAATGCAAAGCCATGCATCATCTTTTGTTTATCTTTGCTGTCTCTTGATGAATGACATATTAATTTAACAGACCGTTAGACTCTCCCTTAGCAGCACTTGTAGCTTACAAATGACATTAAAAGTCTACCAGAATCCCAAGTTTCCACCTCTCAAAATCAGTAAATTGAATGCAATTAACTAACTCCTTTGTATTAAGGATAATCTAGTACATAGATGTAGATTTACTCTTAATTTACAGGACTGCACTGCCTATTTAAATTACTTGAAATAATTTTTTAAAAAATCTCCAGTGACACAAGTGTGTCATGATATTCAGTGACTTTGTGCCAGTTTCTAAGGGTCGAAATAGTCTGAATCCAATCCTCATGGTGAAAAACCTACAGCCATGAAGATAAGTGAGCAAAGGACTCAAATGGATTGACAAGAATGAAGCCATAAGTCTTCCGCAGTTCTAAAATAAACGGGAAATAATTTTCTGTCTTCAGAGGTGGCAAGCAGTTATTAAGTTATTCAGTTCTCTGGATGCTTTAGAATCCCAGTGGTTTTGCACAGCATCTAAGCTAAAATAAACCAGGCAAATAATGCAATGTTTGCAACTAGCTAGTGTATAAAGGCAGATTTTATTTAATGTTAAAAAATTCCCAGTGATCAGACACTGGGGATTATCTAATACCACAAGAATACAGACAAAAATATTGTTCTTCTTGGCATAAGGTACTTAATTATGATTTTTTTTAAAAGATGAGGGGCAGGCAGGTGGAAAGAAGACCAACTATGATGCTGCACAGCAGCTGTGAAGTTTTAAAGAGTATCACAGCTCTAAGCTTAAAAATCATTAATTGCAGAAACTTTAAATTGCCAGTTGTGTCCCTAAAAAACAGAAGCTGCAACAATTATTAGCAATTATTTCATTCAACAACCTCAACTAGTCTGTGATTCTGTGGTTCTGTGACTCTTCTATGGCTAAAGTTTTACAATATAATGTTGTGAGCTTTACTGAAATAATTCAGCATTCTTCTGGTTCCTTTTGGGTCACGCAGTTTGAATTAGAATCACCTTATTGTTGCAAAACTCAGCTGAATTGTTCATTTTCACAAAGAGGGCTGGAAGTGCTAATTAAGTTGATGTGTTATGAATTGTCAGTTTGAATATCTCAGCTGTCACAGTCATGTTAAAATAAATTTTGTGCATTATTAAAGGGTATCATCACACCCATATTATAACTAAGGAAGTCTCCAAAGAGATGACTTAATTTTCTCATTTTCCTGAAGAAAATGAGCTGTATTCCCACATCACAGAACATGAATTTTAAACCACTAACCCAATTTATCAAACTTAATACTTAAAGGGTGGTTTGAAAGAACTTAAGAATCTGTTCTTAGGAATTTTGCATATTTCAAAGGTAGTAAAACCTGATGATATTAGCAGATGTATTTATGTAGAAAATTTATGACACCTAAAAACTCAGTATCTAGGGAATAAAACGACAAATCTTTTCCCAAGGCAAATCTGACAGACATTATGACTTCTATGCAATAAAAATATTTTAAGTTTTTCGTAACTGAATTCAAGGTGAAAACATCCATTGTTTGCCATATGAAAAGAATTGTGTCCAAAGTTATTACTTTCTTAACTATGATGTCACGTTATTTACGTATGAGAAAAGAAGCAAGTCCAGCAATACAAAATAGCTTCTACACAACTTCACAATGAGGTAGCTCATTAAACCAGTGTTACAACACACATGATTCCAATAAAATATCAAATGCAAAAGTGTCAATGGGTGAGTCTGCATTGTCTTGCCTGTAGTGAAAAAAGAACTGTCCGCATGGCTTGTTCAGCTGCAGATTGAATGGTGCTACCTCTGGATGTAGTCTGCAGGGTGTTAGCTCTGGATGTAGTCTGCAGACTGCTTTGAGAATTGTGTGTTCCAACTAGAAACAAGACCTTACAGGTAAAAGATAAAAGCAAAAAACCACACTGTTTGAACACAGCAAGCAAGCAGTTAATTGTAGGGTCTACATGAGGGAGACAGGCTGTCCAACACAAAATGTTTAAAACAGCAAGCAGGCTTTGAACATGGGAACTCCTTAAACTAAGGACAGCAGAGACATGTGTTTGACATTCCTTCTTCTCTTTAAAAGACAGAGACAGGGAAGAAAAAATAATGTCAGCTAAGACAGCAGCAGATGAGACCAAATAATTGCAGATGGTTGGTTGCAGAAGCTGCAGGATGTACTTCACCATCAAGTGGGTACTTGATAGAAGCTATTTATGTATGAAGTGTTGCCTGAGAGAACCCACAGGAAAAATAAAAGGGGGAGAGCACTAGAAATGCAGCTGGAAATCATGATGGAATTCAGGCAAGATCTGAGGACAGGATGAATGGAGGAAGATGGTTCAGCAAAGAAGAGTACCTGAAGACTATGGCTGAAGACTATGGCTGAACACTATTATGAGAAAGAAGATACAGGCAGTGAGGAATGGGTTATCTTTCTCCAGAAAACAAAGATAAGAAAAAGGAAGAAAAAGAAGACTAATGACAAGGGGATGGAGGAACTAATGTGCCAAGAAGAGTCGATAGGGATACTGGAAGACTAGAAAAAATAGTTTGGAAAAGGGTAATATATTGAAGACTGTGCAGAGGAATTGAAAAAAAAATGGGAAAGAGGAGCAGAGATCCACACCAACAGCACAAAAAGACAGTTTTGGGACTCGCTGGCCAAATCTGCCTTAGCATTTCAGTTTAGAGCAGTAAACAAGTTTTGAAACAAAATCACTTGCCCCTTTTGAAACAAAAGTGCATGCCACTTTTGTTGGTGGAGCTGCTTGTTTTTTCCTTCAGGAGAAAACTACACCAGAAGCTGTGCTCTAAGGGTAAATGAAAGGCATGCCTACCCCTGAAGGGGATCTAAAGGTCCAATCCAAATAGTGGGTTGCACTGTCAAAAAGTTCTAACCCACACTCATTAACATCAAAAAGCTCTTAAACCATCAAATACTTCTTATGCAACCTGAGGTCCTTCAGATGCTATAAAATGAACCAAATGCTATATAGTAGCTGCCATATTTATCAACTGTCAGCCCCTGACTCTCTGAATCTCTAGCACTTCTTCCTCCTCCATTTTCTCTAGTCCTAGCTCGGAATCCTTATTGAACTTCCCTACATCAGTTGCTATCCATCTACCCATTCTTGTCCCTTCATGGACAACCTTGATTTTTTTCATCTTCTTCTATTGGTCTTTATCTCTTTTGCAATGATGAGGTGCAAAATTCCAGAAGATCCAGTAAGGTGCAAATTATCTTATGACATGAAAGCTTCTCCAGTAGCAGGCTAAACACTAGAAGTCTGAGAAGGCCGCACCGTGACTGAAGGATGAAAAGGACTGATGAGCTGAACAATCTTAAATTTGAAAGGGCAACACTCTTTTGAGGTAGTAAGGCAGGAGTGTCCCTCTTTCAGAGAGCTTCACTAGGTCTCCTGGTGAGAACTACCATCAGTTCTGTTGCCCAGCTGTACTTCTGTTCTCTAGGATACAGGACAAAATAGCTGTGAGCACACCCCCCAGTGCCACTCTTGGGATCCTGTCAATGGATCCCACAGAAAATCACTAGAAAGGCACAAACAGGAGCACCTCTCTCTGACTTGCTTCTAGTGCTTTTGCCTCAGCAAATCTTGTGTCATTGCTCCAGTCCAATCCAGGTCAGTATAATGTTTTTTCCAGGCAGTGGAATGGGAATCACATGAGGTTTCTGGCACTTGAGTCATGACTGAGTAGAGGTGATGTATGTTACAAAGGCTGTTCTGTTCTTAAAAATAAGTCTGTGGCTATGAGCTGAGGGTGAACTCCTCTATATGACAGCTTGCTACATCAGAAGTTCCCCTTTTAGTTCCAGCCTGTATAAGTGCCTAGCTGTGCACCACTGACTGTCCAACTGTGCAGGCAGCATGCTATGCTACAGCCCCACTGGAGTCCAATACAGAGGCTGTGCTTCACAGCATCTTTCTTTTCTTCAACATGCAGCGCTTTATAAGCTTGGTGGTATGGGACAGTGCCAATACACACAGTAACCATGTGGATCCTATCCTTGCCTGACCAATGAGATGAACAGAAAAGTCTTCCTTTTCCATGGTATACAAGTTATGTAGGAGGTATTGTAAAGTGACAAATTTCTCTTGTGCCTCCTCTCCACATTTCATGCGATGAAAACTACTGTGATTAGTGCAGACAGGGAGCAGTGCCCCCGCAGTTCTGTTTCTGAAGTCTTATATCCTTTGATGCATATCCACTACAGCATGGCAGACCAGAAGTATGTGGGAAGGGTGTCAGGTACAGAACTGCTATCATTCCTGGCTTTGGTGGGGAGCCAGCAAATAAAGGATTGGGAACTGATGGTAGGTCCTGCAAGATGGAGGGGAAAGTTGTTCTCTGTCGCTTCTGTTGATGCGCCATATAGTCTGATGAAGCCCTCATCCAGAGAATGACATACCATTCAGCACCCAGGGGTATGGGCATAGAGGAAAACTTGTGCATAGGCAGGAATATCAGATAGCTGGTTGCAAGATGATCACAGAGAACCAGCCCAGAGTACTGCGCAGAGTCTCTGTAGCACAAGAGCTCAGCTGTTCTTCAGTTTGGACAGGCAGTCAGGGGTAGGAGCAGGGTCACAGCAGACACCTGCAGGGACATCTCTGCGTGCTCAGGCATCATCAGCTGTCCTAGGGACTCTTGGAGCAGCAGGAGGCTCTGGCCAACTCTCCTTTCAGTGCACGCTAAAAGTCAACATGAGGGAGTGACATCCTTCTAGCAGCCTGCCTCCACACTCACTGCTTAACACAAACTCTCCACCCTGCTGTTCACCACTTGCCACCAGTCTTGATGCCCAGGCATAGGAGCAGAGTGGTCAGTTTTGTTCAAGGGACAAGAATAACCCTAATCTAAGTAAAATCCCCGAACATGTACAATGAAAATGTCACAAACACAAGTACCACCTGCCTTGATCTACTGATTTATAACTGTTGTATGAAATTACTTGCTAGGACAGACAGAGATATCAGTATGAGAACTGACAGGTTTCTTGCTGCAGTGGATGCAGGAAATGGAGGGATAGATTTATTGTGTGTCAGATATAAAATTAAAAAATAGAGGCTTTGCAGAGAAAAGTGCAATTCCTATAACTGCAAACTGTAGCGGATAGGAAAACAAGATGTAACTGCTGTTCTTCATAACACATTAAAAAAGACTATCCTTATCCATTTATTTAGACAGATGGAATCACAGATCTACACCTGTATCCTCTGCAAATACAAACCAGAAGGAAAGTCAACGCAATTATATGGGTATACATCAGTTGTCTCATTTCAGCAATCCCGCCAGGACCAGCTATAAATTACGGAAGATCTTTTCTACAAGTGGAAGTGATTAAATAAATTTTTGTGACAACATCAGGAAGAAATAGAGGGTGTGTGGATGAAGGAAAGTGAGGGCTGGCAGAGAGCACTGAAATGCCAGCTGTAATTATAAAAAGAAAAAACAATTTTCACATGCATTTCAGAGTTTAGTTGCAGAGCTAAGTGCATCTTTATTTTATGAGCTTCTCTATTATCAGGCTGTGAAACAGTGTCATGAAATTAACAGTCAAATATGGGCCTTAATCCTGACATAAATAACATTCCCACAGACAGTACTGGGAGATTTGTCAGAAAAGTATATTCAGAACTTGACCCCTAAAAATGAATACAGTGTTGGTGGGTCCCTAATTATAATATCCTATTTAGCTACCACAGTAAGGCCACTGAAGCAGTAAGAAATAAAAAGAAGTCAGTTGCTGCCAGATGGCTCAGTTGTTGCAGCGATTACTCACAGAAATAATATTTGCTTACACAAGAAGGCCCACAGCATTCACTGGAGTGTAACACAAGTATTAAAGGAATTCAAGTTCCATGATAAATCTTTGTTAAAAAAACTTGTGACAGAGAATCAATCTGTTCTTCCAAGCATTCAGTTTTTGGGGGTAAACACAATACTTTTCACTAAAGTCATCATGGACAAATTACTTGTTTCAGTGACTTTAAGAGTCCATGATAAATTTTTGATTCAGGAAAGCTTTAAGTGTATTATTAAACTAAAGACCTAGGGTGCGTTCTGTATTTGATATAGTATTAGAATACATGCTTCCAACTCATCAATAACATAAATTCAGTAAAACATGGGTGTTCAGTTAAATAATAATTTGACTATTGTGAAATGAGTTTTTATACTTTGTAAGCAGTTTCCCAACGTAAGTGAAAGTCGTTATTTGGCTTTATGCTGGAAGTGCTCAAACCTGATTTGAATCCCACTGACATCAGCATGTATCTATACTCTGACTTCAGTAGCTTTTACAGTACTCCTAGAAGGATTTAGGACCAGCTAGTATTTCATCAGGAATAATGGGACCAATCAACCCCTAAAAGCAGTGAGAAAACTCTTGTTGAGTTCACCAGTTGTGAGACAAAGCCCATAGTTCTGGACAGGGATCAAATTCTGCCAACAAAATTCACTACAGCTGTCAGAAAGAGACTTCAGTTGATTGACACTTCCCAGGTATGGTGGAAAGTTGGATTGCTGATTTCTTGGTTATTGGCTCAAGTCTTCAATTAGACCTGTATATGCCATTGTCAGTTACGTCTTTAAAACCTGCACAGTTTTACTATTTCAAAACTTTTTTCTTAAACTACATGAAAATGAAAGAAAGGTACAATGAAAAGTACAGTCTGAGAACCACCATTCAGAAAATGAAAAGGGAAGCACAAAGGAATTCAAGTTCTTGTTCTCTTCAGCAGGGGGGAAGGCAGGTCATGCTTCTTCTTCTACAGAAAATGGAAAAATAATAGCTACCCAGAAACAGTGTTATTTCTGTTTATTTATTTGTCTTCTCAGTTGCCAAATATCCTGTGGGGCATGATAGATGTAGGAAAGTGTCCTGTTCCTCTGTGGTACAACAATCCATTCATTGACTTCTGCAGTTTATTTTCTATGTGAGAAAACAGTAGAAGGTCCTTCTTTACTATTTTCAAAAGAAGACTACGAGAGACTTCTTTTTCCAATTTGTTCTGATCTATGCCAAGTAGCACAGACA
Organism: Dromococcyx pavoninus; assembly: GCA_033558185.1. Taxonomy (NCBI): domain Eukaryota; kingdom Metazoa; phylum Chordata; class Aves; order Cuculiformes; family Neomorphidae; genus Dromococcyx; species Dromococcyx pavoninus. The sequence continues at coordinate 2,705,552 of JAUMJL010000098.1, forward strand.
CTTTTTGCAAGACAAGGCTCTGGAGCCCAACTAATACTGTCCAGGAGTAAGATAAAGGTCCAGTGATCTACAGGTACACCCTCAACCCACAAGAGAAAGATGTGACTCTAGTTAGTGTATTTCCTGCACTTGATACATAAAAGAACTGAGTTGAAAAAGGCTTTGTCAGGCCTGAGATTCCTGGGAAGATTACCTTTGAATATAGAAACACTGAAAACAATATAATAATACATGACCTCCTTTCTAAAACAGAATTTTATGATGAAAAGCCCTACTGTAATTGTTTGTCTCATGTCCCTTCTATTTGCACGTACAGACAGCAGCTGTTGTGTCCTCTGAGCAGCGCTGCTTCTGATGGCAAAGTAAGCAATACATTACCATGAAGGTCTGAATTGAGACCATCTTGGTAAAATGTAAGGCACAACTAATAATTATGATACTGTGTGGAGTACGTATTGAATGTCCTTTCAAAACACCTTCGTGAGGGCTTCATGAAACTTTATAAGCACAGAGAGAAATACTGAAGAATGGGATTCTTCCTGACACATTATTCACTATTATCTGCTATATCCTACACCTTATTTTCAAAAGAGAAATATCAGAAGCTTCTGATATTACACATAAAACCACATTAATAAAGGACAAAGAGAAATCCACAACACCTCTATTGTGCAGATGCTTTTTGAGGTTCTGTTGTTATTGATACCAAAGAAACTAAAGCCAGCTGGTCAAAGTAACTATAATTAATTAAGAACGCATACACTCATTGGAAAGCTTTATTATCTTATTTGTCCTAGAAAATTAATTATGTGTATTCAATGGAACGGTACAGTGTTGTCATTCCATGAGCAGCAGAAGAAAACAGAGCAACCAACAAGTGCAGCAGTTTTAGTAATCACAAATTCAAGGCAATTTCTCTCGCATTGTATTTGAATATACAATCTACTGTGCAATAAACTTGGGTGTTAGGCACAATGTCAGAGTCTTGCTTCTCTTTTACAGAAAACTATCCAATTCAGTGTAAAAGGAAAGAACAAATCCTGTTCTCTTCAGCGAGAAGTGAATATTAAAATGCAATTGATTACTTGCTGAATTCATTCAAACAAAATGCAATTCTTTAGACACAAGGATCTCTCCCAGTGCAGTAGAATGGCTGCATACTTGAAGCAGGAATAGATAGTAAATGCAAAATTACCGTTCTGAAACTGTTCAGCTCCATTTCCCGTCGGGTATTTTATTTTCTTGTTTACAGTTGAACTTACAGCATAACAACACAGTTAGGGTCCAAACAGAGATTCTGCATAGTACAATCAGAATTCAGCAGCATTGCATTTTGTCCTGATGGCTATACAATTGCTAGAGGAAGAAATTTTATTTACACAGCTGTGACATGTTTTATAAACAGGTTGATCCTGACTTTCTGAAAGTTCATGGAGAATTATTGTAAAGAAAAAAAAGAAAAGCAGAAATGAGTTCACATGTGTTTGACTTCTTGCCATGTTTACAAATAGCCCCACAAACTACTCCTTTTGTCTACTTTCTCTGGAAAGGGGACAAAGCTTTTTAAGGACAAGCAGCCTAACAGGTTCTTATCTGGGCATGGCTGTACCAAAACCTGATTTTTAGTCGCGAAGTAATATGACCATTCCCAAAGCAGTATGGCTCATTCCCCGTACCATATTAATATAGCTCCTGTGTTAAATATCATCTAGTGCTTTTTAAAAAAATAAGAAAAGTTCATTTGTAAAGCCCAGGCACCTTCTTCATCACTTTCATAATGGCACTGGTATGACAGATACGGCTGTCATTACTTCTGTTGTCAATGCAGCTCCCAAGTGGAGAAGCAGGATTTTAATCTCAACTACCATTATTTTCTCGCAGATAAGCACATTCTTTATCAGAAATGCTTTCGCTTCATCAGACCTTATCAATAATGTTACCACACAACAGCTTACGCACAAACGATGATCTGATCTAACAAAATCCCCAGTCATATTTGTTTAGCATATTGCATCAGAGAAAAGTTTTAACTCAATCTGTTAGCTGAAGGTCTTTCGGACTGCTGAGTCACACATGTTTAATCCTAACAATATTTTAATTTCCTTCATGATTAGGTAACTAATGATTTGAAATGAGATTGGGTGTTCTAAATCAGAATTAGCATTTTTTTCTTTGATGAATTAATTATAATTGATTTATGAAGTGGCACTCTCTAGGGGCCTGACTTTGTAGCGCTTACTGATGAGGCTGAATTCCCATTGAAACCGATGAACAATTTTCCTCAGTAAGCATTGAAGGAGCTGTCCTTAAGTCTTAAAAGGTATAAGTAGTGCTAGATTCTGAGCCACTTTTAGGACTACAACTACAAAAACTCCAGAGCTATAATCCTAAAAATACATTTTGCTAAGAAATACCGCAGAATTTCTGAGTAATCTGTACAGGGAGTTATCCCAAGACATTTATGTCTTTCCATGAATATAGTATTTTACTAGCAAATTTAAGGCAAAAAACTTGAGTTGGAAGTATGTGGGCAGTACACTCCTAAAGTCTTCTCCATCAAAACAACAGTGGATACTCTGTGCAGTGCAATTCAGTTATCTCCATAACAGCCGTTCCTCAGTCTTTTTCTTGTAATTTCTCCATGAGCTCTCAGAATGAAGTTTAAGAAGCTGACTGCGGTCTAGGAAGGGATGCAAAGTCACACCATAGCAGTGTTTTGGTGTCTTCTTAATCGATTGCTTCTCATCATTAAATAAAGCTATTTGTTTTTACTAGAGCAAATGGATAAATGCTATTTTTTTCCAATAATACAATTAAAAAATCTTTAGTTTTGTTCTTGCAATGAAATATTTTGTGACTTTTTCTTTTTTCTGTTTTTTTTTTTATCAAGGTACTGGCTTTTCGAGATCCTCTTCTTTATAGACTTATCTATCAAGAAGCAAGACTCAAAAATGACCGTTTTAGAACAATTTTGCTGACATAATTCCATATTGCTTTTCACAGCAATTTGACGAAAACTTTTGATGAAAAAGCTCCTAAACAAAAATGTCTGCACTTTTAACACTCCAATTTGAAAACAACTCTAAAAGGCAGTTTATCAGACATTAGTATATCTTCATTTTTTAACCAGCTGTTGTATTAAATCTGCACATCAGTTATAGCACCTGTTATCTTCTGATGTCACTAGGTTGCTATGTAAGGATTTTAAAATTATTTTCTCCATTAAAATCAGTGGGTGTTGAATCAGCCATGCAGCCTCAGTCCTGTAAGAGATGAGGTTCCATAGACTAAGAATGACCCCTAATGACTGAACACAACTTTGGTTTGAGTTTCAAAGATTTAAGAGGTTTCAGTTTTTAAAGCATTTTACAGGCAGACAAACAGGGTTTGCACTGTCCTCCTGTTTGGAGCAGCATAATTTCAGCCCACTCTCCAAAGATATATTAGAATTCTTTATCTGGATTGCGCTGATTGCTACCTTGCTACCCTGCTCTTCTTTGTCTCTTTCCTTGTGGAAGAAAGAGGTTTATTTTTATGGTATTTTCCCTAACAGATCAGAGACTATCCCCAAATAAAACATTATCAAAGAGCAAAGACTGGCTAAACAAACAACCTGAAGCCATATTTTCCTAGTTTTCCATGGTGAATTAGCAGTATCATCTTCTGTCTGATGCCAGTGGCACTTGCACAGAGGAGCTCTACTCAGTAAGTGCGTAGGGGGTCTAGGAAATCCTCAAGTTCTGTAAGCTCAGCCTGTAACCACAGCTCCTCATCCTTCAACCACACCACCAAAGAACACTGGCAGAGAGTGAACTACAGCAATGAAAACACTACAGTTCACCTTTCCTACATACGCTGAGGCTTCCCAATACTTATTCTGAATGAATTAGGAACTCCAGTGGTGAGTTTACTATCTTGCTGCAGCTGAAGATTTACTCAGTTCAACTTTATTCACCATCCAGTTCCTGACAGCGATGGGACTTTGCTGGCTGTTTTCTCCATGCTAATGTAGTCATGAAGTCCACCATAACTGGTAAACATCACTTGTCCAGAGCTGTTTGTCTTGCAAGGGTGACAAAACCGACCTGGCTGTAACACAGGACTGGACAGAGATCTCAGGAACTAGATGCAAAACCTTCTACAGGGGACTGTAAAGATTCACACTCTCTGTAAACTAGACCACAAATTCAGCAGATGGTAACACATCTTCCCATCAAAAAAATCTTCTCTGAAGTACCTATGGCATACTAATTAATAAACAGCCCAGCCCCCACTGATGGAAATGGCTGGTTTCTTGGCCAATACATCAGGCATTGAACCAGGGGTGGTCAAGTCCAAGTATATAAAGAACAGTTTAAAAATGTGGTAAGTGGCGTAAACATAACCACCTGGCACAGGATGAGCTCTGCAAACACACTTACCAGAAAGTCATTTAAGAAGATGGTCTGACTTAGTTGCCATATAGATTGAGGAAGATAATTCCACACCAAAACACATTTTTGTGCTTTTTGTCACATGATGAAAGCAGGGCAGGCCTCTGTTATCTGGAAGTCTCCTTTGCTTGGGTTTCATGTGATTTAGGTATTATTCTTAGCTCTGACATTTAACATCTACAATGTGAGCTGTGTTTTAATATTCCAGACATTCAGGGAATAGGTATCAGACTCTCTAATCCAAATGTTAATTTGGTTTTCAGAACAGACTTGTGAAGAACTCTGATCAGCGCTTCTGTGTTAGCTTCTGAGATGAGTTTTAATACCATATGTAAAGATGAAAGAGCTGATCAAATGTAGAAAATACCAGCTGATTTAGAAGGTCAGTATAACAATGGGTAAGTTGTCTAAGATTAGATTTTAATTTTCCACCTTATGTTGGTCTGCAAAATGAGATCTCAGTCCAGCCATGAATAACGCGCATTCTCCCAGAAGAATTTGTGCTGTTTGTTGACAGAAGCTGGCTGAACAGTAGAATTTCTGATTTGTGAAAAAGTTTTGGGGGAAGCAGGGAGGGTCATTTGGTTTTACTCTGATTCAGCCCAAGTTATTTTTTTTTTTTTAATTTCCCACAAATTGGAAACTAAGAGAATATTTCATTCCGACAATCCAAGCACGTGAAACTTCCAGGAAATAACCTCACTGCACCCAGCAGCTGCTCAGTAAAATTGATATTCCTGGTAATTTCACGCTTGCTAACCATCCACCTCGGTTTCCTCGGCAGCTGCAGGGGCTCCCCAGCCCTGTGCTCTGCACAGCCGGCTTCACTCACCAGCCCACAGCCCTGTCTCCCTGCTCTTGTCCCACAGCTCCACCTGCCTGGCCTTTAAGCTTTCGGCTCTAGAGGAGAAAGAGAGGGAGACCTGGGGCATGTGGCTTTCTTAGAGCCTCGGCTCCTGGGAGCCCGGGTCCACCACTGCTGGGTCAGGAGATCCAGTGCATCTGACTGAAAGTTTATTTAACATAAATGTTTGCAGGGTAACATTTTTGATTCAATGAAAAAGCGTTAGTCCTCGGCTCTCTGGCATGCACAGGTCATTCCTAATGAAAATATAAAATAAGAGAAACCATAGTGGCAGGCAGACCTCTTGCACAAGCTCTCTAACCTTTACCCTCCCTGTTTCATCATGGTCTCATTTTCCCAGAAGGCAGAGATCTATAGGGACACAGAGAAGAGAAATGGATCTTCCTCATTAATGTTGCCCTAGCAGTGAAACAGACTTCCTCTGAAGGCAATGGATTTTCTGTGGAGGATTACAGGATATGACTTATTCTAGGATGAAAAATATCTGCCTTTAATAAATTAGTGACAAAAATCCTATCAGTGCAGTCCTTGATTTAGAATTCAAACTGCTGTATTTAAGTGTTTAAAACAGAGTTTGGATTAATGTTAGCAAGACATTCAAATCATGAATTTACATATACACATTGGAAAACAATGCTACAATTATTCTTTTCTAACATACAGTCTATAGAAATAGAAAATTATTAATGAAACTTCTGCGTGAGAATAATGTAAAATGTAGCACATACAAAATAGTGAGATTATATTTATACTAATAATCTGAACAGACTATACTACTAATCCGAACAGGTCCAGAACAGTTCCCTGGCTTTAAGGCACGCAATAACCAGCATATATACTATTAAACTGTCTTCTCTTTCAAAACAGGTTATCCACATCCCAGCTGCCTATTGTGCACGTCCCTGGCCCACGCAAGTTCTTGGATCGCACCCAGTAATCCTTGGGACAGGTCTAAATTGGCTGAGGCCAAGAGTGAGCCACAAGCTGTTCCAACAGTTCTGAAGGACGATGATACTTCAGTGCTCAGGAGAGCAGTCTGAGATGCATCCATACTTAAAAAGCCTTAAAAGCTCTGAGTTACTGAATTGTCAGAACTGTGAATATGAATATATGAATCAACTATGCAATCTTTTTATCACATCAGAAAGCCACTGGAGTGCGGTATGTATAATCTGGGTGGCTTACTAATGAGGATAAGCCAAATGAAAGCCTTCTTTAAGTACAGCCTGCTGACTAGAGGCCTTAATTTCAGTCTTTGAAGATTATTCCACACTCTAAGAGCAATTACCCACAAAATATTAGATGCTGTTAGAATGACAGCAGATCATGAACTTATCTTCAAGTTTTTTCCAAGGGAAAATTATTATTTCACCAAAGTGTTTTGATTTTCCTTTTGGGAAATATCATGATTCCAATAGGAAAATCTAAATACCTTTTTTGTGAGGACACATGGGGGAAAAGAAGTATCATATTATCTCTGCTGTTATACTAAAACAACACATTTCTTTTCTGATTCCTGTGACAATTTTCTGTAGCTGCCTGAGCTGCTGTAGTCCAGATTCTCCCTGTCCATATTTTTCTCTATGAGCTAACACAGTTCAACAAACCATTGAAAAATTATTTGGGAATACCAAAATGCTGTGCATCTGCCAAACATTGACATTTCTTATTCAAGATCCTTTTGAACTTTTTGTTCCCTTGGAAGTTCTGGTTATATTCTAAATTAAAACAATTTTAAACTATAGAAATTGATTGTTGAATGGCTTTCTAACCTCATTTTTTCTCATATGAAACCTCCTCAAAACTATTGATTCTATTATGACACTGCAGAAAAGTAAATTATACAGTTCATGGTTTTGGCACAAGTGATTTTTCTCTGTTGATAGTATCAATACCAATACTAAATTTTGTCGCCTATAATTAGTAAAGAAGCTTTTTAGAATTTTCCCCAGTAATGCACAGATCATTAGGAGACAGACAAGAAGGCATCAAAATGGACAAATGTGATCGTATTTTACTCACAGGACTTCCATCAGTCTATTGAGTACATGGTCACGTCTCCTTTCACCACAAGAAATAGCTAAGAGGCTTGATGTAATAAATGATTTGTGTAAACTGACAAAGCAAGTCAAGAAGACAACCTAAATCATTCACTTACATTCACTTACATCTATATAAGCACAAAGATGTCATATGGAAGAAAAATTAATGAACTCTGTATATTTAGTAAGTCATTAACGACAACATTTAGACTTTTATTGGACCCTATGACATATGCAATTAATGAAAGGTTTTTTTCTATGCTGTTTTACAAGGACACAAGCATAAATCTGCACAGAAGCCTTTTTGTCTATGCTGTCCATGATCCATATATAAAAAGGTGGAAAGAAATAACTTTCACCATGGTAAATTCACCAAATTGCAATTTTATAATTAAGATGTGTTCACTTCACTGATACTACTACGTACAATGCAAATCTTTTGCCATGGCTGCAGAATCTTTTAATATTCTTGTCAGAGCAACATATATAATTGTGTAATAAAAAACATGACTATTATGAGAGACATTCATTAGAGAAAATTGAGTCACTAGGCCTCTTTTTACTCCAATAATATTAGGCTCAGTACAAAATGTCAAAGATTTTGTAACGCATTGCCTTGGGAACCTTCTTAAAATTGGGCTGAGTTAGATGTTCTGCATCTATTAATTTTGCCCTCCTGTTTTGTACCTTCTTATACATTTTTCTTTTCATCAGTTCCTCCCCACAATGGCATTTTATAAACTATCGCCACATTTTGTTAATGCCATTTCAAAAATGTAGTTTGTAATAAATCACCAGCCCAATCTGAATGTAAATGCCACTACCAAGACACTTCTATCACAAAGTAAATTTAACCTGCAATTTGGTGAGAGGGAAAATTAGTTCTTATTATCAAACTGAAAACCATGAATTCAGTCAAACTAGCACAAATATAACTATAATCCTAAATATGATGATCATTTCCACAAACAGTTGTATACAGAACTGCTTAGCCTAGACCATCATTCCTTTTCAAGTCATCAATATGGGGAAAAAAGCCCATAGTAATTTTTTCCATTACAGTAATAGCCAATATTATATGCCAATACTGAACACGTTTAGATAGTCCTAATCTGAAATCCAAGACTACTTATCTCTTAATTATTCTATCACATAATATTCATCCAATAGGAAGTTAACAAATTGTTTTGAGACTGAGTTTTGATACACAGTGTATCAATGAAATTATCATATGAAATGTTTTCATTCAAATTTTACTGATTCTAAGCTGTGATATGGTCAAGCTCCCATTCCCAACTTGCATCAATAACAAAATTGTATTTTTCTAGGTCAATGATGTCATATTTAAGTAGTACAGAAACATGATTAATGAAGCAACTATGTAGTAACATATCCAGAAATGGGCTAACTTAAAACGCAGATGTGATGACAGTCACCACCACAGCATTATTCTCTATGATTCTTTTTGTGTGTGTGCTAAGAATTATTGTCAAAGATAAGTCATTGCAAGTGAGAGGGCACAGCTTGCAAACAGGTTAAAAAACACACTGAAACATTCCACATATATATATTTTTTATTTTGAATAAAACTGCATTTGATCTGTAATTAGATTGCAGTAACCAACAAAAAACACAGCTCTGTCATGATTTATACCAGAAGACTATAATGCTGGATAGATGCAAGACACTGCGTTAGAACTGAGTTAACAAAGAAGAGAATACATGGAAAAGATAGTAGGAGAGAGAGAGACTGGAGTCAAGAAAATATAAGCTAGACAGAGAGATTAGGAGTCCAGGAAATTAATAGGAACTATTCCCATAGGCATACACGTGAATATAATAGGCAGCTACAGAATCATAGAATCATAGAATTACCCGAGTTGGAAGGGACCCAACTCCTATCCCTACACAGGACACTCCCAATGTTCACACCACGTGACTGAGAGCATTGTTCAAATGCTTGTTGAATGCTGGCAGACTCAGTGCCATGGCCACTGCCTTTACATATGTGGGATTCTTGTATAGGGTTGGGTTTTTCAGTTTAAAAACTGTCATTGTTTCACACAGTACCTCTATAGTCTCACATAGAACAAGTGGCCTGAGTTTGAGAAACAGTTTGAGAAAAGTTTAAAACTACTTGCTGACTGCTACAAATAAGCACAGCAGAAAAGTCATTCAGGTTGATTACTATTTTGAAATCATTCATTTTCCTTCTAGCACAGGTCAATGCCAGCCAACACTCCCTTTTCATACCCTGGAGAAAAATCTGTTTCAGGCCCAAAAATTTCTTCAGAGAGATTTGTCTTGTCATCATATAAGCAGACTCAGTTCCCTCAGTTGGCTGGGGGACCTTTAATATCATGAGAGTGCAAAGCACTCTGTACAGCTGAGCTGCACCCATTTACTTGTAAAGGCAGGGAATGTTATGTTTTCCAGACCTGTCAGAAGTACATTGCATTAAAATAAAAAATGCTGCTTCCTTATACTAGTTTATTTTTTGTATCAGCAATATAGTAAAGTTCATTGGTGAACTTTGTGCAATTTAGCTCCCACGCAACTAAATTAGACCCAAAGATTAGTGGACGAGTGGCATTATGAGCCATTTCTGCTCTCTGGCAGACATGCATGGGCTAATTTTGGTGACAATAAGACCCAGAAGAGTTTCAGGAAACAACCTAAAGACTATGTAAAGCTGAGTGCACAAACCTAACCATATAACCCGATATTAGCAGAATAGGCAGTAATATTTCAAGCTTGTATTATTGCACAGTAAAGCTAAAGAGCATATCAAAATTTACCTAGTGATCCTAATTTTATTTCCAACTGCTTTTCCCCATTTGAAACTTGCAATTCAATGCAATCAACTTTACTTCTGTTAAACAATTTAATGTGGTCTAATAAAAACATGCAATTGATATTCTAATTGTTTTATTCAAACTAGCACCGTATTATGAACACATATGACAAAATATAGCAAGCAGTTCCGTAGAAGTTTCTTCCTCAGTTGTTTATATGAGACATAATACCAGTCTTTGCGGCACATTTAATTTCAAAGGGTTATAATGTACTTCACAAATTACATCTTTAAATATCAAATCACCTTCATTTCTATCTACTGTTTTTGAGATGCATAACAGTCAGCAGTGTTTTAACACTTCACAGCAGTTCCATATCATAATTTAAGGACGAGTCTTGCAAATATTTTTTGCACACGCTTCAACTGGGTGCACCTAAGTACATGAAATATTTCACTGGGCCAGGATCTAAGACAGCAGAGAAAGACTGCAATTCACATTTTATTGAAACCATATAGAGAAAGAAGATTCAGAGGTATGATGGAATTATAAGAGAAGGATTCTATAATTTTTCATAAAATCTTTTCTGAGAAAGTCTCAAAAATTTCCTGCCTTCTGTTTATAGGATCATAGGATGCCAAGGAAAGAATGAAACATTTTGCAAGTTTTCTTTGGGTGTTCCCTTACTGGGAAGTATTTTAAGACAGCATAGTTACCATCTCACAAATAAACAAACAGAAAAACTAAGTAGTATTCTTAATTGCCACTGACTAATTGTAAGAGTAATTTTTGCCTGCTGTCTGTGTTTAGCCATCAAAGATCCCTGCAGTACTGATTCAGTATTGATTCAGTATAAAGACTACCATCTCAGGAACCACCCACTATACTGTTGTATTCTTTGCTGATTTTCCATAGTGATTTCAACAATCCTGATCTAAATAAACCTGTAAAATCTGATGGAATCACCTTCTGACACATCAGACTTCAAATTAGCTCAGCACTTTATCTTCTCAGGCTTGTCCTGAGATACAACTTCCATTGGCACGGGCAATTCTGATTGTAAACAGGAGACAGCTTGAGGGAACATGGGGCACTACAATGCACAAAGGAAAACTGGACCAGTCTGTACTTACCTCTTATTGCATCTGGATGAGTCCCTTCATCTGTGTTTTTCAAGCTTTCTTAGCATCTACAGCTTGACTCCCACTCTGATTTTCCAAATACATTTTCTGATGCACACTTTTACCCTCAGAAACAACGAAAGCTCATGCAAACTTCAAACAGAAATACATTTAGAGTTGGTTTTGTTGGTTTGGATTTTTTCAGGCAGATAATCATATTCAAGGTAAAGGTATTTTGCATTACATTTTCAAACATGAATGGGATCACCTTCAGATGCATTAATGGATTTGCATTGATGAAATAGTGCAACACACAAGACATAACTATTGGTCTTACAGCTGATACTCTCTCCCTTAAATGTGCTATCTAGTAGCACTGATTTAATCAGTTTTTCTTCTGAATTAAAGTCAGATCAATTATCTCACAGAAGCTTATGTGTGAATCATTTACCACCTATGTGGGGTTTATGCTATTATTTTTCCAGTCTTTCTTGATACATGAGAAGCTATTAAATTTAGACAAATATTTTTACAAATCAGTTGGTAGGCAGGCAACAATAATAATATTGACAGATTTCCATATAAATAAGCTCATTGCCTCTGTCTGTTTGTGGTGAAATAGTTTTAAGTGAGTTTTGCATATGTGTTGCCAATCTGGCAGATATAGTTGCAGAAAATGTAATTAATAGATAGATGCGGCATAAAGTAGGGGAGGTTCTGAACTGCTCAGTTGTTTTGTTAACTTAGACCTTAAGTAATTACTGATCACTAAATCAATAATAAAATCAATCATTTCTTCTCAGAATTATCCACTTTTGGTATGGTAGGGAGTTATTAAGGGCTTGCCTGAGCTGCTGTAGCTGTGCTGGTCTTAGAGGTGTTTTCAGATGAAGGACAATTAGAACCTGAGGGCATGCCCAAATACCAGGACAGGCATGTAAGCAGGAACTACATAAAGCATGCCTAAAACAAAGACCATGACATTTCTAATTTGGTCTAGCCAGTAATAATTATTAAATACCTAGACCTCTTCATCTCATGAGAACAAATGTGCACTAGCTCAAATAAAAAATTGTCTCTCCAAACCATACATTACAATGCAACTGCACCATCAATAGCTCTCCTTTGTGAGTCAAGACCACACCATTTTCTGCAACTCAAATATGCTTTAAATTATTAGGTTAAAAAACAACATAAAAGATCAAACACCAGTTGTAAAGTAGATGCTACTACACTCATGATTTTTGCTTTCTTTTATGAGATTTGCATTTTAAGGGATATAAAGCATGAGACAAACCTGGGAGACATTTGCAAACAAGTAAAACAGAAAAAAACCCCAGTAAGCTACTGTGTAACTAAACATCAATCCAACAACAAATGTATCCAGGGGATCACCAAATACAGATGGGTTTCTAAAGAAATATTGCAGTCAAGCAAAGAACATAAAAGGAAAAAAAAGTGCTGAGAAAAAAAAAATACTGTATTGCAGCCATAAAATTTGCTATTGCCTGCATAATTCTTTTTTTCTGTCAGTTTATCCAGTGCAGTTATTTATCGTAACCCATGTCAAGACTCCCTCTCCAGAATTTAGCTGTCTAGAGATATATTTTTTTGCTATGAGACGTCTTAAAGTCTCATACTTATTCACCCCATCCTCCCTTAACTTCAATGACACATTATTCTTTTCTGGATCCTTTTCAAAATTACTTATTTTGTTTCAGACTTTCCGTGTACTTTCTCCAGTCTGTCTTTTGTACCTCTTCTGTATTTTCTCTTTTAATATTAGGATTTCTTTTAAACTCACATTTACTAGTATCTAGTAACTACATCTCTGCCATGTCTTCTCTATTCATATTGGCTGATACGCTGTGTCAAAACCCTACTTAGTTCATCCTGCTTTCTCTTTTCCTCCTCTCTTGCCTCTTCATTTTACTCACACGTCTGTTTTCAAAGCTTATCTATAAAAACCTTTTCCTTCCTGATTACAGTTCCTAATTTCACTCAGTGCCTGCTATATTTTTTAATTAACTCTGTAACTATATGATTAAACTTTGTCACATTTTCTGAAACATCTGGCAAGAAAGAAGCCCTCCAAATAAACTTGTAGTATTATTCAATAGGTTACTAATAACTAATACCTATTGTCCTAACTAGCTCTGTTTCTATCAACATTTACTAAGTCTTTCTTTTGGCTTTTCTGATAAATCTTCTGTGATGGGAACAGCATTTTGGTTTGGTGGTTGAAATGCCCTGAAGAGTAGTCTCCAACTACTCTGAAACAGACAACAGTGTAATTTAAAGAGATGCAACTTAACTGCATAATTGACTTGTTACAGTACTAGGACTTGGTGATACGGTTTGATCCACTGCAGATAAGCAAAGGACAGTATGGCATCTTTATGCCCATGGTAAATTCACAAACTTCAGAGGAGTCAGCTGGAGAAAAATGCTTCCAAAAAATCAGTCTGTGTTCCATCTAATGCAGATTTGTCAATCCTATTCTGTGCGGAGAGGTTTAGAACTACTGAGACTTACCCAGCTGCCAAGTATGTTTATTTCAGATTGTGTATTGCTAGACAGTGAATGTGATTTTTTGGGATTGTTTCCAGCTACAATGAACTGGAGCAGGGTTCTGCCACTTTTCCTCTCCAAGAAAGGTGAACCCGGAGGCAGACCAGGAGATGACTGTTCCAATTCGAAGAACAGATGTCTGGAAATGCTTTTTCATGCAGAGCAGAGACATCCCTGGCTGCTCAGTATCCTGATCCACATTCCCAAATACTTTAACCACATTTGTTTTCCACCCGCAGTCAGTCTGTGAATTATCTATGTTCTTTCGGGCAGGGTATTGGTTTAACTGAATGTACAGCTGGTACCTGATACTTATACCCTGTGCCAAAGGATGCGCCTTTTGAAATTACATCCAATGACAACATTCATATTTAGAATTACGTCCAAACACATAAGCGTGCTTGGGTTTGTAATAACACCTATTTCTCCAGCTACTGCCAGGATTACTTCTTATGAAGAAAAAAATGAACACTTTTCAAAAATTAACAATCTGTAACAGAGGTAAATCAAATGCAGTCAGTAAGATGTCGCTGTCTCTATCGCCAATGGCTCAAATGTCAACATGATGTCTTAGTCATCATGTTCAAAAAATGAGCCCTGAAGTTAGAAACCACAGAAGTGGTTTCAGTAAGTTTCAGTGAAGTAAACTCCCTCAGAAACTCACTCTGAACCAACAAGGGAAGACACATTCTCCTTCTCTCTTCCATTTAGATTCCCAAATACAGATTTCTTTTGGAAGTCTGGGGATTACAAATTTGAGAGTTTCTACTTAAAGTACTTGCACCAAAAGAACTTCTGCATGTGCCAATTCTGTGATAATCAGTTTAAATTCAGCAAAAAAGTGCTTTTAAGAAAAAAATATGGAGATATTAGCACTGTGTTAAAGGGATGCCACCTACTGGGCATCTCATCAACCTCCGGTAACAGACCTGGAGAGGTAACTAAGTCGAAAAAAAACATTATCAAACAAACAAAAATAATAGCACTCTGTGCGTCTTAAGCCAAGGGTTTCCCAAAAGCCTGCGATTTTCTGTCTTCTTTTTCAGCTTTCTCATGCATCCTTTTTTTTCTCTTTTAGTAGCTGCAGCAGCAATATTCGTGTTTCAAGAATTTTATTCTTCGTATTTTCCTATTCACTCTTCCCATTCTGGTGCCTATATTCCTGCAGAGAAGGCTGCATCTTAACAACCTGTTCTCCTACCTTAGGATAACAGTCCAGACTTCCCACAGAAAACAATTAAACGATGCAATATATGCACACAAGGGGAGCTAACACAAGCAAACACAATGGAATTAATATTATGCTTTAGGGGAAAATCAGACTACGCTTTAGGGTCTCCTTGGTATGTGGTCAAAAAGAAAAGTTAAAATGGAGGTTTCATCTTTGCATTTATATATTCTAATTTTGTGAGATTATGTCAGCTCTGTTAGTTAATTGTGCTACCGCTACATTCAGTTTCTATTATTGTTTTTGCTTTTTGGGACCAATTATGCTATTCCAGCACAGTTAAAAGACTTTGAAACAAACATAGATTACATTTATACCCACCATCTCTAGCCTCCTTTTCAACAGACTAATGCAAAGGGACATTAATTATATAAGCAGATTAATTCTTACAATAAGTCCTATTCTCATTTTCAATATGATCACTCTTCACATGAATCAACTATTTTCAAGTAATAATTAAGGCTTTAATATAATAATAGTGTGATATAGAGCTGGCCACAAAGTTGGTTTGCATAGTTTTAAAGCCAATATCACTATGACTACTAAGGGTATCTTCTTTTTTTGTAATTGGAAGAAGCATTTGGTGCCTGATGCGATAGCAGCATAGGTATGCTTTTTGCAGTTTCTTTCTCTCACCCACACCAAAATGAACCTACTCACATTATTGCAACTGCCCACTCCATGGGAACTCTTTATTTTTCAGTCACTTCTATTAACACAGCACAATAGTTTGCGGTCATCCAGCACCTGGGTATCAGGAAGCCCACTCTTTAAATCCGTGCTCACAGAGCTTTCATGCCTGTGATTACCCCCAAAAAAATCATCATGTTACAAAAATCTCTAAGCATGGCTGCACAGTGGTGGGAAGCGACAACTCTCCATGAGGACAACTGTCCATGGGAAGCCAACAGAGTTAGGCTTAGGGTTAGAATTGTCCTCATAGAGAGTTGTCCCTGGGCAGAGATGTCCCTGTGGAGAGCTGTCCTGCAGAGAGATTTCTGGCCACGGAGATTTCTCCTAGACTCACACAGTAGAAGAACAAACAGTCACATTTGTGTCAGGCTTGAGAGTAGGCAAATGTACACGTGTCTCAGACTGGCACTGAGGCAACCTGAGGCAGGAAGCAGAGAGCAAGGATGCAGTCTTTTGTGTTCAGTCCTTTATTGGCCTGGCAACACTGATTCTGGCCCCTGCCAGACCAGAACTAGCCAGCATGGTTTGGAGCAGCACTGCTGCAACAGGCATATCCCTGTCCCACGTGTCTGCCAGGCCAGAAAAAATAAAAAGGGTTGCTGGCATGTAGATTCCCTGGATTACTGTTTCTGAGGCCACCACACACTGCCTTAGTGCTGGGAGCACCTGAGATCAGCCAAGTCTCCCCATTAGACACTGAAGAGATTAATTTTGTGTCATGTAGTTTTATTGCATTTTACCATTCTACTTCCAGGCATAAAAGGACAGATGCCCTGATTTCAGTCTGAATAACACTGATTTAAATTGAGGCCAATGATTTAAGCTGTTATGACTTGTTCATGGAAATGCCTATTATATACTCATTGTTTCCCAGTCCCTTAGTTATGCCTAAGGGTGACAGAAATTATGGGAATAAAAATGCAGAACAGAGAGATTTTTTATTATTAGCCACCTAGAGTGGATCTAAGCAGGACAACAAAACAAGATCTGTAAGTGGATAAGATAGAAACCTTGTTTCAGAGTGACAGGAATTTGCATTATGCATGCACACTATGCTTAAAGAGTGTATCTCCTACCTGCATAAACCCCTTATTCTACCTGTTTCCACGTGGTAGATAGATTGATTTTCTTTTTCCTCCTCTTGGAAAAAGCCACATGGTATAAGTTAGTTTGTACAGTAGTTTGAGAAGTACTACATTCCTCCTCTCTGTGTGTCAGTGCTTCTTACTTGCTGTTTCCTTGAAGGTTACATTCACTTAGGATGAGGATGCTATAGAAGATACTCTGGGAAATGCTGCTTAAATAAAACAATAAAAAAAATCTAAATCACCAAATTCTAAGAACACCAAAGTAACCTTCTCACAATTTTCACCCTCATGCTTTCATCATACCCAGGGATTTCTGATAATACCGTGTTGAAATGTCAGAATGAAGAAGTAGAGAAAACTGCTCAGAAGTAAGAGTGTACAATTTAACAAGAAGGAAAAAAAAGACAGTTTTCCACTAGATCTCTTTATCAAACAAATGTGTGAATAACTGAATTTGTTTCCTCCCTCCCCAAAAGTCTACCCTTCTTTTTCTTTTTTTACTGTCCCCCATGCAAGATTTAACTGAAATTTCTGTCACATTAACTACACATACACATGCTGCTCTGAGATTCCACAGACTCTGAGGCAGTCAATGTACCAAGTAAGACTATACCAGTATGACATTCCTCTCTTTATGTTATACATACACTACAAGTATGAAAACTTATGAGCAACATTAGGGGTGTCTTAAGTATGGAAAACAAGTAAGTACCTCTACTATTTTGCAGTACCCCATATTACAACTACTTGAATAGCAGATTCCATCCTCTATTAGTTCCCATCACAGAAAAACTCACTGACTCGCTTCAGTCTCAATGACAGGATGGAAGCACTTCCAGTTACAAGAGCTAACTCATGCTCTAGCGCTTCTTCATTTCTGTTGCAGTGTGTGCAATGGACTTAAAAAAAACCCAAACAAACAAATTTTAAAATTACGTAGATGATGAAGAACAGAGGCGTTCCTCTTCTGTCAGCCTAATGCAAATGATCCACAGAGAAAATGAGAGTTCCTCATGGGCTAGCATTAAATGTGAAAGCTAACAGACTGGCATATTGCCACCTTCTGTAAGACTGATGAGTTTTAATTACTCAGCAGCATTAAACCCACTTTAATACTAGCTCTCAATAGTAACCTAAGTATATCAAGATGAACAGTGCCCACTGAACGAGAAATTATTAAATACTTTATTTTATCACTGGTATTTAGTGGATTTAATTTATTGTACATACATCAAACTTTGCATTGTAGCCAGATTTATAAATTTCCTTACATGGCTTTTTCCTTGGTGCTCATTACTGCAGTATAAATACTTCACTGACAACTAACTCACATTCAAACTAGTGCTGTTAGGTCAGAGATTGTCATGATTCTACAGGTGAGAAGCCAATGTGTTTCCTTCTTGAGGGCTTGTCATTTTTTTCCTTAAACAAAGGAATACTCTAAAACTCACTCCCTACTCCTAGTAGCTCAGCATATCATATGCATGAAGGATGAAAAAGCAAAATCTAAGACATGGAAGGAAAACCATTTAAAAGATAGCTGACAGGCTATTGTGTTTTCATAAATGTTGCTGTGTACACCACTGGTGGAATGCCCCTAGCTCGTACAGAACATCCTGTTGACGTATTACCCTATGGAACATCTAGTTTTCAAGGTAAACTATATCTGTATTTTCTAAACTTCGTGGGCCATTCGTGGGCTTTACAATAGAATCTCTTTCCCCTTCAAGTTCTTACAGAGATGTCATCATTCCTACTGCTTAGCAAATAAGTTACTATTCCTACTCTGTCTGAGGTGACTAGTGCTTTCAGCCCTATTTCCTTTCCCTCATTCTTGGGTATTCTTGAATGCCTCCTTTACAGATCACAGTAATTCCTTGAGTCATACAAAAATCCAGGTTGAAATTGACCTCTGGAGATAACCTAGTAAACTCCCTGCTCAAAGGAGGGATAACTTCAAAGTTGTATTTAGTTATTCAGGGTCATATCCAGGCTAGTTTTGAATTTCTCCAACATGGAAATTCCACTGTCTCTCTGGGCAACGTGTTCCAGTGCTCAACGGTTCTTGTTCATCTGCTCACTAATGATTTGGATCTGATTGTAATTTAGAAATGTCCCCGGTATCGTGATTAACGCTATTGGTATTTAGTGGCATTCACTCTGGTAAAAGGGTAAGATTCTCCACCATGTCAAGATGTCTCTTCTGTGATAATCTTGCACAGATGATATATCAGCAGGCATTTTTTAAATGCTGCCTTCTGGATAATGTGTTGGAAGGCATTAATTAGCTGCCCTCCTTATTCTATCTGACTTTCCAGTACCAAATTGTGCATCTAACATAATGAATATGCTTGTTAGAAAGGTCTTGGAAGTGATGTCATTTAACATGAGTGGGTTGTTCTGCTCCTGTATCATCACATGATTGTTCTTGAGTTGATTTGTTCCTGATTCATTGCCTTAAAGATCTTTAATATCTATGCACACATGGAATACCCTATCATTTTTCTTCTCTACTGCCATCATCAAGTGTACCCTTTCCCACAGCTTCTTCACTTTTCTAATTAATGTCTTTATTGCCAAGGGGCTTGGAGTGGAAACAATAGTTATCACAGGCACTTCTGGTACTATCTTACAGTTAGATTTTGCAGCAAGCAGTTGATATCCTATGTCTTCAAACACACATGGAAATCTAGTACTACAGAGGCCTGCCAGGCTACATGCTTTTCTAATTTTCACTGCTCCTAATGTTTTTATCAAATTTAATAAATAGCAGGAGTACCTATTAAAGATATCAGGATGCTTACTTGTATCCTCGAAGGTTCACCTACATAAAATAAATGTGCTCATATCCTGTTAGCCTTGTTATGTTTTTTGCACATGTACAATTTTTGCTGTAGTCTGTCCCCAAAACTGTAACCCCCTATTGATACTATGATACTATTGATACTACGGCAATTTCTTCTTAATTTATTTTAAAAGTTGCATGCTTTATCACTATAAATCTCTTTTTTAATCAGAAATATTGCTGCTGGCTGCTTTCCCCGAAGCCATTGTTTAGCTGCACATATTGATGGCTTTGATCTCCTCAGCTTGCTTTGCAGTATTGTACATCTTCTCAAACACCTGCTTTTCATTTTTCACTGTATAATACTTCCACACCTACTGGAAATTTGCTAGGTTTGTGCCTCTGCTGTATGTTCGCTTCTAATGTGTACTCTGGTTGATGCTTCCCTCAGGGATTGTGCCTATAAGTGACTACTGACCTCCCACATTTTATCATCTACATATCATCAGAATTACTGAGGTGTCCTCTCATCTGCTCTGTATCTCTCATGCTTTAGCCATTCCAGTGGTATTTTAGGATGTTCAAATGTCCTCTATTAACATACATACTTTTATTTCTTATTTACCTCATCCTATTAGAAGCTTCCAGCACCCCACTCTCCTCTGCAAGAACAGTCTTCATAATCAGTTGCAGCTGGCTGATTCACTCACATGAAAGAACTCAGTAGATGCTCAAGTTTCCAAAGATTTATTCCCTGAACAGAGAATTCCTCTCTCTGAAACCATATACTTCAAAACGCTCCAACTGTCCATCCAATCTTCTTCAGAAGTTTTACCTTATAGACATCTATAAATGTTCTCATCTGTCTGTACAAATAACATGAGAAACATACAACCCTCCTCCTTCTGTGCCTGCAGTCCAGCAAAAAACAGATTCCATCAATTAAACTTGTGTGTTAAATTAAGCTTCCTGGAAGTTCAGGAGGTGTACACTTCTTGCATTTCTCTATCCAAGGAACATAACATTTTCTCCACATACTGTCTGTGTCTACACAATACCCGAGGAAGGTTAGCACAATAAACCCATGAAGAACACATACGATTGCCTTAGTATCAGTACACTAGTGTTTTAACTATGCTTGGCAAAAAGGGCTCATGAAAGGGACTAGAAGGACTAGAACCTTTGAAGTCCACTGCAAAGGTCTATCTCTGTGGGGCTGAATTGGTCAGAGCAGGGGCAGACTGACATCCTGTACTTACAAGTCCTGAAGGAAAACAAAACATCACCAGAAATCTTCACAGATTATCTGCTGACAGAAGACTGGTGAGATTCCAGAAGGTCATGAATGACTGGCACACTGCCAAGGGTATTGTTTCTCTCACTGTGAGTTCCTCCATTAGGAACTTTCTTCTGTTCCACTCCTGTCTCTTCCCAGATATTAGCTGCTTCTTCTCACCTATTTCCATTCTCCATTCTTTCAGTACCATTCGCAATTCCGAGTCAGACCTAGCTTCTTCCAAGCTTTCTGCCACTGCAGTACCAATCTCCCTCCCTGACCTTCATTTTCCCCGCTTCTTAATTGTCTTTGCTGGCATCATGACTCCTGTATATTTATTGGAGAAGAGAGGGGAGGGAATTCTGTCTCTTCCAATGCATCTTCCTCTTATTGTCCTAGTGTCCTATAAGCTCCAACCCTTACTAGCACCTAAATGCCTCTCCTGGGAATGTCAGTGGTTTTCAGATATCAGTTTGTCCCTTGGCATCTAATTCATGAAACAAGCTTACCCTTCTCACATGCTTCCTGTCTTTAATTCCACTGACTCTCAGTACTAACTCTTAATTCTAGTTTCATTGTCCTTCTTCCACGCCTGAAACCATTCCCATTTTCCACGTTTCTTGCTCCTTTGTTCTTTACTTTTATTCCACCTGCTCTTAGCTAGGCAGCATGAACTGGTTTTACACTACCTTAAAACTGTGACTGCAGATCAGGAAGATCAGTGCTGTACACGTGTGGATCTGTTCTAACATGAATGATACAACGTTCAGTCCTGACTCAGAAACCATCTACTACCAAGTCTATTTTCCACTGCATGGTAGCATAAGGACTTCTCAGAGAAAAAGACTGACCAGAACTTGTGGACTTAACCAAAAAAATATAACCTGCACTAGAAGATATTTTCAGAGACCATGAAAATTATCTGGCTAAAATTTTCCAAATAAATCTAACAGATTGAAGACTGAGACAGTTAACTTTTCTTTTTTTTATAAGTACTCTCTGTGAGAAGGGCTGTATTCTCTCCCAGTATATCCTCCAAGCATCATTGTCCATCCAAACCATGCCCATTGCAGAGTACAAGACACTTATTATATCATAGTGCATTTATTTGAGTTAAAATAGTATTTGACTATAAATAAAATACTTTTACATATAATTGAAATTCTGCTCACCTGCAAAAGCATTTTACAGTGGTAGTAAAGACCTAGATTTTACTATAAAATTCATTCAATTAATTACTATGTTTCCATTTTCACTGAAAAGCAGAACATTTTCAACTGTAAAATTAATTCTTAAAATCATTTTACAAAATTCTATACTGAAGTAATGGGCATAACTGACTAACTTTTAATGTTATACCCATGTGATTTCTCCATGTGGAATTACATACAGGCTGAAAACCAGAATTCCTCACTTCAAGAAACCTCTTAGATATGCTATGTAGCATGTCTGTAACATATTTGATAACCTGCTTTATAGTAAATAATATACTGAGCATATGCTGCAAGTTATTTAAATAATTATAAATTATAGGCTTTGATACTAATAAAACATTGTCCCAATATCTTGTGAGAGTACGAAGATACTTTTAGTTAATAGTTAAGGTTCCACTGGGTCCTCTGTGTAGAGTGCATACATGCCTCCTTCTGGCTTAACTGTACTAAATTCTTACGTTCTCTAAGTCATTAAGCCTCACTTTTTTTCCTCTTACTAAAGGAGGGGCTGCTAGTTTTTCACCATGGACTAGTCTAAATACAAAAATTTGTGTCATTTCTATCACTGCACAGACAACTCTAACAGCTACAGCAATGCCAAAATGTTGGAGTGGGCTTGGATTTTTAGTTTCCATTTAGATCTCAGATGTGAATTATTTTGGATGCTAGATGAAAGAGAAGAAGTGATACAGTTATATGGTGACTACCTACAGGTTCTTCCAGTAAAGACCTCTGATTACATTAGGCATTTTATGGGATGAATACATTTCCTTCAGAACAGTGCAAATCTGATTGCCAACCGCCAGTTGGTATTTAAACACCTATAAATCCAAATGTACATATTTTCTTTACAGTACTGAAATTATTCTCCTCTTTAGGAAGCATATATTATCAAATACTATGAGACAATAAAATAAAAAATATGATAAATCTAGCAGAGTAGAAAATATTGGGTCTGCTTTATCTGTGAGAACATATGGTAACAATGACTATTATTTATTACTTGATTCTACTTCAACCCAAATGTACTTGGCAGCATTTGAACGCAAAGGAAAATATATTGTAACACACAGCTCAAGGGCTTAAATGAGTCAAGCCCTCAAGCAGTCTTCAGTACGGGAAGAAAATTAAAGTATCCTCACACCCAGTTTGTTCCCCATCACTGGGTCTTTCTCAAGACCAGGGCTTGAAGGATTTGCTAAGCTCCAAGCACTACAACTCCGCACGGTCAAGATCAGCTGTCTATGGGTTACCCTTTCAGTTTCTGTACGGATGTTCTTGAATAGCCTCAAGCAAAGCCAATGACTTACCAGAGATGCGCTGAATTGGTCAGACTACACTACCCTTTAAATCAGCCTCACACTAATTCTGTTTGCCATTTTCCTTTGTGATAAACAGAGTTCCTAGAAGGGTTGCAATATAAAATACCAAGATTCAACAATCCACTCAGACACCTGTATAATCAACTAAACCAGTATCAGTGATCTGTCTTCTCAATACACTACATATACAAAATTAAATATTGGAATGTAAGTGAAATTTGTCCCGATACAATAAATGTAAATGGAAGACAGTGCTGTCTATTGGTTAATAAAGCACTTCGTAACATAACTTTCCAGAGGTCATCTCTACCACTAAATGCTTAGGTACACATTCAAAGCATCTCCTTCTTCTGAGCTCTCCCTTTCCTGCAAGACACTTCCTTCTCTATTTTTTGTTGTTGTTATTTGATGTAATTTCTGCATCCCATACTCTTCAGCCTTCATAATGTTTCCACCCCAGCAGCAACAGTACAGTGAATAACACAGCACTGAACCTACCACTGCCTTTCTGTGTTGTTTGGAGAGTAGGGATTTGGATAAAAGAGAAAATGAGGATCTCATTAGGAGCTGGACTGACTGGTGAAAACAGAAACAGTTCTTATTAGGAGAGATACAACTTTTAGTCACATGAGGAAACTCAGCAGTCTTAGATACCTCTCTCTAGTCAAGCTAAGAAAGTTTTCCTAAGCAGTCAAAGTAGTGAAGGTGTAAGCATCCTCTCTCTCCTGTCCTTCTGTATTTAAGGCTGAAGGAGACTGCACATGTTTAAGAGTATGACATGCTTCCACCCACAGGGTGTTTCAGGATGCCTATATAGTTTGGAGAGGGGTTATCATGACAATCTAAAGATTATCAAGTATCTTTTGTTGTACATTGTACTCCAGCAGATCAGAGATCACAGCTCCTAACATATTAAGAGCTGTAACTTTATGCACCAGCATTCATTTCTCTTCTGTGAGGAATCATACCCATCCATGTAAAAGATGCTTACCATCTGCTTGTTAGCTGACATACAGCAAATCACATCAGCATGTTTCAACAATGAAAAGGGTAAACAATGTATGAGAAGGGTCCAGTCATAGAACAGTTGTGCAGTTACAGATAGCTAAGATTGCAAACTAAGGCTACAGGTAACTAAGTCTACATGAATGGAGAAAAACATCAAGAAAGTCAGTTGGAGCAAATCACATGGTGATAGCTCTGCACAAAAGCATTTATCTTGTGCAAAAGGCAGTGAAACACAAAATCAGATTCTGTACAGTGTAGAGCAGTGCAGAGCATCACCAGTTTGCTACTACATTGTGACAGTGGTAAATTTAAAAGGAAAAAAATCACTTGTGGGGTTCACATTACTTCTTCACAGATCACTTAAATCAAGAAAGGTTGATTTGCTATAGAAAACTGCTCTGGCACACACCATCTGCAGGGAAGATCCAGATACAAACAATATCAATGACATATAACTGCAGAGCTACCTGTGATTTTTCTAAGGATTTAACACTCATTACTGATATCAGCTGGAGGAAAATCAAAACTAACAGGAATGGAGTCATCCATCTGCATACATCACAGTTGAAATGCTACAGTCACACGAGTTTTCTTGTATTACAGCACGACTCAGTGCTGCCTGTGAGCAGAAGTGGCTAATTCACTCTATGAATTTATTCAGTCTTTGATTACCTTTCTCACTCTTGCATCAAGCTCTAAACAGTGCCACGCATTACAGCAATTTTTGTTATGCGAGCACTGAAAACTAAATAATATTTCACCATAAAACAAAGAAAGCAGAAAATTCAGTTGACCTTTGAAGGAACACTGCGCCAAATGTAGAGTTTCATTCCAGTAACTAATAAAAAAGTAAAATAGAAGTTTAATTTATTTTTCTTTTACAAGTATATTTCAGCACAATCTAAACCATTGAGCCTTGATACATTTGTACTAGCAACTGTTTTCAGAAGCATTTCACATATAAAAGACCTATTTTTAATTGTCAGCTTAGTTCTGATAAGACAATTCTGAAAAGAAGACACAATTCCTCTTGATTTAAGCAACCTCCAAACACATCTGTAAACTCATCTGACACTGCCTGGAGAAGCGCTGAGTTTCTAGGGCAAACCACAGAATAATTCTGCTTTTCTAATCGTGGAGGGGTAGTTCAGCACTTTGTAGCACAGCCAGGAAGAGAAAGGCATTTCAAACGCCCGCTTTTGCATAACAGCAACTTTCTAACCTGGGCTTTATCCCAAGCTAATGAGGACATCACAAACTAAAGTTAACATGTCAAAACCACCAATAAGTTTATATTGTACCTTTCTGCTCCTTTAAAGTACATACTGCTAGAGCTACCGTGAATAAAATATAGTGAAACCATAGATTAAAAAACACTGCAAAACTTATCACTTGGATTATTTATCTAACTCCTGGTAACAGTTAATACTATTCATCAAAAGCCACAGACAAAGTAATATGGTTCTTACATGCACCACTGGATATGACCAAGCAGGAAATTATTTGCTAAACAGTGTCACCTGGAACTACAATACTGAAATGTGACATGTGAAACTGAAATGCATGCTGATTTCCAAAAAATTACTGAAAGTGTCAACAGCCAATTCTGACAAATCTGTGCCAAGTCTTTTATTAAGTATAACTGAAGTAAATGACAAAAAAAGCCAAGGTCCAGAAGCTTATTTTAAAATAGATGACATTCCATGTCACCTTTAGTGAACCACACACAGAACTACTGTTAAGAAAAAACAGGTGTACTGCAATCATGCCGAGGTGCAGTAAATAAGATGCACTTACATGAACTGCATTTTTCAGTTTGTTTTGTTTACATTATGTACAGGTAAGAACACAAGTACTGTACTATCAGTCCATCTCCTCTTAGACTGAGGAGAGCTCCTCTCTGCAAGTTCTCTGTGTCTCTGGTGCACAGGTTAAGCTGATCCTTGCTGTAACCCACCTTTCATGACTACAGCACTTTAGTATGCAACTTACTAAAAGTAGTACTAATTTGCCTGTCTATCACATGGTCCTAATTCAGAAGACATTTTGGGAACAATGGAAAAACACATGGCAACTTACCTCTGATGTGCTTCATATTCTACTCCCATCCCCAGTGCTATTCCCAATCAACCATCGTCAATGACTTCACTTTCTCCTTACGGGTGAATACTAAAATTTCTTGTTCTTCCTTGGTTTAATGGTAAGTCTATGCATACGTCCATACAAAGCAGCACAGGTAGTCAAATGGAGCCCACTACCATATGGTAACTACCACCTCCAGGTCCTCTCCACTCTGGGGATCCATATCCCTAACCAACTATCATTTCAAAAGCATGGAGTCAACTGAATGGTTCACAGGCAAAACCATGTCCTTGGTTTGTTCAGCAGATCACTTGAAGTAAGACTCCTGCAGATACCACCTTGATTAAAAAGGTCTCCATCTGAAACATGCCCACAAATACAATCTTTAGCACAAGGCATGGATTTTCCAGTTGTAACTTTCAGTTGACTATCAAGCCCAGCGTTGTTAACAGTGCTCCTTATTGCCTGAGATGTGGACAATATCTCTGCAATCATCATCTTGTATTAGCCAGTTCTCCATATGAGTAATTCAGTGTGACTCTCCATTTTACAGACAAAATCAGTTCAAATTCTATCCAATATGAATAATAGTTTTAAAACTAGTCTTACATATAGATTCTTTACTTTTTCCACCTACCAAATCCCAGCATCAAAAGCTAGGCAAGGAAGCATAACAGTAACAAAAATAACAAAAAGCTTCAGCACAAAACATCTAGGGTATATGTTATGACCTTCAAGTAAAATTCTTTTTTAAAATTAACAGTGCTGTTTAGCTGTGTGATTTGCAATTGCTTCTCCTGCTTCAGAAGAATGAAAATTACCTTTTAGGAAATTTACACCTAGGTTTTCTCTATGCCCAAACCACTCCTTTCAGCATCTGTCATGTAGCAAGTTCTCATATGAAACACCACCACTGTAACACAGTACCATGCAAGAGTTCCCAGGCCTCATCCTGAAGCAGTCATTTCGGGTATCCTAAGCAGCTCTGTCACGTAGGTGTGGCAGCGATTCAGAGACCAGAGTTTCGCTTCTCAGGAGTGGGCCTTGGGGCATACCTTGCCACTGGCAGTTGCACTGCACTTACCTACCAGAGGCTTCTAGCAGCCAGACCCAGTCCTTCCAAAGCAGGAAAGTGACTAAAAGCAATGTCAAATGGAAAGTGGGTGTAAGACCAAAAAATAGCACAGAACAAAAAACATGTAATTATATGCTGTTCTTTGGCATGCTAGTAAACATTAAGGTTAAGTAAACAAGATCAAAGGAAAATAACAAAAAACCTTAAGACACTGGTCATTCATTTCTGGGTACCCTTATCTGGGTACCCAGAACACTAACATTCAATCCTCTTAAAAGGTGCTTAGTGTACTCTTTTTAAGTATAGAGTACTGATGTTTCAGACCTAGATCATCTGTTGGCCTACTATATGGCCTTCAGCAAGATGTCTCTGTCTCTCTTGACTATTTACATCGCAAATTTTTCAAGAGAGTGAATTTACTCTGTGCTTGTAGTTCTAGGCAGGGACCCGACTGGATGCCACTCTAACACAAACAGTGGTTAGAATCACTCAGCCCATAACAGGATCGCCCCTAAAAGGCACAGGTATGATCTGTGTTACCATTAACTTGAATTTCAATATTGACTTCAATGGCAACAGTTATGACAAAAATGTCAGTTATCAGAAATGATAATTACTGGTAACTAAGCTTACCAGCTCCTAGAATCAATGGGTATTTTCAGAATTTAATTTCATGGCGCATGCCAGCACAATTTGCACTCAAGTGTAGCTCAATTATTAAGTTGCTCGGTTTCCCAAAAACTGTATTTGCATGCATAATTTTCAAAATAAATACAGAAGAGTCTTTTTTTCTATAAAATGGTTCTCAGGAACTCTGTGTCTTGATATGCTCTTCTTCCATTTTCACTTATACAAAATTTGTGGAAATTATTGGTAGTTACGTTACTCGTCAATATTATAACAGTACTTGCAAGTGCCCATTCCGCTTCTTAGAGGTCCGTAGATTTAAAATTAACATGTAATACTACTAGCTTTAAGTGTTTTTCTATTCTACTTTGATCTGGAAGATAGTTTGAAGAAGAAAAGATCAGCAAATACTCTGTAGAATGCTGTTTTCATATTTAATGAAAACTTTCAACTTTTTCAGATGCTTTTCAGAACTATTCAGAACTAGCTAAACTGGATTCAGTCACTTTATTAAGGTAATCCTTACAAACATACTATTCAGTAATACTGCAACAAAGTTTCTAGAAAAGATTCTTCTGTTCCTTGATCTCTCTTTAAAGCTTAGGAGATGCAGAGAACTAAACTGGAACATAGCTCAATTGTTTGCTGACATTTTCACAGTAAGTCAAATCTTTAGCAATTTATTCATAAACTTCTCTGCCATAAGCAACATAATCTGACAATATTCTCCCCATACTATCAGAATACCTCTGTTAAAACATAGTA
Source organism: Dromococcyx pavoninus (assembly GCA_033558185.1). Taxonomy (NCBI): domain Eukaryota; kingdom Metazoa; phylum Chordata; class Aves; order Cuculiformes; family Neomorphidae; genus Dromococcyx; species Dromococcyx pavoninus. The sequence continues at coordinate 2,734,542 of JAUMJL010000098.1, forward strand.
GATATGCAAACTACAATCTAACTTGTTTATGAACCATTCTGTTGAAACTGCCTATAAAAATCAGAGTATAAGAACTGCCTACTCTTCTTGAAAGCACAAACCAGTTTGTTATATAGAGGGGTTTTTGAAAAAAAAAACAATGACCTACCTGTGTGGCTCTTACCCATGATTCTAAAGCAGTGGTATGGTGAGCTGTTAGAATTACCATCACTAGACAAATTTAAGCATTGCCACTTGCATTTCTAACCAAAGTTGGCTGCCATTTACTATAAATGATAATTAAAGACCTACAGTGAGGCCGACTTTTTGGAGGGGTTAATTGTGATTTTGCCATTGATCTTAACAGGGCCAGCATTTACCTAAGATTATATTAATACATGCTGGTAGGTACTGAAACACAATGGTTTAGTTAATTCAGAATAATTTCATGTCAGCCAGCCTATGACAGCTATAGTAACCACCAGAGAGGTAACTAAGCAAAGGTTACCTACTGGTAAAGGTTGTCACATGTCTGAAGAAATTAAAAGAAAATATTACCTCTCCTGTATTTAATTCACCTACATGACAATTATGCTTAGGATTCTGAGTGGTGAATTAAATTCCCTCTTCAGCTCAACACAACCTGCAGTTTGAGGTGTCAGTAGCAGAGCAATATTATCCTGGTCAGCTCTAGTGCAATGCAGGGACCCTTCAACGGAACAAACACAAGGTCTCCCCACCTGAATACCACCCTACCAACACTGGAAGGGAAAAGCAGCAGAGGCGTGAGCTTTATTTCATTCAGCGCCACAAAGGCATTTTAATGCATTGGTTAGATTAACTCATGCTAAACTTCCTTTAGCCAGGCTACTTAACTGGGAAAGTGCACAGTCCCGGGAAGAATATCACAGGATGCATTACCCTTAAGAAATTTAGGCAGTAGTCAGTGCATGTAAAAGCAAGGCAGAAGGGTATCTGTTAAATATTGACAATATTGACTTCAAGAGGTCTTGGGATATACATCTTTCTATTTGCTCATTTTATGAATTATATTTTTCATTCATCATTTTGGTTATAATAGCAATTCTGCAACTAGAATAAACCAGAAGTTTTCGCTTTTCTTTACAAAATGTCAATTACATTAACCTTGTCAAAAAGCCCGCAAGAATGAAAACAATACAGCAATTTAAAGACAAAATTGGCAGGCATTTATATTGTACTTGGACTCATCCAGCAAATAGTCTCATACATCAACCTACCGTCATGAATGGCAATACTCTGAAACCTCCTCATGTTGGTTTTACATTTGTGGTGTCAGATGGTGAAGAAAGTACAGATATCGGTGCAGCAGGTGAAAAATAACACGGAAATAATATCAGACGTGAATGAGGAGCACAGACTAATGACTCGCATGTCACTCAAATGCCTCGTACTTCCAGGATGGAGAACGGCAACTCTCTGCAATCCACACCGTAGCGCATCTCTGCTTGCCGGCGCAGAAGCCGCAGCGGCAGCCCCAGGGATACACTGCTCCCCGCCGGCCTCGCGGAGGTTGCGGGCGCCCGCGCGCCGCCCCCGCCCCCCGCGCCCCTTCCCCCGCGGTGCCACCGCACACGCGGAGTTCCTACACCGCCCTCCCTCTTTTTTTTTCGCCCTATTTTTGGCTGCAACGCCAGGCAGGTCCTGGCCTTGGGTCGCCCCCTCCCGCCGCTCGCTGCCCCCCGCGGCCGCTCTCCCGGGGGCGGCGGCGAAGTTTCCGGGACTTACGGTGGCAGCGCTCCCGGCCTCCCGTCACCTCGGGCCACCGCCGCGGCGGCTCGAGCCCCGCAGCCAGGACAGCTCTTCTCTCCTCGGAGCGAGGCACGGCGCCACCAGCTCCCTGACACCCGGTGGGGACCCGCGTCCCGGCGTGGGCGAGCACTGAACCGAGCCCCTCCGGTGGGGCTGCGCCTCGGCAAGCATCTGCCTTTCCCCGCCCGCGACGCGCCCACCCCTCGCTCTCCCCGGGAGCCGGCGGGACTTCGCGCCGACGTCGGTGCAGGGGGACGGAGCGCGCCCGGCGGCAGAAGTGCCTCCTCCGCGACTGCCTCTCCGCGGCTCCCGGCGGCATCCGAGGCGAGGGGGCCGACCGCCGCTCCCCCGCACTCCGCCGCTCGGCCCCGCAGCCAAGAGCTCATTCTCCTGGCTGCCCCTCCCGCCCCACTCCCCTGCGCGCCGGATGCTCGCCCGGAGCACCCGCCGAACTCCTTCTCCCGGAGAAGTTATTCTGCCCTGAGCCAGCGTTTCGGACCCATTTCGGGCAGTTTTCGGAAGAGTAAAGCGGAGGGTGAGACCCCGCTGCTCGGGCACCAGTGCCTCCCGCACCTCCCTTCCTGGGGGCTGTAGCGGAGCCTGGGCTGCCGTCTCCCCGTCTGCCCTGTCGCTGCTCTTCCAACTTGTGTGACCCATTTACCTGCCGTCCACGGAGCGGGGGAGGACCAACAAGGAGTGGCCGCAGCACTCACCAGGCAGCAAAACCATCTAAATTCCCGTTTCTGCTCCAGAAGTTATGTAAGCTTTTCAAACAAAAGGAGGGGCCGAGGAAGAACCTGTTCGGAGCTCCTCTGGTCTCCTCAGAAGCGCAACCCCTTGCTACGCGGGCATCCAGAGGCCACCGAGCCAACACTCCCCATGTTGCAGGAGAGCGCGAAGCAATTCTGCCTGAAATACTACAGGGGAAGGAAGACTTCTCTGCTATGACCACTCCAAGCTGCCCAATATTTAAATATCTAGAAAGCCAGAGTACGGATGGGAGGGTGAGGGAACGCACGCTTTGATACACCCCTGCGCCCCTGCCAACAGTGGCAGTGCAGACAGCAGGTCGTGTCTTCCCAGCAGATGGAGTAAGGAGGCAAACGAACTTGCTAAAAAGGTATCACCACCCGGCTAATAATAGCTTGCTGCTTTCGTCTGTGTGCAAGGGACGTTTCTGCCATCAAATAAAAGGAACTTTGATACCGGCTTTTAAGTCATGTGGCTACTTCTGAATGGAAACTTAGCGGCTATTGAAGTGGTTCCCAAGAGTTTTTATTCCACCTACCACTTTCTCTTACAGACTATAGTCAAATTTACAGCTTGCCCTTCTCACAGAAACCTGTGTGCAAACACAGTCGACTGCCTTTCTGCCTGCTTTCACGTAGCTCAAGACATGCTGAGGTGGGAAGGAGGAACAAGGGAACTTAGCGCTGAGAAGGAGGCACTGGGCTGGGCATGCACCAGTTTCCAAGGCACACAGCAGTTTCCAAGGAAAGGGAAATTTTTGCATCCTTCTCAAGCAGGTGTTTAAAAGGGTGCCTCTAAATAGTACCATCAAACAAATTTGTCCTCTTTACGATGTACTGGGGTGGAGAGTCAGTGGTCAGGAGGAAACAAAATAAAAGATGGAACACTCAAGAGATACTGATGTAAATCATCATCCTTTTAAGACTTAAACTTTCACTATAGATTTCACCCTTTACTCTTGTGGAGATAGCAAGGAGAATCAGTGGGAGCTGCTTTTTTTTGAGCTCCCATAGGGCCACAATTGCTTTACTGTTCACAGATTTCTCTGGCAGGAACAGTAAAGTTAGGGGAGATTTTCATTAGCTGCACTAGGTCTGGAGCCATGGAGCAGCACCCCTATGGACCAGCCGAAGTCGTGTTCCTCTCATACTCCAGCTGTCCTTAGGTGGGCTTGGATGAGTCATGGTTCTCAGTGCTTGAGATGTTTGTGAAAGAAGAACTGCTGAGAAGCAAAGCTCTAAGCTGAAGCCTTGGGGGGGGTAGGAGAATCCCCCTTCCCGTCGTTGCAGCAATAAGCTCAAAGAAGAAAATAGAAAACTTTACTTGTATCTAATAGCGTGGAATGTTTTCTTTTCCAGAGGGTGGGGGGGGGGCGGGGGGGGGGAGGGGGTGGGATGGATCAAGTGCAGATTGCTTTGAAAGGTACAGAAAGCAGCTGAGCTATGTGAAAGCAGGTGATGGTCTGTTTAAGAGTGGTTTCTTCCATAGTCCACCAGTTGAGAGGTTTTGTATGTTGTCTGTTTAATGCTGTTCTATGATTGGAAAGCATCACATTCTCAAAGACTGTTTTTATACTTATATCAAAACAGATTTTATGTTGCTCTGTTTTCTTACTGAGTAGTGTTCATCTGCTGAAGTATAAATCTGTCATACCATAATCTGGAAATAGCGTTTCTAAGGTTTGGATGTTTTTTAATAAACTCCCATTTTTTTCACCATTACCTTGCACATAGAAGCAACGCTTTCTGATTTGTTCTGCTATAAGCAATTCCATAGTTCCATTGTGCCCCATGGGACTGCAAGCATGAGTAGTTCCTATTTGGCATGTGTGTGAAATGCTGATAAGGCCCATAATAACCACTGGAAAATTATTATTAACTGTACCTTGGTGGTTTTATTTCTGTTTGTACTCAGGAGTTATTACCACATTCTGACTTCTGCACAAAAGAGGTGACTGACCTAATGGTTTATGTTGTGAGATTATTATGTTGCTTTGTACATGAAAAGTTAAAAGTCAAAACCTATGTTCAAGATTTCAGTATGGAAAATTGTGCGTTTCTGTAGTTTGTCTCATTTACACAACCTTTATTTTCCTGAATATATTTTGTCTACTTTTACGGGTACTACGAATAAAGATGCCACTTGTGAAACAAGCACTCTCCCAATTTTGTTTCTCAGGTGCAGAATTTAAAATAAAACCCCAAATTCGTAGCTGGACCTGTAGACTTTCCATGAATCAGGCAGCAATATTTCCACAATTTTTTGCAGACTCCTGCATTGCGAGCTGTTTGGAGGTGAACTATTTCCTGTCATAGTTTGTATATCTTTCTATGTGGCATGGTGCATCTCATAGGGACTACCTGGAGCACAGTATCTTTAGATAAGGATTTGTTCACATTTAGTTTGCTTGAAGCACAGGAAGAGTGAGCATTGAGCTGTTGCCAGAAGATCATGTGGGCATGCTGCACCCTTTAATAAACAGATTATAAATAACATATTTGAGTAAGGACTACAGTCTTAATTTGGACCGCAAAATGGAAGTAGTAAAAGATAACATTTTTAAAAAATGGTATTAAATTCAGCCTAATCCAGTTCAGGGTGAAAAGAATAGAAATTTGCTATTAGTTTTAGCACAAGTTAGATCATCCCTATTATGACTTCCATAGGAATGTTTAATCCTTTTGCATACAACTTTGTAATCGTAACTTTGCACTCCTAGAAGTGACTTGATTGAAAATTCTGAGAGTAGTTACAGCACACTGAGCAGCAATGAAGGCTTCCTAACCCTGCCTGCCTATAAACATGGTAGCTCTGCGAGCAGGAAATTTATGCAGTGGGTTATAGCTGCTGTTCAGGTCATGCATCCGTAATGGGATAATGTCTTTTAATTTTCAGAAAAAAGAGGTCTTTCATGAATTAGAGATTGAAGAGTGACAAGTAAACAGCTTTATGAAGCTACTTCCAGTTAAAGAAGTCCATTCCAAACATGAAAAGCAAGAGAAGTATAGAAATGTTCAGGCAGCTGGAAGGAATGTAAACAACTTAGATAAGATTATTGGGGAGCAGAACAATGCTGTGCCATAAGAGACAAATGTAAATTAGGAAAGTTGTTACAGGGAGGTATGTGAGTACATTTGATCAATTCGGAGGCATAAAACCAGAAAAGCAGAACACACATATTTAAAATGAGGCACAACATGTGTGAGTTAATCAGGAATCTCAGGCTCCTGGACTGCTTACATCCTTAGTTCTAGAGAGTTAGTAAATAAAGAAACAGTAATAATCATTGCTCTTATGTGCATTTGAAATTCTGTAACAGGTGAAACAATTTCCCACAGGGAAAAATACTGCAAAATTCTATATGCTCTGCACTGTAGTCTTGACCCAAGTGTCCTCTCTTGAAATGAAATACAATAACGACTTCTGCTCAGGTAAGGCCACTGTACTTGTGTAAGGATAAATTCTGAGTAATATACAGTGTAAATGTTATTTCAACTGCCATTGTAGCCTCTGTGAAACTACCTCTAACTTGAAGATCTTATTCTACCAAGTAAGTTAAGAAGGATGGAGAAAGAAGGTTTCAGGAACAGCGTTTATGGAGATATGATAGAATTAATACACGTTAGAGAGACCCAAAGAGAAAGTTAAAATAAAGGATGAGAGAAGTGAAAAGAATGCATGTCTGGACAATTCCTCTAATGATTTAGGCACACAAGAGTGCTTATTGTTAGAAATATTCTGAGAGAAGAAATGGCATGATTGGGAAACAACCTGGTGAAAGTGTTAGGAGGGCACCCTATCTGGGTCACAAACAACTCGGTGATGGGAATTTCATGTATGTTTTATTTCTAATCCTAGAAGCCATCAAGTCATCCAAGAAGTAACTTTTTTAAGACAGGCCTTTTCAAGATTAATGGAGTATGTTTAATTTTATGTTACCTTTGTTTTTGGAAAGCTGAAAAATCAGGACTTACGGGTTTCTCCAACAGCAAACATCTCATTAGAATGTTGTACAAATTGTTGTAATGTCACAATAGATTTATTTAAATCAGTTGCTTAGCCTACAATAATTTTGGTCAATTTCTTAATGCATAATAAAATATTAATTACATTACATCTGCCTTCTTGCTTGAATTTCTAGTTTTAATTTCTGTTATTTAATCTATCCAACTATTGATTCATCAATTCATATCTCAGGACGTTTTGAGAGATCTCCAAAACATTTGTAGAGAGAAAAAAAGAGACATAAGCCTCTAAACGGGAAAGTGGGTTTTTTTAAGAGAAAAAAACCTTTTGATCAGTAATTGGAAAATAAAAGAGCAAAAATTAGGAAATTAAAAATACAGGATCGTTAATTGTATTCATGTTTTCAAAGAAAAAGGAAAATTAATAGTGTCTCTAATATAGAAATCTCAGTTATTAGTATTTATACTGTATTTAGTTTTCTATATAGAAAAGACTATCTTAATTTAGAGGTTAGGAATATGTGCTTTCACTGGGAGAGCACTCAGTAATTATACATATTAGTTGCAGAAACACAGTGGGCTTTGCTTGTTCTGTGCAGAGAAGAAAAAGGAAAGCAAAGCAAACAGGATAATGAAAATCTAGGCAAGAGTGAGCACCTGATTCCCTCAGAATCAGCAGGCATTTTCCAGCTTTGCTCAAAGGCTGGTACCGTAAGCCTTGCTAAGTCAGTGCATAGCTGTATGCCATTCTACAGAGAAAAACAAAATGAACATTTCAGGAGAATTAAATTCACTAACAGCTGCTAGAACTGTCTTCTTCCGTGCATGTACAGTATTTAAATCATAAAATATTTTAGATTATACAGATCTTCTCTGGAAAGTCTTCCAAGAGCCCTATGAAATTTCTACAAATCACCGGCAGGCATATTTCATGAATCAAGCAATAAAACTTTTACATTAATTGATTCACTAATGTATTTTTAATATGAGAAATTTTACATTGTTTGGTGTAACAGGCAATGCAAGAACCTCTCTGTTAATACTCAAGACTCATCTAGGTACTTCTGTACAGATAAAATTTCATACCTTTTAAGAATGGCCCAGGACCTGTGTGTCATTCAGGCTTTACTTATCCCCTCAAAATATGTTTTAAGTAAAACTAAAGCACTGCTTATATTGGTTCTGTGAACAAAGGTGAATTTTCCCTCAAATCTTTATTCTGCTAGACAGAAATTGTTATTATGTCTCAGTTTTGTTTAATATCTTTATTAATGATCTGGATGAGGGGATATAGTGCACCCTTTTCAAGTTTGCAGATGGCACAAAATTAGGTGGGAGTGAGGGTAGGAAGGCTCTACAGAAGGATCTGAACAGGCTGGATGGATGCGTTGAGGCCAACTGTGTGATGTTCGACGAGGCTGAGTGTTGGGTCCTGTACTTGGGTCACAACAACCCCATACAATGCCACAGGCTTGGGGAATTGGGAAATGTGGCTGGAAAGCTGCCTCATGGAAAAGGACCTGGGCGTATTTATTGATAGCCAGATGAACACAAGCTGACAGTGTGCCCAGGTGGCCAAGAAAGCCAACAGCATCCTTGCTTGTGTCAGAAATAGTGTGGCCAGCAGGACCAGGGAAGTGATTCTCTGTCTGTACTTGGCACTGGTGTGGTCGCACCTCAAATCCTGCTTTTGGTTTTGGGCCCCTTGCTACAAGAAGGACATTGAGGTGCTAGAGTGTGTCTGCAGAAGGGCAACAAAGCTGATGAGGGGTCTGGAGAACAAGCCTTATGAGGAGCAACTGAGGAAACTGGGATTGTTTAATCTGGAGAGAAGGAAGCTGAGGGGAGAATTGATTGCTCTCTACTTGAAAGAAGGTTGTAGCAAGGTGGGTGTTGGTCTCTTCTCCCAAGTAACAAGTGATAGGACAAGAGGAAGTGGCCTCAAGTTGTGGTGAGGGAGTTTTAAATAGGATAGTAGGAACAATTCATTTGCAGAAAGTGTCGTCAAGCATTGGAACAGGCTGCCCTAGGAAGTGGTTGGAGGTGTTTAAAAGAGTTGTAGATGTTGTGCTTAGGATTTTGTGGTGGACTTGGCAGTGCTAGGTTAACGACTAGACTTGATCTTAAATCTGAATGATTGTATGATTCTAAGAGGCAAAAGTTCAGATGTTTTTGAGCAGATACATCTGTAGTCCCTTGTAGTATTTACTTCTTGACTCTGCAGTCTTTAAGGAACCTGTGGAAAAGGGACTAATTTTCAGCATTTCATCCAGCATCATAATTATAACCCATGTTAGTCTAAACAGTTTGATTTGCGTGAGAAGATCAGGTACTACTTTTATAGCTAACCTCCCATAAGGAATGAGGAGCATAATTATGAGTAGATCTGTAAAGCACATATTAAAGACAGTAGGATGAGAGTGTTTGCATCTTAAATGACTTAAATTTAGATTCTGATGACAGAACAGAGATTGCATGCATTGTGAACAAACAGTAGCCTGGAAAAGGGAAAGCACTTCAGAGATAAGATGTATGCTTATCATGTCACAAACTTTCATCTTCTCATTATTAGTGTTATTCTCCTCTAATTTCTCTTCACATATGCACACAAGTGCAAGTACACATTTATTCAAGATACTGTTTTTCCTGTAACAGTTGCCCATTTAAATCTCTCCAGCCAAACATTTAACAGAATCTAATTTGTAGTCACTGAGGGTCAGATGCTAAAAGAGAGCTTCAAATCACAGAACACGAGTCTTGAGGGAAATGTCTTGAGTGTAAAAGTCTTGCTCACCTTCATCTGAACCTAATGATTCACTTTGTATGGCAGTCCTATCTGTGCCTCTAAGGTCTACCCTAATTGCATCTGCTTTTCTCCTGATACATAACTGAAATCACATGCAGAGCTCCTAGCTCAGTTCTGTATTTCTGAAAAAGCCCCGTGAGGCTGGTCCTTCTTCAGCCAATTAAAACAGATATAGAGACATGGTGCAGAGAGGTGTCTGGCTATAGAGCTGCTAGATATTAAAATGTGACAAAATCTCCCAGAGGAAGTTAATTTTCTCTGACACTTTTTCTATTCTCATTCTAGATATATTTCATGGCTTTGAGGCACAGTCCTCCCCTTGGTACTTCTTACCATCATGAAGTTTTTGCAAGTAGTCATGTCTAAAATACTCTTTAGTGTTCTGGTTTTGAGCATACTCTTATCCCAGAGGGAAAAAAAAATGGAAAGGGAGGAAATGTAGGGTCTGTCACCTCTATAAGTCCAAACCAGTTATTTTACCTATTGCCATATATTGAGAAGCTAGAGTGTTGGAAGTTTTCAATGAGAGGGTTGCCAGTTCATTTCAGTCTTGTCCCATAACATCTTTTCTATTTGAGTTCTGGACCTTGGCTCTAGAAAATATTTGAAAAAAACCCCACATTTTGTTTTCAAATACCAGTAAGTGGAAACTCTGGAGTTTGTACATAAATAACAAATGTCTCAGCCAATAAATCTCAATTGAAAAATAAATCTTCTGCCATAACTTCCTGCGTGACATGCTTTTAATGCAATTTTTAAAACTGAAAATTCTTTAAACAGTTACTTTTTGCTGGCATGTACTAAAAATAAAAATACGGCATATTTTTCAGTACTGTTATGTTCTGAGTTGTGTTTCACTTCATAGGGGTTTAACAAGGTTCATCTTTTCAAATTCGTCTTAGCCTGGTTTCTATCACTTGCAGTTTTACAAATGAGTGTGAAAATCATTCAAATTCAGGCAGCAAGTGTACCAGGGACTCTCACCTATCTCCACAACACTCAGGCATACACATGTACACAACCACATCTTTATCCTAGCAATATTGTTGATTCATTTGTTGTCCAGTTAAATCGCACCAACTGAACTGTAAACACAAACTAAATGTGATAGCTGGATACTCAAAGGAGGCTCCAAACCACAGAAGAAAATTTGAGAGATGTGCTTCAAATTTCTGGTACCAATTTGAGCACATATTATGAATTCAGTAGTTGTAATTTCCATGCAGTCTTTCTAAAGATGGTGAATTCCAAGGACAGCATTTGGGATGTGGTGGCACCAGTTTGAATGCATATCAATCCAGTGCAAATCCTGATCCTTTGTGCAGGCTGACATCATCTATCTGAACGTAACATCACTGAACTCACTTTACTTCTATCTGATTGCAGGGTCAGAGATTTACTCATCCAAATTTCAGTATTGGGTGACAATAAATGAATTTTGTTGAGGCATGGAGACTGGTTCGAGGCATGGAAACTGGCTCACTGCATATCTTTACTAGATCTGGTCCTTAGAAGCTGAGTAGGAAATGGATACTCAGTAACTTTTAATACCCCAAATAGGTGTGTTCGATATTATTTCCATGTTTGTTAAACCATATGAAAACTGAAGCATTTGTGATTTTCTTTCTTTCTAACAGTGTTGGCCTGCAAGAGTATGAGATGGTGTGTGGTATGAAATATGTTTCAGATTACACAATTCTTATTAAAGATCTAGCATATCAATTTAAAGGTGTTTCCAGTCCCTTCCAAGGAAAGACAGGCAGGATATAATTCCCTTCTTCCCAAAACAACTTCAGTCACACATCATCAGTAGCATACATGTCATTTAATAACAATATACACATGACATTCAGTGGGCTGAACTTGTTGCTGTAAGTTCATTTTACTTTCCAGTGCAGCCTATAAATTGTTCACGAGAAGGTTTGAGACAGCTTTTTCCTGTAAGGTGAAAGACTCTGCTCTTGTTGCAGCTGTTGCTTTGTTCTTTTGGTTCTTTTCAGGACAAGGTTGAGAATGCAGAAACATTTAGGAGAGGAGACTATGGATTTTGGGTGATTTCTCTCTTCATTTTGTAGCTGTTATGGAGCTGCTAGAAATCTTTGTGTCCAGAGGAAGGCCATTATATCAAGATGAATTTTCTTACTGTAAGAATGTGTTTAATTCAGGCAGTAAAGAAATCCAGATATTGGAGATTTGTGAAGTGGGATCATGTCTACGGTTTGTTAGAAAGGATTTTTTCCTCTGAGTTCACAACATTCAGAGCAGGAGACTACCTTTTGATTCTGCAGCCCTCACAAGAAGGGTCTTCTTCAACACGAAGTGCCCCACAAGGATATAACCATCAGCCTAGTGGAGCAAAGTGGAAAACACGGGAGTGGGATACCTTATTAAGAGGTTAACAGGGAAACCTTCATTGACAGGGCACTTATTTAGTTGCCTAAAAATAGGTTGGTACTCTACTGAGAATGTTTGCTCAAGAACACAACTTCTGCAGTTCCTTTATATCTGTAGAGAAGAATGAAGAGAGGGATATAGAAACACTGAGCAGAATTTTGCTATACTTTTGAGTATTGATATTGCTATTTCTAGGAAACAGCTGACAAAGTTTTTCACTGAAAGGGTGATTGGCCATTGGAATGCACTGCCCAGGGAGGTGGTGGAGTCGCTGACCCTGGAGGTGTTTAAGGGGAGAGTGGATGAGGCACTGAGTGCCATGGTTTAGATGATGGTTGGTGTTAGTGTTGGTGTTAGTGTTGGGATATAGGTTGGACTTGATGATCTCAGAGGTTCTTTCCAACCTTATGATACTGTGATACTGTGAAAGTTGATTGAAGTTTTTTATATGAAACTGGATGTCTTACCAACTTGTTTGTGAGCATTCAGACTAACTGCATAAGTGCTTTACTAGCTAACTAGTTAACTAGTTAAATATATACCTAAAAGAAGAGTTGTAGCAAACAAATATTGAAATATTTGATTTCAAAATTTTTGAGGAATATGAGTAGTAGATGAGGAACTGAACAAAATAACACGTTTAGAAGGAAGACTGGGGAGGAGAGAGATTCTCTCCACCCACTGAAAATGTCACTAAGACACTAGCTTTGAGGTGTGATTGTGTGGTAAATTTTGCCTTGGCTTTTTGCCTGCTAGTTTCTCTTTGTAGGCGTCCTGTTGGCTTCAGTGACAGGACATGTCATTTCTATTCTATTACTGCTGTCTATGGTTGTATAAAAGCTGTTCAAGTTAGAGTAGTTTCAGAATAAAGAATCCATTGAGGTTTTTTTCCTTGTTTTTCATAGTTGTATCTCTAGATATGGCTTGTCATTCTTTGTTTATTTATAGATTTTTCCCCCTTCTGTTGAGTCTTACTTTCTTCCTCCTTTTCTCCACTTTGATGGCAGGTATTATGCTTCTAAATTCCTTCTTGAACAGCAGGGTCAAAATCTGAACAATATTGCTGGCAGTCTTTTAGCACATTCTTCCTGCAAACCAAATTACCTGATAGATTTTTTAAAACCCGTTTAGACAATTTCATCTTGTATTGGTACTCTCCCAAGTAAAAGTGCAATTTTTCTTTTCACATTAATGGCACCTAAAAAGGTTTTGTAGATAGAGCTCACTGTAGCCTAACCATGCTTTTAGATCCCAGCTCCTTTACTCTTCCTTAAATATTTGTGTTGAAAATTTCCTTGCTAGTTGAGTACTTATTCACTCATGCTTTAGGCTGAGTTTTCCAGGGATTTCTGAGAGAATTTCAATTAAAGTTTTGTGCATGGGAAGGGCACATCCTGGATATACATAAACTTTCTCTGCTCTTGCTTTTTCACGTTGATTCCTCATCCTTTGTCTATCAATGCTTATGGCCGTAGTGGTGCTGAAACTGAGAACAGAAAGTCTTCCTCCAGAAGTTCTGCGATGTTCCAGGTAATGTTTCTGATTTACTATCTTGATTTTTCAAGAGCAGGTATTGACTTTTGGCTACGTCTTAGACTCATTTATTTCAGCATGTAGCAGGATATGACTTTTCGAGCGCCTTGGGATAAGGTTGCATTGGCATTAGGGATGCCCAAATGATCTCACAGGCTTCCAAACTCCACAACTGTGTTTTGCTGGTCAAAAAAGACTTAGGTAGAATAAACAGGGGAAAGCTTGCTCTTCAGGTAGGGCAGATACTGATGTGCTGAGTGGGACATTAAACAGAAAGTTTGAAAATAATTCTTGTCATGGCCAGTTGTGTCCTCGAGAGTGAGTCCTTTTTTCCAGTCCTTCATAGCTCACAGGTTCAACTAATTGGACCCAGCTGTTTCTGACACCAGATGAAATCACTTCTTTGTGCCACTTTGGCACTTTCATGGAGACTTGCTACAGGCTTTCTGCTACCAGGTTTTCCTACTCCCTGTCTACTTCAGCCCAGAAGGCTGCCCAAGCTTGGCCTGTTCCGTCACTTCTGGGGATTCCTCTGCTCTCCAAGGGAGTTTTGCTGAACTCGGAATAACTGTATCTCTTCCTCACTGGTCTTCGTTGTTAATACTTCTCTAGCAGGACATAAGATGTAGATTTTTTATACAGCGAATTGCAGTCAAATATTACAACACTATTGCATATGGTCATGTACACCAAAGTTCTAAAATGCCTGTAGTTCTCCACACAACTTTAACTTCAAACTACTGGATGTACTTTTCATAACTAAACTAATTTCTTGCAAGTATTTTTTTTTTCCTTTACCTTTGTTGCCACATTTAGGACAATATTCTTTTTCTGTATACAAAACTAATCTCTTTTCACTCCATGCTGCCAAATATCTGGAACACATAAATTGCTATTAAAGATGTTTTCTGCTGCCTCTGGCATATGACATATCCTCCTTACTGCTTTCAGAGAGTTTCCAGATAATGCTTAGCTGCTTATTTAAACAGCATTTTGTACATTGACAGCAAATGGTCTGTTCTATGTTTTCATGAAACATGTGAGATCTGAGTAGCAGAAAGTCTAAGCATTAACTGCAGTGTTGTCTGCTGAATAATGAATACATCAAGAGCTCTAGAAAGCAAATTATTTGAAAAATCAAGTTCTTTCTAGGTTCTGCTTCCTGTATTCATTATTTCTCAGGAACTGGGTAAATAACTGCTACGTTTTAAAATACCATTTATTGCTTAGAGTATGGCTGAGAACGCAGATTTTCCCATCTGATGCTTGGTGTTCTAGAAGTTTGGTTTCTTCCTGATTCAATGATTAAGCAGAGACTAAAAGTGATGCCAGATAGGGGTTTTAAAATTCTCAGAAAGATGTATGAATTTAACTGAGGAACCTGACATCTTGAATCTGCTTCAACCTCCAAAAGATACTGTGCTCTTGGAAGTAAAGGCAGTACCACTCCTTCGAGCAGAAGGCTCAGGTGTGGAATTTGAGTACACTGATACATTTCCCTGCAACTCGTAAAAAGATCCCTGACAGAATATGTTTTAGAAATTATCCCAGTTGACTGCATTTTCCTAGTAGTCAGTTAAAGGTTCTTTCACACTGAGAACAGTGAATATGGTGGCTCCGTCTTCATTTTCTAATCTGCTTTGTCTCACCATTCTGAAGTTTCTTATCTGAACATGCTGCAAGGGGTCTTGGATGAGTCCCTAAAAGTTCTTTACTGATTCTACTTTCAGCACTTATTTTGCAGGTTTTGGTGAGATTTTAAAATAAAAGTTGCTTTTATTTTTCCAATTTGCCACTCATCACTTTTCATTTTTGTATAAGATGCCTCTAGCATGTCTGTGTCATTGTATTTGGATTTTAATAATCTTTATACACTTATCTTCCCCTAATGTCCTTTAAAGCTGCTTGAGATGGCAAGAAACAGTGTGCTAGCAGGTAGAAGTTCTTGGGAAAGTTAGAAATTAAGAGACAGAAACTTATTTGTTCATGGCCCTACATGAAGAGTATTTATGATTCCTGACCCACAACAACTCTATGGCCTGTTATAGGCAAATTTAGTGTGGAGACCACAAGGAAGAGCACAGCTGAATTGAGGAGAATCCAAAGGATGCTTCAATCAGCCTGTATTTGCCTCTAGAGGTCTCCCAACTCTTCTCACATTTGAAAACCCAAACATATGCACCTGGCACCTCTGTCAACTGTCTTTAGCAGTTGTTCTCTCCCTTCCTGAACCTCCCCTCATTCCGTGGCACTCAAAATCATCTTTGTATCATTTGTGTTTTATGGTTCACAAGTTCAATTCGTTCTTGTCACTCATTATAATCTGTCAGCTGACCTTGATACAGCTCGTACGGGAAGATTTACTGTTACATTTATAGGATCTATTTTTAGGAAAAATATTGGGTAACGCAGACAGTGTGAGTCATGATGGGTAAATCTGGTGACTGGAAATAAACCTTTAATTGATGTACTCCATATGCACGTTTCCAAGCAAAGCATATGTAAAACTGAGTGAATTTGAACTGTCTGCACAGCACTTGTCTGCAAAAAACTGGATTCCCCACGAACATTTTTGTAATGGTCTTGCTCTGCTCCTTGTAGAGCATCCTCATGATGTATCAGCCAGAAAAGCATCTCTGCCAGGTTTCTTTTTAACTTGGTGCTGATGGGTGCCTATCTGTCCCAGCTTTTGTGGACAGGATTCAGGATTTTTTTCTCTGGGTTTAGTCAGCCTTTTTTGTATTGTTGTTTTCTATAAGCGTCAGAATGGTTGTGTCTAATTTGCATCAGTATAACAAGATAGCCTGTGCTCACGGAATCAGTACAGGATAACGCTTTCCTGTTAGCATGATCCACATGCAGACTGAAGCGGAATTAAGATGGCTTACTATACCACCTCGTTCTATGTGAATTTAGACCTATTTTCTCACTCTGGAGGTGGAGAAAGTGGCTGCATTCAGACTGCCAGCAGGAACTCAGCAGGAGCTGAGTTCTGCCTCTCAGACACTAGATAGAATGCAATCAGGTACTTCCTGCAGGTGCTGTGGAGCTGCTTGTTTTAGATTGCTTCCTCTCGCACCAGCAGGGTGCTATCGGTCCTGCCCTGAGGAAAGGCAGTGGGTTCTGGCCCCTGGCCAACAACCTGGCAGCAGTTAATGTCTCACCTGGGAAAGAAGGGCTTCCAACCACGCTGAAATTTTAAACACCAAATATAAAAAATTAGAATGGACAGGCTTATTTAAACCAAGCAAAACCTAAGGCATCCAGGCAATACAAAAAATGTGGAAGAATAAACTTAAAGGGCAGTTAGCTAGAGGAGTAACCTTCACAGGAAAAGCTTTATGAGAAAAATTGGAGGAAAACAGGAATATACAGTCTCTCGATCATACAGTAATGTTGTTGTACACCAGATAATGTCTGATGTCTGGAGTCCATGGCTGAAGTGAGATTTGATTGACAAATTATCACGTAGAGGAGAAGGAAATGCTGTTCCTAAACACCTGTTCTGATACAGTGGAAAATTATCAGGGATTTGGGGGCAATAGAGTTTTTCACACTCTAGACTATGAAGATAATGAGTTCCTAAGTTGTTAGAAAAGATGCGTAATTCATATGATAAGTCTTTAAAATAATCTAATAGACTTCTAGAAATGTATGTAATCGGTGTTTTAAAGAATTAAATTTGAGATTTGTTTAAGAGCTATTTTAGTGACTGGGAATGTCCTGGATTTTTAAAATTTTCCATTAAGATATTCAGAGTCATGTGGCCATTTTTCGTTTTAGTGAAAATAAATCAAAGGATTTCCTGGCTTACAATTTTGGTTGTTAACTAGGTTTTAAAGTAGGGTTTTTTCTTGGTGAATAGATTAGGGTGGGTGTGTTGAACTTTTAAATGAGACTCCTCTGTAATATAATAATATAATAATCTGTAATATTTGTTTTAATGTACAGCAAGTTTCATTAAGAAAAAGATAGTTCAAAACTTCCTGCAAAGATGACAAGAAGGAAGCTAAATGTAGCAATAAATTTTCTTGTTTCCATGTTCATTTAGCTTTCAAATGTCATGCCCAGACAGAGAGGAAGGAGGATAATGTCTGTGGCCTATAATGAGATATCTGTTTCTTTTTTAAGAACTGTATTCAACCATCAAACAGTAGTTGCATACAAACGGACCAACAAAAAGCTATGAGAGTGATCAGGAGCCAAACAAGCATGGGTTAATAAGATTTAAGGAAATCTAAATATTAAAGGAATAAAATTTTAAGCATTCAGTCTAAAAAATTCTGCGTGAAGACCTGAAACCATCAAAAAGGAAAGCAGATTATGGTCACTTACTTGCTGCAGGTAAGAAGTAAAATATCATGGCCTGAACCTTAAGTAACCAAGATTTAGGGATGTCTTTTGAGAAGTATTTTTTGATGGTAAGCAGAGTGAAGCAGAGGAATAGATTATCTGTGGAGCTGCCACATCTTTCTCACTGGAAGATCTGAAGAATTGGTTATACAGCCCAAAATGATTTGTACTGCAGGACATCATGAGGTCCTAGGTCTGGCTGAGCCGTTACAGTGCCCTGACTATCTCAGAACAAAATTATCATAACCTCCTTCCTTTTCCCTGCCCTGTTTTACAGGCAAAGTAAAACAAAGCATGCAGGCCACAAAGGAGATGACTTCCAGCAGATCTCTGGTGCGGCTGATATGGAGGGTATGTCTGTGAACTTTCATAACAAATTGCAACTCTCTGACAGTCACCATCATGGATTAGGCAGAAAGGTGAGCTGGCTAATTTCTCTCCAGATTACTTTCAGTCTTACTTTCTATGGTGATCTGCTGCAGAAAATAATCGGACAGGTTTGAGCTGGCATCTGAACTGACTGGTCATCTAGTCACGCTGTTTCATACGAAGAGTGGAAAACCCGGTGCCCTAACATGACATCTGTACCACATAATATAACTGTTTGAAGGTGACAATTTACTGTCAGTTGTAGGATTAGAGACCTGATACTGTGGGGACAGCATTCTGACCCACCAGTCCAGAAGGCAAAATGTTATGTGGCGCTGTGACAGTCTTGGTGATGCTGTGATAGGAGCAGAAAGCAGGTACCTCTGTGAATGTTTGAGGTGCTTGCCCAACTAAGGAGAAACCCAGTAGAAACTGTTTCAGATTCTCCTGTTACAATTCTGCCTCTTAAGCGTGAAATTAATTCATTTTGACAGTTCCAGTGGAGATGGAAAGATATACATTAAGTTGCTTAACCCTTTCTTCCTCTTGATAAACTCATGCTTGTCCACCAGCTTAGAGAGGTGAATATATAAGGAATTCAGATACTTCTGAAATTGTCTCTGCCCCTAGGGTCCTTGGAAATGTCTCCAAGGATACACTCCTTCCTTGTCCTCCTCACTTAAAGAGTTCTCTCCAAACCTAGAAAATTCTTGAGAATCTAAATACCTATGTCACAGCGTAAAATGTTATCTTCAGAACTGCGGTTAGAGACCTCTCCAAAACCCCTCCGTAGGTTAAGAATGAGACACTGAAGAAACACTCAGAAAAGTCAGAATGATTTTCTCATTCCCTAGCTGTCCTGTTAAAAACAGCTCCCAGAGTATTGTGCACTGCATAGTAGACAAAAAAAAAAATAGGCTGCCAGCACAATTTAGAAAAGCTGACGACTTCAAAGACCCTCAGCATAGAGAGAACTGCCACTGATAAAAACTTGCTGTGACTCAGGTATGCTTTGCCTGAGAGCAAAATTTTGCTACTTACAGTTGATAACTGAATTTGAAATCCTCTGAGGTCTTCCAAAACTGTCCTGTTAAGGAATGGATGCTAAGAAGGGAATCTATTACTGGAAAAAGTTGTTTTCAGGCAAAGATTGATAAAGCTTAAAACATAATTAAAGAGGCTCAGGTCCATGTACATAATAAGTGGCCCACATTTTATCTTACTTTACTGTGAAGCACAGCAGTACTCAAGTTAAGGATAAAAACAGATGAAAAGAGTTTATTCAGTTAAGGCTATAAAAGATTTATCCACTTCTGTATACAAAGCAGTTTATCTGCTTTTGTGCTCAGTGTTACACCCCAAAGTAATGTAATAATGGAAACTGAATAAAGCCATAAAAAAGCTTTAGAAAAAAGGATTTGGTCAAAATCAATGTGTGTGGCTGTATATATATTTATATATGTAAATTAAGAAATAAATACATATAAAGATTATTCTGTACTAGACAGAATAATGCAGTAGGGTGCAAAATGGACAGAAAACAGCCAAGCCTGGTCACCTTGGAGAACAACAAGTTTAACACCAGTCAGAAGTGTGCCCTTGAGATTAATGAGACTACCTTTTGAGCTGTATTAGCAAGAACATAACCAGCAGGTTAAAGACCACGCTGATTGCTGGGAGACACTTCTAAAGCCACACTAGGAATGTTTTGTCTAGATCTATCTCTTGTAAGGTGGGGCTGACAAGAGAGGGAATGACAAATTAGAGAGTCCAGCAGAGGACTACTAAAATGTTCTGGGGGCTGGAGTACCTGGTTTATGAGAACAAATGGAGACACCTGGTTTTATTCAGTCTGGAGAAGACAAGATTATGCAGGACCTAACATCTGTCTTCAGGTACCTAAAGACAAATTACAGAGAAGACAAAACCAGACTTTCCTCAGATTGGCACAGCAGATCAATTCTCACTGGCTATAAAGAAAAATTTTTCATGGTGGAAGTGATTAAATGCTGGAATAGGCTGCCAAAGTAGATTGCAAAATCTCTGACCATGGACATCTTCAAAACTCAACCAATCAAGATCTTGTACAATTAGGTCTGAAGTAAAATTTGCACCTTCTGTTAATAGGGGCTTGAGCTAGATGATTATTACACAATTCTATGATTCTGTCTAGGGTATTTTTAAAGATGTTTTGTAATGGAAACTCCACTATCTCCCCAAACAATCTATTGCAATGCTTCCCAAAGAAATGAAAAAAAGTATTCAAAGCGACTGTATGTTTTGACTGGATTAAATCAGCCTCTTGAAGAATTTGCATTGCAATGCTATGACAATGCCTGGTAGCCAAAGGGTAAGACTGAATACACGCTATTTCTTATAGCTGAGTTGAAGGAAATGGAAGTAGTTAAGCATTTCAAATCATAGCATTGCATAATTTAAAGCAGGAGTTGTTAGAGAATGGATTTGTATTTTAAACTCATTTGTCAGACCCTGTATTAAAGTTTTCTAATATTAATTTTGAAAAAAGTATATGGTTATAGAACATAAGAAATGCTTTTATGACTGCAGTTCCTTATCTCTATTTTTGTAACAGATATATTTTTGTAAGAGATAAAGTTGTATAAGATATTTGATATATTATATCTGATTTACTGATATTCTAGGAAGTTAATTACCGCAAATCCATTGTTGTATTGCCTGAAGATTGTTAGATCTGGACATTTAGGATGACTCCAAAAAGTGTATGCTTCTAAAAAAAACCCAATGGAACCTGAATCTTAACTATTACAGTTTTGTCCTCATTTTTGTTTGTGCCATTGTATTAAATGATATCATAGAATCTAATTTTGTTATGCTCCCAGGAGTACTAACCAATTTTCATATACTCTGATTTTCAGCTAATTTTGAGTCAACTGCCCACTTTCTTGCTCACTTCATTTTCCTGTTTATTTTAAAACTAATGCCAATCAACTTCCTTCTCTGTAAGAATGTATTTTGTTTATATCACTATATTTGAAGCAGGTAATTTGTTCCTTTGCCCCCAGCAACAGGCACAAACTTACCATCAGCTCAGTGGTCTCCAGGATCTAATATGCAGCACATATGTCAAAATGCCTTTTTGAATGATACAGAAATAGTGTTGAACAGAAAGTAATAGTGTATATAAAGAGTGCATCTTCGAGAACCAGGATCTGTATTCATCAGATATATGTATATCACCTGTTCTTTTCTTCCAAGTCTCATTTTGCTGTTAGCAACTGTAGTTAAGAGATATTTATTTGCCTGTGGTCATCGAAACAACATTGTTTATGCAGAGGATCTAGACTCATCTTTTCAGGGCCCACAGCTGCATGCTTAAATTCAGTGGTATCGTTCTTCTAAATAAAATACTTGTATTAAGAATGGCAGAATCAGATTGTCGGTTCCCAACAGAAATCAGATTGTTGATTTTCTTTGTTCTAACAAACACAGGTCTGACACTCCCAGCATTTTCAGTATTATCCTAGTCTATGGCTCAATCTACTGTAATGCCCTGTGCACTACGAAAAATTTTTAAGTTAAAGTCAGGTAATGTTTCCATAGGTTTTGTATTTCAACCATCAATACAGCCAAGATGAGGATAAAACTGGGAATTCATTGGTTATTTTGGGTATTACTCAAGTTAATTCAACATGACTGGATCCCATTTCTCGTTAGAGGTGCATCAGTCAGACCTGTCAGATTGAAATCTATATAAGTACATAAGACATTTTTCCAAACAAATGGATTTGACAGTGATTGCCCGAGTCAAAACATCATGGATATGGCACCTCTCAGCTGATTTAAATGTTTGCTCCTAAAAAGTATCCTAGAAAACTAATATAGTTTCTCTTACAATTATGAAGGGAAATACATGTACTTTAAAGCTATAATCTGACCTATTTTAGACCCACTTTCCAATGAAATAAGTTACAAGAGCCCTCTGACAAGCTCTTGCTTAATGATAAACAGGGCCCATTCTGATCAACTGAGATGTAGGTAGTCAGTGCTTTTTGCATTCGCTTTGCTGAACTGTGGAGCCTCTTTGACAACAAGCTCATTTAGGATTATGGTCTTTTTTTCAGAGCTGATTTAAGACTTTGAGCTGTTACTCAGCATTCTTTGTTTTACTCTATGTGTTCTCTCTCTTCTCTGCTTTATCTCCAGCCTGAAGATTTTGATTGATTTCAGCTTTGTGTGACTTCAGTAATGAAGCATCAGTACTTGAGCTGTGGCAGGATCCTGAAGGCATCTGTAGAATTGCACAGCATGGCCCAGAGTCACGCTTTTACCGACTCTGGCTTTTCACTAAAATGCTTATATGTATCCATAGGGATGCAACTGCTCTGGCAGCAAAAGTCCCTTCTCCAAAATAAAGAATTCTCTTTAGTGCATGACAGGAATTTGTACCTCATGTTAAGTGGTAAAATACCCGTCTGGTGGTGATGTGCTACATAGATATCTCATTACTCCTTACTATCACTAGCAGCACAAAGCACGTATTCAGAGTATGCAACTTTGTGGTCAAAGATCTTTTCATGGCCTTGGCTCTGTCTAGGTACTTTCAGTCACCTTTTGTTCAGTTCTCATAATTTAATTTCACAGATTTCACCCTTCCTTTTCTCACAAGTACTTCTGAGTTTTCTCTGAGTCCTCTGCCACTACAATTTAGATTCCATCCTTTAGATGTTGTAATCAAACCCCGTTTATCACTTATATTTTAAGTTCAGGCCATGATACTGTCTTAGATTAACAATAAATAAAATTCACAATAAAGGAAATATACATATCTGTAAATGTCCCTCTACTTTCTTTTGCTTTGGAAAGTTTACCTCCAACTGGTGCTTTCTCTTCATTTTCTCTATTATAGAGAGCCCTGAAAGGCCAGGACCCATCTTTGCTGTGTCAGTAAATCATCTTGTGTATCTAAACCTTGATCCCAGAAAGTGTTTATGAGTTTGGCCCTCAGTCAACTTTGGGATTTATCATGTCTTAGATATTCGGTAAGTAATGAGTTTGTATTGCAAGATCAGCAATGCATAAATAACAGCTAATGCTTTCCAGCACTTCTCCTTGCCTTAGCAACCAAAAATTACTTTGAAGACTAAGGAAGTATTATATATGGGATAAAGAAGTGGAAACTGTTGATGCATGAGCCAGTCAGGTGGACAACAAAGGATGCTTCTAGCTTGTTAAAGGTCTTTTGTGCTGATGTTGAGCTGTAGTTACAATCAGAGGAAGTGAATTGTAACAGGAAACAGCACGATGCTCTAGAATACTTCGTATAACTTCTCTAGCTGGGCCCCCAAGAGAACAATGCTTCGGTGACCGTACTCTCACTTTGTTAGACTGTTTATCCATCTTATATAGCATTTAAAGCAATTAGCTGATTTCAGCCAAAATTGACAGTTGTTCCAAAATGTTAAATTTTGAAAATGATGATGAAGTTTAGTAACTGGGTGTATACGCAAGATCCAAACTGGCTGTACCACTGGAGAAAAGGGTGGTTTAGTTCTGCCTAATATATATCCCGAAAGGGTGAAACAGACCATTGAGCAACTCTAGCTTTGAACTAGTCCAGACTATGCTGCCACTTACTTAGCTCCTATTGGCATGGAGCCCGTGAAGGAGCTGGAGGCACCCTTGGAGAAAAGAAAGGGAAATGATTCAGTGGTGTTGGGTGTGGTTGGAGACACAGAGGAGGTGTAGATGTGGAACCAGTAGGAGCTGGGATCTGTTAATACCACTGTCTGTTGAAAAGTGGTGTTATGTTTTTGATTGTTCAGTTCTGGAAAATTTAAGAGGAAATACTTTAAAGGAGAAATTTTTTAAAGGAGAAATACAATAAATGTAAAGGTTGTCTTTAATTTTATGATTGTTACTACTGCTTTTATTGTGCTAACTCTAAGCAATATAGTTTTTCTGATACCTTTGAAAATTAAATCTGGAAGTCAATCAGCTAGTTGCACTGAATTCTGCTCATCTTGGACCTTAATGTGGAATCAAACCCTACTCAGCTATATGATTTAAGCAAATTTGTAAATTTTTATGTTAAGTTTTCAAAGTTTTGTAATAAATGTGTCATGAGATGCTCTGTTCTGGGTATTCTGAAATGTATGCAGCGAGATACACTTTCAAAGGAATGGAAATTTCGCATCCACTGGTATTTTTAAATACACAGAGCAAATCAGAGAAGGATTTGATAATTTGCAGCATAGTTTTTGCAATGTGAGTTTATCTAGTCTGCCACAAGTTTATAAAACTCACAGTTTTATGCAGAAAAAATGCTACATACAGTAATTCAACTTTGCAATTGTTTTCAGAAACCATTCAAGAAAAAAAAAAGAGAGAGAAACCTACTTTTTGCTCTATGCTGAATTTGGAATTGTGGTTGAGAGTTTTGCTTCCACACAATTCAATGAAACTAGATCCTTTAATTTATTTTCAACAAGTAGTTTATGAATGTTGCCCCCAAAATAAAATATTAGATGGGAGTCCCACTTTGTTTTTATTGCAGGCTAAAGCTGACTTCACAGACTTCAAATAAATTAGGTCATATAATCTTGCCCAATGAATTTATTCTCTTTGGATAGAATAACTGTTGTTATTATGTGCTTTTATGGAAAGTGCCATAATAGAATTACGCATGAAGAAGTTCGTCTTTGAGTAGTACAGTTTGGGAGTTCAGCTCTGGATGGCATCATTCTGCTCATGTTATTGTGTGATCAATTAGATGAAGGAAAAAAAGAGGTGAGCCATCAAAATGGTATGTTTTTGAAGTGCCTTGTTTGAATTAATTTTAAATCAAATGCTTCCAGCTCCCTTTTGGCCTATTCAGTTACAGTGTGTCATCAAAGCGTTGTAAATCTGAACAGCCTTATCAACTACAATGGAAAAAAGACTGATTTCTCAAATCATGAATCATGAAAAGCAACACAACTTTTCACAACTGCTGCCTTCTTCTTATTCCCTGGACATAACTGAATCAATGAAGGGACAAAACTTGCTCCCTAAGGCAAATCTTGATCCTAAATTAACTAATCTGAAATTATAGAAATTTAAAAGAATGTCAAATTGGTGCAAACAGTTATTTGCTTGTTTTACTTAACATGTTTTGTTGCTACTGTGTCTTCGAATAGCTGTTGCTATGTTGGACAGGAAAACTATCTGAAATGGAGTGACTGGTAGTCCTGTGCTGCCATACAGTAGACTGTATGTGTTTTTCTTCCTGCCTGTTTTCTTTGCAGTTTTCAAAGCTACCTATTTAATGATGTATGAATGCCTGAACAGTTATTGCAGCGGAGGAAGTATTTTGTTTCAGGGATCAAGGGATTTTATTATTTTAATTTGTTGATTCATGACTTTATATGTGCATGAACTACGAAAAAATACTTAATTACATATTTGTTCTTTATGCATTGGTTTATTAATTTTTAATTGATTTATATCTCAAACGCATTTGTTTTGTTTTAACGTAAAAGATACAGTGGAACAATTATCACATTATATCAAGTTGCTCTGGTCTATCTTTGGAAAAATCAATAAAACAAGGTGAAAATAAAGTTTGTGAGTCACTGGCTGATATACATAGAGGAAAGTCACTTCAAAATGTGTTAATTTTAAAATGTCTGCTCAAGAATTCAGTGTGGCTTGTTATAGATTTCTTCTCTCCACAGCTCTAAAATCCTGCTTGGTGACCACTGACATTGTCACGGGGAAATTCCATGCAAACCAGTGGTCTATAATAGTACTGAAGCAGAATGCCATGGTGCTTTGGTTTGAGCTAAATTAGAGTCCATTTTCTGACTCAGTCTCATTGAAGTAACTGCATTTTGGTATCTTTTGCTCAGATTTTGACTGTGTTTCCATGGAAGGAGACTTCAGATGCTGCAACCTGACACTAGTACCTGAGAGGTGGGAGCCTCTAAGCTCTGGAAACTCAGAACCCCCCCCCAGCACATCTCTCTCCTCCTGCTAAGGGGAGGCAGGCTGGACCTGAGGGGGCTGCAGGGCTGGGATTGATGGTGTCTCCCTGCTGAGCAAGCAATGCTGCAGGTGCAATGCCTGCTCATTTTAAAAGTCCCAGTTATACTTGGAGTGGGGTTAATATGGATGAATTTGCTCTTATCTTTCCATGGGGTGATGAGTAATTTAATTAATATTTTCTTTTCCTGTAGTTGTTAAAATGAAATGCATATTTTATGGTAAGGCTGTGGGATACTTTCAAACTTGGTATTTTTCATTACAGCTCATCTAAATGAGCATTGCTCCTAATAAAACATTAACATTTTACCTGTTGCAGTCTTTGTAGTCTTCAAAAAGACAGACTCATTGTCTCTCGGCAAGTCTTTAGTGTAGCACAGCCTGCGCTTAAACTGATATTATGAGTAGCATTTTTGCTGTTATCTAATGTCATAAAATCATAGAATGGATTGGGCTGGAAGGGACCTTAAATATCACCCAGTTCCATCTAGTGTAAGGGACACCTTATGCTAGACCAGGTTGCTCAAAATCTCATCCAGCCTGGTCCTAAACACCTTTAGGGATGGGGCATCCTATACTTCTCTGGGCAAGTTGTGCCAGTGCCTCACCACCCCAGCAGTAAAAAATTTCTTCCTAATATTTAATCTAAATCTCCCCTTTTTCAGCTTAAAACCATTACCCCTTGTCCTATCCCTGCACTCCCCGGTAAAGAAGCCCCCCCAGCTTTCCTGCAGGCTCGCTTTTAGTACTGGAAGGCTGCTGTCAGGTGTCCCCAGAGCCTTCTCTTCTCTAGGCTGAACAACCCCAGCTCTCTCAACCTGTCCTCAAAGGGGAGGTGCTCCAGCCCTCTGATCATCTTTGCGGCCCTTGTCTGGAGTCGGTTTAATAGATCCATGTTCTTCCTGTGCTGATACAATTACTGCTCCTCAGACATGGCGCTGGCCAGCTGTCCTAAGGAACACGTATCGCGGACTAATATGAGGTCTCTGCCCCCAAAAATTCTGCAGTAATTAGACATTTTAACCTAAGTTTTTTTGTTTTATCTTTCAAAGAATGTTATGATGCAAATTTATTAATGAACCACAAAAGTTTTAACTCATGCTTTGATGTCTTACAAACTATTCTCCTTTCTGGTTTCTTGATTTCATTTCTGGCCTCAGCACAATTACTTTGTTCCTAATGATTTCCTGTGGAGAGCAAATTATTTTTTCATGTGTCTGACTGGTCCCACAGGCTCTTTCATTCATCAGGTATTCACAGTGGGTTTGTATCTCTTCTCCTTGATCCAATAACTAGGCTTCCTTTATTTTTTCAAATTTTGCTTTAACAAAGTTGATTACCAATCAAGAATGCAAGGATTATAGGCGATGATTAGACACATGGAGATCAGACCCACAGAAATGTCAGTGTGCTTAGACTGTGCTTGTATAATCAAGATACTATCCAAACCATCAAGTAGATCTTACAGCAGCAGTGGCAATTTCTGTGAGAAACATTATATGTACAATTCAAAATGCTGCAAAGAAAGCTCGGATATAATACAGCAGCTGCACTATTCATTTTGCAATTTTAAAAGAGATTGTTACCATTGAGCAAATAGAGCAAGAAACAATTATTAGGTATAGCAGGATACTGGCTAAGTCCCTCTATGTCAAATTAGATTCAACGCCATTGATTCTGTATGTATTTGTACCTTCTTTTAATGGATTCCAGCATAGTTCTTTAGTATCTGTAAGAGATATTTTTTACTCAGAGATGAGGTAGGATGGATTTTGTTCACAGTTTCCTCTAGATTTTCAAAACCATTCTAAATAATTGCCTGAATTCCATAACAAAAAACAGGGGGCCCATATATTTAACTTCTTGAGCATTTTATTTTCAAACTACACACTATCTTTTAAAAGAGTCAAGCGTGCAGATACGCATGCACAATTGTATAGATTATGTGCATGTATATCCTGTAAATTGAGAAAATCTGGAATATCTGAGTACTCTGATGTTAAGATATCTCAGGGTATGTATAAAATGTAGTATTACTGCGATATTATTCATCTGTTTATTATAGCACATGTCATAAATGGGGAAATCAATAATAACCTCTGAAGTTACGAATCTAGCACAAAATACAGCTTATAAAATGTCTTACGACAGGCTACTTAGTGTCAGCTGGGGACAGGCACTTTACAGAAATAATTGCTGTGTAGCTCCTCCCACCTGCAAAGTAATGTTTCAGTCAGACTCAGAAGTGCCTCCATTGTCAATGTAAGCTTGCAAACAAATCCTGTAGGAGGAAATGGATATGGTAGAAATGCAGCTGCTACTTCCAGCTAATGAGAGAACAAATTAATTCAAATTTCCACGGGGAAACAAGTTGTTAAAAATTGAGAAGTATGAACTTCTTAGCTTATGTGCAACCAAGATACTGTATTTCGTACTCATAGCTGCCTCAACAATATCATGATGGTAACTACTTAAGTGTGAAGGGAAGACACAGAAAGTAAGAAAAAAAGAAGAGAGAAAGGTTATGCTTTCCTGTGCTGATTGAATTTGTTATGATGGATAGACATCTGTGTTCAAAGAAATGACCCAGAGATTCGTGGTGGATTGGGACAGAAAAGCAATGAAAATATTAATAAATTCTGGTCTTTATGGTCTTTGAACAACACATTTCTGAATGGTCTCTTTATTTCCTCAGTAGCTCTGTATCCTAATTAAAAGTAGGAGGAATGCTTATATGTCTTTGAATCAAATATGTGTGATACAGCATAGAAAAATGTGATTTATATTGGTATCCTTTAATGTAGTTCTTGTTTTAGCATCATGCAGACTTGGTTCTGGTTTGTGTGCATTCTGGTAGACTGGGCTGGAAGGAGCTTTTTAATATCTACTCTTCCTTACAATGAGTGAGAATATTGCGCATGAACTTCTGTTACAAGTTGAGGATATTTATATCTCAGCAGGTGTTCTAGGCTCATGCTTATACAGCAGAGGAAAAAAGTGCAAGTTAACTGCAGATTCCCATTGTAATTGGAATGTGGCCCAAAGGCAATCATAAAGAATTTTGTTTGTGAGAAGAAGTATTTGAATGCTTGTTGTAATTTTTTGTTTTCGAGTTTGTCATGCTCCTCTGTGTCACTTGCTGATTACATGGCTGTTAAAGTAAGTTATGAGGTCTGAGCCTTCATTTCAGTGAGTTATGGGGGTGTATATACACATTACTGTCAATACAGAAATCCAATAAAAAAGAGATTACAGATAAGCATGTCTGCCCACTTCTGCTTACAAGCTGTAAATAGCTGATCAGAGACTTATTTCTCTGGGTGAGCATGTAGTGTCAGATGCTTTTCTTACAGCTAATGAGTTTATACAATTTTTTTTTAAGATTAACCTTCAATCCCCAAATGGAGTGAGTGAATTGTTCCATTTTGATAAGGCCTTATACTACTGCTTACCATTTACAGAAATACTATAGAAAATTTTATTGCAAGGACTTAATTCAGTTTAGCAGGTCCCACTTTGTGCTTTGTATTTCATTTAATCTCTATCTGAATTAAAGATCCTGAGCAAGAGCATCACCTGTTCACAAGGTTACTAGCAAAGACAAACTTTTCAGACTTTTGATGCCAGTTTCAGCATGTAAAAACTGTATGCCTTCTTTTGAGCTGTAAGTCCTTTTCCAAATGTCATTTGCATTCTTCTCACTGTAGGTTCTGCTGGCAGAGGAATCAGTTAAAGATTTCCAATCCTTGTATTTTGACACATGATATTATTTAACCATATCTGTATGCTATTGCAATATATAAAAGTAGACATCTAGGACCATGTAAGTGTGTTTTGCGTCCAGATGATTTAACAGCTCTCTTCATATTGTTATTAGCAGAATTTACCTACTATCATTTTCATTCTCTTTAAGAGATCCTTACCTTCAAACAGTACATTTTCCATTGAACGTATTCCTATTGCTCATTGCTTGCTTCATTTAGAATCAGGAACTTCATATCCAGTGTCTAGAATGTTATTGAAAACAGGGAAGATAAATCTGAAAAAGAAAACCTATATGATTTTTGATGTTTGAATAAGAACTGAAACTCAGGCTTGTATTAATTGGTTGACCATTTGCTGTGGCCGTTTATAAGGCAAGAAATTGTATTTCTGAGTAAAGATTTGATTAGGAATGATCAAGTTGAGACTGAACTCCTTGAAAAGACATATAACGTTTTTTATCTGGACGTGTTTCATCTTCATCTCAGATGTTTATGGCTGGTTGCCTACAGCTAGAGGAAATATTTTCTGTTTGAGCTTTTGTTAGATTTAACAAACAAAGGCATTTTACAGGTTTGCCATAAGAATCACTCCCACTTACCAAAGAATCTCTTATTGTTTCTAATAAGGGTGTTAAGAGTCATTGACCAAGTGAGAGCCTGATTCTAGGAACCTACAGGGAAAGGTAAAAGCATGATAAGACCCTGCCCCATTTCAATGTATGCAAAAAAATCAATGGCTTTTCTTTATTTATCAGGTCACTTAATGAGTTGCTAGCAAAATCAGCAGAAAATTAAATAGAATATTTTGACAAGGACTATAGCTGAAAGACTTCAGGCAATTTCTTGTGTCCTATGCTATGGGAAATGATCCAAATCACTACAAGTTTCGGACACTCTATTTGGGGCTTAAAAGTCACAGGGTTTGGAAAAAGTTTATTGTAGCTGGCTTATTATACTATTAATAATAGAGATGTAACAAGCAGAGTGTATATGTAAATGCAAATGTAAACGTAAATGTAGATAAACTCTTTTCCTGACATGGACAGGATACAGGATCAGCTTTCAAATATTCATGCCTGAATTCTGCACAAATAGGCAAGTGTGTAAACTAGCTATGCTTTTGTGCACTTAACATAGATAATTCCAAGTGAAAACAGCATAATGCAAATACAAAGCCAGTAAGTGTTTCGGAAACACACCATTAACATCAGCACCAATGTATCTTGAGGATCTACAACTGAACTGGCCCACGACAGCAATAAGTGGATAGTTTCATTAACCAAAATGTGACGGTCATTCAGATCAAGGCCAATGAAAAAACCCCAAACAAACAAACAACCCCCCAGCCAAAAAAAATTTCCCTGGATAATTAGTAGATAACTCTTCTATGTTAACATATAGCTATGTTAACATAGATAGCCTCTATGTTAACATAGATACACAATTATCCATCTTCAAAACCTGTCCATACCACAGACAAGGATTTTACTATAAGAAATCTCCCAGAAAGAAGACTCCAAATAGCAGCAAGATCTATGAATTCAAGTGCCTCCCGAGCAGGAAGGACTACATGTTCACTTATGGGTCGTCTCGTATGATTATTTCTTCCTGAGATATCAAGTTACCATACAAATACCAAGATACCATACAAAGTAAGGCTGAGAGGACAGGGTTTATTTAGCCCTGAGAGAAAAAGGCTTAGGGGAGACCTTATTACCATGTACCAATATATAAAGGGTGTCTACCAAGAGGATGGAGACTTCCTTTTTATGAGGAGTCACATGGAAAAGACAATGGGTGTAAGTTGTTCCTGGGAAGATATTTACTGGATTCCAGAAGAAAGTTTTTCACCATGAGAACAGTTAAACTTTGGAATAATTTGCTCTGGGAAGTGGTAACTTCCTCTATACTGAACAATTTAAGGCTCAGCTTGATAGAGTTCTGTGCCATCTCATTTAAACTATATATCACCTAAAAAGTTTGGACCAGATGATCTTTGAGGTCCCTTCCACCCTGGCATTCTATGACTCAATGAAGTTAGGAGCTTGTTTCATAGATCACCGTGCTTAGAGTTCATTTTATCCTCATCCATTCTATTTGATAAATGCTAACTAATTTATTTCTCTTTTAATCTTCATAGCCCCCATTATAAGGTTTTCTTTCCACAGTGTCTTCCTTTGTCACAGTAGGAAAAGTGTAACTTCTGTGACTGTGACTGTTTGGACCATCAAAAAGGTGCAGCAGCATCTTTGCCAAGCTGCCCACAGTTGCTACACCCTGAAAGAAGAACTGTTCCAAGAGCAGCCTTTCCTCTAATTACTTCAAATGCCTTGAGTCAAATATAATATTACAGACCAGTAAAATACAGCAACACAAAGATCTTCTCTGGAGCTCACAGTGGTAGAAGATATGGTTACATTTGTCAGAAGTCATGGGATGAGAACAAAGCAGAGATCTGTGAAAACAGTCCATTGGACAAGGTGATGCACTGGCTTTCCTGAAAACCAGAACAAATCTAAAATAAGTCCCTAATGAAAAAAGAAAGACAAACCTGGACCTCCCAGAGAACAGTTTACGATATGTATTCATTTTCTTCTTTTCATGATGGCAACTGGGAAAGAAGACTGTATCTTAAAACAATAATTTCCCTAAAGTAATAGCAAAAGGAGAAAGAAAAAGAAATGGATTTTCACATAATGAAAGAAAACTGAAACTGACATCCACACAGAGTAATAAATTGGAAAAAGTTAATAATAAATGCACACCATTCAGAATCCTTTACCAAATTTAATTTACTTTTGAATCTAGCCTAAAATACAGTGAAGCTAGGAACCTCTGGGATCTTTAGATTTCTCATATTTAAGTGAGAAAAGTAATTTTGTATTATGCATATATATTCAGTAATATAGCGTAGGTTTTTCACAGGAGCTTATTCTGCAAAGGGATTTATGAAAATGGTCACACTTAGGGAGTATGGATTTGAGGATTTGCTTGTAAAGGAAACAAAAAATACCTCAGGAAGTTGCTCTTTTTAATGTTAATCTTTCTAGGTACCTTTGGACACATTTTAGATTGGAAAAAGCATCCTCATAGATAGTCTTTTTTTCCTCCTTGCTAAAAAAAGAGATCTGAAAATTTTTATTAGCCCTGATTGTAAAATATTCAGAGAAATCAATTTTTCCCATTTCATTAATATTCATTGACTATTATTAAAAGTCATTGATATTAAATTAATAACAATTTTATAAATAAAAATATTCAAATGAAGAAGTTTGGTCATCTCTTGTCCTCAGCTACCATCATGATTTCAGGAAGATTCGGTAGAGATGGAAGCACCATTTCACATTGAACTTGTGGCAGTACAAGGTCCAGAGCAGAGAGGAGAACTGTGATACAAGTGCACATAGCTAAATTCTACAACCAGAGCAATGATAGTAGCATGATCACTGCTTGAGATGCTAAGACCGGAGCTTGGAAGGAAATCATCTGACGTAAGGCAGTGAACTTCTTCTAGTGAAGTTCACTACCTGGTGAACTTCTTCCCTAAAAACAAATATCTAGTCGTTAGAACAGTCAACTACCAATGTCTTAAAAACATTGTATAATCATCATGTAAAGCTCCAGGTGTGCTAGGAGCATTCACTCAGACAAGCAGGTAAAAGCAGTTTATAAGGGAACTGGTTTATTATTTCTTTACAATGTTATCTCATTGTATGGAGTAGGTTTTCCAAATATGAGAGATCATAATCAATATAACTGCTGCCAGAGATCCTGCATGAGGTATGTATTGACTATACTTTCTTTCTGATAAAGTGATTGTGAAATTAAAACTTGAATATTGAAAAGATTTACATGTATTGACACCAATATTGGTACTGAGGAGAAATGCTGTTCCTTCTCTAACACAGGAGATCAACCACGTTCGGAATTGTTGTCATACAGATTTGAGAGCAAATTTCAGCTACTGCTATCAAAAAGCCCAGCTAACTTGTGCTTTTCATTTCTAGGATGACCTTTTCAAATGATGGTATTTCACTCAGTGCATTTCAGGGCTGTGGTTGGTCTTTGCAGACAAACATAAGTAAGCTTAGATAAGATTCAGTGAAGGGTTTAGATGAAATAGAGAGTACTGGAAGAAACACTGTGGTTCCCTGTAAAATACACAGAAGATGACTTATGCCTTAGGGTGGGAGCAGAACATTAATTCCCCACTGAATGAGCCAATCATGAATATTAAGAGAGTCCTATATCACTGCTGTCTCTGCTTTACAATAGCCTGCCACTGTATGGATGATGTGAGTTCAATTACACTTCAGCCTGAGGCTGTTCAGACCCAGCTTTTTCACCCTGCAGGACAATGTACAGTTCAGAAGGCTGTCCCCTAGGGGCATTCTTTTCCTTTACAGTGGATCTCACCTGCAGTGCAGAAAATGTAAATTCCATTGGGCCAGTGGGAGAAGACACAAGAAGGATCTTGGTACTGGAGATTAATGGTGAGGAAGTGAAGCAAGAGCTCTACATTAAAACGAAAAGTGTAAGACATGTCCTTGTGTACTATAACTGTTCTGAGGAGTGATCTTCATTTTCCCCCCTAGACAATCGAGTTCTCTAGCTACTCAGCCACACTATCTTGCAGCAAATCCGTTACTCAAGATTCAGAAGAGATCAGAGGGCTGTGTGTGAGATGCAGTCTGGCAATGCCTCCTAGATCTGATCCCACAGGGGGTTTAGATGGTGTGGCACTAGCTGTGCTTAGGGGTAGGCTGCAAGACGGTTTGATGATGGGGACATTTTGGTTACATGAAGGACAGATCTAGGCAACATCTGGAGAACCTTAGTCAGGGAGGTATCCAGAGACTTCATTTCTTAACTGCATGGTGTCTGTTGGGAATAACAGTTTTGTTTTTAAGTGCCATACATTCCCTTTGTACTCTGTTCCAGACACTGGTGTGGAATCTGAACTGGAGACTTGGGAATCTTAAGGTTTCAGCATCACATCATGCAAGTTGAGACTGACAAGTGTCTGCCACTATCATCCAGAAACTTTTGCTTAGTATTTCTGATTGCATTCCCAACTGTGCAGTCTTGAGACATAGCAGGGGATTAAAATGTGATCTTTGGTCACCAGAGACACACTTAAGTGAGTTCCTAATCTCCCGAGACACCTGGAATGCAGGTAATGATTTCTGTATGTACAGCCTGATTATCCACCTTGGGTAAATTGGACCATTCCTCACTCTGCTGTGGCAGGAGGATTTGAAAGATACCATTCTGAAAATCCTCTCTTAGTATTGGCATGGCTAGATCCGCCAGAGCACTCATAGCTGTGCTGCCTATTAACAGCCATTCCTTCAAAAAAAGAGAGAAATTATGAATTCAGCCACATTAGATTAAGCTGATAAAACAACCATAAACGGTAGTCCAAAATGATTCTTCAAAGCAGCAGCTGACTTAGAATTCGTGATGTATGACCCAGTGGCTTGGCTGCATGAGATTTCTAATTGTTGTGGGTTTGGCCTGCACTTCCAACTATGGACCAGCATTACTGCTAAAGCTGGGACACCCAGATTTCAGTAAAAGGAACAGGTCAGCAATATTGAACACGTATATCAGATAAGAGATATAATGTACTTCTAGAGCTGGCAGGATCCTGCCCTCCTACCTCTGTCAGTGATTGCCATTGTCTCTGCTGAGACCTCCCTCTCACTCCAGTAACAGCCCGGTACTTTCCTGGGATCTGCTTCCAGATGTGCAGCAGCACACTCACAGCACACCATGCTGTTCTCAAATAGCACCATTGTGTCCTGTAGGTATTGTAATGCTGTGTTCATAGAGAAGCAAACTCTGGAAATGGGTAAAGCCATCTCCAGCAGGCTAAAAAAGTGATGTCCTGTAAGTCCCTTTTCCCGTGCATAACTGTAAGTCTGGGTGAAGGAAGAGCCACCAGAAGACAGCAAGCCAAGGATGGGGAAAGTGTGAGAAAGGAGTGTGTGAAAATCTCTCCAAAGTGCTACGCTTCGCAAGCTGCTGACTCTGTAGGAATCCGTAAACTCACACCACCAAGAAACTGCTGAATCTGCACAAGGCCACTGACACACATTATTGTCAATGGTGACTGACTTATATAACTCAGGTTGCATCCAACGGGACAACAGCTGGTGTATGTCTCCAAAGGACCCCCTAGAGACTTTCCAAAATCTGACTTCTAAGCCCCTGGTGGGGCACTTCCATTGCCAGATATACAAATGGAGCTGTGCTGATCTCCTAGGTCTTGCTCCAAGTGGGTGATAATGGCAAGGATATGAATGAATTAGATCCCCTCCATCCTCTCTAGGTGAAAAGGGAGTTTTCAACAGGGAGGATGAACTGTCTAAATTTCCACATCTGCTCAGAAGATAGAATGGTGAGGACTGGTCACAGTTCTTAGATCTCCCCTTATTGCTCCACTTAGCATGAAATATGCAAAAACAATCCACTTGGCCCCAACATTTTTTATTTTTGCCTTTTGGACAAGTTTGGCATCCTGGAACTTTATCGCTGCATCAGAAATTAAGGGTCATGTAGCTGAGATTGTGGACAGTGTCTGTTGCTTTGAAGAGGTCAACTTTCCATCCTAATATTTTTGCACAACCTTAATGTTTTTTGTTGCGTATGCATCGTTTGGCAGGGTCATAAGATTTTGTGGGTTACAAGTCACATTATGAGAGCAAGGGATACATGAAATCTGTAGTACTATGCTTTCTTTATACCTCAAGGAACTTAATTTCCACTAAAGCTCAGGCAAGACCCAGGGATGAAAATTAATAAGACGTGGTTAATGAGTAACCTTAAGAAGTGTTTCACATTTATCTTTCAAGTAGTCATTAAACAGTTCACATAAAGATGTCTTTTAGGCTTCTATTAAAACAGCCACTTTCTCCTGCTCAGTTCCTAACCTCGGTGCTGTCCCTGTTATTTGAAAGGGTTTTCACAAAATTGTGCAAGGAGGGAACATGGTCCATCCTAGTCATGCCTTTGTCTTTTCAAAGGTCCTTGTGTTTGTCAAGTAGAAACCAACAACTGACAAAAGTGCAAAGACCATCTGTCTTCTACTCTGAACAAAACACTTGAAACCAGAGTATTTTCATTGGTTTCCTTTTTTGAAAAGATCTTATGCTAGCTTTTCTTTTCATGTGCATTTTGAAGAGGAGGTCATCTTCAGGAAATTCTCTATGAGCTTATTTTATGTTTGTTTATCAGGTGTTTTCTCTAAGAAACTGCTAATTAATTGCTAATTGATAAAAATTAAATAGGCTGCCAGAATTCCCTGAAGCAGCAAGCAAGCTGAAGCCACTGCTTTGGGGAAGAAGCTTTTCCAGGGACTGTTGGTCTGATGAATACATTGACACAATAGGTCAATTACCTCTTGTCATGTGGGGCTTTGTACCTTCTTCCTCTAATGCCTGGACTATCTTACCAATAAGATACCTCTGTGCATATTATTAACCCCTGATGTTGCTCATCTAGTCTGCTTGAGTAGTTTGCTGCTGAGGAACTTAGAACTTTGGTGGAAGATAAGATTTTGATATGATTTGATTTGATGGTACCATTTGATTATTAGCTTGCTTGGAGCAGTTGGGTCCAGGTGGCAGCCAGTCAAATATTTCAATGGCTGATATGTACCCTCTGGCAAGAGACCATTCAAAGGTACAAAACTGTTGTTGATCCTCTCTCCTTCTACAGTAGAATAAATTGACATGAATCTAGTCCTGTAAGTCAGGCTCCAGAGGGACAGAAACCTTTCCAAAAACAGCTGTTCCTTCAGTGGAGAAATATCTGTCTAACATAATTGACTCAACCTTTGTCTTAATAGGAATGAAGTCAGTGCCACACTTAATCATCACAGGGTCATCTTCTATCCTGGAAATAAATCTTGCCTTTGACTAGTTGTTCCTTTTCTATCTTAGGAAGTGTTTTGATTTTTAGGATAGCAATGGGAGGCTGCTGCTTTGAGACGATTATTCTGGGGCCCTTTATCTG
This sequence comes from Dromococcyx pavoninus, assembly GCA_033558185.1. NCBI lineage: Eukaryota > Metazoa > Chordata > Aves > Cuculiformes > Neomorphidae > Dromococcyx > Dromococcyx pavoninus. Next base: position 2,772,266 of record JAUMJL010000098.1, read on the forward strand.
CCTCATGAATGTTCAGATTTAATTGCTAAGAGGACTTAGTCATGTGATAAAATCACATAGGTGCTTTGTGATAAAGGTGTAATTCTACGTATATTTAAGTATTTATTGAATCAAGGCAAATTGATACTTCTAGGGTTTTAGAAGAAAGCGGTGAATAGAGGGAATGATCCAACATCACACTTCGAGCTCTATGGGTGATTTTTTTCTGATTTGCTAATCAGGTGAAAGAATAATTCCTGAAGCTCTGTCCTGAAAGTAGACTTCTACACTTTCATTCCTGAAATAGAAAGCTAAACTTTCTCTTACATATTTTTGTTTCCTTTCTTTAATTTTAAAATTTAGGCAAATTCCTTGGCAAATTGTCACCTCAAGAGGAAAAAAAACACATTAAAACTGTTAAAAAATGATTGAGTTTCTTTGTAAAGCTTTTTCTTTCTCGTGACAAAAGATCAAAATATAGTATGAATTTACAAATCATTTCCATAAACCTTATCTGCATTACTCTTCAGAAAAGTAGTTTAAAACAATTTTAATTTCCAAATCTATGTTTATTTTAAACCTACTCAATATTTCTCACATAGTCCCCCTTTTCCAGCTATATAACTTTTCTAGAATTTAAGCACTTTAACTGGAATTCTGCTTTTAAACATCTGAGACACAATATTTAATATTTTAAACAACCTGAGAGAGAATATTTTAATTTCTGACTATATATTCTACTTGTTTTTTAAGACATAGGTTGGTGTAAATTGCACTATCCTGATTACCTCAAAACATTGGTCATTTTGTTTTAGGTTTGGGTTTTGTTTCTTTTGCATTTTTGAGCAAAGAATTGAAACATGGGAAAAAAAGACACTAGATATACAGTTTTTCTTATCACGGCTCATGTATTTTGTACAGACTGGGTACTTACTAATGTTTGCCAGATAGATTTCCCTGAAGTAAAAATAAATGAGTAAATAAATTTAAACAAGATCTTCCCCAGGGGAGTACACTGCTAGCTGCGCCTTGTTTGGATGTAGAATTAAGAAGACCCTTTCTACCTCCATCCACCTGTAAGTGTCAGCATTCAAAGCTCAGTTAGTGAAGAACTGCCTAATGAAGACAGCAAGAGCCAGAGCCGGGAAGGGGAGGGTAAAGGGAAGAGATACGGCTCTATAGCGTCAGCAAGCTTGCCTTTCCTTCGGAGAAAATGCAGAGTTTCCCAGAGTCATTGTTTCTTCCTGCTAGCAAAAGCTGTTCACAGAATATCTCCTTCCTTTTCTAGGGCTGGTCCTCAAGGAGAATGATAATGTGTTACTGAGGTTTATTAGCTCAAACAGCAGTGAATCACAAAGTTCCTAATTTACTCACTTTACTCCCACAAACAATTAGAAGGTTACATGCCCACATCCTGAAACTCCTTTATGTTAAAAGATTAATATGGTTATTATTTTTTTTAATAGTGAGTAAACACTTTTAAAAAGCACAAAGAAATGTGAAAAAAAAAAACAATTTTAAAAATCTCAAAAAATGGCCATTGAAGTTTTTAATCTCCCAACTCCTGCCTCATGTGCTGCCTGATGTGGAGCTGGCTCAGGAATGAATCAGGCTGTGTTTGAATCCTGCTTCATTTGTTCTAGAACATGGGCATTGAGGAGAAGATCAGGCAGGATACAAAAAGAGGTGTCACCATATGACAGTGAACAATGCCCTAGAAAGTGGAGTATGTTTCTAATTTCCCGCTGAGGTGTTGTGTGGCCTTGAACAGATCAGGTAAACCAAAATTTTCACAGACATTCTCTGTGTTATCCAATTCCCAGCTGTCTGATTCAGGAACTCTGGTTTATAAAAGCACAGAGAAATCACAGCTGCAGTTGGCATTTCTACAATTTGTATTATTTTGAACACATATATTTCTAAATGATACAACGTTCTCTGGAAGTTCAGACCCTACTACTTGAAACAAGACATTCACATTTATAAATATTTATCTTCCGTCTCTCTTTGCCTAAATTCTTCCTTTTTATATTGGGAATAATAGCATCTGTCCCTATCTTCCCTGCCAATGCACATGCAGAAGGAAAGGAATTATCCTGTTAGGATAAAAGGACTCAAATTGCATCTGTGAAATGTAAAGCATATGTTTTACATGCAAAGGGGCTCTTGGTCCTACCTGTCTGAAAATATAAGGTTGCAGTTGTTATTCAGGGTAGCAATTTTGAGAAGTTGAGGAAAAGTTCAGTTCTTCAGGCCATAGGGTTGATTCTCCTAGCAGGTTCTCCAGATGAATCTGAGGAAATCAATGCAAATCCATTGACTTCAGTAGACCTTGTTTACTGACATAGGTCGATGGATTCATTGACTTTTTTCATACACTTGATTGTGAATAGTCTGGCTGGAGTTGGCTGCAATGGTGCAAGGAAACGGCTTTTTAAGCTTCCTCAGGTGTAATGTCTCATTTCCCTGTCTTCTATTATGAACCCACATGCTGCCACAATAGTCACCTAAAAAACCTGAGAAGAGTCATTCTACTGTCCTTAAAAAAGTTGCATGACACTTCACGTTGAGGTTATAATCATTTTCAGAATAGAAAAAGGTGACTAAATAAGGCTCTACAGAAATACTTGACCTGTTTAGAAGAGAATGATTGTGTGTACATTTTGTTTAATGAGCATAATTTATAAAGATGCGTTTGGAATGCTGTATCAACTATATTGGAGGTCCAAATCGCCATTAATCAATAGAACAGGCATTTGAGTAACAGCTAGGTGTCTTCAGAAAGCTGAAGCTAGCAAAGAGGGTTAAAGTTTTACAGAAGTTGCCTGTTTCATTTCATGATGTCTCTCTGCTTTTGACTGCTCGTAGGTCAGGGAGTATGTGATTCATCTTCTTTTGTCCCATACTTCTGCTTTGTAAAGAAGCCACCGCTTCACTCTGTGAAGTTCAGTTAATACCTAATGACTTGGCTTACTCTCTGCTAATACACAGTAGTGTTCAAGCAGTGTTGAGGGCAAGGAAAGGAAGGACCATGTCACTTCAGTCAGCACAAAGGGAGAAAAGAAGTTCTTTTGTTGTAACGACCGAAAGAAGACAAGAAAGAGTTACAGATATAGCTAAAAGTAAAAGAGAGAAAAACGTTCTCTGTTTCATTACAGGCTCCGGTATCAGGAACATAAAAGATATATTTTTCTTCTTCTGAAGCAGAGTGATTGATTCTGCATGTTAGGTTTATCTCCACAAAGGCTATGCAAATCCTTGTAGGCTTTTTTGCACATCCCAAATAGTGGTGCAGATGGATTATTTTAGCTGTGGTGTTAAAGCTTGGATAATTTTTTCTTGCCAAAATGTTGCAGTTTTGTTTTAACGCTGTGATAAACAAAAACTTCATTTTGTAAGATCATATTTACTTGGTAACTGAGTTCTACTTTTACCTAACTACATAATCCAGAAAGGATTCAAACTTACCTTAGGTTTGCAGTCCCTGTGATATATATCTTTTTCTAATAAGGGGATCATGATGCTCTGGTACAATGAACAAGTACTGTTTGACAGATTAGAGGTATGTAGGTGTATCTATATGCTCATATTCACATGTCTCTGATTTCATACTTGGGCCTTAATCCCCACCTACACATGTTGATTATATATTCATGATCGTGTTCATCTTATGTCTGTTTTGACATGAAGTAAGAGCTTACTTTGTCAAGGTACCTTGAGTGCAGAAAAAAATGCACATTAAAGCCTTGCTTGTGTTTGCAATATGGACAGGGTTGTTTCCATTGCTTGCACCTTCTTCTTTGGGTCTCCAGTGGGGTCCTGGTGCCCTGCTCCCTCCATTTCATTGTGGCCTTTCTTGCACAGAGCCCTGGTGGCAGTGCTGGAGTGGCTTCATCAGGGATTGTGTGTGCTGTGGTGAGAGCATGGAGCAGAAGGACAGAGGGTGAGTGGACTGCTGCCTTGTGTCTACCAGCTGGTGATTTATACCAAATTCTTTTCTAGCATAAAGAGATGCAGAGAAGTAGAACACTTCAGATGCAGCTGGTCATTATCCTATGGCATCTGGTCTTCCCAAGAAATAATTGCAGCGATGCAAGGTTAGAGCTATTCATCCTCAGATTTTAGTAGTTAGATGGATTCATTTAAAAATTCATACAATTAAATAATGAGCAGATTTGCAAAATATGCAAAGGGTTCACAAGATGCATAAATTTCACTCAGCTTTGTTCATACTGCACATTGTAAATAATGAGTGTCGATGTTAACTTTTGGACTAGATACCATGCTTGAATCCACTGTTCTGGGCTGGGAGCATCTGTGGTTTCTGTTAGTAAAACACCTGTTTTGTGCTGCATTTATTTTAAAAGTATAGTCTTCAACACTGTAACGTGAGTCCTTATTTCATAAACTTGTAATAAATTGTGTTTGGAATATTTAATAGGCTATAGATTTTATCCCGAAGTTTGATGTTTTGTTTACTACCAATTCATGACTATCAAAGCATTTAATGAAAACACATTCAGATTTTCTGCTTTTCTAATTTGTAACAGACTATTTTCCATATGCTCGAGATGTACTGCTTCTGCTCCCTTTCCTATGTGAATGGCAGTTTTACAGTGCACAGAGCTGCTAATAAAAGGTTATTGTTGACAGTTCAGTCACAACATAAAGTTCTTACAGCATGTAAAGATGCTTAATTTGTTTTTAATCAGTATTTTGGTGCTTAACTTGTACTAGGATTTAAAAAAATATGTTATCTTGTAAAGCAAGCTGGAATAATGAGTCTTAATTCTGGATGCTTTGCACACTAGGAGATTCATCAGTACTGCTGTGCCGTTACTGGCTTATTCTTTTAGGAGTACTACTGTGAAAGTTGGGTAGGGAAAAGAAAGCGCCAGCAACACAGAAATATGAAATAACCCATAAGCAATAAAGTAACTGGCAGAAAATATCCTGCACAGCCGTATGAGGAGCAACAGGCAAATCTGGGTCTAAAGTTCAGATTGGCAGAACAAGGTGGGCTACATGCCCTTAACTACACTCAGCCAATGAAGCCTGACATCAGGATTTCTTCTTGTTAATGTATCTAGATCTTCAAAAAAAAAGAAGAAAAAAAGGAAAATAGAAAGATCTCTACTTGGCCTTTTGCAGTTTTCTACACCGTGTTTGTGGGGTCATCTCCAAGGCCAATCGGAGCTCCAAAGGCGGGACAGCCAGCTGGAACGAGTTCCTTCCTGGCTATTGTCCTATATCTGCTGATTTGTTGTTCAGGTTGTAACACCATGTTTTCTAAGTATCCACATAACTTTCTGCTTCAGCCTGCACATACACCATCTGAAGAGATGATAAAAAAACCCAAACATCTGAAGAGCTCTTACTGGTTTGACTTTCTGCCTAGATGGTTGTAAACTGAGAGATGTGGTGGAATCCTTCATCCATCATTTTTCATCCTGGTGGAATCCAGGCTATTTGTTTTTTCCAGCAACAGGTTTTTCTTTGTCATGAATCACTGTATACTCATTCCTTGTTTAATCTAAAGAAACATAAAGAGGCATCATAAGTGGCATGTTAGGGTAGTATATCTTTGAAAAGAGACAGATGCTCTAAGAAGTAGATAAAGGACATATTTAAAGGAGATCAGTAATTAAAAGCAAAGGTCTCAGATTAATTTTCATTTAGAAATGGAATTCAGAGACTTTTTAAAAAAATATCTAAACAACATTTAAGTTTTGAAATTTGTTTTCTTTTTATCCGACAATATTTAACTGTATTCTTCTATGATTTCTGGTTACTTTTGGTTGAAACTAGAACAATGTGGTTTTATTTTATTATTTTTAAAAAACACACTATCTGTAGACCTAAGTATGTTAAAAAATCTAAAGGGATACACACCTTAACTATAGAATATTTTATAATGCCATAAAACTAGAAAATATTGGAAATTACTGAAAGAGGAGAAGAGTAATCCGATTCAGTCTTACTTCAACAGTGGGCTTACCAATATAAGCATCACTAACACAAGTACTGCAAAGTTATTACAGTAGTGAAGAGTGGGTGCAGGGCAGAAGAATTATTCTTTGATGCCATGTCCTTCATTTATGATACTCCCTTGCACTACATTTTCTCTAAGAAGGGTATGAATGTTTGGATCACATCAAGATCAATTTCTCAATGACAGTTCTTTATTTCCATTTGGACATTCATTACACAATTAATAATATATCATATTAGTCTTATCAGAAAACATAAATTCTATGATGTTTTGGAAAATAAGTTCTAAAATTATTTTACTTATTTCTCAGAAATGTCCACACATTTTAGTTTAAATATGATTTGGAACTCCTTTCATTACATTTATTCACAGAGATATATATTTTCACTGTGTTAGCTCGCAGCTAGGAGCAGAGATGCAGGCCTAACATGTAAAAGTGAAATATATTGCTGTGGGTGGTTTTTAAAAGACATTTATTTTTATTCACCATCTGTAACATTGGTTCGCAGCCAATATCCAGCAGTGAGTTTTATTACTGTTTGGGATTAATGGAGTATTGAAGAAGCAATGAACATTTTCACAGTTGTTTAACTTGTTGCTTTATTTCTCCTTTTGCATTAGTATTACCATCCTGAAGAACCCATTATTAATAATAAGCATAATGAGTGCTTGATGCAGCACACATTGTTATTAACAATAATAATAACAACATAATACATCACAGACTTCTAAAAGAACAAGACAAAGCTGCTCCAAATAAAATACCTCATATTTTTTTCTCTCCTGGGGCTCTCACAGAGCAGTATGTGGCTCCTTGGGAGCCAAAGAAAGCCACCATCATCTCTCATACAAACAACAGCCCCAGATCCATTCCCTGCCCTGAGTCTTCAACAACAGCCAGCAGCAACCTGGCTGCTGCTACCTGACAGGTTATCCAAAATGTGATCATCTTTATCCAGTGAAGTTCTTCTAGCGCTCAGCAGAAATTTGCTGCTCATTCATAGTATTACAGGTTTGTTGATTAATGAAAAAGAAATGCAAAATCCTGGTAGATGATACACACAAAATTGGCATAACAGCAAAGAATGACACAGTATTCTTTAAAGCTTTGCCAATAAGAGATTATATCCCTAAGAAGTATGAAAAACTGAATTTTCAGTAGTGATTCTGCACTTTAGAAATTACAAAACTTTCCCAAGTTTTCCTGCCCTCTTCTTTTCCATAACACCCTCAATCTCCACATTGTATTTCTGCGGGGCAACAGTCAAATGAAATATTTCAGTCTTCAGTCACCCCAACTGTTCTACCCAGCAGGTGAATCAGATAGCTGCCGCAGGGTTAATCATGGTACATTCAAAAATATCAGCAAGCCTTTGGAGTTGCCACCATTTGGGGGGATTTGGAGAATAACATTTGAAAATATTTTCAGAGTATATTCAGACTCTGTGAGATTCACAACAGCAACCCACCTGAGATGATAGAAATGTATTTTGCTAAAAGATAGCCTGGGCATTATTACAATGTACATCACTTTCTCCAGGTAAAAGAAGAGTTAACTAGTTCAGGATTTTTTTTTTTCCCTAGAAAACCTTTACACTATTTTTTATAACACTTAGTGTCTGGACTCCAAAATACCCTTGGAAGTTGAAAATCCTCTGTCTTTCATGGTACAATGTAGTTTTCATAAACAGAAGTCAAATGAAAGACTTTTGCCTGCGGTTAGTGGGAATTTTCACAGCTCTCATATTTAGGAATCATGTGAACACTATGAAACTGGCAAGTGTTGTTTTTTCCTCTGCTGATTTTAACAGAAGAATCAAACAATGGTCTCTTTTAGTGTGTATGTGTGCTTTCCTGCAGTTCACTAAGCAAAAATCAATTTTAAAAAACTGATATCTAGAAAAAACATATCTTCATATGCTACCCATAAGAGCTACCAAAGGATGAACTATTGAAGGAACTGACATTGCTAATTACAATAATCTATTTAACCGATTGAGTACTGGAACCCTGTTGCACAGAAATTTCTGTAGCACAGAAATTCAAGTGTTCCCAAAATTGCAGTCTGTAAGATTAAGGGTGATATAGGGAGAAAGTGAATCAGGGACTGTTCATTTGCTGTCTCTCCTAGTAAAAGAACAGGGGACATGAAAGAAAAGTGAATGAAGAAAGAAAGCTGAATGAAGACAGATTCAAAACACACTTCGAAGAGCTTGGGATGTGGATGGTCTGCCTTCAGAGTGTTGTGATGCTAAAAGTTTTCCTGGACTCCTGAGAGACTGGACAAGCTGAGAAAAAAGCAATACATTAAGGGTTACCGAGTACAGAAACCATACTGGTCTTCTAAAATCTGAGGCTTGTGACTGTGCTCGGCATATTAGGCATACCCAATCACCTACACCTATGTTCTCCTTCAGTAACTTGCTCTGGGACACAATCAGAGAGAGGATATTGAGCTTTCAGTCTGATCTGCTGTGACTTTCCATTCTTATCTTCCTTCTATTAATTCAAAATTGTGGTCAAAAGGCCAACGTTGCAAAACTTCCAATAAACTGAAGTGTGATATTATGTCTTATATAGAGAAATCTATTTTTTTTTTATAAATCTCTCTATATACCATACATAGGATAGGTTATCCTCTATAGGCAAACAACTTCTATATTGGTAAATAATAATAATTTCTGAAAATGCCATAGGAACACAGAAGCATTTTATTTTATTAGTTTTAAGAGCTTCTCTTAATTTATTTAGATTCATATTAAAATGCATTAGATTGTATGGACACAACATTATGTATTATGTTAAAATCAGTATTTAGTATGGTAATAAGGTTGAAAAAATGGATCAAAATCACATAGTAGAAATGAAAACTTCCAACTGTTGTTTCAAGCCCTTTAATTACAACTAGCTTACTTATATATTATGGTTTAATTTTGATAAATTTGCATATTCCATCAGAATGATTTAGTGTAGATGTGATCAGACTAATTATGACGGTCCACCTTTTGTGAAACTGTTTCTGGAGGTGTTAAAACTGTTTAAACTTGGTGCACACCATTTGTGTTCAAATTGGAGCTGCTCTTTTTTCAGGAGAGGTGGGCAAAAAACTTTTTCATGTTGTGATTCAGTGAGGAAGACTAATTTAAGTGGCTTTAATTTCTTGTTGTATCCTCTTCACTGTCCAGCGGTTATAAAGTGAGATTAGTCTCCTAAGCCTTGGCACATGAATTGTTTCATGTGAATATACATTTATGCTGTTTTTTTAAGTTGCTCCACACCATGTTTATATTTTCCACAGGCTAAATTGTTCCAGGCTCCACTAGTGTCAATCTGTAAACAATTATAATCAGGATTACTGCTACAAGGGTCCATAAATCCTCCAGAGCAGGACTTTCCAGTACACTTGTTCAACTCCCATCACAACTGGGCTTGATTCTTGCCTTAAATTTTTAGGCACTGTAACAATACTAATGGTGGGGCCAATTGTGTCCTGGGGTGCCTCAAGCGCGGCATTGCCAGCTGGTTGAGGGAGGTGATTGTCTCACTCTGCTCTGCACTGGTGTGGCCCTGCCTCGAGTACTGTGTGCAGCTTTGGGCACCACAGTATAAAAAGGACATAAAACTACTGAAAAGTGTCCAGAGGAGGCCACAGGTCTGGTGAAGGGTTTAGAGGGGATATCATATGAGGAATGACTGAAGTCACTTGGTCTGTTCAGCCTGGAGAAGAGAAGACTGAGAGAGGATCTCATAGCTGTTCACTGCTTTCTCACAAGGGAGGAAGGTGGAACAGGTGCTGATCTCTTCTCTCTTGTGACCTATGATAGGAATAGAGGTAATGGCAGGAAGATGTGCCAGGGGAGATTTAGATTGGATGTTAAGAAGAGGTTCTTCACCCAGCAGTTGGTGGAACACTGGAATAGCTCCCCAGGGAAGCAGTCACAGCACCATGTCTGCCGGCATTCAAGAAGCATTGGGACAGTGCCCTCAGTCACGTGGTGTGAACGTTGGGAGTGTCCTTTGTGGGGATAAGAGTTGGACTCAATGATCCTTTTGGATCCCTTACAACTCAGGTAATTCTATGATTCTATGATTCTGTGAATTTGGGAAGTAGCAGTAACAGTCTTTGGCCGCTGCCTGCAGACGCTGAACCCAGGAGGCAATGCTCTGCAGGCGGGAAGTAACAAAATACCCCATTTTTCTAGGACAGCAGTTACTGTTGATCTCATGTGTTACCAGCCCATAAAGGCACAAAGAAACTCTGTTTAAACATAGGAACAGTAACTAGAAACTGATGTGACAGAAAGACTTCAGTGAGTTTCTGTTCCTCACTAAACTGCAAAAATTATTGTGGCTGGTAGGATCCGGGGGACTATAGCAGTTCTCCAGATAACACTGAATGAAAAGGCATTCACACATTTTTACTGTGTTATTTGGAAAAGTCTTTAGTGGTGAGAAGGAGCACTTTTCATTTGTGCAGTGTCTACTTGCTCATTCAAATGTTGACAGCAGGTAGGAGAATAATCATTAATAATCAGCCTTTGGATTCCTTTGCCAGGTATGAAAAAAAAAAAGTTAAAAATATATACAATGAAGCTTCTGGTAGGATTAACCAGAACAACCTGCCTCTTCTTCAAACCAGGCAGTCAGCAGCCCTCTTCTGTGACTCTTTGTAGATCAGCAGAGGAAGTTCACCGGCAAGTCTGAGACTTTCAGCTATGAAATGGAGCCAAAAAAAGGGTCTTAAAAAAAATGCACGTTTTAAGAGAATCCCAAACAATTTTCCTAAAAAATAGGGCAGGAAAGGTTTTTTTTTCTCCAGACTGTATCCTACCAGCACTTCTTCAAGTGCCTAGAATACCTCTTTACTCTTGTAGGAAGGAAAGATTTCTCTTACATCTATGCTCTGAGCAGAGCTCTGCTCTTCAACAGCTGCAGGCTGAGAGTAACTTTACAAGCATCCACGGACAGGCAGAAAACTTGCAAGATCTGTGTACAGCTCTGAGATTGACCCCAAAATCCCTCATCTGAATCACAACCATGATAATGGCAGGTGAATTGCAAATCAGCTTCTAGCATTCTGGATTTACTGCTGCTTTTAAGAAAGAAAAGCAGTTGTCTCCAACTTGTGACAGTTGTAGAAAACAACATGTCATCTGCCATTGGTCTATAAAAAAAAAAGATTTTGATTTTTCACTTTCATTTCCATCATCCAAAATTGGCCCTATGTCCTCAAATAAAAACAAGTTAGAACTTCTCTATAAATCTCAGACAAAACTACTGAGTTTTCTTAGCTTTAGAATGATATTGTCAGGGCCATCTTCACATCCTCTATGGCATCAAGGAAGGTGATGCCAGCAGTGTTTAGCAGAAACTGAAATGTGTGAATCATTTCAATTTTGAGAAAGTTTTTGCAGAACTGAATATTATTACATGTTTTTTTTAGTGGGGGTAATGGATTTGGCATGATGATGATCTCCAGAGATCATCTCAACAACTCTTGACAAGGGTTCTATGTTGTCTTGCCGTGAGGCTATTTTTCTTAGACATTCATCTGTTGACAACGTTTTCCACTAGTCTAACTTTCCTTTTCATCTCTTGGTGTGTTACATAGCAATTTTACTTTGTGTCACTGAAAATAGTAGCTACTGGCTGAGTTAGGAAAATTGCCAAGCTCTGCATTGACTAGCTTTGTGCTGTGAATTTGTAAGAGGAGTTTTCCTCTTTTTTTCCTGGGCTGTGTGTTTCACATTGTAAGAAGAGACAAGAACACTTGTCTAGGGAGAACAAAATCATGTGAATCCTTTCCTTGGCATCCTCCAGCCTAGCATATGGACAGAGGTAACAGCATTAGCCACTTTATGGAAGTGGGAAGACAGTGGCCTGCCACTGTGCAGAAAATTCCAAATACCTGAACTCATCGAAAGTCCCTCAAGGTTGCTACATTGATGATCTTGATGATACCTTCCTGCTTTATCCTCCCCAGCTGCCATAAAAACTAAGCAGCACTGGACACTCTCTTTCTAATGAAACCTTAGTCCAGGTACATTTTTTTCTTCCAAGGAATATTGTTTAATTTCAAACTTTATTTCATTCCATAGAAAGAAACCTTGGAGAACAAATGAGACCTTGAATCAATCAAGATATTTCCAGGTACTGTTTACCAAATTGTGATGTGTTAGAATAAAAGATATTCAGGTTTTTCCTGCTTTTTGGTCAAAAAACATTTAAAGGGGCAATGGAAAATTAAATAATACTGCAGTCAGGAAACACTGAAGCACAACATTTCAAAATGTGCTATGATCCTTCAGTTTCTCTTTTTGTATAAGCTTTTGTTTAACACATTGATTTTTTTGTTTAATTTTCACCAAATTATTTTAAGCTGGAGAAAAAAGTTTCACTGGAAAATTTCCATCTACTTTTGATCTCACTCCCACTTGACAGGGAATGCCTCTAAAACACCCACCCTGCTATTTACTCACCAAACAAAACTGTCCAGAGGCACGTCAGTTTAATGCAAGTACAATTTCTGTTAAGTGTGATCTTTCAGGCACTGGGTAGAGGAAACAAAGACATAAGTTTGATTTATGGCATAATCTGCTGTTGATTTCATTACACTGAAGAATGGGTGATTTCATTATAGTGAACAGTTACAGGAGAGACAAGTAATAGGAGGCTGTGAGGACCTTCTATACTGCCCTTCCAGTATCCTTCCACTGATTAGATTGTCTTAACTGATGTCCATTACTAACTATCTCATTTCATGTAACAGATTGTTTCATCTCAGCCATTGTTCAGTCTTGACATTTGTCAAACAAATTTATTTCAAATGTATTCTAGCAACTTATCAAGCAAAACTGAACCTTCTTTTTGTTCCTTTTTTTTTCCATAGAAGTTGTAATGCTGGAATCTTCAGTCTTTCAGGGTTTTAGAAGTTATAATATACGGCTGACTGGAGTGTTACAGCTGTAGAAACAAGTTAAATTACAACTGCTTCATTTAGAGTGACGTGTTTTAATAACAATATATTATCTGAGGTTCTCCACTGCCTGTAGATGTCAATAGCCTTGTTGGGTGTTAATACAGATTGAAAGTCCAGACACCCATTTTCTTGATGTTTGTATTTACAGGTGTGAACTCATTTACAGAATAGGTCAACAGTAAATCAGTAGTAGATGATATAACTGCAGATCCTGATTTGCAATTTCATGTTCAAACTACCGAGCATTTATCTTCCTGCAAAGGCAGGAGTGTCCTCCCCAGATGGGGACTTCTAGAGCAGTAAAAACCTATATTAGATTTTTAAAATGTATATAAGTTTCATACAAAAATATCCTTGCAAGCAAATACCATTGAAATAGAATCTTTGTTTATTACAGATATATGACAGTAGAACCAGCTTCACACACTAGTAAACATAGTAAAATCTGTCTTCAAATCTTATACTTTTTTTTTCAAGGACAGATTCTGCTGTTTTCTTTCTTTCTAAGTGGTGCTCATCTGCGATAGACAAAAAGCGCTGTAAGAATTTCTGCTTTGAAGATATATCCATTTTGCTTGCATGAGCCCAAGAACATTTGGAGCTCATCAAGTCTACATCAAAGAGTTTTATTATGTTTGTGTATCAGAAACATAGTGACAGAGCAGCACTTTTAAGAGCAAAGCCTGTAGCTTCATCTTTGCCTTTATATTCGAATAGGACTTTCAAAAGGAGGAAAAATAAGAAGCAAATACAATTTTTGCAAAAGGAGGTGACTTTTCTTCAAAATAGATTTTCAATTCAACTGAAAAATAAATACATCTATTTGAAATAAAGGATTCCAATTAGAAATAACAAAATCCATTTAACTCTCTAGGATTAATTTCAACTTTGAAGAACAGTAAAGAATTTTTTTTCTTGAAACATGAAACAATATTTCATTTTTCTGTTTGTTTTTTCTTTTGATTTTTTAAAAAAACTTTAATCGTCTTCTAATCCAATAAAGAGCAGAAAGAGGCCATGTGAGTGCAAACCTATGGTGGCCTGCAGTATCTAACTAAGCAACATTGTCTTGAAAGCCTCTTCTTCCCCCAGAGAGACACGTCTGGTATAAAATGGACACAAACATCCCAGAGTATTCTTTTCTCCTCATTTGTCTTTCTCATCCATCGCTGCATTTTAAAGCCATGTCAGTGTTATTGACAAAGTTTAGAGATGTGTTAGTTTGCTGGTTCAGGCAATCACTTTCAGTTTTAACATTTATTGATGTTCATGAGGAACCATTATACAACCAATCTCAGTTGTCACGTGGATGCTGAGTGGGCAAGGGTCCTGTTTGTCCTCTAATCCATCTCTAATCCCTAATGTCATTTGATCTTGACCACATTGTGATTCTGAATACATTCTGACAAGTTTCTCAAAGTCAGAAAGAAAGGCAGTCCTGGAAAGCTAAATGCTTTTCCTTTCCTGCCAGTATTCATAAGCACTGTTTGCAATTAAAAAATATTGCAATTAAAAATGCTACAATTGAAAATTAGGAATTATTTGTTGGATTAAGTTGATAAGATTTTTGCTCCAGTTGAGATCCTCTTCTGAAGTGTTTTAGCTATAGATAAGTTCAGAGGATTGCTGAAGTACTCAATTTGTCTCTCTTTTTCCTTTGACTACAATTAACAGTAACTAGATTACAATTTTTCAGCTTGGAAAAGGGAAGGCTGCAGAAGTTACAATACTGAGCTGTAAAATCATGAATTATAAAGTGAAAGTCATTAAGAAATGCTTATCCATTTTTTCTTGCTATATGAGAGTTAGTTCAGTATTCAGTGATTCAGCAGATTTAAGACCAAAAGAAGGAATTTGTTTCCTGTAAAATGTACAATTAAATTATGGGACTTATTTTTGCAGGCTATTTCAGTGGTTAAAATTACTAATATGTGGGTCTTTGGCACTTACTAGACACAATAGATCACATTTGACTTCTGGCTTACGAACTTCTAATCCACTGGCTGAACATACATACACAGCCAACACTGCTGCTCACCAGGAGAGACCTAAAAGTTGAGGAAAATGATCTTTGGTGTGAGGTTGGTGGGGGAGTTCTTATTTTCTTATGGCTGTTTATCTCATGGTTTCTATCATGTTTTTCTTCTGTGCCAGGAGATGAAATAATGCTATTGTTACCCTCGGATGTAATCTAGTATGTCTTTTCACAAAAGATTAATAAAGATTAATTTAATACACATTTAGCAAAAAAAAATGATTGAATTACACTGTAAAATTCAAAAATCTATTGCATGCCTAAATTTCAACCCTCCAGAAAAATGAAACACCCATATTATAATTAATGTTAAAATTTTTCTTATTGCCCATGGGCTTTTGGCACAGAACTTGGCACTAATTATGACAGACATTTAGCATGGTGTTAAGTGAAGTTGCTAAATAATTTTCAGCTTGCTTTACACTTTCTGTTTTAATCAAATCCATTTGACTCATTTGGAAAATCCAGATTCAAAGCTCTAGTACTGAAAATCATGTCACTACTAAGAAGCTGCACATGAACTATACAACATGCTGTTCACCTTAAGTGCATAACTACTACTGCTGGACAAGTGAAATGCCATTGATGGGTTTAATTTTTCCTGTTATCTTCATTTACATGCTTTTTCTCAAGGCTGCTAGCTGCTCATGATTGTTTTGTAGGCTACAGCATTTACAGTAATCTTGGCAGCCCAAACACTCCTAATTTCCCTCTCTTGTGGATTAACGATATCCTGGTCTTCCCTGGACATTCTGAACGTGTATCCTGGTGGAGACAGCTCAGCTTATACATTGTGCTTGTATTTGAAGAATCAGCCCAGCATTTCTGAGTGTTTTCTGATGCACCTTGCCCATTCCTAGAACAGTGATGATACTGCTGGCGCTATGATTTCTTGAGCATCAAACCTTCAAAAGAGAGGAGATGAACATGTGTATTTGTGGTTGCAAATAAGTCCATCATTACAATTTCTTGAAAGGTTTATAAGTTGCTGTTGTGCTTACATATGTTACACTGTTTAGTCATGACACACAGTCCCAGAGCTGCATTCAGGTGGGCATCAAGAGGTCCCCAGCATCCCCAGGGCATTCTTCCCAAAGGGAAAGAAAATGTCCCCGTGCCCCAGGACCCTAAAACAGTGGGAACCTGGGATGCAGGTAGAGTCTCAAAGTCATCTCGCTCTTCTTCTCATCCTGTCCTGGAATACTACAGTTCCTTTTTGCACATTCGTCTGAGGCTCCTGAAGGTAAAATCATAGCTTATTTTTCTGTAACATAGGGCAAAGCAGTTTAACAGGTGCAATTTCAGTGAAAAACTGTTGTTAGCAAGGGAATTTGGTACTTCAGCTGGAGCAGTTCTTGGACTTTTCCATTCTCTTTTAATAAATTAGTGTACTTAAGCTGGTGATCAGCCACAACTTCTGCTGGTTTTGTACAAAGATCTTCATCTATGAGGTCAACTGAAGTGATAACTTCATGTAAGAAACTCCTTTCATGTATGCACTGAATTCTCAGCAAGAATTACAACTTATAATCAAAGGTTAATGTCTTTGAATAGGGAGGTGGACTTGTGTCATATTACTTCTTCATACAGTATTTCAGACTGCCAAATTTCCGCTACATAGGTACGGGCTTCACTCAAATGAAATACGAGCTTACTTAGAAAAAATGTTATAGACAAGATAAGAACATTTATAAATATAAACCAGAAAAAAACTTAACATGTGTTGGCTATGTTCCAAGCTAGTAAACTCAGTCATTACCAATTAGGCTCAAGTGTACCCTAGATAATATGCATGTACCCAAGAAGAATGCAGTTACATCTCCATCCATCTCATTTGTCTTAGTATTCCTCAGACTCTAATTTTGAACATATTTCTGGCACATGGGGCTGAGAGAAAAATACATCTCCTCCTAGTAATTGCTTGATGTATGTGTCTTCATCTTCTGTCCTGATTTCATCACCATACAATGCCTGTAGCAAGACACATCCTATAGGGGCAGTAGTCAGGCAAGAATTGCACAAACTGTAGAAACACCTTGCAGACAGCACTAAAAAATATGCAGCAGTGTAGTTGGGGTGAAAAAGCTGCCCGACAGGCCTGGTGAGTTCAGCTTTATCCAAAAGAGGTCTCTTATTTTCGAAATGCAAATAAGAACTTTCTGAATGGACTGAAAGTAGTTTTGATTTACTCATTCAGCCTAATCTCACCTCACATCAAAAATTACCAATATAAGGAAAAGACTATTGACCGCATTTGGCTGTCCTTACTCAGGTTGAATACTGGTTTATCCTGCTGTTTTTCTCATTCATCTTGACTGTCCTGCCCAAGAAATAAGTGGACGAGCACACAACACTTCTGTACAAGCCGAGTGGGTAAAAAGCAAAGTCAAGGATAAATCTGTAGACATAGTTTGTAGGCATAACTTGCTATTTCTTCTTAAATTCTGATCTTTTTTAAATTAGTGGAATTACAAAACCTTGGTACTTTGAAATATATACTCACCTCTTCCTTCCCTGGCACAAATAGATTACTGAAAATTCATTTGGAAAAAAATAAAGTGCAAACCCTGTTGGTTTTCATGCATGTTTGCTTGTTCTGTTTGTAACACATAGATCCCATGGTCCCTGTTTAGCTATATTCATGCAGTGAAGACCAATAATGCCATCAATAACTAAAAAAGATCTACCTATCCAGAATGATGGCTAGTATTTGAATTCTTTCTGGAGAACACTGTGAGAAACACTTCTTTTTACCTTCTCTGTACTCCTCTCTAAAAATGTAGATGAATTATGAGCAGTGATAATGACAAAATTAGTTGGAAAATGCCATTACAACTATGCCTTACACTATCTAGTGACCCTTACTCCTTCGTTCAGATCACAACTGTGTATGTATTTGCAAAACATGATCACAAGAAGGAGTTTTCAGATTCTATTCTCTAACTTCTCCTATCTGTTTGAGAAATGCGCAAAATCTTCCTGTGGAGCCTCTAAACTCTCCAAACAACCACTTTCAAGCCAACAATAGTTATTATGTGGCCACTCACTGCCCTCAAACACCTCACACAGCAGGATGCTCCCTGTACTGTCTGCCTGCCTGCATTTCATATTGCAGCCAGTTTCCTACAGGGAAAATCCTCCTTGTCTGTCAAAAAAATATATCGAAGTTATACTTTCTGTGAAAAAGTTGGAGTGGGAGCAAAGACAGTGGGGGAACAATGAGTTTTTGACTGTTACTCTGCAGTGTGTGTGTGTGTGTGTGTGTGTGTGCCATGCCTCCTACCATACAGCAACTACACATACCAACACAACCAGACCATCCCAGGCTCAAATATGTCTTTGCTCACTGCACAACACTTAGAGTATCTGTGTCTAGTTTTAGTATTCATTTTAAGTTTTCTAGCCCTCATGATGAGTAAGGTACAAAGATCAGCCATGGAAACTTGCTTTAGATAAAATATACAGATTTATGAATTAAAGAATTTCACAGTCACATCACTAGTAGTATATCTTACTTGTTCCTCATTTGGGAAAAGCTTAAAAATTCAAACTGTCCAGGAGCAAAGTTTTGCTTCAAGTTTCTATATAGACAACATTGAAATATCAATACCTAGAAGTCTTCAAAAGCTTGGCTAAATGAATGGAAACCAAGAGTCTTATCATTAAACCTAGCTCTTATTGGAAAACAGGTGTTCAAGCTAGTAAATCATCCTTTTAGTATGCCACAGCTTTATGGGTCTTTTATACATTTTTTTTTCGTTTTGGGGACTAATTTTGCATTCATTACCACAAATGGGTTAACAAGAATGGCCAAGCGGCACGTGTCAGTCCTTCAAAGACAGTCCTTCTAATTCATATCCCTTTTTCAGGCACTCAGCATGGAAATTCACTCACTGCTGCCAGCAGGCAGATGAGTTTATTCTAAAATTACTGTAATGTTATGCAAAGCTTGAGTAACTGTTATGAATAATTATCATAGGAGAAGCTTATTCAGTGCCTTTTATGAAACAAAAATATATATTTACCTTAGCATGAGCATATTTTGTGAGCTCTGTAGTTCTGTTACAGTGCACAAAATAAGTCCTTCAGGTCCTGGTCTAGCAGCAGGAGGTACACAAGCTAAGACCTTAGCCCAACTAGGGCATGGGTGCTGTTAAAGTGGCAACAACATATGATGGAGCAACAGGAGTAGAGAGTCCCTCAAGTGAGATCCTGGGCTCTTCAATATAGTCTTGGACTCTGTTTTTCAATCAGAAACATTCTGATATTTTTGACTGGCCTGAGTATCATTTGTTTTGGGAACTTCAGATCTGAATCTCAAAATTCAGTGTGTTTGTTCTTCAGCATTGTTAATCTGCAGTACCAACAGAACTGCCAACTTTGGTGATCACACATTTTATTTCTTTCATCCCAAAGCAGCTCAGCTGTTATTTTACTGCTGGCTAAAACACAGGTGCATTTGACTGTGTTTTTTCTTGGTCATTTTCCAAACTATGTTTAATCCCTTTTCTACAGTTGAGCCCGAGAAGGGGGTTCTTTTGTTGTTGTTGCAGAAGAAACAGGAAGTTTCTGGTACTCAAAGAGCAATAAGAAGACTTTCCAGAACTGATCCTCTTCAATAACCCAACGCAATAGATGCATAACTGGATGACGCGTTAGTGCAAGAAAAGTCAAGGGAAAAGGAAATTAGAGAAGATCTTGCATACCCTATTAACCATCTGATAACAAGGGTTTTTTTAAAGTTTGCCTTACTTTCAATGTACTTCGGTCTGTACTCTGTATATTCCACGCTCACCTTCATTTCTAACTTCAAAAACAATTTGGAAATAACATTTTTATTCCAGTTCTTGATAAAGATAGTCTCAGAGGTCAGTTTTTAGAAAACCATTGGCTTTTGACAAAAACATTAATTGCTCTGCCAAGGTACAGTCCCACAAGCAATTCTGCAACATGCTTATCAAGCTACATACCATCACTGAAGAGCAGAATGGTATCTTCCTCGTTCATGAGGCTGAGCCAGAGGACCTGACTGCAGTGGTCTGCTTTGTTTTGGTGTTTCTTTACTCAAAAGTCATGGCATCGTGATTGAAGCAATATTTTCCCTCAGCTGTAAAACTACCCAGAAGTGAGTGTTGTCCAACACTGAGAACTGGAAAGAAAACAGAAGGTTTCAGATAAGCAAGCTTGTTTGGAAGCCCTGAACATCCTGCCTAGGTGTTGAGAGATGCAAAGAGCTCTGTCATTCAGAGGCAACATCTGAAAACCTTTGACATAAGATTTTCCAAGGAGACTGCCAGAAACCCATGAAGGATTTTTCAAGCCAATGTATAGATATAAATCAAAGACATTTGTTCTCTACCGTAAATGACTGTAGGGAGTCTATTCTTTCTGAGAATTAAAAATGGAACTGAGCTTTTTTTTGTGTTTTGGGGGTTTTTCTTTTCGTTTCTTTTCTGTTTTTCTCACACCAGGATGACTAATGGTGATCCTGTAGTTCAAATTCTGTGCCAACAGGGAGATGAGGAAAGTGAAGTCAGACATGGACAGAGGAACAGATTTGTCTTTACCCAACTGTCTCCTCTACTGTATTTGTCAGTCACACAGCAATGTGAGCCACCTTATGGGCCAGCAAACCTTCCCATCAACATTAGGGTTGTATGGCGTGCCTATTCCATGTCAAACCCCATCACTTTTTCAGATACTGCTTAATCATTTTACATGTTTCTAAAGCAGCTCTTAAACAATTATATTGACCTTTGTCTACAGGATGCAGATGCTGGAAGATGAAAATAGAGTGAAATGACTAAAGGATGGAGAAGACAAATTCCAAGACTGATTCCTCCTAATGTTGACTTATGAGAGAAGTACTGAACAGCTGATACTCAGAGCTTGAGTAATAATGCTCAGCTGAAAAAATGATGGAGAGCTATTGAAGAACATAAAATGCTCAACCAGCTTCAATCCTCGTGCAGGGGAGAATTGAGGGTATACTTAATCCTCTGGATCCACAGCTGACTTCAGGAGACTTCACCTCTGGGATCATCCCTCCCCAAATGCTATCCATTGTTAGTAAACAGTCTGAAGGCAGAAATATTTGGTACTCTTGGTCATTGATCTGCAACTCTGTGAGGCAGTTGGCATGATTCGGAGGGCGACGGGGCAACCTGAGCACTTGGAAATTAGTCTCAAGCAGTGGGGAGACTACAAAACCTGACTAGTGTATCACTGATAGGTAACTTTGCTTGATCAAAAGCTTTCTCTTAAAATTGATTTTGATATGAAATTCAGATTCCAGCAAAACTGTTTTTGTAAGTACTCCCATTTTCTGAAGAAAGTTTGATTTCTTTATTCCTAAAAAGAAAATCTTAGAAGTTTCCATTTTCAGCCAAAAATATGCCTAGAATCTAAATTTCTGCTGTTTTTTACTGAAAAATTAATTTTCCACAAGGAATAAAAAGAGACATATGTGCTAATTTTTTTCCGCTCTCTACTTGTATTCTATTCTATACAAGGAAAAAGTATTTTCAAGGTGTGTATGAGTAAATTTAAAATCAATGCAAAACAGGAGACATAGAGTTTATCTTACTTACAAATAAGGCAGCAATTTTGCAAGAAAAAGCATTTCCTAAGATTCTATTAAATGCAATGATGTTGCCTGCAATGATGTTACCACTAATGGTTTGGATCACTTCTCTTGGTAATACACTTCACATTTTCCCCTAACCTTTAGGCAACTGCATTAAACTGTGTCTTTTCAGAAGAAGATACTTAGTTGCTGGATAGAATGGCTACAGTTTTCTGTCATAAATTTTCTATATATTGAAAATGAATCCATCAGATTCTGGTCTGCTTTGTCTCACTGTCTAAATACGCATTATCTTTAAATTTTTCACTTTTTTTTACTATCTGTAGCTCCAGGAGGCTTGAAGTCCTTTATCCACAAAGCAAGTGTGGATTACTACTGCACATTAAGGTCCAGCAAGAGTTGCTGGTGTCCAGGCTCTTGCCTGCATGTTATTAAGGCTTAGAGCACTCTGGAAGTGGTGTAGCAGTTTTGATGATCAACAACAGAGCTGTGGGGAAATCAGATGAGATCAGGTCTTCCATATTTTAGAAGCATTTTACTTGCTTTTTTTCCCACACTTACTACATTTTTTCTTACCTTTCCTCCCTGGCTCCCACTTCATCTTTTCCCTGGGATGTCTCTTTTGATAGCTCTGCTTTCCTACTCATGGGACCTAATGCCTTTTCTGCCTAATAACTTTTCTCTCCCTCCATCACCACAGAAGGCACCACGCAGCTGCAGACCCCTAATTACACAGCCAAGGGAGAAACACATTAAGAGCTCCCATTTTTACACATAGGAAATCAGACTGAAATATAACATCCAACCACAACAGAGAAGAAATATTGCTCCTACACAGTGAGTCTGTGAAATACATGTGCAAACCTGATTCAGGGAAAAGGACAGACTAGATGAATCCTTAAAGTCTTAAACACAATCTCAAGGTCTCAGGGAAGTGTTTCTCAGCTCCCCCACCCCAAAAGTCTAGACTGACTTTGCTAGCAGTCTCATTTTACACCGGATACCTCTCTGGAATTGCCTTTGGGAAAAACAGCAAGAAGAAACAGTCCTTTCTAATTACAGAGAGTTATATTTTCTAGCTCTCTATCTGGGGCCTGCAAAGCAGTGTGATACTCTTTGCTATGTGTTCTGTATTTTGTAATTATACCATCTGAGAAAACAGAAATGCAATGGTGAAAGCAGCAGTAAGCAAACCACACACTGCCTCTGATACACCATTCTGGAGAGAATTAAAAACGAAATAAAAATCCAGTGTATTAATGAAAAATGTCACAAATGTGGCACAAGCGAAATAGGCTAACAAACAGCCTTTTGATGGAAAGACTTGCCCAGTGTGAACACCAAGTGAAACTGGGAATTAACTTTCCCTGTCTGGCACAGCAAGGGCAGATTTTGTGCTTTGTCCAGGCTTTCCTTCCAGCAATTGATACCAGGGCTACCCCTGGGAGAACTCCTGGTCTAGTCCATCCATGGGAGCAATTTCTCTGGCGGCTGGTGATATAAATTCACTCCAGCTTTGAGGCCTTCCATGTCAATGAAAATTGGCTCTGCAACCTGTTCTGAGAAACTTTCAGTGGTAGTTATTGTTTTTTTCCATTTTCCTTTACTGTCTACCCAGTTCCTAGCCAGCACCAGGGAGGGAGTAAGAAAGAAAAGAGTAGGAAATTTCTGCAGCATCTTTAGGCTGCTGGAGAGCAGGATCTTTCATTGCAGGCAATGGCTGGAGCTGGTGACGGTTTCTCCCTTCTTTACCAGGTCAGCAGCAGGCAGAGCCAAGTCCTGCAGAAGCGCAGTGGTGGTCTCAGAAACAAAGCTGTTCACCCATAGATCTGGGTGCATATCATGAGAACAAAGCAGCTGATTCCTGAAGAAGAAAGAAGTCATGACATACAATTTTTCTGACTTTTGAGAAATTGAGTTGGTTTCTTTTTTAGGAAAAGTAGGTGCGCATAACACCTTTCTGGGCTTCTTCTCTAGGCAGTTTTTCATCAAAGAGTCTTCTCTGTGTCCATTATTGTTGTCCTGGGATTGGTGGGGATAGAGTTAATTTTCTTAATTTTCTTCAGCATCTCATATTGGCCTGACAAGGCAAGAATGCAGGGAGTGCACAAAAATCTAGGAGGGTACACAGCCACAAAAACTGACCAAAACTGGCCAAAGGGGTATTCAATACCATATGACATCATGCTCTGAGTATAAACTGGGGGAGCTGGGGGCAGGGTGGGGGACTGCTGCTCAGGAACCAGCTGAGCATCAGTTTCCAGGTAGCGAGCAATTGTGCCATGCATTTTTCACTTTGTAAATTCTTTATTATTATTATTGTTATTATTATCTTCCTTTGCTGTTCTATTCAACTGTCATTATCCCAAGCCATGAGTTTTACCTTTTTCTTTCTGAGTCTCCTCCCCATCCCACCAGGGGGAGAAGGACTGAACGAGAGGCCACATGGTACTTAGTTGCCAGCTGGGGCTAGACCATAACAGTTGTCTTCCCTTGTTTCCTCTAACAGAAAGCTGCTCTGAACTCTCAGCCATACTGAGGATATTAAGGACATCCAAGTGATCATCCTTTTCATAAGCGCAAGTGGGACCTCAGTGCTCCAGCACACGGTGTTTGCTAATAGTTTTATGCTGCATGTAGTATAATCATGTAAAAAAGGCTGATTAATAATCATCAGTGCAGTTTCTGGGATTAGTCCTATAGCCTGGAAAAATAAAAGTATTTCCTGACTTGATGGCTCGGTTAAGCAAGAGCAGCTGACCTTGTATCACAGTATCACAGTATCACAGTATGACAAGGTTGGAAAGGACCTCTGAGATCATCAAGTCCAACCTATAACCCAACACTAACACCAACCATCATCTAACCTGGACTACTATCAGGAATATGAGCAAAAAAGGGGAGCTTCACATCCTTAAAGTTAGCTATGAGGCTTAATGGAGTGTGAGCTTAATGGAGTGTGAGGCTTAATGGAGTGTGAGCTTCAAATAACTGACTTTATACAAGGATGTCTCTGCATTGACTTAAAACTGAATGCAAGACCAAGAAGTAACAGCTCAAAAAGTTGTTAATTCTTGGTGTGACACAGGACTGAAAATACAATATAATTCCATAAAAATAGATGGTTTGTAGGATTTTAATATGTTTAAATGATATTATGTCCGAAGATATGTTCTTTTAGTATACACACATGATCTATGATTCTGTCCAGTGAATGGCATGATTTAAAGTTTTACCATGATTTAAATTTTAAAACTTCTACCGTAAGATCATAGTATTAAAGGCTCTAGGGATTATTTACATCTCCCACAATCTTTTTTCTTTCTTTTCAGTTGAAGGCATATTTTTCCATGTCCTGTTTTTTGAACAAAACACAACTGTGCCTTTGATTTTATCTTCATTGCACTTCAGTCCCAGTTTTCTCACAATGTTCTTCAAATCTTCACTTCCTCTTCACAGGATTACAAAAGCAACACATACATTTGCAAAAACTGGGGTATTCTGAGATATTATTGGAGCATCGCACTGTAACTATACTACCCTCTCCAGAAACACATAAAACAACACATAAACCGGTGTTAATGTATTGCCCTAAGTCTCAAAAATGTGACAGATGCAATTCCATATTTTCTACACTATATATTGCACTCCAAACATGCAGTTACACCATTCTGATGATTACACCAGGTTTTCTGCATACTTTCATTTCCCCTCATGCATCACCTTAAAAATATAAGAAAATCATACAGCCATTCTAGTCGTCTTAATATCTTTTCTTCTCTGGTAATGACAAAATGAAAAAAGCTGATTCATAGAAGATATACATTTGCAGAACATATATTTCATACATATCGTCAGTAAAAGGAATGCAGTGATGAGAAAATACTAGCGAAAGGGTGCTCTTGGACATAGTGACTGGGAAAATAAGGGTGTTTTTTCTGATTTGTTCTTTTATTTCACAAATAGCAATCTGACTTCATGCTATCATTCTGTTGGAATTCTTTTCAAATCTCTAAATCATGAAAAGAATTGTCATGTTTTTCCCAATTCCAATAATTCGGTGGCAGTATTATCAGCACCTGGTGTTCTGTTGTTCCTGAGCTCCTGATTGCTTCTCGAATCACTTAAAAATTTAATTCTTTCACTAATAGCTCATGTGTCTGGCAAACGACATTTTATTTACTATTAAACACTTCTCTGTAGTGGGCACATAAAAGTATTCTTCTATCTTCTGTAATTGTGCTTTTTATAATGAAAATATTTCCTTATTTGTTCTTTATCAGACACAGATATGGTTAATATCCTCTCTTCTATGTATCGTTTCCTTTATAAAATGTGTTTGTTTTACTAATCTTGCTGGGCTCTTTCATCTTTTTTCCTTAAGCCATGAAAGTATTGCCTTACTCTTTATACTGCTGGTCTCATGACTTCCCCTCTGGCTTTAGATTGTTTCTCACTCAGAGTACAATTCTGATTCTGAAGGCTATAGATTTGCTGCATGTCAATCTCAGTTGCTTTCATCCAAACTTTATCAAACAATTCTTTATCTGTTATTTTCGGATTTATTCCCATGATCTATTTTTTAACACTTTCTCTACCACCTCTCTGCAGGTGTTCCACTTGGTATCAATTTTCTCATAAACACTACAAAATCCTTTGAAGACTCCAAGCACTTTTAACTACTAATCACTATTCCTGACTACATTCTGGATTCCCCAAAGATTCTATATGATCTCTGTGTCTCATCTGCTTTATTTCTTTTTGCTCAGTACTTGCTTGAAGCAAATAATTTTCCTACAGTAAAGTGAACTCACCTGAAGCCAGCTGCCCTTTGCTTTCCAGTCCTGGGTGTCACTTCTATGTCTTAAATACACTACTACATTGTGCAATCTGATTGATACCAAACTGTTCTGAGTTATTCACATATGCTTTTGAATATTCACATGAGTAAGCAATGTGACTTTCACAACCACAACCTTGCACAGGGCAAGTGGTATTTGAGTAGTGTTAATTCTACCTTTAATGTTTTCATCTGGATCCCATGCATCTTTCTTCCCTTCCTTAGGATATCATTCATCCAGGAAAATACTGGCAACTGAATAATCTTCAGTTCTTCATAGAACCCATCTTCTATTTTTTGATCAGTGAGGTTCATCAGAATGAGAATAGTGTTTCCTAGTACCTTCCTTTAAACCACAGACAGGAGTACAGAGTGGACTGCAAACCCTGTTGCCGCTGACAGTTCATTATCACCAGGGAACCAGGTCCTGTTTGTGCTCCACCATTATTCCTCTGTTCCAAAATAGTGCGAAACTCCCAACTTCAAGAGATTTGTTTTCTAGTCCTGTTGGTTATTTCATGACTGTGATAATCAATCAGTTAAAAAGTTCCTGGTTTATGTAAAATCAAAATGGCAGATGTTCCCAGTCCCCAGTCTTATTTCCACAGCTCAGGTTAGTAAGTACAAAAGATAACATCAATATCTGAAGTTTTCATTTTTTTACAATTTCAGCTTTTCCTGGTGAAGGGACCAACAATGTGCACAACAGCCAGTTTGCAAGAATGATTTCCATAGACTAGTCATTATTCTTTTACGCATCTGACCTGGCGTAGCTGCTACAGTATGAAGAATAGGGAATTGGTATTGGTAACCAAAAGTCTATCTGAGGACTATTGCAAACATAGGCTAGCACAGGCTTTTTGCACAATAGTTTGTTTTCTTTACTAACTGAAGAACTAATTCATTCTGTAATGTGATATGTGTTAGAATTCTAAAGAGTGAAATGTAAACAGGAAAATGCCCAAGACAGCTGAAAGTATAAAGACAAACAAATTTAAAGCAAATAATAAGAAAATATCACATTTATTAAATTTTAGAAAACAAAATTTAATTGAAAAGTCATCATTTCAGACTATATTTGAAGTCAGACAATGTAAAGAACAAAGGTAACTCAATGAGTTTTCATATTGGCTGAAAATACTGTGTTCACCTAGGAAGCTGAACCTAGAGCTTAGATGTCTTGAAGTTAATGTGTTTATTAAAAATTGTGTTTAACACTAACAAAGTGATGATCTAAGCAAGCACCCTGGACACTTGCACAGCGTGTGGCTTCAGTGGAAGCCACCCAAGAAAGGGGAGTTCAGTGGACCGTGGTTGAGGGTAGTTTGAGAGCTCTATACCTGTGAGCATGTGATGTTTGAACACTATTGAGTGGTCCTGTAGATTCCTCCACAGCTCCCACCAGCACTAAGGAAAGACAGGCATGTTTCCTCACCTGCCTCATTTTGTATCCTAATGGCAGGATGCCACGAGAAGAGAGGTTTCCGGGTGTTTTTGAGAGCTCTCCGGGTGTTTTTGAGAGCTCTTTGGAGCATCTCTCTAAATGTACAAGATATGACAGGAAACAGTCAATTAAAAAAATAAGGGTTTATATCTGGAATCTAGTCAGCAACGAAAGACCAAAAGTTAAGATAGATTTCTGGCCTGAGAACAGCACAGGATGAGGCACTCCTTGCAAAGGGACCAGGGTACAAAATATGTTTTCTCTTGCATTAAGGCATTGTACACCAAATCCTGCAAGCCCACAAGGCTTCCGAGCTTTTTTTGGAAATCATTGATGCAGTTTGACTGCAGGATCTGTGAAATACCCACAGCATCTCCAGCTGAGCCTTCAGCTCAGCAACGGACAGTGAAGCCAGACTGAGAAGGCCAGGAAGAAGCCGGTCTGGCCGGGCTGAGCAGGCTCTGGAACCCCCTGGCTCTCCGAGGTTTCTTCTGGGCTGACACCTGGTGGTGGCCGCGGGCTCTTCCAGGCGACGGAACTGTCGCGGCCAACAAGCCTCCAAAACGAAGAATAATTGCGTGGAGGGGAAAAAAAAAAAGCCCAGCAAAACTTCAAACCAGCACTTATTTCCCCTGGAAGACCCTTCTTCGTTTTCTAATTAGAACCAGCTCACATGACTCAGGAGAGAGAGTGGTTAGAGGAGGAATGCAGTCTCTCCATAACAGTTTGTGGATGATTTGAGCCCATTTTTTTGCAGGTTACTTTTCTCAGTGATTTGAGCATTAGGTTCAGCAGATGTGACATTCTGGCAATGCTGTTTGGTTGGGGAATTGTTAGTGTTGTTAAATGATTGTTGTGTTATTCTAGTGTGATTTGAGCGTGATGCTTCAAGACAAGAACTGGGAAGTTAATATTTAGGAGATGAAAAATTACAATTTTTTTTTCTCCTAGTGAAATGATCTATAAATGTGAGCTAGATTTTATAATTTTTGCTAATATAGCTATTTTAAGGGACTATATCAAAAGGTGGAGTGCTGGTGATTCCCTCTCACAGAGTAGAGGATATCTTTTACTCCACATCATCAAAGAAGACTCTCCCTGTGTATTAAATTTTACACTGCTTTGGGGAAGCCATCAAATGGAAAATAAACACAGAAACAGCCTTGTATTTGTTTATTTTTAGTAAGGCTTACAACTTTCTTTGTGTCATTCCTATCTGTGAACAGGCACTAAAGAGTGAACATTTGACTTAAGGAAGCATTAATTACAAATTAAAAAAAAAAAAAGTTGATTCTTGAAAGCATTGTCTGCAAAATAGAAGACACTTCATGTATCTTTACTTTTCATTAAGCCACATTAGGTTCCTACCTCATTTAGAGACATACTCGTGAAAATTTGAAAAACATTCTTTCTAATGAAAATTGATAAACAATATGCTAAATATACTTTCTCTCTTTTTTATAAATGCACAGAAAGCTTTATTGTTAGTGGTGGGATCCAGAACTTAATTTTCAAGAACGCATTATAAAATCAGAAGGGAAATAAGGCAAATATTTTCATGGATGTCTGAAATTAATCTTTTAATTTTGTGTTTAGTGTTCCAGATGTGAGACTTTAGGATCATAACATTGGAAATATATTAAACTAAACACGGTCTGTGTCTTTATCATGAATCGAAATACCGTAGCATTAGAAAATGACCTTTGTATAGGTTTTCTGTCCATCTCCAGAATTGAGCAAAAATGAAATATTCTCATGAATGTTTGTTCATTTCAGGCAGCAGGCAGAAAAAGTGATTAATTCATACAGCAGTTTGGATAAAATCCAGAATGACAGGTTTCCATCTCACTGTAACAACACTCAGAAAGTCCAATTTTGATAAACACTGATACCTTAATGTTTATTTTGCTTAAAGACTGATCTGTAGTTCTTTCAATGATGGAATTATCTCAATGAATAAGAAACTTGATCTTTTGTTGCGTATAAGTTAAACAATTCATGGTAACATCAGGTTTTTTTCTGCTCTACTAACAATTCTTCTAAGTAGAGGCAAATTCTAACAATGCTTTTCCTGACAAGTTAAGCCCAAATGTAACCTTATATATGAAAGTCCAGGCTAAAACACTGCATGTAAACACAGCCAGCTCACCAGGAGGTTGTGGGTCACGTTGTGTTTACATGGCATTAAACTCAAGTGTAACCCAGGCTATGTGCTGGGTGGTGCAAGTGCTCTGTTTTAATCCTCACCTCCTTTCCCCTTCAACTGTTATGTCTCTTTTCCATGGAGACTGTAAACTCTTCACTACAGGGACCCTCCTTCATCCCCCGCTGCTTATTGCCAGGGCAAAGGATTCCAAGTCCCAGGATGGGTCTCTAGGTGCTGCTGTAACACCAAAAATAATAAATGTCGCTGTGACTATTTTTCCAGATAGTAAATCAGTACCAGAACTCCCTGATGTCTGTGGCTCCTCTGAAACTGATGGACAGAAACGTCATAGTTTTGGTTGACTGTGGTTCTGACACTGCAGAGCTCGTGTATAACCCATGCCATATCACACCAGTGTGCTCAGCTCCCTTCACCTGTACTGGGGCAAGAGGAGGGTCTGCCTGCCCCCAGGACTTAGAGACCACGTTTCAAGTCATTAGTGCCTTGACCAAGCAGAAGCATGACATGTATATTCCCCTTTTAGATTAGTGTACCAGGAATTTTGCCTGAAATATGTCCTCTCCCTGCATCTATTGCTATTTCTCTGAACTTACTGTCTGAGGGAAAAAAATGTTATTCCCACGAGTTTGTCACAAGTTTGTCACTTCAGCAGTGCCAGGAAGAGCAGCAAGTGGTGACCTCTTAGACCAGAATGTGATACAAAAAGCAGCCATTAAATCCTAATGAGATGAGGTAGTCCAAATGTCTCCAGTATGGATTCTGCCTTCACTTATAATATGCACACCTAGCATCTCTTTGCTCTTGTGCTCTCCTGACATTATAATTGGAAAATGGTTAATACAGCTCAGCTTAGCTCTGCTGCAATGTATTTCCTCCCATGATTTCATAAAGTAGCTGCAAATTTCCTATAGCAGCCCTCAAACATCTATTTAATTTTTTAATGCTAAACATATTGTGGAGCTGGAGAAAGACAACAGATAGTCAAATAAAATGAGAGATACAGATTGACACTAACTAGACAAGGAAAAGCAGAAATTTAGTTTTCAAGGATGCATTTCTTTCTCTCTACCTTTTAATGGAGTTGAAACATCTCACCTGCCTTTGTAGAAGTACTTTAAGACCAATGGAGAAAAATAAAATACACAGTCATGTATTATTAGTAGTATAGTTATTGTTATTATTACTATTATTAATTACAGTAAAATCTCAACATTTTGTTTTCTTATCTCACCATGTGCTGATTATGTCCCTTGATAGACTTATTAAGCTAGTGTTAAAATGCAACCTTCTGAGCCCACTCTGCTTTGATGACTGGCTGTCTAGCTCATCCAAACAGCATTGTACAAGATTATATTGAATGGTAGCTGGTGTTTTACACTGTTACTCTAAGGAGACATTTGGAAAAAAAATGACCACAATACCTTGAAGAAATTGTGGCTGACACATACATACAGTAACAGCCAGTTTGAATTCCAGTCATATAACATGGAGGTTTTAGTTCATGTCATTAAAACTAAAGCAGATTATGGAAACCGTCTGTTCAAAGAGAAAATATAATAACTGTCATGCAAGAAGTGGTCAGTGGAAATCAATGAAAACTAGAAATACTTAGTACTTCTTGCTGTTTATGGTAGATTGCTTATGAGAGACCATTGGGGAGACTGTGGAGGTGTTAAGAAGCTCATAAGAGCAATTAATTCATAGAAATATCTCTGATGTCAAAACTCACAGAAAGAAATTTTCTTATTGTGGATGATACACAAAACCTAAAGAAGCCTGTATGCTTTCTTTAAAAAAAAAACAAAAAACAGAAAGAGAGAATAAAAAAACAAACAAGTGAAAAAAAAAGAAAAAGAGAAGAAAACAACATCCAAAAAAAACCAACTGACAGGTATGGAGATAAGCATTTTTATTTAAAATACTTTGTTCTACTATTAAAAACTGGTGATACAGCAGCCAGGAAACAATTCTTACAGTATACATTTCAGGGCAATTTTAGGCATTAAAGAGGCATTGAAAATCCAAGTGGAGAACTGAGAATATTCAAGGGAAATTTTGTTCCTAGGTTGCAATTTTGATATTATCCTTCCCTTTTTATTGTTGGGGATTTGTAGTAGCAAGAAAGTTGTCCTACGGGGCAATCGTGTCTTATCTTGTTTCTGCAGAGGATTAGCTGCTTTCTAAGGGGAAGCACAAGAACCCTCATGTCAATAATTGCCAAATCGTCTGCCCACAGATCTTTTTCCCAATTCCTCCACCCTCTCCTACATTCACCTGCATACAGTATGAAATTTACATTTCCAAAGTTTTGGAAGTTTAATGAAAACAAAAACCTCAATGGCTTCTAGATTTTCAGTTCCAGTTTTAATTATATTTAGTTCTTATCTTTGTTAGTATCTTGAAACAATGAGTATTAGTGGTTTAAAAAACATTAAGCCCATTTCCATAAGCATGAATCTTACATATCCTCCCTTTCATGAACCGTCCCTTGTTCTGGTGTTGAGCAAGGCAGGAGACAGCCAGTCCTTTGCCTCCTCTCAGCTGCTGCCGAACATGGATGCACAGGTGATGGGATATCAGTAGCTCTGTCTGTGTGGCCCAAGATCTGGCTGCCTTGAAGCCTCTGTTGCCTATTGGTAGGTAATGTTCTCTGTTTGATGTTGGCCATGCAATATCACCAGAAGCACCAATGGGTACAGAGTGACAAGCTGGTGTCCAGGTGACAGACAAGGTGGGCCCATGTTTGGATTTACCAACTTTGGATTTAGCATATCTCACTCAAAAAAAGAGACTGCAGCTTAGAGATGGCAGTACTTATATGCTCAGTGGTCTGCTTAATTGGTGGTCAACCAACACTTAGATCTCCTGACTCACAAGCAGCTTTGTTTCTCTGATCTCTTTTGTGAAATCATCATCTTTTCAGCTTAGATGTTCATCTGTTCTTGCTGTTTCCTTGGCTTTAAAAGAGGTTATAATCCTGTAAATGTGAAATCCTCCTTAGTTGCAAGGAAGTCTTCAAGGAAATCAGCAAAGTGCTTTGGAAAGAAGGCAGGAGAGAAATGCAAATTATGTTAGTGTGACAAACCATGTGACTGAAGATGACTCACTGCTGTTTCTGATTTTTAATTAATAGAAGAAAATATAATCATAATATTTATTCTTTCCATGACTAGCTTTGATTATAAGTAGCTACAAGAAGAAAATGCAACAAATCAGACCTGTTCATCTCCATCCATGAGTTTGAAAATCACATTAATCTAGACTCCACAAGAGGTCTTCCCTCCCATCTGTTACTCTAAGATGGACATCAAGTGCCATGCTCATAAATGTGGGTTTCCATTCACATCTACATTTCTGAAAGCTGCAGCACTGAGCTCTGTGACCATCTGATATTTTGAAAGAGAGGCTCTTAAGAGATGATGTCCTGAGGCACGTGCACTGCTCAGAGCTGTATGTATTCATGCAAAAATTGGACTGTCTCTGAACTCTCTCTCTTTGGCTCTTAAATCCATTCACAAAAAAAGTGTACAGCATAACTAGCAAATCAGCATTGGCACAGGCACAAAAGTTAATCAGAATTTGAATTTGTTAGCTAATGATTTTCCTGGCATGTCAAATTGTTTATCAATGAAGTTAGACAATGGTATAATTTTGTAGTGTTGTGCACCTAGAGTTCAATTGGTCATTCATGGACTTTTAATCCTTGACTTTCCTTGTTGATTTAGTTATAAATAAATGTGAATTGTTTAGTAGTTTACTGAGAGGCAGCGCGGCAGAGGAAAGGAACAGAGAGGCAGAGCCTTTGCCCTGAAAATGTTGAGGAAGAACCAAGCACAGTAAGAGCTGATAACTTAGATCTTAGGCTGCAGTTACTTTGAATTAGTTGAAGGTGGAGACCAGGAACTTCTTAGAGGAGAAAAACATGTAAATAGAAATCTAGTCTGAAGGCAGACTTGTCCTATTTGGGATATGTTAATGAAGACGCTATCTTTTGATCCTGTTTGGGTTATTTAAACAGATTACCTGGAGTTTTAATGTTTCGTCTTTTCTCTGTTCAGCATCATAGTTTGTGGTCATTAGGAACCACCAAGCTCAGTTATGAGATCAGTTGCATCTGTGCTTCCCAGTGGTTTCCAGCTAATTCTTTCACTTCTATTCATAAACAGTAGTGCCATTCCTTCATCTGTGATTTTTTGCAGGTACAAGGGATCCTACAGCTGAAGGGAAGCAGACAAGCAGCTGGAACAGTAACAAGCACTGCAGCATCTGCAGCCTCGAAGGTGATGCTGCATTAGTGAAGAGGGAGCACCTTGGTGCATGCAGTGCTGAGACCCTCTACAGAGGCACTGAGAGTGACAGAGGATTTTATTGTGTCCCTGTGAGGAAAAGTTTTTTCTATAAAAGACAAGGAGTGCAAACCCACTCATAACAGCAGTGCTGTTTCATGGCATCGCTTTTCATGGCAAAAACTACTTGTTCATTTACTCTCATGCTCAGCCCTTGCTACATGATGTACTTTGTATCTTCTATAATTTACCTATTTCTGCATCTCCTGTATTGGTCTCTGTTGACTCTAAGGTGATAATAGAAGGTAGTGACAACACTCAAAACTCTGGATATTAATTATATACTAAAAAATGCCTTAGTCTTAACAAAACATGGGAAAAGAGGCAGTAAATGAATGCAGAAGACTATTAAAGTTCAGGTTCTGTCTCTTCGCAAAGGTGTACAGCATATAATGGAAAGAGGAGCTGGAAAGTGAAAAGGGTGCAAGGGGCCAGAAATGCTTTTCTAGTCTTTCATGGAGAAAGCATTACAAAAGCTGGAACTTTATTAAGATTTCCCTAGGGCCTATGTTATAGAAAATATTGGTTTAATGTAACTCGCGGATTTTGTTGACATGTTATCTTGAAAGGACCATGGCTTATAAAGAACTCTAATGATGGGCTTGGCTGATTGATTGCCATATGTGGAGGAGGACTCTGTTAACTGGACCTACAGAGGCAAGCTTCAGCATCAGTGCTCACCTGAAGGTGTGGAAAACTGCAGGGTCTCTCCCCCACTGTCCAAACCCTCTCCTACTGTGGAATTTTAGACAAGAGGAGATGACCAAAGCCTTGTGGCTTTTCCTGTTGTGGTATGAACATCCTTTAGGAAAGGAAGTGGTTGGTTTGTCTAGACAAATCTCATGGGTCTAAGAGGCCCAGGCTTTTAACCAATTGAGAGTGCTGCATCCAGCATCAAGTTAAAAAGTTTTATTAGAATAAAGACTGGAGACTTTTGACTATCAATTTTCTACTCACTTCATATGGTAAACATTTTTGTATATTTTGCACTTGTCCTTTTTTAGGTGAACATTTACTCATTCAGAAAAAAAATATTAAATTATAGTTTGCTGCTTATCCTCTTCTTTCGTAATTATTACTTCAGAAGGCTTTAAACTCAGACTGTGCATTTAACTATTTCTTTCCAGAGCTCTGCATCTTTCAGCATCATGCACCTGTGAGGAGACTCCTGCAGAGCACTGTGTCGCTGTGTCCTTCACAAAGCTGTTGGTACAGGAGCATCAATCTGTCCTCTCTTTGATTTATTGTGTAGTAGAAACACTCATGGCTGTAGATTCAAAGTATTTTCTATTTTAAAATATATCATCTGTTTCTGTGTAGGTATATTATACATGTGTTCATCATCAATCTGTTAGT
This sequence comes from Dromococcyx pavoninus, assembly GCA_033558185.1. Classification (NCBI taxonomy): domain Eukaryota; kingdom Metazoa; phylum Chordata; class Aves; order Cuculiformes; family Neomorphidae; genus Dromococcyx; species Dromococcyx pavoninus. The sequence continues at coordinate 2,807,990 of JAUMJL010000098.1, forward strand.
ACACAAAATTTGGTTTGTTTTACTGGTGTTATCAGGGGGCCTGATGTTTCTACTAGCACCTGCTTACTGGCAATGTTTGAGAAAATATCTGCTTTTTGAAGATATTTTTCTCTCTTTTTTGAGAGAAAAATCCACAAGGTCATTTAAAAAAATAATTCCCTAGACTTTATTCAGATAACTAGCATATATTTTTTCTTATAAAGAGGGTCTCTTGATCTTCTACACTCTAGTTTAGTGTTTCAATGTTTTTTATAACAAAGCAAGGCTAATATCACAATACTTACAAATTGTTAAAACTGAGAATGAAGAGTGCTTCTGGGAGACTTCCTTTAGCATAGCAAGAACATTTTTATCATATCTGTGACTACAAAGCATTTCTGGTTAGCCCTTTTTGCGGGCTTATACTTCAGATCCCTGTATCTATATTGCATTAGCTGAGAGAAAAAAGGCACTTCTCAGCTGCTGCCAGTTTCTTTGTCACCAGCAGCAAAATGATGAATCCAGCTGAGAGACATCCCTCTGTCCTGGTAAACAAAAATGGTGTCCCCAGAAGCTTAGGAGAGTCTCAGTATCAAGAATTCAGCTGAAATGTGCCCTTTGAGCTAACTCTGACAGGGAAATACTGATGATGGAAAATTCCTATTGAATCAATCGTGACAATCTCTCCTCAAAGAATCTGTGTTTTGACACACCCCATCTGCGGATGAGTCAAGTAATCCTAGGCCAAAAAAGAAGTGTTGCTAATTCCCTTTATAAGAATAAAAATTCCCTTTTTGTTCAGTAAAACCTAAGAACAAGAAGAATATTTGACATATCTCTGCCATGAAAGATTTTTTTAGACAAAACTCAAATAAAAGTGCGACTTAATACCGTTTGATGATAAGGTCATGTTATTATTTACTGTGTGGAGGAAATATAAGAGGAGAAATCAGAATGTATGTGTTTATAGCTAAAGAATTATATGTGCTTATAGCCAAAGGATTATATGATTTTACTCGTATATACTCACATCCTGTCTGGATGTTCTGCTGAACTGCCAGGTGTCAGATTGCTCCAAAGTCTGAATTCAAAGTTTCACGAAGCACTCTCAGCCATCAGGTTTCATAAAATAATTTTAATGGAAGAATACAGCAGTGTGGTCAACTCCGTGGAGATGGGCTGACATGAACCAAGAAGTCTGGGTGCAATTATACCTCTGCAGACAATTTACATCCCTCCCGCTCAAGATGGTTTGGTCCAGTAGTAATATTTGGGTCCTGGGTCTTCTCGTTCCTCATTGGATTCCTTTGCTGTCTTTCAGATTGGTCATTATCTTGCCTTGGTGCAGCTGGTGTTGGTGGTCTGCTTCTTTGAAACATTTGTATTTCCATGTTTTCATTGGTTCTGGAGGTGATGTTCTGACTGAGCAGGTTGTACGTTTTAACTTGAAATTCCCAGCTGGTTGCTTGTCTCATGCTAAGCAAGTTAAGTGAACAGCATGCTAAATCACACAAAATTATAACTCTAGAATCTAATTGAAGCTAATGGCACACTGAGTCACACAATATTATAATTCTAAATTATTTATTATATTTAAAATATTGTTTATTTACACTAAACAACTATCCCCATTAAAGAGGGGAATTGCCTGGCGTGCAGTCCAGCTGCCATCCCAGAAGGATTCAAGTGGGTCTCACCAGCAATCAGTCATTGGTAAAGATCTCATTGCTTCAAGAGACACCCTTGAGAGGCATCCTGGTGCAAGGGGAGGTCATCACTGTGCAGCCACACTGCTCAGCAGGGAGAGCTCAAAGAAGGCTCACTTAGCCTGTCATATTTATGGGGTGAAAGTGATTGATTCATAGTCAAATTGCATATGAGGCTTCTTATGGATATTCACTGTGTGGCTTGGATGTAGATAGCCTTTTATCCCCTCTGGAGCCTGAAACAAACCACTGCTGATTTAGTAAAAGGCTGGGGCAGTGGAGCCCATCAGACATATCCATCACAGTCGATGGAGCAATGTCTTGAATGGTAGCAAATGGGCTGCCGAAAGCAATGTATGGCCAACAGTCTCCGGATTGCCATGAAGAGCATTGGGGCGCTTCTTGAGAGTGATGTTCCTGAGGATGGAACTTGAAGTTGTGCATGAAGAAAGCTCAGGCAGAAGAGGTAAATCTGCAATGTCACATTTCTCTAGGGTTTTAAATGTTTCCTTAGATTTCCTTAGAAAATCAGAGTTTAGGTCCCCCTTGGGCAGAAGCAGAAGTAGGATGTGAGTTCTGTCTCCATTGAGAAGCTCTCTAGCAGCTCAGCCAGCATCCCCTGCACAGGATGCTGGGTTTGGCCCCAGTGCATGGGTGCACTTTGCTCAGCCAAATGAGCAGCAGGTTGGCAGAAACCCAGTGAGTCACTCCCCCGTGAAAGCCAGATGGTCTAGAAATGAATTCATCCCTCTTGGGTGGAGTAGGGTGTCAGGCCAGAACTGCTGCCCATGGCAGTGAATGCTGTCACCCTGAGGCTGGGGTCTTAGGGAAATATGGGCACTTCCTTGGGTGAGATACCTTTACCTGCTGAGCGTGGTGTCACACAGGTTCTCAGTTTAGACTTCTGCAGCCATTTGGAGGGTCATGAACATCTCTCCTCTGCCCCAAGACCAGCCCTGCTATGCCTAAGCTCCAGACACTTATGTCCTCCTGTGCATCTCAGTGTGTCTTGCAATAATCTCCTCTCCTTGCAGATCACTACGAGTACTTCTCAATGCCTTTCTTTTCAGAGCTCTTGCTCACACTCTTCCTCCTTATAAGCATGTTATTTGGTTGGTTTTTTTGCAGCCTCCAGCAGGAGATTGTTTACAAACTTACTAACTGTGATAGCTGTGTGACTTGATGCACCCAACAGAGATGAAATGGAACAGGAGAAATATGAGCACTTGTAGGCACTGTATATTCTTGCAGCAGAAAGTCAGAAAGTCTTTCTCAGCATGAAGAAAGTTATTAACCTTTGATTCTTGCTCATAAGCAAACTAATGATCTTCAGTTTTACTATGCCAGTCAGTAGCTCCTAGAGATTTATCTTCAATGCGAAAACTTATTGACTGCAGTTTGAAAAAAACAATGTATTTTCTATGTCTATCCAGATAGTGATCTCTTCAGAGAGCATCAGATGGCTGCTTAAGTCCACCCTTTCCTGCTTGAATCTCTGTTGCTTGCTGCTATTTCTTTGAGAGACAGAAGGGCAGCTGAGGAAATAGCCCTGGGGATAAGACTTGAAAATAATCAATTTTGCTGTAAAGGTTCAATAACAGGTTACTCATAAGAAATCTTGGGAATTAGAACTGATGCCCTTGCACCCCTCTACTCCCTTGGCTCCTGGTGTGCATTGATGTAAAAGGGAAGAGACTAAGAACCCAATTATTCTCTATTTGAATGGTACTCTGTCTAATCACAAGTAGGAGATATTGAAGGCACAGAAAAGCCTTGGGGATGTACTGATCATTCGCCTGGTAAAATACAATGACTCACAAAAAGCTGTACTTGGAATATTTCTCCCATCTAGTCTATTGCATGTGCTGAGCATTTATTATAATACGTGTGGTTTAATTTGCCTCCCTCCCGTTCTGTTCTCTTTCACCTCACTAAAGTGAGTCAGTCTGTTCGAATAATGCTTTTTTGCTATGACACCTGAATCAAATTCAAGACATCTCCTGATGCACCTCCCAAACAGATAGAGCTGAGCAGACTAGTGAGTAAAATCAATTTACATAGTGAAACTGTTATAAAACTCTGAAGCTTCTTATACAGTGGATGATCATCCTTGTACCCAGGGTAAGCGAGGCAGAGTTTTCTCTTTTACCCGAAATCTGTACATTGCAAGTTTGGCTGCAAAGATTGCCATGGAAATTCAGACATAATTTGTAGCCCCTGTGATACAAATAACATCATGCTATTATCTTAGGAATGCTGCACTTTGCCACCTCCTGTTTAATGAGCGTATTCTTTCAACAAGGCAGGTGTCAAAAATAGTTCCCACAGTCCATTGAAGATGAAGCACAGTGGAGAAATTATAGCAATTAACAAATCTAGTCCATTGAGTATTACTATGAGACTCTAATTTTAAAAGTCTAATTGTGTTATTCCTTCATTTCCTGTTGTGCCCTTCTACCTTCTGCCAGGGACAACTCAGCACTCAGGCTTGCACCTTCTCAGCTACTTCCAAGATTTTTTTCCACACTAGCCCCTCCTTGCTACCTTTCTGTTGTAGGATATGACCTTTTTAACACTGCTCTTTTTTCAAAGGGTCCCTCTGGGAAACAGATTGGGGATTGATATGAGTTAAAATAGCTAAATATTTTTTATTTATAAAAAAATGGTTTGAGTGCTGATCTTGGTTACCAACACACATCCCTCTAGCAGCAGTAGCAGTGCAGGTGAAGGCGCAATGTGATGTGGCAGCAGGACTAAAGCATCAGGGAAGAAATTTGAGCACTCAAAGAAAAGAAGGGCCAACAACTTTTTAAAATGATTTTGCTGCCAGGTGCAAAATTTGAAGCGAAAAACCTGGGATTTCTGCATGTACTGATGGAGAGAAATTAGTTTTTGCTTTCAGGAGTGCAAGAACATGGAGCCCTATGTAACGAAGGAATCACTAAATTCCAAAGGATGCATAACCCTAAGTCAAATATTTCTGACATGGAGGAAAGACTACGACAGACATTTTGTATTAGTTTTTAGCAAATCTTGCTCAGAGTGAGAGAATAAGGTGTCCCTTTTTTCCAGAGAAGATTACCAGAGCTTCTAACGAGGAACAGTTTCTGTTTGTTCATGAAAAACAGTTTTATATATGTTTTCTTAGACTTTCTTTTAATGATGATAATTGTCTATGAGGTTGGGCTACATGCTAATAAAAAGTATAACCTTTTGTTCAGCAATACGGATTTACTATGTTATTTCATCTTTCTAGGACACGGGGATGAATTATACATACGTATGTATAACTTTGCCTGCCCAGGAGTTCTACAGAGCTCCTTTGTGTCCAACAATATGAACAATAAATCCTATTTAGATTTTGAAAATACACAACAATTTCCCACAAAAATCCAGGTTTTTTCATCCTTGAAATGTAAAATCCAAAACATGGCAAAAAATAACTTAGAAATTATAACTTTGTTCTGTTATTTTCTTGGTGGCTGTAAAAAAAATGTGCAAATCTATCCTTAAGTCCATAAAAAAATGCTAAAATAAATATAATCTGTTTATGAAATAGGTTGAACTCTCAAATTCTGTATGTATTCAAAACTGAAATGGATGCATTTTATTTTAAAATTTTCATTTTAGCTTCCTTTTCCTAGAAAAACAACACTACCACATTGTTTAGAGCAACGTTGCTGGAGATTGACAGCTGACTTTACGTATGAGAATTAATTTTTTATAAGCCTGTCTGACATGTTATGACTGGAACAAGGCAGTAGTTTTCAGCCTGCCTTTATCACATTTGTAGCTTGCTTTCATTAGCTCTCTGTTTCCTTTATCCTGGGGATTATCTTCCTTTTGAAGTGGCAATTTGTTCATTTTATGAGATGCTAGCCTAGTTATGTATGTGGTCCACTTAAGGTTTTAAGAAGGAAAAGGAAGCACAGGAGTTCAAAAAGAAGACAGCTACATTAAATACAAGTTAATACAGCTAAGAAGGACAATGTTGAATTATATGGAGGAAGAAGTTGTCTGATCTTTCTAGTGGAGGTACTCTTCTCAGTTCAATCATGTGAGGCAACGTGGAAACAAGAATGGACATTTTAAGTCAACTCATAGGTCACGACTCAACCTCATAGTGCAGATGGGCATGCACTATGGTACACATGACCCTTTTAACTGGTCACAAGGTGGGGTTACAGGGACCTCGACCTCAGCTGGACATGGATCACCTGAATGGATGAAGGGAAGAAAGCAAAGAGCAGTGGACCTCAGGCTGGGACCACACTATACCTCTCTTCTCTGCTATGCACATAGTCCAGAACTGAAAACTATCAGCTTGAGATATGGCCCTGTGAGCAAAAAACAGTATTTCAGACACTATCTGGAAGCCACAACAAGCCATAAATTGCTGAGTGACCTACAGAAGGCTGTGGGACACTTTCATATCTCAGTCTTCCTCACCTCAAATTACCTTCAGAGAAGGTGGAAACCTTACAAGACTGTGCTCATTTGGTTAATGGGAAATTAGCCTCGTGTTTTCCTGGTCTACTCCCTTCCTTCTTCTACTTCTTCCTGCTTGCCTCAGGCAGGTATTTAAAAGCCCTCCAAAAACACAGAGGTTGTGTCAGTCTATGGGTATCAGGAAAAAATAGGTAGGGAGGGAGAAGAGGCTAACTCAAGGGTATGAGGACTATTTTGGCAGATGTAGTGTTGCGCAGAAGACTATGGAAATGACCACACAGCCACAGATCTCCAATAGCCCAATCTAAACAATACATTGTAAAACAGGCAAACCAGGACTGCCTGAACTGCCTTCTCATGAAGTAAAAGGACCTCACAAAAAGCGTTTGCGTCCAAGGGGCATGTTATTGGGTATGTGATTAAGTGAACTTCTCAACTTTGGCGTGAGTATATTTAAGAATTCTGCTGACTGAAGGAAGTTTTCTGTGTAATTGGGAAAAATGTTGGATTTGTTATAAAACCTTAGGTGGATGAGTTTCTCAGTGTTTATTCTGCTATTTAAAAGAAGGAAAAAATCTTTTCTTATGTGTGTGATGCTGGGAGGCAAAAAGAAGGCACTTTTTCTGTGGTCCACTTCAAGGAGATTCCAAAATGAATAATGAATAAAAATAATAATGACTTTTTAAGGTAATATAAGTAAATGCAGCAGTCAGGACTCATTTATCTGGTAAAGTATGCAAGTTCCTTCAATCATCATCTAAACGTGAAAGGATCAAAATAAATCCTGAATGTGGAATTTAGACTGTGCTGCATATCAAGTAAAGCAGCTTTTTTGACACCTGGTCTCAATTGTGCTGGTTTTGTGGGCTGAATTTATACCTCTGATGTGAACTTTCTCTTATTACAGGTTGTCACATAAGTGGGTGAAGGACTGTGCTGAAGACTCAGTGTCTCATCCCATAGTCTACTTTCTGTACAGCTTTTCATTTTTTGACACACAGTAATAGTAGTTGCTTTCTGGGTTCACTTTTCATTCTCCTGACAGGACTGAGTCAATCTCCTGGGACCAAAAGCTCAGACATAGCCTGGAGGAATGAGGCATCCTGAGCCAATTCTTCAGGCTTTGCAGGGCTGGGCTCTGTGTACAGTCGTGGGGAGGAAGTGGCAGACAGCGTGTTATCAGCGCATAATTTGTAAAACGAAGGAAGTAGCATGTTTTCCCATCTCACTCATGCTTCAAAAACAGGAATCTTTTGTCCTGCCAGAAGCATGTATGAATAACCTTGTTATCTGTGCTTTGCACAAATTGATGTAGACAGCTAAAGATATAAGATCATTTGCTTATTTTCCCCCAAGACTCAGTGTAAGTTATATAGTCAAAGGAAGATAAATATTCAGGTGTAAACTATTATCATTGTCAGGAACTTGAATTTGTAAACCAAAGCAGAGGAAAAGTACTCAGTAAAGGATGTGAAACAAAAAAAATATGCACGTGAAAAGCATTATTGAAGGAGAAAAGCAGGAGACTTGGTGAAATGCAAGAGGACCTGTGCAAATATTGACACTGGATATACCAGTGCTTTTTTCCAGATACTGGAAGAAAATAGACTTACTCATCACAGAATGACCTGAAAATTCGTGGGAGGATTTAGCAATCCGTGTGGATCTCTGCCTATGACATACTTCTGAAAATGCCACCATATAGATGTTCTTTGACAGGCAAGAGCCTGCAAGTAAGCACCATTGAGAAGATGATAACCTTGAGGATCTCAGATTTCCTCAAGGTTCAGGGTGATGCAGGCAGACACTTGATTTTAAAATTCACTATTTTGTTTCTGACGTATTATAAAGTTTATGACATCCAGCTATTGAGACCAATTTGTATGCGTCTGGAAAAGAGTAAGCTCTTTGTCTTGTCTTCTGGATATAAACTAGAGTTTATGGAACTTTGGTAGCCAGGAGAGTTTACTGTAGTGATCTGACTCTTTCTGCTCTGAATGGGAGTATGTTTTCTGATAGGTTTTATTGTTTAAAACTAAATATCCAGTATAGGTATTTGGAACACTCCCCGCCTCTCCTCCCTCCCCCTCCCCCCTTTTTTTTTTTTTAAGAAGTTCACTTTATCGTAGTTGAAACTTACTTTCCTGCATGCATGTGGTATGAAAATTTTGTTAAGCTTTCTTCCCTCCTGTAAAGGCACTCCTCTTGGGTGTATCTGTTGCAATATCCTGTTGTTTTCCAGCATTTGTTGCATCTTTTCTTTAAAGGAGAACTTGGGAACAAAAAGGAATTGGCATCAAGTTCTTACTGTGTATCGCTGTACTTGGAGCAGTGCAGATTTTTCCCAGATATATCCAGTGCTCACAGGGCTAAAGTACTTGTAAGTGCTGAGTCAGAGACTGGGCCATTGTAGGGTTTATTTCAGGGTGTGTGCTGAAATAGTTTGAAGTAGTTTTCCCTAGAAGTCTCAGGGCAGTGTGTTTGTGGTTCTGCTGCTGTTTTCCTTTATTAGGAGGAAATAGGCATTAGGAGGGAGAGGCACATCTAAAGAAAGATGTTTACAGATGCAAAAATGTTCATTTCAAGTTGTGAAACTATTCTATACATAACAAGTATAAGCAATGCTCAAGACCCAGTTGCGTTTTAACAGTGAATGCTTAGGTCTATAACCTAGTGCAGAGAGAATGCAGACACAAAGTCAGAAACCATTCTGTAAAAATAATGTGAAAAATAACTGATTTTCACCTTTCCAGTTAAAAGCAGCTGTTCATCTTTTAAATTCTTTCAGCTTTCTCTAAGGTCTATGACAATATTTTATTCACAGGCATGCTCATTCTTCTTCCAAATGTCAGGATGCTTATTTTAATAGGTTTTGAGCTGCACATTGTAATGGGTATGAAATGATTTCTTGTGCCAAGGCATAAATAGTATTTAGCTGATCAAACAGCAGCAGCAGCCAGTTCAGTAAATACAGCACAGGCATACACACATACATGCTTATACAAATTATTTATTCAACCAAATGAAAATACCTGGATTGTATTCAAGTTGAGAAACCCCATTGCCATAGCAGGTTTCACTGGGACAGTCTGCTTATCTTACATAGCTATAAAATAAAAGCTGTGCAACTCCTTCCCTTCATCAGCGCAAATGTGGTACATTTCTTATCCCTTCTGAGAGCTGGACTCACGTTGCGTGTATTCTCTCTGTATAGTCAGCATATTTTCTATGTGTTCTCTTTGTTGTATTTATAGCTGCAAAAAACCAAACATCTATTACTCCTTTCTTGGCACATTTTCTGTCCCTGATATTCACAGAAAAAGCAGTATGGAACAAGTCAGACAGCACAGTGATACTTTGGATTGACTCAGGCACAATTGTCTCTGTCCTAGAGCTTGGAATGATTTAAAAGCAACCATAGTTGGCCTGGTTTTCACTTCGATTGATTGAGACTTTTTCAAAATCTACAAAAAGCAATTTGACTGAAAATGATCTTGCCCTGATAAAGTTCATGGCTCTAAGATTAAGGAAAGAATCTGAGCAGATTCGACTGCTAGCATTGTGCTTCAAAAAGGCAAACCTAAAAGCCTTCAGAAACTGGAAGAAGAGATGACCACAGAGAAGAACCCCAAGGGGAAAAAAAATAGTTCAGGAGAGATGACAATTCCTATACAAGGCAATATCAAGGAGACAACGTTATTCTGTCCTCCCTTGGAACAAAAATAGGAAAATCCCGTAGTGGCTAATCAGACTGGATAAGGCATACCTAGAGAACCAGAAAATGAAAGAGAAATAAAAAGTGAAAACAGTGCTAGTAAGTATGGCTATCTATAGCTGATTGCCACAAGCAGAGAGGTAAAATTAATTTGGAAGAGAAAGGACCAAAAATTGCAGCTAAACTCAATGTTGGCTGTATGCATAAGACATTAAGTAATAAGCTGTATTTTCACCCATATCTATTATGAGGAAGAGGAATAAAATAATTATCGGGAAGAAGACTAAACTGTTTAGTATCTGTTTAGTATAGCTTTCACAAAAATATTAATTATGGTTATTGTTTAAACAGCTATGCTCTAGTTGTTTTCTTACATAGTACCGTTACGCAAGTCTTGACTAAAGTCCCAAGGATTTTTTTTTACAACAGAGAACCTCTTTTTTGGTCCTGAAAAATTGCTATCAAAATACACAAGGAGTGTTTCAGGGTTCATGTACATAATTAGAAATGAGACTGACCGCCAAGGTTGGGCAAAACAATAAATCATTTAAAAAACATCAAATAGGTTCTGTTAGGTAAATATTCCTACCAACAGAGTATAGAGGGTAGTGGATTTACTTTGACCCACATAAAAGAGGTAACAGATATGCAAGCACAAAATAATAACTAAGCTTTGGCTGCAGATTTCGGTTTAATTAACCAGCAGAGCTCCTCCAAGAAATGCTGGAGCTGTCCAAGGGGTGAGCAGAAGCATGACACATATATACAGTGATCAGGCCTGTGCCAGCCTTGGCTGTCTGGAGAAAGTGTCATTTGTGCTCATGGGTTTTGTTGGAGCATCAGGCAAACTTGCATCTGGAAAATGAACACATAGATGTGTGGTCTGGGAGGGAAGGGAGATCTTGTAACACAGCACACACGATTAGAAGGGAATAAGTCTTTGCCTGCTCAGAAAACTACATCTTGAATTCTCTTTTATAAAAAAAAGGTCTAAAGCTCCTCTTAAAACTAATAAAGACATTTTTCTCCCTTTCTTTGAGTACCTGTTCCAAAACGTCACTGCTGTCATGATCGACACCACTTTTGAATTTCTATCCTAAACTGGCCGCTATTTGTTTATTCCATTCATTCTTGTGCCAACATTGTCATTCAATCATTCAATTATCATGGCCAGGAAGAAGCCACAACCCCTCTCAGGCTGTGTTTTGCTCTTTGTCTGAGGATACAAACAACCATCATGCTTTCAGAGCTGTGCACAGCATAATGATCCCTATGCTAATGCTTAAAGAAGCTTGCTTGACAACATAGGACTAAGGCAGCTGTTTCACTAAACTGAAGAGCTCCTGCTAAGCAGTAGAGTGATGATAGTACTTCTGGGATCTTCCTGGAGATTATTATCAGAAAAATTACAAATTAAAACTGAATTTGAGCTTCCCCGAGACAGTGGGATGAGGGGAACCAGCAGCACTCCCTGTACTGTGGCTGAAATCCAGAAAAGGACTTGTCGTTGGCAGGAATTAAATTCAATATGCACATCCAGAGCAGGAGCTCTATAATTTGTGGGAAAGATGTAGCATGGCTTCCTCTCAGTGACTGGCTATCATTATTGACAAAGACAAATTAGGATGGAAAATGCAGTTCTATCCTGCCTCTAACTCTGTCACTTATTCTGTCTTGGACAGGTAACACCCGAGGAGAAATCATCAGGGAACAAATGCTGCATTCTCCAGTGACCCTTGGCCTTATCCTGTGGGTAGGGCCTTTCTGTCTCGCATTATTTGCAGAGATCCAGGCAGAATCAGTCCGTTACAACATGATTTGCTGTGAAATAATAAGGTCAGCCTGTCAATTACATCTAACTGATTACTACGATAAAACTCAGATTTTCTCCTCATCTTTACCTCTTGACAGCAGCAATTTTTACATTTCCAAAATGTTCGCATTTGGCTGCAAAAAAATGCATTCCTAAATCTAAATATAGATACCCAAATAAGTACACGCAGACATAGAGCTCTCACTTCTTCAGAGAGGGCTGCAATCAGTGTTGTCTGAGGAAACCAGGCCCCCTTTACTTAGCAGTGAACTCCAGGTAGAGCAGCCTGATCTCTCTGAACACATTGTTGTACAGACATAAGACCATTGTTCATGCAGCGAAAATACTATTCAAAGACATGGGATAAATGTTAAAGATCATGGATTTTTAAAACCTCTCTCCAGACTGAAACTTAACCTTTAACTTAAAAAAGTGACTGTGTATTTGTAGTAAGAGTACCTAATAATATTTTTCTTACAGGTTGTTTAAAAGGAGAGTACATTTGTTGTCTTTTTTTCTTTTCCTTTAGAGCTCAGGGAAAGAATAACATAGTATAAAAACCAGCAAGCTTCGTAGAGCCACCACATTTTTTCTGTTCTATGAATTTGGCTATTTTTGGTGATGTTTTATCTAGGTGACACAAGATACAAATGACAAACAGCGGCAAATTTTGCAGAGAATGACAACCATCTGCATGAAATATGGCAAAGCCATATTGGCTCATATTGGCTCAGCCAGATTTGGCTCATTTCTCAAATCATTATTCAAGAACTGTCACACAGTGAACCTGCATGACTCTGGTGATAGGCAGGGTGCATTCAGATCATCTCCAGGTGCTGAGGACAAGAACCGCAGGTCATTTGGGTCCACGATGGCAAGTCAGGAAGATCAAATTCCTTTTTCTTACTGTTTGTTCTTACCCTTTCTATGTGTTTCCAGTTCCTCGTGAACGAGAGGGGAATACAATAATTCTTGAGCAATTCATACATTATACAGCTAAAATTGAAGTCTTAGTCTCACCTGTTGTAAGTATAAAATAAAGCATTTTTTTTATTTACCATTTCTCATGAAATAATGTATGTCCATTTCTACAGAACTTATTTCACCAGGAAATAGATCTTTAAGGTGAGGTTTGAAGCAATTTGTTTTTAATACAAACATTTGGAAAACTGAGAAGGCTGAGGGCATAATTGGGTTGACCTACCATAATCTTAACATCTAATAATGCCTCCAAGATAAAATAGCAGCAAAAGAATTCCTGTGAAATGCAGATGCAAATACAGTCTGAGCTTGACTCTAACCCATAGGGTTGGATGTTGGCCAAGCACTGGATCCTGGTGAGAAGCAAAACTTAAAATTATTCAATCCTTTAACAATTAATGATTTTCAGGTGTAAGCTCTGAAAGTTAACTAAGAAGAGCTTCCTCCTCAATGTGTCTGGGACCACATCCTGCCAGGAACAGTATGTTTTGTAGACAATGGGCTGCTAAGGTGGATATTCATGTGCATTTCATGCTTTAGTCATTTTCAGACTCTCAGAGCACTATAGACACAGCCAGCAGTGGCTTAATGCTGCATTCAGTCTGAGTCTCCATGTTTAACATAGAATACCTTCTTACGTATAGATAATTTCCAGAGCCTTTCGCACTGGTGGCAGCTCAGATAACAGTTTGAGTGACTTTAATAATTTCAGGTTGTATTCCTTTAAGCTAGTTGCAGTGTGAAATGCAAATGCACAGTGGGTTAATTGTTTGATCTCCATTTCCATATCTGGCATGGTGATCAAGGTCTGTGGTCCAAGAACTGTAGTATTCTTAGGCTTTGTCCCAGAGCTGTTCAGGATCACCAAGTAGGTGGTGACAATGCATTTCCAACATGCAATTAGTGTTAGTAATGAACAGTGAGACCCACATAAATGCCTCAGAAAAGTAAAATGGAATGACTTGTTTTTAAAGAAGCATGATCAGGAGATCAAGGGAGGCGATTCTACTCCACTCTGGTGAGATTCCTCCTGGACTGCTGGAGCACTCAGCACAGGAAAGACATGGACTTGTTGAAGCAGGTCCAGAAGAGAGCTGCAAAACTTATCAGAGGGACGAAACACCTCTCCTATGAAGAAAGGCCGAGAGAGTCGGCATTGTTCAGCCTGGAGAAGCGAATGCTCTGGGGACACCTTATAGTGGCCTTCCAGTACCTAAAGGGGGCCTGAAAGAATGAAGAGGACAAACATATTAGCAGGGCCTTTTGCAACAGGACAAGGGGTAATGGTTTTAAACTAAAAGAAGGTAGACATATATTGGACATAATGAAGAGGTTTTTTTGCAGCAACTGTAGCGACACATTGGCACAGGTTGCCCAGAGAGGTGATAGATTCCTGATCCCTGGAAACATGCAAGGTCAGGCTGGATGGGGCTCTAAGGTACCTAATCTAGCTGAAGATGTCCATGCTTATTGCAGGGGAAGTGGACTAGATTACCTTTAAATAACTCTTTCAGCTCAAACAATTCTATGATTCTATGATAATAACTGGGCCTAGAAAGAAGGGCATAGAAGTGAGACCTTTTCTCATCTGAAGGTTAGACCAGATTAATTATAAATTACTTTTCAGTGTGATCTTCCTTATCCACAAGAGATTCTCAGCAATAGCATTTAATTCAAAATGCTGAGGTTCAGTCTCTAATAGGAATCAGAAAATATCCAAACTTTATTTGGTGTGTGATAAATGTATACCTTTCCTGTATTTTTGTGCACCTAGTAACATAAGAGCACATGCCATGTAGTAAGCTCCACTGAAGAAGGAAACGGTCTTCTGTGATTAATTTGGTTGTCAGTGAGGCTTTCTCAAAGGATGAAGAAACTGAGGCCAGACCTTCCCTGTCCTTGGAGCAGAACAACAAAAAAATGAATCTCTTCTGAAACTTATAGCACTACATCCAGCATCAGAAACAAAGACTCTTTCTGTCTTTATACTGATCACAACATTGGTCAGGACATGACAAACACTGTGGGTTTACACAACATCTAAACCATGCGTTCTCAAAAAAGTCTCCTCTCCTGGGTCTCGGTGCGCAAGCTCACTGCATCTTGACATTCACCTTTTTTCCTTCTTCATGCCCTGTTTTCATGAAACACAAACTTTACTGCACAAGTGGGAGCCATGGTGCACCCCAGGCAGCCTCCAGACAGGACAGTCAGAATGCTGGGCCATGCAGCTGCTTCGCTGACTGTGTAGGCACAGTTTAAATACGATGCTGTGCTGGAATGAAGCAGATCTTTCTAAGAGACCTTGATCCTGTTTTTTAACTAGGATTGGCCTGGCCCGGTTAAATTACTTTGCCTTCCCGTGTTTGCCTGAAATCACTAATATAATGAAAACTTGCTCGCATGAACTCTGGTGCCCAGTGGAACAGCTCTGAATTTCTCATTTCCTTTCTGCTTCTACTACAACTAAAATAAAATGTTTGATGTCAATTTAGACAACACTTGGACCTGTTTTTCTACCATGGTTTGATTGGATTCTTGAGAACATTTTATCTCACTGTTGTATAGGTGAGAAACTATCTAGGACAATCTTTCAAGTTAACAGCATAATCCTCTATGTTTGCAACAGAAAGTGACTTTTCTACAGCTGAAATGGCATGAAAAATGTACATGTAGAGAAAAAACGTTGTCAGTTATCTGCTAAGCAGAGAAAGTCCCACGGACCTGTGGGCACAGATAATAGTGTGCACAGAATGAAAAAATAAGTTTTGAGGTGGGGATGAAGAACAGGTTATATTTTATTCATTCACTCTCAGGTGCTAACTGATAACTGCTTAACTTAAGTATGTAAATATAGGCACAGGGAAGAGAGTCTAAAACACCCTTGTGAGATTGCTGGCTCCGTATTTCCCCTCAACCATCAGACTCATGATAACACCCTGCTATATAAAATAATCCACACTTCCAAATCTCTCCAGGCAGCTGCAGCACCTCTCAGGGACCTGACTGGCAGTGGTGTACAGAAGCTCTGCCAAAGTATGATCTACACAGCTAGCAGCAGCTCCCATCAGTAGAGCTATTAACTAACAGGATATGTCACTGGTTTGGTAGAAATATTTTTTCTTCACAATTTTTTTTTCACACTTATGCCTTTATGTAAAAAAATTGCATTATGTTATTCTGTGTCCCCTACTAATCCAGGTTTGTCCTTCAGCAGAACTGCTATACTGTTAGCAGGTTTAACTGCATCTAAGGAGGAGAATGAATTTGCCTGTTCACCTCTTGAGCTCTAGCCTTGTCATGGCTTTTTTGTTAGATGACAGATTTGCTCCAGCTTTACTTTTTTTTAAGGTCAAAAGATTATTTTTCTTTTCAGAGTGTTTTTTTCAGGGAGCCTGTCACTCTCCACTTGCAGAACTTTCGGTCTCTACCTGTGAGAGAATTTCAACAGCCAAAACAAACCCAGACAGCTTAGCCTATTAGAAGAACCTTTCCTAAATAACGAGTGGACTGATGACATACTTCAAGCTGATGGTGTAAAATGCTCATGCAGTCCAGCTTTCTCTTTCACATCTTAATATAAACCCAGGGTTCCTTATAGGCCTCAGTTAATGGAGAAGACTCTGAGCAGCTGCCAAACATAAAAGCTGCTTTGGTATTGACAAACTATTAGAACTGATATTTCAGATCTTCCATGGGAAGAATTACAGGAGAGAAAACAATCACCAGGAGACACCCTGAGGGGGGTCAGAATTGGGGAAATAATCACCCATCATAACAATGCTACAATTGCTTCTCTCCTTGTCTTCTTTCAGCACTTGTAAATCCCAGGACAGTTGTATTTTATAGCAGCAGCATTTACCCTTGACACTGGATTTTTCATTCTCAAAGGTGATGTCTCATGTACTGCCACATGACTTGTTTAAATGATGACTATCTTCTAACTCCGATCCCTCCTCTGAAAACCTCCTCCCATGGGAGGAACAGTTGCAACACCATTACATCTCTGACAGTCAAAACTCAAGTTAAGGATACAGCACATATTCTGTATCCCAGATGTGCAAGCCAATTATGTTGTAGCTCTCATTTCATGAACTTATCTTTTGTTCATTTTGAAACTACTAAGGCTTCTCAACCTATCATTGACCTACCATTTCCCAGCAGGAGGCTGTTAAGGCTTGCATTTAAGCAATGAGAAGCAATCTTTTAGCTCTAGTCTGTCATTTCAAGAACAAATTGAAATTATTACTGATAAGCTTGATGAAGCATTTAGGAAGCTGTGCAGATAAGTATTTCCCCAAAAACTATGCTGAAAAAAAATGAAGTTGCTTAATAAATTCTGGTTTTGAGTAGTTTGCTGCAGCAGTCAAACAAGTTGGAGTTAAAGAACCATTTTTTAAAAATTTTGAAAATCTGTTGCTCAATAAAAAACTTGGTTTCCAAAAGGGCTGGAATTCAGAACTTTCTGGAAATCCTACATTTCTGAAGCGTGTTTCTTCCCAGATTTTCCTTGCATTATTTGTAATTTCATTTGAGATGTTTTTCTCAGTTTTCCTGTACATCTGAAAAGTCTGCATTCTAGCATACAATCCTTTTACTATAACAGGCTTAACATCTGAAGTTACTCCATCAGTGGTTCTTGCCCTGTAAGGCCTGTTTGCTTGTACCACTGGTGCTTGCTCACAACACTCCGCTTGCAAATCTGAGGAAGCAGTATTGAAATGCAATACCCAAACCCTGCTCTCCAATAAACCAAAATGAGTTCAGGAGCTGTACTGCAGGTCCTGCTAACACATGTGGGAGCTTTCTCTCTTCCAACATCTGTAAACACAGCACACAGCACCCTCTGTTCCAGAAGGCAAAAGATAAAATTTCCAGCAGTTTTTTTGATAACATATGGAGTAGGTCAACATCACTTCCTCTACATGCAGATGGTATATGGCATGGACAGGGTATCAGTGCCTTAAAAAGGTTAACCAGTGATCAGGACTAGTGACAATATCTTGCCAGCTCAAAGGTTTAGAGCTTTCGGTTTCTTTCTTTTTTTCTTTTAAAGAGGAAGCTGAGCATGGACTTCCAATACCTCTAGCCTGGATCAGTTTGTGAAATTCTCCTTGATTATATGGGGTTAAAGCAGGGAATTAGGTTTCCCTTCTCTGGGGTTACGCAAATGGAGTATATACCTGGAAGACAAGTGCTGCTCGGAGGAGAAATCGCCGCCAAGGTTTTGCTGGCAGGGGCAAGTACATCAACAACTTCCCATCTGAACTGTGCAGCTCTCCTTCTCCTTGCGCTTGTTTTGAGAGGTTGCTTGAAGGTCTACTTCTTTTCATTTAAGCTCAGTTAACGCTGAAAATCGTTTAGTTCTGTTTTACATAGTTCCCAGTCTCTGTAACCTGACAGTGGTAATAAAGACTCAACTGGCTAATCTTCGTATGAAATTTCCAGTTTAGGTTTATTTTAGTTGTATTGTTTCAAATCTTTTTAAGGAACCTGAAGGGATTTCCCACTTAAATACCCTTACAAAGATAAAATGCCATTTTTGAAAGATAAACTTCATTCTTTTTTCAACTTTCAGACATCCTACATAACTCAGTATTAACTATTTAGACATATGACGTAGAAGTGATACTGAAATAAACATAGCATAAAAGTTAAAAAGAAAATATGTAATGAAGTTTGACATATGAGAAAACATTTTAGTATTTGCAGAATGAAAGGGGAAAAATAAAAACAAATTTCTGAAATTTCCTCTGAGAAAATACATTAAAATATCTTCACTCTTAATCTTGGTGTGAACAATGTCAGTATCGTCTGGGCTGGCTTTGCAGTAGCAGCTCCCATTCCTCTCCTCTTCTTCCTTTGCCAACTGTTTCACTCCCCTTTGAGTGTTCCTCAACAGAACAGATATTTCTCTTATCTCTGCTAGCTGTTATCTATATCTAAATACGTAAATCCCCCTCATAACTCCCCTGATCCCTGGCTCCTTGTAGAGTGTATGCTCTCCAACTAATAATTCTTGCTGAACTTACGAACCTTGTTGCTCTTCTGGCTTCTCTGGGTGCTGTCCAGGTGATCTGACTTATAAATATGCTTCTGCAAAACAACTGAGCTTGTGCCAAAACTTCTATACTCTCCTTCCTATGCTCTGTATTGCTATAATATCCAACTAGTTTGTAATATGTTAAGTCATTCCCCGATACTTCAATAGTGACCATGAATTTATTCTATTTTATAAAATGGAAGAAAATGTAATTTCTTTGCCTCTATTCTGTTGATATTAACAATTTCTTTCTTTTTCTATTGCGAAGTGCTTCAATTTAATTCCTTAAACAATTTGGACATCATGAAACAATGCATTTAACCTCCTCCACACATAACTCATTTTGCTGGAAGCATTTTTTCACGAGACCTATAAAACTGAAGTAGAAAAGTGATCTTAAATGTAAGAAAGAACTGCCTAAGGATGCATTGCCATTTGCTACCAAAAGGAAAATTAATTCAATATTCAACATTACTGTGACTGGTTTTGTTTGCCAGGACTCCAGAGCTCCTGGGAGCTCTCATCAGAGCGGGACACTGCTGTGGGAAGCACTTTACAAGCAAAGGGCAAAGAGAAAAACAACACCTCAAGAGCCAAGTCACACGATAAACCATTTGCAATCTGCCTAGATACAATTGCTGGAACAATGACATTCATTGTTTTGTCTGATTTTGTCAAAATAAAGGGCAAGACAGTACAGAGGCCCCACGCCAGGCAGGCATAGTCTGTCATAGTACTGGTATGAACACATTAGACAAAATACCTACCTCCTCCTGGTCCAGCCTGAACTGTGAAATTCAACAATTTCTGTCTGCATTTTTGCAATTGCTACCAAGAAGACATTATGAAAAAAACCCCGAAACCTTTCAAGAACATAAGCGGGATAGAAGGGCAGCACTGATGTGGAAACAAGTGTAAGAATGACAATAAAAAATAACTCTGCTTAGATGTGGACGTTGCTATTATGGTACCACTCTCCTTACAGAACAAATGTGATACCCTGGCTAGCAGCTATGACTGTTGGAGGCTGTGGTTTCCCATCTACCCAGCAGTAGTAATGGTGGGAAATGAGTACCACTTATATTTGGTAGACAGTGAAAAAGGTTCCAGGTGAGGTACGATGCCAAGTGTTTAAACAGCTTGGCTTTCTTTCCTGTGAATTGCCACTTATTTCCCTGAGACCCAGAGCTACAAGTAGATGCTAAGAGCTTATTTGGCCAGTAAAAGAGAGAAGTTCTTCTCCGTCTAAAGTTAGAGGAAGTTTTCAGTAGAAACAGCATCTTTCTTAGCCTTTTTTTACCCTTTTTTTTACCTCTTTGTGAAAAAGAAAAGTTGAGAAAGGCTTTCTCTGATTTTGTACATGTTTTGTTCAGTTAATCATTTCAACATGAAAATTAATTTAGTTTGGAAGAAGATATCTCGAGCCTACTTGGGAAGATGAGGTGGTCAGATTTGATAGAAACATGAAAAAATAAATTGAAATACCAGATCCAGACTGGATAGATTATATCCATCTGCGTATTTCAATAGGAACAACATTTTATTCATGCCCTTATTTCTACAGCAAGAAATGCATTCATTACTAAACTTTCTTTAAAAATTCATCTTAGAATAAAATTAACCGGAATTTTATTTGTGCTATTTTTCTGGCGGTACTCAGAAATTAACTCATCATTGCAATATTTCATTTGCCAGAATTCTTTTCTTATGTTCTTCATATTTTTCTGCCTAACTCATAGACAATATTTTCAGAGAATACAATTGGGTCTTAACTGTATTTTAAGAAATCACTGAGAAAGCAGCATTTTACTTGCAAACAAATTATTTCACCCCTCAAAACCGAGAATACTTTTGATGAAGATATTGTGTTCAACAGTGAAATTAAGTATCTCCATATAGGGATCTGAACTCTTCTAACCTTACTGTCTTCTAAATTGATCCATTTAGACCTCCTTCACTTTTCATAGTGGGCAGAGGCACAGTCTAAGGGGTAGTCTGCTGTGACAGCATAAGTTAATTGAAATCACAACACAAACTGATGCTTTACTTTCCATGGGGCAGGAAACGGTATAGCAACTGGTTTGGATGTATTTCGACAAAACAACCCAGGTCTTTAAAGCATCATGAGGAGTCCTTAAGTTAGCCTAAATGTCCTTACCACTGGGAACTGGTTAGCTGAACAACTTCTTTGGCTGTTTCACTGCATTGTGCAAGGTTTTGTTAGAATGAAAGAACAGGATTGCTCAGCAGTTACAATTATTTAACCTACAGGATTTTATTGTATTTGAAAACTGAACTCAGTCAGATGATTCTCACTGGAGGGAACATGCATGTGAAATATCCAGGGTGAAGCAATAATTCATTTGGCACACAAAACATTGCATCTCTGTTATTTAGACCTTGATCTACAACTGCACTTTGTTCCAAGGGCAATTGTAAGGATTATTTTGTTTGATTAGCAATATAGAACCAAACCTGAAAAATATTAGAAAGAGGCTGGGGCTGAAGGAGTTCACTGCAGAAGCCCATGTAAGCTGTGTGGCAGACTCTACCAACAGAATATGCTGGTATGACAGCACTAGCCTCAGAGGAATAGTAGAAGAGAAAACCAGCCCAGGAAATTGTTATTAAGGGCAAGAATAAAGCTTGGATAGTCTCTCTTTTTTTGTATATTCCATTGGAATATAGTTATATTTAGCAACATCTTTTTCTTTAAATGAATAATGAATTATGCAATAATTTCAACAAGAGAAACTGGGAGAATCAGCTACAAATAGGCTATATTGTGAGGTTAGAATAATAATGAAGAATGTGTGGATTCGTAACCTCTTAACAGAGGAAGGAACTGACTGTGGTTATTCACATCGAGGTAAGGGCTGTAACCATTGAGATGACGGATAAAACAGCAAGAGTAATATTATTTAGTACAGATTTTCTTTCAAGGAATGGTTCAGGGTGAGGACTTCTAACTGAAATGATAGTTCAGTACTCTGATGAGACTAAATCGAGTCCCACTGACCCACTTGCAGCCACTGTTACTGGCTACCTTAACTATTAGCTTTAATGGCTCCTATTTGCTAGCAATTAACCTTTCTTATGTATAATACAATTCAGAGGCCTTAATAATGTCATTGGAAGTTACGGGTTTCCATATTTGGACTGTGATGAGGCTGAATAATTATGCTTCAATTCATTTATTCTTTTGTTTGTTGAATCATCTTTTAACTAATAATGAGGATTTTGAACATAGCTGAATTATTCCTGTACACCTCAAAGCTTCTGCTGGCACCCAGACAAGCACACATGGAGAAATCTGCCCCCCAGTCAGGAGGTTGGGACATGCAGACTCTCCCAGTGGCAATATTCAGTGTGCTTCTACATTTGCTTGGCCAGGGATTGTAATGTGTTTGTGTTGTCTCTCTAGAAACTATCTAAATCAGCTCCTAAATGCTCCCAGATTCTTTTGCGTAGGAAGCAGAAATCTGACAGTGACTCTGAAGGGCAAAACTCCTACAAGATGCTGTATGTGAGCCTTCATCCAGAAATATTTCTTGCTTGTTTGTCTTAAGGCTTTATGTGGGTTTCTGCAGCTTGAAATAATGTTTTCTACCACTTCAGGTAGAAAGTATATTTATCTGTTCAGTACAACAAAAAGATTTGAGGTTAAATGCTACAGATAAAAAGGAGATCGAGGTGCAGCCAATACCTCTAAGTAAATGCCGTGTTCATGGGTCTCTGGGTGAAATGGCATTAACTAGATGAGTGTAATTTCTCTCGTGTCTTCCCAACCATTCACTGTTCCTTTGTAACCTGATATTCTCCCTATCCTCTCATTCTTGCTTTTAGTGACTCTGTAGCTAGCCAGAAGCTTTTCATCTTACAGGCAGAGTTTCTTCAGATAGATTATTTACAGACAAAATTAGATGGAAATAGTTTTAGTTTACCTTACTGAATCGTTACTTTCCTTGAAATTCATCTGAAATAAGCATGCAAGATGTTGAAGTGAAGGGAGAGCAAGGAAACATCCTGATACCTGTCCGTCCTCTGGATATTTCTTGAGATGCTATATGCAGTTACTCAGAAAATCAACAGTTCATGAAAGAAAGAAAATGTAGCTTACAGCTGGGAAAATACTCAGACAGAAGCGCTATTCCAAATATTTATGTCATCCAATCCAGAAGAGATCAAAATGGTTTAAAACAATTTCTTGCCTTATTAAACTGTTCTTTGTGTTATTAAGCTGCTGAGTCACTAATTTCCTTGTCAGCAGGAATACAGTTCCTATGTAAAACACAGCAATGAACTCATAAAATTTGCTGAAAGATAGATCAGTACTACTGTTTCACTAAGGATAAGGTGCAAGTCTTCAGCTGACCTATTCATTTGACCAATCTGTAGCAGGTAAGGATCTTTCCACAGTGATAACATGACAGCAGTCAACATGAGATGCCATGAACACTTCACTCTTGTTAAGCAACTAAGATTGTTGGGTGCATTCATTGCAGCCTAACAGCTCTCCTCCTTTCTAAATGACAGGCAAAATTAGTCACCCACTAAACAGCATTAACATGTCATGATCAAAGCTTATCATAAATTTTCATTTATATAAAGTATTAATTTCTGTTGATTACTTGCATATGAGCCAAATAACTCTCATGTGAAAAGAAGGATTTCATTTGTCTGTACAAAAATAACCTCGAAGTTTCCTGGAGCTCTGAAGGTAAACTTCTTGGTATTTCCAACAGGCTGGAAGGAGAGGAGGAGAAGAAGTCTGCCTTGGTATGATTCAAATTTTGTCTTTTTGAAGACCCTTTGCAACATGCTGTGCTGCAGCACTCACCAAATGGGGACTGTGGTTATGTGGCACACATGCCTGTGTGCAAGGATGGAGCCTGTGGAGCATTTGCAGGTGTCTTTTTATCAGGTTTTGGAGACTTCAAAGCACGATCACGAAGGGCGAGGAGAAACTGCAGCAGCTGGGTCAGTGCTCACTACGCTTGTTTGGGAAGGAACATGTCTCACAGAGTTCCTGCTCTGAAGAAGAAGAAAACAGAACAACACTTCTGGAAGGTTTCCGAGTCCCTGCACGCTGATAGAGAGACACAACACAAAAAGCTGTTTGTATATCGCAGCGAACTGGACAGCTAAATACTTCTGAGGCTCTTGCCATGTTATAATGTACAGGTTGGGTCTCACAGAAAACTGGTTTTCCTGGAAGATGAAGGAATTTGTGCCTTACATTAGTTCAGCATTTTCCAAGAATCATGCCTGATTGTAATGAGTAATGAGATAAATCTGCCTTTTTAAATGACTTTCAAATTGTGTTAAATCTTACATTTTTAAAAACTTCTCAGTAAAACTTATTAAGCATAATTTCCCATTCTGTTTTCCAGTAAGTAGTGAAATGGTATCTCGTTTCATTTGGGGAATATATCAGCTCTGTATGGCATTAGAACTGGAATGAAATAATCGGAGGAATTATACCAGGGATGGGATAAGGTCTTCTCCATAGTGGAAATTCAGATTTTGTGGTTGTGTTGCAGTTCCATGTGACCACCCTTGTTTCTAATAATGCATAAGGTGATTGCTTCCTTAGCCCAGTCTGCTGCCAAACCCCAGCACAATAGGAACAGTATCACAACAGCTGAGTTTCACAACACTGTGACAGCAGGACCTGGTAAATCTGGTGGAGATCTGTTTCTGAAAGTGAATTTATCCCCCTTCTGAGTCATAAAGAAATGGTTTCTTGAAAACATTAATGAAAATAATGATTTTACAGAAGTAAAACTTGTATTTCAGAGACTACATAATACATCTTTTTGAATCATAAAAATCAAAAGAAGAAAAGAAAATGGAGGATTCTCAGAGCAATTCAAAGAATTTTTTGAACTTGGAAAGAAAAACTTGTTACAATACCAAAATAATTATTTTAGAATTTTTCCTGTTTGTTATTTCCTGGTTTAATTGGCATTGCTAACTTGTTTTCATTTTTTATTAAAAAGGGGAAGAATTTTTAAGTAGTGTTTATCAATAGTAGTGTCTATCAATAGTAGTGTCTATCAGTAGTAAAAGGCAGTAAAGTGTGAGCTGAATTACATGGGGTACATCAGTGCAAAGCAAGACTTTAGAGAATGAATGGAGGAAAGCTAGTATGATTTTCTGAAAAATGTCATCATATTTGGTTGTAGTAGGGTGTGCCTGAAATTAAAACTGCTGAAGCAAATGGAAAAGTCAAATTAGCTCAGAAAGTTTTAAAGCCAAATCCTGTGGTATGAAGTTAGTCTTTATTCAACTGAAATTCCCAGTAGAAGTACTGCGTGGAAAAATGCTGCAGGGTTAGACTTTTGGATAATAGGAAGAACATGGTGGGATTAGTTTTATGGAACATGAAAATAGTGGGCTATAAAACCAGAGGTACGTAATAAAAGTAAACTGCAAACACTCTATAAACCATTTTTTCTATTTTAACTTTGGGGAAAATGTGACTGAGGAAGTGAAGGAACCACCTATGTTTCCTCCAAATATCTCTAACTCACCAGTATTCATGTAGTAAACTGAGGGAGACAATAGCTTCTTTCACACTACAACATATTAATAACTCTTAGTTAAAAAAAAATAAATGATTGCTCCTAAGATTATGACTTTACAGGAATAACCTATTACCTGCAATTAGTTTTCTGGTCCCACTTTTTACGGTTAGAAAATGGTTAGGAATCCTAGTGAGCTTACCATGCTTATATTTTTCTTAGAATAGCCTGTGATCTACACGTCTGTCTATCAGATAACAAACCTTTATAGGCCAGTTCTTTTGCAAAACGAATAAGTTGTTCTAAGCAAAAAAGAGGACAGTCTTGTACAACAAAAGAGACTGCTGAGCACACACAGTTTTGGAAAAATAGTATGGCTTTTTCTGTAGTTGTAAAATTTGGCAGGATTCTATTTTTTAAATGCTTTTGAGATATGGGAATGGATCAAAAATACATCAGAAGACTCCCACCTGTGCCTGCCTGTGTCAAATATTGCTGCAGTATCTGCTCTCTCCATTACACCAAAATCCAGACCTACGTGTTTAAAGGAAAAGAATCCAAACATTCAATGTATGGCAGGAAAATGTATCTAAGAAGACTAAATACAAAATAAAATTACATTGAAATAGAAGTTTCAAATAGGAAACACTAGGCTAAAAAACTAGGAGTATGTTCATCTTTCCTTCTGTGGACCGACCAACTTTGCCTTGCTTGTGTTGTGATCTGGCTGGACGTTACTATATTAGAACAAAAATCAATAACATATTTGAAAAGCTGGTTTTCTTGGCAAAGAACTACCCAAAGTGAAGTTTGTCTTCCAGCACAGTCTTTCTGGACTGCTCTAGGCAGATCAGTTTGGTCCTATATGATCTAACTTGTAAATAACTTTCATTAACTTTGTGAGAGCTGCTTGTCTAAATCTCCTTCAGGAGATGGCTCCTCTTTCCTAAACTGCAAAATTATTAACTCATCACCTGGCAGACTGTTCCTTGAGGCTTAGCCATGTGCTAGGTATGGAGATGTGTCCAGTTTTCCTGTGGATAGGATTTCCAACCTCATGTAGAATGCCAAGTCAATGCAGCTTTACTACATTTTTAAAGTCAGTTCAGGTCAGCAGCAGCCTTGGTGCTTTCACACAGGGCTGAGACTGGGCTGGTAACTGCTGACTCCAGCCTGAAAGCCCTGACACCACAATGTAGAGACAGATGAGATGGCTCTTAAGGAATCTGTGTGCCTGCAGAAGCTAAAACACTTTCTTTACGCTCACTTATCCACTGAACCTCAGACCCAATGCCCCAGATAAAGGGAACCCATCTGTAGATTAAACATCCCTAATACTGCATTAATGGGTACATATAAGCATTCTGAAAGGACTCCTAGTCTTTGCAGACCTTGAAATGATGTAACACTATTTTATGCCTGTATTTCTCCATGGTGTCCTTAGTCAAATGACCATACCGATTTTTCAACAGCTAGGCTTCAGATATCTCTCCTTGATATGAGAAGTATATACAGAGTATATGTGAAATCTCTGAAAAGGCTTTGTCATACCACTACAAAAGGAAAAACCTTTCTGCTGAGAAATGTCACTCTGAGTGAGACCGACTGTTTAGTGAGAACCTACCTCTGCCTGCACTCCACAGGGGAGGAATGAAGAAAGCATTTTGCTTTCTTATATCCAATACATTCTGGTTGGACTTGATTACTCTTGCACTTGTATTATTAAAAATGATACATCTGAAGTGCAACTCAATCTTACAAAACCAGTCTTTCATTAAAAAAACGGTATTTCTACTTTTGTTATTTTTGTTGTTCAAGCACAGCAATAAAAAAAATATTTGGAAGTTTAGGATTATGCAAAGAATGGGATTTTGGTTTTTTGACAAGCAGCACTGCTTACCAGGCCTCAATTTCACACGTACTGAGTTCACTGATTGCTTCTAGACCATATTCTTGGAAGTCAAGGAAGTTTTTCACTGGGCAGCTTCCACAGGACAAATTCCATCATTTTGTTGACTTGTGTTGGTCATTTTCAGCCATCAATGCTCTCACTAATCTCCCTGCTACTTTATTAGCATGACTGAATCCACATGAACCCAAATATCTGGCCTTTCCCACAGTTTGCTACAAGGCCAACCCATAAAAGCTTTCTGATTCAGCTCATGTACGGGGAACCAATGCAACAACCATTACACAACATGTAAGGTGTATATGTGTTTTCCCATGCGAATCTCCACCCTTCTCAGCCACCAACCAAGTACTAGGTGTGACAGAAGACATTTGTCAGACATGGGTAAATCTGATAGATCATTCAGCTTCCTTTTCTTCGCTGTAGCATTTATATATTTTCTCTTTTTTTCAGCAGTCAATGAGATAATTTAATTATCAGAAACCAATTGGGTTTTCTACAGATTTCCAAAACAAAGAAGGTAATCAACAGCATAGCTAGCACTTACATTCTCTTTTGGGTTGAACTTTGGTAAAAAAAAAAAAGAGAAATAATTTCCAGTTATATGAGTTATATCATACTCTGTGCCAAAAAATGTTACAAAAATCCAAGAAGTCAATACTAGAAAATAAAGTCTTCCCTACTGAATGATTAAAAGGATTAATTTAGTGCAGCAGCACTTCCATTAACTGAAAGCACTGAGAATGTGGGTGCAATGACAGAAACCTTGACAGTTACCAAATGCTTACCTCGGTCTCATTTCTGAGATTTTGTGACATGACAGCAGAGTCTGAGATAAAAAGGGAAAAAAAAACACCAAGGAAAAAAATATATTACAATAACAGATGAAGACCATCCTGTCTAACCTGCTTGATCTTCCTGAAATTTTTAGAGCTGATTGTATCATTATGAATAGAATTGTAATATTTTTTATTGGATACTTTTTCAGGATTGCCTTTCAGTTGGATGATAGGCGTACATGAAGCTCAGCTTCAGTCACCACCTCCAGACCATTACCCTTACTTTACACTGCTTTGTGGTCTCTTGACATGGTGTCTTCACTGAATTGATAGACCTATCCCTCCTTGCATTATTCACCAGGCAGCCTGCTTTACTCAGTTCACCTTTTCTTTCATGTATACAAATACGTATAAATGGCATGAGCTATTGAACTCTTGATTGAGTTTTAGTGCTCATGAAAAGGCCAAATGACAGCTCTCATATCTTTTAAAATTTGCATATTTTTCAGTCAATTGTTAATGGGCTGTCAGTTAGAGGCACTTAAATTTAATCTTTCTTCAAAAAGAGATCTGTTCTTTGCATCCCAGCCTTGGAACTTGCACTCATTCCATACTCTACACCAAGTAACCTTCAAGAGCAGAAACGTTCTGGCCTTGGGTCTTACTAGAACGGGAAGCAGCAAGTGAAAGACTGGATATGGCAGGAATCTGAACTATTTAGTGTGTCAACACTATTTGAAGAGCCACGTGTGCGTCATGTTCATGTTTGCGAGCTAATTAGATTACTTGTTTTGAAAGAGGGATTAATGAAGTAATCACAGGGTGTGGTGGATGTTTTTTCTTAATGTTCTGAGACCAATTTAATATGAAGGTTTTTATTTTTTATATGTATGATTCATTTCAGAACAGGAAAATACAGAAAGCAGAAATGCAAAAATAATAACTCTATTAAAAAAAGAACATTATAACCATTGCTGTCTTTGGCACAGCAAGCTTTCTTTTAAATTATCTGAAACAGCAACCACGGAAAGAGGGAATGCTATGAGAGCTTTCTAGGTAATAAATCAGAGCTGAATGGAAAAGGGTGTGGTTTGGGTTTCTGGTATGCAAAACTGGAACCGGGGGTTGTTCAAATCTTGATATCTTCTCATATCACAGCACTTACAGAAATTCCATTATTTGCTTTCTTTATAAAAAGTAATTAAATTTTGGGCAACTCCTAATATTACAAAATGCACTGATGTAAATTTATTGACTCAAAGGCAGAAGGCAGCATGGACTGGGATCTGGCCATAGATTCTGCGTAGAGGGAGACACTAATTTCTGGCCAATCCAGCATCAAGTCAAGCATTTATATGTGCATTTATATGTGCATGTGTCTTTTCACTCATTTTCCTGGTTTTCAGTTTTTCAGCTCTAGACAACTGCCTACCTAATTGGCCAAAGCCTTCAAATCCTCTTCTTGGTCACCTAGCCCACTGAGCACTGCATGATGGAATCCTGGCACACAAGAAGGGAAAGAGTTTCAACGTTAGGCAGTGTCAAACTGTGCGATTCTGAGCAGGACAATTTCTGTGAACCATAAACCATCTTGTCTTCAATCCTTTTGAAAATGAGAGGTGGAGCCAGATTTTCAAAGATATTTACCTCAATAAATAAATAAAGAAATGAATGTTCAAGGAAACAGATAAGGTGCTCTAGACACTTTTTTAAAGTGCCTGGGGCATTCCCACTCTGTCAATAGGACTTCAGCAGCTAGACACTTATTAAAATCTCACAAATCTAACACCTTTGTAAATGTGGCCTTCATTTCCTGATCCCTTCTGTTTCCACCTTCAGCTATAGAAACACGCTTTGTACAGGTACAGGATATGCATTCCTTCCCCAACAACCCCCTTTTGGTTCTCTTTTTTTACTAAAACTGAGAAATGACAGAGACCACAGTACAGACTGCAAAGTCTGCATTATTGGTAAAGGGAACATTGTACAGACCAAACATATACCATAAAGTCTCTCTGAGGCAAGACAGAGTTCCCATATCTGTTGATTAGGAAAATAAACACTTTTCTCGAATGTTGACTGACTGTTAAATGGAAATAAGCAGACAAAACACACAGAAAGATGGAGTCCTAATTATGTTTCAGACCATGACCACACAAGTGCCTGTAAGAGAACAGAAAAAGATTGGACAACACAGAATCAATGCTACCAACAATGTATATCATTGCAAGATACATATTGAGTTGTGTATCACAATTCCTCTTGGCATCTGCTTAGACTGAATGCAATAAAATAGAGGAAGACCTGTCACAGTCATTCAGCACTTGCAAAAATCTCAAAGTCGTGTTTCAGTGTATTTTACAGAGCATTCACTCCAGTGCTGCTGAGAATTACTGCATGAACTGGAAAACTAAATAGTCAGTATTTTATGCTTTTGGATGCTTAGAGGGAAAAAATATTACTTTTAGGCTTTTGCTGAGTACAGTGATACATTTCAAAGCTCTGTTAATACTGTATGCTCACACTTGAGAGGCTAGGTAGCTAAATTATTTATTCTTTTGCTTTTTGTTCGTTAGCTGATGCACAACAGTGCTGTAACATGACATGTGGCCAACAAGTTGATCACACAGTGCTCAAAATATGCTGCTTTGACCATAGAGAGAAAGGTACAGAAAAGGCAGTTGATTTTCTGGAAGGGGCAGAGAAGGAGGGTTGTGTCACCAGTCTCAGCACCCCAGCAGGCCAGGTTTCATGGTGGGAGACTCCGTGCTCATTCCTGTTCTTCCTTTCTCCATAGCCACCTCCCTATTCCCACCCAGAATGAGACACCCAGCACTGAGTCCCTCCCTATGCCTGGTTCTCAGCCTGTGTTCCCAGCACTGAGCTGCCCGGAGCTCTGCACAACATTGGAACAGACACCCTCCCCAAAGTAAAGTGAAGCTCCCAGCACAGGCTGGGACTTGCACTTGAAAGGGGGATTTTCCTAGGTAATGGCAATGGGAAGTGCCCTAAGTGCCCATGGGGATGGACTCATTTGGATCCTTGGTTTTTCTGTGATGTCCTCAGACAATTTATTTGCATTTCCAAAGCTATGTTACTCTCAACTTAAGACAGTCACTCATAGTCAAAGGAAAATTTGGGCTGAAAGGATCTCAGAGGTCATCTGGTCCAGACCTGGCTAATAAACACCAAAAGAACAGTCAGGTCCAGCATTTCCTGACTGTCGCATGAACAGAGAGTTGGCAAAGGCTGCTCACAAAGGCAAAGCCAAAGGAAATGCAGTGAATCAGAGAAGGTTCTCCTCTTCTTCTTCGACCCTAGGTTTCCCTAGCCAAGGAATGAACACAACTGCATAACTTACAAAAAATTTATCTCATGACCAGGAGGGAGCCTACAAGAGCTGTGGCTATTTTATTTTCCCCTTCTTTAGCTTTCTCAAGTACTTAAGATTTGTCCTACCTCTTTTCTCTCAGTGGAGCCATCTGCACTGTTTCCCAGTGGTTTCCTCACAGGGCTGAGGGTTTCAGCAATAAATATGTTGCAGGTGGCTCTGAGGTCTGGAGATGAGACTCAACATGGTCATTCCAAACATCTTTCACAGTGATATGAGAAAGCCTTCAGGAGTCTTTGGTGATAAACTAAGAAAAAATAAAATAAAATTAGCTTTTAAAGAAGAAAATTTCAATCCTAAATACTACTGAGAGTTCACTATCACATAAAATTCTGTGTGTTGGCAATGGAAATACTAACTACAAGTGTCTATTCAAAAATGAGGCAATAAAGAGTTGGATGATTCTCTGTCAACTCCATTGTCATAGGCTTAGAAAGAACTTTATTGTACATTTGGAGATCAAGAATAGCTTTCCATCACCATAACTGCAAAGTACAGTCTGTAATATTTTTTGGTCTCAGTTTTAAAAAGTGAGTACAAAATTGAAAAACAAATGATGTGAGATCTACTTCAGTTACCGTTTTTCAGGTGTTTATAGCTTTAAATAAATAACGAGAATTATAAGTTACTGTGATTCATACTGAACATTTTTATTTCAGTACTGCTTAGATAAATTCACAATACAAGGATGCAAAACTGCTGTTATAAGATCAGATAAAGAAATCAGTTTAATTGTCAGAACAAAAGTGATGCTTAGAACAGGTGTCTACTAACATACAATATATCTGAATAAAGAATATTCTAGCTATCTGATGACTTTACAATTATAAAAATTCCTCCTTCAATACAAACCAATCTTTATTTATCTGAACATTGTTTTAGATTTTAAAAGAAAAGTCTTGAAAATATTGGAAGTAACAAACCCTAATAAAACCTAATAAAAGAAATGCTTTTAATATTAAAACAGATATTTTCCAGCACTTTTATATAATAGGATTCATAGCAGTTTTGGTCCTAATTCTACTTGAAGACATACTGGAGTAAAGAAATGAGTTAGTTTCCCTTTGGAAAGGAATCTACTGCCCCACCAAAGCACACAATCACTCACATCGTACATCTAGCAACTGTGCAGGTCATGAAATAAAGGTCAGGAATATTTTGCTTACCCTCTGTTTAATTGCTTGTATTCACTAACCAAAATTGACAAAGAACTCAGGTAAAGCAGACATATGCACTGCTGCAGGAGAGCACTTCTCTATGCAAGATCACGTTTCTGCTCTTAAAGGAGGTTATCAACGTGTTTGGACTCACTCCAGGTCTTGGTGGACTCATGCTAGAGTCCCTCCAGCTCGCACAGCAGGAACTATACAGGTTCCTTGCGATCCAGTGCAGTAGCCTGGATCCATGAGTGAGTAGTAAATACAATTTGTCATCATTGTTTTTCTCAGCAGACTTCCCTCCCGCTTTTAGAAAGAAAAAATAGGGGAAAAAAAGTCTTGCTAGTCTTGTTCCTTTCTACTGGAGGCATTTTTATAAAGTATTCTTTTTTTAACATTAGCAAAACTCAAGATTTCTCATTGTTGAAAACTACTGTGATGATGGAAAGCTCTTTCCTGGTTTAATAATGAGGTATATTTTTCCCGCTTTAATCTCTTGAGGCCCTAAATAGCTTTCATTAAAATAATCTATCCTCTTCATCTTGCGTCCCACACACAGAGAAAAACATCCCATAGAGAACAGTGTTCACATGCATTTCTTGGTTACTATGAGTTTTATTACTGAATTTCATACTAAGCTCTAAAAATTTTAATCACACATTTTCCTCTGAGATAAGATGCTGCACCCTTGCTTAGTGAGTATGAAGCCTCCAAGAAAGCTCATTAAGAAAAAAAAGTTTTAATTCAGCTGTCAGTGTTATATGAAAAAAAATGATGTGTGGTTAATATATTAAGGCCTTTAAGGAGGATCTATCACAAGAAAAAACAAGGCTTAATATTACTGTATTATCCCCAGCTTGATGTTCAGCCTCACCAAGTGAGACAATGTGATGTACTTTGAGTTCAAACCGCATTTAAAACCTTTGACACAAAAGCAGTGAGACACCTAACCTGTGTCCGTTTTGTCAATATTCATCTGAAATTACAGTCAGTGCTGCCAGTACAAAGGGAAGCTCCATTAAAAGGGATTTATTTTACAGATACATAATAGATAAAATGCTTTATACTTCATAAATTAGTCTTTAACTTGCCTGAATTATCTGTCTTTTATGAATAGTTCAGACATGAACTGGGAATGCTCATTTCTCTGGTATTTATTTGGAAATCACAACTCATGATCACATCAGTTGCTAATACCTCAAACAGCATGCTTTGATGCATCTTGTTTACATTTTTTTTAAAATATCGTTACTGTCCATTAGGCTTTATATACTATGATTAACACCTCTTCTCCTCAGCAATTAAGTAATTTATCAGACAATAGACATTGATGTGCAGGACCACCATACACTGAAAAATTAGGCTCACTTTAACAGAAGCAAGTATCTCTGTACTAATTATTGCCAGGGATAGTTACGCGTAATAATAAAAAGTTTTCTAGAAAGATAATGAGGCAGATTTATCTTTCAGCACCTCTAATGTAAATGCACAATAATTTTGGCACATCCACAATGTGGTCCCTCCAGATTTACATAACCACAGCTGGACTGTGTTTACCCTGTTTGTCCAGAACAGATTTCTTGTCACTCCCTGGATCCAGAACTGTTGCCCCCAGCAGTGCAGCTGACTTTAAGCTTGAGGACACAATCTTTCACCTGTGAACTGAAACACAACTTTGGTGACTTTTAAATTTTTTTTGTATGCTGCCCATAATGTCTAAAAGTAGATTATTTGTTTAATCCATATTTTCCACCTCCTCAGATGACAAGAATCAATAGAAGACCAGGGACACTTCTGGCAGTGAGAAATCTGACTCCAGGGATGCAAGCCAAACTCATTGTCCTTTTGCTATTAAAGTATGGAAGTGTGAGAAAGTCTTTATCAGGGCCAACCACTGTTAAAATAGTGAAATTATGCTTGTCATCATTGAGATTATCAATAAAAATTTACAAGTTTCCACACAGATTTTTTATTTTCTCTTTTTGATAGTTAAAATTCCATTGATATATAAGATGAAGCTACTCTCCAACTCTTGAAATACTTTACAAAGCAATTACTTGAGTGTTGGCACAGACCAAGGATGAAGAATCAGTGCAGATTTTAACTCTTAGTCTTTGGTATAGTTCTTAACAAGATATCACTAAGAAAAGAACTGTAATTATGGGTTGCAAAGGAAAGTTAAAGAGCAGTGATGTTATTTGCAAATGTGCTTATTTCAGCATCCACTGCTGAGCTGCAGGTATGACTGTCCCATGCAAATCACTAGTCAGGAGTCTCAGTGGCAGCTTGCCTGTGCAATTATAATCACTGCTTCTGTAGTAGAAACTGGCGCTGTGACACGATACCAGCTGCTGGACACTGGCTACTATAATGTAAGTTAATTTGCAGGATGGCATGGGCTGTGTTAATTTTCAACATGGCAAAATGCTAACAATTCACCCAACCTTAGGCCAGTGTTGTTTCATCAGCAAACTGAAAGAGGAAGTCATGACTCATAGAAAATGCTGCATATGATAGAGGATTATTTAGATTACTCAAAGCCACAGGAGTTTGGAAGGATCTTACAGTAATATGTAAGAACATGAAGTACAGCAGCACAGTGGGCTGCTGAAATTCTTTGTAGGTTAAAAAAAAAAGAAAGGCCTTTACCTGGAAAGAAGGTACAACTTATACAAAGTTGAACAGCTTCACTAAGGGACTGAAACAAACTGTCCCCTTCCTCTTCCTCCAGAATACTCTACAGTCTACTCACTAGAAAACCCTGCAAGTATTATGGATGGTTTAGGTTAAATTTCTGCAGTAGATAAGGTAGACTCAGGTAGATAAGGGATTAAAACCTAAGTCTCTGTTTTATCCTATGCTTACCTTAGCAGTAATTCCTTGGACTTTGAATTACGTTTTTATGCAAGAAAAGAAAGAACATGTGGAACAGCTGCATTGTAAGGGGTTGGCAGTGGCCTCTGCAGCATCCTGAATGGAGCCATCAAGACAACTCATGCTAAGCCCCTGAGAAGGCATGAGCAGAAGATGATCAAACTCTTGGATCCCTTTCAGGACACTAGCTGGCTATCACATTGCCCAGAATATGTCCTGATGTGTGACCAGGTACGCAATTCTTAGACCAAAAAGTAAAGTGAGGTGGATCTGCCTTCAGATTTTGGGCTCCCTTTAAATCCCCCGTCCACTTTTGTATCGCACCCCAAGATACTCCTACAAAAGCCAAAGACTCAGAGAGGTAAGGAGTAATAGTCCATTTCTCAAATATGTTACCAGAGTTTATACCCCATAGTGATGCTGTTAAAAGATGCCCATCCTCTACAGTTAAAAACAGCGTTTAAATTGAACTTTGACTTCTGAAATGAGTCTTTTCTTTTTTTTAAGCCAAGGTCACAAAGCTGCAACAAATGCAGCTGGAGTCCCCCACGTGATAGTGCCAAGAGTGAGAAAATATTCAGAGGGGTACTCTGGGCTCTAAGCAGTGTGTCCAAAATTCACAGCCCAAGGGAAGAGACATGGGCAGTTAGAAGAGAAGAGGTTTGGTATGGGAGAAACACTCAAAACTGGGTCAGTAGTTACCTGCAGTTTTTCATAAAACATGGTCATTTGTGCACACTAAGTGACAGATTAACTGAAACAATACAGTTTTTTTGAGATCAAGAACCAGAAATGGAGTGGTAGAAAGACTATGGTAGGTGGAACTGATAGCTTTAATTGAAAATCCAGAGCTGAGACAAAAATCAGTAAGAAAAACAAATCTTGACTAGTTTTCCCACCTTGTTCCCTCTCTGAAATGGGGATAAAGCACACCTAAAATTTTCTAACTGAAAACCAGTGTCCTTTCAAGGAAATAGCGTGCTACCCATAAAAAAGCTCTTCAAGTAGTGCAGCAAATAGGAGACCCACCCAAGCAGACAATCAATCAGCTTCTTCAGAGCAGCTCTTCAGGGCGGGCCAGTTAAGCAGTAAAAAACTGCTAGGAATGAATGACATCAATGCAATTTACTGGCTTTCCTCAAATAAAGCCCTCGCAGCATAAGGAAATTATTTAAAAGACAACTAAACTCTGCTAGAGTGATAATTAGTAAATAATAGGCTCCATTTCACATACTGGTATATACAACTAATTCAGGACAATTAACAGAAGCAAATGACAGAATAAGCCCTTCTTTTTTCCCAAAACCATTTTATTAACATTACTTATGAATTCATATTTAGAAAATACTGTAAGTGAAATTAATTAAAATTGACATGGCTCAAATAAAAAACATAAAAGAAGGTGCAATAATATCATAATCTACCATAAGAAATACAATAGTGCCTCAAAAGATGGATTAAATGAGATCTGCAGAAGCTTCTGCTTTTCTACTTTAACAGCCACCACATAAACACAAATACCAAGATCCTCAGCAGATACAATCAGTGTAGCTCCATTAAAATCAATAAAAAATATGCTGATTTATGTCATGCAAGGATCTGGAGTGTAACTTAGCAGAAGTTTCAAATGTCATGAAACATTAATACCTATATTTTCATCTTAATACTCAAGTAACTTATTCATTGCCTTTGTCAGAATGTTTATTAAAGTATCCTTGCTCCTGGTTTTCTCTTGTGGGATGAGCCAGAATTAAGCTTATACTTTTTTCTTACTGTTACAAAGGCTTCTGAAAACCTTGACTATGAAGATAACTGTAAAGGACAGTCTATTTAAATCATAGTGCCAAAGTATGTAAAATGGCAAGGCAATAAACCTCTGAACACACTTTTTGAAAGGCTCATTTTCTTTAGCAAGCAGAGGATGCCCAAAAAATCCACGGTAGAGATTTAGCTTTGTAGTCTCCTCAGTTATACTGAGTTGATTGATTATTTAAATAATAATTGATTAACAACAGCCAAAATATTCTCCCAAGGCAGTAGTAACATTCCCCCATAAAAACATGGAAACCTAAATACTTTGGCTTTACCAAAGTATTACTGCAAATACAACAGAGCAGAAGAACCAAACCTGGGTTCATTCCTCCTCTATTAAATGCAGTTCTTTTTATAAAATAAGTTGGAAATAAAATTCAGTTCTGAAAGACAGAACTGTGTCAGTGTATAAAACTCTCTGGAAATCATCTTACAAAAGAAAAAAGTGGAATCAAATAGAAGTGTTCAAAACATCCAAGTGCACATCATCTTTAAGACTTAGGGTTATACGTCTGAGGTTTTTTAATCAGTTTTCTCATCATTTTTCTGCGGAATACATTTGTTGGCCTGTTGATTCTTGCCTTCTGAGACCCTGCTAAGAAAACAAAGGAAGCAGTTAGGGAAATAGTATGACGAAACTGTTACTACTCTTTATTAATTGGGATTTTTTTTCACTTTATGCTGTTTTAGCAGTTGATCTAATAACAAAAACATATCAAAAATTGTAAAATCTGTTCTGGACTGCCTATTCTCACAGACTGCTAGGTCTCAAATGAGTCCAACTTTGGCACCAGATTCCTACTTGGCTGCTCTTCTCTTGAGCAAGCATCAAACTCTTTTCTAGCTGTCCTGCAGCGACAGCAGAATGTAAATAAACAGACTGCTTTAGATCTGCCAAAAAAAGCCTGCTACTACATTTCTCTGAACAACACTGGGCCAAAGTCTAAAATATACCCAGTGCCTGTGGGAGAAGAAAAGGTAAAATGATTTGGGTTTCTGCACATAACTGCGTCTCACAGAGAAGATGCAGAAGGCCCAAAGACAGCTGTGGTTATCTCCAGAAATGCTTACAAAGGCTGCATGAAATGTGTGAGTGCAGTTCAGAAAACAAGTACTTCGGAAACCCAACTAAAACCCTTTTGTCTTTATGCCACCCATATACTCGCACACAGAGCCCCTGTGGCCGGTTCCCAATCCTTTTGCTGTCACCCCAATGTATTTATTTTCTTTCCAATATAAGCCTTTTTAATGAAATGAATCAGAAACCTTTTAACTCCAAAATCTATAGATCAATTCAAACAGCAGTTTCATATTTGCACAGGTAAGGGCAACTGAATTCAACTTGAGACTCCAAAAGGTAACAGGAAAGATGCCGGGGAGGGAGTTATGGGAGTGGGAAAGAAGGAGTGGCTTACATTGTCTTAAATATTTCCTTAATGTTGCTGTGCACTCCCAAGCTACAGAAATGACTATGTATAGCACAACATTAATTAGCACTGATTATGCCCTTAACTATGGGTGGCTTTGGCTGTACCAAACATTACCGAATTGTGAAATCAACAAGCTAGTGAAAAAGCTTATAACCAAACTTTTACATTTAGTTATCTGGTGCCATAGTTAAGAAATAGATAGTGTTTCCTTCTTTTTTCCATAAAAAGAGTGAGGAAGGGAGAATCCCCAGGCTGGGTGTGCGCAGGGGCAGAGTATGGAGGCGAGACACTGAAAAGGCAGTTTCCTTCCTCCTCAGTCTCTTTACACTTGGGCTGGAGTCTAGCCCTACGATTTCCCAGGGAGTAACAGATGCAAATTAGATAATCACAAGCATCTCAGACTTAGCATGCTATTAGACTCTCTTATAATATTAGAATGGCAGAGACGCACTCAGACTTGTCACCTATAGAAATATTACTGCCATGACTAACTGGCAGACAATATTTTTACTTCTGAGGACTGGTTTTGGGGTGCAATCCCTGCCCCAGCCCTGGATTTCCACCATGGAACTGAAGAACTATCTCCTGACTTTAAGCCTTCTGATAACGTATCTTTAATGCTGAAGTACTTGGACCTTGTGCATATCTCACGCTCAAATCAGAGCAACTTTTTGGATTTTTTTTCCCAAAGTCAATGTACATGCTACATACAGCCTTAAATATTTTGTCCCATTACTATCAATTTTTGAAATACTGTGCTACGTCTGCCTCCTGAGTGCTCTGGGAGTCAACACATAAATATGCTTTGCTCTCTCTCTCATTGATTTACGTATCAATGAATTAAATGAGAGTATTAAAACTTGCAATAGATGGTAAGAAATAAGACTGCAGGTAAAACTACAACTGTTTTGACTTACAAGCACGGCCAGCAGCTGATTTGAATAAAACTATTAAGAAAAAAATTAGTTATCATTCCCAACCCTTCTCCCATAGCCACAGAAAGTTAACTTCACACAACTGATAAGGCAGAAATCTTTAGTAATGGGAATGAGAAAAAGCATCGAGGAATCAAGAGAGGATGGTAACTGCTAAAAACAAGAAGGAAAAAAAATACTGATTTCACAACTCACTTTAATCCTACCTAAAAATATCTAGAAGAAAATGCTACCTTAATTAGTGTTCATGCTGGTACTGAACAGTTTAAAGACTGATTCCCTGTGGACTCTAAGTACGTTAATGAGTCTTTTTGTATGTCCTTTTCTATATTTCATTCAAAATGCTGTAACCACCTCACATTGCACTGTTCTTATTAGAAGGATTTAGCGTTGCATCTCGGTTTTCCCTACCTTTGAAAACATCCAGTTCAAAATGCAAAAAGCATACACAAGGTGAATAAAAAACCACTGTGAACACCCGTTACTAATATGTGGATAGCTTTATCTGCTTGTGACTGACAAAATACAAAAGATCTCACCTTTCCTGCAGACATTGTAGCAATCCGTTTCAGTAACAAAGTTATTGGCATTTCCACCACAGCCTGTATATTTGAACTCCCTACATGATTTAGTCTTGGCATCATAGTAATAGCGACTCACAGAAGAAGAACACAATCCTTCATCCTTTGGGCTATAGCACAAAGACGGACCAGCTTGAAACAAAAAAGAAGGTTAAAAAAGAAAAAGAAAAGAGAAATACAAATTACATAAATGCAATCTCTGTGCCTGGCTTCTTAAAATTTACCCTGGAATAAATTTTGTGTTTAAACAGTTCTTGTTCCCACTGAACCAAAATGACTATTACAGATGACTTAAGAGACTTACCACATCTTACTCCTGTGAGCTATGATTTGAGAAAGCAACAGACAATCCCAGAAAATTGGATTACTATCCCACAAGTGAAATCCATCAGTTTTCCCCATTTGTGTTGACTTGCATACAACAGCTGAAATATTTACATAGTCTGGCCATAAGTCTTATTCCATATGTACACAAACAGAATAATAATTGCAGTGAACTACCTCTGTAAAGGAAAAAGGCGCTATTCTATTTATTCTTGATACAATTTTGCCAGCAAAACCTTCCCATTTGTTGCGTAATGTGTAAAACCCACCATTGTCCTCACAAGAATCATGTTTCATCTTGGCTCAACAAAATTTTACTTTTCTTGCTGGAGATCCTTTACCAGTTTATTGGATGTGCAACAGAGTAAATAAAAACTGTTCAGCATCCACCTAAGAAAATGCTGACAATGTGCCATCAGCCAAAAATAACTGTCTCATCAAACACTAATAAAGCTTAGCCAGTGACACCTTTTATACATTCCGGTACATCTCTCTTCTTCAAATATCCTGTCTTGCACTGGATATTAACCTGGTGTTTAGGACAACACTTAGCTGTAGTCACCTGCTTATAATTACTACCTCTCTTCTTTAAAATTCATATGGAGAGAGAGATGGTGAACAGTCATGTCATGCAAAAAGCTTTTATCAGTTGAGCTGGTGAGTGCAAAAAACCCAAGCCACCTAATAAATACTGTCTCTCAGGCCTGAATTTTAGAAAGGCAATTCTGCTTTCTAATATAGCATCACTGCCCTGAATGTGACTGAGTGCCACAAGTGTCATACCTCCACCTCAACGCAGATCTCCAACCTTATTTCCCTTCAGTCTACACATATACAGCTCTCTAGAAGTCAACAGATCAATTTGGTGTAGCTGTAGGAGTATTTAAGGTCTCGATATTAAACTAAAACAGCATTTTGCTATTTCAGTAACAGTTGAGATGAGTGACACATGTAAGTCATGTAGACATTATAAACATCTGCTTCACAGAAGACTTCAAAAATACCATGGTACTGGTATCCAGAGGAAAATATAAAACAAAATATAATCTTCATATCACTTTTGAACCATCTATTTTATTAAAAATTTGGAACAACCATTACTTTTCTCTGGTAGACAGTGGTCCACACAAGACTGCAAATCTCTGAAGTTGTTGCCATTTCCGTAACAGCCACCATAGATGAACTCCTCACACCTCATCGAGCTCAAGTTAAAGGCGTATCTTTTTAGATGACTCCTGCAAGGTCCTCCATCAGCCTCCATCCGGCATAATTTGGGCACTTCTGCAACAAAAATAATTTCACCCTCTGTAAGATCAACCCTTGTACTCCAGTACTGAACAACATAGTAGTGTAAACAAAACACTATTATTCCAGTTGCAGGCAATTCCCAGCTTATCTCACTACCTGCACTCTTCAGTAAAGTGGGGTAAGATTTACAAGAGCAATTTGATGCATTAATTAGCAACTAAATATAATATTAAATTATATTAAAATACTAATTTTACATGCTGCCTCTGAGACAACTCGTTCCAATTTCTCTGCATAAAATAGACACCAACGAGAAGTGGCAACAAGCAGGAGGGACAAACGGGGTGGGAGCAGGCATCCTGTAAGCAGGACGGATAGACACGGGGAGGGAGCGAAGCGCCCCGCAAACAGAAGAGAAAAGACGGGGCGGGAGCAAAGCATCCCGCAAGCACGAGGGTCAGACGGGGTGGAAGCGAAGTGTCCCGCTTGTGAACGCAGCCTCCTCGGTGCTCCCACGGGCTCCGTGCAGCACCCCGGGACCGCCGGGGAAGGGTGTCCCATGTGGTCGCCCCTTGGGGCTCAGGAGGGCGGCGGGGTCGATCCCCGGACTCACTCTTGATGGTCCAGCAGCTCTTCTCGCAGTCGTCGAGGGTGAGGAAGTTGTTGGCGTTGCCGTGGCAGCCGCCGTAGGTGAACTCCTGGCAGCTCTGCGTGTACCGGTCGTAATAGAAGCGCGGCACCAGGGCGCGGCAGGGGCCGTCGTCGGGGGGCAGCAGGCAGGCGCGCTCCTTCTCTGTAGGAGACACCGGGGCTGAAGCCACCTCTGCGGTGGCCCCGGCCCCGCGCGGCCCCTCCGAGCGCCCGCTCCTACCTGTGAGGGTGCGCGGGGCCAGGGCGGCGCAGGCCAGCGGCAGCAGCAGAGCAGGCAGCGGCAGGCGGCAGCCGGCGGCCATGGCGGGGGGTGGCTGCGAGGTCCCGGGAGCGAGCGACGCTGCCCGGCTCGACGGCAACGCTTTATATGCGCCCAGGCGGCTTTCCCGAGCCGCCTCCCTCCTTGCGCATGTGGTGGGAGGGGATGGGCTGATTCAGCGGGGCAGCAGGTCACCGCTGACCCGGCCGTCACCGGGGCGCGGCGGGCTGCGAGCCTGCGTGAGCCGCAGTGTCCGGGGCGCCGACCCCTCCCCCCCCCCCCACTCCCCGGCCGGGCCTGGGTCACCCTTGGGCTGCCCCGTCGCGGAGCTGCGGGGAGCTGGCCGGGGTCCACGGATGCCTCGTGTACCTCCTCTGTGTCGTGTGTCGTCCCCGTGTCGTCCCCGACATTACGGTATGATGCTCCAAAAGCATTTCCTGTTAATCACGGCAAAGTCCGGGAGGGGTCACTTAGCGAAAGTCCTCCGCCCCCGGCCCTCGCCGATGCGGAGGCTGCGGGCAGAG
Source organism: Dromococcyx pavoninus (assembly GCA_033558185.1). Taxonomy (NCBI): domain Eukaryota; kingdom Metazoa; phylum Chordata; class Aves; order Cuculiformes; family Neomorphidae; genus Dromococcyx; species Dromococcyx pavoninus. Next base: position 2,851,077 of record JAUMJL010000098.1, read on the forward strand.
GGCGCAGGACGCTGAAGAAACATGGGAGCTTCCTGGGGGTCCTGGTCCGGGACAAGCACTCGGCCAGTGCCACTAGAGATACCACCAATCCGCCTGCGTTAACAGTTTAACACTGTAGTGTGTAACGCTGATGAATTCGGTCTGGACACCTGGGAAGCCCAAGGGGTTGAATGGAAGAAAACTCTTGCTAGTTCGAAGAGAGATGGATTTCAGAAAATACCGTGACTTGTCTTATCCTGTAGATTTTAACCCCTCCAGGCAATCCGGTGTGATCTGGGAGAGAAGGGGGTGAGCAGCAAAAAATGAATTGTACTTTCCCTCTCTAATCTATTAGAGCCGTTACTTTAATTAGTGTTTACTCCAGATTTAATACAGCAAAAGAGATAAGAGTAGCTGCAAATTAGGCGTGCTCCCTATAGATAACAATAAACTAATCTGATCTCTTTTTGTTCTCTGCTCCCTTTACAGCAACTGTGCTGGGGCTCAGACCTTCAGGCAGACACTGCCCTGCGATACAGAGCCCTGGAATTCTGTGGCCTTCGGGAAAGTGCCATAGTCCAGATGGGCTGTAAGGAGAAGGAACATCATAGCACCTGATTATTTCAGGAATTATCTTTCTTTCCATGGCTCCTCTGCTTTTCTTATCTCATGGAGAATCGATTACGACATAATTTTATGTTTCAGAAAGGCAAGAAAAAGGAGCAAATTCAATGCCCAGCCCACTTCTGGGAGGATACGAATGGCACCTTAGGTGGCTTTAGGGAAGATATGAATGTTGCCTATCTGCCTTCTTTCTCAGCATTCTTCCTTTTATGAGAATCTCCAGTTGCCAAAGAATAAGTGGGTGTTTTAGTGACAAAATCAAACAAACATAAACCCTGATACAGTTTGAGGCATCACCATGGGACACATCCACCATGTTTTAGAATCTTATAGCTACAACTGTTAATAACAGGTGTCCCCATTTTCAGGAGTTTTGTTAAGCTCATTAAATAAAATAAGTATAATAACGCTTAGGTCTCTCTGGTAGGAAAAAAAAAGACAAAAAACCCAACATACATTTTCTATTTCCACAGAAAATCAAAAGGCCATATTTCTACTATTAGGAAACTCTCGAGTGATTTTAATATGGCTAGACTGATGTTCTTTAGTTTTCATTGGAATTTGTTGGAATTGCAAAAAAAGTAAGTGAAATACCACTTTAAACAACAGCAGCAAAATGAATGCTGCCAGGCAAATACTTTTTTTCTGTACTTTCCATTTCCCCTGTACACACACATACAAATTGAAGTATGAGCTAGACTCACCTATCCGTCAGTGCTGCAGCACAGCGTAGTATTTATTCAGCAGCTCCTTTGCTGTAACAACAAGGTACTTCACTTGGATTAGGTAAGAATCTATAAAAATATACAAACTAGTGTAAAAGTTAACATAGCAAGTGGTAGAAAACCCTTTACTAACGGCAATCAGCAGAGTTACTCATGTCAGCAAACAGGTTATTGTAGGCTTTCCATCACAGGGTTATCAGTACCCAGCTGCAACTGTCCTTCCCATCCTAACCATGCTGTTTGCCAGAGCCCACTCTCAGCTCACTCCTGCACTCTCTGTCTGCCACCACCACACCACACGCTCTGTCTCTCCACTCTACAATGTTTCTGCTCCCACCAACAGCCTTGGCTGCGACCCTGGCTGGCAGCTCATTGCACCTGTTTTGACTGTCTCAGAGACCAGCAGCTGCTGGGGCTTGGAGATGCAGCTGCCAGTGCAGATTATGGGGGTCTAGAAATTACATACCAAGAGATGGGAAGGCGTGGGGGTGGATAATAGCCACAGGGAGGGGAAGAGAAACTGATCTTAGTGAACTGGCTAAAATAAAACAAATACAGAGCCAAAGAGCACTATAGAAGCAGCACTGGAGAAGAAAGACATACATCTTACATGCTGTAAGCAGCTGCTTACAACTGGTGGGTGGAGAGAGAAGGAGAAATGAGTGTCTTTAAGGGAAAAAGCCAGAGGTGGAAAGAGGGATGAGCAACTGCCTTTGAAATGCCAGTTAACTGAAGGTCTCATACAGGCCCTTTCCAGTCTTTGCTTTCAGGCCACTTCAGTGTAATGCGTGGTGAATTCTGCCTCAAAATCCTACCAACAGAAGTTGCTTTATCTGCCACTCACAGCCTGTCTGCCTGCTTGTACACTTGACCTGAGAGCCATTCCTTCCCCTCTCTACATTTTGGTCCAGTGCATTCATAGTTGCAATGCACAAGTACTGAGGAATGTGCTCATGCAAACTACCTGCTGCTGCCTTAGCTGCTGGGCAGAGGAGCCCAGACCCCAGGGATGCTGGCGGCACAGGCAGGCACATTGCAAAGGACAGGAGGAGCAGACAGAGGTGGCAGGGGAAGAAAAACCTCACTGCTGGGCCAAAATTTAAATTGAAAGAGGGAAGATTTAGTTTATACATTAGGAAGAAATTATTCACAATGAGGGTGGTGAGACACTGGCACAGGTTGCTGGGGAAGTTGTGGATGCCCCCTCCCTTGAGGTGTTCAAGGCCAAGTTACATGGCAGGGGAGCTGGAACTGGATGATCTTTTAAGGCCTCTTCCAATCCAAACCAGTTTATGATTCTATGAAAACACTCGGCTGGCCTCGATGCATTTGCTCCACAGTGGTGGCAGAGGGGTGGACGAGCGGGGAGAACAGCACAGGAGGGTCTCTGCGGCTCCCGCTGCTTCTCGGGGGCCTGGACCCTCCCCGTGCAGGCAGGGCCCGTGTGAACGCCCCGGCGTCCCTGCAGCGAGGCCGGGCCGGGCTCTAATCCGGTTACGGGGGATTAGCGCGGCGGTTTAAAGGCCAGAGCGGCGCGGGGAAGGGGTCTCAGGAGCTCCGGGGAGGAAGCGGCGGCCGCGGAGCAGCGGGACAGCCGGCACAGTGTGAGTGCGCCCGGGGGCGGGCCGGGGGCGGCTGTCCCTTCCCACCGCCCCGCCGCTCCGCGCCCGCCCGGGGGCTCCGGCCCCGGCGCCCGCGCTGCCGACAGGTAACCTTTTGTCCTCCCTCTGCGCTTCGACAGCGTAGGACCATGCCAGCCATCAACATCGAGGACCTGAGCGAGAAGGACAAACTGAAAATGGAAGTGGAGCAGCTCCGGAAAGAAGTGAAGCTGGAGAGGCAGCCGGTGAGTGGCCGGGGAGCAGGGTCCCGGGGCTGCCCCGCCGCCAGGACCGCAGCGGGAAGAAGCCCGTGGCTCGCAGGGCGGGTTTGCGGGGGCTCATGCGGCGCCTGGGGGCACCGTCGGGCGCGCTCCCAGCGCGGAGCGGGAGCGCCCCATCCCGCCGCGAAGGCGCGGGCTGCGGGAGCCGCGCTCCGGGAGAGCTCCGGCTTTTTCCGGGGACACCGCAGTTTGCACCGACGGATCCAGCCACCGCCTTTGGGTGCACCGCCTGCACCGTGCAGGAGCGCCCGGTGGAGCGAGGGGGGAAGGCGCGCACCGCCCCGGGATAAAACGCCCCCAGGGGCCGGCGCGGCCCGCGGCTGTGGCTGCTCCCGCTGCATTTGGCACCCTTTGGCTCCCCCTCCCTTGCGGGTCTCTGGAGACCAGTGCCGGCGCAAGGCAGCCTTGCCCGGCGAGGGAGGAGCGCGTCCAGCTCAGTTCCCCTCCTCTGAAAGGCGTTGAGATCTGCCAGAATCACAGAACGACCTGAGTTGGAAGGGACCCACAAGGATCATCGAGTCCAACTTCTATCCCTGCGTAAGACAATCCCAACATTCACACCGTGTGTCTGAGTGCATCGTCCTAGTGCTTCTTGAATATTCTCAGGCTTAGCGCCCTGACTGCTTCCCTGGGGAGCTGTTCTAGTGTTCCACCACCCTCTGAGTGAAGAACATTTTCCTAATATCCAATCTAAACCTCCCCTGGCACATCTCTCGCCAGTGCCAGGTAGTGCGCTGGCGGGAAGCCCTGCTCCGCTCCTTGTCCCGTCCTGTTCGCCACTGCATGGCTCCCCCCGGCACTGCTCCCTGCTCGCCCTGGGCAGTGCCTGGGCAGAGGGCAGGACGTGTGATCCATCCAGCCTCGTCCCACAGAAACTGTGAACTTTAGAGAGTTAACACTCACTGTTCCTTTCCTCATGGGTAGATTCCAGTGAAATACTTACATTTTTGCACATTTTCTGTAGATGAAAGCCACGCAGAACTGATCTTGCTCCACAATAGAGCTTGTTAGTTTGATTCTGCATGCCAGCAGAAGCAAACTACATCTAAATAAACACTAATAATTAGGGCTAAAAATACATTTATATTTGGGAATCATTGGCATACTGCAGATCTAGGTGTTTAGCCTGGAAAATAAGCAAGCCACAGTTACATTTGAGCTGTCAGTTAGGTATTAGCTACTGTAGATGTTATGGTATAGCCTAAAGCTCCAGCAGTACCAAGGGCCCACACCCAAGTACTATAGATATCTTATATCAACCCTCAGAGAGTTCCCAAGCAACCAAAATATACTGTAGGATGCACAGATTTTGATCTTAATAATAATGATAATTTAAAATTCTTGCCTAAATATTTGGAATTATCCACAAGCCTGATCACTTTAGGGAAATAGAGGTTTTCAAATCACCTATAGTAAAGGATAGACAACATCCTCAGTTTTACCAGTGCTTTATAACGGAAGTTTCACTGTGAGAATGAAATCTGTGTTGTAGCTGTCACAGTTCCCTGGTATTTGTATAGGTGTTACAGAGACAGGGAAATGCAGAAGCCGCACTTCTTTTGTGACCAAAACTAAAAACTTTTAGCCAAAGTTTTCTTGACCCCTTCCTATACTTTTATAGCACAAAGAGGAAATATCCTTTTGAATAATTTTTTAATGAATAAAAATGTCCGAGTGTGTATTTAAGCAGATGATTTTTTCTTATATGTGAAAGAGATCCCAACAGTGCTGACTGAAGTAAAATAAACATATATGCTGTCCTGCATATACTTTGGAGCACACCTGTACTATGGTGTAAGGTGCCCCAGTTTGAATGAACAAGTTTGCAAAGCACAGAAGAGCAAGGCATATGTAATGGGATTTACAGGTCCAAATTCTTCTCTGCTGTAAGGCAGCTACAGTTAGACCCTCTTTAACAGTGAATTAACTCTGGGTTCTTTCTGATGTCTTAAATCTTAGTTTTGCACAAGCCATGCTCCACTAGTCTGTGATACAGCAGTGAATTCATTGATTCTCGTCATAATTTTACCTTTGGAGTAAACTATAATTGACAAACAAAGCAAGAGGCCTTAAATTAGAAATACTAGTCTTCTAGTGGCCTGGCCAACAGCTGGTTTCTGCTGCTGACTCTGCATCACCGTGCCTCTGCAGGAATTGTGGGTAGGAAGGGATGAGGTGGGGACAGAGCTGGGAGCGTGTCCTCAGACATGTCACGTATTTGAGCATCTAAAGACAGTTTCTGCTGACACAAGGAAGAGATTCACATGGACAAGGATCTTCTGGAGCTGGAGAGATTTGCTTGTACATTCTCAGACTCCACAGACACTGTTACTACACGTGCAGCATGTGCTTCTATTTCAGTGAATACAAAATAAACTGATTTCTTCTTCACAGGCGGGTTCTGTTCTCTCAAAACACAACAGGTTGTTTTGTTTACTGTTGTTTGAAATAACCTCAGGTAATCTGTAAGTAAATTGCCTTACCCAGTCAGGTCTTTACTTCCATTCAAGACACATAGTTGCTATTATAGAACCACAAGGTGAGAATTTGTATTACCGCTGAAAAGTCATTACTGAATGTTTGGGAAAAACACTTAAAGTCATAAACACTTCGAAATGAATTGAAAGTTACTGATCCTGAACCCACTGACCATTAAGTCATGCTGATGCTGAGGGAGAGTGTGATCTGTAGCTTAATAATATATTGGCTAATTTAGAAATAAATGCAAGTTTAACTGCAGTTTAACTAACAGCCACTGCTATTCCAAGCGATGTATACATTCCCAGTGACACTCACGTTATGTGAATATTGGACTGTGAAAAGTGGAAGGAAGCTGACTCTGCATGTGCTTAGTGCTGGCTCTGTGGTCAGATCTTCTGCATTTGATGGGGAGATAAATAACAGAGAAGGATGTGAATGCACTGGTTCGCTGCCCAGGGAAGCTGTGGATGCCCCCTCCTTGGAAGTGTTCAAGGCCAGGTTGGATGGCGCCTTCAGCAGACTGGTCTGGTGGGAGGTGTCCCTGCCCATGGCAGGGGGTTAGAACTGGATCATCTTTAAGGTCCCTTCCAACCCAAACCATTCTATGATTCTATGTGCACAGTTTGCTCTGGCCATAACACAGCCACTTCTCTGTTTTTTCACTCCAGGTGTCCAAGTGCTCCGAAGAGATCAAGAACTACATCGAGGAGCGGTCAGGCGAGGACCCGCTGGTGAAGGGGGTTCCCGAGGACAAGAACCCTTTCAAGGAGAAGGGCGGCTGTGTCATCGCCTAGGAAAACGAACCCAGCGCCTGCCACCGGAGCAGACGCTCTTCGTGTACCCGTAGGGAGTCACTAGCGAGTCCTCACCGCCGCCGGTCCCTGTTGAACGAGCACAGGAGCGGATTTCTTTAGTTTGTTTGTTTTCCTTACAAAAATAAAGAAAGCAGCCCGAACGCAGCCGAGCCCCAGCCGCCGCTCGACAGGGACCCCTGTCCCCGCTCCCCGGCGCGGCCGGGACGGCTCCTCTCGCTTCGCCGCTCTCGCTTTCTCCACGCGCTTACCGGTTGCTTCATGGCTGTTCGTCGGCATTAAAGAAAACCTTGCCCGTAACCCGAGAGCTTTTCGTAGCTTGCTGCGGGGCAGAGGGGCTGGAGGAGGGACGGGACGGGGCGGCGCAGGGCCAACAGGGGCGATCCGCACCGGGTGCTTAAAGCTCGCCGGGCCACACGGCGGCCTTGCCGGAGCGGGACGGGCGATGGCGGTCAGGGCGCTGCGCGCCGGGCGGTGCTGGGCGCGCCTGGGCTCGGCGCTGCGGGGTCACGGCAGCAGCTCGGGGCAGCGGGACGCCGGGGGCTTCGGTGATACCACGCAGTACCGCGACCTGCGGGCGGCCCTCAGGAAGGTACCGGGGGTTAGCGGCGGGGGACAGCAACCAAGGCCGCCCGGAACGGCTCGGGATGTGTTTGATTAGCGTGATTAATTTGTAGTTAATTTGAACGCGAGCCAGCAGTGCGCCCTGGCAGCCAAGAGGGCCACCCGTGGTCTGGGGTGCCTCCAGCACGGCGTCTCCAGCCGGGCGAGGTAGGTGATTGCCCCGCTCCGCACGGCACTGGTGCGGCCGCACCGCCAGTGCTGGGCGCAGTGTGGAGCAACAAAGTATAAAAAGGGTATAAAGCTACTGAAGAGTGTCCAGAGGAGGCCACAGAGTTGGTGAAAGGCGCAGACGGGAAGTTACGCGGCTTAAGTCTCTTGGTCTGTTCAGCCTGGAGGAGACTGAGGGCGAACTTCCTCGCAGTTCACTTCCTCACAAGGGAAGGAGGAGGAGCAGGCGCTGATCTCTTCTCTTTGGTGACCAATGACGGCACTCGAGAGAATGGCAGGACGATGTGCCAGGGGAGGTCTGAACTCGATATTAGGAAATGTTCTTCGGAGAGTGGTGGAGCACTGGATCAGCTCCCCAGGGAACCAATCACAGCGCCAAGCCTGACAATATTCAAGAAGTATTGGATAATGCCCTCGTTTGTGTGAATGTTGGGGTTGTCCTATGCAGGGGATAGGAGTCGTACTCGATGATTCTTGTGGGTCCCTTCCAACTCAGGTCACTCTGTGATTAATTAAGTAAACTTCCCGAAGCGAAGCCACGCGTTCCCCGCGCGCAACACACGGAACAGCAGAACTGGCTGGGCCAGTTCCCCAGGCTGGGCCGGTGAGATTTGTCCTGCGAGGCGGGCGCGGTGTGCACGGCCGGGGGGCTCCTTCTCCGCGGCTGCCAAATGCAAGGTTAAGCTCTGCTCGTGGATGCAGAGTGCAATAAAAGGGCAGCACAGAGCTTATTTGTCATTGCACTATTTTTAGGAAGGGAGTAACAGTAAAAGTGCATCATAAATCAAGAGGGAAGGAGGCATTTCTGGTCAGGGAAGGTGTAAACTGAATGCCAAATGACAGTCTGCAATTGATGGTGGTACTGTCAAACTCTGTGTGTTCCCAACAGTGAGGTCAGTCCACCTGTAGAAGGGTGTGGTCTAATCAAGCACACCTGCCAAATTTAGGGACTTGGCTGATTTGGAGGTGGGAAGCATACTGCGGGGTTGTGGGGCCAGTACCATGCAAGAGACCTGATGAGAAAAGTGCTGAAGTTTGGTACCTGCTACGAGGAGTAGGCAGCATTATCTTGCCAGCCAGGTATGAATAAGCAGGATGTGCATTGAGAGGTAGGTGTCCCGCAGTGTGAGGACTTGTCCCTCATTTAGTTGTAGGTGAGTTTACAAATCCTCACTGGTGCTGCTGCAGTGCTTTGCTGTAAAAACAGCACACACTGGATAGCCAGACATTAACTCATTAATGTGACTTTGGAGCTGTGCTGCTATATATTTTATAGATGCTTTTTAAAATTACTCTAGAAATCTTATGTTTCCATGGACAAAGTTAACTTTTTCCAAATTTTACGTCTTTCCCAGTTCACTGTAGGCAAAAGATAGTTGAAATACTTTTGATTCATGCGACTTTTACTTTCCCAGGTTATTTTTAGGAATTAACTTTAATAATTCCAGTATTAAAGTAAGATATCCCAAAGGGCATTTAATTAATCAAGTTTTCTGTCACTCAGATGAGGCCTTTTATCATTGAGTTTTAGCAGTTGCACGTTAATCTTCTATGTTAAAGAAACCTGAGCAATAAGGAAAAGAGATGCATGACCCGTCAGTTTCCAAAGAAATTAGTTTCATTAGTCTAAATTTCTGGACCTTCTGCAAAGCAGAAGTAAGCTGGCAGAGAAAGAATCAGTATAAGTATTTGGAAATTAATCCTCTTCTTTCACCTGGTTTAATAGTGCAGGATTTTGTAGCTAATACCATAGTGTCAGGTTTGTGCTGCTCCTGTGTGGCGCAAGCCTTCACTCTGTATGTGCAGAGTCATCTGCCCAATGAACTTGATCCGTGGCATGCTGCTTCTCACTGGACATTACAGCTGCATTAGTGAAAAATCAATGTCCTATGATGTACAGAGGACAAGGCCAGACCTCGTGAAGACAGTAATCTGAATCTGAAAGATTTTAGAAGTCCTGCTTTGTCAGGGGTAGTTTATGATACACATTGTTTTGTATCTCAGGTGTTTGCAGCTGTATTTTTACTGAGGGGTCAGATGGAAAGGGATGCAGGAATAAGTGGCTGAATTTGCATTTGCTGGTGCAGTGTTTGCTGCTCTGCTCTATGACACAATGGATTTTTTTTTTTTACAAATACTTCCCCCATCTGCCCTGTTTTTGTTCTCCAGGCCTGTTGAAGTGCAATTAACAGTATGTCCTGTCTGGGTGAGTTCAGTGCAGATAATTGCATCATGGGCTAAGAGGGAACCTGATGCTGCAATTATCACCTAAATCCCTGTGATGAATATATTGCAGAAGAAATAAGCAACATAAACCCATTTTTATCACTGTCCTGTATGTTGCAAAATGCTTGTATAGCATTTATTGTAGATTTTATTTGATCATATAGAAAACAAATAAATGACCAGTTTAAATCAAATCCTGTCTGATATTGTTCACCCCAAAGTTTCTAGCAATCAGGCTTTATTTTAACTTAAGTCAGACATATCCCCAATTATTTTTCAGTTTATTTGAAGTGAAGTCTTTTGGAGAGAATGATGCCTCAGGATCTGTAACATGTTTTAAGTTTACTTGCAGTGTAGTTTAGAAAACTCTTTCCTCTAGCTAAATCCAGATACATCTACCAGAGAAACTAGAGAACTAAGCAGTGCAATTCCATGAGTGAGAACTGTTATTTTTTTGTTTCCATTCACTTTATTTTTTGTAATCTATTAAATTAATGGTTTTTTAAATGGTCTGTAATTTTCCAATTGTTCTGAGCAGGATGAGGAAGAGACTTTCGTAATTCCAGGGAGCTGTTTTTAGCAAGGTTATTGAAATAAGCTTGTGAGTGGTTTCCTTTACAACTTTATAGGTCACCACCCTTCCTCTTGGAAATTGAAAACGTAACTTTTTCTTAACTTGTTGAATGATGCTTGCAGTGCAGTGGTATCCTACAGCTTGCAGCAGTAATGAAATTATAGTGTAACTGAGTTTTCATTTTATATCCAGTGGTCTCTTGGTCCAGTTAAGCTGTGTAACAGCTCTATAGGATAAGAGGGATTTCCCCTGTGATGGTGAGACTCCACCAAAGGACACTACAACTTTATTTGCTACTCCTTGCTTGTATGTCATGTGTTTATGTTTATTAATATGTGTATTTATACAATAACTGAAACCCCTTCATATAGAGCATGCAGAATCTGAATTAAGTATCGATACGTGCTTTAATTTTCTAGTCAAATTACTGTAAGTTCAGGAGTATTTGCAATAGCTTTTGTCATCTTGTTTCTGACAGAAACACGATATAAACATTTAGGGGCTGGTTCTTTTTCTGGTTCAGATAGACAGAGCAATATCCTTTACTACTCTCAAGAATTTTTGGTGGTAATTTAACAGAGAGGAAATTTTCATAATTGATTTTTTTTACTACTGGAAGAGGTAGCTGGGTTATTCCACTGTAATAAGAGGAACCATCCAATACATTAACTAGTGCCATACCAAGAGTTGCTTTTAAACCAGTTTAGGAGAGTAGAGAGATAAAAAACTTCAGCAGAGTCGAGCAAGTTCTGTAAAAAGCTTTTTGTGATAATCAGAAAAATGTCACTTAACGTACAAATGCTTCATTGTGTAGCAAAAATGCAGTAAAGACCATTTTAGGAGAAATGCTTATTTTGCACTTAGTGTCAGATTAGTGCTTACATCTGAGATTGCAGTTGCTGTGTCCTACCCCATATTCACGTTAGACAAGTTGCCCCTGCATCTAGTTAGACTCTCAATGAGCATCTTCTGGTAGATGAACTGGACCTAAGATTTTTTTGTGGTTCAGGTCTAGCTATTGCTGAACCTGACTGGGTTAGGCAATAGTTACACACTTCTGACAGCTACAATCATGTCTTAATAAGCAGCTTATGACTGAGCAAATGTCTGGGGTTTATATAGATTTTGCCACGACAGTGTACTTTGCTTAAATATTTTTAGGTCATATTTGCTTGGAAATGGGAAATTAAATCTCTCCTTCTGCCCATGAACCCATACTAATGAATGTGACATCTCCCAGCCAGGTGTCGGGGTGCTCTGAAACAGTCTGTATTTCAGCTCATCTTGCTTTGGACTTTGACTTTCTGGGAATTTTTTTTTCCCTCCTTCTCTCTGTTTGGGTTCAGAAGGAACATCCAACTCCAGTCTCTGAAGATGAAATTTAATAGATGAATGCTGATAGATTATATAAGGAGAATTCCAGGATAATTGGTGTGCTTCTTGAAATTACTTGCTGTCATATAGCCAGGCTTTTGCATCTCAACAGTGATTGTTGTATTTTCAATGTCCTTTAAGAGCCCAAAATCTCTGGTCATTCGCCCTGGTAGCACCACCTGAGCTGTATGTTACCTCAGCTAGGTTTCAAAGACTAGTTTTTAACTTCTCATTAAAAATGAGAGCATTAGTTTCTCTGTTGGAAAAAGTAAGGACAAGTTTAGTAATTTCAAGTATTTCCAGAAATGATGTTATATCTGCAATCTGCCATTTTATATTTGCTAACCTTCAAAATAAGTTACGTAAACTTGGCATTGAGCGAACTGGTGTGGGCAGCATACTGCATTCCTGAAAATGCCACGTGTCTGATGCACTTGATAGCATGAGATACGGAGGCCCTAAGGAGAAGGGAGTGGGGAAGCCAAATTGTTGTGCCTGCTCTTTGGTCACAGATGTTCTGCTCCCTGCCAACACTGCATGCCATGCCTTGCCATATCGGGAGACTGTACTCAGTGAAAGCTAACGAACAGAAAGGCTGGAGTATGGAGTGTGCTTGGATGCACTTTCTGACCATGCCTGCTGGTGTCTGGTCTGTGGCACTGCTGCAGAACCAGCAGGATTTTGTCTGTCATCAGGAACCTTCTTTCCTTGTCAGCATCAGCCAAACCTGCTGTGGACAGGAGGCTGGGTTGGAGAAGCACTGCAGTGCTTGTGAGTGGAGCTGCTCTTCAGGCAGTTTTGGGAGGGTTTCTTGGGAGTGGGTTCTCTCAGAGCGGTTGTTACAAGTTTTGCTGTTAGAAGTGTGCAGTGAGATAGGCACAATGGTGCATTTTCAAAGGCAGAAAAAGAAATTAGAAACTCTTCTCTTATTCTTGAGGAGAAACCATATGTTCCTTGGGAAACTGATAAATTCCTGGAGAAAAATCACCTCGTTTGGATAGAAATGTGGAACGTTTTTATTTCAGATTAGCTTTTTTCCCAGGCTCTCCCCTCTTCCCATCCCTGCCCCACCCCCCCCCAAAAAAATAAGGAAAGTAGAAGGAGGTAGAGCATGCTAAATAAAATGTTTTGCATAATGCTGGAGTAATGCACAAGTAGATCCCATGTAAGTTTCTTATGCTTCAGAGATGACAGTCCAAATCTTTAGCTAATGATTCAGTATTATGAACTAGCCAGTGTTCAAAGATGTCAGCTGTTTTAATCCATTTGGATTCCCTAAATGTACTAGGTACTTGGCTGATACAGTGATGAGCATAGGTTAAGTACCAGCACATATATAAACTGGTATAAGCAGTGGATCTCTGGTGGGTCCCCATCCACAGTTTGGCATGTACAGAGCCATTCTTTGAATAGCTCTACAGAATATTTTTTCCTCTTTTGGTGATGCAAGACAAAGAAAAGGTGAGGATGGCAATAGAGTTAGGATCCTAGGATCCAGTTCCTAGGACTGAGTATTTTCTGGTTTATCTAAAGGATTCAGACATGATGTGGGCCTCTTGGATGCAGTGAGTAAACCATGCCTTATATTCAGGATACTTCTCTGGGTGCAGGTGTGACAGCACAGATATCCCTGTCTGTGGCCCACTGATACTCCAGAAAGTCTTAGAAGTATGACAGGAGACCTTGGTTGCCACCTGTGGTCCTGGTTGGTGAAAAAGTATCAATGAACATTGGAAGCTCTGCTAACTGAGATACCTTAAAGGAAATCCATCAGTCATCGGCTGGTATAGCCCAGGCAACACTTGATACAACACTGCTTAACAAAGCCAATCTCTCCAGCTGTTACCCAGTTTTCAGATTGTGCTTCCACCTAGGTACTGCATTAAGCCCTGAGCCCTGTGATGGAGAGCAACATGTGGGTGGCAGAGATGGATAAACTCCAGAGGCGCTTGCCTTTGAAGGTGGATCCCCTTGTATAATTCCATGATGTCCCAGTACCTTGCTGTGGAGAGATGGCCTGGAATGGTATAGGCCACAATGAGGTAACTTGTTTGTTCCTGCAGGGATGTAACCTAGAGTCAAAAGCAGGATTCAAGCTGCAACATCTGGTTGATTACACTGTAATGTGGTGATTACACTGTACTGCAGCTTAGTATCTCTGTGTTGGAAAGTATGAGCTTAGGGGCAGAAAAAATTGCTTTACTTGCCCAGTTCTGCATGGTTTTCGCTACTGGGTAGAAGTAGCCAGATCTCCCAGCCTTCCTAAATACTTGTCTGAGATCAGTACCTAGACTGACATGGCACACATTTTTTTTCCCTTTTAGGACTAACCTCACTTGTTCTGTGTTCCCTGTATGCTAGGCCAGGAAAAAAAAACAAAGTCTTTGCCTATTGTATTGTGAAAGCATATGGTTTGTGTTCACTCTTCTGGGATGAGCTCCCTAGTTGAAGATCAAGTGAGAATTTTCAGATATCTTGTAATATTTGCATGTAATTTTTAATAATAAGATTAAAAATGTTAAATCGTGTATTCTGGGGATTAGTGCTGTCAACAGCCTCACAGGGCATCTGGAGAGGTTCCTTCATTACCAAATACAAAGAATCACGCTTCTTATGAACAGAATTTTTGGTTGCTGTGGATGAGTCTGAACCCAGCCAGTCAGTCAATGGCTGGTTGGTGGTGGAAAAGGGGTTTTCTTTGAGCTATTTTTTCCTGCATAAGGATGCCATGTGCACATCTGATTCTTGTTCAAGAAGAACTCAAGGGCCCACGTGGCTTAAAACCCATGGTGTTGAGTATTGAGTGAGAAATGCTTTTTTGATGGCATATTGCTTTTCCCACTATGGTGCAGTTGAATGGAAGATGTAGTAGATACTACCAACAGAGAGGTAGCTTAAGCAAAATACAATCTGCATGTGCTCAAAGGAAAGAAGGTGAGAAATTCCATGAAACTAAACACAGAACTGATTGCCTGAACTCCGGAGGCTTTGCAAATGGATTCCTGTCCTTCTCTGTTGGACAACAAATCTCAGTATGGTAGCTGCAGTTCTTGGGGTTCAGAGTGAGAAGCAATTGTGGGATCCTCCCTTTTCTGCCATAGGGCAGCTGACAAGGTTGTAGTTGGGAGTGTGCAAGGACTGCCAAGACATTCAGGTCTATGCAGAGGGGATTTGCCTATGCAACTATCCTAGGAAGAAGGAGATAGGGAGGAAGAAGGAGTTGGATAGGATCATGTGAATCTCTCTTCAGCTGGATCTGGTCTTCCAGCATCCCATGGGTTGGAACTGAATGATATTTAAGGTCTTTCCGAACTTAAACTGTCCTATGATTCTATGATAGGTAAGTGTTGGCAAAAACATAGTGGTTGATTTTAGGATCTGGGCATTTGTCTCCTGAAGTAAAAAAGGTAGCCAGATATACGGGACCAAAAGATTTGCAGTATTCAAATTTATGAACCAACAATCAGGTTTGCTTTATGTATGTTGCAAGGAACTGTGTCGCAGTGAAAAGGAAGAAACGCAAAGGTTTAAACAGAAGCATTTCCAGTTACTGCCGAATGAGTAGACCAGGTGAAATTGCTGAATGCTCACAAAGTGCATGTTTTTTTCTGAAAGTCAGATTTTGTAAAAATAAATGAGGGCAGGTTAAGTTTCATTATATTATGAGATGCTGCCAAGTCTTCTGTTACAGGTTTTTTCCGTCTGCTATTTTTTTTTCCTTGTGAGAAAGGGAAAATTTCATCAAGTAACCGTTTGTTCCTGTACTTGCTGATTGCTGTGGTCTTTGGTACCCAGTGCTGTCGTATACTGTGATTCCTTTGTTGCGTATAGCATGTCTTAATTGAAGGTACAAAAAGGAATTGTGGTGCTGTAGTTAATACAGCTTTTTAAATAGTTTTTTTTAATATATGTCTTCCCATTTCAGCCATATATTTTCCAGCACTCAGTACATTTTTCAGGTTTTCTTTTATATGAGCCTACTGAATATTGGTTTTAAATCCACTGGAAGCTTCTCTGGGAGTTTGACTCTGGCCACATTTATGTGCAGTGGCTGTGGAGAAACCCAAACCTGAGCCAAGCCTGTTCACCCTTGCTTTGCAGCAATGAACAAAGAAGTAGAAGTATCCCAAAGATGCCCAAGACACTAGCGATGTCGTGTTATCTATCCCTTTGAACCAGCTTTATAGTGCTAAGCTGGAATGGCTTTATTCCTTATTTCTTAATGTCTCAAATTTATATACCACCAACTGGGAAAGGAAAAAGAGGAAAGCTAAACAACCTGAAATGTGTGTGTATTTACATTTAAATGTGCACACATGCACCAAGTAGATTCAGGAAGGGTTATATGTAACATACTTGATATGACTGATGTGTGTATTCTGTCATATGCATACTCATTTACAAGCAAAGTAAAAATCAGGAATGCAATCCATAGAAAAAGAGTGTGATGAGCGTAAGTACCTGCTGCAGAGGCCATGCTCAGCCAGGTACTTCACTGTGGTCCTAACTTTATCTCTGTGTAACGCCACCAAGACAAGGAGACTGACAGTGCATTTAAATAGGGTAAGTGGAACTCTCATTTTGCTTTTGACTTGTCTTTTTTTTTTCGTCTCAGTGCTGTCTTCTGGCTGGCTTGAAATAGCTTTTTCTTGCATTTTTTTTTTCTCACCGAGCTGGTCACATCTTGTCCCACAGGTGCCGTACAGAGTGTTTGGTTTCTGCTCATGAAATGCAATAAAAGTTCAGGAGACCAGAATGAACTGAAAGGCAAAGACAGCAGAGCATGGTCTTCTGGATCTCCCCAGGCCTGAACCTTTTCAAAGGGTGGGCATTCACTGCCATCCTGCCTGGTGTATGATTACCTAGCACGTTCTTCCAAGTTTGTGAATGAAGGACAAAGTTTTCAGAGTGACTTCCGTACCTTTCCTTTTTAGTTAATCCTGCAATCACTCATTTCTTCTCAGAAATGTTTTCTTAGTGTTCAAAAAGATGATTTTTTTTTTTTTTGCCAAGTGTTTTTCATGGGGTCATGAAATGGATACCTATGCTTAAATTGAAGTTTTTAAGTTCAGCCATGCTGTGGCAAATGTTCTCTTGGCCATTAAGGTCCAGTACCAGATCCTGTAGTCAACAGGACAAATACTTCAGTGACAACTCTAGTAGGCAGTTATTTGCCTAAGTGATGTGTCGTACATTCGGCTGGGTAGACAAGTGTGATTACAGAATAAGAGGCACAGATTGTATCCAAATGCCAAATTTTCTACTTTGTGGGCAAGAGGGAGGATTGCCTTCCTGACGCAAAGGAAAGATGTGTTTTGGCAGTGTCTAGGCTATTTGCTACCTTGACAGGACCCCTTTGCGTAGTGGTGAGTCATATTTTACATAGGTCTCCCAGATGAGTCCTAACCAAGAAGAGCATGTATGTTTTTATAAAGAAGGAGTGAGGGCTATCCCCCTCATTTCAACTAGTGTTTAAAAAAAGCTCAAAAAAAAGACAATCCACAGAAGTTCTTGAAAAACCTCCTGAAAAACCTTCATCTTGTGGTCTGAGACGACCTATGCAGTCTGTTTTGCTGTGGCGGCTGGGATCCTGGCTGCCTTGCACCCATGAAATGGGATTTTGTGGCCACATTTGGTGGCATCTATGGGTCTGGCCACCTCAGCTCTGCCTTATGTCTTGCTAAAGTGCTACCTCATCCTCAGCACGGGGATCTGTACAATGCTGGGTTGTCTTGTGCTGTAGTAGTTCCTGGCAGAGGTTGGGAATAAAATTACGAAGAGAAATGTTGTTTTGTGGGCTGTTAATTATTTTCTTTAGTTATTGCTGGTATTAAAAGCAAAGGGCACTCTGGTCTGTTACCTCCTTCCTTTCTAGTCAGTGTTATGCTGATGTCTGGCTATAGCCACTGAAGAAATGTCATTAGCGATCTGTTCCTTTTTTATTTGCCATTTTTTGTTGTATTAAAGATCCCATTAATTGTGTCATCTTTGGTTATTATATTAATAGAGCTAAGTGCAATTACTGTAACTTAATTTAAAGGGGAAAAGATGCTTAACATACATAACATAGTATGGTACCATTATGTGCCACCACTAAATCCATTTAATCTTCTTAATACAAAATACCTTTTTCTGAGACATTTTCTCTTGCTTTTCTACTAAGGCTAATCTCATCTTAGGTATAGCTCACAGGAAGCTTTAGTAAAAAATTCTGTCATTTTATAAGAATTCACTTTATTGTGTTCTTTTGAAGGTTCATAATCTTGCTAATTGTGTGCTGAAATATACTATCACTGTACAGTAAGGGATGGATATGAGAATTACTGTATGTAGAAGCAGTATGGTCTTTAATTTCTGATTTGAATTGCTTGATAGAAGGTAAACTTGCTGGTCAATAATGGAGAGGAATCTTTAATTGCTGTAAAGGAGCTTTATACACACTCTTAAGTACACAAATTAATTCATTACAGTTTCTGGTTTTGTAGAAATAGGATATTTATTTTAGAATACAGTGAGAATTAAACAGCAGTTGCTAATGTTTCCGGGTAGATGTTTCTACAATATCAGCAGAAAATACTAAGAAAGGAAATTCCCCAAATGTGTGGGATTTGTTTCTTTTCTCATTTAAATTGTGTACTAACTTCCAGTGGAAGATGATCAAAATGTGCATCTATCTGGCAATGTTTTGGGAAGGTGTTTTCTTTCTCTATTTTGGAGAACAATTAGAGATATCTATAGCAAAAATAATCTGGCTTTCTATGTCTGTCCCTTCCCCAAATCTGCCACCACATTTCACCATTCTGGACAAGAAGCTACAGGTGCTGTTATCACAAAACTTTGTAAAAAAAAAAATGCTTTTATTTTTCTTGCCATCATTCAGCACAAAGTGAGTTTATTGGCTCAATCACTTTCTGACTGGGCAAATTTCCACAGTGTTTTTTAAAATAATTCACGGCTGATACCAGCCCTGAAGCTGTTCTTTCAGAAGCTCCCCAGAGACCAGCCTGAGCTGCACTGGGATGCAGGCTAAACCAAGGCTGTCTACAGAGCTGAGTCCTATAGGTTTCCATCTTAATGGTCTGGATGAAACAACCTGAGGAAAACACCAGTCCCATACATGAGATTCACTGTGCTTTCACCATCAGGAAAATAACAGAGATTCTGTTGTGATTTACTGGTACTTGATCAGCAGGTGGGAAAGAGATATGTCTCCTAAACATCCCAAATACGATTGTGATTTAGCCAACTAGTCCAGGTAAAAAATTTCCTTTGTGACTGGGAACATCTGTCAGACAGCACTTGTAGTACACTGTGTTAAAATATTTCTACTGAGAGGAGTTTTAGGTCTTGTTACAGTCAGTATCCTAGAGATGCAAATCTAAATGCTATCACCCATGATTTCCACATTTCTTACAATAAAGCGTATAAAAAAAAACAATCCACTTGCTCATCTACCTCTGAAAGTTCGCTTCTGTATATTTGTCAAACACTGCACGTATACCTTATGACTTAGATTAACGTTCCTGAATAATTTTTGCCTGCAGCTCCTATTGTTTTCTCCTTAAAGCCATGTGCATTCAAAAAAACTCAAATTAATTCAAAGTTAATTAATCAATATTTAAATTAATCTGAGTGTGAAATGTTTTTCTGAGGGCACGGATGTGGAGAACTGACCATAGCCAAGGGAAAGGGCAAATTTAATGGTTAGGTATGTATTGTTATTTGACCTGCATCCACATAAATTTGTCTTTAGCGATGTTTTAAAGCACACCTTCTATAATTGCTTGTGTTCCTTCGGTCATTTTTAACTTGGACCTTTGAAAATAACTGTCTCTGTTTTAGTTTGCTTTTATATGAAGGGATGATAATAGCCTTAATTAGTACTGAAGAATTAGCCAGTTGACCAGCATTGCAGTTCTCCAGCAATATGGCTTATGTTTGTGATAGTATCAAATCCTCTCTCCCATCCAAGCTGCCTGCCCTCAGATTGCCCCACAGCCTGCTCCTCCATGCTAACTCTGTGCAAGTTATCTGAGGTAGTGTATTTTCTAAAGGTTTATTTTGAGGAATGATACTTCTAAAGGAATGAGGTTGCATGCCTGAAAGTAAGTTAGTTTGTTTAGAGTCTAATTTATGATTGTAAATAGTATGTGCTATTTTTGCAAACAGTTTGCATCTAAAGCATGAAAGCTTTTTGACAGACCCTATTTAATTTCTTCGCAAAAAATGCAATTTAAAATGCATGGTCCAGTGGCTAAGGAACAGCTGTGGATATCCATATCTGGACCGTGATATTAAGTTTTTTTCTTGAGTTTAGAGACATGCACTTTTTGTGGTTTCTTATTTTTTTTTGTTGTGACATGCAAGTGAGATCTTGTTTTGCTTAACAAATTTCAGCTTGTAATGACTACATTTTGGCTTGGTTAAACAATGTGAGTTTTACTTAAAGGCATGGGAGTAAGCAGGTTATAATCTGCAGAAATCATGTAAAATAATTTCTCTCATACCTTAGTCATTCTTCTGACTCTGTTTAACTTCAAAGGTGGCTTTGTATGCAGGCTGTGAAACACTTGGCCCAGTACCAGCCACAAGTACAAAACTCTGTTACATTCACCTCATACTTTTGGCATGATCCATGAAAATACTGGGATAACTTTCTGTATGTACTTCATAATCTCTTTCAGGCGTTTCCCTGGGTGTTATCTGATGAGTATTACCAGATGGTATTACAGTCGCTCAAAAAGGTGTTTCACTCAACATTAAGGCTCAGCATCCTAGAATCTGAGCATCTAGGATATGGCAATATAAAAGTTAAATACAGACTATCCTAGATAGTATCTTGGTCAGTATTGTGTTGCTGTTGATCATGAGACCAATGTTGTTAAATGTAAGAGAGGAAGAGGGATGATAGTTACTGAACAAGTTAAACATTCAGTATGTAATTTTCTCAGAATTTGGTGAAACAAATGACAAAGTCATTTTTCTGTTACTAACAGTGAAGTATCCTTCTTTCTGTGGCTGACTGGGAAGCAGAAAGCAGCCATATATGGGCTGAAATTCTCCAAAGAATGTGCAACAAATAGTTCAGAAGAAGGCTCCACAGGGTCTCATGACCACAGCAGTTGGGGAAGGAGAGAAGTCTATTTCCAGTTCAAGAATTAGTTAGCACCACAGGACTTGTTTGTTTAGTGTGGAGAAGAGACCAAGAGGAGTGAGTTCTTAAGATAATAAATTTTCTCTGTAAAACTGTGTAGCAGCAAAATTTTGATCATGGAGTAAAGGCATTAACTTTCTATTGGAAATTAGTGTTTGTTTTGGTAAAGTTGGTTTGGGGGAAAGGAGGGTGACTTTTATGTTTTGCATTTGGGCTACCTTGTGCGTGCCAACCTAGGCACACGGTGCACTTGGCAGCATGAGTTTGGTTTGTGGAGGTAGGCAGGGATGGGCACTGTACAACTGAGTCCTTTGGAGAGCAAATGAGACTCTGGCTGTCCCATGGCAGGTTGGTGGGCATGGGGAGTAAGAACGAGGTGGCAGATGCGCGAATGCCTGGTGCAACCCACAGCATGGGGATGTTTGACACGGAGCTGGTCCTGTTCAAGAGTTACTGATGGGCTTAGAGGTGAACTGCAAAACTGCAGGTTGCCCATTTTGCTCCCTTTTCACGGCCATGGAAATCTGGGACTTTGTAGGGTGAGATGTGCTCTGAAACCTGAAAGTGTTACTGAACATAGTGGCCATGCTTGCAACAACTGGAAGGGAAGACAGCAGCCTGAATAGAGCAGGAGCAGTAGCTAGGCATCTTAGGGCATTGACTTTTGGAAGGTGTGCAACAACAGACCAGTTGAGAGTTGCTCAGGTAATAAACTTGGAAATATTATAAAATCTGTGAGGAGACCAGATTTTTCCAGTACATGCTTTGTCAGATCTTAGGGAAGTCTAAATGCAGCCTCAACACGAGTGCTCTGAATAGCGCTAATGACCTTGTGAGTGTTTCAGCAAAGGGAAGGGAAATGAGGGCTCACCTACTTGCCTGTCTTGCGTACTGTGTGTAGTCATCATGAACAAATCATCAGCCTTCTCTGGAAAGGTCCCTCTGAGAATAATCCAGATTTCCCTTCCTGTCACTTTCTAGAAACTCTACTCAAACTGGTAACAAATGGTGAGGGGGGCCTGCCTCGGAGAGGCTTCAATAAGCCTTGATGACTTTGTGTTGTAGTAGTTGCAAATGCTAAAGAATTATTTATATTTGCTTTGTTACATCTGTGTAATAGTTGTGAGTGAGTGGAGAATAAGGACATTCAACAAGAGAAGTGACAAAATTAATGTGCTTTGAAAAAATTCTCTGTACACTTTCTTTAAAATTAAAGTTTTTCAAGAAAAGTAGTTAAAGGTGTTTCTGTAGGAATGTCTCTGTTATTAACTTTTAAAATTTATTTTTTAAATCTAGATCATCAACAAGGAGATTAATCCCTTTGTGGAGAAGTGGGAAGAAGAAGGACAGTTCCCAGCACATAAAGTATTTAAAATCCTGGGACAAGCTGGGTTCCTTGGTGTGGATAAGCCAACAGGTAGGAGAGTGTAAAACTGCTGAGTATTGATGTTGGCAGTGATAGACTCATGACATTATCTCAAATTGCTTTTACCTCAGATCTAAACTCAGAATTTTGGAATTCAATGCAAAGTTTACTTTTATTCCTTAGTTACAGGTATGCTGGCTACCAACTGTGCAAATACAGAGAGTAATGTTGCCGAGAGCTCACATTGATATTCTCCTAAACATGAATGTTAAAAGCCTCCATGACTGTTATTTTGAAGGCAGTGAAATGAACATCACTTCAGTTTTCAAGATACAATCTGTATAATTTCTTCTGGATCTTGACACATATGGAATAATCTCAAACTTCATTAAAGAAACTACAATTTGAAGGCATTGAAGTGTTGTAAGATTTGGCCTATTACATTTCCTTAACATGTTATCTTTACATCATTGTAATGTATTCTGTTTTGCCATTCAGAGGATGAGGTTTGTGTGTGTTTTAGGCCATTATATCCTAGACTGTCTTTAAAATGCGTTATTCCAGCCTATAGAAGCATATATAGAACAAGAAGCTGATGATACACACAGCAAGGACGGAGCAAGTTTCATGTGTACATACATGCATTGGTGAGGAAAAACGTCAAGAAGTCCAGAGGAACAGGAAGTATTTCTGCTTTTCAGCTAAAAAACATATATGTCCCTGGTTTTTTTGTTTGTGTGTAGTGTAATACATACTTGGTTTCTTTTCATATACTACTGTTACATGTTTCTGTCAGAATTCTCTATTTTTTTCCCCCAGATTTTCTTATTTATGGTTAAAAAGTTTAAAACAAAAGAATATTTGTAGAGGCAAATGTTTAGCGTGGTAAATTCAGAGCAATCCAGAATGAAAATATTTAAACAGTTAACTGCAGATAAACATCTGTATAGAGCAGCTCACACAAACTTAGCTATGCCACGCCACATCGTTATGTTGCTAAGGGACAGGGTTTGAACTGTGGAACAAATTATGTCCTTTTACCACTTAGTTTCAGAAGAATTTTTTCCTCTTGAAATGAACATTCGTATTCTTATACCTTCCAGCATGGAAGGTTTTTTCTCTAGCTGTTCAGCTGTTAGAGCTCGCAGAACTGTTCAGCTGTGATTGTCTGACAAATCTTATTAGAGTATTTCTCTGCAAAAATGCTGACAGTTTCAGATTATACTTAAGATCTATTTAAAGGACAAATAGGATTACTTTGGGATGGAAAAAACCATCTCTGCCTTCTGCTATAATTGTTTGATAGGCAGATTTGAAATGTGTCTCAGTGGAGTCTATATTCATGTTGGTGTAATGATATGTTGCATTGCTGCCAGATTGAAGCCCCATCTATTGTTAGATTAATCTTGGGATTTGCAGAGTCCTCATCTACGATAAGGAACCCCAGAGCTGTGCATAAAACATTGTCTAGGTGGGAATGTTGTATAATGCTTACAAAATAGCTAGGACAAGAAATAACTGGAGGGAAATCTAGCAAAGGGACTTGTGAAGGCAAAGATGGGCACAGATGGTTGCATGCGCTTGTCATACTCATGATTAAGAATATTTTAGCCTTGCCTTTGACACTTGTATCTAGCTGTTAATCTGATTTATTGAGCCTCTACAGCTGCATTTTATGAAAGCTATACAAAACCTGGATAAAATTATCAGCAATACATGGTCCATCTCAGTTTGTCTTCTGGAGCAAAATATTGTTTGCTACAGAAAATGCACCAGCTCACCGGGAGATGCTGCCTTTGTAGCATTCAGTTGTGCAATAGAATGTCACCAGATCTAGCTTTGCTCTCTAAGGGTATAACACCATTAGTCCTGAAACTTTCTTGAGGTGGTAAGTAAAAAGGTAAGGTGTAGAACAGCACAATTGCAACAGAAGGACTTTTGCAAAGCTTGAAACTCTTTATCTTCTACACTTCTACAAAGTGCTTATGCTGCTGTATGATTAATTTGTACTCGTAGCAGTAATTAAAATTGAGATGACTTTTATACTCTGCTCAGCCACTGCTATTATTTAACTACTGTGTGCAGAGGAAGAGGGGTCTTAAGAGGTTTAAGGAAGCCGGGAACAGCCAGGAGTCTTGGAAGGATATTGTGGGAGGTCTGAAGAAGAGACGTTGAAGTGATTTGAGGAGAGCAATAGCGACACAGAGCCTTGGAAGTAACAACCTGCCCTACTTTCTCTTTCCAGCACAAATCAAAATTGTAATTATTAAGTTGTTTCACTTCAAAGGCAGATCATAAAGCATTCCATTAAAGAAGACTAAATTTTTAAAGTTAATTCACTTTAGTAGTGGCTACAATTTTGAAATAGAAGTTTTTCTGAATTTGTTTTCCAAGGTTATTCTGTAGAGTATAGGCATTTTTCCTGTAAAATTAGTTTTGAAGCTTTTTGATGGGGCAGAAACAGGTCACCAATTTGTTTTGCTTAGATAGAAGGAAACATCTGTTGGAACTCAGTTTCGTTGAAACGAGACTTTTTCCTGTGTAAACATCATTCCCTTTTTGAACAATGAGCTGCTTAATTGGAGTCAGGTTTTTAAAAGAACGTGCCTTAGCTGTGCCCTTATCATTGGAAACTTTCTCTGTGTGGAGAACTGTTTTGGGGCACTATTTGTGTTGCAAAGGCTCCATCAGTTCCCACCATATGCAGCTGTGGGCTACAGACTTGTCAAGGTTTTCCTGAATATTTTTTCATGGTTGTTTACGATTGAAGTGAATGTTGGCTGTGATACTGTAGTTCAGGATGTTTGGAGGGGGCATGTAAACACTGTGGATAAGGCCCAGCCATGCACCCATATTTGGATAATTCTTAAGATGATCAGTGGATTTAACTTACCGCAGTGTCTGGTCAGTCCTCTGCCAGAGAAAGATTTTTCTCTTTCAACCATTCTTCTGCTCTGATATTCTTTACATGACTGAAACAGTGCATGTGCTGATTTTCCTGTGGAAAAAGTGTGCATTGTGCAGTTATATTATGAAAGTCTTCCTACTAGTAAACTACATGCTGAGAAAGTATTATTTATGCATAAAAAGCGTCCTTTGCTCTATGCAGAATGTGTTTTACAGAATCATTTAGCACAGTCCAAAGGATTTAGTCAGAGGGGAAAAAGTCCCAACATCTCTATATACTTATTATTCCTAATTTATATTTACTGTGTATTTCTCCCCTAATTATGAAGTTGCTGGGCTATTGAGGTACTGACAGTCCCAAAATTGAGGACAGAAAATATTACGGTAGGCAACAAAAATTATATTTTAAACAGTCTTGGTAGTTGGCCATTGTCTGTTTTGCTAAGGGAAGTGGGCAAGACATTTTTTGCAGTGTTTTATGTGCAGAATAGATGAGATATTGGAGTAAAAGCTGAAAAGATCTATGTAGTCATTTGTGATCTTATGGTTTATGTATCAAAGCCTTGGCTGTTGCTAAATTTTAGGATGTGTTGCCAAAAACACAAGCTCAAAACACACTGTTATGTGCCAGTGTACACTGACGCAGATGATTAAAAGTTGTTTTTATCAGTTGTTGTGAAAGTACAGAAAGCCTCCTGTAAAGGCTCAGGAAAAGCAAAGAGAAGGGGAGAGAGAAGTTTGTAACAGTGTCTGCTGTCCTGCATATTCACATAGCATCACTGTGAAACATGAGAAATAATAATGCCAGCTCTGGGTATTTCATTAGCATTTCACTGGCAGTACTATAGGAACATTTAGCAGAATGCATTAACATGTAGGAATAATTGACAAATATGTTCAAATAGTAAACACTTTGCAGTGCACTTGCAGAACTATATTCTTAAATTTATCGGGGAAATCACGAAACTATGTGGTAAGACTTGTACATGGATAGGAAAGTATAGTTTTATACTATGTTCTTGCTCTACTACTGGGATATAAGGTGGGTGTGAGACTGGAGAAAGTACTAAGCAGTATGTTCTTGTCACTTGAGGCAGATAACCATCTGATGAAACAAAATAAATGTTTCAAATGATTGATTGCGCTGCAATTGGAAAATGATGCAATATCTTTCCTTAAGAAATCCTGTTAATTGTGTCTGTGTGCTGAATATGACAATATAGATCTAGACTATCCTCTCAGGTTAGTGTTATTTTCTTCACAAGTATATACTTCTCTGATAAGATGAGACCTTATGAGAGTTTGGTAGTGGAGAAACACTTAGAGAGTGTGGAGTTCTTTCTATTTCCTATTTTCTTTTTCCCTTTGTGTAATACTAAGCCTTATTATATGGAGTAAGCAAAAGAAAGGAACAGTGAATTTTGTCACTAGATATGGATGTAGTGGTTCAGGTGAAACCGGGTTTATGGCCTGTAAGAGAGTAACTGAAACAATCTTTCAGGTGTGCTACGGGTAGAAGCTGAAAGATGTTTGTCAGAAGAGAATTCATTAGCCCAAACCCACTTCTGTACGTCAGGAGTGGACCGGCTACAATGCTTGTGTTTAGTTTAATAGATTTAAGTTAGCTCAGCTAACTTCTTTGTCACTTCCTTGCTGTTGTAACCTGACTGCCCTGAGGGTTTATGTGTTGGTGAAAGTTCAGGCTGCCAAAGAATACCCAGATTCCTCCTACTTCTGCGCAACCGTTTAAACTGAGTGTATGTGCAGTACCAGAATAATGTCCACAGAATGATGTTTGAAAATAAGAGTACCCACTTAGTTTCAGTAGGTAAAGAATTAAACAAATTGAGATTAACAATAAAGATGATTTATCAAGCATCTAGCTACTCACTGGAACTTCCTGTATGAGACCTAATAGTTCTAAATCTATTAAAATATTCACAGATAAAAGTAATTATAATCCTAATAGTAACCAAAATAATGATAATACAAGTAACAGTCATGATTGCAATTAAGTCAAGGCAGTTTCATACAGTCAGGTGTCATTGCCAAGGAGGATGTCACTTGCTTACAAAGTAGTACACAGCTATTTAATAATAGCTGTGCTCTAAAAGTTTGAGGGAAGCCATTGTGCCATATTTTCAGGTACCAATGAGCTGGTGAATCAGCACTCTGAAGTGTTTCCCAGCTATGAGCTGTATCTGGTTTACAATCAAGAAATAACCTCGATAAGCCTCTAAAAAAAACCAATAGAACAAAATTAGTCACTGCTTTTATTTGAATCAATTTGATGGCAAAGTTAGTGATAGATGGCAGAGGTTTAGCAACCTTGATCAGATAAGTATAATAAATTTCAGGTCCTTATCTGACCTTATTAATTTGGTGGATTGGATTGAATTTTTTTTATATATGTAGAAACAAGTACTACGTATTTTTTTATGTGTAGATATAAGTGGGTGAGACTTTTTCCTGCTTGTGAAGTGCTGACAATTCAAGTCCCCTATAGCATCTTGCAAGTGCAGGATGAAATGCGATTGAAAATGGTGAAGGAGAGACTTATTTGCTGCACTTCACAGATGATCGGATCAGACAAGGAAATGAGCACTTAATCTGCATTTTTTTCTTGACTCTTCCCATGACTTGGAAACCTGAGTGCTTCATTCTCTGTGGCTGGTTAGGAAGTGCAGCATTACCTCTGGGAATAGTTTGTTCAGCCATCAACAGCAGTTTTGTAGAACAGACTTACTGAAGGACAGTATGTCTTTGGAAGAGAGATAATCTCCCTTTTCACTTTGTTGAAAGACAGATGGGATTAGTTCCTAGGCTTCTGCTTTTGTGCTTGAGATAAGGCAAATCTTCCACCTGTGGCTTGTACTGGGGAACAAGGACATAGCAGTAACTCACCCAGTTTAGGCATGTGTAGACCAGCGCCTTGGGACAGGTTAGGAATTCCTGAAATCTGGTATATGTACCACCGTTAATTACAGGTTATGTCAAAATTCTATTGAGAAATAAATTAAAGATGCATCTTTCCTATGAGAAGTTAGAAGTATTTATCTGGGAACAAATGCTCAGCTACATATGTGCAATTAGGAGCTTGAGCTCTTGATGCACAGTTCTCTTGTGGCATACCTGCTGTGCCAAATTTGCTTCTGTGTATGACAGGATTTGCACAAACTGGCAGATTCGTGTGGCTTCTTGAACCTGGCATCGAGTTTTTAGTTTCTGTTTGTAAGTAAGAGAGAGTTACAAACAGGCATCCCTGTTCTGTCCCTGTTCCATATGGTGTGCGGGGTTGTGCTCTGAATGGTGCTAGGCTGTGGGTGCAGGAGCGTCCACCCTTCTCTCTTGTACTTGACTTTAGCTTAAGATTGCATCACCTTGAGTGCTTTGAGTGAGGCTTATTAATGACATTCTGAAGTTGCACAAAACTCTGTATATTCACATTTCAAGTATGCATCTTTCAGGGAATGCAGATGGAAATACCAGAGAGGAAAATTAAAGATATAGCTATAATGTTGGAAGGTCACACTGAAATGGAGTCTCAGAATGAGAACCTTGTTTTCCAGAATTCAAGCTGCGGTGTTATCTACTGCCCAACTGGTTCTGCCTTTTTTTTGTGTACTATTGTCTGAAGCTTCAAGACTGGCAAATCTCCTCACTAGCTAGAGTTTTCTCTTCTCCCTGATGCTGAAGTTGCAACAATAGTAGTTTTGTTATTTCTATTAAAAAGTGAGAAGAGGACCTGCCTACTACTCTGAGTTGCAGGTGCTGAATCAAGAGCCAGATCTAACCTGTGGGAAAGAACTAATTTGACTAATTGATACTGAGCTGGACCAAAAGCCGGATGTTTTTTCTCAACATGACATCATGATAAAACACTGGAAGTCAAGATTCTTAGTAGTATCTCATGATCCTTTATGTGGAGATTGACTTGTTTCAGAAACTGTGGACTCAGCACTGCTATATTGAGTTGAATACTTCAATTAACTTTTGTGACTTCTTTGTCTTGTCCTTGTTTGGGGTGTTCTTGGTTTTGTTTTCCTCTTGTTCCCGTGCTCATGAAGGTCTATATATATATATACTTTTGGTTTGAATTTCCTTCAGTTTTGTAGGAAATTGCTGGGTTTGGGGGGTTTTGAAGAGGCAGGATCTGATCTTCTTAGTCTTATAACTGTGAATAGGAAAAGAGTACACAGTGAAGAGGGCAACTGAATAGATTAAAGAAAAACAAAATATTATAAACCTGACTTTAAGTCATGCTGTTTGGGAGTTTCCATTAAAGAAATTGAGTTTATCTTCTGTGGATCAGATGACAAGATTATTTCTTGGCAAAACATGGACCAATGTATGATTTTACACTAAAATAACCTTGGTATTGTAAGTCTCTTTAATTTACACATAACTGTCTTTTCCCAGTCTCAAAAGTTTGATGCTAGTTTCTTGATATGTGTCATATGCCCAGATGGCATGATTGGAAAGCTTTCTGAAAGGCATAAATGCACCTTTTACACTTTGAGACATAACAGTACACCAAGGGTGAAGAGTGTTGGAAAATTATCTTTGTCAGACGTAGGCTTGATTCACTCTTGCCCACTCACTTTTGCGTCATCAATTGCCAGGAATGAAGGCTGATTTCTTCCTTGGGGCTGAAATGGGGAAAAATGCTGCAAAACAATTGTTCTGAGGAAAATCTCTGAAGAGTTTTCAGATCCCACAGATCAATAACCAAACCACAAACATCGAATGACATCTGGCTCGACGACAGAATTAACAAAATGGCAGTAAAACTATGTTGTTCCTAGGTAAGTGTTTCTATCCCAAGATAGAAAGATAAGCTGGTATCCAGGCTGTGCCAACCTCAACTTGTGTAGCTGAGTAAGAGTACATGAAAGGAAAAGAGAAAGACAAGAAATGTATTTAGTTTTGGTTCTCCTACTCTGATCTATTATTTCTAGTGATATAGTTCATGCAAAATCATAAGCATCATTAATAACTTAATACCTAGAGATCTTGCATAAGCCCTTAGTCAGTCCAGCATCTATAAGGAAATTCAGAGGTCCCCATACCAGTGAAGTACCTTTTCATACAAGTGAAAAACAGGTGTTGGCAATATCTTTCTCTCATTCTGACAGGTGGCTAACACTGCAGCCAGCTTTGTGGATCTTGTTGTTACCTTTGCCACACAACTGCAGGGCTTTCCCTGCTGTAAACTGGGCTTCTGGGGATAGTGCTAATCCTTTTGACATTTTTGCCACAAAAGGAGGACAGATAGAGGTATGGACACAATATGTGTGAAAGGCAACTTGCTTACAGTTTGAGTGATGCACACTGTACTTAATAATGTTGTGTGCTACACAGGAATGAAAAGATACCAGGAAAGGATAGCAATATAAGGGTTTTAGCTTCTTGGAGATTAGCACTTAGATAAGGTTAGAGTTGGCCACTTTCAGCTTTTTAGTTTTATGGACTGGAAATGTGGGTTTTGAGGTAAAGATGTAGAGAACTGAAAGTGTACTGTTTTAAGCATGATGGAATAGATATCATCATTTCACAACAAACCAGGAAGTTAACTATATCTAGTTATGGGGCTCATGTTTATACTACTTTTAGTCTACTTTTATTTTGTTGTTTAACCACATGTAACACTGATAGACGTATCAGAGACTGTGTGATATATTCTAGTAAGTGAAGTAGGAATTGAAAAAAAAATGTTTTATTCCAAAATACTCCTAAAATCTTTTAAACTAGTCTGGGAAATATTTGGAGCCTACACCCTGGTGTGTTGGCACAGTCATGTTGAAAGTCTTTTATAGGTCTAGTCCACATAACGCACTGACTTGTAGATTTGGATCCGTCCAGACAATGAATCCATGGGCTCTCAGTTGACTAGTGAATGTTAAAGACTCTTGAATTGTTTTTGAAGTGAAGATACGTTGGACAGAGGAGTGAGTGATGCTTTAGAACTTCTAAACTTGTTCTTTTGACCGCACAATCTGCCCAGTGCAAGACAACTGCCTGGCTCATTTGTGGGGAGACAAGCAGGTGTTTGCTGCCATCATAACTTGAATTGCATTATTTACTGTGTGCTTCATAACTCTGAGACTGTGTACATTCACAAGTGGGTTGTGCAAGATAAGCTTGGAGGCTCAGGTGTGTGCAACTGCTCTGTCCACATGTAATACATAGCACATAAGGAAAAGTTATATTGTGTCCTGCATAGTACTTTGTAGTGATAAGCAGGGTTGTATATACCTTATAAATTATATATATTGTGCAGTAAAGTATATTTCATTTTCTACATATTTTATATGTATAGACAAGGAATTTTTGATGCTTCTTGTTGTTTTTAGCCTCTGTACAACTTTAAAGAAATAAATAAACGTCTAGTCAGGTGTTTGGTTTTAACATATTTCAAAGGCCTGTCCTACTTCTGTGCAAAGTTCACATTTCAAATCTTACTATTCAAAATAACACTGCTGTAGCCCAATGCTGAGATACAAGCACTACTCAGGAGACTTGCTGCAATAGGGAGGCTTTCTACTATGAAGACTTTTACTTCTTCTTCTTCTGTCAAATAATTTCCACTGCTGTGGGGATTACTGGTGGGAAGGCTGCTTTCAGGCATGCATAATTCCCTCGGTTGGAGAACAGCAGTCAGTTTTCAACCCAGCTGTGAAACTTGGTCTGGGGAGCACCATGGCCCCCAGTGCACCTTTCTGGCCCCAAAGCTTTGGTGGTCACAGGCTCCTTGTCCTGGTTGTCTTTTAGGACGCTTCACTCTTTAGCTAACAGACTTCTTTTGAGACTATTGCTGTTTCATCCAGAGTGATAAACAAAATTGTAAATGTAATATTTTAAGTGTGACTTGATTATTCTGAAATACTCACTGGTTCTGATCACCTTTTTGTTTATTCTTTCCTGGGTTCACTTTTTTCATAATTTTTTATTCCCTCTAGAAGAACTGTGTCACATTGTGCCTCTGTTGGGCTAAAAAGGAGCTGTAAATTAGTGTTCAAATCCACTGTCATTGTTAACTCATCCCAGCTCCCTATAGCCTCTTACAGCCATACGTAGGTACAGCACAGGATGAGTGCGGGCTCTGCTTCTCCTGCACTGTTACAAGAAGCAGCTTCCCGTTCCCCAGCATTGCTCTGAAATTTGTTGACAATTACTCAGTTTTGTAACATTTCCCAGGAACTGCAGGGTCGGATGGGTTCCTCAGGGCTGGCAGTCTCCCAGGGGGTGGCCAGGGCGAGCTGTTCCTGGAGCAAGGACTTACCAGGAGGACTGTGTCTCTCTGTCTGACCTGCAAGTATTCCATCCCAGCCAGTGCTTAGGGTTCTTGCTTGATGCATAGTTATTAATCCGAAGTCTTCTGTATACCATTAAATGAGTAATCATTTCTTTGGCTTATTTTCATATGAATAAGGATTATTCATGGGTCGGAGAGTTTTTACAATTACGTTCCTCGTCTTGTCCCTAGAAACATTAAATGGTCTGCCAAGCAGGCAGCCTCTCAGTAAAGCACTTAGATATCCGCTTAAATGTTGTGCTTTAAGAAAATAAGATTTGAGAGTGCTCTTTGCTAAAAGAAGAAATAAATCTAGAATGCAAGTTTATCCAGTCTTTTAAAATCTATCATAAAATAAATGTTTGGACTTTTTCTCATGGGCAGCACATTCCTGGTAGTTGCTAGATTTGACCAGAAAAGGTGGTGCTCCTTGGCTTGTCACCTACTCCTCAAACTATTGAAAACATGGCACAAGATACTTCAGCCCAGGGCGGTCATACTCACGGCTCCCACTGTTCTTCTGCTCCTGTTCCTGCAGCACAATGCGTGTCACACACACTGCACACGTGACTGGCGCTGGCAGGAGTCATGGGGCAAGGAACTCTGCACTTCCTCCAGGTAGAAACAAGGTGCTAGACCAGAGAAAACAAGGTGGAGGGCAGAATTTGGACTGTGAGCTGTGAGTTTGACACCACTGCTTTAGCCTTTTTTTGTTTGAATATATGCTTAAGTGCATTAAATGTCTGGTCTTACTGCTTTGGTTCCTAAGGGACATGATTGTGAACTGGTTGCCACTTGATATCAGGTACACTCACTTCAGCTGTTTTTTCTAGTGTAATCTATGATGTCCGAGGAGAACAACCCAAATGTTGTTTCCTGCTGTAATCAAATATATAGTGGTAATCGATAAGATATGATGAATTGATAGCTATTTTTCTTAGAATTTTGAATTAAGGCAAAGTAAATTATTTGATTTGTGCTCGAGTTTTTCAGGTTTTCAGTTTTTTGTTCACATCATAGGAGTGAAACAGAATATAAATAAATGTGCCTTTCTGATGCTCTTAAGGGGTTGGTTTGGGATTTTTTTGTGCTTTGGTTTGTTTTTTTTTTTAGTGGGGGGTGTTGTGTTTTAGGTTTCGTTTTGGGGGTTTTGTTGTGTTTTTAAGTCATGCTGAGGTAAGATATTCTCACTGCAGACTAGCATCATCATACTAGAAGTTCAATGTAATAATCTTTGTCAGTTTTGTCTAATCTCCATGTTTTAAGAGTGATGCAGAGATCATCTTTAAGTGGAAAACATGCACAGTTAACTTTCAGGGCAAACTGTATCAGGTGTCAGTGCAATCTCCACGGGGTGCTGGGTTCACAACGCAGTGTGAAAATGAAGAATAGGAAAATATCACAATTCCAAGGCTCTGTGAAAGGTGCACTGAGCAGGACTCATGAATTAGTTGTGCTGGGCAGTGTTTATTGCAGTCTTGCCTCTGCGTTGCGATGCCACTGAAATCTGAGTATCTGTCTCGGTTGTTTTGCAGCTGACCTTGTTGGTGGAGACACTGGGAGGAGGTGCGTCAAAAGTTTACTGGGGCAGAGGTTGGGGAGCAGGCATGAGATAACGGTTTTCAGGAGGAAATGGGGGGGAAAGCTGCAAGACAGTGTGAAGATTTGTGTAACATTTTTATTCTAGGTGTCTTTAGGTTTTTTTTATCATTTCCAAGTCATGATCATCTGCAGGAAATAACAGTTTCATCCTGGTTGAAGAAAGGAAAAGTTTGTGTCAGTTTAAAAATATAATGGAAAACAAAATTGATTGAATTAAAACTTCTTTTTTTTTTCTTTTTTTTATTTCTGTCCTCTCAAGAAAGCTTAATCTTCTGGGTTTCTTTAGTAGCATAAAGAGCTGGGAGCTCTTTTGGAATGCACAGAGATATTTAAAAGTATGTATCTAAGTATTTGAAGTGTTGACCGACTGTGAAAGACACAGTGATAAGCAAAGTGTTTTTCCAAATATTATAATTGTACGCACACAGAGATGTACTATTATTTTCCCCTTCTCCTTCCCCCCCTCCCCACCAAAAAGGAAATACACCTCATATTTTCTACTAATGCATCCTGATGAAATAATGAAGTCAGAGGTTCCTACCCAGGCCAAAAAGTTTGGTTGGCTCTGCTCTTCCCTGGCGTTGGCCAATCTGATGAGGTTATTGTCTTGCAATTTTTTCCAGCTTTTGTTGCCAGAGTCTTTTTATTATTGTTTTGTTTTGTTTGATTGTTTGTTTGTTTCTCAAGCAGATGCATGGGAGACTATTTGGAACAGATAAAGTATTTCTTGTAGGATAGTGGTATTTCCTGAAGAACGTGCCTATTTGTCACCTTTCTGTGTGTCCTGGGTAGCCTGGAAGAGCAAGTTTCTCAGCTGTCTCTAGTGTAATAGCTGTTGTTTTCCATAAGGCCACAAACCCACTGTGTGGTCTTGTCTGCTGTGGGAAATGTCATCAGTGCTGGGAAACAGAAACCAGGAACACAGCATGGCTCTGGAAGAGGGAGGGGGCTTTTTTTTGCATAGGATCTTTGAAATGCCATGACCTGTGTATGTGTGCAGTTTTCTTGAGCCTGTGAAGCTGACAGAAAATGCATGCTTACCCAGAACCTTAACTTCACTTGTACAGCTGAACAGGGGAACAAAGGGTGGAATTAATGGAAAATATCCTTGAATGACTATCACAGGGGCAAGTACGTGAGGGGTTTTTATGGTGTTATTAAAGGGTTTAAAATCTCTGAAGGTAACCTCAGTCAGCATTTCTTCTGCTTCGTATTCTGTACGTCAGAGGAAATGAATGAGACACTTATGCTCACCCTCGCTTTATTATTCAAGAACGGGGGGCTCTCGGTAGAGTGGAAGATCAGTGAGTAATAAGCCAGCTGAAAGGATTTATTTTTTTTTCTTATTGCATTATGCATAACCTGTGAAACTCATACTATAGAAATCGCAGAGAGCAAAGTTTAATAGGAATCCAGAAGCTATTACTTACCTTTATAGATGATGGGATAAACCACAGTTACTTCAGGGAGAGTAATTGTATTTATGATCATCAGCTACTCACTCGCTTAGCTGGGGATGTACCATTTCACAGCTTCTTATACTCTGTGGCCTCACCTGGCTCACTAATACCCCCCTGAATAGCACATTTAGCACTGCTCTGTGTGGTGGGGTCTAAGTCGGGCAAGGGTAAAACAGCATGTAGATGGTTAGTAGCAAGTAGGTGGATCACAGCTTTAGTCCCAGAAAAAAAGGTTGTAGTTTTATCTTGGAAGTATGGACTTTTTATCATGATGTTATTATTCTTCTGGGCTGAAATGTAGTATAGGATATTGGTCATGTCACTCTGTATGACAGCAGAGTTCAGCCTTTGTTCATTGCTGGGTAACCAGGCAGACTAATGATCATCACTGATGCCATGAATATTTATCACTAAAAATTCCATATCATCTTCTGCCTTCAGTGGTGTTTATCCTCACTGTTTCTCTGCTTATTGTCAAATTACCCATCTGATTCATTTTTCATCATATATACTCCTCAAGGGTTGTTTGTGCTGCTCTGAATGGAGTTTGGTGCTTCAGTGAGATGTGATGAGTGCAGTCCTTGTGCTTTTGTTGAACAGTGTGGTTACTATTGTGTAGTCAGGAAGGAAGACATATGTCCCTGAAGAGCTCTGGAAGAAGGTCTAATTTTCTTGACTGAAATAATTCTCTCTACCTGTTGACCCGTGGTGAGCGTTGCAGCTACAGGAGTATGATCGAAAGGGGTGGGTGCTCTTACCCACTTGAGAGCCATGTGATGAACCCCATCTGAGACGGTGCTCCCATGGACACCCTGACATCATCCTCTCCACATGCTGGTGGA
Source organism: Dromococcyx pavoninus (assembly GCA_033558185.1). Lineage (NCBI taxonomy): Eukaryota > Metazoa > Chordata > Aves > Cuculiformes > Neomorphidae > Dromococcyx > Dromococcyx pavoninus. The sequence continues at coordinate 2,887,171 of JAUMJL010000098.1, forward strand.
GCACCAGAGGGAAGATGACATCAGGCTGCAGCCGGCTGGTCCGGAGCTGCTAGGAGTTTGGACCAGAATGTGGCAGAAGCAGGGCTCATGTGGAAATAAAATCATCTCCTGGGGAACTACTTCTAGCAGGAAAATAATCACGCCAGGCTCAGTTTTGCCAAGAATGAAAAGCTCAAGTAATTTAAAAGAAATACCACAATGGCTATTCCAGATTTTCAGGTTCCTGCCCCAACCCAAGACAAGAAGCTTTTAATTTTTACATTTCCCTCCTTCATGTATTGGAATAATTACGATCACATTTTTTTACAGGTCATTACTGTCCATATTTGTTTTCCAAGTCTTACCAGTAGTTTTCAGCCATGTCTATCTACTATGTTTTCCCGCTGAGCCTCTTTTCTCTTTCTCCTAACATTTTTTTCTCTCTTCAGAGGATTCAACTGGGTCCTTGTGTTACTTCTCTAACGATTGCTATTTGCTGTTTCTTTCTTAACTTTCTTTGGAAGGACTGAGGGTAATAAAAATATTTTGCAAAGGGCTCATGAAGTTCTAGGTGTAAGGAGGAAAATGGTCAGATATTCTTGGCATTACTAAAACTTAAGATCCTGAAGGCAGAGGAAATTGAGGCTTTTTTTTTTTTTGTCATCTACTTGCTGTGGATTTTTTCTTCCATGCCAGTGCCATTTGAGACAAATTTAGAAGGATGTACTTTGCTTTGTGGGGAAAGCATATTAAAGATTAAATTGCTATTTTTTCCTCAAGCTTGTAACATGTTCTGTTTCCTTTACCTGGTGTTTTGTTTATTCTTGCTCAATAACCTTTTCAGGAGTTTTGTTTTGGAAGATAAATAGAACATCTTGCTCCTTCAGTATTCTAATAGGGTTTTGCTTTCCAGTTCTCTGTTCTCATAGCTGAGCAATTCAAGATAAATCCTGGTGTTATGGAAGTGCATGTTTATAAACCAAACCAAAAAATGTCTGAATATATTTTATTAGCTTTTTGGGCTTTGGTTTTTTTTGGGTAGAATAGTGAGGGTTTCTTCCCCTTTCTTTCTAAGGGAAGCAGCACAGGAGCAATTTGCTCTTGTGTAGCTGATGGAAAGAAGCTTTTAGCTGAGCTTGTCACTTACAGCGAGTCAGGAAATTCTTTCCAGTGTGTCCAGATGCTTCCTGTGTACATACTTGGCATGTGAAAAAAAAAATCACATTCAGACTGCTTTTTATTTGGCATTTAGTCAGGTCCTGTGGCACGATGGGAGGAGGGTAGCCTGGTTGACATTGCTGGTTGGACAGTGACACTATGCTTGGGGTTGTTTGGAAGAACAAAAAGTAAATATGTAAAATGTAGTAATTTGGCTTTTAGCTGTTGAAAGCCTCCTTGGCTTTTTTTCTCTATGCCACCAGTATGCTGTCCTCCTTGAAGTAATAGACTAATCCGTATTCTTCATGCCTCAGGTTCTACATTGCTAAAAAAATGTTATAGCAGCAGATGCTTGTAGCAGTGCTGCATTTCAAAGAGGAGGAGATGATTGTACTCTGTAGGGGATTTGAGCTGACTATGATACATCCTCTACCCCCTTTGGAGATTGTATTGTTCTCTTTACATGCCTCTGAGTGGGAAAAGTTGTGTAAAACTTACATCCCGGTTTGTACTTGTAAAACGTGTGGGCTTGTGGATCTGTAAAAGAAAGTATCATGCATTTGCTGCCTTTGGACGGGTCTCTTCTGGACTCTCAGTCATCATGCTTAATGAGACATCTGGGTAAACCATATTTTCTCAAGAGTAAAAGCAGTCTCCTACATTGTCTCCTTGTCTCCTTCCAAACACAATTTGGGGAATCCCGTCATCTGTCTCTGCCCAAGCCGTAGCTGGTTTTGAAGTCCCATAGTCTCAGAGGAAGATGTGGAGAGAGGAGAATACAAGAGGAAACAAATACCGGGAGGAAAATTCTTTGAGTAAGAAACATTTCAGCAGGAAATAATCTGCTCCTTTTGGCAGACTTGCTTTGTAATTATTTTCAGGATGCTAATTTCACTTTATTCCAGTTTTGCATTTATTTCTTGCTACCAAGAATCCAATTCCATCTCTCCTAGAAGAGAGATGTGTATTTCAGTTTTTGAAAACTTTGTCTGCTGTTACTGGTCATCAACTTTGAGTCGCCAGCATATCTTTAATGTACAAAAGAGGCATTATGAGTTCTTCTGGGTGGTACTTTTCAAACTGAAGGAACTCTCAGTTTTGGAGATGCCCACTGAACATTCTTGTACAAACCAAGAACTGCGCAAGAACTGACCTGGCTCACAGCCTCATTGCTCTGTGTAACCCCTAAGCAACTCCAGGGATTTCAGAGTTGCACCTGTCTGTGACCCATCAGTGTCTGGCCATTGCGCAGTTACTCTGGTTCTGCCTGCTAAATTAGGGAAAGGAGGGAGAAAGCCCGTTTTCTCTTTGGAAACAAGAGAAACTGAGTGGAACAAAATTAATCAAACTTTCTCTGAGGGTGTTTCTAAAGCAGTTTAGCTGTGTGTCTGAAACATGAAACGTAATTGTAGAGAATTCCAGAATCTTCCAACTCTGATCTTGCTAAAGCTTTAATAGGTTTTAATTGCTCCCAGGTTTAAGGCAAGTTACTTTAAAGCAATCTAAGATTACAGATCTGAAAATATGAGATTATTAACATTGTGTCCTGATGTGGAGATGGAGCAGCACGTGTGAAGAGTGATGATCTCTTACACTGCCTACCATAATCCCCCCCTTTTTTGAATGAAAGTGCTAATAGTGCTTAAGGGGAAAAAATAGTTGATATGTTAAAATTTTCACCTCCTTTCAGTAGTAGTGAGCTGTATTCTGTAAATGTCTCCACACACTGAATGATCTCATTTTCCATGTGGGAGTACAGAATAAACTTCAGAACACAAAAGATTGCATGAAAAGGTGACATTAATTATGCAAAATTACCATCATAAGGCAGAGTATTATACAGAACAATCTTTTTGACATTGTGAAACAGCTTTTAATTTAATATCAAGTTTGATCTGACAACACCTAGAAGTAACCACAAAGCTCTGCAGTTTAATTTCTGACAAGGGAATATCCTTAAAGTTAGTTATTGAAGTGTACTAACAGTTTTAGGGGGAAAAGGAATTTAAATATGAAGGTCTGCTGAATAATAATGAAGAAGGGCTTAATTGAAATCAGTAAAGTTTAGTCATAACATAGCTTGATGAGAAAAAGTGAAATGGACCAATACCCAAATTTTTCTCAGAGTCTCAAATACCTGCTAGCTGTGAACATTAACGGCACGGACATGCAAAAGTAAGCATAAAAGGATTGTCATTTAGTTGGTGTATTCTTTAAAAACAAAGAGGAAAATTAATACAGAAAATAGGAAGAGAAAATAAAACATAATGTAGATAACAAGCACCAATTTGTCTGTGGCCGCAGTTGCAAATTAACAAGTTGTAAGTAAAATCAAGACTGGTAAGGCAAGGCTCCTGTTTTACAATTATCCCTGGCTTTGAGCTGCACAAATCCTTGCTTTTTTCCTTTTTATCTCTATTTATGCCAGAGAAACACTGACTTATTTTAAAAGGTGAAAAAACAACCCAAGAGCTACACTTGCAAGATTATGAAAGTGGGATGGAAACCCTTGTAAGGTCAATTATTTTTGCTTGTGTCTGGAGACCACTACTAAAGCAGGGCCCATGATGCTGGGTGGCTGGTAGATGCCCACCCAGAGCTAATCACTGGCTTGAGCCAGCTGACGGGAAAGGCTTCACAGCCAGGAGTTGAAATGCTGAGATGGCAAAGGCAGTCTGGAGCAGAAAGAGAAATGGGACCCTAGTTTTAAGAGGCTGGGTAGCTGTGGTGAGCGTGGGAGATGCTAAATTCCTGATCAGGATGGCTTGTGTTTGCTTTCAGAAAATCTGGGGAATTTCTATAGTCCATGATTTGAAAGATCTCATCAGATGAAGGACGCAGAGAAGTGCTTACCTCCATCATCCTCTTGCATACATGCCTGGCTTCCCCTCTCCCTTAATGTTTTTGACTGTGAGATTTTTCAGTCAAGTGATTTTTGTTATGAGAGTGGTTGATTTCAGAACATTGGGGAATGTTTTTAAAACATTAAAAACCATTCTTGCCACTCAGACGGCGGGCTGTGAAATCACTGGGCAGGGGTGTGTTTATTTCAGCTGACACTGGAGGATATGAGGGATACCACAAATGCAGTTTTAATGGTCAGCTGCAATTTTACTTCTAAGTAATAAATTGCAACCAATCAGAGCATCATTTAGGGCAAAAAATAGCAATATGAAGTCATTCTAAACTGCATGGAAAATATCTATGTTCAAGACTTAGAATTCATCATGTTTGTGAAGATGGGCAATAAAAAACAAAATTAAAGCATTGCTTTATTATTTTGTGTGTTAGATGTGTGTCACAACCTGGTCTGCAAAGGACACAAGCTCAAGGGATTATAGTTAATCATAATGATACTCTGCAAAGACCATATGTCAGGTTATATCTTGTTCTTGCAGCAGTGCTTTAAACATTTAGACTGCTGGCTGAGACTCTCAGATAATGAAATATATCATCCCTGTTGCTTACCTGGGCCTCTTTATTTGCTTAGGGCTGAATATCATCTTTGTTTTAATACCTTCTGTGCAAGATAAACTTTCAAAGGCCTGAACACTGGTTGTTGTCTTTTTTCCTATTGAACATCAGTGAGAGCTGGGCACATATTTACAATTTTAATTTTTTGAAAATTAAGCTTGTAATGGGAGAGAGGAAGCAATGTGCTCAATATGCTTCCTCTTTGTTTACTTCCTTAGCACATCTTTCCTTGTTTTTTTTCTAACGAAGTCTTCAGGCAGCCTTGAACCGCATAGCCAGATCAGTCGATCTACCCTAAGTGTTTCACTGCTGTAAATCTCTCCTCTCTCCCACAACAATTACACTGGTGCAATGCAGAGTAAGGGGAAGACAAGACAGGTGGCAATTCTTGCTTGCAGCAATTTTAAAGTCAACAACCTCACTGACTTTAATGAGTCCTGGATAAAAGGGCAGGAAAACATCTTGTGCAACTTCTCTGTAACCAAGAGAAGCTCCCTGAGCAACCCATGGATGTGCCAGCTCTGGGAACAGGCAGATGTCACCATACCCCCTTTCCTGTCCAGAGCAACTTTTGCAGTTGGGTCAGAGTTTTACCCATAGTGAAATAACATTGATGGTACCTGTGCTGTGATGGTGAGAGGGAGAGGGGGACTGAGAGCTGGTGTTATGAAGTTGTAGTGTGTTTTAGCTTGGTTTCCTAAAAAAGAAAAAAAAAAAGGCCGTGACATTTTTAAGTACTCAATTTCCTTCAATACTATTGCATGTTAACAAGCTTAAACAAATTAAATGAAGGCCTTGAAGATAACTGGTTCCTGAGTGTCTGAGAAATGAGGAGTGAGACAGGAATGAATGCCACCAAGAAAAGAAACACGGTGTTGTGAACTGAAGTCCTCCAGTCCTTTGGCCGACTACCTGTCTTACCTGCTCCCTTAGCACCAGCTTGCACAAAGCTTGCTTTTGAAGCTGCTCATTCCACTGTCTGCCTCTTGCTTGTCTGCTGCCTGGGGTCATGGAGGGAGAAGCTGGTTGTGGAGAGCCCTGAGGAGCACAGGATGGTGGGAGCAGAGCACCTGGAACTCTGCTCTCACCAGGCACAATAATGATCATCACTGATGCTATAAATATTTATGAATAAAAGTTCCATCCCATCTTCTGCTTTCACTGGTGTTTTTTATCCCCACTGTTTCTCTGCTTATAGTCAAATTACCCATTTGATTCATTTTTCATCATATATACTCCTGACTCTATGCTTGCGGGCATAATATTTCATATATTTAGATTATTGTGAGAAGAATTATTGTACTATTTTTGGAGGAGTGCTTTTCTACTATATATTGTGCACACTGGTAATAGAATTTCTATATTATTTCGAGGTGGTATATTACTGTTGTCAAATGTATTTTTCTTCTACATTAGTTGCACAGCAATGAAACTTTTTTTTACATTTTAGTAAAAGTTTCATTGTTGTTTTTTTTCTAAGGTAATTTTTATAAAGTCTGGTAACTGTGCTTTACCTATTCATGCATTTATATGTATTTTACAAAGCCTAAATATGTAAAAGAACAATCAAGAGGCAAAAAGTAGCTCACAGTTCTAATCACTGAGTTCTAGTAAATGCCCTTAAATCCATTGTGCACTGAGAGTGGGGCACAGAAAAACCTCTCCTGATGCTTATTTCCACTTATTACTTCAATATTTAATTAGCATGGCTTAGTCACTGTAATTCTCAGTAAGTTTTTAAAAGATTTAATTTGAAACTAATTGGACTAATGCACTGCCTATTAACTACCCAGACCTGCAGGTGTAGGAACAACAGGAAGACGGTCTCTGTGAAGATGCTGGCTGCGGTTCTAGTTCAACACTGAAGCTCAGGTGTGTGAGTAGACTTAGGGAAATCTCTCCAGCTTTCTTTCTTTCATTTGTAGAAATCAGTGGCATCACGGCCTTGATGCTGTGCTTGACCATTGCTCTACAAGGAGAACCAAGCAAGCCCTAAATAGTGGTCTTCAGTCATGTTGTCCATAACGTGAGTAATAATGGCAAGACACATTGCTGGAGTGCATACCTATGTACACTTGGTATACACACGTGTGTGTCATGCATATCTCTGTGTGTATATGCATGTTAAGACACATCGTAGAATCATAGAATATCTCAAGTTAGAAGGGGCCCACAAGGATCATCGAGTCCAGCTCTGTGCCCTGCAGGACTACCTAAAACTAAATCAAATGACTAACAGCGTCATACAAATGTACATATATTTTCCAGGCTTTAGAGTGTTATTAAAGGGTGGGACAATCTTATTTCTTGTGAAACATAATGTTTTTCTGAGGCCCCTTCCTGATTGGGTTTATAGGAGGAGTCTTTATTTCTTAGAGCATAGGTGTGCTTTTTGTTTGGCTAATAGACATGCTGCTGTCTGGAGGTGCTCTTTTGTTAATCTTGCCATTGGGCAGATGAATATTACTGTAAGTCTGCAATAAATGTGTCATATTGAAATCTGAGAAGCTTGCTTGTGCTTCGTAACTCTTGCAGTTTTGTGTAAGCATTTCTCAAGCAATCTCAAGTTGTCGTGAAGAGCAGACACTTGTATCTTATTGTTAGTTTTGAAAACGTGGAGGCTCAGATCTCTTTCTCACTTTTTTTTTTGACATTTTCCAAAAAAATGCTGCCTGTTTTTTCTCCTGATAGCTTGGTTCTCACCTGTGACTTTAGTCCAACGTGGTACATCTTGCTTAGTGTCCAGACGTGACTTGTTAGCAATGGATTTTTGGGCACAGGGAGCATTGCCAAAGCATGCTGTACAAATCCTGCCTGGCTGGCTGTTCTCCCTCATACCTGCAATCCTGCTAGCAAAAAGTGTGGATGACAGAGCAGAGAGCCTGCTGTCTGAGAAACTGCTCCAATGCTGTGAGTCTGGTCGTATAGTGACATGGAGATCAGGCTTTTCTGTCCATCATTTTGTTTGAATGGCAACATGAACCAACCATCTACCTGATTAAAACCACAGTAGTAACTGTGGTGGGAAAATATTAGCAAGACTTTTTTTCTGCAAGTTTCTGGTGTGTTGGCAACACTTATTTCTAAATGAATTACTATTTGGAGGGGTGCCTTGCATTTTAGAGAACATGAGCTGTTGTAAATCTCAGTAACACAGTGTGAGGGTTTGTACGTCACAGAGACATCAAAACAGTGGCCGCTTTCATGTTGGTCTCCCAACTTTCCAGTGCATTTTCCTCATCTCAAGAAGGAATGAAGGAAACAGAGCTATCTCCTGAAATATGTAGGAGTTCAAGTGTAGCAATTTTCATGTTTCTTGGAGGTGCTGGAGGCTTAGCGACTTGAGTCTGTAGTGGGAAGGGTCACTGCAGTTTCTGTCAACCCTCATATTTAGGAAAAAGAACAGTAGGGTCGTGTACTTGCAGAAGAATTGGTTATTGGATCTCCATTCATCAGCTCTTCCACATCTTAAGTAGTGATTGAGAATACTTTGAAATGAGATGTCTTTTAGTCAATTATCTATAATTATTGCAGTATACGTTATTGATGAGGAAGACTGTGGTTTATGTGATTAAGAGCTTAGAAACAATAGAGCCCTTTTCCTGGCATTTGTCATGTCTAGTGGAACCCAAAAGAACTGTTTTAACTCTTTAACAGCTTAATTTCTTATGCTGCTTTTGGTTTTTCCAAATAAAAATATTGGAAAATGACCTTTTATATATATATATGCTGCCACAGACAAGTTAATATATATTATTTTTTATAGTCTTATTTGGTATGTGATCTTCAAACCCTTTTATAAACCATTTTTTTCATCAGCAAGAGGCATTTTTGAAAGCTGTTTAGTGTTCACTGTTAGAATAACTTTGCTGTGGTGCTGGACTTCTTCTACCAGGAAAAGACCTAAGTTCAGTGAGTAGCATTAAACCATGTTCTTAAGTTTCCAGTTATCCTTATTTAAATGCAAGCAAAAATTGATCCCTTCTTTATTTTAAGCAATTGATTTATTTTCCCTTTTGCTACAAGGCTACTATCTGCAGCTGTTTACCACACGTTGCCGGGTCGTCACTGTAATTACTAGTGAAACCTCAAAAAAGAGGGAATTGACCTTTCCTGTGTTTCAAGGATTTTTGATCTACAACTCTTTGTCCAAACCCAAAATTAACTGCATATTTTACTAATGCTGAGATGGATTTGGAGTAGGAGCTTTTAGCTGGGCATGTCGTAGCCTGAAAGTTGCTGGCAAACTAATGAGTTCAGTGAAGAGATGAAGAAAGCTCAAAGGGTTGATTTGTAGGAGCGAATAAAGAGCTCAGTAGTTGAGCTAGGGAGTGATGAAAGGTGTGTGTGATTGCAATGTATGTGTCAGACATAAATGAAGATAGGAGGAGATGTTTGGGGCAGTGGAAGAAAAGGAGAAACATACCTGAAAAACTGCCAGAAAATGAAATGGAGATTATTGCTTATCACCAAAAGTTGGAAACCTTACTGCTAGAGACATACCAATTGTATTAGGAGGAAGCGAGGTGGGTGCTGGTCTCTTCTCCCAAGTGACAAATGATAGGTCGAGAGGAAATGGCCATAGGTTGCACCTGGGGAGGTTCAGATTAGACATCAGGAAAAATTTCTTCACTGAAAAAGGGGTCAGGCACTGAAACAGCTACCCAGGGATGTGGTCGAGTCACCATCCCTGGAGGTGTTTAAAGGCAGGTAGATGAGTTTCTTAGGGACATGGTTAATAAGGGGACAGGTATGGTTGGACTTGATGATCTGAGGTCTTTTCCAACCAATGATTCTATGATTCTATGATTTTATTAAATAAGCAGAAGATAGGGAGCTGGGACTCACTCTTTTGGAACACGTGAGATGCTTTAGTTCCTTTGGTTCTTTTATTGAGATTTAGTGACAAGCAGGGGACTGCTTGAGCATGTCATCTGATTTTAGACTTAGTATGGGTAATAAAGTTCCATGCAGTAATTGACTGATCAAATCCAGTACTTGTGGATGAATTAGAGAAGTAGGTTTCAGCCTGTGGCCTATGGAACACTGTAGATTAATTCCAAGGTGAATACAAAGAGCTAATAAAGACATCAAACTTCTTGTCAGTGGGCTTGAATATTTGGCAGAAAAAGAAATTATCTGTGAAGGAGGTGAAAACAAAACAAAGGAAAGCAGATAAGATAGTGCATATGTCTGTTTATATTTTAAAAGAAGGCAGATCAATTTATGTAGAGGAATGGTCAGCGCACTATTGACAAGTGGTTAGTTATACTCACTGGTGAAAATGTGTGTCTTGTTTCAAAACTCAATTTTGCCATTTTCAGCTTCTGGCTGTTGGATCATGTATTACCTACCTTCTTCTGAATCGTTACTTTGGTCATGGAGTTAAGATAACAGCCAAAAACTACCATAGATGTATCGGAGAGTAACATACTGATATAAGTTTGTTAACAAATATTTGAGGAGGTAACATCTCCAGCAGATTTTGGGCCGGATTAGGCAGCATCTTTCATTTTTGTAGTCAGTGTAGAGCCCGTAACCTCACACTGTGTGCTTTGGCTAATCTGACAGAAATGCACTTGTGTCTGACCCAGGCTGAATTTCTTACTGTGATGGAGCTGCTAAAGCACTGGCCTAATGTCAGTGACTGGGGAGTCCTGGCTTCTGCTGACCTTCAAAGGTGCAGATACCTATGATGCTTTCTGTATTACAATGACATCTGAATTTTTGTGATTTTTTTTTTTCAAGGAACACTAACTTAAATTAATTCTCTACATATATTTTTTTCTTAATTAAACTCAGGAAATGCTTTAAAGGTTTTGCCTATGAAATAACAGTGCAATGAGTCATTTCAAATCTAGTATTCATAACAGTGTAAGAACGGCAGTAAGTCAAGATTAAAACAGTGGAGGTACCATGGTCAATATTAACACTTACATATAAAGTATATAAGTAGAAATTCAAGAAATGAGTGTTCTTTAATTTATATATGAAGTAGTTTAGTGTTTAATATATCTATACAGTTATTTGGCTTTATTGCTCATGTCCTCAACTCTTTATTGTTTAGTCATCAGTAAGAACATCTTTATAGATAAATACAGATATAGAGAGGTCTCTTCAGTTAACAGTGTCATAGTAATGAATAATGAGTAGTGAAACAGGTTGGTATTGGCAACTGTTTGTCTTCAAAGTCTTTGTAAATGTATTCAGAGAATGTGTTTATTAAACAATTTCAAATATGTACTTATAAGTTTATTCTCTATTAGCAAACAGGCAGAAGGACCACCCATTTCTAACTGCAAATTATTTGCTATGATCATTTTAATCATGCACATAACTTCAAGTATAAATTCTCAGTCATGAGTTAGTGAATTCTCCTGTCAATATTTGGTTTGGTTTGGGTTTTTTTGAAAGCTAGTCTCTGTTTCTGTGAAAAGAAACCTGGCTCACAGTATCATTGAAAGTAGTAAAAAATGTGAAGTTATTTATCACAAAACTAAAGAGAAAATGATATCAGCTGTAAGCAGAAAAAGATGAACAAGAAAACATCAGCCTTCACTTTTGCTGTTACTTCCTCTAGTCACCTTGTTAAGTCATAGTGAAGTTAGAGTATGTGTGATGGAAATACTTGTAAATTTTGTGGAACAAACCACCAAAATGGGTGTGATTTTGTTCATATCTTTTGCTGTTCTGTCATTAAAAAAATCTAAGTAGGTATTAAACTGACTAGTCTGGAACTTCCTAGAGTTTAGATCATATACATCTAGTTTGATTTTTACATTATTCAGACAGTCATTCTGTTGTGGTTAGTGACACTCATTGAAGACTGTGTAACATGGCTATTAGCATTAGAAAAAGAGAGTTCTTAAGTGGAAGCATAACTTCTTGTCAAAAACGTTCTTTCAAAGCTGATGTAAATATTACATGTTCATTAAAAAAAAATAAGAACTATCCTTCAAAGAATTAAAATTAGGGACCTACTATGTACTGTAAGATTTTTCATTTTTGAAATTCTGGATTTAACTTAGCAAGGAGGTCTCAATGGTGTCCATATCACCACTCCAAACAATGGAAGCTGGCAATTTCTTCTCTCGTCTGGAGGCTTCCAGCCTGCATCTTGTCCTGCTGGTGTCTGACGAGTGTCTCTTGAGTTAGTCCGAGTGGTGGAGCTGGATCGTATTTCTTCAGGGTCTCCACCTGCCTCTCAAGCAGTCTTCTCTTACTGCTTGCTTTTACTAAGAGGAATTTCCACTTAGAGCACATACCAAGTTGGTTGTGAGGATTCATGTTTCCTTCCACCCCTGGCTTCCTTGAATTAGATTTAAAAATAAAATACTTTTATTCTTCAACTTCCTTCTCATTTGTTTTGTACAATGGAGAGCATCACTCTTCCCATCTATCTGCCTTTCTTCCCCATGCATTTCGCTGAAATTACTCCTCTATTGTGTTTCTTAATTAATTATGCTTTTCCCAGCATCAGGCTTTTTTCTCCTTTGACTGCTTCAAGACTGTGGAAAAATCCCAAATTTGTATTTCGAGAGACTTGCTCGTTATACCTCTTTTTGGTATCTTTCAACATCTACTTTGCCATAGAGACCATAAAAACCACAATATTAAATTGTAAACTGCATATTTTTCTAAATTACTTTGTCATGCTCTTCCATGCCTGTTATCGGTTTTGTGGATCCTGCTGTCATCATTAAGGGGAAGGAATTTTTTGATTTTTTTCTACTGAGTGGTGAGACATTTTAGAAGAAAGTCTGTGGTATAATACAAGGACTTTATTGCCTCACTGGTCGTTTGTTTTAAAGGCAGGCAAAATGTTTCTGTGCTTATGCAAAGAGATGAGAAAATGAAGTTGATGGGTGGATAAATGAGGAATAAGCGGTACGGGTGTTTGGCCCCTCTCTTTCATATGATATTTTCTCAGCAGGAAAGATCTGATAGCAGGTAGTACTGTGTATCTTCAAAGTGAAGCTTGACCATCAAGAAATGGGGAAGGCAGTGAGGTGATGTGGGGAGGTGAGGGATTTTCACACAGTGATCAGCAGAGCTTAGTACTGTAGCTGTTGTTGGCCAAAGCTGAGAAGCTTCGCTAGAGGTCAGATTTAAAAAAAAAAAAAAAAGAAATAAAAAGTGAGTCAACAGTGAAACATCATTAGGGATAATGAAATTTAAGTATGATTAGTTTTTATGTAACCTTGTTTTTGCACATTCTCCATTGCTAGCAGGCTAAACAGAGAGGTCTACCGATCAAGCTCTAAAATCTGTACAAATTTGTTTTGCTTTTTCCATCTCTTCTGTGTTAATAATCAACAAAACAATCAGATCACCAATGCCCATTCATCTCATTAGGATATTCCAAAACCATCCTGACTGTGGCAAAAAAGAAAATAAATCTTAACTAGCATAGGGAACAGCAATGCCAAGCACCCAAAGTTGGGTTTACACTGATGAAGACCTTTCAACAAGGGAGAAATTAGGAAGCAGTTTCATCCTAGGTCAGGATGGAAAATGCAAACCAGATGACAGGATTTGTCTGAGGACTCATCCTAACTCTGGGAATTCAGCATGGAAGGACACACTGAGAGGTGGAGAATGACTGGAAGAAAAATAAAAATCATATCAAGGTGTCTTGTTTAGTTTATTCATACTCATCTTCGAATAAGAGTAATCAGTTTCTTAAAGATCTTCATTCCAACATAATAACGTTTGGAAGGGTTTTTTTCAATTTTACTTAAAGTTATTTGGCTTTAAGACTAATCTTTCTGGAAGCTGGCATTCTGCACATATCTTTTCAACTTGAAGGGCTGGTTTGAACAGGACTCAAGCAACCACTCCAACACAAAAGCCAAATGTTGCAGAGTAAATTGCAATTAATTGCAAGTGAGAGACATTTTCTAGAACATTAGCCAGCCTAACCTCAGTCTCAGCAGCAGCACAGCTCCCAAACTCAGGAATTTCCCTAAATTGGTAATAGGTTGGTGTTTCTTTATGTTTGGGGTTTTTTTCTATTCATGGCAATATTTCTAACACGTAAGAGGAATCTGTACAATGTGGAAATGTATCTGATTCTGCTTTGTAAACAAACTTAAAATGCAGATAATACTGACTTGGTTTGGTCTTGCTAAGGTCTGTGTGTTAGCATGCAATCTAGGTGTGTTTGTATTTGGTGCATTTTTCTTTAATTAATGACTCTCAGTTTAGTCCATATTCTGTCATTAGTGCTACTCTAAAATTTAGAAGACGACATTATCCACAGTAAACAATGCGAGGAGGATTTAAAACTAGAAGACTCTTCAGAAACAGTTGGTGTTGTATGAAAAACAGAAAATCTGTAGCTCAGTCATTACAGTTACTGTGTTTGTGTAAATGTGAGCAAAATATATGAGCCTTTTTTTTTTCTTTCTAGGGTGGTTTTTTTGTGGGGTAAGAAGATACGGAGTAATTTATATTTTATTTGTTTTATTTCCCTTGATCTGAAGTGGTAAGGCTGTAGCCTAGGGGATATTGTGATCTTTTCCAGATAGAAGAAGAACTTACCTCACTTTTTTTCACCTTTTAATAGAAAGAGAATTTCAACTTTACATTTGAAGAACAGTTCATGTAACTTTTCATTGTTTCAGTGAAGTGTAGCATAGTCTTAAAACTTATTGCTAATTTTGAGGCGATTTACTATTCAATGAACAGTGTTTTTGTTCTTTCCTCAACTATTTGAAAGATAGAGTGAGAGTTGAGCATAAATTGATGTCTTTGGTGTGGGCTTTCTCATTCTTCATGTTCAGTATAATGATGTAGTTGGGAGAAAGGAGGCATAGTCACTGCTTCTTTGCTCACTGTTAGTTTAGAGTTGCCAAAATTGCTCAATTTGGGACCACCTAATGCTGAGAAATGCTATAAACTGTTTTTTTTGTTAAGTGTAATGTGTTAGCAAATTAGTCCTTAAAAGAAGGAGAGAAAACATGATAATCAGTGCTGAAAGGATATGCAGTATGCTCAATATTGTGACACTTATGAGTTTTAATGCATTTATTATAGTTTCATGTGAGACATCACAGAAGCTTCAGAGTGGCTCACTGATTAAAATCTGTTTGATATATCACTTTGCTTCTTAAGGATCTAGCTGTGGACTAGAGCATAAACGAGCAAACATAAATGAGCAAACAAGTTAAGCCCAGCACCAGGGTGTCTCTGAAATACTGGAAAGATTATCAGCTTGCTCTTTGGAGATGTGGCTTAAGAGTATCAAGAAAGTAGTGAAAAATATTTATCTCTCTGAATAGAAAGAGTGTCAAAGTGTGCATCAGCAACCTCAGTAGAGTAGCTACACAGTAAGCCATCTTAACAAAGATAAAAGGTGCTTATAGCAATAAAATCCTCTTCAGTTCCCTTTCTTACAACCCTGTGCTACTCAGTCGAGTCTCATGGCCACAGAAGCCTGTTGTGTTACAGCTGGAGGAGGCAATGAAAATAAAGCAATTATTTTTGTGAATCTTGGATGCATTTCTAAAATAGTGCCTGTTATGAAATGGAAGGGAATGTAACTCTCAAAACACGTGCCAAAAAGCCTTAATATATTAACATAATGTTATAATTCTGTGTTCTGTTTCTGGAGATTCTTATACCTACGTACCAATACATTGACTGGGATTTTCTTTTTTATTTCAAATGTTTTGGTTACTCATTTAGAAACAGCACACACAGCACTGTAGTAAACCCCTGGTATCTGATGGATGGTTGCCATTGTAGTTTTAAAATGGTTTGCAATTAGATCGATCAAATGGAAAGTGCACAGTACAAGACTAACTTGAAAAAAATAGTAATAATATGTAGTTTTGACAAGTGCTTTCCTTCACCCACCCTCCCAAGTTTCCATCTACTTGTAGGTGTGTGGAAGAGGTGGAGGAAGCAGGGTGGCTCTGGAACATTTTTCTCCTCGAGAGCTTCACTGGTAAATTATGTCTGGTTTGGAAGGAAGGTGTGTAATTGGCTAGATTACTGAGCCATGAAGATATAAAGTATTTGGCAGTACGTGTGAGATTATTTTTCAAACATCTACTGGAATAATTTCCTAATTTCTGGGAATAAGGATTCCCCCCCCATATATGTACTTTTATTTTCAAATGTGAATATTTAAATCTTAGAGCCATCCCAGAAGTATGGATATACACAATATGTTGTTTTAATATATTTTCATTTCCAGAATTACTAAGTGAATGCAATAAAATCTAATTCCTTTGCAAGTTCACTATGTGACTATATATTCATGGTATTCTTTTCCTGAAGAATACATTTATTGCTGTGTAGCTCTAGCATGATATTTTAAGAACAATAATTTATGATATAATTTGCTTTATAATTACTCATAAAAAAGCAAATTATTGAGATGAATAGTCAGCCTCTGATATTCTTGGAGCTCCTGAGTGGTACCTGAATGCCATTCTTCCCTTTTGTCCTAGGTCATACTCAATATATGTTACAGGCTTCATTCTGTCAGTCAGATACTTGTGTCTTAGGCAGTTCAATGTGTACTTTAGTAATAAACTCTATTATAATTTAATCTGCTCTGGAGCTGGGTACTGTCATTCCCTATTGGAGTAACTTCTTTTTGATGGTTTTGAGTGATGATTTGTTACTGATTCCAGAACCAAATTGCTAAGAAAAAACAGATGACGCAGTAAATCATAATTTCTGGGAGAATAGCACAGGCGATGATGACATTTTCATTGAAATAATATAATATTTTGAGTAGAGAGTTCTTTTGAAGGAAACAGTCTTGTATGGGGTATTTCCTTTCCAGCATATGTTCTGCACTGCACCAATAATCCTTTCAGTTATGGTCAGTGCTACATATAAGGCACACATTGCAACTTGACTGTAAATAAAAAGAGTGATGTAGCATTATTCTACATTGGAGAGTGCATTTCAGTTTAGAATCCTGTTGTCTTAGCTTTTTTTACAGAGAGGGACCGTCTGGTTTATGTTATGGTATGGCTGGCAAATCTTAAGGTCAGGGATGCCCACGAAATCATAGAGAAAAATGAGAAGTAGACCAGGTATTTTCAGCTCTAGAACAGTGCTTAAATTGTTTGTCTTCACTCCTTAAACCAATTAAAAATTATCAAAATTTTTTCTCTCAAGAATAGAGAGAGCATGACAACATGTCATTTCTGTTGGGGAAAAAGGGAAATGCATTCCAGAAGGGATTTTTGTGGAGTTCCCTTTCTGCTTCTTTTGGGGAAAGAAACAAACAAACAAAACCAAAATCAAATGAAAACAAACAAGCAAAAATAATATTAAAAACAAAACAAAATGAAAAAGCACACCAAACACCCACACCTGGCAAAGAATCCAATTTCATGCTATAAAAATATTTTGTATTTTTATTTGACTTTTGTTCCCAGTCTGAGATCAAACTCATGACCATTCCTGGAAAAATGAAAATTTGGGGTTTGTCTTAACCACGCTCAATTGCTCAGAAATAGGGGTGCTTTTTTATTGACTCGCTTTGGCTAACTCAAAAGTGGTTTCAAAATCAATCAGATTTCACAAACAATGACAAAATACAGAAGATACTCTCCTCCAGTCTCTGCTGTACTCGCGAACTGAAACATCTGGAGATGTTCCAGCAGTGCAATTGTCCGTCCCACGAGGCAAGGGCTTGGCAGTTGCTGGGGATAAGGAGCTGTGGAGCTGGCAGTCCCAGCCCTGCCCTCAGTGATGCCTGTGTCACCCCTGCAAATGCAGACTTTGCCAGCTGAAGAGAATTTTGGCTGTTAATACGTATAAAAAATGACATTACCTAGTGACAGAGGGATGTGCTTCTAGCTGTAGCATTAGTTGATTGATAGATATCTCTTTAATAATTTGTTCACTATGGCTGTGCCAAGGACATGTTGATCTGCAATGTGACACGTATTCCAGCGTATTCCAGGATGGCATTTTTTAAGTATTTGGCCCAACTTCTCAAGGACTTAAGGGGTCAACCACTGGAAAATAATGCAGTCCTGTAAGACTGTGCTGATCAAAAATTCCTGCAGAAGCCTCCTGTGGTGTGTTTCTGTTCAAAGTTGTGTGCTATTGAACTAAAACCTCTGTGCTAGCCAGGCTAACTTCAAACCATGTCCAAAGTTCATTTAATTATTCACAGCACAAATTCTGACATAGCTTTTCCTCTGGAATATTTTCAAAATCAGCATTTGTCCAATTTCTCCCCCTGTGCCTGCAACTTTAACTCTCTTTGTAACTCCATTTGGAGGCTGCAGGTTTTGGAACATGTGATTTAGTAAAATTTATGCCTTTGAGTGTGATATCTTGAGCTAAGTGGCAGAGGTTCTCCATTTCAGACAGATTTGGATTTCCAGCAAGTTATTTATCAGCTTGGGCTGGAATAAAAGATCTTACAGGAAGGAAAGTCACATACAGCTTTCATCAGATAAAAAGTCAGCCTTTGAATTAAATCTTATCATAGAAGTTTTAATAAGTAGCAAATGCAATAAATCTGAATCACATAGTATTGATTTCCAATTTAATTATTTATGTGGAATTCAGAAGAGCCAGGATGAACTCTGGATATTTTGAACATTGACTCTGTATCTTGATGCCTTTAATAAATGAAAGTAATTAGTCTGCTTTTTGCTCATTGGGTTTTCTAGGAAATCAAGTGCAATGTCTTCTGATTTCAGATCTTGACCCCTTTTCATCCAGCTTTTAAAAAATCCTTACTTGTGTACTTGTGTTCAGTCCTGCTAGTCATCTTTCTTTCTGTTGTGCTGAAACTAGAGAATGTTCTTTCATCTTTCTCTGTCTGTTACTTATTGATGCGTCTATTCCCATTCTCATTCCCTGTTCACCCACAGGATGTTGAATGTCTATACATTAATGTAGAATCCTTACAATATCTATTTGTGTATTCACACTTCAGGTCCTTTTGGAGGAAAATTTGCCATGATGCAGAGTAACATGAAATTTTTGTAGCAGTTTGTAGCAGTTCGTGTGAGGGGAAGACTCCTGACTAGAAGCACTAGCAGCACATAAATATGATGTACTTGCTTCATTCTTGTACATGTGTGAGATTAATTGCTTTATTATCTGTCGAAAATGAAAGAACACATTTAAAAGAAGCTGTCTGAGCAGCTGTGCAGTTGTTTTCTTGGGAGGAAGAGCACATTTTACATGAGGTTGCCAGGTGTGTCTTTGTGTCTTAAGGCAGATTTCAGTGCTGATGAATCAGTGGTGTCAGTAGGATTGCAGTGGACATGCATCGTGTGGAAGGATGTTAATACACTGTTTTCCTGTTCATCAGAAGGGTGGCAGCCTTCAAGCTGGATATTCGAAAGCAGTATTCCCTGCTGGATATTCCCTGACTCAGAGAATTGAACAAGCAAAGCTTAAATCAAGGGAACATGCAACAGATAGTAGGAACATATATCTTTAGTGCATGTAAGAAGGTTGACAATTGTTGCTGGTTGACCTTAAGCAGCAGCGAGGTTTGCAGAGGTGGTAATCTTGAAACCTAGGCTATAGTTTTCTTTATGAGCTTGCCCGAATAGAAACTCCTTGAGAAGCAGCATGGCTTTGCTACTGAAGCTCAGGAGTTGTGCCCTATAGACTTACTGACTCTGACTGGTATTTTCAAACATACAATAATTGAGATCTGTACTTCTTAACATTAAAGAAAAGAACCTGTAGGTTGGTTTAACTAGGCTTATGTGGAATTGATGTTGGGCCAGAACTGAGGGGGAAAATTACTCTCAGCAGACAGACAATGACTGAGGAATCTGTGACCCATGATTGCATAAAGTTTTTCTCTGAGTTGGAGCTGACGCAATGGCTGGTGCTTCTTGGGACTGTGTGCAATCTTGGATTTCCTTTTTTTTAGCTGCTGCGTTTTTTTACATTGGTAATATTTCTTGTGTTGCCATGTGGACTTCTAATTCTATTGTACTGTGCAGCTTGGCTTTTCCTTCCCTGTAACATGGTTTGTGTATAGTTTGGCGGGGTTGTGTGATTTTTTTGAAAAGGCCTTCTGAGTTTGAAGATTTATGCAGATGTGATTGCTGACTCAAAACGTATTTGGTGACTCTGTGTAACCATTTAAAAAAATAAAGAAAACTTAAAAATTTGCAAGGGAGGTTTTTAGGAGTCAGGGTAACAAATGCACCTATTGTCAACTCGTATATCGAATATACTACTCTGGCTTTCTAAACCACTGTCCTACACACAATGTAGTGAAGTGGACACACAATGTTTCTATTACCTGAGAGTTTTTCCATTGCATCCATCAACAAGCAAATAACCAAGAAAGCAGTATGTATTTTCTGAGCTTGATCAGCTCAGACTTTTCAGAGTGGATACATGGGAAATGGCACAACACAGAGAGTAACTATTTGGTAATTCTTTAAATTCCTTGTACAAAAAGAACAGGAAAGGAATTACAGTGGGATTTCTGTACTCTCCTACCTTGTGATGTTTGCAGTTATGTAACTTCAAAACTCTTTGTAGTCCTCTGGAGTTTAAATTCCTGAACTGTGTTTATGACAGGTGAATAAGGTTTGAACACTTAATGTTGCTTCTGTTGATTTAAAATTGTAGGCTCTGTTGAAAACCAATAATTGGCTCTGTCACCTTGGTGTCAGATGTAGGAGCCTCCCAGACCTATCTTAAAATGGGAGTTGATTCATGGGGGGGTTTGTCTTTCTAGTCACTGGAAATAAAAGCACGCATTTGTTTTTTCTTGCACTGAGTTAGATGCCAATAGTAGAAATAATACTGTGTGATTTCCTTTGGTGGAGATACACTTTCTGTGAACTTTGGAAGTTCTGTAAATAAACAAGATAAATGATACAAGCATTAAGATTGAGTTACCAATATGGCTGTATTGTGTTTTCACCACTCCTTTTTCCAAGCTCGCTCCCATCCTTAAAACACTCTGAAAACCTCCTGTTTCTCCTTGCTTCAATACAATTACAGACTGTTTTCACTACAGATATCTTTCCCACTGACAGCTACTAGATGGGGTTCAGAAGCAAATCCAAATAGAATAAACTCTTAGAAAATATGAACTAGAGACTTCAAGCATATTTCATCATTGAACAGGGAGCCTGTAGCTGAACAAGTGACAAGAAACATATTGGTCTTCGCAAAAATGAAAAAATTATATGAAAGATCTCAGTTTATCCTTTGCCTTTATAAGTCCTTTCTTTTTTTTTTTCCTCAGCAGTGTTTCTGTTTCGACATGTTGCAGATGATGATCAGATAGTCTTGCTCTTTTATTGGTATTTTTGGGCATCATCTTTTCTGTCTGCTTATTATTCATATATAAAAGTCCTGATAGGCTAAATTACCAGATTTACTAGAATGTACCTCTGCATCTTTTAAAAACTATGGTTTTTAAAACTGTTTCCTCTTGGACTCCTAAACCACTGACAATGTCACAAACAACATGTAGAAATAAGCTGGTCTATATAAAATAAGAAAGGATTTAGGTTTTTTTTTCAGGTTAAAATAGTGTAGTGGGTTTGGTAAGTAGTAAAGCACAGAGGCAATTTAAAAGATGAACAGGTTAATATACTGATCACGGTATGGTGGGTTCACCCTGGCCAGCAGCCAGACACCCGCCCAGCCGTTCACTCACTCCCCTTCCTTGGAAAGATGAGAGAGAAAATAGGATGGCAAGGCTCAGCTGTTGAGATGCAGTCAGGGAAACTGCTCACCAGTTACTGTCATGGGCAAAGCAGACTTGGCTTAGAGAAAATGATTTTAGTTTGCTGCCAATTAAAATAGATTTATGTAGCGAGAAACAAAGGCAAATTAAACCCTCCATCCTCTCTCCCTTCTTCCCAGGCTTAACTTCAATCCTTTCTTCCTGACTCATCTACCTGCAGTGCAGAGGGATGGGCTGAGCAGTTTCAGTCAGTCCATAGACGTTCCTCTCTGCCATTCCTTCCTCTTCACACTTTTCCCTTTCTCTGGTGTGTGTCCTGCCCATGGTCTGCAGTGCGGAATCTTTATTTATTTACATGTTCATGTGTTCTTGCTTTGAGCTTTATAATTTAATTTCTTTGTAAAAGAACCTGAAAACAGGTTTATCAGGTGGAAGTTGTACTGTTGTCAGTGAAACAGTGTCTTTTTCTACCTGTTTTGAATTATAAAAGCATTAGTACATTAGATGTTCTGCCTACTTTTGTTTTGTTCTGGTTTTTTAATATTTCTTGCAAGTTAAAAATGGAAATGTAGCCAAACAATTCTGTAAAGGTTACTCATTTAATTTAATGTTAAAATGAAGTATTTACCCTAGAAATATATGTGCGTATTTACATATGCTTATTATTCTTTTTTTAAAATAAAACCAACAATCATATCTGAAATTGATTTTCCTTTCATTATGTATTTTTATAAAAAAAATATATTAGGCATGGTGGTTGCTTTTATGAATGAAAATTAGATGGACCTATTAGTGTTGAATCATTGTACAGATACTTCTAGGAGGTGATGTATTTTTAATGGGACAGGAAAACACCACCCTCCTATACCAGTTTGTTCCACTATTGCAAATAAGAGTAAGTCTTCCAAAAGAGTAATTCCAAAAAGAGTAAGACTTACTCCAAATAAAAATTAAACATTGATTTGGTAAAACTGCAGCAGGTGGAAATAAGAATGATCTGTTGGTTTTGTCTCTGTTTAAGAACTGAGTCCTGTGGCACACAGAGTCAGGTACTTGGACCAGTCTCAGAATAGCTGGCTGGAGCACTGGCAGCTGAGCTGTGACAGCCAGGCTGCCACCGTGTGCTGGGGAAAAAAAAGAAAATTACATTGGTGCTGGCAGGCAGCACTGCTTCCTGTTGCTGTGTGTGACTGCTGGCAGCACATCTTGGTGCAGAGATCCATTCTCCAAAGAGATGGGACACAGCTGTCTACAGCCAAGGTGTAAGGTGGCTGTTGTTTCACTGTACTGCATAAGCTCCTAGTAAGAATTTTAATTTTGTGTCTATTTTAAAGAAACATTGTTTATCTTCTGGTAAAAATTTGGAAAAGTAGCCATTTTTTTATTCTGACAATCCAGACTATTCAGGATGACCTAAGGAGAAATGTTATTTGAAAACTGAACTTCACACTTAGCCTTTTCCATTTGTGTTTTCCTTTCTTTCTTCAGCAAAAGGATGCACAAAGGTAGTTTTTGTAAGTTTAGGAAACAGATGATAGCACAAAAAGCCTTGTGTTTTTATGCCCTGTAGTGTTTTGATTTTAATTAATGGTGTTTTTTAAAACTTCAAAGCAGGTCAGTAGAGGGGAGAGCTCAGACAGTGTTTGATGTCAGCAAGTGAAAAAGGAAGAGGGTCATTTGCCCCTTATTGTGTGTGTGAGGGGTGAGGGATTAGATCTTTTTGCTTGAAATTTTCTTAGCTGATTTTAGAATGAATGGGAAAAAAATAAAAAGGAGGAAAATGTTATCTAATCAAAGCTGCTCAGTCAACAAATGACATCCAGCAGTAACCTTCACTTTCTCACCATACTTCCTTTGGACTCTAAACTATTAACACAGCTAGAAATTGCCTCATCTATCATAGCAGCATAGCGCTTTTCTCTGTTTTGCTACATGGTGGGTTTATCAGTGCTGATCATGGGGAAGAGGTGAAGAATAATATCCTCTTTAATTGAATTTGCAGATTGGAATGTGGTGAGGAGGAACAGCCCGTGCTGGTGTTTGGTCAGCACCAGGGGCTGCCACCCTCCTGCTAATGAAAAATGCTTCAATGACTGCAGCAACCACGAGCCAGGATACAAAATAGATGTGTTCGGTTTTGTGCCTCTGCCTAATGTGGATTTTAAGCTACAGTGGTAACTTAATATGGGGACAGCACCTGCACATGATCTTGCTCTGTGCTGGCTTGACTACTATGTGTGAGGAAGATGAGCTATGCTTGAGTGCATCAGGGCCTGAGAGTGTGCATGTCAGGGGGTATCAATGGGAAATAGGAACACTTCTTACCTCATGGTGATTTTTTCACCTTGCCTTGCTGTTAGAAAGAATAACTTTGCATTCTCATGTCACTTTCAGCACTTCACTTTTTCCTGCTGTTACCGGTAAAACTAATGATGCTACTTAGGATGTCCAGGGGTGACCTGATGTGCACACAGGTAATTAGAACAGGCACAACTTTAAATTCAGGGTTTGTAAAGAATAGTGTGGCACCACTTTTCTGAAAGGAAAGCTAATAATTGTCAAATTTTGAAAAATTAGCAGTGAAATTGCAGCTGGCTTGAACTTGCAGTAGCAATATTTTTTTTTCCCTTTTGCTTGTGCCAGTCCAGAACCTCAGTCTCATAGTTTTGCTTTTTTTTTTTTCAGAATATGGCGGCATGGGCTTGGACTTCTCCTACAGCATTGCAGTGGCAGAAGAGCTGGGAAATATCCGCTGTGGAGGTATTCCTATGGCTACTGGCGTGCAGGCTACCATGGCTACTCTTGCTCTTACAAGGTAATGTTCAGAAAGTTTGATTTAGCCTAAAACTCAAACCGTTCTGTTTAAGAGTAGGAAAAAACGTTATTGTACAGATTTTCTTTCTAGTTGCTCTTCAGTAACACTTGATGAAGAAACTTGCTCTCTACTCGTGCAGACAGTTTGGTTTAGAGGAGAATTTTTTTTTTCTAATGTTAGAATATTATCTGTTAAAACATAGGCCTAACTTAATAGTAGATGATGTGCTTTCAAACACAGAACCTTGGTGCCATAGCAAGTAAAACAATCATAATTTCAGAATCCCCCCTGTTTTGTCTTAGCTGAATATCGCAATCCAGTCAGTTATACTAAGGATCAGTCTAATTCTATTTTATAATTTACTTGCTTTTTTCCAACTTTACAGGGTGCTCCTCTTTGACTGAAACTGTTCAGAAATAATGATCAATATTAGTGTAAGTCCTAAAATTATAGCATACATATCATTCTTCCTAAATGCATCCATTCCAGGCAATAACTCGTCTTGCTTTTTCTCATTGTATCAGTGTTTCTCTTTTATCACTTGCTGTTCCCCCACCCCCACTTTATGAAAGTGGCAATTACCAATTTCCTTTTTATGTACTAGTTTCCCGGACCTTCTGCATCAAAACAGTAATTTCCAAAACAAAGAGAGAGGCAACAGGCTGGTCAAGCAGTTTGTCCTCGGAGTATGGATATGCCTAAAATTCTGGAAGGTAGTGGTGGGGATTAGATTTGAATAATAATGGTGAAGTTGGAAACTTATCTGCACAAAACAGGTATTCAAGAGGGGAATTTTTGCACAGAAGAACATTTTATGTTTCCTCCCCATTCTGAATGAAAATGCCTGCAAATTCACTGTCAAGCATGGCATTTAGGTTCTGTTCCCTTGACATCCATTTATCTTTCTGCTAGGTATGTGCGACTGGAGATCTCAGCCATGGGAAATTCTTCTAACAGTTTTCTTCTCCTTTGTGAAATACACCAAAAGCTTGCTAAAGGCACGGAGTTCATTGTGTCTCTTGCAACAATAGCTTAGTTATAGTCTAACTGAGAATAAAACAAGAATTTTAAAAGACTTCAGAGACTAGTACTTTGTCCCCATGATAGCCTTTTATTTCCAGGCGCTTCAAATGTACCTGTGGTTAAAAGAAGATGGGATTTTGTTCCATTGCAGGTTTTTTGCCTTATATCACTCTGATCTGCTGTAGTAAGGCAGTGAAACTATGTACGTTTGTGCTGTGAAATCGTAAAGTGGATTTTCTTGGAAAATAAATGTGAAAATGTCATTAGCATGGTGAAATCTGTAACTCAATTTGCATCTGTCATAGTGAACTTTTCCTCCACTGTTAAGTCACTTTCACTGACTAGGTGCAAAACTTGGTAATGAAATGAGAAAGCTGGTTGCTGCAGGAAATTTTGCATTGGTGCAGCTTTATTTACTTCTTGCATTATAGTGAGAGGGCTAACTGCCTGTCCTCAGTCATGGGTTCACACTACATTCACAACCTGGATGGTTTCTTTAAAGGTATTCTCTGTACACTGGCGGTCCTACAGAAGTTCAAGAGGTAATGCAATTGCTGCATCTTTATTATGCATCGTTAGACATGAAGCATCAATGAAGCACAAAGTAAACAGTAATATGGGAATCAACCATCATCCTCTGCAAAACTTAGGCGAGTTTTTTTAGTGTAAAACCCTTTGTTGACTCTCCTAACTTCAGGCTTTTTTCAGCATTCATCAAGCGTGTGTAAGTGCACCTGTGAACCAACTCTGAATGTGTCACATCATGAAGATGCTCTGCTGGTATATATTTGAGGTGTTTCCTCAATGAGATGTATAGACAGTGCAGTAAATTAGGTGCACATATGCATGCATACACAGACCACACACTGCACACCTTTTTACATGTTCATACGTTGGAAAAATAAAATCTTAAAATATCTAGAGTTGTAATGCTTCCTGATGATGTTTCTGCAACTTCCATGGGTTTCTTGATTCAGTGAGAGGCTGTTACAAGGCTTAGTTTGTGAAGGCCTTTGAGATATTCAGTTAAATGGGAAGTACATTGTAGAACAGTTTTATTTACGTGAACTGCAAAGAAATGTAGTAATTTTGAAAATGTTCACCACCATATCTGTTTAATCATTCTTTATGATTTTTTTGACAACCCTCAGAAAGTTACCTGGAAGCAACCCTGCAAATTTTGATTTATGTGCACTTCTATTGTGTAGAAAGATATTGGAGAAAATGGTTTTCTTTCACTTGAAGATGCCCAGACTGCTCAGTTTTTTTCCAGCTTCCTCTAAGTGAAGCAGTAGCAGTTCTAAATTTGAGAACTAAATGCAAAATGTTTTGTTAACTGTGATCTGACCTTTGATGTGCCTGGTTCTGAACATAACTCACTGTCAGGACTTCCAAATGTATTCAGATATAATACTTCAGTTTCTTTCATGTTTACAAGTAGAGTGGAGAAAACAGATCTCAATTGAGGCAGTGAATGACATACATTTCCCTGGACTCGCACATACCTATAGGGTTATACATCTGTAGTGATACCAGATCAGCGTAGAGATGTTTTATCTTGGCAGTAGGCAGTAGCCTTTCCTTTCTCTTTGTCCTTTTTCCTCCCCTCCCTTCCCCTCCGCTCCCCTCCCTTCCCATAACAGCAGAGGCTGTTATAGCTGCAGCTTCAACATATCATTAAAAAAAAGTCTAATTAAACATCGTTGTGATGGCAGCTAGTTATGTTGCATCCATAGCCAGTTGTGCTGCTTGGTGGTTTTTGAATACCTGTGAGGGTCTAACCTGGGCAGATCAATATGGTGGGGTGATGTGAAGTCAGGCAGCTGCTTGTGAACTCCCTTTCCTCAAAACAACTTAAAACTCTTCCTCTACCTTTGAGGCTTTTCCATCTCCTGGTGACAGCCTTGCCATGTTACGGTGGCAGGTTATCTGGTGGGCAGCCTTGAGGGCCCCAGAGGTGGTGGGGTAGCAGCAGGTCACAAGCCACATGAGTAACTCTTAAAAACTGCATGATCAGAAGGGGATGATCTTTAATATGACTCCCCTTTTATAGTACCTGAATTTTAGTGCAAGATGCATTCCTAAATAAATGGGAGATTGATGTGATCATTCTTAACCAAAACTCTTCAGGTGGTCTCATCTGCATGAAGTAGTCATACCCATTAGGTAATTTCATACAGGCTTCTCATCTGTATTCTTTCAGAATGTAGCAGTGGTTCTATCTGTGCAATTTACTTCATAAAATCTTCAAATAACTGAAGCTTAAAGGCTTGATAAAAGCTGGGAGCCAGATCATTTTATTGCTTTTTTGTATGCTGTCTTTCACAAAAAGTGAATACGTTTTCTAAATGTGGGGGTTTAAAACTCCCATGTTGTCTTATCTCAACTGAAATGGGGACTCAAGGAGAGAAAGCTGCTTGCAGTGTGGATTCCTTTAAATCCAGGTCATGTAAATTCCATGCTGCTCAAGGGTACTTGCTGCTGTTCATCATTCATTTCTAACCCTTTTTGTGCCTGTAAAGAGCATCTCTTCCCCTTTTATTTTCTTGCTTCTTTCCCCGTATCTTGAAGATCCAAGGAGTACTGCTAAGCTGGAACTGGGCATCAGATGGTAGGACGTCTGTGCAGGACTGCACTGAAGCAAAGGCATGGCACGTGGCAATTGTATTATTAAGAGACTGAGCCTGGGAGCAGAACAGAAAGAGAACTGGGAGAAATTCACCTCTTGCTAGTATGTAAGAAGGAAAGTGACAGTAGGTCAGAGTTACTTTCTTGTGTGCCTAAAAGAAATCTTCTCTAAAAGCTATCATGTCACTTGGGACTTCTGGGTTTCTGAGCATCAACAAGGAGCTGTGTTTATTGACTGTATGTATGCCAGCATACATAACACACATGCATGAAAACATATTTTAGAGTGATACTGAGGCTTCTGAGTTAATCACATGGGAAACTCTTCTCTGGGATACGGCCCTGGACTGTCTGGTCTTTCTTGAGCCAGACCTTGATGTCATTGCAGACAGATTTTTCTAATTCTGCAACTGTTAAACTGGAACAAGTGAGATTTTCAGTTATGCAAACCTGAAATTTTTCTGGGATGCATTTAAGGTGGATAGAATTTTACAGAAACAACATATTTTGAACAGAATAGCTAGCCGCTTGCTGTGCTGCGTGTCCTTCCTGCAAGGCACAAGGGCCTATGAGCTTCTGAAGGTCTTGTTGCCAGACTCTTTCTGTAATTGCAAAATAACTTCTTCTGTAGGCTCATTTTTGGGAACAGCTGGACTGTTTTCTGGACCTTAAACCAACCAACCAAAGATATCAAAGTAAAAATATTATTGTGAGAAAATTTTTTTCATGGAAATCCTCTGTTGAAATAACTAAAGGCTGACAAAGTTTTAAGCACCAGAAAACATTGCCAAAATCCCTGCTAGCTTCTTTCATAATATAATATTTCTTCTTGTTTGTTGGGTTTTTTTTGTCTCGTGAACATTCAGCTGGCCGTACTTGATCATGTCCCAGGGAAGAAAAAAGAAAAGTACGCTGCATAGCAGACCAGGGGACTTTGTCCCAGTATGCTGGAGGAGAGAGTAAACACTCAAAGCTCACTTCTGGTGTTTATTTGGGATTGCTGCTGCGATTGTTATCAGCAGGGACAGGACTAGGAACTGAGCTCCCTGTGTGCACAAAGTGGAAGTGTCTGCCAGTTCCCAGTCTGTTCTCTGGCCATCCCGTGCCGTTTGACTGTTTAGTGTCAGGGTTGGAGTGGAGGGGATGGATCAGATCCGAGCTAAAATGGCATCACTCCTTTGGAAGTATTGTGTTTTAGAAGAAGGACCCAGGTAACCAGAGCCTGTTTAGGCAGCCGGTGAGCGTAAGGAGATGAGTGAAAATGCTGATGTGGGAAGCCTCATACCGAAAAGGAGGCTGGAGAGGAACTTGACTTTTACGGATTTCTGCTCACAGAAGAGAAATCTCATGACTTGAGGAATTTTTCAATCTAGCACAAGAGAGGTTCAAGAACTAGACCACCAGCTCACTATTCACAGTGCAAGACCAGATCCATGAATGTTAATGAGGACAAAATCAAACATGAAATGATATGGGCCATATTTTGAACTGATGAAAGCAGCTAAATGTTGGAAAAAAAGAGGATACCTCTTAACTGAATTGAAATATGGGCAAGTGATTTGTGTGTGTGTGTGTGTTAAAATGCCATCAGTTTGCTCTTCCCCTTTTTGTATTTGTGAGGACTAAAGGAACGGCTGGAAAGAATCACTAATGAATTTCACTGTGTTATTTAAATGCAGGTGTGAAATACTAATAGAGCAAATGCATGTATTTGCAGAGGATGGCCATCACGTGTCATGTGTCATAACATTTCAGTCACCACTAAAACCTTCAAAGAGCTGGTGCAAAAGTCACAAGATGTGCAGAAAGCAGGTCCTCTATTCTGGTTGAGTGCAGTCTGGTGCAGGAGCATTAAGGGGAAACCCCAGGGACTATGTTTATTTAGATTTCATCAATATCTCTCAAAACAGAAAGATCAGAATTTGGGCATCTAGACCACAGATTTCTGTGGGAGTAAGATGCCTGAATACTTGTAAAAACCTTGCTTAAAATGTTTGTGGCTGCACGTCTGATGAAAGTTCTGAATCATAGCTTTAGAGGGTATTTATTCTGTGTTTTGGCTCTGGGATAGGTTTTACCTAGTCATAGGAAAACTGATCACTCTGTGAGTAGAACAAAATTTGTAACTAACTTGTAGATAAGTTTACCTTCAAAAGCTTTTAATAGCCTGTCTTTTTTATTATATTTTTTGCAGATTTGGTTCTGATGAGTTGAAAACACAGTTCCTTGCACCAACTATAGCTGGAGATTTTGTGGTTTGCTTGGGAGTCAGTGAAACTGGAGCTGGGTCAGATGTTGCAAGTAAGTTAACCTGGCAAGTTGCCAATTTCAGACACCCTGCTATTTTAATTAGAAGACTCTGTGCATCCAAAAGCAATCATATTGAATATATTCGTCAGTGAATCAATAGCTATAACCCTGGTTAGGCTGAGCAGTTTAATTTGTTGCTCTCATGCTGGCCCTGGGTTTTTCCTAGTTTTGATCCTTCTGCTTCTACTGCCTCCCTGTTCTGTCCAAGCTCATCACTAGCAGGGAACGCCAGCACCTCCTGTAGTTATACTGCCACCATCAGTTGTGCAGACCTACAGAGGTATGGGATAGGATGTGTGGCCTGTTCAGCTGCACTAAAATTTGCATATCATTGCAACGGGCCTCTCCACTGAACGTGGGCAAATTGCAGAACTAGTCCGTTGTGCAAATGATGACATCATAATTTCACAATGGGTTCCTCTCACTCGTTTTTACCTCCCCTCAGCCCCTTCTGTCATTCCTGTGCAGCAAAAACGTCTCTGAACTAGTTTTTTTTTTTATTTAGAGCTGATGAAGTGTTTCAAATCTATTAGCTTTGTGATTTAGTTGCTTTGCATGCAACTATTTTTCTCATTGTAGTTCAAGAATATGTTTAAAAACATGGACAAATTAAACTGTTATTCTGAAGTGTCCAAGGCAGTAGGTAATTTGAACAATTAAATTAAAACAGATGTAGAAAAAGTAGAAGATACCTCATCTGACCGTGAATTGTGGACTTCAAGAAAAAGGGAATTATAAGAAACCACTTCTAGAGATCTTGGTTTTGGACACAAGATGGCTGGACTGAACACATTATGCTCTTACAAATTACTGAGGTGTCTTCCTGCGAATAATATCACCAAGTGTGATAGAAGTTTTTGATCAACAAAGCAAAGTCTTATGTCCATCTCCTTGACCAAACTCATGTTGTTTTCCCAAGACAAATAGATAATTATTCAGTGTTAGAGCAAGGTAGTTCTTAAGAGAGTTAATGGATATAATGAAATAGTGGGACTATATCTTCCTACATGATCCATTGCTGGTTTCCTTTCTAGTTTTTCATGAAAAAAAATAAAAAAAATTATAGACTAGCTTTTCATTAAAATAATTTGAAATTTTATTTTTACTAATGTAGGAAATACATCATTTATTCTACTTAATGCCTCTCTAGTTTAATTAGATGATTATCAGAGCTTTCTAAATATGATTTTAATTTTTTGATGCAATGTTCCAGATAATAAGCAATATAAATATTCTTTTAACTGCATATTGGTTTTCATCTAGTTTAATTG
This sequence comes from Dromococcyx pavoninus, assembly GCA_033558185.1. Lineage (NCBI taxonomy): Eukaryota > Metazoa > Chordata > Aves > Cuculiformes > Neomorphidae > Dromococcyx > Dromococcyx pavoninus. Next base: position 2,918,495 of record JAUMJL010000098.1, read on the forward strand.
TTATGGTACACTTGGGTTAATACAGTTAAAGAGAAATTTGGAATCAACTAGGATTATCTCGTGAACACAGACTATAGCTGGGAGGCAGACTGCAGGTTGAAATGGCAATACTTTTTCATCTGTCATAAAAGAAGCGATCTGTGGTATACATCCAGAAACCAGCTTAGAGTGCTTCTAAAGGGTAATTAAATGGACAATTTACGAATGAGTAACACTAGCTTATGTTCTGAATAGCCCTTGCTGGCATGAGAGAGGGGGAACATATCATCTCCAGGTGACCCAGATATAAAGTGAACTGAACTTCATGATACCCTCAATACTTACTTTGGTTTCTCATACTACTGGGATTTTTGTCTTCCTTAAATAAGTGAAGGGATAGAAAAGCAGCATAGCAGGTGCTCACATGAGAAGCTTGGGGACATGATTCTGCCATGTGAGCCAGTATGCTTTAAATTGAAGAATGACTCAGAGTAAGGTATATCCAGCATTTTCTGGAAAAGAAAAAGCATTTCTCTGTATGAAAAATAAAAGGTGCCTGGAATTAATTTATTCAAAATTCAACAGAGCAAAAAGGGTTGTATATAATAGTCTAACAAATATTTCATTGTTGTGTAGTGTATGCACTGTTGATCATGTGTAATAGTATTAGCACCAAGAAGACCTGAGAAGCATAACACTACAGAACAGTTGGGATAAAAAGTGTCCTTTAAATTCAGGATTCTTAGTATCACAAAGCATACACATTCATGTTGGTTTTAATGATTTTTTCTTTCTCACTACTGTTCAGTAATTTATGTAGTGATTTGCTAATAGTCTGGGGGGGGATTTGTAAGAACTCATCATGGAAGATATTTACTCTTTGTTTAAGTTACATCTTCCTGGGAACTGCTCTGAGTAACCCTGTTCATGTTTACCTCTTCAACATAGATATTTTGCCTTCTTTTGTCTCTATGGAATTCAGTCTTTCTGCATTTCTGGGTTTAGCTCATCTTTTTTGAGCATAAAAAAACAGAATTGCACATGGTTTCTATACTAGTACAAATCCATCTCTAACCCTAATGGAAATATTACCCTCCAATATATGCTGTTACACAACAGCTTGCTGGCTTGTGAATCTGGTGATTAACTGGTCAGATCATTTTTATTAACAGTTTGCTATTGAAATATTGTTAAGATAAAGCGATAATTCTTATTACTTTGTGCCTACGTGCTTTTACTTGCCACGTTTGATTTGAAAACTCAAGATCGTTCCTTTCATCCTGGGTGATAACTCAGTTGTCTCTTGATGATGCCTCCCAAGTTTGTGTCACCAGCGAATTTCATTACTGTATTCCCATTCTTCTTTTAAAGATCATTAACAGAAATATTCAATATTTTTTGTCTAAAGGCTGATATTCAAGAAGAATCTCCATTAGTACCGTTCCTACACATCAGCACTTCTTTTAATTCAACTTGATGCAGTTTCCCTATTGTCAAGTTCCTTATGCACATTTCCACTCTTATCCCAATTCTTATCTTTTCCAAATTTTAACTCATAGTTAGCTAGTAGCATCAATTTTAGTTTGCTTGGGTCCAACAGGTTTTTTCCTGTTCTAATTTTCTCTAGTAAATCTGTTTTCATAATAAACAAATCAATTTTGTTTTAAATAAGGTACCACTGGTAAATTGAATTCCCTTTTCTTTCCCAGTGGATTCTAAGGCTGTGCAGATTGCCAAAATGAACAATCTCTGTTTTCGCTTATTTTAATTTCTGTTCAAACCTTCCTGTAGATGTCTTGCTTTGTCAGCTATATTGTGAATCATTTTGTAATCTCATGTGAAAGATTTCTCTTGTTTTGAGACATCCTCTATATGCCACTTTTTTTTTTCTCATTCACT